>OY720643.1:25052692-26482450 GCA_963169105.1 Ceriagrion tenellum | reverse complement strand
GCTTTTCTTCGTGGAGTATTCAATGTTGGTGGTGGAAACAGTGGCATTAGTCATTGAATCCGTACTTCGAATACTTCTTAGAAAGTCAGAAAAACTTTTTGACCACATTTCACTGAAACACATCCGTTTTTGCGAAGGATATCCCATGATGCTTATATATTTGTTTTCCGCCAGTGTATTAATACGAGACTTATTTTTTCTAGTGCAGGAGAAAAGCTGAGCATATTTAATCAAATCATTTCGGAATATCTGTCAAATTCCGAAAGGTTGGGTGATTAATAGAATTTAATAATGGAGAAACCAAACCGTTAACATTAACTTATACACTTTTTTCTTACACATTACTGATAAGTGCACCTAAACAACATTTCGCGCAAATATATTTTTTTTTAATCGCTCCAAATGCCTTAAATAATAATTCTAGTACTTTTTGGGGTAATGTATTTAACTTGGTGTACTGCATAACACTCTTTGTCAGCGTTACAAATTTTCCGATGCTGCAAGCTGGTGAAACGCGTTGAAACGAGTAAAAACATTTCTGCGGAAAATTACAGGATTTTTGCGTTAAGTAAGGATACTTCTTTTTTATATTTGCAATTTAATGGTTTTTTAAACTATACCTTCACTCTGATTGCTGAAGCATATGTTCAATCCAAAAGAACATGTACGCGATGCCGAAGAAACTTGTCATATTCCTGAACTCAAGACATTGGCTCAAGGTATAATATTTGGTGGCATAGTTTTCTACACTTGCACCATTATTTCTTTAAAAAAAACCCACCCAGTTGTAAATTCGTTTATTTATTTACATTGTATGATGGCCTACTTTTTCTCCCCTTCCAGACGATGTATTCACTCGTTTATTCGCGTGTTCACTGAGTGTGAAAACGTTTTGATGAAGAACTTTCGTTTTTTCTGTTCTTTTTATAAATAACCCCTGCCTCTTCTCACGACTCCTTGCGTATTTTGACGATGTGTATTTGTTGCCTTAGAATTATTTTTGAAATCAGTCCATGAATGCTTCTACTATTTGGCGAAGGTATATACCTACATCATCATATACCCTGCGAGCCGCCACATGGTCGTGTGGAAGAGGGTGTTAGGACACCAGCCGTGTAAAGATAAGGTTTGGGGAGGTGAAATGGTGAAGTGTATTATGGGAGTGTATTTAGTGGTGCTCAGTATTTATTGTGATTGCTTATTTTGCGCGGAAAGAACGAGTTTTGGTACCTATTTGTTCAGGATGTAAGGATACATCTTTTTTATATTTGAAATTGTTTTTTTTTTAATATACCTTTACTCTGATTGCTGAAGCATACGTTCAATTCAAAAGAACATGTACGCGATGCCGACGAAACGTCATATTCCAAAACTCAAGCCATTGGCTCAACGTAGAATATTTGGTGGCATAGTTTTCTACACTTGGAGTATTATTTCTTCAAAAAAACCCACCCAGTTGTAGATTACACGGCCCTTTCATTCTCTCGCGTGTGTGAGTGCAATGTCGTTCCCTTGCTACGAATGCGCTGCGGTAATGCGACCTCCCTGGAGGATATGAAAGGACTAGAGGTCAGGCCCCACCTCTCCCACCGCCGCTACCCCCCAAGGCGGAGTCCGCAGTTCTTTTGTTTGCGCACGGGAGGAGGTGATGAGCCCTCTCCTCGCATCGAAGTCCTCCGCCCGTGTCTCCCGCTCTCTTCTTTACGCTCGCGTCCCCGTTGTGCGAGCGCCATTCGAGATTCGTTTGTTTTATTTTTTTTCTTTCTTTCGCTTCGCGCTTGTTTTCCCTCGCGAGTGCGGAGGTCTCGCTCCTCTGGCGACTGGAGGACGTGGAGGACGATGATAAGGAGGGCAGAAAAGAAAACGGAATGAAAGGAGAAAGAGGGTCGATGCATGAATGGGAGACGAGGAGAGAATGGAAGTTCGTCCGTGAAAAGAAAGTGGAGGTATCAGTTCCATGTTGTTCAAGCCGACGAGGTACATCGGAATTCGTTTGGGACATTGCGTAAGAGACTGCCTAATTAGGGGCAGTGGGATCCTGTGGTGGCCGAAGGGTCCCTCTTCCTAGTGCTTCGGTAACTCAGCTCGATAACTAGTTACTCTTTCTCGATTTTATTCGATACTCGGATTACTCCGTTGAATAGTTTGAAATAATTAAAATTTGATAGCTCGCTAAAAGTTGCTCGGTTTCTTATGAATTATGTAAATCTGTCCCCTTTCTTTCTTCAACTGAAAAGAGCGCTTTTAAATGATGTCAGTTAAGTATAAAATAGGCACATATAATTGATTGTCATCCGGTATTAAAGCTCGACAATTAGCAAGTGGTGTTTTTTTACTCGGCGTTTTCCACAGCCTGTGGTGGTAATGTGTCCTATCCCTCAGGTAGATATAAGTACCCTCCAATGTTTTATTATATCATAATAACGCCCGTAATGCGTGAAAAACTCAATATCGATAATTTATTTATGCAGGCTTTTTATACTATAAATATTTCAATATAAATTCTGAATATTTATTTTCCAACGTAATGCGACATATTTTTAACGGCAGATCGTCATCATACAATCATGATGGATAACCTCCATGCCAGACGGAAATTGTTATGGAAAATTCAAATGGCTTGAAAGCCCAAAATTTTTAACTACCGTCATCAATAATCATTTGCACTCGCTCAAAATCCTATTCCCTATCTCAGCAGTAATTAAATTTTTTGACAGTTCAAGGTGTAAAAATTACAATTCTGAGTCATCTTTAATGAAAAAAATTGATACTGTCGACCAGCATAATACTACTGCCCACTGTATGAGTATTGGTTATTTAACCTGATACCTTATTTCTATGTTCCCTAGGAACGTCTTAAATTTGCTTTTCTTTGCTTAGCATGTATTTTCTTGAAGGCTATAGATACCCATTTTACCAGTTGATCAGTTTTGGGGCTTAATCCCCTACGTATTCATACCAAGAGAGAGACCCGACTTTGAAAGGAAAGATTAATTAGTGATTGAATTAAGTACATATCCACGCATACAAGAATGAGAATTTAAGCTTTCCATTTGAGTGACCCATTTCCGATCTCTATTCGTTGGGCTGCAAAATCGCCAATGTAAACCTCGTAAAAACGCTCAGCTTAAATGTTAGTTGCGGGCTTCAGTTTTAATATCCTTTCCCAATTTTATATCTCTTCAAGGCAAACAATAATTTTATCCGATGAATTTCCTTAAGCTATGGCCATTAGTTTTTGTTTGAAATCTCCAGCCAGTATGGCAACGAAACCACTCTTAAGCCTGCCATGGTCTGGAAACTCTTGTGCTGATTCCAAAAATTCTTCTTATGGAATAGAATAGGAAGAAATTTGTAGTGAAAGTACCCAATGGAAATGCTCATCGCCAATAGTGATATTGGGTGCAGGATTTCAAAAGGAACGGTTGATTACTTCATTTATTCCGAGGCTAAATGAAAAGCGGTGATTTGGTGACAAAAATTTCATCGGACGCCAACCAATCCTTATAATTGATAGGACTGTATAAATTCTCATAAGGTGTAGGATGTATATTTCTTGCAGCTTTTAACATTTAACAGTTCGATTTACTAGATCTAAAGTGCCAGACAAAAATTCCCGTTCATGGCCATAGCTCTGAATTCCAAACAATATGAATTTGTTAAATAAGCGATAAATTGATAATTCTGAAATGACACGCGCGATACAAGATATAAATACTTAATTCTTTCATCCATCCTATAGTGAAAATTTAAACACTATAACTTGAATTCAAGTAATTATAATAGTGATAAAAGAAACCTGTACACTTGAAAGATTTTTTATGCTTTTCTGATATGAGTAAAATATAAGAAACAGTTTTTTGGCTCTGAGGCATTTTTACCAAATGTTTATAGCATATAATACTCTGTTGTAATCTTCACTACGAAACTTAAAAAAAATTATGACTGTAATACTTGCTGACCTCAAGCTGTGCACGATCAAATATATTTTCTCATCAATTTGTCAGTGACATGCGTTTATGAATCAGGAATACTGTCAGTCAGATAAAACGTGTAATATTGAGCAATTTAACCATAATTACTATCCAAAATTTCACGATTTATAGCAGTTACCGGAACTTGCATGAACGAATAGAAAGTTATAAAATGTTTCTTTAGGTTTACCATTAGTTTCGACATTGTATGCAATGTATATCTATTTTAATCCTCTAAAAGGAAAAAAGGACAACTAGTGAATGAAATAAACACAAACGCGTATTGTCTTATGGGAATTGAATTTTCGGACAGACTGAGTAACTTAATGGTTATATTAATAATATTTTATTTCTACCTTTATTAGCTTTAGCATCAACCATCTCTGCTGAGCAATAATTAGTCACCTCCTGAGAACACTGACTCCTCAGGTCGGTGTTGTGAAAATTTCTGGGCTTTGAGCCAAGGAGTATTGGAAGCCGATGTTTTGTCTCTTATACTACGTAGAATTCTTAGTGCGGCAAATATTATCAACTGCAAAACAGGATATTTGAATACCTTAGTCAAATAAAAGACTCGCGAAGATGGGGTAATGCAAAGAAAAGGGTAATACTTTTATCCAAGACCTCCCCGCAAATCAATGTAGTTTTTTTAACCTCCTCAATATACTTCTTCGTTATGCCCAAAAAATTTAACGGAGAGCAGTGAGCCAAAATCCCTATTAAACGATTCTAGAGCAGCCAAGTAAGGTGGAAAAAGTGCGGAAACACTGTAGTAGTTTTTCTTTCTTAAGAATTTTGGTAATATTCCACCGTCAAATGATATGATGTCCAATGTAATAAAAATAGACTAATCGTTGCTTAATTATAAAGGTATAAATTAGTTTGCTGTTAGAATTAGCTGCCTCGTTTTCGGCGAAACTAAAAATCTTGAGCTGGTAAATGGAAGGTAGAAAATGTGACGGGACAAGGAGCCTAACGGTGCTCGTGCTCAGATAAACTGGTCTTTTTAAGTAGGATACGGAAAAGGAAGACGTAATTTAGCTATTTTTTTCGGTTAAGGAGGCCCATTCCACTGTGTATAACCTCTAATACACCGCCATTACGATGTCTTTTGTGCCATTTTTTACTTTGCCAGACTTATCTATTTTTTCACCTTGTTAATTTCTGTTCCCTCCGACAAATATCTGATTGGTGCCCAAACTGTTTATTGAGTTCTCAGTTTCTAATCCTCTTCAAGTATTACATTAAATACGTAGCCTTCTTATTTTATAGTTTCATATAAAACTTATTGGTGGCTTAGAGCCTGTATAAGATCTCAAAATGATAAAAAAAGGATTATTTAGACGATGGAGAATAAAAAGGGTTAGAAAATGAGCTGAACTTAATTTCAATAGAAACGTCGTTTGCGCGTTAAAATTCTATATAAATAAGATAAGGAATATAGAATTCATAACTTTAGTGCAGGAATTAAAAATATGACCTAAAAATTGTTGATAAGTTCGGTTGAAGACAAGAGATAAGCTGAGAAGTACTATGCTAAGTATGTATGCTAAATATGTTTTTATTATTTATCTCTTCAAATCGCAATTTCATATCACGGATAAGAATTAAACAATTTTTTCATAGTTTGAGATGAGTTCTATTTTTGGCATTCCCTCAGTATTGACTAAGCAAGTACCTTTCTTAAATCCATAAGATTCCTAAAAGTGTTACATTTGAAACCCAGTCAGTAATCCATGTCTGCACAATAAATTATGAATGATGATAGTGTTCAGTGCTCTCGTAATTCGTAAAAATGATAAATATAACAACACCCACCATTTGATCGACAGTTGTTGCGGGTGTACGCCGTAATTTAGATGTCGTGTACTGAATTTATCTGTCATAAAACATGCCATCGCGTCGTAAAGTTTTCCTTTCTTCAATCTGGATTTTATGAGGCCATCTTTCTCAAAAGTTGCCAGCATTCTCATACGGGAAAACGGACATCGTAAGACATTCACGGAGGATGGATCATATTTCTTTTTTTAATGCGTGACTTAGTTGAATCAAAAACATTGAATATCAATCACCTGGAAAATCATCCACCATCCAAAACATCATCGACATAATTCATTTAGAATGATTTCAGATTCTGTTCTGATTCAAAGATTCTGTTGCCAAAACGTCCTCTGATTTTCATATCCATATGTACACGATGCCCGAGTTTCAATGTTATAAGGTTAATTTTAATGCTTCCGTAAAAGCTATGGAGAATTTGTCCTCATGTTTAACCTTCCTTGACTTTTTTTTGATAGTATTTTACACGTTAAACATTACGATAAAGTTTTGTTAAAATGATCAACTGCGATGTTTTTCGTATTAGTTGAGTATGTGAAGCTCCATGCACTAGACTCTGTAGGATGTAGGTGTATCTCATCGAGTAAGAGATTACCGAGAGAATTTTTATTTACCCTCTTATAGTTCGGAAACAGCATCTGCTATGAGTTAGCGCCGATGCACTTTGAGACATTGCGAGTAATGAGAGAGTAACCATTTTAGACCAAAGTACTGAGAGAGTGACATTGTGAGAAATACGAATGCCGTTGTACTGAATACAGAGTTATGCACTTTATGTTAAATGGCTTCAAAACTCGATAGATAAAGCAACGAAGCTTTTGCGCTGAAAGCATGCGTCATATTTCTGAACTGAATTTTTCGTTTTTAGGACGGCCCACTCACCATGCAAGATGCTGTAAACATTCACTTCACAGTGCACTCTTTGAGAAGCCGAGGTACACTCTCGCTTTCACCTTAATGGACACGCGAAAAGTATTTGTCTTTTGCTCTGTCCCAGTTATTCGTTATCGTCCTTGCTTTCGTGTCTTTCACATTAAACACGGAGTGAAATGAGTGACATAGTGGTTCCCGTACCTTTTATTGTCCCCGGCCGATGTGATCGAGGATGGATCGATGAGGAACTTAGCAGTAAGTGCCTTTTTGCAACGGGCCCAGATCTCCTAAAATATTCCATCTCATCCCCTCTTCTTTTTTTAATTGGTGTTTCTCGTAAGAGGAGTTTCCACGAAAGTGTTTGAATGTGCAGAGACATGGTTTAAGAATTTACATTTTTTTCATAAAATAGTTCGTGAGGAAAGTTCGCTTGCTCGGAAGAAGCGCAACTTTGTAAATGCTCATCTGTAGGTGAGCGGTCACTTTTTTCTCTCCTCGGACGAGAAACTTTTTTCGATTCATCGTTTTTTTGTTCCCTTGGTGACAGTTAATCCGTATATTCTGTACATGGGGATCTAAGCAGACAGCTTAGATCACCATATCCAGCTTGAAGAGAACATTACACCCATGCCATCTATTTTCTTATTCTTTTTGGCTAAAGTCCTTTATAATACATAACGGATGAGTACCTGAAATCTTTCTAATCTCTAAAATTTGTATGCTGCGTTAAACATAAGGCCATGTTGCATGGATTTCATTTAAAATGTATTCCTCTTTGCTAGATCATATCATGAAACAAAGAATGTATTTTACTAATTTGAAAAAAATATTAAAATCTATTGTGTGCCCTCTTTAATTTGGGCTAATGTAGGATCAGTGATACACAATGCTAGACTGGTAATTACGAGTCCTAAGTTGGAGTTATAAGATCTTTTTTGCAGAATGATATAACTTTTGCTCGTAGTTACAAGAGAAAAATTGCTCCTTAATGCTTCTTAGTGCACACATGAAACGTTTGTGGGATATGGTTGCTTACATGTGGAGTTAACAAATTCATTAAAATTCTCTCTTATTGTATCGCTCCTACCGGACCTAGAAATTTTGTGAGGCGTCATGATAATATTCTCTGTGCCACTCTGAAACACAGAAGTTCTGAATTTTTCAACAATCTAAACCTAGCGTACAATCTCCGAGTCTCTAGGGGCTCCCTCCTTAATCCCTCTAAAAGTTGTGAAACACCATATTTTCGGTCGTAGCAGTTTTTAACGAAGTGTATAGCTTTTCTTTTTCTTTGTATCTTATTAATTTTTTTAGTTAAATTTTTATGATCAGGGTCCTAAATTCTCGCGGCGTATTAAAGGTGTCCCCGAGCGAAGTAGCATCCCTCTTTTACTATTTCATCCGAGAACCTTCTCATTGTACTCTTGATAAATCCTAGTTTCTTTAGTACTGTGACGCGTATGTTTGGTATGTTTGTTCCCCACGATATATCAGAAGCTAAGGTAATTCCAAGATATTTAACTGTATCTGATGATTTTATGTTTACTCTACCCACAGTCTAGGTAGGAGCCTTGAAGCTATTTCCTTATCCGAGTTTGAAACATTGGTTGCATTACACATGCTGAGAGCAAGTATCTTTGCATTATCGAAGCTCAATGCTACTATTCTTACATTGCAATATTAAACCTATTCCTCGATGGTAAATGATGTGGCAATAGATTACATTTCGATTAATGTGAAATTTGTTGGGGAATTAAGAACACAGTTTTTTATCTTTACGAAGTACAAGACCTATGAAGCAGGTCAGAAGTGTTCCTCGATGTTCATCTCGAAGGAAGTAAATATTGTTTATTGCATCATTTTGGGAGTAATAACCGAAAATTCAGTCGGATACAATATTAACTGTACTGCCCTTTTCCTATCCTCTCGCTAAAATTATTTCATTTGCCTGTGAGACAGCTACACTTGAACAACATCCACGCTGCCCGCACTACCTCGGCAAAATATTTGATTAAAAGAAAATACAGCTTACTGCCCAAGGGTTTCAGCATCCGACCCGCCCGTGGAATCATCATCACCTGGGCCAAGGAAACTCAATGGAAGGAAGGGTCCTCGTGCTCAGTAGTCTATTTCATCGCTCAGACACGGGTGTGTGAGTTGTGTGTGGGTTGTGTGTGAGTTGTGTGTGAGTTGTGTGTGAGGGAGAGAAAGGCCGAGCAAATCGATGATCCGGTGCAGCCGCGAGGAGGCTGAGCGGGCGAATTTTTGGTTCAAGGGCAAGTCGGGGAATCTAATTCAATTTACGCCGTAGCCCACGCCGTGAAGCTGCGGTGCGGCGGGGAGAACATCTCGTCCCGGCGGAGAAGGGGGAGCGGCGATATGCCGGCATTCGCTGCATGCCTTCTCGGGAGCCTCGATACCCCTCTCTTTCTGTGGCGCCGGGAATTAAGCAGAGCGCCGTGCATAATTGGGGTCACCGAGACTTTTACTTAATGATTGTGTATTTTGCATCCACACATGACCCTGAGAGTCGCCGTAGGGACGTATGGTGGCGGCTGTAATTATACCAGTTATTAATTATACCAGTATTAAATTGGTAGGGGGAAAGTCCGAAAGTGGATCATGCAATGCTAACTGGGTCCCATGGTTTGTCGCTGTTTTTGTGACACATGTTGCTGGAGAGTCATGTGCCTTCGTTGTTTTTTGAAGCCACAAATCGTACTTAAGGTGTAGGGAATTTTGTGCATTACAGATCTCTGGAGGATCTCTCATGCATTATAGCTTCTTTCACTTCTTGACATGGAATTATTTTTGAGGAGATAAAGTTATAATGTCCGTGTCACCAGTGTCGTATAAATGTTTTACTTTTATAGACTTTGTATACTACAGTTGATACTGCATTAATTCTATTTAAGAAGGTTAATTTTTTCTATTTAAGGAGGTTTTGATATTTCCGTTAAGTTGTTTCGCGTAGAGCTAACCCATTCTAATTTTAATATCACATAGAAACTTATAGCTTCTCAATGAAAATACGCTATGAATCGCAGATCGTATCCTAAAGGTGGAATTACATTGTATAGTACCGGATACCTCATATCACACTGCATTCCGTTTCGTTTGATAGCGCGCGATATATCTTATCGCATCGTATATAATTTCCCATCATCTTCCCTCATCTCGATAGACTTTGAATCTTATTGAAAGTTATCCTCTGTTTAGGTGTTGCAAATCTCGGTTGCAAAGCGTTGCGGTGACAATTGCACTTCTTTGCCAGTACACTTCTGAGGAGGTAAAGTAAAAATATTTTTTGGTCACCAAGGATCATTTTCCAATATTCCAAATATCCCGTGTTTTTGTCAGTTAAAAAGAGAAGATATACGACGGAATCGTGATATACGTAAATATTTCCAATGCGTTTGTGGACGTGATAAGTTGCGTTGATATTTGATTTTCTATTAGTGGATTAGTAACTAGCATGGTATGTATTTCCAAATTTTATATTATGTGACGACTAAGACTTACGGGGAAAATAATGGAAATGGTTCCCGCCTCTGAAAGAAATTGTTTTTACTTTGGATATTCCACACTATTTCGATTATGGTTTCGACAAAAGTCGTCATTAGTTCAATAGCTTTGTAATTTCAGGAAAGGATAAGTAGAAATAAAATGTCCATGATCCGCTAGTGTAGTTGAGCTCACAATTCTGTAGCTCGTAGAGGTGGAGACTTGCTTCAATGTTTTTCGGCATCTGTTATCTGAGGCCCTCTCAGTGAGCCAGACTTCGTTCACCCTCTTCCCCATGATCACTCAGTCGTCTCGAAATATCGTAACGATTATTACATGCTTTTCCTGTAAACTTCCATTATTACTGGAAACTTTCATATTGAGGATTTTCTTCAAAAAGGTCAATTCTACATCTACATACTACCCTGTGAGCTACCACATGGATGTGTGGCAGGGGATGTAAGGACATCTGCCGCCTAAAGATGTAAGCGATAATGTATTGGGAGGTGTAAAGGTGACGTGTAATATGGGAGTGAATTTAGTGGAGTTCAGTTTTTATTGCGATCGCTTATTGTGCGCGGAAAGAACGAGGTTTTGTACCTATCTGTTTGGAAATGTATCTCCCTCATTTTATCGCTTCTCTCATACCTAGAGATGTAGTGAGGCGTCATGATCATATTCTCTGTGTCGCTCTGAAACACAGTTCTGAATTTCTCAAGCAATCTAAGCATAGGGTGTAGCCTCAAGTAGGTTGGTAAGATCGTGTAGGGGAGGACACCCGTTGCAATCCACCGGCAAGTAGGGAAAAGAAAATATTCTCCAAAAGGTTCAAATAATACCTCTAATTTGATGTTGGTTTTCGTGTATTATTCATTTTCTACCCATGTAGAGTATATTGTTAATTTACCTCTATTGAAATGTATTTGAAGATTTTTAAAGGGTAAATTATGCAAAACAGCACCAATGTTAACTCCAGCACCGACTTATCTATGCTTTACTTGTTGAATTAGGACCTAACTTATCAGGGATGAGAATAACTCCTCTTTATTTTTTCGGAGTTTTTAATATTTTTCCTGTCGCTTTTGCGTCGCTACCAATATTCTTACCGAGGTTCTACTTTCAAGCCACCTAGACGCCCCTCCTATATGCGTGACTGGAAAACAGACTAAGAAACAAAGTCATAGAGATTTGTGAACATGTGATACATCTAGATACGAAAAGTTAGTAATGTTCATGCATTTTTATTTATGCAATGCTAGGGATCCGTTATTTCTATCGCTCTACTCGATTGCGATTTCAGTAGTTCTCAATGTTTAGGGTAATTGAATAATACGTAATTGGATGTGATCAGGATTTTTTCATCAGAAGTAGTTCTGAGGGACTAAAATGCGCCTTTATCTCCCGCAACCGACTGTATCAACTGGGAGACCGAATACACTCGTTTAAATTCATCGCATAGCGGAGGTAACACGGTAATTTTTCACCGTCAAATACATATTTTGTTTCGTCGTGGTTATTACTTTTTCGAGTGTTCTGATACATCAGCTCACACCTTTTTCGGCAAAATATATTTGCCGTACAATACTTTAGCTAGAGGAACCTACTTTACCATTATGGCCGTAGTCAAACGTTTTTATATGTTTGTGCTTGGATACTCATAATTACTAAACCGATGCGGATTCCAATTACAGTTAACAGTTATTTAAACAAACAAAATAAATGTTGTTGCAAGGGGTTTGCACTAAATTGAGTGGAAATTAGCATTCTCGTATCATGAGCAAATATGCACTTAATAACGAACTGATCGCGGTTAGCGATCCTTAATTACTCCCCCTATGGGTAAATTGACGATCAGTCGTAAAATCAGATCGAATTAAATGAAAACACGCGTTTAGCATAATTGTATTCCTGAGGTAATGTGTTATACCATTTTAGCGATTGGATTGTTTTGCCTCAATGAATAGCGTGATACTGTTTAACCTCACCAACCTCTTTCTTTTTCGGCTCAACTATGAATATCATTAATTCACTTGTTCAGAGGAATATTGATTTATAATTTTGTAAAATTTGCTGATGCATAATTTTTAAAAGTTATATTGATTTGATACATAAATGACGCATTCTGTTTCAACCTCTTTCATTTATGTATTAACGAAGAACTTGTTTTATTCGTTAAACGTCTTCCCACTAAATAAATCAGTAACTATGAGTTTTAAGTATATTTTATATCTAGTTGTGCCCGGTATGCGTTGCATGCATCTTTTTCTTCCTAATTAGGCACACATATACAAATCAGACACGTTTACATGTACAAAATAATTGAAAGACCATGATATTTTGTACTCCAATGAATCCCTGGTACCTATACAGGAATTTGTTACGCACATATGATGGCATGAACTTCCATTCCATGGCTATGCTACGGTTTCCAAGTAAATAAAATGCTCTATAGTTGAAGTAGGGCAAAATGTTAAGATTTAGGTGATTAAAAAACCAATTTTAGTAAAAAGTGAAGCGTATACGAACATCTAATGCAAGAAATAAAAAAAAGCAAAAAAATAGACTACTGCACTAAATCTTATCCTACGCACAAATAAATTGCGTACCATGTAACATAAATTATATCTTACTGATATGATTCTGATGCACGCGATATTATGTCTCAATGATGCGTGTCTGATGCGCGTGATTGAGCAACTCGTAAACGATCCACTTCGCTGCTTGCTGGTCGCTCCGTTGCTTGCTGGTCGTTCCTCGCTTGTTTCAGAAGCTCGCTGACCAACACTCATTTGCTGAAACAACTCCACCTATTGTAAAATGGATTGAATAATTACGAAACCTTCGCGTGTGCGCGCACAACAACTCACCAAAGTTTTATCGTAATCTGATAAATGGTATTGAAACGTATAGAAGACGGACAAACAAACATTCATTTTTATATATTAGATTAAGCCTACCTCTACAACCATTTCAGGAATGTCTAATATATAGTTTTTCGTTGCTCCATTTCTTTGAAATAATGTTTGCTGGCAATAATAACATTGCATTATGAGAGTTTTTGAAAATAATTTTGGAATGGCATTCCAAGATTTGTTGCAAATCAATAGAAAGCAATTGTAAATTATTGGAAATGTTTAATTTAATGAATTCTAGTTAGGAGCGTACGTAGATGTAATGATTCGAGTATTTTACGAACTGTTGAATCCTGACGTTAAATGAGATAATCCTCGCGAAGGAGGCGAGGCAATAAATGAGTCCTTTCTCTCCGGCTTGAATGGCTGAGTGTGCTCTAAATGAATCAGCATACGTACCTACTCAATGGGACGAACACCGTATGCCCGCACATGCTGATCCACCCATTATAAGCACAATTCGCACCCCGAGGCAATATTGCCCAGGGATGTGGGGTTGGGGGGGGCCGTAACTGGCAGGCGACGGTGCGGCACTTATATTTTATCGCACCGGGCGCGTAAGAAGAGGCATTTTTTTTCGCGGAGGGAAAAGGATTTTAATCGTCTCACATGGTTTATTCCCCAATCTTAATAAATGGTTCCTCCCACTTGGGAGTGGTTAAAGGGAGCGAGATGGTCCATGAGCTGGTCTTTTGGATGAGAGGGGAGGGGATGGGAAGGGAGATGGAGAGTGGGGGTGGGGGAGGGCTTTGGTGGGAGGAGTGAGTTGAGAAGCACAAGAGTCGCAGCAAGTGGAGGATTGGATTTAATTAAATCTTGCTGCCGTGTCCAAACCCTTCTTCGCCCCTCCAACTTGCTCGCTCTCGTCCACCCCTCCCCCCCCCCTGCCAACTCCCCATTCCCAGTCCTTTACCTCTCCCTCTTCTTTCTCTTACTCGGCATGGGCGGATGGGCTTGGATTACTATTGCTCCTCTCCCATTTTTATAACCTCCAGCGTTAATTTTCGCAACGGCAGTCTAGTGGTAGTGAATTCTCCTGATATCGGCCCCAGTGGCGGCGGGGTTATGTCCTCGCCCGCCATTCTGCGGGTCGCGGGCTCGATTCCCGCCTAGGTGGAATTGTTCTCGCCTCAGGACTTGATTGCTTAAGTAAACTAGATTGAGTGGAGAGAAGGTGGTATCGTCTCTTCTATCCCAGTATAAATAAACATTATAATAATATTAATAATGTTTGGAGATATGAGAATCCGTAACAGGAAACATATTTTTTGATAAAAAATTTGTGTGCGAATTATTCGAAATGGGACAACGACGAATGAGATCCTACATGCTCCACCATTTGTGAAAGACGGCAGTTTTACCAGAAGGTGCTGAAGGGCGCTGTTCATGATGATATTTCCGGTATCGATTGCATTACTTGTAGGCAAACATAAAGTTCCCGGGGTTGGTCATCGCACTCTGATGTCATAGGCAATAGGAAACGGCTATTTTATTATTTCTTCCTTATAGATGCAGCCTTTAATTCATAGACGTGATGGCAATCCCTTCAGTAAAATTTTCAAAGGGTAAAATGTATCTCAACTGGATCTCCGGGTGGAGACTAGGGATGGGGGATCATCTGTGAAGACGGGCAATTTAATTTTTTATCGCAGGTTTAACTTTGATTAGTGATTTAAAGAAAAGTAAGAACTACCTTCCCTCAATCTCACCACAATGCAGCCTCTAAATCATTCATCTGATCTTTCATTTACCGTAATCCTCTACCTCAGGAAATGCAACTTTCCATAATTCATACTTCATCATATATAACCATGGGAGCAGCTATTCCATAAAAGAGATCGGCTCATCGAGCTACGCAAGTAATTTTCATCCTAGCCAGCTAAGATTTTGTTTTAGAAATAGTCGTGACGTTTCAAGGTCTAATTACATTAGTATGCGGATTTTTGCAAGTAAAACTTAAGGGCGTTATATTATATGATTTGTTTTTTTTATCTAGATCAGATGAGACTTCATGCTTCCTTACTTTCCCGACTTAGGGCATTCTGTTATCAGACTTTTAGGATGACGTGAGAGGAACAGCGATAATGCGCAAAAGTGGTGAACCTGAGAATAAATTTAGAACCATAAATGGTCGGTGATACCTTTGTAATTCTTTCCTACTGCACCATGTGATTTCCGCCAAAAATGAATATCCTGAAAAGAATGATCTTCCTTAAAGCACCAGTAAGAATTACTTTGAAAAAAAGCTATCATGTATGAGAAAGTGAACAACATGAAACTTTTAAATGCATTTTTGAAACAAGTGGCGATAATGCTGGGGAAATTATTTTCCCGAAACCTAAAAGGAATATAATTAGTAGGAAGTTTAGGAAGTGAAGCTATTATTAAATGGTAAGTAACGAAAGAAATAACCCGACTAAGACCAGTGTAGCATGTTTATGTGGCATATAAACTATGTAGTTTATGTTTGGTTTTTTAGAGGGATTGTGAAATAACAGTACGTAAGCACTGCTAGTAATAATGGTAGAGAAAATTATGGAATCAATGTCGGGTCAATATTGGAACGAAAAAGGGTTTAAGAAATAGGCAAAGTGCTAAGAGAATGAGGAAGTGAAAGAAACTCTTTAGTTCGTATGAAAAAGAATGGAGAAGTATAAGAAGTGCGTACAAATGTATAATATGTTAATGTTGAAGGACAATTTTTAAGGCATTGCCTGCATCCTTTGAGGAGTAAACTGGCTTTTCACGTTGGTATATTAACCTATGTTGTAGATATTGTAGGTGGGATTTCATTCCTTATGTATTCCTTTGATCAGTTTTCGTTGTTAGAATACATTTTCTAATCTATTTTTTTCTAACCAAATTTCAAGTATTTTCTATAAATGTATTTACCGTCTACAATTTTGTAGCTATAAAACTTTATTTTAAGTAAGGAAACCCTCAAATATGTTTATGGAAGCCTAAGGGTGGTCATTACATTTAATCGGAGAAGCGATTTTTCTAATTATTGGGTGTGACTGAGTGATTTATATTAAGATTCTGAGTTTGATATCTTAAGTCAGTTTTATTTTCTGTGGATTCCTTAACTTGGGGAAAATATGATAACCTTAACTGCATCTGTCAAAATTATAGGGTGCGATTTTCACCAATGCTGGTCATATGTTTTGTCCAACATTTGAAAATATGTCTCCTCCTAACTTTCCTTTTGGATTGTGTTCCTCAAGCTGTAATAACACGCCCAGAAGATAGTTTATGCGACGCTCATGAAATCAACTCCGCCGGTGAAAACTGATCCACGCCCCTTAATAGATTACGCTCATATTCACATCGGCCAATTCGGGGAAGGGAAAGGGGAACCTCATCCAAACGGGGGACGGAGTGGAGGTCCGAAGAAATTGATGAGCGCCCTTCCTCCTCCTCCCCTCGAAAAGGGTTTTCCCGTTATCCTTTAGGGAATGAGAGAAGGGGAACGAGAGGGAGAGAAAGAGGGAATCGTAGCCCCATCTCGTCCCGTCCCATCACCCCGAGGAAATGGCATAAAATTAAACCCCGCCTCACTTATCCACCTCCTCCCCCCACCCTCTCGCCGTCCAGAATATGCGCCAGCTCTGCTTTCCTAATCCGGCGGGCAATAATCGGATCGCTAAAGGCGACGGTTTTGGATTCACTCGTACGTCGTCTCTTTTCGGTAACTGGGGGAGGCTGGGGGTGGGCGGAGGCGGGTTGGCGCAATTTGGCGGGGGCCCGCTGCTCTGCCTCCGCCGGTGGGGGCCCTTTAAGTAACGCCTGGGCCTCTCCTGCGGGGGCGGGGCGTATCCCGTGAGATGAGAGGTGGAGGGGAGGCAGGGAGGGACCATTAGATGGAAGGAACGGACCGTTTAACCGAAGGGAACGAAGCGAATTGGAACGCTGACTCGTGAGAGAAGGAGAGGGTTTTCTCGAGACGCTGGCTCTGTCCTGACTATGCGGTTTTTTCCGACTGTTTTCTTCGGCGTCCAGAGTAGCTCCTTAAAAATTGCTGCAGCCATTCCGAATCTATATCTGGCCCCTGTTTCCGTGATTTCAGCGATATGCTTTATTTTTTTAAGGGAAAATTTAATCTTTATATTTTCATCAAACGAATGTGTACATTTACGATTTTCATAACTTTGTGGAGATGTTTATAAAATAAATGCTCTTTGAATCTGAAAGTTGCCTCACATTAAGAATAGCTACTCAAATTGATGTTGGGTACCTAAAAGGATGTGCAAAAAGAGCATGTGCAAAAATCTATTTTAGCTATGGAATATTATTAATATTACTGTTACGCAAAGTTTTTTAATATTATTTGATAAAACCCGATACTACCTTGCTTTATAACTTTTAAGTTTTATCGATTTACTAAACAAAATGTAGTTTAACGGCAATATTTGAGCAGCGCATTAGATAAAAATAGAAGTTTAGGTTCAAAGTACAATCTATATTACCCCAGTGTAGCTGTCATAAACTCAATATATTTCAAAATACTGATGATATTTATTAAAAATACTTACTATGATTCACTTTTTTGTATTACTTGGCATATTTCTTTCGAATGAAGTAATTCATGAATACCATATTGAGCATATATCTTGATGCCTTGTCTTTGAGAAACTTCAAAATATTCAATGCAGTGACGATAGAACGTATAGCAATGAATTTCGCGATAAAATATAACGATAAAAATCAATAATAGTTGTGGTATTTACTCACGAACGCAGCTATAAAAATATTATTAGATTTTATTGATTATGGTGTGGTGATAACACTGATAATCATCACAAAATAATCTGTATGAGTATATCTCGCGAAAAGGTACAAATCCTCTTCCCTCGTAAAATTACACATCTATCACAGCAGTTTTTTTTACTAATTTATTCTGACAACTCTCGTAATATTGTTACCAAGCCTATCTAAAGTATGCAGAAGGAGCAAGTATGTTCACCTGATTGAGTTAAAACAGCTTTGATCCATGGATCGCCCGGAGAATAGTTCCATTTTATCTTAATGAATGCGGACCGACATTTATTTTTAAATAGTTCTGTAGGTGAAATTTTGAGGAACATTTATTAAAAGAAATGATTACTCCATTATGCCATCAGACCAGTGAAATTTTAAGGGAAGCGTGACGAATTTTATATTTTGATATTTCTGCTAAATTAGCTCCAACTATTTTTAAATAATAGAATATCATTTATTACACAGCATGCATAAATTTTTGGGCACATTATCTTATTTACTTCTAGAGTGCATACTCAATTAACAGAGAGCATAGGTACTTGATGCTTTGCAGTAATTTTAATATTTTTTACAAGCAAATTGAGCCTAGATCTAAACGACTTCTATCGTTTACTCAACATAACACGGCTTTACTATTCTCAGGCATTTCCATCTCACCTTCAAAAGCACCTTTCCTTTATCTTTCCCTTTCGCCCGACCTCAAAAGGGCCTTCAGTCAGTCCCATCAAGTACATGGAGGGAAGAAATGAGACGGGTCCGCTTCGTCGGCTAAAATAAGGGCTTATTCTCCTCCTCCATCCCTTACAGGGCTCACCCCTAAACGTGGCCACCATTCTCCTCCTCCCTAGGGAGCTCTAACCTGGAGGCTTGCTCGCTCCGATGACGACCGCGTGCCCACGTCAAAAGTGTCTCCCGCAGCGGGGCCGCCGTGGGGTGTAATCTCTGTTTTGATTGCTGGTCTAATCGGCGGGAATGGGCAGCAATGGCAGGATGAAATAAGTGAAGGGGGCGCAGGTTTCTAGTGAACCGACACACGGGAATGAGACGCGTCGACTCATAGGACCAGCTCAGTTGCCACCTCAGTGCTTCGCGGAATACTGCTTTGTCTACCCACTCAGTTGAGATCACTGCTTGTGACTTAAGATATGTAACCCATGCTTGGTGAGTAAGGAAACGATTGAGGAAAAATCAGTGAAGAATGGAAAAATTCAGTATTATGATGAAAATACTTTAATTTTTTAACCCTCTATAGACGGAAATATGAACATCAACATGAAAAAAACTAATGATACTCAAAAGATATCGTACTGTCTACCATTTATTACAAACTCTTACAACACGTCAAGATTAGTCTTACCTGATGAAAAAAACTATTGATACTCAAAATATATCGTACTGTCGACCATTTATTACAAACTCTTTCAACACGTCAAGATTAGTCTTACCTGATAATGACTGCAAGACAGTTAAAACACGTGTTGTAAGAGTTGGTAATAAATGGTTGACAGTACGATATCTTTTGAGTATCTTTGAAAAATGCTTTTCTACTATATGTCGCCTAAAAAAAATGGAATTTATATGAAAAAAAACTGCTTCTATATTAGTGTTTAAAAAGTACTATTAAAGCATCTTTTAATTACAATGCAATTTAATTCCAAAAATGTAAAGCATTTTTATTAATAACATTTATTTGGAAATTTGACGTATTTGTATGGTATATGTCTCATTTATAATAACACTTTATGTAAAAATATTAACACAAGGTATACTTCAAAATTACCTTTCTAACGTACCTTTTCAAAATTTCCCAATTTTTTCTTCATAAGACAGCTGAAACAATTTCTTTCGGAGCTCCACCAGGCACGCCAACTTCAGTGAATAGCATCACATATTCATCTATTCAAATTGTTTGACAAACCGCCGAAAGAGACGCAACTTTCCACACACTTAATCCGAAAAATAACAATTTTGTCTAGCGCAGCAACTAATTGGAAAAGTCTCTTACAAAGCAGATATTTCAATGATTTTGAAACGTAACAAATTTGACTCGCTCGGCCATAGAGGATGAAAGGTATAAATTCCGCAATTATATTGAAATTTCACGTCATTTTTCTCGGATTTAGGTTATTTTGTAAATATATCTTCCCGTTTCCATCCGTACGAACTTTACCTCCTGCAGCTGACAAACATTAAACAAATTTCACTTGGATATATACCTGGATAGATGTAGGTTTTAACTTCTTTGGAAGCACGTGGGGGTAAAGCCAACACATAGTTACGGTGTTTAAGCCAAGTTGAATTCGTTGTTTATCTTTATAAGACAAAGAAACAATATCAAATGGAAATTAATTATGCATAAGTTAACACTTGGGTATGTAAATCTCTCTTGTTGAAGTATTTAAGTTTTGATAATATTGATTCGCTCAGTCAACTAAAATGGTATTTACACAGAGAAGAAACAAGCAGAAATATTCCACTCTTTATTTTGACGTACCGACTTGTACAATTCGTGTGGATGACTTTAAGCTAATCTTTGTACTTTGTTAATTATATATTGCACTTGGAATAACATTCACGCGAGCAATTGCAATAGCAATTGTTCAGAATTTCTACAGTCTATAATATCTCCCATGAATTGTCTCCTGACTTTAATCTAATTCCTTTTTTTCTCAGTCTGACCTCAGTCATCTGTAGCTTACTGTATATTGAATCCACTCAATGAGGATGACTCCACTACCCTATGCTCTTTGAGCGTAACCTTAATGATAAGACGCACTTTAGTTATCTCCTCCGTTTTAATGAATACTCGATAACATAGCACAATTTACAACTTCTTCTCTGTGAAGAATTCCCCGCGTAATTTATTTTACAGCTTTCCTTGACAACCGTATCATTATATATTTCCAACAGATTCAGGTGAGATATCGTGGAAGTTTGTCATATTATAACAGAAACAACAATTGCACTTTTCACAGGATATTTTAATGCGTTCGACGCGTTTCAGCTCACACAAGTCTAGTACCTGATGATGGCTAGTACCGTTAGTTCTGTGAGCTAAAGCACGTTTTACGCATTAAAATATCCTATAGAAAAGTGCATTTGTTCTCTCAATATGTCCCGAAAAAGTTTTACTTCCCGCAATAGTTTCAGTTGCGATTAATTCGCTTCTTAAAACCTATCTCAGATCGGTAAAATCTTGAAAACCCCGTCACTTTCGTTTTCCCGCGACTCGTCTTCATTCAGAATCATTTTACTGCGATCTTTTCATGCGTCTTTGTCAATAATATGGAGATGGCAGGCATGCATTCAATTTCCCTTGCATTTCTCAAACTTTTTGTTAATTTTTTTTTATTCGCCACGGAAAATACTCGAGAGCATAAAGTCATCAGTTATCTCCTAGGAACAGTGGGTTCTCCGGGACCAGTTGCATGGATGCAGCGATAATAGCAGCCCTCATTCCGTGGTGACGCAAGGCCTCCACGCGTCGTTCTCCTAACCCTTCCCTTCTGCATAGCGGAGTACTCCCTCCGCCCTACGCTCCGCATATCCCTCTCTCTGGGAGTCTATATAAAAAAAAGGAACAAAATCTCGAACCGCGCTTCGTCGCAGCCTCGTCACAGGGTCTGGCCCCTTCGTTTTGTTTCCCTGCCTTCTCTTTCTCCCGCTCCTATTGTTTGCACACCTAACACACCCTACCAGACCCTTTTTTCTACGGCTGCAGTCTCACTTTAATGAGCACACGCCTGCAACATTGAGCCTTGCGACTCCTTTTGTTTCCCTGCGTCAGCGTTTACGGACCTAAAATGAAATATGTAGATTTTCCCCCCTCTCTCTCTCTTTTTCGCCCTCTGTATCTCTCTCTCTCTCGTTCTCTCTACCCACTCGCTCAACGGTGAATGAGAATCTGTTTGTTCCGGTGGGGCATTAGGAGTTTTGACGATTTTTTCATCTCATGAAACAACATAACAAATGAAAGACTTGGTTCATATTTTTTCTTTTTGTTTTTCTCGCCATGAGGTCTCTTATTATCTCCCGGAGCCTTTTATTTTTTTGCGTTGTTTATCATTTCAAGGCATGCATTCGGCTCTCTATCTTGTCCCCGTTTGTTCATCTATTTCGACATAGGCTAAGAGATGTAAGTCGTATGGGAAGAAAATATAATACCGAGCGTTTTTCTCTGCACGAGTGGTCACTTTGCTTCCCTGCGGTAAAATACTTTCGCATTTTATTATCATTTTCAATGATTTGTTTCCGGCCTGTTCGAAAACTTGCACGATATTCTTTCGATAATCACTCGCTTGAATGTAAATAAAATTTCATGTAGAAATTATGGTACTTATGCACAACTTTAGGTCTAAATATATTAGAAATACCACCTCATTCAAGTTTGTAATGGATCTGGCGCCATTAATAAAAAAGTCATAGAATGATTACGCAGTTATTAGAAATTTTTTTCCATTGCATAATCAACTCCAATTTTATACTAACACGTGAGATGAATGCCTTAGTCGTTAGTTATCAACGTTTATTCAGATGTTCATGCTCATAATAGAGGTGAATGTAATGTAAAATTGTGCTAGTTTGGAGTATTTCTTTCCACCTAAGTAGTGCATGACATTTCTTATTCTACGCAAAACTTATGCTCAATTGATCAGTTCGGTTAGTAAGTATCGGCCGTAATAGTCTTCATACCTTTCGTTGCGGCCCGTAAGAAACAACACGTTGAAGAAGGTTCGTGATTCTTAGCTTGAGTTATTAATTTAAATATTAGCCATTTAACTGTGTTTATTTAGACCTTCAACCCTGTTGAGGAATTCCTCAAATTACACTAAAAGAAAGAAAATAATGCAAATCTAATATCTATGTAAAACTTTTCTTGGGGTTGAACTCACGTTCCGCCGAAACCAATGTTATGGTCAACTTTGTTTTCATGTCCACCAGCTTTTTTCCCAGGCCCGTAATAAATAAGCCTTGTCAGCGCTCTTAACTCAAATTCCTCAGTTTACAGTTGAGTGATTATGTCAGTCAAGCAACCAATGCGTCTCTGTTATCCTTGAAACTTTGGACTTACTCTACGGTCAACAGATGGCACATTCTTTATGTAATGAACTGACATGCTGGTTTGATAACGCATTTATGCATGGGCCTTATAAATTCTAAGAAAACTGATAATCGCAATCTAAGGATAGTCAGTCAAATTCTTATTTGGGCCACTTATTAATTTAAATATTAGCCATTTAACTGTGTTTTTTTAGACCTTCAACCCTGCAGTGCAGTTTTTGGTCACTAAAAGTAGGACACTGTCACAAAATATCTTTTCCTATTTTATATTATTTAAAATTTACGGTTTTATGCTTGAACTAAAACCTCCTTTTAGTCTTTTACACGAATACCTCCCTTCTACGTTCTTGCCTCGCTGATATTATATTCCTTACCGTATTTCTCCTTGCTCTGGCTAGTCGGTGAATAAGCATGAGATATATATTTCCTTTACCTTAATTTATTCAAAAATTAAATTTTACCCTTGCACAGAATTGTAATTTCTACAATTTAAACACTTCAGTAAGTAACCTTTTGAACTTCTTATTGAGAATCCTCATACTATTACCCTTGACCTTAGTGAAACAGGTTAACTAAATGAATTTACTTTGAATCGTCTTGTGTAGATATGACCGTGCCTATACTTCACGTTATAAATTATTAAAAACACCCTTGGGTGAACATATAAGTTCCTTAACATTAGTTAGAAGTATCCCGTTTTGACCATACGGTACGTGGAACTGGCTTTTGTGCCACAGTGGAAGGTGGTCGATTTATCTCTATGAGGTATTAAGAAGATCAGGGTCCTCGTGTCCCCTGGAGACAGTGGACACGAGACTCTAGACTCTACTCTTTTCACTGGTCACTGCACAAGCGAATTGCACCTTTTACTTGCCCTCTACCTCATTTGGCTGTCAGGGATAGAAATCCTTTTTCGTCTGGTTTCTTCTATCGCACGAGAGAGAGTCTTACACGTCCATCAACCTCATCAGCAGGAGAAAGACTGTATTCTCTCTCCTTTTAACAATACGATCCCTCAGATTTTTATTGTTTATATCCCGAAATTGAGTTGATATCGCCGGCTGTGGCCCGAGTCGCATATTATTGCTGATCCACTGCAACTGCCCGGCATTTCAACTGAATATGGCGTGGGTTTGGTACGTTACAACATATCAAATATTAAAAATAAATAGTTTATTTTGTTAAGCTTTCAACATTCCAAGGTTATCTTGGCAATTAAAGGTAGGGGAGTGGTTTTACTACGATATAATTATTTGCTTAATGGAGGGGAAGGGAAGGAAGGTGATTTTAGGCGTCAGCGTACAGTAAAGGAAGATAATTGAGGTCTACAGGATAACGTCCTATTCGATCTCGGTGTACCACCTTCCGAACTTGTCCTTCAAAAAGCATGGAAATACGTATAAGGAAAGTGAGACTTACGGCGCGGAGTTTTCACGCACCTGCTTTGACGCTGCCGCGCGATGGGTAGCCAATCAGGAAACAAGATTTTCAACGCGGGCTGCATTGGCGTCGAAGTTGTCCATCTTCAATATTGACGCAGCCTGCGGTGCCGGAGATGCGGAAGATAGGGAGAATCGGCGCTTACTGCCTGCTGTTGGTTAGCAAATGGTGCATACGTTCGCGAGAAATTGTGGTCCCGGTTTTTGAAAAAAGATGAATTTTACCAAAAGCGTGGCTTCATACTCGTTTCCAACGATCATTACGATAAAATCACGACACTCATTCAGGATGAAAATTCTAAATTTGTACTGCATCGAGGACGTATATCATTAAGTTCCACATTTTTTCCCGGCGTTATTTTTGTCATCTTGAAGAAGATAGCTATCACCTGCTTAGCCAATCTTCAAAATGTATAGGGATAGTAGAACTTAAGAGCCTGTCGGGGTCGCGTGACGTTTAATAGGGTTGTGAAGCGGCATTGAATGCGTTTATTGATTGACTGCATTTTTGTCAACTGCGCTAGTATCTTGGATGAAGTATTATCACAGCCGAGTAATATACAGTGGCGACACCCATTGTTAACTTCCATCGGCGAAGTTAAAGCAGACGCTGGTAGCGTCTCTATTCGCCAGCAAATAAAACCAAACCGCCCATAGGGGTATGCCAAGACAATGTACAGGAATTTATATTATATCAATTTGTCGAAAATTATTATTTTTTTCGAGCAAAACACTGCCTCAAAATAGCAATATTAGGGTACCTATATGTTGAGTTACTTTGCTGTAAATGATATCTTTATTCCAGAGAAATTAATATTTTCTTTCAGACAGACTCAGTACTGGATATAATGTTTTATTGCACTGTTATAGCAGCATCCAGAACTCTCATAACTTGCAAAATTAAGATAAAATGGTACGTCTTGATATTCTCAGAAAGACTGCGTAGTAGCAGTTTGTATAATAACTTTGAAATATGCTTTCACTTGGTCGTCCCCGCTTGGCGCCACTGAAGTTTGAGCTGCAGGTTTACTGCAGCTGTTCTCGCGACTGAATAATAATATTGTCTTTATCAAAACTTTGAGTCTTCCACAGTTGTATTATCATAAGTAATATCGGTTTTCGCAGTTACGCCATCATAGGGTACACTAAACGCCTTGACATGTAAAACGGCATAGAATGGCCTAACTGCCGTATCCGGTTAAACTTATTATATAATAACTTTTTAATAATACTACACTGTATTACAGTGCGATGTTCTGACTGGATAAAAGCAAACTTTGAGTCGTCAACAGTTTAATTATCATGAGTAATATCAGTTTCTGCATTTACGCCATCATCAGGTACACTAATCGCCGTGACATGTAAAACGGCATAGAATGGCCTAACTACCGGATCCGGCTTAACTCATAATAATAAAACTGTGACGACATAAAGTTCTACAATGTCGACCTTCTACCAAGTGAAACCTTTGAAACCCTTGAAAACTTTTGAATAATACTACACTGCATTACAATATGATATTCTGTACGTCGTGTACCGCGGCACACAATTCTTCACACATACCCTACTCTTGCTGTACCCTCGCCCATGAGTGTACATAATCATACCTCCTTCATTTTGTTCCTGTTTTCTTGGTTGTGGCCATAAGCTTGTTTTCTAATTTATCTGCAAGTACTGAGTTTAACGACCCGGGTGAGGTTATTCACACGTACGGAGATACGTGCTTAATTTTTTCCACCCCTTCCAGTGCACACGTGGACTCAAACCACCAAATCCGGTCGACGAACTCATTGCAAGCCATTTGAAGAAATCCCACCGCAGCGCCGACGAGGAACGCCGGCAGAACTCAAAATTCTATCAAAGACGTATTTCCCCGAGTTACCTCGCTCACCGAGATTTCAATTAGCTTGCTTCCGCTCGGGTAATTGTTTTACCTCTCTCTCTCTCTCTCGACTTGAATTGGAAAAAACAGCTCTTTCCATATTCTTGTGTTTTCGTTCCATATCAGCCGAGGGACGACAAATGGATTGTCCCCGTGTTTTCTCGCGGCTCATAAAACGCGTAAGATTTTCCAAAGATGAAAGCTGTCTTATTCAGTTTACGTTTTTTTCGAGTGGCTATCATTCTGATGAGATTTGGAACTTACTGCGGCAATTTCTGGGAAAGAGTTTTATATTTTTTCACTTTAAAAAATAAAGAAACTCGGCAAATATGAATAAATGTCCCCCTAAGAGAGTCTCTTCGAGATTGGCACATCGTTACGGCAGCCGATTCTCTTTTCTGCATCGTGACAGTCAATGCACCATTGGAAGACGTGCTTATATCTCACGCATCTGTGAGCTTTTTCTCCCTTCGGTGATTCACATCTTTATTTCAGGGCGGCAAGATGCTCTTTCAACACTCGCTCACTCTCTCTCCGTCCTCGAAACCCGAACTACGTCCCGGAAATCCCTCAATTTCTGTCGCTCGGGAATTTTCTCTCCATGGCGTTTTCACGAGATTGCCAAGTTTATTAAACGTTACCCGGGCGAAATCTCTCAGATGTAGGCCTTGTCTCCGTTTTGGGAAGGCGTCGCAGTAATGGCATGCCATTTGGATTTTCTGCAAGGAATGGCAAGTGGGCCATAATGAGATTTGCAAGAGGGAGTACGGCGTGAAGAAAGAAAGGTGTGAAATGGGTTACTTCAGAACGGCACTGCTGCCCAATTCACGCCAACTATTGTTTGAAAATGTATTCAGTCATTCACTCGCAACACCGTTCGTTCCCTGCCAGCATATGAATGCCTATATTCTGGCTCGAAAGAAATAATACTTGGAATATATTTAGGCTGGTCGTTAGGCAGTGATAAGAATGAGTTTATGCGTTAGATTTGACACACACATTAGCATATGGAACTCTGAAATCTAATGAAACGAAAAGCGCAGATTTAAAATGCAGTGCGAAATAATTTATGAATTCTACTGCTTCTGCTTCGTAGTAGACACTAATTAAGTTACGTCCATACAACAAAATTAAGTTACGTCCATACAGAAAAGTGGTTTATATTTTGCTGGCTATCGTTGAGAATGAATATTTTTACAGCTCATGGAAGTTTTTCTTGAATTTTTTCTGTCAGAGTTCATTCCTAGTAGAATGTTTGCCAATAATATGCATGAATATCCACTAGTGGCCCATTTCTACTACTCCATTGTTCTGTTTCTAATCAAGTTACCTGGGGAGGCTATGCATGCTGCCCCGAGTAATGAATCAATTTATGCCATCACTACCTTAAATTTTTTCTGAATTACCTCGAAGTGTTTTAGAAGGAAAACTCTTAAATATCTTCATTATTATAATAGATTTAATTTTCTCGTGCTCTGTTTACAGTATTAACAACCTCATATTCTTTGTTAATGTTTTCTATGTACATATTTGAACGGTGAATCTAGTTTACATCTTGTGACAATATTTTTATCTAGAGCCTCAAAGATAGTGGCTGACTTATAGCCAGAATATACGGATTTGCATTGAGTTTCGTTCTATATATCCTACTGATTGCTTATTTAATAGTAAACATTCATTTGGTTGTAGTTTTATCAAAGACGCTCAAGTATATTAGAACTATGGAATATGTAGTCGGTTCATTTTTCCCTTGCTATGAAGTATTTATATTGTTTGTCCAATGAAATGGGATCAATAAATACATATCATCGTCAAGACAATACTGACCCAGCCATGCCACACTGCACTGGTCTTTCACAGTAATTATAAGTATTTTTAGATCTAGAATGCTACCGTTGTTTCTTTTATTTTATCGCAGCTCAGTCCTAGCATGTATATTTGTCTTGTTTGGCGGTCAACCATGGCTTTCTCGGTCATATTCTCTTATTTCTACGACCTCCTATTATATATTTGTGACTATGATTATGGCTTTACACTCCTTCATTATCTCAAAGTAAAAACCACAATGCCGCCCGCTTGTCATGAACATTTTCACCATCCCTCTCCCCTTCTGAATTTTTACGAAAAATTGAAGGAGCTATTATGTGATTCTCCAAGAAACTTCATCCTAAGGTTAACGCTTTTGACCAATTTTTTAGGATCTTTTCATCAACAGCTACATAATTTCCTCCGAGCCACCTCAATGGTTTGCGGCATGGGTGTTCGGCTTTTATCTCTTTTCGATTTTTTCCAGCTTCCGTATCGCTAAAAATGAAAATTTTCTTCATTCTCTTTCTTCACCAACTTGATGTTTTTACTCCACACGGCTGTTTCCACCAATCCACTTCTTTTCTTGAATATCTCCTCCTTTTCCTTCTTCACCCTTCGTATTCAGCTTTCTCCCTTTCGTCAACTTTTTGGAGTGACCCCTTTAATTAGGAACACCATTCTCCGAGCGTCCAATTACGAAAACCCGTGTCTTTTGCATTATCGACTCGTGACATCAATTTTTTCTCCTCCTTACCTTTCCTGAATGATCTTTTCACTTTCTCCTGGCCTGAGCCATCTCCAGCGCTGCCTCCACTCGGTTATAAATCATAACCACCGAATATAAATGTTATCTCGCAGAAAGAGTGCAAACCCCTATCTAGTGCAACATTTGACAGTTAATGTTGCAGCCTATAAAGTAATTGACCGGCCAAGAGGGTCACCAAGTAAAAGAGATTGTTGATTAGAAATGATCAGTTGTTGTAGCTGCTATGTTGACCACATAACCGAGATAATAGATTTGTGAGTTTGCGTTATAGAATATCGTTTAATATTTTCTACCTTCGACGTTAAACATAACTTAGCTATTTTATTGTGAATTGATGTTTAAATTGGCAATGTAAACATCAATCCCTTCTGAATCCTTACCTTACGGTTTTAGGAGTATTGTATGACCTCATTAGTCCTGGCTAACTTAACCTCATTTAAATTGGTTTTGCTCAGAGTGATCGCTCCTGTTATATTCTTTCTAATGTTACGCTCTAAAATAATAGTGATGCCTATTTTATGTGAAGGGGGATTGGCTTTGGATTTGCTTATTTGTGATTCCAGGTGCATAGAAATTAATGCAGTCAAATTAAAAAAATATATATATCAAAGGCAGTGCTTACCGCAGAATGCTAATTAACTTGTCGTAAGTTTTCGTTCCTTTCTCAATAGAGACAAAATTTTATCTACATCTGACAAACCAATTACCGTTACATTAGCTTAGCTTAGGGCTCTAATTTACTTCTTAAATTTAATAACTACGTGTAACAAATGAAAATTTATTGAGTAAGGTGGGATTTAAAGCTCATGTTAAGAAATATTTCATCCCATTTAAACAAATCCAGGGGGACTCAAGGCAACTTATCTAGGCATGTTACATAATATTATAATACTGCTTAGTTCATACGAAGTCATTGTGAGTGTTATATAATATCCACTAACAGAACTAATTCTCTGGGAATGGCATCACGCTTTCTTCAACGTTATAACTGTGAGCCTCATTGCTTTTTTCCCATATTGCCTGTCATAGAAGTTAGTCCTTTAAAAAAATTTAATTGAACGTTATATGTCATGTGTCTTAAACGCCGTCGCTACGCTTACTTTAAAATTTTATATCATTGAAGGAGAGTTTATATGTTTTTACTTTAAATTGCCATATTTCAATTCTACATCTACATAATACCCTACGAGCCGCCGCATGGGCGTGTGGCAGGGGGTGTTAGGTCACTAGCCGTGTATAGATGTAAGTTTTTGGGAAATGAAATAGTGACTTGTATTATGGGAGTGTATTTAGTGAAGCTCAATTTTTATTGTGGTAGCTTATTTTTCGCGGAAAGAACGAGTTTTTGTACCTATCTGTTCGGCTGTGCTTCTCTCTTATTTTGTCGCATCTGTTTGACCTAGAGATGTAGTGAGGACTCATGATGATATTCTCTGTGTCGCTCTGAAAAATATCAGTTCTGCATTTCTCAAGCAACCTAAGCCTAGCGTGTAGTCACTGAGTTTCTCGGAAACTCCTACCATAATCCCTTTAAATGTTGATGTGAAAAAAGTGAAGCATTATATGTTTGCTCGTAGCAGTGTTTAACGAAATGTGCAGCTTTTCTTTGTATTTTATTAATTTTTTTGTCTAGTCTAGTGTAGTCTTTATGACCAGCGTCCCAAATGCTCACGGCGTATTCGAGGTGTGGCCTAACCAGAGCGAAGTAGCATCTCTCTTTGACTTTCTCATCCGAGGGCTTTCCTATAATACGTTTGACAAAACCTGGTTTTTAAAAATACTGTGCCATATATGTTTTGTATGTGCAATTATGTACATGCTCCATAGACTATGTTGAGCAAACGTCATTTGCAGACTTTAATTTGGAGATTGGTTTTCTGTAGCTCCTCAGTCCCTTATTCTTTTCTTTTATCAGCTCTACCTCAAAGAGTCGTTATTTTAAGAGCACAAATAATTTACCTAGTATATTTTGTCATTGGTTGTCATGTGCAATATTTATCACTCAGTTATTAATTCATTATTTTGAATTGACTGCTTGCCACAAAATTTTCCCCTAAAATTTGCCCAATTTTCGGAATTTTCATCGAGCATTTTTCGAACCCGACATTTCCAGCGATCTATATTTCCTAAGCAGTACGCAATGGTAGTTTATATGTTTTTGTTGGTTCTTTGTTTTTACAAACCTCCAACGTTTTGCCAACGGTAAATGATCTATTTCATTCCTTTGCATATTGCAATTTGTTTTAAGTAATCGAATAAAAATATTAATTAGAATAGTCTATATGTTTTCATGATATTGCCATCTTTTACTCAAAAATATGCTTATCATTTTTCACATTTGTTGCATTATACATTACAATGCGGTGTACCAAACAATAATATCTCAGTATGATTTGAGCATTCATGTCGCTGATCTTCCACAACTTCATTAGCATTGGTATCGTTTTACCTGTCTGAGTAAGTGGAGTGAAGTTCAATATCAGTCACAGCATGACATTGAGTAATTAGATTGAAAATATTTTGATTATTTATTTTGATTAAAAATCGTCTGAGAGACTAATTTTGCAATACAGGGCGTGCATGCTTTACCGTTCATCGAAACCATATTACTTCAATAGCTCTTATGCCACAGCAAAGCATATATAGATATTATTTCTGATGCTTTAAGTGTCTGTTAAACGCTGTACAATCACGTAAAAAATACTTTGGTTCATTTATACCTCTATATTGATACACTGCTACTTCTATGACGCATAGTCTCGCGCAGTTTTGCGTAGTTCTAAGTAAATCCTCGCTTACTCTTAGTCCTAGCGCCGGACTTCTTCCACGCTCTGCCAGTTTCCCTTTCTGTCTTCTGAGGCGTCGCGATTTTTCGTAAATGATTACGTCAACAGCCACCCTCACCGCCCATCTTCAATGCCACCTTCTCTCATTTTCCGCGTCGCGCCTGATACATCAACAACCCCTCATATATATATGCATCCTTTAGTGCGGCCGTGAAAGGTAATTCCCGTCCCCCGTACTCACCTTCGCTTTCCCACGCCTCTACGCTTCCGCCTCATTACTCGCCGACTACGCCAATTGTCATCTTGACTTCCTCATTGGCCTCTGACCGTGCTCCTACAACGGCGGGACAATCCTCGCGACAACTCCCCTTTCTCGGGTGTTGCAACTGCAGATCTTTGGCGGTAGGTGGCTTTCGCTTGATAACGTTTGTCGAAATAATTGCTAAATTGCGAATTTTTATTTATTTGCTTAAAAAATCCGTATATCGCTAATGTAATCGGCGGCCTACTGTAAACCAAAATTACTGATCAACATATGCAGATTCTTCCATCAATATCAATGATGTCATTATTCCGGCCATATGATCCGACTGTAAATCTACCGAACCCGACGGAAACGGAGCCATTTGAATGAAACTAGCTATTTTGTCTTCAAATATGGAGTTTGTACGCAAATAACTAAAAAATTAGGATCTGATTTGGTTTTTCATCCTAACCTATGATACTTTTGAAGTATTCTCGTGCTTCCGACCAGGTAGGTATGTGTTGGCCGACGTTTCAATGTCTGCCTCTGACATCGTCCTCAGAGCATGTCATTGCGAAGAAGATTGTCTACCAGCAAGTATCTCACCTGGTGTAAAACTCGAGAAAACTTCTTCAGGAGTTAATATAATTTTTTCCAATTTCCCAAGACTTTAGGCTTAATATTAACAGTTTTACTATTAAGCTTACAAATGCTTTCTCGTTGAAACGGACGTTTGTCTGCCATATTTCGATAAATCTACGTTAGAGATCAAGTTAAGATTTCCACTTTCAAGGCTGAATTACTGTAAAGCTGGCCTAGAAGTCCAATTTCTATCATCTCATTTTATAACATGCTTAAAGATGCTATGTTTAAATATTTAAAATTTCTGGAATAAGTGACCCTGATACCAGAGCCACGTTAACTTTTGTGGGACTGCTTCCTTTTCCCCAGCGTCCATGATTTCCCTATCCGAGTGGACTTTCATCATGGACAATAGATCAGTCAATGGAGCGTGCACCATTTTATAACGTTTATTTCTCAATTAATTACCCAAAGACTGAAGTACGGAGTACAGCATCTTAAATGATTATCCAGTGTCTTAAATGCTTGTTGAAATTTGGATTTTGTCTCTCTGCGGTAAGCCGGAAGATATAACTGTGTTTATACTCTTTCTCATCTTAATTTTTTTACTGTCTCCGTAAGCTATGACGTTTTTTGTAACTTTTCTGAGGGCTTTAAGAATATTTTAAACAATGCAATGCCATCGTTTTTTTCTCGTTCTAATCCATCTATATCAAATTACAGCACTTAATACGTCGTATCTTATAGAAATAAAATAAGGAAAGTATATTAATGAATTGTTTTTTATAGGAACCTGCTCTGGAAAGTAGATTTCTGAATAGAGCCATTATACTGAGTGATTGAGATTCATTAAATTCGTATTATGACTCTTGATACTTTTTTTCAATAGTTTCCATGTGGCATTCATTTTTTTTAATAGCATTTATAGGCCTATATGTTTCCCTGATTATATCATATGGATAAAAGATTAGAAAATGTTGAAATATTTGTTATTAGGTACTTATAAGATATCATCTCGTCACTGCCAACCTCTTCTTTTCCATCATCCATTATTCATTTTTCTGACACCATATATCGTAAATTTCGCTGTCCCTATTTAAGAACAATATATGAGCACTTATTCAGTGTTACGCATATTAAGATAAAATTTTATTCGCAACATATTTGTCCATACCGCCACCCAATCTGAATTATTCATCTGATTATTGGTCAAAACAACTCTGGTTGCAAATACTGTTCATTTAGGTATATCACCAGATCAAAATGCAATTTGATTCCTAAATGCGTTTTCCTTAATATCCGTCGCAACTTGGAAAGAGTAAAGAGTCTTTAATGACCTACGTCGTCAGAACGGCAATGAAGGCTGAAGGATGCCGTGTTTTGAGCAAAAAAAAAGACTTTGTAGATGCGCAAACGACGGCAGTACAATAAATAAATACGCAAAATTCAAATTTCACCCCCAAAAGTTTCCCTATTATCCGAATGCAGCTTAAGGAAGATGGTGTTTCCATTTGCGGGCCATTTTTTTTGCTGGTTCTTGTCTGGCCGTTTATTCCCATTTGGGCAGTCGTCGACTTGAAAAGTCTGTCTCATCTGAGGGAGGTCCATCCATCATGCAAGTCTCCTCCGGTCCGGAGTGCACTCCGAAACTAGACCAGCGAAAACCGTGGAGAGAGGATTTGGAGTCCACGGACGGATGAAATATGCATCGAACTCCTACGTCGAGAGCGGTGCACTTTCGTCCTGCTCGGAATATTTTTGCGAGGACACCCCGAGCCATCTGTCTGCCGAACGGCACGAAAAAGCACAAGTTTTTCCAGAATTTTCATGCAATGATAAACGTGACTGTGCTGGTGATGGCGTAGATTTTGTTTAGAGTATCAGAGTGCACGTTAGTCATAAGTATATTCTGTAATGGCAGCGTGTTTCTTCAGGTTATTTATTAGAATACGTTGCGTTAATACCTATGAACACGTCCTTCCTTTTGTTACATCTATTAGAATAAAATATTGAAAAAAAGGAACAAAATATCTTCTCAATTGTTGATTTGCGCTAAGGGACTAATTTTTTTTTGTTTTGCATAGTGTTTCTACTTTTGCAGTATTTCATGATAGCTTTGTGATAAATTTTCATCGATTCTATTTTAAAAGATTGAAAAAAGAAAATGATTAATTAAATGATTTAATGACATCTTGTTTATTGCATAAAAATGTTCATTGATGTTAGTATCACCATGTCTATTTTACAATCTTCTCAATGAATATTATATTCTTAGTATGTTAACATTTTTGATCGCATTTAAGTTGTAATGCATGAACGCTTTATTATGGAATTACATGCGTATGAATATTTGGACGGAGGGTATATCAGGCAATTTCATTGAGTAAAAAAATGTACATAATCGGTAGTGGCAAAAAAAATAAAATTCAATTATAAATATTAAACGGATGAATTCCTGAGTATTTTTCAAAATGCGTGTATCTTTTTGCATGTTATGAAAGTCTTAATGACCTCATATGAATCCCATTCATTGCCTGAATTATCCTAGAAGTGCTTAAATCAAATTTCAAGGGCTGGAAGAGCACAGCAGAGAGCCCCTCACATTCGACATTGTGTGACTCGGTGAAGTTCGACACATTTACTCCCTTACAGGTTAGCCATATCGATTCATTTATGGAGGTGCTGGGAAACTCTCTGATTGCCAAGGGCATTTCAGTGATTGGTACTTTCCAATGAATGCCACTCTTTTCAAAGTGTATCATTGGCGATTATTTGGGAACGTGAGGAAAAATGCATGATACAGCCTGAAAAGGAGAAATGAAATGAAAAAATGATCGCGTGACACTGGGAACTCCATTTGCGAGACCCATTGTTAGTGTCATTGAATGGGAGCAAACTGACGGCAGTCGTCGCCGTGCATTCGTGTTTCTTTGCATGACTCAACTTCCACATAAATTTGAAGACAAAGAGTCAAATTGATGAATTGTTCGCGACAATTTCGGGACCGTTTGAAATCCAACGGGGTGAAGCGCTACAGTTGTAACCCCGCTTTGAGATCTGAATAGCAACCTGTTTCATTCAGAAAAAAAAAACACTTGCCTGCAAATTGACGAGCGCTGCTCCTCAAAACTACTCGAGTCTGGACAGCAGGTAGTGAACAAAACAGGAGCAGGTTGGTTTATCTTTTTTTTGAATCTTTATGTAATAAACTGAAAGAAAGCACCAGACTAGCACATATCCAGTTCACAATATTTCAGTTAATTTCAACTTCGCATCCATTGCGTGGATGTTAGTCTTAATCAAATATTCGAAAAGGCACCTAGTTCGTGTTCAGGGCATCAAAATACAATGTTTCTCTGAAGTTGGTGAATAGCGATATAACGTAGTGTAATTCTGACACTCTGAAGGATAACTATGACTAATATTAAAAATATGTTCATTTTATACGAATATTTGTCGAGTAATGCTGTTTATCTAATAAGTCCTCACATTTCATTACGCAGCGTTGAAATCATTTGTAAAGCATGGATATTTACGAAAAAAATCGCCACATTAGTCAAGTTTTTGTATCAAAAAAGTTTTTAGTACTTTCGTAAATCTGTTCCAAAATTGAATAAAAATTACTAATGAAAGCTTTAAAATAGTTTCATGAATGAATGAATGAATTTATTTTAAACAAATCTGGAATATTTTTCATAAATATATGGGCTCATAATGTTTCGTTCCGTATCAGCTTCTTGCGTCAGATAAAATGGTAGTTAACTTATAATCTAAAATCTAAACATTTAAGGTATGAGACATTGCATAATTTTCGTTTCCTCGCGGAATAAGATCTTATACCGACTGATGTATTTGTAAAAAATGACCTATGATATAAAAATGTGCGTAAATTTTGGTAAGTAAATAAGCAAATCTCGAGTTCCGATAACATTGATGTATGTAAATAAAATACTAAATGATAATCTGTGGAATACGAGTCTATTTCTGAGCTTGAATTATGAAAGTTTCGTGTTGTTCCCACTTTTTAGATTAGGTACTGTTTGCAACTCATGGGAATAACCTTTTAAGTCAAATGATGTTCTCGCTAATAACATTTTTTTATGAATGCAAATTTATTACCCCTTGGTACTTTTTATATGCTAATTGTCTTCCTTCTTGTACTGAAACTACTTACCAAATACTCAAACTTAAAGAATGTAGGTACTATAATATGCCAATTTATTTACCAGTTATTTCCCATATGGCTCTTCTCAGAAGTACTTATGATCCTCACTTTTGCGAAACTGAGACGGTCTAGTTTTTATTTTTTGTACCGCTCGTCATATTGGGCCACAAAAATGCACTGGGGTCCATAATTAATTCGGTCTAAGTCATAATGGAGAGTAAATAAAATCAGAAATGTTACCTTGCAAAGTATTAATTCCCTGCCTAGCTCAAAACGTTATGATAAAACAATTTCAAAGCTTCGAACATAGCAACGTGAAAAATATTGTTTTTTGAGGCAACAATGAAATGATTGCAATATAAATGTCGTCGAATGTGCGCCACCAGGGAAACGGGATGTTGTGATCCCATTCGTCAAATGAGTGGAGACAAAGTTATCTGATATTCTCTCGCCTAATCAGCGATCAGGTTAGAGTAACCTGAGAAGCTAATACACCACAAGAAATAATTACCCGTCGATAATGAATTGCCAATGCACCGAATCAATTATTCTTGGGTACAATGCGCTCCGATAGAATCGGCCCCTAAGCATTTACGGTGAACTACTGATTTGGCACTTGTTCGAACTAACGAGGTATAACACGATCGACTTATAGAACTGATGATTATGCTGGCGACTTTGAATTGAGTTGATGCATACATAGTATTAACAGTTGCGAAATATCGGCTATAGTTCTCTCCATTTCGCATAAAATGTGTAAATAAATTTACTGTTTGCTGATTAGGATATAGTGACATGGCTTTGCACTCGCATATTCAATTCATCGAAGCACGAAAAAAAACTATGAGATAATAATTCATTTGGTGGCCGAGTTGATAACTTATTTTAAATTTTCACCAAGTTTATTCTCCATATTCTCTAAATGAAAACTTCACGTGCCCGTCCACTTTCTTTTAATTTTCATAAAAAAGTAGTTAAGTTTGTAAAGCTAGGAGATTGTGTCTGGCCGTGATCATATTTTGGTAGAAACAATGGATTTTTGGATTGTGTCGTTACCGTTTTTCATCAACTCTACAACTCATAACTATTTATCGTTCAAGCCTAACCTGTATTATTCTTCAATTGAATGATAAGAGTAAACACACGCGTTATAATTCATAGCTTTTTAAAACGCTACGAATACATCTACGTGAGACATTCTAAGAGAAGTGCCGCTTATATGCATGTATATATTAAGACTTAAGTACCACCCTTGATGGGTTATAATGCACTTCTATCGTAAGAGGATTTCAATTATTCTAAATAGCATAATTCAACCTACTTTAAATTTATTATTTCTGATCAACAATTTATTCGAAGTTATATTATATATTCGAAAGTGTGTTACAGAAATCACAGGTTACATACCACTATTTGTTGATTAGTAATTTTTGTTGATGAACTTGCGTGTTAAGCGTGTTTTCTACTGTACTAGATACAACTTACAACTGTCTACAGAAACACCAGACTGGTTATGTAACAATTACGTTGAATTTCTTATAATTATGAGAAATAAATATTCAGGTCTACTTATTAACCGAAATATTAAGTCGGTATCTCCAGTCCAGTACAAGTAGTGTTTAAAAATAGTCGTCGGTTAAAAACCGGCACTTATTTTCTTGTGGTGGGCAATATTAGCCCTGGGGCAAAGCATCCGGGAAGCTTGCGTGATCCTCGTTTTAATGAACATAAACAAAGTTATTCAAGAGCAGTTTTTTTATTTTTCTCTAGAAAAATTGCAATATACATGCGTATATAATTTGATGAGCATCTCTTTCCAACTTGTTGGTGGCTATAAATTCACAGAGTACATTCCGTTTGAAAAATACCCGAACTTGACAGCACCCAGTTGCACCAAATTGTTCATGACTGTCATTATATCATAGCTCTAGGTGTGCATGAAGAACCACACCTCGTGGTGATTTAAGACTTATGAACGAAGTGTAAATGAAAGGTCCCAGAAATGTCCTTTTTTTAAATGTCTCTGAGGGTCAAATAAGTCCGAAAAAGTACCCAAAAAAATCATTAGAAATGCTTTTACTTAATACATGACGACAAGATATGTCTTTATTACCACTCAATTCCCACTTTTTAAAAAAGTCGAAAGACTTTTCCTCCACTCTCTTATTACTATGTTTAACTCGATATCTTTTGCCATGTTCTCACAATTAAGTTTTCGTTCACTTTCCACAGAAATTTTATTTCACAGACTGAGGTTTCGACATGAACTATGTCATTTTCAAGGTTTCACATAGTTCATGTCGAAACCTCAGCCGGTGAAATAAAATTTCTGTTGAAAGTGAACAAAAACTTTTATTGTGAGACATGGCATATGTACTCTCTTTCCACAAATATATAACCTGATACGCTAAATTTAATTCGATATTTTTTGTCAAATCCTCGCGGACGAAGCGATCTGCGGCGTCTGCCAGAGTAAGTGGCCAGTGGCTATAATGAAATTTGGTACAACTTTCTCTGCTGAACATTGACAGGAATAACTTTTCCAACGCAAACGGTGGATAGAAAAGCAATTACTCTCTAATATCTTGACGTTGTTATGTGTGACAGGGGCAGCTGCTGTCTTAAATGATTCCTAGTAAACACCTAATGAATTCGGAAATAATATCAATGTGCCGCTTCTAAGGGCAGCGAAGTATGGGGCGAAGACGAACCATAAAGTGACAATGAAAAGCCGATATTTCACAAGTATGTTTAAAAAGGAATGCAAAAAGGAAATCGAAGAATCGGGAACCGAAGATAGGTTCAGTATCTGTGGAGTTATGTTTCTAAGTGGTCTGTATACCTCAGCCGGAAACGCCCTGCTATATATGGATTCTGCTGCCGCCTTGGAGAGATCTTCGCTTTCCTCACCATTACCTGCCCTAACAACAGCGCCACCGATGAAACAGTGGAAAATTCGTTGTAAGGGTCCTAGAGGATTTTCACAGTGACGTTATTAGACACAATTTTCAACATCTTGATAATTCTCCATAGATATGATGGATTCCCATTTACAGTAAAGATGTAAAGAAATATGCATAATACGTGTCGTGGCGATTACCTGTTTGACATTTTTCTCTGCAGTCGAAATAGTTTTGTAGAAAGCAAAATGCGAAACGTTACGACGCTTATTTTTGGAGCTGATCCTTATTCCAAAGGCCTGCGCAAATATATTTACTTTAAGTAGCCAGTCAGAGACGTGAAATCAAAGTGAGGATACGTCTGTAGGAGCGTTGTCTGCCGTGGTATACAGCCCGGTTTGGAGTTTTTAAGGATATTTTATGACACTCGGTTCCTCTGTGTCGTACCATGCCGATTTATCATTTGCAGCTAAATCTATTCCGACACTTTGACATGACAGCAAATATCTTGATTTAAATAGCCTTGGTCTTACTTGATGAGTGATAAGGTCGGCTTAAATACGAGCGTGGTCCTCGACACATATTGCATGCTCGAAGCACGGGTGGCGGTGTCTGCATGACTGGCGACGATTTATGTCATGAAATTAGAGTTTCGCTATGCTCTATTCCGACTTTAATGAGCAGTTACACTGACTTAGGAATTAGTGAAAATAATTATCCTAAATATGTTATATTTGGAAAAATATATAGACTCTATAATTACCTATGTACAAACCAGTCTCGCCGTTTCCTTTTGCAGTAGAAGCTACTAAAATAGCTAAGTTAAGGATCTGATGTGATGATTTAATTCAAACACTTCACCTTTGATTCGGGTGCATTCATTTATTTCTTAAAGCAGTGTAATGGGTATTATATCCATCATTCTTGGGTTGGCAGCCCTTGTAGTGTTAACTTTGCCATGGCAACGAGGAGTTTCTTTAAAAAAATGGGAGGACGCGGGGACAGTGTCGAGACAGGAAGTATAAGTGAGTGGTAGTGAAATTGTGTGGAAGGAAAAAGAAGGGTGAGACAGTGTTGAGTGAGTGAGTTGAATGTGAGAAGGTGTTATAGGAAGTGTGTATTACTAAATGTTAAATGAAATAAAAAAGGGAGAAAAACAAGTGTTACATTATAAGAAATAAGACGAGTGTTACAGGAGCTTTTATTTGCTTAGGAATCCTAATATTTCTTCTCTTAAGATTCTGTTTCACCCCTTTTACCCATTACGTTCCTCGGCTACTACTCCTCCTCGATCTTCAATCTACTTATCTATTCTCAGAATATTTGCAGCAGATAAATCAAAATTATGTAATGAATTATCAAGTGAAATTTCAGGTATCTATTGTAATGTATCCGGGAACAAAGATTGATTTCCACGGCAAATTTTTATGCACATACGGTTACCATTTTCTTGCAGCGCAGGGCCAAAGCAGAGAGTAAGTTTGGGTGCCTTTGGGGCTAGTTTATGTGCATGCAAACTCCATGGATAGTTTTTCGATACAGGTGAAATTATCATGCGGAAATTTATGTGCATTTTTCGCCATAAGCAAATATTTTCAACGAGCATGACAGAAAGTGTAAAATATCATGTGTAAAGGAGAAATTAAATCGTGATAATGCAGATAGGTCAGATTGAAATAAATAGAAAAAAATTAAAGAAAAACACGAAATGAAGTCAGTGGATTAGATTCTGACCGTAAAAGCTGACTTTCGAATTTTAGGATCACGACGATGATATTGCTTTCGGATGGTCCTCATTTAGAAAATATAATAATCTTTTATTCCCATTATTAAGATTTCGAGAGGATGAAGATTCACTCGACACATTAGATCGTGACGCTTTTAAATGGGAAACTGAATTCATTTCTCCGATTCGCCCACACTCGTAACTACGTCGTATATTGAAGTCTCCTCTATTCCCCTAGTTGTTAATGACTCCAACCGTGTAATGTACTCAATGACGTTTTGTGATAATCTCTGAGGAAATGGCTCTGGTGGTAGGGCTAGACAGGCACAAGCATTCTGTGGCTATTAGCAGGAATATTGACTAACTTCATTTCATTGCCCATATCTATAGGGATAACCTCATTGCGTTTGCTCCCAGGTGAATTAGGTGTTCAGCAGTGGTGGATTGCATTGAGGCATATTCACATCTCGGGAAACAACTTAATACGTTCGAAGTGACGTCGCCACTATATCCTTGGAGTGGTTTTCGGGAAGTTTATTACGCATGTCAGGGTCCATCTCAGAGGGACTCGATCTTACTCAAGCTTTAATCTATGACGCAATAGTACTCCATTCTCACGCGGAATGGTAATGACCGTAAATCAACTGGCATGGGCCCTGAGAAGAGGCATGCGTTGTGCTGGGACGAATTCGCGTATTTCGGTCACTAAGTGACCCTCTTCCGTACGGAAGAGGTTTTTGCAAAACCATAAAATTAAGTTTGCGGGCGACCTAGTTGTAACCCTTGATTGGATGTGAGCGGGGTGAATTGATAAAATTTATCATTCTGCCTCTTGATTGCTTATTTAGGGTCTAAGTACGTACTTTATCCTTCCCCGAAAATCGATTTTGCGTAGTGATTGCGAGGATTGTTTTGTCCCGAGAAAGACCCCAATTGCGTTAACGTCCTAATGACATGTGGTAATATGTTGTCGAGAACAATTCACTGATCCAATCAATGATCTTTCAGAGAACAGGATTATATTTTACCTTATCGTGCCAAAGCGATTACAATGGAGTTCCTTATATTCCTATGCACTTTTTATTTTTCTGCATTCAGTGTCTAATTTAATAGTTCAATAGTTCAATTCAATTCATTTCGTACACATCAACCTTCATGCAAGATGTCCTTTCTACATATATATGTTTGTGTACAAACAATCCCCATTATGTTTGATTATATCAAAATGAAAATCAATCCAAAAAGATGAATTCATGTTAACAAATAAACTATATAAACAAAATTAAATTCACTCTAAGACAAGTGAATAAATGAAGAAATACATAAAAGTGATTATTGCTGTGGCTGTATTATCCAGTCCTACAATTGACCGGCTAATCTTTTGATGTAAAGTGTTTTTTTGCTTTGCATGCGTTTATTATCCGTTAATGGGACGGGAATTCGACGTATGGCTATGAAATAATGTTATCGTGCAGGAAAAAGATCAATCCTCATTGTGGAGTTCTCCTCTGCGGACTATCTTTTAAGGAAAGAAACTGGATTTCACTTAACAAATATCTCCTTCTAGTCCCAATACACGTTCCTGATTGCTTGCCTCGACACACATTCCATAAAATTGGAAAAATTGGGATTTTATTGATAGAGCGAATATTTTTAATCCCTCCGTCTAGTTTGGTACTAATAATGGATAGTTAGATCTATGTGATACTCAAAATTCAGAATATATCTTTTTTTCTTGAATTGGTGATATTGTGGAAGGATTATTGTGATTAAAACTGAAGATAGTTGCTTCTTGACTCCTGTAAATTACCTCCGGTCCTTCAAATTTCAGTGAATGCGTGAATTGGGTCAAAGAGCAAGACAAAGCAAATAGAACTCTGATTCTACAGGTATCCACCAACCCTGCAAACCAAAGCAGGTGCTTGGGAGCTATGAGCTAATAAGTCGTGGTCATGGTTAGTAATCAGTTCGTGGCTTAGACCATAAAATCATTGGGTTCTAGTGAGCAAAACGCCTTTCTGTTTTATCATTATCATCGTTGAAATCATCGGCTTGTATTTTTTGAATTTGATGTTTACTTTTCATTATTCTAAATTGTTATGTTTCCTTTGCATTTATCATGACCTACTTTTCTCGGGAAATGAACCTTAGTTCTTAGTTACAATACTATTCTTCATATTTCTTTCTCATTGCATTTCAGGATTTCCCTGGGAAAAAGAGTCACTGCTGCCCCTTATCTGGTGAGTTATTAACGTAGCCATTTGTATTTTTTGTGGCGCGAAGATTCAATGTACTCTTGAATCTCATTTCATGCTCATTAAATTTCAACTTTATGAGCTTCATATGTAACTTATGGATATATAAGCTTACTCATGCAGTATTGTGTAGTTACAGATAGGTTTTACTGTGACTGATAACATTTTTTGTATCCATAGGTATATACTATGATTATTATGACGTTACCCTACTTTCGCGCGACGACTTTCCCAAATCCTTGTCCATATCGAACTCTACTTCGCTTGCCTTTTTACATCGCTCTTCTATTTTACGTCCTCCAAACTTGCGTCTGTAAAATCCTGTAATCTACGCTTATCTTCCTGGCTAAAATCCCGGAGCTAAACTTAGCTCCACACTCAAAAAGTTTTTACGAACCGGGATGGATAAACAAGCGTAGTCATGTGGTGTGCACGGGAGAGCGTGATAGTTTCGATGTTCCCTTCGTGCTGCTGTTTCGAGCAATCCTCCAAACATGCCACGGTAATCCCCTTTCCCCAGGCCCCGATGTTCCGAGAAGTATCGTTAAATCCAAATCCTTCTGTCGCGAGTGAATTATTATCCGACGCCAAAAAGCCTTGCGCTCCACTTAATATAAATTTTCATGCGCTGTATTGCCTCTGCGTGGAAACTTCGGAAATAAAACGGAAGCATTGAGAATTCGCGGAGAACGATGCGCTTTGGAAAGTTTTAAAAGGAATCATTAGGGGGAGCCTCTTGTACTAAACTTACCGGTATTTATGAGTTACCTCACCCTGATCGATCTCCGTATCTTTTGAGAAGAGTCCGTATCTTTTGGATTATTCCGAAGTGGAAATTGCAACCTGCTACTCTTTGCAGGAGAGGACAATCATTTATAAATTCCTCGCTCACGATGCACTAATTAAGAGACCGTTGAATATTGGTATTTGCGTGTACAATATAAAACTTCGTCACAGGGTGACACTAAGTATAAAACACATGAAAAAAGAAAACTCACGAGTTTAAATATTTCGGTGGGTCGACCGCACCTGCATCAGTGATAGAATCTAGATCCGCACCATCATCAGTGATAGAATAGATACCACCGAAATATTTAAACTCGTGAGTTTTCTTTTTTTGTGTTTTATATTTAGTGTCACCCTGTGACGAAGTTTTATATTGTGTTTGCCACGTTCGTGGAATCTTCGCAAGAACTATATATATATATATATATATATATATATATATATATATATAAATACGTTGATGGATTGGAGTCAGCCATGCGGCGATGAACACACGATGTTGATAGGATGGAGGAGATAGACACACAAAAAAAGAGACGATCACACTTACTAGCTTTCGGAACTAGTCCGTCTTCAAGGCGTATCACGGAACAATCGTCTGCCTTCCTGTGGCAAAATTTATATATTCGTCATACAAGTGATCCTAAGTGTAGTTTTATATATATATATATATATATATATATATATATATATATATATATATATATATATATATATATATATATATACACATACACACATATATACACACACAATAGAAAACTTCGCCAAATGGCCACAAACACAATAATAGAGGAAACTTACAGGAGGGTAAAAAGATGAGAGTAAAAAGAAAGTCTTACTGGAAACATTTCGGGTGTTCGATTCGAATTCGAATCAAAAATATAATTGAAACACTTAAAATACATGGAGACGCGTAAAGGAAAAACAATTAATATATATACAATGGAGAGATTTTAGAATTTTAAAGGTTACTGCAATTTTGCGAAAGAGACTCTCAAAAAGGAAACTTTAACCTAATTAGATTCATTGTTCAATTAAATCAATAACCTTCTTTCTTTTTGGTCACTGTATTCGTGCCCTGTTAATAGAGTGGTATTATGCTCGCATTGAAACCATATTAAGGAGCACATCAATGTTAAGTCGTAATCTCTCGTACATACCGGTACGAGAAAGGTATTTATGTAGTAACCCTTTCATTATCCCTTTTTTTCTCCATTTTGCCATAACCCTCTGCTAGAATTAGGCTAGTTTTACTTTCTAGATACATTATTTCGGGTAGGAATTGTACGGGAATAGTCCCATGTAGCATTGCCTTGATCATTGAGGCTCATTTTTGCGTTGTTCGTAGTTCTTTCTTCCCATAGTTTTACTTGTACTTGGTAATCAGTTGACCTTGAAGGTCCTATTTACTTTTCTGACAATTCACTATGATACATTAATATATAGGACTGTGTATTTTGTTAGTCAAGGGTATATTATCGAATTAATATTCTATAATTCTGTGGCAAATTTACAACGGAGAGAACTTTTTTGGCAGCACTTTCCTTTCATGTCTGAAAATTGTTTAAAAAAAACAAGCATTAGTTCTTACTTATAATACATTGCACAAAATGTACCGTTGTAACCGTTTTGCAATACCTCTGTGGTTACTATCATGCACTTTGTGGATTCATGCATGCAATCTAATTTAAGCGTGAAAAACCTCCTTCGCTGCCAGTTATGCTACACGTTTGGACGAAAACAGGTGCAATGAAACGACGGTCTTGCCCGGCATTACTTATCACTTAAGCGGCTCAGTGATTTCCGGATTTAAAATTACCTCCGCTCCCTGTCAGTCCATCCCCATCTCCCAAGTCCTTAAGCGTCCGTCACGGGGATCCTTTATTGCGTCCTGCGGTGAACAGATGGCACTGGTGGCGTTGAGGGGGTCGTAAAAGGCATGCGCCAGCTCCGGCAGATTCCAGAGTGGAGCAGCGTAGACTTCACCACCGTTGGTTCCCGGTGGGATTTCGAGTGCGTCTCAAGAAGATGGAAACAGTTGAGGTTTTTCCCACGAAAGGCTAGAAAGTGTAGCTTCAAGAATCAAGAAGCGAGCTGTCAATAGGAGACAAATAAGGTGGAATTTTTATAATTCCTTGGAAAGCTCACAAGTCATATTTATGTTTCTTTACTATATCAGTATGTATACATATGAAAACCTGTTCTGATTAATTCTAAACTTCTCACCTGTCTGATTGTAAGGGTGATGCATTGAGGAAGCAGTTGGTCGAATCGAAAGACTTTTTATTCGGGATATCATCTTTAACTAAAAACTGTTCCACCATTCGCGATGCACCCTTGTGAGAAATTATTAGTTAATGTAGATGATATTACCCATCATATATATTAAGTTACATATATTCTACATGTGAATGGATTTTTACTTGCCTAAATGAGCAAATCCTGTCATATCTTTTTTTAGATCCCATCTATTGCTTTCATTTTGCAAAGACTCCATTCTCCATTTTACTAATGAAACAAATCTTTATGTTATTTTACTTATTATCATGTTCATGCTATCCAACTCGCACAGTTAATAAGCAGTGAATTCCTTAAATATAGTTTTCTATAATCTGGGAGTTCTGTGATCCCTCGCCATTGAATTACTCCGTGACATTATTCAACTGCTTAGATCACCAGTCATATATCGCATTTATATTTTATACTAGCCTAAGGTACCCGTTGAAATTCAACGGGTGTGAAAAAATTGAACTTATTTAATAAGAAAACAAATAACCCTGAAGAATACATTCAGCGTGGTCATTTGAGGAGTTCGTAACATATCTTGTACGTTGTGTTCATTGCAGTAGGCACGCTGACCGTTTTTCAGGGGCACGCAGAGATGAGTGACTACTGGTGCTTTCTCATGCACGGGAAACCAAAAAATGGGCCAAACAGACTCATTACTACTTAAATAGCACCCAGGTTCATAGATTGTCATCTCGTTCCCCAGTTCTCTTGAGCCGTCTTGTGAGTGAATGACGGCTTGATCGCTTCTTTTGTATACATGCATATATTGGCATTCAATGACCTAATTGAGTAGCGATATTCAACGTTGATATGTGCGTTGGGTATTTTTATACGGATCGGAGAGTAGTGTACAATCCAGCGATTGACAACGTCAAAAGGAGCATTTGCTGCAGCAGCCATGTTTATTTGACCCATGAAACTTAAGTCACCAAGACGGCGCCTTCGGCGTGAAGGGTGGCCATAATCATTGGTTTTGGTTTCTGAATTAAAATTCCATGGTGATTCTTAGAGCAATTGCCAATTTTCATGCACGGATGTCCTTCATTACTATTCGCAGCGCGTAAGTCTTCTTGCACATTAGATCGCGTGTATAGTCTATTTAATTTATTTATTTGTATCGTTTACTTCGTAATGATTATTGATACACATTCAGTGCCCCTATGAAAGGTACTTTGAGTATATCCATTGAAGAGTATACTTGTTGTAAATATACATAGAATTTATCGATTATCCCTCGAAGCAATCTATTATGGGGCACTTGGGACTGCGGGCCCTTCTTTTACAGATTTTATTTCTACGTGCTATCATGGGCCTGCAGGAAAACATGATATTTAAATAGTAGAGTTATCTCTGGTTGCCAAGGAAATATGATATTGTTGATTTCAGAGAAAATGTGAGATTTTTCACCTAAAAACATGACTTTCACACGAAAACGAAACGTAATAGAAAATCGATTGGAAGACTTAGAATTTTCATTTATTCAGCCATCTGATAAAAACATTTCCAGCCCTCTATCTTGAGCGAAATTACTTTTAAAAATCAAAATATAAAGCCACTGCACCGAACCCAATGATTAGTATGGACCACAAGAGGGGCCTTCGGGGGGCCTTTGGGGACTCTGAGAGCTTTTTAATATAGCCTATATTACCCAAAGATATATTTTCTATCCTCATGCCAAAGTTCAGCTCAATCGGTCTAGTAGTTTTTGCTTGATTGAATAAAAAACATCCAAACATACAAGCATACAAACATACAAACTTTCACATTTATAATATTAGTAGGATAAAAGACATGTTTATCGAAAATGAATCGCAAATTGCCCAAAATCAATAACTTTGCACAGTGGCAGTGATATATGTACCCCAACTAATATTTTTTTTGTAATTTCAATTTAAACGGAGAACATGTAATGGTTAGCTAATTTTCTTGTCAAAAACTGCAATAAAAACATTTTGTGTCAGACTTTTGGAAAGTTATCTTCCAGTGAATGATCATTTTTATTGGTCTTCGGCTGAATTACTTTCCGGAGAACGTCACATTCGCGTTGGGGGATTTCTTAAAATGGCTTCCTATATTATATTCGGTTGCCTGCTTCAATATCAATAGGAGACTCGCTTAGAGAACCAAAATAAAGATCAAATAAATGGCATTTACTACGATAACAGGTAGATTATTCTTCGTGTGGAAACAGAATTCTTCGCGTAAAGTACTTTGGACTTGCTACAATGATTAAAAATACACAATAAATAAAGTTTAACTGTTCGGTATCTCCTAGATTGCCGGAAGAGTATTTCTGTATGCATATCTCTTGGCAAAAAGTTAGAAAGTTTTATATTTTAAAATACATTTCCTGGTAAAAGTATTTACTATACATTTAAATCATAGACATGTTATCCGTTATAGATTGTTCAACAATTTGATCCATCCGTATACGAGAGGTAACAAAATGTAATTGGTTACTAGGTTTTTTGTTTTATTTTTCGGAAAAAATCATATTGTCTGCTATCTACCTTTGAGATAAGAGCCTCTTTCTTACTAAACAATTTAATAGGACTGTATTTGCTAGTAAAATATGATAGATATTGATCCATAAAATTCCCTACTATTGGTAACCAGGTCACTTTAAATGGATGGCATATGGAGTGAATCTTCCGGAGCTAATTTATTGTTCTCTATATTTATTCAGGTCAAACAACATTTAGGCGTAGAAATGAAGTATTTTTATCACCAGATTTTCCGTTTTGTTCAAATGGCAAGTCGCCTTTCGTTAATCCCTCGGAGGCAAAATGTTCCCAATGCACCACCATGTATTAGAAGTGACTAAAGCGGCTTAACTTAGGAAAACGAGGCCAAATGGCTTTAACACTTGAATGAAAAAATACCAATGATCTCATCGTGGCAAACGCAAACTCAGATCTAGGGAGTGGTGGCTCCTAGCAGCTGAATGATGCAAGTAGCGTATATTATCGCAGTACGGCAGCCTAGCTTATGGGCGTCCAGTTGAACTACCAGCTCTCCTGGTGAGATTCTCCATTAAATTGTCAAAAGAGGTGTATGGATGTATGTATTAACATCTGATCGAGATAATTGACGCTCTCTATAAGCTACATATTGCCTTCATTTCTTGAATTTAGGAACCGTAAAACGTTCAGTGGCAATGATACGTGCCGATGCAAGGCATTTTCATATTCCTTTTACGATGCTTTCATTGCCGCAGTTTCATTATACTTTGCCAAAAATTTATAAAATCTTTTATGTTTGCTTAAAAGATGGAGCAAATTCTTTTTCAGAAGGATATATTTAACATGTGAGATATAACTATTATTTCACTATTCTTAAAATACGACATTTTCAGCGGAGAAATTCTTATTGCTCCCCCTTCGAGGTGGTCTACCGTGCACACAGCGACGTGTTTCTGTCAGTACCCGGGAGTGCGTCCAAAGAGCTCTTTAGAACAATCCTTTCGAAATTCAGTGAATTTTCATTTGCATTTGCGAAGAGTAATCACTCCTTTTAAAGGGAGTGTTTCGAGAATCGGATGTTATTCAGTCGATCCACTGGCGTTAGAGAGGATTTTATCTTCGTCAGATAGTGGCCAATAAGTCATGAATTGGATGTCAGGTGGGTCCCTGTAGGTCAAAGTTGGATTGGGCATGGTATCAAGAGAAAGAAAGAACAGAAAGTGAGCTCAATAGGGATTCAGAGGTGGTGAATTGAGGTGTATTCACGGTATAAAGGCCTTCCTGCCATTGCATTCATATCATAGCTATTCAAAGAAAACAACCCATGCATTACTTAATTCCATTGGTTTTTTAATCCTTAGGTTGGTTGACTGCAGCCCTCCATCCTTTCCTATCTAATTCTAGTTCCCTTAATTCCTCGTATCTCTTCCTATGTACTCACTTTTCTTATCATTTGGTCCATGAACTTATTCCTGGATCTTCCTATGGGGACTTTTCCCTCTATTTTTCCTGCAATTATGTTTTTCACAAACTCATTGTGTCTCAGGGTGTGCCCTATCCATCTCGTTCTTTTTTCTGCATGATTTTCCACATAGGCCTTTCCTCATCTACTCTTCTGTGCACTTCATCATTTCTTATTTTTTCCGTCCATTTTATCTTCAGAATCCTCCACCAGCACCAGGTTTCGAAGGCTTCTAGTCTTTTCTGGTCAGCTTTACTCAATATGATACACGAAATTCTACATACCTCCGCTGTATATTTGCAAATTGAATGCACTCTACAGATTCAGGCTTCACTTCGTGGAAGTTAATAAAATGGATCGCAAATTTAACTTGAACTTTTATGACTTTTTGTTACCGGAATTAGCCTCGGTATTACCTTTATAGAGTCACCCTCAGGTGAACAAAGTGCTCTAACCTGGATCTATTGATATCGCGTCGGTGCTTTCGTTAGGGAAGCCTTTGAAGACGTGATCTCTGGGAATTTTTGGGGGCTTTTGATGGAAAAAGTTCTTCAGGACTGGCGGGCATTTTATATCACAGATCTAAGCGTATGCTCAATACCCTGGCTAGTCCCTGCATCGCGGACGCGGGCGCCTTGCCAATCCAAGGTGCCTGACCTTCCACCAATTTATTCGCTCTTGAAATTTCGTGGTGTTAAAACGAAGGATTGTAAAGCATGAGTGAAATAGTATTTTTTGTGTATTAGTCATGTTATTGGGACGAAAAGCTCAGTATAAACCGCATTTTCCCGAGGAATTGAATGGAGGCAACAATTTGAACGCAGCAAGAAATCTAATCATATTTTCGGCGAAAAAAATGCTTGTAGAGAATCTGTGGGTCAATATTGCCCACGTGGTACCTCATGCTTTTGCTTGGCTCCTGGTTAAATTATTTATGCCATGTAAGCTCTTACGAGTGCGCAGAATTGGGATAGGTTGCTTATTTCTCTTCCAAAAATAAATGAAACTCTTCGAAGCGTCTCCGTTTATTACTGCACAACAGAAGTAACGGAAACTTTGAATTCAAACAACCCACTCTGTTTCCCTTTATTAGAGACACGAATAAATTTTAGTTTTACAGTCACTATCTGATAACTTACGAAGACAAAGTGCATTTGTTCAGTATAAAAGTTGATGCTTCCTGTTCTGATAGCTGAGAAAATGTTCATAAATGATAAATTTGTCGCATAAAATGTACATTTTCTACCTATTTATTATATTATGATGGCTAAGGTTTGCTGTAATCAGTGGAGTCAGTAATTTTTTATTGTACCAATGAAAGTGTGAACAGTGGTGCTAATTTAAACTATCAGAGTAACGTTGAAACCTCTTTCGATGGAGGAGGGGTAGTAATCGGAGTAGGGTTGATTTTTCTGCTGGGCTTGCTTGCTTCCCCTCGCTCAGCTTCCCCCTCTTCCCCCCGGAGAAATCTTTACTTTACGCGCGCCTCTCCGTCGAGGGGATTTTTATGTGATCGTCGCTCATTTGTTTGTCGTATTTCCACCTCGCGGACCGTTGATGTACGGCGCTTGAGTGGGGAGCTTCGGCTCACGTCGTAAATTCTCGTGCGACCCTAATTCAGGGGAATGGCGGGGGTTAGAGGAGCAACTCAGCGGCGGAGCCTCGCCTTTCTCCCTCCGCCACCTCCTGCCACACTCCTCGCCAACTTCTCCCTCTCACCCATTCACCCCTTTACCTACACCCTTCTTCGATTTCCATCACCCTGCAGTCTACCCCCCTTCCCCCCCCTTGGCTTCCCCTCACGCGGCCAAAGACCTTATATTCCCCGGATTCTGCCGAATGGGAGACTTCGGGCGTGCGGAGATTGGCCAGCCCAGGAAAAGGCCATTGAGGCGATTTAGGCAGGATGATTTCATTGTTGATGACGGCAGAAAATGGGAATTTTTGGATGCCAAATAGTTGAAACTAACCATCAATTAATATCAAGCGTTCTACATCTACGTCTACATACTACCTTGCGAGCCGCCGTATGGGCGTGTGGAAGGGGTTGTTAGGTCGCCAGCCGTGTAAAGATGTAAGGTTTTTGGAGGTGAAATGGCGACGTGTGTGCGAGGAAACAGTTTTAGTACCTATCTGTTCGGTAATGTATCTCTCTTATTTTATCGCTTCTGTCAGACCTAGAGATGTAGTGAGGCGTCATGATAATATTCTCTGTGTCGCTCTGAAGCAATAGCTCTGAAATTTTCTTGCAATCTAAGCCTAGCCTGTTGCCTCCGAGTCTCTAGGGGGTCCCACCTTAATCCCTTGAAGCTTTTCTTTATATTTTATTAATTTTTTTGGTTGAATCTTTATGAACAGGGTCCCAAATGCTCGCAGGGTATTAGAGGTGTAGCCTAACCAGAGCGTTTCAGGCGTTACTTTGTGGAAATATTCTATATCCACGATGGTGCCAATAATAGAACTCAGTTACAATATACACTCTCTCTCTCTCAGTATTACAAACCGACCATAGTTTCGACACTCTGTGGCACTTTGACCTTGATAATGACACAAAGTTTCGAAGCCATCTTCTTCTTCTAAGGTGAATCTGTCCTCAGACAGGTTTCAATTGAACTGCTCCCTTCGTGCTCGTCTATCCTGTGCTTCCTCCCTCAGCTCTTTGAATCTCCTTCCATGCGTAATATCTGTCAACGTATTATTTCTTCGTCTTCCTCTCCATCTCTTTTTCCTCGATCTTTCCTTTAATATTCTTTTCGGCAGTAAATTTTTCCTCAGTACGTGACCCATCCAGTTCGCCTTCCTCTTTCTTATTGATCTCAAAATATTCTTTTTCTCATTCATCCTTTGCTAGCACGTCCTCGTTTCTCTTTTTATCACTCCATTTTAATCTTTCCATTCTTCTCCGTAGCCACATTTCAAAACCTCGATAATTCTGCTCTATCCTTCGGACTGCCCATATTTATGCTCTATTAAGGACAGCACTCCCAATAAAACATTTAGCAAATCTTTTCCTTAAGCCTATGGTTATTGCTTTGGCTGACATTAGTTGGTTTACTTCACTCAAAGCTGATTTCCCTGTGATATTCTACTTCTTATTTCATCCATACAGCTTCCATTCCCTGTTGTAACACTTCCGAGGTATCTAAAGGATGATATTTTTTCTAGCCTTTTTCCATCAATGGTGACCTTTATAACTCCTTCGAAGCCATGGTCGGTTTTAATTGAAAATTTTGTTAAAGTTACAACCGAACATTTTTGTTCGCACCACCATTAATCGAGTTATTAGAGAAAAAGGAGGTGATTTAATAGGAAACACTCGGTGAGTGCCAATTTTAATAATAGTGTTCCCATGAGAAAAATTTAAATGTTTATTACAAATTTTTACTAAAACGTCCGTCCTTTGCGCTGCGCACGGACCTGTACTGCACCCATTTGCTGGTTGAAACATAAGCATCACTTTTCTCTGTAACTTTTGCTTTTTCGAAGTCTATCGAGTTTTCACGCTATTAGTACATCCGTGAATATCCAAGACGACATAAAAGTTTTTGTTCTTTTTCGGCGAATTTATATTGTGGCGATTTGGTGCGAGTGAAGGACAAATTGGGATTCAAGACACCGGAAGTTCACCGTGTTCCATGTCAGTGTGGCGAAATATACATCGGGAAGACGGGATGCACGATAGAGACACGAACAAAAGAACACAGGAGGTGTATTAGGTTGTTCCATCCGGAAAAATCTGCGTTGGCAGAAAATAGGCTATCAGAAGAGCATATATCTAAAGAGCATAAATCATAAAGGTCTAATCTTCTTTGATGATGCTCAACTGGTCTCCAAAGCCAAAGGATATTGTAAACGTCTACTAAAAGATCCATTGAAATTAGGCTGGGAAATAACACTAAATTCGTATCACTGGGTACATCCTAAGCAGGGAATGGAAACCGTTATTTTAAAAAATAACGGAAAAAAGGAGACAGGAATACACCCCCAATTAGACAGGTAGATACCTATATAAGTGGAGACAGAAGGTCCTGGGATTCATTGCTCTGAAGATGATGGTGAAGTTTTCCTTCGAAACGTTGGCAGCATCCAAAATCCTTTCCCGGACGATAACCCGAGATAAATTTATATGGGTATCCATGACACTGTTCCCTTTCGGAGTAGGCATAGCCATTAACCGTCAAAAAATGAAGAATTCTCTCCGCTAGAGCTAGAAAACTGGTTTCATTTTCAATTACTTCCACTTAGCTGCCCTATCCTTACGTATTTTTTCGCTTCGGTAGCATTTATATATAACCTCACGCATGCTCCTCTATCCAGTAGAATCCATATATTTCTCCTATTTTCTTTCTTCTCAGTTACTCATAACCTTAACAGTTAAACTTCTTCCCCTTAGCCTTCCTTTCTATTCACATAATTCTTCCCTATTATTAGACACTCATAAATTTTATCTGCATGGCCCAATCAACAAAGTGCGCTCTTCTTGTAAATTTGCATTGTCAAAGCTATTGCTCATTTGAGTATTTCACTGTTTCATGATTAGATTTAATGTCTTCGCTATTCCTATTTATCTTTACAAGCCTATTTCCCTACAATATCTCTCCCATTATCTGTGATTTCGTCTACGATCTCTTCAGTCCGTTTTATGTCCTTACAATTTTTCTTCCTCAGTCTTGGTTCCTGAGCATACCAATTTCAATAATGGCGTTCGAAATCCTGCGTTCATTCACCTGCTCTACTTTCATATTTTCCTCCCCATCCTCCTACTTGCTTTGTCCATCATATTCCAGAGCGTTGTATTTATTATGGAATTTCAAAACTTATTGATCACTTCAAGACATTTTTTCCAAAGACTATACCTCAAGTAACTTATGCCTCGGATAATAGAATGTCATTATTTTATACTTACGAAACCATTAAGTTAAAGTGGTCACCCGTATTCTTACATAAATTTCGAATGAAAAATATTTTCGTACGTGTAATTCCTGATGTGAATCATTATGTCGTCATTTTACATCGGATGAAAAAAGTAATAGTTTACTTTTAAATTTATCGTAATGCATTTATCCCACCAAGCTCTTTCGGGTAGTGTGTAAATGGCATGAAACAAGGAATTAAAGTGAGTATAAAATCTTAAAATAATATATTTCCAATCATTGCATTTAACAAATGATAAATAGGTATGCACCCGTGCGAGTGACTTCGTACCACATTATTTGTTAAATGAAATGATTGAAAATTTGTCAATTTCGTCGTTTTAATAACGACAATGTTGGGTTTATCCACCACGACAGTGGCTTTGTAAGCACGACTTCATCTCACGTGCTACAATGTAGACTTCAGGCCTGAACATCTAGTTCGCATAAACCCCCCTTTAAATCCGCCTTGAAGGAAAATGGCTTGATGTGTAACTGGCTAACACACCTCAGAGCATGAAAAAGCATGGCTGCTAAACGTCTTTTAACATTATTTTATGTAAAAAGAGGTAAAAACTAAAATATGTAAAATATATACATGTATGTGTCTAAAAAATACTTCAAACCAAAATGTATTATAAACGTGTCTTTGGAGTGGAACTTTTTGGCTCTGTATGCTAATGAATGCAATGTAATATGAAGTTGTTAAAAAATAAAAACGTTGGAACAACACACCTGACCGGCAATTGGGAGATCCGGGTTCGAATCTCGGTCAAGTCAAATGATATTTTCATGGCGAATTTCAATCCTGGGCTCAATATAATATATTTACTATTGGCATTTTCTTGGTTAGCTTAGCGTATTTCTTAGAATGGTACTCCATTTAGGGAGAGAAGTTGTTTCTTTCGGAGTAGTAAGAGAAAAACAACGTTTTCGCCATAATCTAAAGGTTCAAAGAGTTGACTTTCAAAATCACTAGCGGTACCTTGAAAATAACGGAGAGCTCTTTTATTTGAGTTTGATTCTTGAAGGGCGATATCCATCACGACGTGCCCGTTGATCAAGCTAGCACTTACAATTAGTGGGTATCAAACCGCGCTCCAACTCGATCGTTTACATGTTTAGCTTCGCTTAATCGAAATGATCTTTGTGAGCGCCGCATCTCAACTCACAGTCGTGTAGAATTGGGAATAGGTATGTTAGGTCTTTAGAAGTGCACTCAGTGGAAAACGTGTTGTGTTGCTATCAGTTACTGCGTTGAAAATTACAATTCCAGCTCCTGCAGCGCCATGTAGAACAGGCCAATGATCTATTTCAGCGAGCAATTACATTCCTAAACTTCACCGCAAACGGGGATTGCTTGTGAGAGCAATGAAACTCCCCTCTTCAACGTTGCTCGGCGGCTGAATTGATTTGGTTCGGCTGCAATTCATCACTCGTTGGTGAATCTATGATACATTGCTTATTATATTGTCTAAACTCCTTGATCAAAGAAGTAGTTGATAAAACGAACTCAAAAATTGTTCATTTTGTCCGTGAAGTGCATTAATCTTTATTTTGGCGTTTTATAAGATTTTCAAAGAACCATGGTATATTTCCCTTTAGTGTAAGTAGTTTTCAATCAAGAGGAAGAATGATTTTGTATTATTTGGAATACTTTCTTAAGTGGTTTTGTTCTTTAATAAATTGAAAAGAGGTGATTTTAAATCAATATTAATGAATTGTCAAAAACATTAAGGAATTTGATTTCTCTCAACGTCCTGAATAGATATTCCTAGTGACCAATGTTTTTTTCAATCAAATTTACCAACATATGCTGTGTTGGAAATATTAATTTTTATTATAGTGACTCTTTGTTCCCATTTTTGCCTGAAGAAAGAAATTAGCCCTCCGTTTGAACTGGCTTCGCGCTGAGGACATCAAATTAACCCTGTAATCAACTCATTGAACGATTTCCGTTTGAACTGGCTTCGCGCTGAGGACATAAAATTAACCCTGTAATCAACTCACATTCTCCTGAATTTTGATTTGCGAAGCGTTTGTTTCAAAACATGAATAAAATTATTTTACGTTTTTTTGTTTTAGAAAGATGCTCAACTCTTATTTAAGAAATGAAGGAAAGAGATATTCAAGAGCAAAAGGAACCGTGTAATATGGAGTTGCTTGGGAAGTTGCATTACCTTAGAATATAAAAAGAGGCGTGAGGAATTTCATAGAAATATTTTCACTTGATTCAACGTGACGGTGCAGTAAAGTATAAGATTTCCATGAGAATAGTTGAAAATTTTGGTGTCAACGTTCATAAGTTATTTTGCCAATTTTCTCCAATAATGGTCGCTTTTAGTTCGCTGATCTCAATATGTCCACCCTCGGGAATTGGAGTGAAGAAATCATGTGACATCTTACAGGAAAAATGACTGATTCTTTCACGTAGCAGCGAATAAAACAAATGTATGAGCGATTGAGGAGAAGGTAAGTGACTCAGATAGTTATTTCGTGGAACGCATTGCAATGTCAAATGCACCCGCTATAACGTGGCAGTTACAGACGGGTGAATCACAGCCATTTTCTTTTTGGTTATTCGTAATTTTCTTAAATTTTTTTATTTTCTGGAATAAATATCTTTTAAAGGATTGAATTTGAAAGCCAATATTAATAGAATAGGAATAATGAAATCAAAACAAGTACGGCAGGGATTTGGCTTACTTTTTTCTGTGTATGAGAAATTTTCGTTTAACCATAGCCCTTTGCACATAGGGCAGAAGTTTACGGAGTGCATCACGAGTACAATTTAAACAAAACCCTTATTAATATTCCTAATTAATAACTCCTCGTAATACATTGTGAAATCACTAATCCCAGTGGTTCTTTGAAGAGGAAAATAGTGTCCAAAGGCTTCAGTGTAACAAGTTCAAATTTGTGTACTAGTTTGAAATATTTATTTTGAAACACTTTTCGCTGTGAGCACAGGATTGAAACCGTCTCGAGAGAAATAATGGCGTTGAAAAGTCAGTTTTCTCGGTTATAGGCATTAAATGCCGACAAATAGCGTTTTTAATTATTTGAAATGTTGTACATGATAAATGGTGAATTAACTTTGCAAAAGTTAATATTTTACGCGAATGAGTTAGTCCTTCCTTAGTGTACGAATATGCCTGTACGATAAACGTAATAACTTGGCTTATGAAACATGTTTTAAATTAATTAGTATGAATAATATCTCAGAGGTAGATTAATTTTCGTCGAAATTGCAAAAAATTACGGTAATCTTCACGGGTTACGGTGAATTTCTTTGCTCAGTGGCTCTTCTCTAGTCGCTGTGTACCAAAATGTGCAAGGTACATTATAAAACATCATACGAGTAGCCCTCCAGCTACTCACAATGAGCGTTGCATCGATAATGTTCACTCGGCGCGTAGCTAAAAGATGATGGTAAACCGTTACGGCACGATTGCATGAAGGAAGCTGTTAGAACGCGCATTCAGCCATTTAGGATCCACCAGCTTCCCGGTAAATACGCCGAAAGCGTAAAAATGTAGAGGGGAAGTGCTGCGGTAACGTAATGAATTGCTTTTAAAAAATGCTAATTGGAAATAATTTTCAGAGAAGGAGAGGATGGTGTTCAAAAGTTTAGCGCTCAATGCGTGGCGGTAAACTAAGGTGGATCATTTTCGTTTGAGAACAGACTTCAACTATGAACAAAATATGCCATCTCCTTTCTTCTTTAATCAATGAGTCGACACTTTCTCCTGTGTACCCGAATGCACGTAACTTTCAAGTCGCACTATTTTGGCTTCCTCTCGGATTACAGAGAATCTTCGATAGCTCTCTTAATAGAATCCCTTCTTGGCGCTTAAAGAGACTGGTGCTTGTGAGCTCTGTTCAATGAGGTATGTAAATAGCTGGGCCTCTTAATGAGATATTGGAACGTGTTCGATGAATGTAGGCTATTTTTATCATTTTTTTTTTCATATTTGCTTTAGTATATAAGGAAAGTGTTTCGAGCGCGTTTCACGACAAAAATTTGGATCAAAAAGAAGCTGTATCGTAATTAGCTATTACTTGAAACCATTTGGAGTAAGCCATTGGAAATTAAATTTAAGATATAAGGAGCATTTTGTGAATGAAACTCTCATGATAGCTGCTGAAAGGTTACGCTGCTAGTGTTACCCTCAGCCGTGATTTCCAAATTCACGGAAACGTTAACTTTAATGTTATTCAAACGGCGCTCCTAGGCTATTGAGCGTCGCGAAACTTTTAAAGTGCGTTTCAGAGTGGAATGGTGCATCGTTACGTCCATGTTTTGCCTCAGTGTCAGGAATGAATAAAAAGGGAATGGATGTGCTGTTCCGTACGCTTCAACTCAGCTTCAACTAATCGTGAATAAAATATTCTGAAAAATATTCAGTCAACGGCATTCATCACATGGACACATGTTCATCTTCGTCGACCATTAAATATTTACGTCTCTTTATTAGAAATAAAAGCTGTGACTGCCGCTAAGGACCAAGGAGACTTACAGAAGAGATTTACTGTGGAAGCACTTTCCAAGGGATCACCAAGTGGTAAAAATCCTCTGTCTCTCTTTGCTGATATTAATCATTCCTGCGACGTTTACCAATCGATCTCAGATCAATATAATTCTCTCAGACGAATCAATTTACTTTTATCGTGGTATCGCTTTTATGAATGTACCTGTTTCTACTTAGCCCCTGACATACATAATCAATGAATTTATTCATTAGGTAGATTACCCTCTTCGTCGGGACTTTTCTATTCACTATTCTTTCTTGCTTTTTCCATCGCTGGTCACGCGGCTTCTCAGGTAACAGTACTCTTTCACCTCCTCAAGTTTTTCTTTTCCTAGTGTAGCATTGGTCTTGACCTCTTCTCTTCTGCTGTATATTAATATCTTTGTTTTCTTCTTATTGATCTACAGCTGATATCTGGCCAATGTTCGTTCTATGGTTACTAGAATCTTCTTCAAATCCTCCTCTGTATCTGCTATGATTCTTATGTCATCGACGGATCGCAGCATGGTATGTTTTTCCCAGTGGATTCCCACTCCTGAAACCTTCTCTTTGATTTATATACTTACTTTTATTTGCTGCTAGGGATGTTGGAAAAATTTCTAAAACTGATGCACCAACCTAATAACGCGAAATCCGGGTTAAGCACGTAGCGATTATTATGTTTAGGTCAAAGAAGGCATGACTTTCATAACCAAAGCATCTCCAATTTCTGTTTTGCGCCCGTTCCATGAATGGGACCACCAGTTTATTTAAATCTCCATGGTTAAGACTCATTCGCGGGACTTGAAAGATAGCCCGACCCATTAAATGCTGGCACAATTCTCAGTGGGGTCGATGTCGACGGAAACATTTCCTTCTGGAGGAATGATCTGTCTACATTCGGTCGAGGTCGTAATTTTGGCGTACTTCCCTGCGTTGTAATAGCACCACTCCTCACCGGGTCGAGTTACGTAAATCCTGAGGTTTTTCTACTCTACGTCCCAAGTATTCATGTGTTATTTCTTTAATCTTAAAATGTGATCTGAAATTGGAAGCGGTGACACACGCTGGGGCTATAAACATGCTGGCGTGGTGACTGTACATCCTGTTGTTTTTCATGTCCATTTGTTTTGCCTCAGCGAAAAAACTCAAAGACATTTAGCCAGTCTCGAATCTTTATGGCTTCTCCTAGTGAGCTTGCATTCCTTCCGCTTCTTATATAGTATTTGCCATCTGAAGCTCCAGTCACGTCTTCGGATAAAGTATTTGCTTAATGGGCAGGCAAAATTTCCTTTCCATCGTATTATCCGATGGAACACTGATGAATTTTGTGATATAAGTTTCAGTCTCTCCTCCATACATATTATTATTAACTTTCGCAGATACATTTATGTGATAAAATCAATAATGTGTATAATAATTCAATTATAAAGCCAAAACTTATCATTGAATGGGCTAAATAGTGATCCTTAGACACTTAACACTTAGAATCAAATAGGAGTGTAAATTTAGGTGTTTCTTTTTGCTAGAATTACACGAATACCGTTGAAAATAGGCCATACAGAAGCTTATTGGGCTGTTATTAGTTACATTGGCCGACAAATGAAACCATTTCTTTTGTTAGAGGAAAACAAAGCGAAAATCAGCATTCAGTAAGAACAATGAGAAATGTGAGAAGAAAAAGTTAAACAATAATGTGACTGTAAATCAGAAACTACTCAGAATTTTTTCAATGTGATGGAATATGTGAGCGCGTGAAAAATTTCCAGATAAAGTATTTGGATGGTAAGCTGACGATATGAATGAATGAATATGTAAAAAAGTATCTCAACTAAAAGATTATGCGAATGCTGAAGAAGCCACTAACCGTCTGCTATAGAAAGAAGGGAGATTTTTCCATTTTTCCGTGGAAGTATTCGCGTAAAATCAACAAGATATTTCAGAATAAACTGTTACGAGGCCTTAAAATAGCAATGTAATAAAGCAAAAAGGAGTGGTATTTTCTCTAAAGGTTGGTTTTTGTCTTAGTATTAAACGTGCTCAAAATCCACTAAATGTTATTACGCATTCACCCAAGAGCACTCAGACCTAGCGTTTGGAACGCATATTTGAAAGTAGCCTCAGCTAAATTGTACTTGGAAACTTACTTGAAAACTCATCGATACTCTCATTATCCAAACCCTCTACACAATAAGCACTTGAGCGTCGATTAAAATCTTACGGGAGTACATTTTTAACTAATTAGCGTGATGATAGGAGCGTTAAAGGAGCTTAAGTGAAGAGATAGCAGTTTAGAAAAGATTAAACAAGGTGAATTTACCTGTCTATTGGAGAATGTTTAAGAAAAAAAGTTTAACTTTTCCTTATACCAGAGAATAAAAAGCTGGGTCGAAAGGAGGAAATTAGGATGAATTGATAGTCGACGCTTGTCGATGCCTAAGCTTTTCGCTGCGACACGAAGGGACGTCTTCATAAAATATTTTTGCCACACAGACCCATATAAACATCACAGTGGGATATTTGAATGTTTCATCCCTGGTGCATGAGAATATTAGTTTACAATTTTGTCGTTCACTTTCAACACCAAGTGTTTTAGCTCAGACTACCATGCTCATCTTCGGCTCTAAGAGAGGATATCCATATTCTCCCTTAACCACTACGCGTGAACGACAGTGATTGGTCGCTCGTTGTGAAGGGATATGTACAGTTAGCCACTACATCTGCAGCTGCGCTATAAACGACTTTATTGACCCACTTTTTTCCATTTGCATGGAGAGTGCACCTCACCATCTAAATTTTTATTAATTGAAGCGGCAAAATAATCCTCACATTTTTTACTGTCGTGTGTAGACGTAGGAAGATCAATCTTTGTCCGATTCCCTCCACCATTGTGGAATGAGTGTAACCTTTCGTCGTCAACTTTAATTTTTCACACGCTCCTGTACCTGTTCTACTCTTCTCATCCAGAATCACGGATACACCAGCCGTTGACGGCGAGGAAACTTATCACTTATTCATCCGTTTGGTGATGACGCGGTGGTCGGCTCTGCGCTATCCAGTTGCGTCGAGTGAAGAATGTTCAGTACGGTCGTAGTTCTGATTTGTGTGGCAATTTCTATCGCGTCTCATTTAAAGCTGAGAACAAATGAATACAAAGCAATGTAGCCCCCTCCCCGATGAAAAGGCCAGGGGCTCTGTTGCCCCCGGTAGCCGGCCGATAGAGCATCCGTCATCCTCAATAATGCACCCATGCAAGGTACTCTGACGCCAAGCTAGAAATTGGCAGGCTGTTGTCTCATTCAGTGCAACCAAGAACCATGCTTCCATTTAAGGTTGATGTGCCTGCGCTTCTTTCCTATAAGCCTTGGAACACGAAAAAATCAACTTTTCAGTTTTTGCATTGTCAATGGCTCAAATTTTTCGCATTCAAGATTCTAATTTTTGACAATTGAAAGCCATATTTTCTCTGCTGGGTCAAGGAATAGGTGATCATTTTATTTTTTAAAGAGAACTTTTAGGCATTCAACGTCCCTATCAGGGCCGCATTTTCAGTCGGCCCTGATAGGGACGATATTTCAGGGCCGCATTATCAGCATACATTTTCCATGCCAGATAAATTTTCGCACGCCCCTCCCTTGTTTGTTTTCAAACTTCAACGATATTAGTGTTATGCATTTTTGTTGCCCTAAACAGTTGAAAAGAAGATTTGCAGGCGTGATATTTCGATGGGAGGGAGTTAATGAAATTTCACGTTTTCTTACATGGGGAAGAGGGGGTTATTTAATGTCCAAAATCATCTCTCGTAATGCATAAATGACACAATAAGTGGTAGCAGAAGGACATATGGTTATTCTAATTGAGTAAAAATACTGACATGTCGACGACGTTTTATCAGAGTTGACAGAAATCTCAAAATACTTGCTCAGCATTTTCTCAGCTCAGCAGTCTCCCAGAAGAATTCCCTATGATTTAATGATGATTTCAGGACTCTTATTAAGGGGGTTGATGTATTTTTTTAGACGCACATATTTGGGTAAAATTTAGTAGACCTGAACTTGAGATACCTAAAGATAAATATGAAAAAATACTTCATTATAATTTGGTGTTCTGGCAACACTTTTAAATATAAGCAAAACCTTCTGGCTGATAACGTATGTTTCTCAATAATTACATATTCAGTGCTTTCTTCAAAAATTAGAATTTATAAATATCATCTTATCTTAACTGTTGCTGATAAATATCCATGTGTCTCGCTGGGTCAATAAAAATATTTAAATTTCCTCTAACTTTTGGAATAACGCCCTGAAAACCCTAGTCGTAACTTGCTTTGACTTAGGAAAAAAATAAAAACATTACTCATGTATCATTTCTATGGCTTTTATGGTGCGTTCAATTTCAGAAACAGATGGTCTTAAAGGAATTGTTGTTTAATATTTTTTTGATTGGCTTGAATAAAAAATATTAAAATTTGTACGCTATGATCTACGATTACCATTTCAGCCACTTTAACTCGTGAGTGGAAGCAACAACAAGTTAAATACTTACTTTTTTTTATTTTTACGCTAGTGGATTTTCATATTAGAAATTTCATTCGTCCATAGCCCATCACGCCGTTTTCCTTCAGAGTAGGTTTAGTCGAGAGATTCTTGGCATAAGACAGAAAACAGACTTCGATTTTAAAATTTCCTCCATACTCCCCTATCCTTGCTTCTGTCATATTCATGAATTCCTTCATGCACGCTCTCTTCTCCTTCAGTTTCCTAATTCTCTCCTCTAGTCTTCTCTAGAACATTTACCCATAAATTCTCGGTCCACCCCTTCATCACACAACATTCTGCTCTCTATAATGAATCTGCTTAGCTTTACGATCCATACCAGTTATCTCCTCATAGCCAAGCCAACGAGGCATTCTACTCTTGTTTTCCGATTACCAGCATTTTGTTTATTTCCTTGATAAGCTAAACATGCTGCCAACAGCTTTACCTCCAGCATTCGCAAGCTTTTTTTTTTCTTCTCGTCTATCCTTATATTTTTGGCGAACATTTGGCATAAATACACAATATCATCTTATGTTCCCATTAACTCACTAATTGAAGCAATTAAAAACTTGTTCTTCCCGTTTTTTGGTCAAAAACAGCTACTTAGGCTTCGAAAGCATTCATTCTCCCTCAATGCTGCTTCACAAATTTATATAGAAGATAGATAGCCATGATAAAAAAACAACTTTGTTTCAATCCACACAATTTATTATAAATAAAACCCGGGTTTCAACAACTTCGTGCCGTCATCTGGTCTTGCAATTTGACATGTGATCATCAGGTCTTGATGATGGCATGTCAAGTCGCAAGGTCAAGTTGCAGGTCATGGTATGGCATGGCATAGCATGACCTGATGACCGTGCCATCATGATGGCACGGTCCAGATGATGGCACGAAGTTGCTGAAACCCGGGTCGTATTTATAATAAATTGTATGGATTGAAACAAAGCTGTTTTTTTATCATGGATATTACTCACTTCCACAAAGTAAAGCCGGAGACGATTACTTAAGATAGATTTACGAATCCGGGGTCAGGATTGCTCCATCACCCTTAGTCTTAAGTAACTCGTTGAAGAACCTTCAGAAAAATGAATGATATCAGCGGTGGTACAGCAGCAGGATAATAGTTTTTATAGGTAACGTTTATATTGCCTATATCAACTGGATAATAAGTTTCGGATGTACACTGTTACAGCGTCATTTGTATTCGTTCAACCGATAATAACTCTTCATTTATATTTTAATTTCACGTACTTCCTTTGAGTGGCCACAAGTTGCGTGTCAGGTATTTCAGTTATCTCATTCACCTATTGCCGGTTTCTACCCGCCTTTGACTCTCCTTCCCTCTCCGTCGTCCCATGCGTCCGCTGGGCTCTTTCCTGTTGGATTAGTGGCCGGAATTCAATCGGAACAGGAGTAGGAGAAGTGTTAGAGTAGTGAGTGGCTGCACGGAGATTGGAGGAGCAAGTTTACTTTTCTATCGGTTTTTGGACCGGTTGAAACTGTAAAAAAGAAATACTTAGGAGAGGCGCATAATTTGATACCGTCTGTTTATTTTTTCTTCCTTTGCCTTTTAGACACTCCAGGGTATTTGAAGCTGCTCCTAGGAATCGGATTTTTTTCGGCAAAGAAAACTTTACCCACCCTGGATAATTTTACTTTTATGTTGTGTCAGGATATCTGGGTCAGTCATAAGTGGCGTTCCTACATTTCAGTTGCAGATTGCAGAATCAGAATATGTTTACACTTGGTTGCATGGACCTGTTCCCGATGATAATCAGCGAATGAGTCGATCGCTATGTACCTTTTGTCTTACGAGTTTCTTATTGCTCGTCTAAGTCTCTTTCACCACCTCATGGTTGAACGGTATTTTATTAGCCCTCTGCGCTGCAGAAGATCTTTCGTACTGTGTATGCGTAATTCACGGCTGCGGCTATATCGTAATTAATTAGCCATTTTAACAGGTTATATGTACCTCATGGACTCATCGTAATCAATTAGTCCATCGATAAATGTGGCTGTGTATTTCATGGCTAACTAAATGCCAAAATAAACTTAACATAGTCAGAGAGGCCCAAAAACTGGCTGTATTGAAAGCTAACAGAAATTTTGTAATAACATAGACATTTAAATTAAGATGGCCATTCAGCAAAATTCATTGAGACAGCTTTTAACATGTACAAGTTTTAATTCCTTAAGATTGTGTTATAAAACTATCATTTTAACCAGATTATACCCTATAAGTTATTTTGAGTTGTTGTTAAGAAACAATTTGACGCGGATGCGGTGGTTTTAGGAAGAGGGTAACCTTATTTTTCTTCCCTTTCCCACTTGCCTCCTTGGCTTGCGTCTGTTTTCTTCTGTACATCCTCAGATTTTTCCATGCGTATACTGTTCTTTCATCTTTTATGTGGTCTGCTTTCCTCTGTTCTTCCACCTAGTAGCTTATCTCTGGCAATCATAACTATCAATTTATCCTCTATATATATTTCTGTTCCATTCCTGCTTCCGCCCGTTTACCTTTGACATTCTCTATATATGTCAGTTCTTTCTGATGTGTCAACTCTCATTTTATCCAATTCTGTTTTCCCTGAAATTTTTCTATAAACCTTTATTTGACTCTGGTCTTGTCTCTACCATATAATTCAGTATTTGGCTCACTCGTGCTTTATTTGTGAAATTTTTTTGGGGCAAGTAATTTAACTTTGTCAAACAATAGTCGGTGACCATTGAATATATCACTGTTATTTTCTAAATTCGGTTATACTTTAAGCACATTTATACTTTCTAAGCATTGCAGGAGATCACAATATTGATTATTAACAGTCCCAACTATATCCTTGCGCTATTAATGAGTCAAGTACTGATACACTGTAGAATTATTAATTAGTTGGGAACTTTTACCGATAAGTATGGTGGTCAACCAACTCTAATTAGCAAATGTATCTACTCAGTCAATTAAGCAAAATATTTTTTCTTATAATACGATTTTAATTTCCAAAAGATCTTCATCAAAGAAAATACAATACAAAAACGAAGTAATGGTTTGTCATTCACTTTATATCCATTACACATAGTAAAGGCCTGCTTTGATGATAATCTAAGTGTACTAGTAAACGCTATAATAAAGACAAAGCTAGTCTTTGACTGTTGCTATCCGTGATTTCTATGAAAATCCATGTGGTTCAACTTATTGTAAGCAACGTGGAAATAGAGAATATAAGTAAACTCTGAGACCTAAATTAATGTTCTCTCAAGTTCTTGGGTTTTCTCCTATCGTCGTTGTTAGTTGGCGCAGTTGGATTTTGAGCATGGTATTTACGATGCACCCTGAGAATATTTACTAAACCCCTCTCATCTTTCATTGAAAGCGTCACAACTACCCTTATATACCAATACAACGATGTAGTATTGTGATATCACCTCGAAAAGATGGTCTTTGAAACCTCTCTTACCCCTTGCCATTCAATATGCCCCTTGCCATTAAATGTACTTTTATGTGTGAGCCGCTGGAAGCAATGGTATTGTTTGCCAGTTTTTGCTACACCTTAAATTAGGGGAGGCGAAGCATTCACCTGCATGTATTCTATTTGTAAATATTCCCAAGGATCTCGCTCGAAGCCCATTGTAATGTGTTGTCTGCGTCAAAATATTGATAGGGCTTTTTCTAGTCTGAATTTTCAAAAACTATGCCTTAATGTCGGAAAAGAATTGCTGATGACACTCAACGTTCACGTTTAATGCTTTATTTTCTCTACAAAGCTTCACTGCTGAAGGCACACGGGCATTTTTCGATGCCTTTGTTTGTGACGTTACTAGGCCGTAAACTCCGTCCTCATAAATGTGTGCAAACGTATATACATAAAATGTATTTAAAGCCCCTGTACTGTATTGTGACGCAGCTCTTTTTTCACTATGTCGTGGAATTTTGACATAGTTCCGCTTTTTTTTATTTTGAACGAGTTATGCAAGGCATTTTAATTTAGGCTTGATTGAATAATTGACTGCAAATTTTTGATTAACAGCTTTAATATCCAGAATATTATAAATCAGCTCTTAATCCCTATCCGTGAAATATTTCCCAAGCCTCGCATATGAATTTGGTCAGCATGCGATTCGCTGAACACGTCGATGGCCTTTTTTAACTGAGTGAACTAACTCACCGTGGAAAATACCTCCGAGTGGAAATTTCGCACAGCTCAACTGTAGGAAATGGCCACTGCCTCTCCATCATGAGTGAATTCTCGTATTTGGCCGAGCTCACCTCGGTGAAAGGCTTTCTCAGCGATCACCATTGGCTTTTTATTTTGTCAAGCGCGTTAGGCGTTCCATCGAGGCATCAAAGCATTTTGTTCCCCACGACATGATCCAAGTCGTTTCACATTGTTTCGGTCCATCGGCCCCTGAGTGCGAGGGTGCCTTATCGCCAAGATGGGGATCTCCGAGCACTTGTGGGGTGTGTGCCTACGTGCAGGCTGCACTCAACTCCCCGTGTCGAAGCGCGGTAAATCACGCCTCGCCACTGAGTGTTTCTGAAACATTAACACCCATTCAAATGGGTCCACTCCGGAGGATATTAAAGGTTTGATTTAGGTAGAGAAGCAAGGCCGTTGTCGTTGAGTGAGTTATTTTGCCTTGATGGAGGAAATATGGGCTCCCAAATGGAACTTTAATGCCTCTGTAATTGAGGCGGAATCCACTAAAGCCTTGGGGCTCGCTCGGCGTTCCTTGCCAGTGGCTGGCGTCAAAGATAGATTATCATTCATCTGTCGTAGGCATTAATGATGGTTGGGCTGATAGCTAGCGACGTCCCCCTTTTTTGCGGTGAGCGAAAAAGTTGGCGCATCGTACGATCAGAATTTGAAACTCGAATCAAAATTGTATTACGTTACCGTACTTGTCGTCATCTGCTACGCCCTTATAGCCATATGATGCATATCTGGCTCAAGATTATAACCACATGCACGTGTTTGCTATAAATTGCACCATCATCATACTTGCATTAGTGAAAACTGAAATGAAGGCACTCCGATATCGAATATAGCTAAGTTTTAAGCAATTTTCAGTCATATGATCCATATTTTTCCCACCATCACTGGAAAACACTGTGATAATAGCATGCGAAAGCCGAATAATATTTTGTGGTTTCATTTTCAATGGAGCAGACTGTATTGAATACAACTTAAGGACTGGCTGTAGTTTTTCAACCACGGAAAGGACGGAGAGAAATCACCTCTAATGATCTAGAATTAGTAGAAAACATGGTATAAAGTATAAACAGGACATTGTTTTACTGAGTGCTGATATCATATGGCGTCTCTCGGCTTTCAAGGGGGACTCGCAAGAAATGTGTTTTGCATTTATCTATCTTCCAGCATGTAGTCATAAAGTCATGTGGCCATAAAGATTTAACCAAAAAAATTATTAAAATACAAAGGAAAGCAGGGCGCTTTGTTAAAATCTGCTACGAGCGTATATATAGTGTCTCACTACTTTTAGAGGGATTAAGTTGGGAGCCCCAAGAAACTCGGAGGCTACACGCAAGGCTTAGCATCCTTGAGACATTCAGAACTGATATTTTTCATAGCGTCACAGAGAATATTTTTATGACGCCTCACTATATCTGTAAGTCTGAGAGATGCGATAAAATAAGAGAGATACACTGCCGAACTGATAGGTGCAAAAACTTGTTCTTTCCGCGCACAATAAGTGACCTTAATAAAAATTTAGCTTCTCTAAATATACTCCCATAAAACACGTCATCAGTTCACCTTCCAAAAACTTACATCTTTACACGCCTGGTGACCTAACACCCCCTTCCGCACGCCCACGCGGCGGCTCCCAGGGTATTATGTCGATGTAGATGTAGTCCATTCGGCATCTTTGGTAGCAAAATGCTCTAATGGATCTTTATTTGTGATTCATCTTGCGTCTATCTCTCTTGATGTGGTGGTATGTTTAGCGATACATTGCACTCTTGGGTCACCATCCGATATATTTCTTTTCTTCCCATACTCCAAGTTGAGCTGCCTCTGAATTTAAGGTTTTTAGAACGTCCAATAAAGCACATTTAAAACACGGGATTTAGAATTTCCTGTTTCACTGGATATTACTCTCAATCTGTGTCATATTTTACCAGCCTCGGATTGAATGACCTTATATTTATCGAAAAAAATTGCAATAAGTTAGCACATACACGCAGGAAAGTAAAAGGTTCTGAGGGCATATGACGATTAAAAATTTTCGTTTTTGCTATTTCAGGATATTCGTGAATTGGGCTATTAACGTTATTTGAATTCAGCGCAAAAATATTTTGTGCGGAAAATGAAAAACAATACAAAGTTTTAATCTCAGTACCAATCAGTGAATCCAAAAAGAGAGTAAAACAGCTGATGCAAGGACTGGGGTGGAAGCCGCTTGTGACGCCGTGGTTACTCTCAGGATATTTGAAAAGTGCTCGAAAAATTAAGATCATGCGAGATTTTCAGGGCAATACGAAGGATGTAATTTTAACTCCGCCCGTTTGTCCTCAGAGTTGATAGAATAGACAAAGTAATATAAATTATATGCCAAACTGATGAGGAGTACAAAATTCTCTTTTTTCCAAGAACCATTGCACAACCAAGACTGAGTGAGCTAGGCACTATGACCCACCATTATTACATAGACAACATTTTTCCTTACCATCTTCATGTTCACTCTTCCTATTTACCGATTTTGTCCTAGGCCTCCGTCACATGTCCCTGTAACGCCTCTTAGAGTAACAAATACACATTGATATGGGTTTCAATAGTTTGCGGCGGCTGGCTACGATGGTAGGTATAAGTCAGAATATTTTATATTGAAACAAACTTAATAAGTGCGAAATTCCACAGGGAAAAAATCATCCGCCTTGACCGGGAATGGAACCCGGATCACTCGATATCAAGCCGAGTGCTTTAGCCAGTTAAGCTACGTTTCAATACATTTATTTTCGGTTAACTATTGGTTTACATCAAGTTCACGATTTTTTATTAAGTTTATCATAATTTTCCTTCTATATATTCGTTAGGGTTTCAAGTAACCAATCTTTCAGTGTCTCCGGTGCACTTGTCAACCATCTTTTGGCGTGTTTTAGCATTTCATATTTTGCATTTATTTCTCTTTTTCTGCAATTCACAAATTTTTCTATCAGGGAGGTTAGTACCTTGTTTTTAAAATTGGGGAAGGGTTTAAAGTTCAATTTCAGAAGGTCAGCGCTCTCGATCGTCCATCCACCGAAGGTGTCCAGTTTTTTGTATATCTTTTTTTAGCGTTTCCCATTCTTTGATCTTTTCGTCACACTGTATCACGTAGTGGGCGGCCGTGTCAACTCGACCACATAATCCGCAATAAGGATTGTCCAGTAGGCCCATTTTTGTGTTGAGTTCTCTGGTGGGAAGCAGTTCCGCGATTATTTCAAAAACGTCATTCTTTTGAAATTTTGTCCCCGTACTGGCGGCCCAATTTTTCCAAGAGTTTTTCTAGCATGTGTTTCCCTCCCCCACTCCGGCCTTCTTTGCCCTTTGGTATAACCTCTTAGTTTGAATTGTTTCTCCTTCTAGGAGGAGTTGGGTTATTTATTGTGTTTTGCGTATTGCTTTCGGGAATCCCGTGTTGTGTGGAGCGTCATGCCATGCAGCTTTGAGCAGGGTCTTGCGCCATTCCTGGTTAAACCCGAGGATACGGAGGTTCTGCTTCGCAAAGAGAATATTGGCCTTCAATTCGAAATCGGTCAAATTTAGACCACCTTGCGTTGGTGGTTCGTATAATTTTTTGCGCGCTATTTTTTCAGATAACCGTTCCAAAGCATATTATTGGTTTCTTTTATTATGTTTGCATTGGTTTTTCCTGGTAACGGCCATACGTGTGCCAAGAACCATATATGGGGGTAGACACGTCGGTTGATAATTTTTGCTCGGGTTATGAGAGGTATGGCAGGGTATTGTGTTATGATCCATAGAGCTTTGTTTTGCACTATTTCCCAGTTTTTTATTTTTAGTTATTTATTATATATTTATATATATAGTTATATATTTAATTGCTTAGTTTGGAAATGGTTAGGGGGCCCCATGTTTCTGATAGAACCTCCTTCATCCATTTGTGGGGGGAGTATTTTTTGATTTCTAACGGCAGGATATGTTCCTTAATGGAGGATATTTCGTTTGCGAGGTCTGGTGTTTTTTTCTTTTATTGTAAGCATGTCTTCAAGTACATTCCGGTAGAAGGTAATGGTGTGATTCTGTTCTCTGTATATATTTGTTGTCTCTAGTTTTATTTTTCGGGTAATTTGTGGTTTAAAAATTGTCCCCCACCCCCGAATAATGTTTTGTCTAGCCATTGGGTGATTAGCTAGTGTTTGAATTTTATCGCGGATTTTTTCTTGAAATTCATCGTCATTTATTGTTCGTGTGTCCATTCTCCAGAGAGGGGGAGGGTTAGAGTGTTTTCTGAGAGGTTGGCATTTGGATATTTTCAAGTCTAGGTTTAGAATAATGGCGCAATGGTCGGAGAAGGAAACAGGCGTGGTGGAGTAGGATGAGGCAGTTGTTTTGATGCTGTGGGATATGAAAGTGTAGTCAATTCTAGTCCTGCTGTTATACCGGTGGTATGTAAAGGGTGGTTGACCATGAGAGAGGGCTAGGGCGCTATCGGTAGCATAAAGTGACTCTATTATCATTTTTAAACCTCGACTTGTCCGGAAGGTTGAACGCATGATATTACTATCGCTCTCTTCCTTTCGGTAGATTGTATTGAAGTCACCCCCGAGGAGTGCTTTTCCCTTAAATGTATGAAGGTAAGGGGTCAGGTGATCCATAAGGAATAATTTCCTCTCAGTTCTCCTTTTGTTCCCCTGAAGGGGCGTAGAAACTGATAATATGTAAATCACCTACCATAAGGGCAAGTATTCTTCCGGAGGGGTGCCGACGGATATGGGAAGCGTTGATGCCTTTTTTAATTAGCATTGCAGTGCCTAGTCCGTTGTTGCCAATATTTCGTATGATCTCGAAGTTTGGATGATTGAGGAGCGCTTCCTCTTTGACCTCTTGTAGTAAAACTATTTCTGGTTTTAGTGAATTTAAGAAGGACATTATAGTTGTAATTTTCAGGACATTGTATTTTCCTGCGATATTAATACTTAGAACTTTCATATTTAGATTTTGCAAGAGTGACAACAATTCATGAATGAGATCTTTGGTTGACAAGGCACGTAGATAGAGACACTTATTGTCTTTTGTTCGGGTGGTAGAGGGTCCGCGGCTGCAGGTTGCTGTGCCAGGCTTGTTCCGCATTTACTCCGAACCATGTCCGGCTCCTCGTCGCCTGGAGCCTCGGCGGAGACTTCTCCTCGTGCTTTTCTTTCGGGGTTGAGATCCGATTGTTTCTTCGTCACTATCCCCCGATCTTTCTCTGAAGACGTCAGTGAACGGCCCAGCCGCGTCTCGGAGCAGGTTAACATCATCCGCACTCCCAGGCGACGGCCTCTGGATTTGAAAGGTGTCAAGGTTGGAAAATTGGTCTAGTCCTGCAAAAAAAAGAGGTCGTTAATTGGGTTTCGATGTTTGTTCCCCCCATTTTCCTATCCTCCCCTCCACCAAGCTCTTGACTGTTTATTTCTCTCGGAGAGAGGACTGCCTCTTCCTCCTCCCCAATTTGATTTTTTTTCCGATTCCCCTTTTGAGATAGCGGAAGAAACAGGGGAAAACTATGCACTGTCACGTCCCCCGCCCCTCTCTCCATCTCACTTCTGGGCTTCTCAGCTCTCGCGGTTATTTCTATGCCAGACAATAACCTGTTATCTGCCTTTTCCATCTCCTTGTCTTTACGTTTTGCGTGGCAATCTGCGTCCCCCTCTTGTCCGCCTTTTCTTTCCGTTTGGCTTTCGCCAAAGCTCCCTTGACCCAAACTCCTTTCCGCACGATGGCAGGAATTAGCTGGGGCCGCCTCATTCTCTTCCTCCGTTGTCTTCGATGTATTCTCCGGGGTCCCATTCAACGACGGAATCTCACCCCCTTCCGCTTTCTCCTCTTCCATGGTGTCTTCAACTGCCTCCCATGTATTCTGAATTACTTCTTTGGAGCCTCTTTCGACTGCTGGTGTACAGCCTTCCGTTTTCTTCGTCTCTTCGTTTTCGACGGGCCTTCTTGCTTCCCTCCTCTTCCCCTCGGGTTGCAAGGTCGGCCATTCCAACGCCATGTCTCTTTCTTCCACAGTAGGCTCTTTGCTCTGTTTTGTATATGTGGACCCCTTTTCTAGCTCAAGAAGCCCCTCTCCAGGAGGTCACCCTCAGCGTCATAAGCAGCTTGCCCTTGTGTCACGTCCAAGTAGCTCACCAATGCCCGATTTCTTGGGCAATCGCGTCTTACGTGGCCTTCCCCGTTGTATCGGGCGCAGGTCTTCTTTTGTCCCTCATAGATGATAATCGCGCGATCCTCTTATTGTTAGGTAAGAGGGAATATTTTTGTCAACTGACATCCGAGCAACTCTCATTCCGGTCATCACAGGAGCCATTTGATTTCCGTCCCAAGTGTTGGCCCATACTCGATGAACTTTTCCGTAGTGGGTGAGTTCTCTGATAATGTCACTTGAATCTATTTCGATTGGGAGTCACATGATTTTAACATTCACTGGGGATCCAGCAACTCGTTCTATATCCGCCCTACACAGTGGGTTTTCTATTCCTGGAAATGGAAGTTGAGCAGTATATTTTTCTAAGATGTTCACTAGTAATTCTTCATTTACCAATTTTACAAATATCCTGTGTCTTTGCACTATACTCATTCGGATAGCTAATATATCTGCAACCGCGAGGCCCACCATGTTCAAAGTGAATTTGTGGACATAAAGCGGCGTCGGTGGTCGTTTTGTTTCGTCACATTTAATTACGAAGGAGTTCACTCTTCTAACAGTACGTTGATCCATTTTCAAAAAATTTCAGCCGTCAAACTTATACACGAATGAAAGAGAAGCACACTCCCACCACCCTGACCGCATCTGCGGCCGCAATAATCGTTCGGCACCGCACTGACGTAGAGGTGTAATAGTCCAGGCACTCAAAATATGGAAAATAATTCCGGGCTTCTTCTTCCTTGGCGGTAGAATCCCACAGAAAATGCCACGTTCAGCTCCCGTTCTCCAAAAGAGTCCGGGAGCTAGTCTCTCCTCTTCCCGGGGATCGAGGCCTCGCTCGCCGGGGAAGGTTTCACGCCTGCATGGTCACAGAACACGTCCGCACTCAACGGGCTACCGAGGCCTCCTCTCCTGTGGATTTTAGTGACCTGCACGGGACCAGATGTTCTCGACTGCCGGAGATACAAATGTAACAATCAGTCTCTGCTGAGCGCTTAGCGCTACTGCTCACAAGGAAAGATCGTACTATGAACACGGAGAGGCGTTCACTCAATTTGATAGATTTTAGGCTCTCCGGGACTAGCCACGGAGGTCCACTTTTACGTAGTCACCCGCAACGCACAAATGTGCGAAATTCCACAGGGAAAAAAATCATCCGCCTTGACCGGGAGTGCGGGGTGAGCAAGCTTAATGATACTCGCTGATATTCGCATTACTGAATAGGGTAACAATTAAAACAATTATTACTTACATATTGGCCAAATCATGGGGTGGGTAAAGGAATTAAACTTCTCTTGCATCAAACTCCTAAGATCACTGTACGCACTTTCACTACCAGGTATTGGGTTTCACACTAAATTCTTGAAATCATTTTTGAAAAATATCATGCCTAACAGGGACATTTATCATTGTCGATTATTGTCATAAATTACATAATATTTCCAGGTGGTAGCAGAAAGTGTTGGAACACGATGTCTACTGTGTGAAATTTGGTGAAATTAGCGGTAATAAAATAAGCCTTATTGAATATATTTTAAAATTTATATAAACCCCATATAATATTCACAATTTAAGCAATCATCATGTATAAATATATTATTATAACAGAGTAATGGGTCCCATGTAAATATAATGGCTAATTTACTTCTCTACAAACGTTTTTATTGTTTGATTAATGATTTTGAGTTAAAGCAATCGAACTCTACAAGTTATTGAAATTAATAACGGCATCCCTTAATGGCGAGGCTTGGAAAAGTTAGCTGTCTTCTGTACCAAGCCGTATTTTATAAGGTTCAGTTTGAGTTTATGCAATCAATATGTTCATACCTATAGCCTCCGCTTTCCTCAGGTGGTGTTACTGAGTTTAACAAAATTTATCTCTTTCCTTGCCACTATTTGAGTGATCACTATATCTATCGATATCACGTGTGAAATTCTCACGGGATTCCCACCGGGTTAAATTTTTGGCTGCTGCCAACGTTTCGATGGATAGCACTTCAATCGTCATCAGGGTAATGATGCCCGGGCCGCCTGCATTCTCCCTTATATAGGGTCTTGGATGGTTAAATCTGACTGGCCATTGTTGTTTCTTCTTCCCGTTATTATTTTTTAAATTAACGGTTTCCACCCTTGATTTATCGAGTACCCCAAGTCTCGATTTAAGTTATTGGGCCGAAAATGTATTTCTATGGCTTCCTTAAATAGCATTTCCCAATAACCATTGGCCTTGCATGTGACTTTCGCATCACTAAAGGAGATGATATGGTCCTCCTTTAGACTATGCTCCGCTAGAGGCGGATTTATCAGGATGATACAGCGTAATGAATCTCCTGTGTTCTTTCAAGCGTGTTTCAATTGTGCGGCCTGTTTCACCAATGTATATTTTCCCACATTGGCATGGAATTTGGTAAACTCCCGGTGTCTTGAGTCCAAATCGTCTTTTACTCAGCAGAGATGAGCTCGTAATTTTTTTGGTGGTTTATGAATAACCTGGGTGTTATGTTTTTATGTTATGTACAATTTTAAGTGATGGTAACGAAATTTTTTCATAGATTTATATTTTTCACTGATTTTGACCTTCAAAAATCATTTGTAAAGGGACATGGCGCTTTTCGAAATCGATCGGCATAGGTTAGTTCTAACCGTAGGTATTGTGCCACGAGGTATATCCATTTTGTATGATTTTCCTATCTCGTTTTCCAGATATTTCTCCCCTGTATTTAGTAAACACGATACATCCTACTAATATTATAAATGTGAAAGTTTGTATGTTTGGATGTTTGTTACTCAATCACGCAAAACCTACCGGACCGATTGAGTTGAAACTGACATGTAGATAGAAAGTATATCTGTGGGTAATATAGACTATATTAAAAAGCCCCCAGGGTCCCCAAGGCCCCCCAAAGGCCCCTCTGGTCCATGCTAATCATTGGGTTCGGTGCAGTGGTTTTATTTTTTGCTTTTTAAAAGTACTTTCGCTCAAGATAGAGGACTGGAAATTTATTTATCGGATGGCTGAATAAATGAAAATTCTAAGTCTTCCAATCGATTTTCTACTACGTTTCGTATTCGTGTGAAAGTCATGCTTTAAGGTGAAAAATCTCACGTCTTCTCTGAAATCAACAATATCATATTTCCTTGGCAACCAGAGATTTAGATGCCTCTCCCATTTAAATATCACGTTTTCCTGCCGGCCCATGATAGCACGCAGAAAGAAAATCTGTAAAGAAGGGCCCGCAGTCCCAAGTGCCCCATAATAGATTGCTTCGAGGGGTAATCGATAAATTCTATGTATATTTACAACAAGTATACTCTTCAATGGCTATACTCAAAGTACCTTTCATAGGGGCACTGAATGTGTATCAATAATCATTACGAAGTAAACGATACAAATAAAGTAATTAAATAGACTATACACGCGATCTAATGTGCAAGAAGACTTACGCGCTGCGAATAGTAATGAAGGACATCCGTGCATGAAAATTGGCAATTGCTCTAAAAATCACCATAGAATTTTGATACAGAAACCAAAACCAATTATTATGGCAACCCTTTACGCCGAAGGCGCCGTCCTGGTGACGTAGGTTTCATGGGCCAAATAAACATGGCTGCTGCAGGAAATGCTCCTTTTGACGTTGTCAACCGCTGGACTGTACCCTACTCTCCGATCCTGATAAAAATACTGGTATCATTTTGTTATAATCTCCTACTCACCAATTCTGATAAAAATACCCAACGCACCTATCAACGTTGAATATCGCTACTCTATTAGGTTATTGAATGCCAATATATGTATGTACACATGGGAAGCGATCAAGCCGTCATTCACTCAGAAGACGGCTCAAGAGAACCGGAGAACGAGGTGATATTCTATGAACCTGGGTGCTATTTAAGTAGTAATGAGTCTGTTTGGCCCATTTTTTGGTTTCCCGTGCATAAAAGATAACCAGCAGTCACTCATCTCTGTGTGCACCTGAAAAACGGTCGGCGTGTCTACTACAACGAACACAACGTAAAAGATATGTTACGAACTCCTCAAGTAACCACGCTGACTGTATTCGTCAGGGTTTGTGGTTAGGTTCAATATTTTTCACACCCGTTGAATTTCAACGGGTACCTTTGGCTAGTTGTTATATAAATATGTATACACATGTATAAACGTTCTCAAAATTATAACAGCACAGTATTTAAAATATGTTAAGACCAGAAACAGTTACGAAATTATTTCCGATTGTCTTTATGATAACTTGGAGGGAAAATTCGGTCGTTGGTTTATTTTTAGAATCGAAACTGTGTATCTACGCTTTAATTAAAGGCTCTGCAGGTGAAGGTTTCCGAATGATTTTTACCGCCTCAGCGATTTTTACGAGCATTGAAAATTTATATCGGTTCCCTGTGGAGACTCGCATTCGGCGATTGTAATACGGCCTCTGAAAGAATGATTACGATTACCCATGGTCGAATTCGACGATGTGTGAAGACTGTGATTGATTGGTGCCAGCATATAATTACTCTTCTCAATTTTTATGTGTGCGGAAGGGCATATTGGTTTGGTTTCATATGAGGGGGAAAGTCCATTCAGAGGTAAATTTAAATTATGATTTAATGACCAGCATCACGAATCCAATCAATTTAAGCGAGAAGTAGGGCTAACTTTAAATTCTTTGTAGCAAACATCGCAGTGAATTTTAAGCGCATTTCATATCCATAGAGCAATTAATCCAGATTCGGAGCCACAAATACGGGAAAATGAATGATACACATCGCAATTTTGAGTTAACAATCATCATTTGGTATGCATTCTTCTTCATATATATCCTAAATAGTGGTATTTGTTCGTAGGTAGCGACTGAGTTCGAAGGGGATAGGTTTTTTTTACCTGCGTTGGTTTATTGAGGGTAAATGGTTATTCCTTGCCGAGGTCTTTGCATGAAACGTTTTAACTTTAGGACTACGAACAAGATAGAGGGAGACAAGAACAAAGACATTAGTGAGACTATATTGGGAATTCTGCGGTCAGTATTTCATGATTGATTAAAAAATACACATTAATTCAAACATATTCTCCTCAGTGTACGGACGTTGAGTATGAAAATACACCAGCTTAATCTTCTAAGCAATTACACCAAAGTCGGTGGTACAAAGAGGTGATGCTCAATTCGGTTAATCCGGAGTTGCTGGTAATGATCTATGGATATGAAAAGCCCCATGAAATCCGGACTTTCTGGTTGGAGAGGGTGAAGTAGAGTCGTGGAGAAAGTAATGAACGTTTAAGGATTATTGACGTTTGTTTCATCTGGTCAAATACTTAAAGATTTAAAACCAACAGTGGGTTAAAACTGAATACCGCTTTAATGATTTCTAATTGGTTCGAACTTACTTGATTGAAACATTGAAAAATATGATGGAAAAAGTTTGGAACTAACAAAAAGTGTTTTCTTAAACTAAATACCCCCAATAGTTTACTGTGCAGAGATTTTGTGAAAAGGAAGAGTTACGTGTCGGTAAGTTTAGCATTGTTAAGTTGGAAAAAAGTCATGGGAAACAACTGATTACCATGGCTTTTTTTTAAACTACCGAAAACAGTAAAGAACCCCTTAAAGTGAACTTGTAAAGCTTACAAGAATGCATAATAATTCAACCTCTGTGAAAACATTTCCCCTTCACAATTTCAAAAACCACATTTCAAGTCTCATTTAAAATCAAATCTGATATTCGCACATGAAATTGAAATGCGTTATCGAGCGTGGACTTAAAATTGATATCAATTCCGTGACGCTAAAACGCTTCATCGCTAGCTTTTAGAACTGCAATGGTCTGGTCTTTTCTCAGCATACCTCTCAATGGGATGTTTATTTGTCGACAACCACGATTTGAAAACACTTTAGGATTTGGCATCGATATCTATGGCTATATAGCATAAGTTGTAGTTTTTTTAACCGAGGAGCGAAGAATGAAATCCAAAGAGCACCTTGGTGAAAAGTATTCCCGGGTGTAGTTAAAATAGCTCCCATATTTTGAAAATTCATTATAAAGATATTAAAGGAGCTAGAACCATGATATATAATCTCCGCAGTTGCTTAGATGGTAAAGTTCTATTCCCGTAGGTTGTCAACAAGATAGGTGGAGGTGATTCCTTTTGAGCGAGTGATTAGCCTATTAACCACGTAGCGCTGTCGCAAGCGCTTCTGCCTGCTATTGTCAGTAAAATGGCCGATCCCCAAGGCCTAATGAACGACATAGTTTTCGGACCTTTCTTTTTTCCTGAGAACAAAATACAGTATATGGTGATATCTATAGTGATACGTTGAAACTGTTGGTGTTTCTTCAGTTGAACGAAAATGAGTTGGCAAAGGATTAGTGTCATTTCAACGTGATGGTGCTCTCTCCCTCAACAATAATCGTGTTTGAACAGCGTTACACGTCCAAAGATGGATAGGTAGGGTTGGTTCGTTGGCATAGCCACCAAAAAGCCCTAACCCAACATCTCCACTTTTTTCTTTGGGGTCATGTTAAGAGTTTCGTGTATGCTGTCATTTTTCGTGAGAGAATTGTAGCTGCGGTAGCATCAGACGCCCTGCCATGTAAAACATATATGGAGTGAAGTCGAATATCGGTTCGACAGCTGTAGAATAACGATTTGATCCATTATCGAGGATAATCAGGAGTAAAAAAATGGTCTTATCACCTTTCATGAAATATATTAGCTGTAGTGATAAGTTAATGTTGAACTGAAGAAAGTCATTGAACACCATGAAGCTCTTTTTCAGTATTTTGTTCGAGTTGTTCTGATTGATTGGATATTTTAGGTATGTGGATATAGAACTCTCTGTACAGTCGTGGAAGTTGCTGCTAACAAATGGAAGCGCCCCAGGCGGCAGATGTATGCAACAACAGCTATAATGCAGGGTGAGTTTCAACTTTTCCGACCACTCATTCAACCATCTCCGTCCAGTGCTAATGGAGTTATTACCTTTGTAGGAAATATGGTATCTTGTCTATGCCTTTAAGTGTGGCGAAATTCTAATTATGTATATCAAAACGTAACTATTTTAATCAATTTTATACTGACGTAGTGGTGGAAAAGCTAATGAACTTACTTCGCGAGGATTACTTTATAAAACGTCCTCTTTTTTTGTTTTCTGGATGAAAAAATAAAATTGAAAATATGAAAATATCGAAAATTGCAGCTCAGTAACCTGTGCAGCAGATAATGAATAGAGAAGCCGGGAGTGTGCTTTTTTCGACTCCTTCAAGACTAGTTCGTATTTAAATAATGATTTACGTACTGTGGCAGTTGGCGCTAGATGGGGAGGAAAAGTCGAGAATTAGAGATGAATTCCCTTAAAGTGGTAAATGTGTGTTTTGGGTGCTTGAACCGTAGAAAACGATGTTTGGGAGAGAGCCTAAGATTATCCCAATGGTAAAAATGCAACGGAGGGTATCAGAAGTATACCTTGGATATCCCATTGAAGAAGAGCTTCTTTGATATTGACTGATGTACGTTTCTGGAATGGTCTTTTTAGAGTAAAAGTACCGGAATAATAATCAACAACCTTGACGCGTGATTTTTTAATAATCCATTCCTGTGAAACTAGTAAAATTGATTTTGGATCGTCTCATGATTTGCAGTTTTTTTAAGACACTTTATACTTTAAAAGTTGAAGTAAATATTTTAAGGGCGCCCATGTATCCATGTAAATAATGTATTTGGTGGAACGATAACACGAAGTCAGGCACTTATCATCGGCCTCCTCGGAAAGGAATGATATCTGGGAGGTCGTCATTGAAGCTCTGTTTCCTTCCATGCGCGGTTCCTTCTGCCTGCGAGTTAACGTAGTATACGGAGAAAGTCGTGGTCTTATTTTGGAAGAGAAACCAAGAATTTAACAGCTAAATAACGAAATAAATTAAAGAAACGGAAAATAGACGCACACGAAAAATTATGAATTTTAAATTGATAGAGGGAATCAGCGATGAAAAGTAATACGAAGAAAGGGCTAAAAAAGAAGGAAAATATGAGCTTTAAAAAGGAGAGGTCAACATACTCTACATACTTGCCATTTGAAAGCCAAAAATGAAATGAGAATAGAAAGTATTACAGAGGAAGGCCAAAAATTGAACGCCTGGGGAATATGCGAAAGCTCTTCTAAGTGAATAATTAACCAGACGAAATGCGGCTTGCTGAAGGAAAAATTGATGGGAGAGCTGCAGAAAACTAATCTTCTTTTTCATTACTGCCGATGATGGCTAATAAATGCTTTATTAGTTAGCGTTTTCTGAAAGTGAGTTTTCGGTAATGGGATAGGTATCACAGGTAAATCAGTTTGCCTGGTACCTGACACAAAGGTGATAACCACTCATTCGCAAGGTCAGCTTAGAATAGCGATTCACTATAGTATATATCGCAAAAGACCTTAGGATAATGTAAAATTACTGCTCATATTATAATTCATTCATGATAAGGGGTGTGCATTATAATTTTCAAATAGCACATAGTATACTCTGTGTTACACCACGGTAGAAGTTGAATTTGTATCGATGAATGCGCATTGGGGTACACACGCGGTTGAAAGTTATAATAACCGTTTTTTTAGGTTTTCCTATTTTATGGGTTTACTAAATATCGTCATTACCTCACGTTTTCAAATGGAAATAGGTAGTAATCTCTGTCATAACATTGAGTTATCATCATAAATATTGGCCAGTATGGTATGGTTCATATATCGCGATCATCGTAATGAATAGCCCACTAATTCTCTCAATTTCATCAGTATTTGGCAAATTATCAACTGTCTGAAGTTCATTTAAAATTTTTTGAAATTATAATCATATTTCTCATCCTTTTTATTTATACATGGAGTGAAACAGTTTACTCGCAATGTAAAGAAACATTTTTCCAGCTATATTATAATTGTGCTGCATCATTACTGTGGAGTAAGACCATGCCCTTTTTAAATGTACCATTCATTTTTATTATATGTTTCCCATTATTATTTTTAGTTCCCTCTTTGGCTACGTTCATAATAATGATAAACTTCTTGCTTTTCCTGGGTGAATCAGCATGAACATCAGAAAGAACTTCTCCATTGTCGTTTGTCTTTACTTTTTCGGAGTAAAGTGAAAATAAGTACTCCTAGTTACTGAGATTGTCATTATATTACTACTTAAGTTGAATTTGGCTGGTATTCGTTTAGTCTTTGCAAGCAACGACTTGAAGTAATTTTACTCGGTTAAGTACTTTTGGTGCAGGCTGAAGAAAATTTTTCCATTCACTTGCAGGGAAGCTTTGAGTTTTGAAGTAGGTGGACAAATCACCAAGAATCTACTTTGGCAGGAATTCAAGCTTCAAGTTGTTTGGTGGCCTCTCTTAGTGGTAGTCTCGCTGGCTTAGCGGTTTCCGCCGCGTCGCTCAACTGCTTTGCTCTAGAGTTGAGACCAACGAGTGTAGCTCATGGGTGAGATTGAGAGCCAGTAGGAAAGGAGAGGGATTCCGATTGGCTGTAATGACTCTGATGCTTCTTTCTACGCAAATGTGACTAGATCGAAGCAGCCGAGGTAACGTTTGCATATATGTATGACGGTACAAGTGGCTGGGCCCGCTCATGTGCTCTTCGGAGATCTTTCATAGCCATTCTTTCCGTTCGTCACGTAGGACGTTTACGTACTGGTAATTTGGTACCATACACTTTTATTTAATGTTTTATCCTTTTAACTATAAATAAGCCTTTTTCCGGTAGGGGAAAAGGTTACCAGTATAATTGGGGCGCAACAATAGGATGATAAAAAAGTAAATATATTAGGGGATAATTAGTAGTCAACCTTTATTTGTCCAGTAGATTTGTACAATTGTTATTCACAAAGGCAAATATCAGACATGTTAAGTCATAGTACATGTATAGAAAGTTAAATAAATATTCGGGTACAAAGGAGTTAAACTTACAGTAAATTCTTTGACGGAATAAAATGTATTGCTGAGAGGAAACTCATGGAGGTTAAGGTTGAAGATGAGCAGCATAATGTGGTGCCTTAAGCTCCTTAGAGAGTTTATTTAAACGTTTGAGGCCCACATGCTTAGGTCCATAGGAAGCGGCACTAGTTCTCACATATGTTTGGTGGAGGTCAGTAGAATACATAGTGTTCTTGTTATGGAGGTGAGAATTTGCTAAATATCTAGAGAAATTTTGTTTAACATACATGGAAACGCGAAGCGTATACAGGTATAGAGCGGATAAGATTTTCCATTTTGTGAAAAGGAGGTGAATGAGGACTAGTAACGTGAGTTACAAAGCAAATAAGTCTAATTACTCGAAAGTGATGGTTTCTGGCGTAACTTTGTGGAATGACTTCATGTTTAGAGATTAATACATTTTGTAATTTCCTATCTCATGTGGAAACTACAAGGTGTTTCAATCTATAACCTCTAATTACCCGTATTTGAATTTTAAATATGGTATTTTCAATTTGTGAAGAGCCCCAGAAAAAGAATATTGTACACAAAATTTGAAAAAAATCACTAAAATAGATATACAGTAAAAACTTCGGTACTGGCGGTATGTCGTATGAATCTGATTGGATCGCATGCAGAACTCAGCTTTTTCCGCGGTTTGAGAATATGATCATCCCAAGATACATAGATAATATATATTTTATCTTTTAATTTTTTAGCCGACTTTATTTTCGTGGCTGTTGCCAAAAAGGTATATGGCAAACAATAAACTCTTGAAATTAGAGTGTTTAATTTTGCTTTTATCTGATTTGGGTTGGCACTCTGCAAGAGATGATGAAATACACACAGCAGTATTACTCACGTCCTAATGGTTGAGTTGCTCGCGAATAGCAGTAAATCATGTAGGTGTTCAATTTCGTACTTTGGTGGCCAGTTTGCAGTTCTGTGACGTTAGTTTCATTAAATTGGCTAATCTTCTTCCTCAGTAAAAAAATTTCTTTTTTGCCGGTCGCTCTGTTACGATTTGCGAGTCAGTGTAAATAGACTGTTTATTCTGTGTGATGGAAGCAATTGGGTCATTTACTCCTCCTGTTTGAATGCGACAAAGTAGGATAGGAACGCTGATGCATTATTATCCTACCATACTTTGACGCACACCCCCGATTTTATTTATTTCCTTCACATTTTGGTCTCAGTAACTGCCAAATTATAGCGCAAGTAAATATTTTCAACTCTCACGCTCAAAAAACAATCGGGTTCCAGGCCAGTGGAAGTTAACAGCTGCTGGAAACTGTGTGCGTCATTTAAACTCTTCCAGAAACGTGAAGTAATGACATACTCATTATTTTTTCCATGACAAATAAAGCTGAATCCAGGTTCTGCTTCGTTTATGTAATAATACGAGACTTTCATTCCATTAGCATCTTCTGGAACTCTGTAAGGAAAATCGGAATAAGTTTCATTTTCATTTTACAAGAAATGAATTTTCATGTCCTGCCAAGTTTCAAAGTCGTGCAGGTCCACGCTTAAAATTTATTGTTTGAAAGCATGTATTAAATCGTTAGCTATGCATGGATTTGAAGACTAAAATTCAATTAATGTTTCTGGGTCAGTTGACTGTTATGTTTCATGAATAGTTTATTACGGTATTATCTACCCATGGGCGTGTGAGCGCAATCATTTTATTGGTTGGAGTTATGAAAACATTCGCCGGAATATGTAAAATTAAACATATGCTGTATTATGGTTAGTGCATTAACCGAACATATTCAACACTTTATATGTAAATTGTCGGTGAATATTCGCGTTTAAATTTGTACCAGATTAAATAATGCCAACTTAAATGGCCTATTTAAATGCCTTAACGCTTTATCGTGGTAAAAAATTGTTTGAAATTTTATTGGCTTAATATTCTGAGTGATATTAGATCTGGATTTAAAGCCAACGCGGTCATGCATGAGAATTAAATATATGCCAATTTGGATCAGAATGATGGTAGTAAGATATTTTTTATCAACTATTCTACCGGTTAAGGTAGGTTTTGTTGAATGTCTGAAAATCTCCTCCCATTTTTCTGCACTTTCAGGGGCCTATCTCGCTCCATTATGTCCTTTTTCGCCTCAGCATACGATCTACGTAGTATATATGGCGAAACATAAGTAATAATGAAAGTTTCGAGATTGTATGGATAGAATGCACAACAATTAAGTAAAAACGGGGCTGAGTGGATGAAGAGAGGTAACCATTGAGGAAACATTCAGCAGCGGAAATGCAATTGTGTAATATATACATAATTACAGTTGCATACTCATAATAATGAGGAAAAAATGAGAACGAAGGGACGAATGATAATACTGAAAATCTGTGTATGGGTAACAATAGATGTGTGATGAATTAATAAACCTGAGATGATACACCTGCCTTAATTATCTACATCAAAAATCCATCATGCTCTGCTTGTAAAATAATCTAATTCGCTTATGCATGTTGTATTGTAACTATGTTCAGCTTTTTCATGGGGAAAATTGGCCTTTTATCCAAATTAATCATCTTTTCCTTATACGATATATTTTCTCGAGTAGTGTTGCCACCAGTTACATGAATGGAATACATTTTACTAGGTATTTTTTTTATTTTTTTAAAGGCACATACCACTCGTTCCTCCGCGGAAGTTATTTCTTCATTCAAATGTGACCTTTAATGGAAACACCTACATTCAGCAGTACCATGTGGGACCCGTACCCACTTAGATTCCTCACCATCCCTTAATCATTGCCTAGAGCGACGTAAATGAGCACTGACACCAACGCACGGCCTGGGTAAACGCCCGGCCTACCTTCAGCTGCTGGCAGGTTCCCTCCTCCCCCTACACACCCGAACTCCCACCCCGATGTCCGGTGACCCGGATCGTCCCTTCACGATTGGCTCATTGGCCGTCCGGGGCGCAGAGGTCGGGGGGGTCGGGTGGGGTAGAGGGCTCAAGATTGATCAAGAGAGGGGAAAGAGGCAAGTTTCTCCATCTTTTTCCCTGGTAGGCGGTATCCTCTCTCCGGTTTCCGAAGGATTAATGGTCCCGCAGGGCCGTTGCGGGAGACCGCCCGTTTTTTTTCTCAAATGCGACTGCCCCCTTACAGCGGAGAATTTGCATGCTCATCAATTGATGGTACATTCAAATGAGAATCCAATGATGGAATTGTTTTTATTGTTTTCCGAGGAAAGCAAGGCAAAACTTCGAGTTAATTGCGTATTTATGAATCATTGTTGCTTTTCCAGCATTAATGAAGGATTTTGATGGATGAAATAACATTAGGTAACGTTACGTTACTTAAGTTAGTCCATTAATCTAGATAGTTCGGCTCTGCTTGAGTGAGTTTAAAACTCAAATAGTTCGCACAGCTAAGTAGGCGTTCATGGTAAAAAAAGATCTGCTGAGCTCAAGGAAGAAAATACTACAAATCAGGAAACAGTGTATGAAAACATTAGTGTGGATCGTGGCACTGTATGGATCGAAAGCATGGACCATTGGAAAAGCCTACCAGAATAGACAAAAAGCCTTCAAAACCTGATGCTGGAGAAGGATGCTGAAGATAAAATGGGCGGACAAGATAAGAAATGATGAAGTATACGGAAGAGTAGAAGAGGAAAGGACAATGTGGAATACCATACAGAAAAGAAGAACAAGATGGATTGGACACACCCTGATACACAATGGGTTTGTGAAAATCATAAATGAAGGTAAAATGGAGAGAAAATTCCCCAGAGGAAGACCCAGGAATAATTTCATGGACCAAATAAAGAGGAAAGTACATAGGACGAGATACAGTGAGGTAAGGGAACTAGTATTACATTGGGAAGTGTGGAGGGATGCAGTCAACCAAACTTAAGATTGAACAACAAATGAGTTCGCACAGCGCCAGCGGGAGTTTTATTGGCAGCCAAATTAAGTGCAAGCATGTATTAGAAGTATTGCTCTCGTATTTGAATCTTTGCCCTCTCTTGAATTCCTAATCCCCAATGCTTTGATTTTCAAGTTTTAAAAGGCATTTTTTTGTTTAAAAAAATACTGAAATATTTACAAAACGATTGAAATGTCAGATTTTTTGCTATGAATAAGCTACGTTTTTACCTTTAGGTCTGTTGCGCCAGGTATGAGAACAGACCAAATTCGAAATAGGTGCTCTTCGGTTATTAATCCCTTAATGTCATCGTGTCGGCCTTTCGTGTATCTCTTTTGTATTTCTTCTGAAAATGGACTTCAGTACTATTCTACAAATCGCTTAATAGCAACGTATTTGCATTTTCTGAATTTCCTGGTGCTTTCCACTTTATGTGACTGTGTTAACTCCCATTTGTTGTCTAACGTATCTATTTCTTTCCTATGCCCTGCTGCTACTGTTCTTTTTCTAAAATACTCTGAAACTTCTTAATCTGTCAACTTAAGTCACACATTTGTATCCTGAATATATTTCATTTTTTGGGTCAATATCGTCACTCCGAGGTATATTGAAGTTGATGTGTATTACTTCCATCAAAAGAAATAAAAACATACAACTTCATTTAAACATAAAAAATGGAAGCTTTAAGTAGCCTATAAGGTAATACCTGAATATTTACACACATATTTTCTCTTCGTAATGCATTGCTGCTATGTCTGTCTTATTTGAAAATACATTTGACCTTTGCTTCACCAAGGGGGCCAAACCACTTCGCACAATCCGCCTCTCCGGATTGTTGATGGTCATAATCAACGGTGAATTTTGTAAAAAATTACAACTTCACTTTTTATCCACAGTTTTATTACATCGTCAAAATCGGTGGATTTGAATTATAAGTAGTCTATTTTTTGAAATGATCGAAAACATTCTTCTGCACCGTATCTTTGCTACGGTTGAGGGGAAACGGGTCTTTATCTCTGTCATAGTTGTCAAATTGATTGTGCAGTTTTTGTTGATAGTCTTAGTTACCCACAGGATTTTTCATTGGCAGGATTTTGTTATATGGGATTCTACTGTGTGCATGATTACGTAATTGGTTTGCATACAAGCCTACCTACCCTGTGAATCCACTTAAACGTGTTATATGTATGAGATGAGTCTTGAAAACTCGCGACGAAGATAATGATTCCGAATTAGAGATGGATTTACCCCTAGCCCGTTTACCGGCAGTCATCTGTTATTATTGGGAATCTGGTAGCAGCGCAGTGGATCTCCGTGTTTGGAGAAGTAACATCAAACGCCTTGGCTGGAAAGCGCCGGCCCTTGCGGCCTCTGTTCCTCAGGTAGGGAAGGCTCATTTCGCAGCGGCGGCCGCTGATACGGCCCGATCAAACAGCAAGCGGAATGACTTGACCTGGCATCGAGCATTAATGCCCTCTATCTCTCTCTCCCACGAAGCGGACGGCCGTGTTTGAACTGGACTCGACGGTTCAATCCGGAGCCATCCACTCGTGAGTTTCATCGGCTGCGCGAATTTGAATATGAAGATGTTTCGCTAGCATTGCGGCTGAATCTACGGATGGAATCATGTGAAGAGTGTGCTTAATACAGATACGAAGGCTAGCCGCTGTTTCCTTAGTGGTGAAGCTAAGGTTTGTACCAAATGCGCCAAACAAATCCTAAAAACTTCGTATTTGTAGTTCTTGGTATAAATTAGCAATAAAAACAGTATTGCATATAGGTTTTTGCATTGAACATCTGTACTATTGGAAATCAAAACATTCTAGCAATGGTCCACTAAATAGGTTTATCCTTAAAAAAATAATATTCAAGTAATGGTCCACTATATAGATTTATCCTTAATTAATCTATTTAGTGGACCATCACTAGAATATTTTTATTTCCAATATGGAGAGGTTCCATAAGTTGAAGCCTGAATTTATTAGTTATATCTCTAATATTGCTCATTTTATTCCATTATCAGGCAGAAATGGCATAATTTTATTCTAGTGATCTTTTGTTAAGATGATACCGCTGATTTAAAAGAAGCACTGTCAAAACATTACTTCTGGTGAGTATCTTTATCTCATTTTAATTGATATATTCAAGGTGCTACCAAAACATTCCCTTAACTCGTGTGAGGCGAGTGAAGGAGTCGCCATTTTTCAAAGTGCTACTGACCGCTACTCAATAGATTCTCTGTGTATTAGTGAACAAAGCAGGCTTTTTTCTCGGTTTACGCTTTTATTTCAAATTTTGAAACTTTGATGTTGTTGTCTTTTGTTGATATTATGATTATGCGATGACGGAGGCGAGTGAGCAGCATATTCGCTTGAAGTTCTACTTCAAACAAGTGAAAACTACCGCTGAAAAACATAAGATAAGGAATACATCTGGAGAGGGTGACATAGGCAGTATTTAAATTGGCGAGTGGTTTAAACGTTTGAAAAAAGGTAGGACTTGGGCTCATGATGTGGAACATTCATAATGGCAATCGATTAGTTGTTCCTGAAAATGTCCCTGCTCTACGGGCTACGGCCATGGAAAATCAAAAGCGGACCATCAACGACTTTTGCACCACTGTGGAAAAACCACATCGCACATGCCAGAAGATATGCCGTACGAACTCAACATGAGACATTATGGTAAAGTTCGCGCTGTGGGAAAAATGGCGTGCGAGCAACTGGTTCCTTAATAACAACAACGCGTGCTGCTTTCATCGTTTCTTGCTTTCTGTGAATAACTTCCGGACTACTGAGCCACCATACCTGTCAAGTGTTGCTCAATTCGACTTTTGTGTATAATCCGAGGTAAAAATAAAGTTTAACAGCCAAATACCCGAGACATTTGAGGTAATTGAAGCTGAATCGCCGGCGACGTTAATAACACTCGCGAAATATGGCTTCCCAATGGAATTAAAAAATTGGAGAGAGACTGGAAGCGGTATTTAAACAGTTATGGAAAGCAAATAGAAAGTTATGATGGTTAATCAGGTTCAGGTATGTCGTAAGGTAATCAATTGATGAATTCCGGAAACTTTTAGATGCCGCCTCGTACACCACACAGGGAGCTTTGCCAAGCTAATCAGCTTTGTTATATCATTCATGATGCTAGTTTATATCCTGTAGATTGGTGTTTCATTTCAATATATTTATTTTTTCAATTGCATATCTGCCTCTGATGAGTCAGGTTTAAGTACGCGTGTCTATGATTCAATACCAATGTCTAACTATAAATCTAGCTACCATAATTAAACTGGTTTCAAAAACAGCATACCACAGGATATTTTTGTGATTTAAAGATGTAAACTTACGACATCTATATTCCGATAAAATTGGCTGTATAACTAGAAGATAACCGTTACGTAATTAGACATACCCTTAAATTTTCTTTTCCCATGAACGCTCTGTAATTTAAACATAAGTGCCAATCGTTACAACACCTATATCAAAATGTTGCCCTGCATAATTTATGGTTTTGTGATGGAAGTCGGTAGGAACATCAAAGCACTAGAAAATTTTCGCAGGTTACATACATATTGGTTTTCCCATGTTCATTGGGTATCGACTCATAAAACTTATTTTATTTGGGTTCTAGAAGTTGAGAGTCACAATATGATATGTTCATCACTAGATCCTTATTTGCGTGCATTGATCTCCTCTCATTATAAGTGTCATAGTTTATCTCAAAGTTATCTTGTGGTGAAAATTATCTCGATCATCATGTAATTAGCTACAAACTGACATATCATTCAATTGGCTGTATAACCTATCGTGACATAGTTATAGTGATCCTGACCCTCGGAATTGATCGAGTCAGTAAAATCCAAGTTTGATATTTTATCAAATGCTTCCTTTTCACATGCTAAACGCCGTAAAATCAATTGACAAACATGTTACCGCTGCGCTGATTACATCAATTTACCTCCTATGATAAACAGAGTTCCAGATTGCAACTCTTTTGAGTCATTTCGTAATATCCCTGTACTCCATCGCCTTTTCTCATTTGGTGTATTTGTTGATCTGAGGGATCTGTGGTGTATTTGACGTGGGACATTTATCCGATCATCGACTATTGTCCTCGTCCACGAAGGGTGGCTAGTTGTGACTGAGTGATAAATAAAGGATATACATATGTTTATGTTAATTGTAACCGTTCCACCTTGGTTTTTTAATATTCCGTGCTTATTTCTATAGCAGAAGAAGAGTATATCTGAGACGAAGACATATATGTAGGTAGAGGAGAAAAGTTGAATGTAGAAATACTACAGAGAAGAGAAAATAGATAGATCGAGTAGATTCCTACACTTTTCTCAGAAGCACCATCACGTGGGACGGAAAGAGAAAATTGGACGTCGAGTGAATAATAGGCCAAGAAAAAAAAAGTTCATGGTGAAACTGGCAACGGCTATGACCGGAGATGATAAAACTATAAACGAGGAAGCAGTATATGAAAAAATTTGTTTGGGGCAGGGCACACTATAGACCGGAAGCATTTGCCGTTTGATAAAACAGCCCAGAAAAGACTAGGAGCCTTAGTTATGTGGTACTGGAGGAGGATGCTGAAGATAAAATGGACGGATCAAATTTGAAATGATGAAGCATACGGGAGAGATGGCATAGAAATGACCATATGGAGCACTTTACAGGAATAAGGAATCACATTCAATGGACAAACCCTGAGGCGAAATGGATTTGTGAAAAACATTATGGAAAGAAAAAGTAGAAAGAAAAGAGGAAGGCCTATTATTAAATACATGAATCAAATGAAGCGGAAAGTACTTAGAAAGAGCTTACAGGAAATAAGAGAACTAGCATAAGTTGGGAAGGGTGGAGGGCTGCTGTCATCAATCTTAGATCGAATGAGCGATGGTGAGAAGAGTATGCCATTGTAGTATACATTTGAAAAAGAAAACTAATGAAAACTGTTGAATGATTCTGTTGCGATTGAGTGACATCGACAACAAGTATAGTGATTGGACGCAGAGGTCTTCGAACGAAAACTATTCTCTCCCATCCCCTTACATCCTAGAGATAGCTGAAGTACGCAATACCCTCTTCCTAGTCAATGCATCGTCTGCTAGACTAATAGCGCCGACGGACGAGGCCGGGACGAGGTACATAGTTGTTTTGAAGGGATTTGGTTTTCGGAATACGAGTCAGTCAGTGGGCGAGAGTGGCCTGTTATACGTGGTAAATGGTGATCCCGATGTTAACGCGGCCTCTGCAGCTGACTACTATTCCTAACCGAGACTTGTTGTTTACGTAATAGGTAGTGCGAGTAACGAACCGGTGATGATTTGCTGATGGCCCATTTAGCCCGTGCTTCGCATATTCGCCCGCATTCATCGTACGTACGAGCATGAACCTGGTGATGGATCACTGCTCTCCCTTCAAGTCTGTATATTGCCTGCTCAGTAACTTGGCTCATCAGAACAGCGAATACTCAAGAAATCTATTCGTTTACAAAGAAGTAAACTCCTGGCCTCCCAACGCCCTCTCTTAGGAAGGAATTTTAGCTCTTCGGCATTGACAAACTCATAATTTGAAAGGTAAGGTTTGAGTAACCTTTATTGATTCCCATGACAGTCTGGGTGTATTTTTTTCAAATTAATGTTGTTTGAGTTATATCTGAGACTTTCCCGTCGTGAGATGTTAAGTAGCTCTAGTCGGGAAGTCCACTGGGAGAGATGATGTTCAGAGCAGTATGTCGTGACTTCTTAGGGATATTTATCCGATCCGAAAAAAAAATCATCGAAAATTGTTCTCATCCGCGAAGGATTACTAGTTCTTAGGAAGTCACGAAAGTCTGCCCTGAATACGACGGACGACTCGGCCATTGAAACGTCGGCACTAATATAGTCTCCCACCCGGCGGGCTTCCCGAATAGAGCTACTTAATTTTGGTTGAGTGTCACGTGAACATAGCCGTGTTGACGTATTTTCTGTGTTATATTTTGAAAACTTAATTGATATACCTGACATTCTTGGTGTGTTCTAAGCAATAATTTGATGAAATGTTTTCCATCTAATGCTGGTTACTTAGTCCCCCTCCTGCTTTTCCTGCTGGAGGAACGACTGAGCTCCTTCTTCACCGCTCGTTATTTCTCCACACGGTGGTTTCACATAGGAATTCGATTTGAGCTTCTCTAAGATTTTTACTCTTTCCGTCCCCTGCGAGAATGAAAGTCGCTGTCATATCCCGTAAAGTATTACCAATGTAACATTTCTTCCGTTACTTGTTGTGATAGCGACTGGTGTGACAACCTGAGCTTATATCGTGGAACGTAGCACATACAGGTCTACACTGTCGGTCAGCTGCGCGAAGCGGAACGTCGAGGGGAAGACTTGTGTAGAAGGAGTTGGGTAAGGAGGAGGGAAGGGGTCAGGAAATGGTAGGCATCGCTAACAACATGACTAAATATACCTCGAAAACTCGACGAAGAGTGAGCAGCGTCTTTAATGATCATGTTAACGTCTTAAAGATGCCGAATCAAACTACGATGTAAGTGTTATAATCCATTGGTGAATCCCGTCTAATCAAATTAATTAACAGACATAAGCAGCTTGAATATTCATGCGTACAATAGATTTTGATGCTGACCACGGAGGTTGGCGGAGGTGGAAACCCTAATAGACGCACGCGGAAACTTACTTACTTTCCTGTGTGTGGGGAATGGACTCAGCCATTTAATCGGGCCGCCCGCGAATGTTGGAAAGAGCTCTATAAGTTGAATGGAGTTCCATGTGTAATAACGAGCGGAGGGATACCTATCTGATCGTTTGCTGAAGTGTTCGTCCGCCTTGAACGTCTAATTCTGAAGGGCTATTTAATGCCTGTTCATTATGTACATACTTCTACTTACGATATCACCGCAGCAGACGTTGGCCTCCATTGACACGGGGAACTTGTGATCCGGCGCTTTCGCTATTTTCTGTTGAATATACTTGTTTCCCGAAATATATGTTCTATCTTAATTATACCTGATCCTTCGAAAATTTACCCTGTCTTCTAACACGCATACGCCACCACAATTCTCTACCGCTGTACTAGCGCTATCCCCTCGCAAGACATTTTCCCTCATTGTTACGGGCGAAGAATGATCTGGCAATTTCGCTTATCTCAGTTACGTGGTAAACTTTCCCGAAATTGCTGAGTCCCATCTTCATTTTACTCGACGCTTCGAAGCCTCAACTCGTGAACCCAGTTCAAACTTCATCCTTCTATTTCTTTTCCGCTTCCATTCTCGAGTGCCACTGCGCTTTCTCACCACCCCACACGCCCCTCCTCGTTCACTTGCCCGCTCCCCAACACGGCCAGGGGCGTTGAGTGTGGCAGGTAGAGGGGGTGGGGGGTGCTTCGTAAAAGGGGGGCTTACTGTTGGAAACCCCAAGTCGCGAGAATTCCTTCACTTCACTCGGAGAGTGGCGCGGTGCGGGGGGGATAGCCTGGGAGATATGGGGAGAGAGACGTCAAACAAAGGAGCTTTTTTATTCATATTCGCCCTCTTCGGAGACCTCTTTTTTTTCTCCCCTGCTCTCTCTACCTCCTTTCTTTTCTCCTTCTCTCTCTTTCTCTCTCCGCCTTTAAAAAGGACAACTTTTTCTCGGAATCAAGTATTCACGCCCTTGCCGATTGTCCCTTCCCCACTTCCCGCCAACGACTCGAGTTGTTGCTGCCATTCGAATGGCCGCCGGGAACCCCGAGTTGAGCCCAGTTGAATTGGACGGAGCAGAAAGGGGCGCTGGGAAGGAGAGGGAGGGGGGTGGGGAGCGTTGAAGTGAAGGTTTTCATAGCAGAGCAAGAGGGCGCAGAATTCGGGTCCTCTCCGTACTTTGGTTATGACCCCCTGAGTGGCAACGGTCCGCGCGCTCTCAAGCTTTCTATCACCCAAGGAGCGCGCCGTGAAAAGACGCGATGAAGTCCCCGTCAATGAAAAATATTAAACCGCTGGCTTAAACGTCCAAGCGTAGGCGAGCATACGAAGAAAATATGCTGGCGAACTCAGAAAGATGATTCGAGTCTTATTTTCTAGTCCTTCGACCTCGTTGGACAGTTTGGTTTTGGATCATTTGGGAAGTTGACCGCAGCGGAGGTGTTTGCGCCTTAGATTACAGGAGGGTGGGTTGACTGGGTGTGCTTTACCAAAGGAAAAGTATGTAGAGAGAAATCCGGGGACGGAATTTTCCCGCTTTTGTCGAAATGTACGTAACCTATGATGAGGAAAAGACTAAGAATCTTGACTCAAGTTGTCACTGAACATTTAATGGTGATTAAATTTTAAGAGAAGAACATAATATTATGACTTTCGTCGCGCCTGCATAATAATCGGCGATAATTACTTGAAATGGGAAGTAATGCTTTTGAAATTTTATTGTTCTCTTTTCTCACTATTATTTCGGAAATTACTGTCAATGATTTCGTTAAGTCCTTGGCGCTGAGAGCAGTTGTAGTGAGTAACCTACGATAAGAGCCGAGGGACCACGGTTTTACGTTCCATCTGACGGACAAAGGATTAAACTTGACGTGCTCTCCCCACTACACCCAAGTATTGAATAGTTTTAAAGAAAAACCCAAGTATTGGTCGAAATTATTGAAGGTTCGAGCCTGTTCTTCTATTACCTGGCCTATCTGGTCTTCTATTATACGACTCTATCTGGAATAGGTTGTCAATACTCTTACAACCTCTCTTACCCGAACCTCTGGATGGACAAGTTTTGCCCCTTAAACGCAAATTATCCAATTTTTTGGACTTTGATTTGGGTAGATAATTTTTTCTTATGTCAGTAAATTTATGACGCTAATGTGTGCTTTAGTTGGGTTATGTTTGTTCCACATTTATATCAGCGTTCCCCATAGTGGTTAGGTACTCATACCTCTCTAAGAGAAAAGCCAAGTAATAAAACTTTTACGTGCACATTGAAATGAAAACAAATCACGTTTACTGATTTTAACGACTGGAGAAGCCGTTGTGTACTTTTACTTTTTTATGTTTTTTGTTATATATAATAATGTATTCACTTCTATTCTTAAACTTTTTGAACCCTTTCTTTGCCTTTTGTCATGTAGTTGCTAATATAAAAAAACCCTCATCATCTCAATTTTTCATCAATGTATTTATTTATATAATATGTAATTGAAGAGTTTCGTCATACCTAACATCTCAGCTCTCTGATTTCAGCTCCGAAACGTATTATAGTTTTGGATAGAACTATGCACCTCACTGGACCGGGTATCGATCCGCGGACCTTTGGTTTGCCGGATCAATGCGTAGACCACTACGCTATCCAGGCTTCCTAATTCCCATGGCAATTTTGGTGGATGCAATGCATCTAGATTGTCAATTTTGGTGGATACAAGGCAACTAGATTTATAAATTTAGTTGTCTTGTATCCACCAAAATTGCCATCGGAATTAGGAAGCCTGGATAGCGTAGTGGTCTGCGCATTGGTCCGGCAAACCAAAGGTCCGTGGTTTGATCCCGGTCTAGACAGAATTTTTCTAATGGCAATTTCTTCACCCGCCATGTTTGAATTTTATGCACCTCAAGTTTTATGTTCGATAACAAATCAATAGTTAGAAATTCATACCAGTTGAACCTTAAATTAAGAAGAAAGAATTTCACTTATTATTTTTAATTTGCATGGAAAGGTATGTTAACGTAATATTACTGCGCAACTTTCTGCTTTCTGTGAAGTTAAAATTGCGAAATCATTGCGAAAAATGCACCCTCACACTGTTTAAAAAAAAGTTCAGCAACGTAACCACGAGTTTGCTTGTGGCAATATTTTATCAATGGCTACGCATGTGAAAGTTTTGGATAGCACAACTCATTTTGTTTGGTAACTTGTAATATTTAAAGTATCTGTTAGCTTTTTGCTCTCTTTAGGAATGGTTTAAGTGAGCTTCTTTAAGTTTTCTTTTAAACGATTCATATCTTTGCTTTTTTTCTGTTTGAATAAGATTGGAAAGAATTGTTTCCGTAAAACTCATCCCAATTCTTGGAGTCAACTGCTTCCTTTTTTTTAGGGAGCCAGGCATGTGCTAGTAATGTAATCAATTTTTGGTCTTCGTTCAATGTTTTTTGAAAAATTTTAATTGTTTCTTTGGCTGCCGGGTTCTTCCCATTTTTTTTTGTTTTAAATGATATGGTTTTAATTAATTGAAAACGCTCTGGCAATCTAAATAATTTCATTTGATGTCTTTCCCTGGCTTTTAATGCTTCTGTTGGATTTTTCAGAAAAATTAGCGGTGAAATAAGCGACTCCTTCATTTTTTCTCATTCTACTTGGACCTAGGCTTCTTGAACACGGTTACGTTCGTTAATTGATAGGATACAACTCTTTTCAAGTTGTAGCACGCTGGCGTTTACAATTATTATGCGCTACCTGAAATTTTGATGTTGTAAGTATCTCATGGAGATTTTTCTAATTCTTTCTCATATGCTTGGAACAATTGCAATTTTATATGCCTATCCTACTGAAAAAAAAATACTACAAAATAAGAGGAAATTTAAATGCGAGCTAATTATTTGCTGTTATATAAGATCTTTTGTGATTTGTATCAGTTTTATCAGAGAACTTTATGTGCGAGCCAAATAAAAACGATTGCTTTTGCTTAGTTTCCGATCGGTAAGACTGCCGTACGCTGATTTCCTCAGTTAAATTTTTACGATAAAGTATAAGTATACCATATTCAAATCTTTAAAGTCTTAAAACTTAAATATTAGTCACGTATCTGACATTACAAGATAATTTCGATAGGAGTTACAATTATGGCGGAATTATCGAGCGAAATAAATGTTTTAGACAAAGTTCCGTACATGGAAGCCTAAGCTGATATTTTTTGGTTGAATTTTAGTTAAATACTTGTTCTTCCGTAATGGCAATCATTCGGAATTCCGTTCTTGTTGCCATTGTTACCCACTGTCTTCTGATTTCGCTGCTTGGATACCAGGGATAAACTCGCGCACGACGCTAGACGGATGACCTGGCTTATCTTGCGCGGGATTGCCCGCTCGCGATCCGAGGTCGCTCGCGGTGTCAAGACCGCCTTTCACTGCTCCGTACACCACGACTGCTCGGTGTCCTCCGTGCGCCGTCAAGTGCCCCAGAGGAGAGGCATATTCATTGCGGAAGTCAGGTGGAGTGGAGCACCAATGTGTCCACTACAGGCATTTCTCGTCTCCGCTCTCCTAACCGTCTCCTCTCGACCGTTCCCCTCTACGTATAGATAAAAGGCTTGGAAGAGTATCTTTCAATGCTTTTATTACGTGCCTTCAGTGTCCATCCGTGCGGAAAAGCCTTTTCTCAGTCTCTTATATCACCGTAAAGTTCCACGGGGCTCGCTCCACCATTTCAGTTCAAAATCCTTTTCTTTAACCCATTACGGATTCCTCAGAAGGATGTGCAAAAAAAGCATTGCTTTAAAGTATTCACCGTTTTGGATCCGGATAGAAGGTGATGAATTCAAATGATTATGAGATGTGTCCCAAAGATCTTGGTGACGGCTGGATGTATCCACATTCTGTGAAGTGGCCAGAATTGAGTCTATACCCCGTAAGAGTTGAGCGAAGAGTAATGACTCCAACGAGAAAGGAGATACTGTTTCAAAAGAGTGTGAAAAATAACTGTGCGATCTTTCAGAGTATGCCTCAAAGAGTTTAGGCTGGGTTTAAATGTACTGCTATTAACAGCCACAGTGTATAAAATCTCTTTGAGATTTATGTTTACAAATCCTCGGATTTTGTAAAGAGAGATGCAAATAGGCACTGGTAAATTTCAATTTTTAAGTTAAAAAGCTGACGCATTTACCTCGGGAGGGTCCTCAAAGCGATGAGTTAAATATTACGATAAATATTTGGAGACGGTGGGAAACGTGAATAAAAATAAACGATAACTGGAATGGAATAGAAAATTCAACTTCATTTCTCGGTTCAACTTCATTATTTTTGCTAAATATTGCTTGAAGGAAAAAAGCGAGATAGACGTACCAGCCACCTCAAGGGATAACGCCCCTTCCAGACTATCCCACGATCTTCGGTTTCAGTATTTTGTGAAAACTTTTTAAAAATTGTATTAATGATCGTTGCTGTTCTATCCGTCAAGCAATTCTGACTCGGTCTCAACTTTCTCATAAGGTGATGAGACCTTTACGTCTAAATTATAAACTCGTTATTTTTGAATGAATAATTATTACAAATGTTTTAGGCAGATCTCTTCCGTAACATTGTGACAGATTACACCATAAGCTTTACGGTTAAATTAAGGTTTCGTTTAGATTTAATTGTTTAAAAGAAAATTAAAAAGGTTATATGCGTTGCGTACCAGAAAATGAAAATCTTTTACCATTTTCTCATAATTATCTGCTTTTAAATTAATATAAAGAATATAGTGAGTTGATTTAAGCTCATATATTTAATGAAAATGTTTCTTTTAAGTAGAACGGATTAAACTGCAGCAATTGAGCCAATAGATCATGACATCTGGTGATAACTTTGAACTTTTAGCACTTTTCTGCGACATCATTACACCAAGGAGTTTTTCTCTCAGGTAAATGAGATTGTCAATAGTTTTTTAATCTTTCTTTAAATTAGCTCATAAATTTTCCAATATAGGTCAGCATTAATATTGAAATTGAGGCTACGACCTATATAAATTCTTCTCGGATAAAGATAATGGATCTATACTTCTTTAAACTATGGGTAAAATTTCCCTTTTTCATAATTTATCGGTCAAAAGTTTTGATCTCCAAATGGCAGTGCGTGAGGCACTACAAAAGCAAACTAATCACTGTTTTTTTTTCGATAAGGCTATGCATTCCGCTAAATGCTGAAGTCCATGTATCAAATTATTCAAACCATCCTCCCTCCGTTCAGATATCAAACAGTCGTTAAAATATAAATCAACCAAGACCAAAATACTCGGTATTTCTGCACTTTAAATGCAATGAAAACATTGTTTTTTTATCAGAAACAATTGCTGCGGTGGTGATATGACTTATTTTAAGAATTGTTGAAAAAACATTCAAACTAAGAACATCAGTTTTGAAGAGATCTAGTAGGAAGAAATACAAAATTTTTATTTAATCTTTTTCGGTAGAGTGTACACGTACAATTTCCCAGCAAAAAAATATTGAGCAAAAACTACACAAGTTCCAGAATTAAACTGCCTTCGTCATGTTGAACTCAGCGGGGAGACTATCACCATCAAACAGGGAAATCTAACGAGAGTCGTGGATCTCAGCTCTGATACCGGTCCTCCTCCTTGAGAAACATCCCCTTTTATCGCTCTACTTCCAGACCTAGTCGTCTTTATCGCCTTTATTGATCGATGTCGTTCTTGTTTCCAAGTTTAAGGGAAAATGAAAAAACCCTTGAATCCTCCCTTAAGAGCCGAGCTCGCTTGGTAATTATTTGGCATCTCATGCTCCCGTTCGCTCGATCGTGAATTAAATCATGAAATCCGTCATCCCTTTTCCGCGAGTAACATACTCTTTTACTTCATATCTGTTCGGGTGGAAGCCGTAAACTTTGCGAATGATAAGGCATATTTTTTCGTAAATTTACCGTTTTAAAACTTGAAAAATATTTCATGCCTTAGCGTGTACTCCGCCGACCAAATAGTCCAACTTCTGACTACGGTCGCTCCCTCAAAGGCCTCTTCTTGTTGCTCCCACTTCTCGTTCATATCTTTTCCCGTTTCGCTTGCTCAACTCGAGAACACTGCGCGTCCAAACTTAGAGAGCGCCTTTCTGTTGACTAGGTCCCGCAGGAGAAGCATCCTTTTACGTTGCGCCGACTAGCCATGTTGCCGGAATGAGGAATGGCGCGCGCTGAGGATGGCAAACTTAATTTTCATAGATCAAGTGGTGAAGTATAGAATGCCCTCTGGGGCGGGAAGGAAACTTATGTTTGCGTTTTTATTTTTGGAAAAGTTCTCTACTTGTAGAGTATGCTCGTCGGTGCGGCATGGAATCAAAAATTAAATTTGCAAATTTAATTCTTCAGAACTCTTACTACTCTTAAGGTCCTTTTTTCGACTTATCACTTACTTATAAATCCAATGGTGAAAATGAATGTCAATTCAAGATGTCTTATCGTACAGGTGAATTTCGCTGAAAATTTTAATTAACGTTGGTGCATAAATTTCAAGGGCAAATTTTCGTCAAAGGTGGCCTTAAACTGTTTAAAAGATAAATAAGTAGTAATAACGATAGTTGTGACCGATTTTCCAGGAGTTACGTCGATTTTGACATAGCTGTCCGTACTCCAAGACTGGTATAAAATAAAAACAAAAATTTTTGCATAGCAGTTCGAAAATCACGAAGAAACCACAAATACGCTATGGCGTTTTAGTTGCCGATATTTTAAATTTACTTCCTTCCTCTCTACATAGTCATAAATGGCTTTTTTGGCCTCTTCAGCGGGAAACCAGTTGTAGATGATACAGCCGGGGACTTATTAAATACATATTTGGATATGAGTAACTATTTGGTCCCAGATAGAGAGGGTTTTTGATACCATAATTCGTATTTAGACCTACTTATCATTTCTGCAATGGTTTACTGGTGGTGGTCCGATCATATTTTGCTCTCTTGTCCTATTCTGGTAGACTATCATTGTTCTCGAAGTGGTTTCGAGTTTTATCATGTCACTCAGGCCTCTTACGGCTGAAAAGAACCACTCCTGATATTTTTCTAAAAAATATCACGTGGCTGTTTACGCTCAAATTGGTCTTGCGTTCAATTCATACATGAAATATTGTCCTCTTGTTTCCTTAGTCAGATTCCTCTTGAAGACCCAATAAATGCGTAGCTACGAAATAGTCATATTACTGCTTACTAAGATACCACTTACTCTCTAAAAGTCTTCGAGTGAAATCTGTCACTCGAGCTTCGAGTGAACGCCTCTTTCACTCGTACTCGAGTGAAATTAGCCGTCGAATCACTCCGTTCGAGTCAAAAATTTTCACTCGTGCCCTTTGAGTGAACATTTCACTCAAACGGCACGAGTGTTCTACCGCAACCTACCAACGTTCGAGTGAGTCTTCACTCGAATCGAGGGTTCCGCCCAGATAACCCTTCCGGGCATACATACGTCATCAAAGATGGCAGGTTGGCGGTATTAGGGAAATATAAACATGATAACATAACGAATGATAACTGAAACGAAATACTTCACAGGTTATTCGTTCCTGTTGAAAATACGAGGGCTGTTCAAAAAGTATAATGATAACTGTGACCTTGAGGAATAATGTGTTGCAAAGGGTAGCAATACTACATACCATCTTGTAGCTCAACCTATTAGCCATCTATAGCGACCAGTTTCTTGTCGATCGGTGCTGTAAGTGGACGTATGTGACGATTCACGTAAAGTGTGTTAGATATTCGCCTACCATGTCTACAATGGATGAAAAGTAAGAGCAACGTTGTACCGCGAAAGTTTTAGCTAAACTTAGGAAGAACAGAAAAGACGCGTATGGATTATTAACCACGGTGTATGGTGAAGATGTTATGAATCTGGTGACCTTCTACAAATGGTATAAAGCGTTCGAGGAGGGTAGAGAAAGCATTGCCAACGAGCCGCAAGGGGGGCGCCCTTCATTTTCTCACACCGAGGTTGAAAAGAATACAGCCTGCCTGCCTCTATCATCTGCGAAGAACGACGAATTACTATTAAGGGGCTCGCCTCATGTCTAGACATTTCAATTGGCAGCGCATTTTTTATTTTGGACTATATTTGGCCATGCAACGCGTGTCACCTCACACCGGTGCAAATGCAACCTCGTGCCTCGGCCGTGCGTGAACGGCCCTACGTCGCTCACGCTTTCGTGGATTACCTGAATGCTCGCGGCATCGCAACTGTATCCCCCCTATTGTACAGCCCAGATTTGGCCCCTTTTGACTTTGGCTGTTCCCCGAAGCCGAGTTTCCGTTCAGGGGAAGGAAATTCAAGACTAATCACGAGGTCATCAAAGCTGTGAAGGCGCGGTGCAAGAAGCTCGAGAAAGATGGTCTAGGGTTCGTGTTTAAAAACTGGCAGGAACAGGGACAGAAGTGTTTTAGAACCGACGGGGGTTACTTCGAAAAAGAGCATGTAGATTTCGAAGAATGAATAAATATTGTTTTCTGTAGAGCGTTTTTATCATTACTTTTTGAACAGTCCTAGTATATAATGTGTTTGTATATCTTAGAGGTTAATTTTTTGTTATATTCCCAATATATTTTTTTCCTGGAATCAGTGTTGTATTCAAACGTGGCCACACCAATAAATTATGTGGATAATTTCCATTCCCAACTTGTAAGAGTAGATGTAGAAGATGTATAAACTAGATGACCCGAGCGAATATTTCGCACAGCATGCAGCTTCTTCCTGTTTCTTCCTTCTTTCTTCCTGTTCTTCTGCCTGTCGAATATTTCGCACAGTGTGCAGCTTCTTCCTGTTTCTTCCTGTTCTTTTACCTGTTTCTTTCCATGGACAATTATATGTTATTTATGTTTGTGTTAGAGATACATAACGTAAACGTAAACAGTAAATGGTCACACTGATTGCATGTAGAATGTAAACAATCTAACTAAACGATGTGTTAATAGATGGCGCCTCCTACAGTCATTTAAGCACGTAACCATTGCCGACATATTAGTTGATTATATTGTCAGCAGATGGCGTTGTATCATTTTTTAAACAAAAACTTTAATTTTAAACAATTTGTCTATTTTTCATCAATATTGGGTAACATAAGCTTTAAAACGATGTTTGAATCATTAATTTTGATGAATAATTATGGCAGTTATGGCGTTGCGACAAAAAAACACCTTTGAGAAATAATATATACGGATGTGTGGAGTCGATATACCTCGAGCGAGTAATCGACATGGAAAAATCGAAACTTTTAAGTCAAATTAATGGGTAAATAGTGAAATTTGAGATTGAGATTGTATTTTTCGTCAGAAGCCGGTGATTCAACGTTTAAAATGATACCTCATTTATCACTGTGGGTGCAGTATTAACGGAGCATATACGGAATGACAGAAAAAGACCTTTCTGTAATAATATATATGATAGATGTATTGTTCAACTTTGGATCTTGATATTTATACTTTATGTGCATTTTGTTCAATTTTGATCTGCATTTGCATTGTATTCTGTAATTTTTATATTTTTGTGTTACAAATAAATTCACTCTAAACACTCAACCACGAAAATGAGCTGACCTTTGAGCATATTATAATATTGGTATGTGCAATTTTACTGAACACTGCTCTAAGTAACCAGTTTATTAGAAGTTTTCACTAGAAAGAGAGCTTGTGACTATCATTCTATGATAGTATGCAGACCGCACGTGTATATTTCGGTGACTCGAGAAGTCAAGCTGTGTTGAAAATCATGCATGACGATCGAAAAATTGTAGAAACCTCACAGGTGAATAATTAACTTATATCCTCGTAAATAAAAAAATAGGAACGTTAAAATATAGGTATTGCGAACAGACACTATTTATCATTATTATTTGCATTATTGGTGAGTTGATATTTGATATTGTGATTATATCATTTAACAAAAAAACCCTTTTTAACCTTTCATTGTTGCTGTATGTGGACAAATAATAATACAAATTGCAATAGAATAGACAATCTTCCGTTCTGTTTACATAATTATTTTCATGTAATCAGATAAACTACAATATTATTGTGCTATTTACAATACTATTTACAATTTACTACAATTATATTGAATGAGTTCCTAATGTCTTCGGAAAAATAATTAGCATCCAATTTAATCCGACGTTAATTCATGTTTAACGCACTTATTGATAACATTTTCTTGTCCAATTCTTTGAACATCCTTGACACATACCTATGATAGACATGACTTCTCATTAGTGACCTTGCTGCTTTTTGTTACTCACGAACTTATTCCGATATCTAGGCTGCGTTATAAGGATCCTAAATGTTGACGCCGTATTTTAAGCTGGGTCTAATCAGAAAATGATAACAGGCTAACTTAACTCTCTCGTCGCATTACTTAGGTATTCTTTTAGCCTACTACGCGTTCTTCTGCCATGACCTTTTACATCCCGGATGCACACAGTAGCATGCGTAGGTATACTTGAGCAAGGCCCTGATTCTGTTTCACCTTCTTTCTTATCTTCTCTCATTTCTCCTCACGCTATCCGTTCTTCTTCCATTCCTTTCTTTCCGCTCCTCCATTATGCATCGCATTCCGCCTCGTATCAAGGGCCCATCCATCTTGGACGTCCCCTCTCGCGCACGCCAATCTCTCTTCCCCAGTCGGCCCCATTCGATGCCGCCCCATTCACCTCCCAGACCACCGCCATCTTACTTCTCGCGCGGGCCGTAATTTCGGCGCGTCGCTGCCGCCGCTGCAATGGAGCCGAGGAAACGGGATCGAAATCCGGAACTCTCGAATCGGCGACTAAATCGCTTGGCCGGAAGGAAAAAGGGCTCATCCCTCTTCGCATCGCCTTCAGCTTCAGCTTTTCCATCATCCGAAAAATGGAGGATAGGGGAAACACCCTGCCATGCTCCTCATGGATTACACCCGTCCTTTTTTTCGCGTCACCAGGCCGTGTCACATGGCCCTTTTCTTCTTTTTCGTTCACCCTTGTGCGCCCTGCCCTAATGCATTAGGTGCTCATGGCTCGCTACTCGGGTTGCTGGCTCTGGGGCTGGCGAAAATTGTTAAGCTCACACAAACAGGGGTCGGGAAACGTTTTGATTGATCTATGGGGAAAAGTCTCAACGATGATATCTAATACAACTGTTTTGTTTCTCGTTTTTTGTTTAAAAATCAGAATCTAGTTGTGACATGAGGGGATGTGCTGCTTTAGTCTCCCATGTGTTTACTGAGAGGCAGGAAATGTTTAGGACTTCAATGAGGAATGATAAGTCGTCACTGATGGCTTAAATATAGCGTGCAACAGAGGCTTGTTACTAAGCTAGATTCCTTGAGAGATGAGGAAAGAACTTTTTCTGCTTTAGAAATGATGGCGCAGGGAAGATGAGGGAAGATACAATTTTTCCGGATAAATGAGTGTTTCGTTGGGAAAGCATCTAGAAAGGGTGGAAAAGACGTACCTGCAACATTTTAAAACACAAAACTTGAGTAGTTTTATTTTTCAATTTTAACCCTGATGTCTGCTGATTAATAGATTTTTCAACTTTTGTAATTTATTATCTCAGTCGATGAATTCATATTATCCAGCGTGTTCTGTGAGTTTTGAAATCGACCTTTTCAAAATGCTAATGCGAGAGTCTAGCATATATGTAATTGGGTAACTAGGTATTGAATGTTGAGTTTATATGGTATTGTTTGTTGAGATCAAGAGAAAAAGGAGTTCAGAGTGCAAGATAGATGAAATTAGTTGTAGTAAGACTGAAGATACAACGTTTAAGTTACAAATATGAAGTAACTGAAAATACTAGGCTTAATGTTGACGGCACCACATTGAAGCTCTCAGTCCTTTTTCTATTTAGTCTTTGTTTCGGTGACTGAAGACGAATACAACGTAGCCGTGCAATATCAGGTTGGGTCGATACCTCTGAGGTGTATGAGAAGTATAAGCGAGAGACGCGAAAAAGAGTTATCCAACTCTTAACAACACGAACCCTTAAGTAAGGAAGCTCTTTATATCAAAGCACTCATTTTGAACATGTTCCCTAATGGCAGAGTTGCTTTGGCGATAGAATCAGTTGAGGGGAAAAGAGTAGACAAAGTAGGATCTATTAAAATTGACAGAGATGACTAATGAACAAGTTCTACTACTAGCTAAAGAGAAAGTAATAATAATAATAAATCTGAAAGGCACGCAAACCAATTGGACATATGTTATGACTTTCAATCGAATAAAAAACAGTAAAGTATGAAGGAGGGAATTGGAAGAGTTATTGGGGCAGACAAAACTGAAAATTCATTAGTGAAATCAAGCAGAATGCCATAATAAAAAAAGGAGTTAAGAGTTGCCGCTAACCAAACTTCAGGTTGATGACAGCTGCTGATGATGATGTAAAAGTATTGGTAATAAATTTTGTCCTAATGAGGTGGTCAAAATACATCTGGGAGATGGCTTATTTTAAAAAAAAGGGTGGAAAGTAAGCTTATGGAGAAAGCACAAATTGCTTATAACAATTGCTGTGTAACTTTCGTCAATTGAGACAAACGTGGGAGCACAAACTGTTAAAGCGGTGCATTTGCTGAACTGGTTTATTGCGTGACTCACCTTACAAACTCATTTAATAACGAATTATTAAATGCCATTCCACTCTTTTCTTGCTCTGACACCTACTATTCACGCCGGCTTCACTAGAGTGAAATATCATGTAACTTATGTGATGAGGCCAATAATTTTCACATAGTCCAATGTCCTATTGGCAGATATTGAAAACGACAGGGATATAATTTGAATAAACTCCTATTTTCAGCATTTTTCATGACGGCTGACTTAAGGATTTACTATACAGGATGCATTATCTTCCGTTAAAATTAAAAACGCTATTCATTATCTTCATTTTCATTCGAAAACTAGGTACTTTACGATATATGTCACTTTTTTTACCATCATTAACGAATTTTTTCAGCGTTGTAAGGTCAAAAAATGGGAGACGGCGCTATGCTTTGCAAGTTCTAAATTCTGAGGTGAGTTTTATTCTTTTAGTTGGTAATCTTTTCTTTTAATTTCTTTCCTTAATATGCGCCATCAAAATATTTTCGCTGTAGTTGCCGTTGTTCATCCCTGCTGTTGTCTATTTCTTTACATTTTAGTCTCTTCCTAAGCCCATTTAATTCCACTGCATCACTCCATGCAGTCCTCAAGTTTAATGGTAGCCTTCAGCTATTATGATATAGATAATGCGTAATCAAAATTGAAAACGCCCAAAACTACATACTTGTGGTAAACCCCATGTCTCCTCTGAGCTCACGATTCCGGATTATGCTTTAGCTAACTGAAATTTGAAAACTTTAGTCCCAGTGTCAACTTAGTCGTGAATCGCGGGAATTCCATTGGCTAACAGTCTTGGTATTAACCGCATTCACGCAATGTGCGACAGCGGAAGTGTTATTGTCGTGCAATTCTCTCTGAACGGCGAAGAAATACGGGGACGCTGGCGTCATCCGGCCTCCTACGTCGTTTTCGTGTCCAGACCATGCACCCTTGTTTTCGAAAGCCCTCATACTTGCGTATTCACCTTTCCAACCCACTTTGAACAAACCCTCTCGCGGATACTTCCGTCCGTTGGAATCGCGCTGTTGTTTCCTCGCGTTTCATTCTCCTCAATTATGTCTCCCCATTGACTCCAGAGAGTCCAGTCCGTTTGCTCCTTCGTTTGCCTTCGCGAATGGCCTCGCGCGCGCGCGAGCTCGCTCACCTGAAAGCACCCTCATGGCGGAAGAATTGGTTTCATCACGGTCCGTCGAAAAGTGGAGGAATTCCGCGTCGCGGTGCTCGAATTTTGCCGTGCTAGTGAAAGTCCGAGGATGCCTGCCTCGGCAAATGACAGTGAGAGTGCTCTGAAGATTAGAGTGAGGTGGTGGGAGCGTGCTATCTCGATTCGCTCCGAGATATACGGCTCGCTTAAAGGCTTTTTTTTCAGCTCATTGGGGGTACTCCCGTGCAGTAACGATCTTCTATCTCACTTGGATCACTGTGAGGAACTGTGCTGTGTACTCTTCCTTCGCGTTTATCGTGATCGTTCTAGCATTTTTCCTTGCAATTACTTTGTGGTGACCAAATGTTCTGATCCGTGGAAATTCACGGCGTGACGCTTCTAGTCGTACGGCAATGAACTTTTATTTTATTTCACTGGAAACCAATATATTTTGAATGTGATAGATACTTAACCATTTTGTTAACTATTTCACCTTCCGTTATCGTATAATTACAATTTTTTCTGGTTTAAATTCTCCAGTAATCCTGTGACTTATGGTGTGGAGTCTGGCAAATACGTTAATAGCAATTCGGTGAAGCATACTGAAGCGAAAAAATATCTTTTGGATGCTATAATTTAATATTTAAAAAAATTGTTATTTATTTCTCTTTTTCTTCTATCAACTCATTATTAGGAAACCACGAACTCTATGAAAATTGACTGAAATAGTGACGGAAAATTTAATGTAACCTTCGAAAATTGGTCTCATATTTAGTCGACTTGGGTGAACTTGATCTTAAGATGATTTAGTGTCATTTACCAAGTCGTGTTAGTTTTATATCAAAACCATGTGTCTGGTACTATTACTACAAATTATATTTGTTTATAGTAATACTGTTACTTCGGGTACATTAGAGGACATTATGATCTTCTCTCAGTGAATAGTCAAGGATGTTTTCCGACTTTAATTCTCCAGTAATCCTGTGAAGTATGGTGTAGACAATGGTTTATATCATCATCACTGGTCGTTCAATCCTAAGATTGGTTGGCTGCAGCCCTCTACCCTTCCCTATCTAATTCTAGTTCCCTTATCTACTGGTATCTCTTCCTATATTCTTTCCTCTTTATTTGGTCCATGAACTTATTCCTGGGTCTTTCTCTGGGGATTTTCCGTCTATTTTACCTCCAATTATGTTCCTCACAAACTCACTGTGCCTCAGGGTGTGTCCAACCCATATTGGTCTTCTTTTCTGTATGGTGTTCCATATGGTCCTTTCCTCTTCTACTCTTCAGTAAAATTCATCATTTCTAATTTTTTCCGTCCATTTTATCTTCAGTATCCTCCTCCAGCACCAGGTTTCGAAGGCGTCAGGTCTTTTCCCTTCAGCCTTTTCAATGATCCTTGCCTTTGACCTATATAGCACCACTCTACATATGTCTGGATTATATGTTAATGGAAATTCGGCGGAGCATAATGAAGTGACAAAAATATCTTTTTGATGCTCTAATTTAATTTTAAACTACACCGTCTCTTTAGCTGAAAGCTGTTAATCTTTACTGGCTCCATAGAGAGTCGTGACTTGCAAGGAATACTCTTAAAAATCTGGCGACCACATTTTTTTCCCAATATTTTAAATTCCATATGTCTACTCCCGTGGCTGCTGATTTAATCCTTGCTATGACCTTTCGAACACTTAGCACTCTGCGATGAATGGGCGGAGACACACTCACTCTAACACACACCGAGTTGAAAAAGCGCTGCTTCGGCGTCGTTAGCGCTTTCCGCTCGTCGACTGTCGAAGAAAAGGAGGTTGACGAGCAGCGAATGGAGTGCAATCAGGCGTGGGAATGAAAAGGGATGGCGGGTGGGGAGGGGGGGTTGTGTGGGCGGGCGAACGGCGTCTTTAAGATGTCGCGTTGCAGTTTCGGGGCGAATACCGTCCCAAGCAGCTTCTCGGCAATAATTAAGACTCGGGACTCTGAAAAAGACCCATCGATCTGGGAAATTGGGATTTAATCCGCGTGCCCATCCTCCGCTGGGGGAGCCTTTGAGCGAATGCCCGGTGAATGGGACGGCGACGGGGGAGACGATTCCTTCCCCTGCTCCTACATTTTTTGTTCGTTTCCACGGAATTTTATTGTTCATCTGCTCCCCGCCTGCTTTAATTGGAGTCCTTCCCTCCACCCCCGAACCTATACCACCTCCCGCATACCCGTAGCGGGCCGAGAACACTTCTAGAAAGGTCCGTCTGACCCGCTGCGCCAATTAGGGATTCTCCCTCATTTTTCGATTCTCTTTTGTTCCCCGGTTGGAAGGGGGTGGTTGAGGTGAGGTAGTTAAAAGCACGACTCGGACTTCAACTGGTCACGTGTGAAGACTTTGCTCCCGATAAAGAGTCTGATGAACGGGCACGTGTCTTGTTAGGGAGTTGTGATTGAGGCGGGACGGCCAGAGGGGTCGAGGATGGCTGTGATACAAAATTCCTTCGCGGTCACAGTCACTCCCCACGCTGGGATTTATTCTGATAATCGTGGGTCACCCACTTCAGCGGTCACTGCTCAACTTCTGCCCGAATGCCCGCAGTGCGATTGACGAAATCAGTTTGAAACTTTGTTATTTACAACACAGTCATCCTTAAAGGCCCAACAGTTTAATAAAAATTATAATATTAAATGAAGTCGTGATACAAATAGATAATTCTCCTTTACCACTAAAAAAATTAATATATTGAATAAAAAGATTCTGACAGCATGAAGCTTGCAAGGTGGAGAGCCAAAACACTACATGGGACGAATACTAACCATCTTCTGCATCTACATATCGACAAAGAGGCATCAAATAAATGGTTAACAGTGGGTATCTTTGCAGAAACAGAAGGATTTATGGTTTCCATGCAAGATAGAATAATTAAAACAAAAAAGACATTAAGTTCATGATATAGAGCCAAATGTGAATGACTAATGTCGACAATGCAATATGAAGGAAGATACAATGGAAGATATCACAAGTGGATGCAGTGTACTAGCAAGCGTGGAATACACACCAAGAATTGATAATATACTGAAACAAATATATCTGGCATTAGTAAGAATGTAAAATGTATCCCATGAAAACAAACCATGGTGCCAAATGACCCCAACGCCTGTAAAATAAAATGGTTCTGGCTAAATGTATTACAATTGAAGTATCATAACGGAATCTTCTCACCCAAACAATAGCCGGATATAACTCTTCAATCAAGACAAGAGAGGTTAATATATCTAATAGATATCCCCATCCCGAAATGAGATAATTTAGACGCTAAATACAAGGAAAAAGTACATAAATATATACCTGTAGCTGAATAAATAAAAGGAATCTGGAACCAAAAGTCCATTAAAATTTACTGATATCAGCGACTGATGTTATACCCAAAAACCTGCGCAGAAGCTTGGAAACAACAGGAATAGATAGTCATATTTACATGCAAATTAAAAAAACTACAATTATCAATACTTGCTCCATAGTAAGAAGATTTCTAAATGAACGTTAAAAAAACCGTAAATGAGCCTAATCCCTTTAGTGCTTTATTCCCGGGATAGGTCAATGTTTCCCAGGCTTCAGGCTGAGAAGATAAAAATAATAATGTTTATTAATCCCAAACAATATACATAGAATGCATTCAAGAAGATAGGGAGCTTTAGGTAACCTAGAAGGAGAACCTGCATTGAGGTTACCATCAACTAAGTAATTAAATAAATGACCATACATTGTTATTTAACATAAACAAATATACCAACATTTCAAAAATAATTCCTTAACTAAATATTTCTTCAATGTTTTGATAATCAAATAGCTAATATCTTACATTTTTTTTAACGAGGTTAGGTGTAATGCATTTTTGCAGGCAGAGGGTAGTAAGTTGTACGCTTTTGGCCCAATAAATATAAAAAGCTCCGCCTGAACAAGGACAATTTGGAACTGGGCAAGGGTTGCAAAACTGTACGTAGGTTCCACAAGCATGGCCTATTTGAAACCGGTATTTTTGCACCACATGTCAAGAAGTAAAGTCTAAGTACATTATATACATACAAATTCCATGTATCTGAGTATCTACACTACCATTATCATTAAGAAATTAACCTAAAAATGTTTAACTTGTCAAAAAATAAACATTACAGATGTATATATGACGAAAAAATCTCTTAGTAAATTCCACCCTTGAAATTTTATAACCCACCTAGGTTTCGATTGCCTTACAATCATTGCACATTGATTGCCTTGAAAATGATTGTAAGGCAATCCAAGCCTAGGTTGGTAATAAAATTTTAAGTGTGGAATTAACTAAGAGACTTTTTTCGTCATGCCTGCGGTAACCTTCCACAAAGTTACGCCTTCAACCATTAATTTTATTGCAGATTTATCTTAGTGAGCCCTTTTCATCGGGTTCATAGTACACTTCATTCGGTTTTTCTACAAAAGTAATCTCCGAATTCCATTGTTTCTGAAAGTTTACTTGTTTGCGAGTGAAAGCCAGAATTGCTTTTTGAGGGAATATATTTCAAGGAAGAGAGAACATCGGCGACTGCTGGTGAAAGGGAGACCTTATACAGATATGAAATGAAATATAATGTTTTATGTTTTTTACCTCCATCTTTATGAAACAGGAGAAAAAAGTATTCGAGTTGCATTTAGGGACGATTAGCCCAGATAAAATACTTTTGCAGAAACGATGCGATGCCTGCGACAGCAGTAATTCTTTCGGAGATGTTATTTATTTCTGCGATCATATAATCATTTATTTCATTTATTATGCCCATGAATTTCAGACTCAACTTTAGATAAATGTTCAATCTAATATCGATAGTTGTCTTCAAGACTAAAATGTCACTATGTCTAGTGCTTTCAAGTCCAAGGTGTATAATATCCTAATAAATAATCCTAAAATGTTGTCTGTCTAAAATTGAAACGAAGTAAAATTAAACAAATGTTAAATTGGATGCCTTATACGTATTGAAGAAGATTAATCTATTGAACATGAATGTATTCAACATTATACTTGTAATTATTACCGTTATCATTAAATACCTTTTTCCTCACGGTTTATATGCTTAATCATGTATTTAAATGTTATCCTAGTTGTGCTCTCTGCAGTAATATGTACGGCTGCAGTAATATGTACGAACTCCAAGCTTACAATGATTTTTTTTTATTTTTTGTTTTTCCTGTTATCATTGTATAATTAATTCGATTTTGTATATTGAGTTTCGTCACTGTATTATTAATCTAGTTTTTGTATTTCAAAATTGTATTAATTTGAAAAATTGTGCTTCATTATCTCAGGGGCTAAGAGTAGCCCACGATAATAAACGTTGTTATTATTATTATTATGTGTCAAAATCATGGTCTTTAGTTTTCAAAGGGAGTGGAAATTTCACCACTATTCCTTGCGTACTAATTTTCAAGGTCATACTTTCACTGTACGGTGCCAAAGCTGCGAACTAGGAGACCTGCATTGCTCTGCTATGATACATTATGCTCTTTATGATGCCTCTGCTTTGGAAATTTGCGAATGGTTCGTTTACTTTAACTTATTTTACTGCTACGCACTGCCATTCCTATTTAGTTTTGTTTATGAAATCGACTAATTTTTCCCCAGTACTATCCCTCGCGTCCTAAGATATTGTGCTTTTTATGATCATTGGTTATCTTCTACGGGCACATTCTCTGCTCCAAAATTCGCAAAAATTTTACTCTAGCTTAGCTCAGACCAATGAATATCGGTCTAACTGTGGCGTAATGAAAACTGGCCCAAGCATGAATTACTGTGAGTGGAACACTGTCTTTCTTATTTCAGCTCTTTCTCAGCGTTACGTTGTAACACCAGGGTTGAAATTCGTCATGAAAAAATCATTTGGCTTGACCGGGATTCGAACCCGGATCTCCCAATTGCCGCTCTGGTGTGTCAGCCTTTATTCACTTGGTGCTTTTTTCTTCAGGTCTCTAAGAAATTAACTTAGTACTTTACTAGGTACTTAACCAGGTACTTCACTGGGTACTTCACTTAATACTTTTTCGTTTAGGCCTTTATCTATTTTGCTATTGTACTTTCTCCTTCTTTAATTATTCTTGGGCCAATATAATAGGTAACTTCAAATAGTTCCGGTACAATTTTATATGCGTCTGGCAATATTTGTACTGACTGCGGCGGATGAAGAGCTGCCAGAATATTTAAGAATCATTAAAAATATGGCACAAATCTTCATTTATATATTCTAATATTGCCCGCCACTACTTCAATCCTCAGCTTCATGTACCTACTGACGTTTAAAATATATTTCGGCAAAAATCGTATTTTCTGCTGAACTTCTCGTTAAAAATGGCATGCATAATTGACCGACGTTCATTTTATTTCTGTGAGAATGTGATTTCCTTTTGGACATTTATTTATTTAGTGCTTATTTCTTAATATGGAAATGAGAAGACGAAAAACACCATGTGATTGTGAGCCCACGCCCAATTGTCTGCATGATATTCAATGCATTCTGTCAATAATTTGCTGGACAACCCTCGTCTGTGAGAATTAACCCAAAACCCAATTTAAATACGTTACAATCATTTAGCCTTTTTGCCCTGAAAAAGGTGATACCACGTAATGTTCTGGGCGCGTTCGTGCTTCATTCTTGTGTGCTAATTTTAATCTATCATTTTGCCCTCGGTAATGAATTTGCGTTGAAGCTTTCCCCCATCTTCTAGTGAGCTGTCCCACGACTGCATTTCGTGCTTTGGAGGTGGTGATGGAACGACCCATTATAATGTCGGATGCATCCGGCGGCGCGCGAGGGCACTCTAGACTGCAATTTTCACCCACAATGCTCCGCGGCCGGGATGGCCACTGGCACGCTCGAGAGAACCGCCCCCTTGCGCGAAATATTGGGAACCATCTCGCGCGCGTGGTGGTTGGCGCGGTACATTCCCGTGGCCGACACGCTTTGGTAAATACATTTGATTCCAGGGTGATAAAAAGTCGCGGCCGTGAATAGGATTACGTGTTCAGGTAGGTCGGCGTATGCGTTTATGAGGCTGGGGACATCGGAGTTGCTTGGCAGACCTCTTGCGAAGCATTTCCAGAGGGAAAATTGCCAAAACACGCGCGCAGGATTAACTGAATGAAAACCCGCAACCTAATAAAAGAATACCACGAGTTAGATTGGCTTGATTGTAGTAAACCCCATAGCGTACCTAAAATATGCCTAGCGAGATTGATTTAGCCATTTATAATGCTGGTTATTTGCTTTATAGCGTCTAATTTGAAGTCATAATTTTCCTAAAAGAGTGATTGTTCAATATCCGTGTGTAAACGTTGGTTATAGGTCCATGACTTTGGATTCCCTGAGGCTCAAATGATTCATGCGTTAACATACGTTAACATATGTTTCTGTAATGCTTACTCAACTATGCGATAAATAACATCTCTTATTGATGACCTGATAACCGTTGTGACCCTTATTTAAAATGATTTAATTATCTATGAAGCTGAAATAAAACATATTTGTTTGGACTAAATATATATTTTCATACATATATTTTTCTCCCTTTCCACAATATCACATAGAAAAATAGCTGAAAAATAAAAGCTGAAATAATACATATTTGTTTGGACTAAATATATATTTTCATACATATATTTTTCTCCCTTTCCACAATATCACATAGAAAAATTCAGTTCTGTTTATAAGTGAAAACTCCATTTCTTGCGCCACCTTCCAACGTGACTGCAGTGTAACGCAAATTCATTGCTAGGTGTCTACCTATCCCCTGAGGTTTGTCATATATTGATAAGTATTATTTGCAATTTTCATGTGTGTTGGCTTGCTTTAGGACCAAGGGTGCGGCCTGATGCTATTAAATAAAGACGTAAGGGTTGTATAAATTATATAAATGCTAAAGAAGGAAAAACAAATGGGATAAACAGAAAATAGAAGTAGGAGGACAAGGGATGAGATTAACCAAGGAAAGCAAATAATATCATTTTCCCTCGCTCTCTTACCCATTTTTTCCGCTCTTATTAAGTAACTTCCATCACTTCCTTTGCATTTCCATCTATGAGAGGGATATTGGAGCAATAACTCAGTCAAATTAGTTCGTACATATTTTTGTGACATGCTATATCTCAGATTGAACCTAAATATTGATACTATTTATGAAATAATCCATATTGACATTTTTTTAAATTATATGTTAAGGTTCTCAAAATCACTTCGCTCAATTCCCCTTTTCAGGAAAGCTGAGAATATAATTCCGTATTCCATAGATAGCCTGACTCAAAAGATGTATTTCTTATTAATGCGCACGATTAACAAGGAATTTAAATGTCTGACAGTCAGTTGCTTAAATAGCAGAGGGTAAAGAAAAATAAACGGCATTTTTTCGTATTTTCCGGAGCCGAAAGAGCTTTAAGTTTGGCCTAACATTGGGCTCAATTCCTTCCTAAACGCCACCGACTTAATTCTGCCTTCGATGGAACTACAAGCTGGTTTAGAGCTCCTGATTTGTAGCAATACAAGGATTCAGTCATAACTGAATAGGGATAAATTGAGTTTCCATGGTTATGCCCGCCTCTTTGTCTTCTAATCCTCGTTCTAAACCTCGTTAAAATATCATTTTTAACACCCGTGTGGAAAGCATTGCTAGGACGCAAGTGCACTCTCCTAGCGCCGAGGATCCAAGTATATGGGGGAAGGACAATGTTTTCGGAACAAGGGAGCTAAACGAACAGTGCTGGCTAGCGAAGCTTTTGGAATGGATTCTCTTCCGCGAGCCCATCATCCATCATCATTACACGCAACAATGAGTCGGTGCAGCTGGCTGTTTGCTGGTTTGTGGGGGCCGACGGGAGCGGGGCGAAATGGGGCTTTTTGCCCGCGGAGTGGAACCTTTTCAACGAGGTCCGCGCTCGCCGGGACTGGGCGCGGGAATCGTCCCAGAAGTTTTTTGGCGCCAACATCCCGGAAGGCTCGCGCGGCGGGACCGATTGTCGCTTTGTTCCCCCCACGTGTTGTATCTGCGCCAGGGAGCGTCCGGAGTTAGCGAGGAGTCTTCGATTGCAAAAGAGAGGAGACCGCGAGTGCAAATTTATCCGTTGTGGTCTCCTGCATTTAGCATTTGGCGATGTGCGCCCGGTTTAACGCGGAAGGGTAAATAAACGGGATGTGAGAGATCACTAGAGGCACCTGTTTTTCGCAAAGCACGAAATTGCGAAGTTTTTGCGAAATTTTACTAATTTGTCTCAAAATTCGAGACTCTTTCCCTTATGCATAATCGCGAAATAATGGATGAAATTGGGTGGAATCACATCATTTGACGTTTACAGCGGAAATTCGATTCGAGTTATGGCAATAGAATCTGACAGTGGATGTCATCGATTTTACATCACTTCGATACATATGTGTGCGACAGTGCATGGCCTGTTGTTGTTGATAGTGAGAGGTCATTTTCAACATATTGTAATATTATGTCTGACGGGAGAACAGCTCTTTAGTCTCAGTAATACGGAAGTAATGTTACCTCTGTCTTTCACATACTGATTTGTAGATTATGTACGCTTGCTAGGCCTTACTTGTTAAGTGGCAGGATTAATGTTATCCATACATTGCTGCTTCGATGTACGTGTTTTCATCAGATGTTGACTGTGCGGATCATAACGTACATTGAATTAAAATAATTAAGGTTAATTGACTTTAAAAACGTTTTCCGTGATTGCATGCGCTAATCATTAAAAACAAAGATTTAGGTACTTAGTCTGTGGGTTATTCCACGAATAGATAAATTGTGAAAACTAAATTATTGGGAACATTTTTTTAAATTTTGTATTGAGGAAGTTTTAACGCGACGGTGTTGGTCAAAACAGATACTAAATTAATCATATAAGACTATAATCATACTTTACGCGATGGCATGCGTTAATTATTATAAACAAAAATTTAGGTTCTGCATCTGCAGATTATTCCTAAAATAAATTTTTGTGAACACTTTCCATAGCCAAAGATGCCGATTGAAGCGCCAATTCTAAGGAATTACCCCTTTCCAAATTCATTTCTTGCAGCTATTAGCTAAAAACTCAAAAAGTGAAACTGTAAGATTCTTCTTTTTATTTTTAGTCAATTTTCCGGGAGTATTATTTTCTTCAAAATCGTTTTGTGTGAATGTGGCATTCATATGAGATAGAAAAAGAACAAGTTTTCCTCGTATTTTTCCCTTTCTCCTATTAAACACCACTTGGTTTCGTGTTCAGTTTGCGAAAATAATAAACATTTTGTTGCTCATATAAGATTTAGAATTTTAGATTATTTTTACTACCTAGGTAGTACGCTAGAAGAAAACGGACGTAGTAGCAAAGATATACGGAAGAGAATAGCGCTACCGAAGGAGGCATAAAGTAGTAGAAGAGACTGATGACGGGGACCTTAGGTAAGGACGTGAAGAAGAGGCTGGTGAAGAGCTTGATATGGAGCGTAGTGTTGTATGGGGCAGAAACGTGGACCCTCAGAAAGGAGGACTAGAATAGGCTGCAGGCATTTGAATTGTAGGTGTGGAGAAGGATGGAGAAGGTGAAGTGGACGGAGAGGAAGACTAACGAGAAAGTGCTTGAGCGATGAGTTGCTCATGATTGTAGTAAAAGGGAAGGATGTTGGGCAGGCGGGAAAGGGGAAGTTATAGAATAGGTTTCATGGACAGGATGAAGAGGATAGATCATATGCTGAGGCAAAAAAGGACATACTTGAGCGAGATAGACCCCTGAAAGTGTAGAAGATCGGGAGGAAATTATCTGACGTACAGGAAAACCGGCCGACTACTTAAATTATTAATAATAATAATCAGATTTAGGGCATGTTTTTTTATACTTTATGCAGAATATTAACAGATAATATTTATGTCCTTTCACGGCGGAACGACCTGAAGTGAATGGTCGTCGTATAAGCACTCGATTATACGTGGCACTTGGATTTTGGGAACTTTTTGGAAGCTTGCTAACTTCGTGTGATAACATTCATTTCGACTGGATCCTAGCTTTTCTACCTTTTGTTTACCTATTTTACAATCACGGACTAAATAATTGAATCCGTTTATATATATTGTGTTTGAGTCTTGTTATGTGATATGTGATTTTTAAGTAGCTGCCGAAATTTTCAGATGAAAGCAAAAGGGCAGCAGGACTGCTGCCATCTATTTCCCAATATTTTGTTATTAGCCTATGTATCTGTCATTTGGAATGCATATGCCTGTTCATGCCAATTAACACGTGCCCTATTGGGTTCCTTTGGAATAAATGTACTTCCTTCTAATAAAACTTGTAGATAAATGCAATAAAACAATGTTATCTCTGGTTTTTCGTGGCGTGGAATTGCTTATGGTGGGGAATTTTAGGTTATGGTAGAAAATGTGTGAGCCTCAAATATATGTTGGTTTTGTCTTTTCCAATAACCATCTGTTGTCAAGAAAGTCTAATGCATTAAATCTCACTTCCTGCCACACGCCCTTTTGGTGGCTTCCTGGATATTGTGTAGATACAAAGTCTGTTTATGAGTAGACCTGAGTGCATTTCTTTTTACGTAAAATGAATATCAGTGTAATATATTTTTGCATTTCTTGGACGCAAAAATTGATGGATTCTTCCAATAATTATATATCTACGATAAAATGAGTTGTTTTGAGTGATGAAAAGACCGCAAATACCACAATTTTCTACCTATACTTTGATAACCGCAATAGCTAAAGGATATATGGTTTCACAATAATAGAGCGACCCGTCATGTGACTTGCCGGGCTGAATAATTAGGAAAAAAACAGAGAAATGAATGATATTACTTACTTATGCTCCTCAACCTTCGTTCTATTTTTGTATAACTTGAAATAGACTTTTACAAATTATCGATGGAAAATGTGTTTATTATTCATGAAAATGAAACCCTGAAATTTTCACCTCTTTTGCTCCCACGGTCGCCGCCTGTACTTGGTCATTACGCAAAGACTGCTTTTTTTAGAATGCGTTCCTCCATGGACATTAATTCTGTAAGACACGGAGTGTTATTTCGTTGTGTACTTATGATATAATACCTACAAACTACTATGAAAGTCGGACGGTAAAGAAAAATGTGTATTATTTTCATGAGAACAAACCAACGATATATGTTGAGATCCGAAGTCGTGATGGAATTTTCGCTACAATGCAACACGGGATGCGAAAATGATTGTTACAATGAGATATCATTTCAACGTGAAAGTTTAGTCATCATAATACTTTCCTTTATACCTTCCAAATATTAGATTCAGAATTAATATGCCTAAGTTACGTGTTACGGGGAATGAAAAAAACTCATCGGAATGAATAAGGTTATCCACTGAGAGAATTCCATGCTCTGTAACTGTTACCGTTCAAATATCTCCATGTTAGGTGTGGAAACCTACCAAGCGTAACATTGAGTGATATTTCAAATTATTCGTTTACATTTACGAGGGTGAACAATTTTAGGTTAAGTTTCTTTGGTTTTAGTTGAGTTAAGTTTCTTTGGTTTTATTTTGCCTTGACCTGAGCGTTAGTATAATGCATTTGTTTTAGCGTACCCACTTCCAATAGCGTCATGCAAAGCGCCAGCGAAAACTCCAAGCGGGCATTAATTCATTACGAAAGCACAATCTTTCTTGCCGTGAGCAAAGAGGGAAACGCACAAAGTTCTGAATTGGGGTATGTGTTTCAAAGCTTTCATTCCCAGTGTGTTTTTGTGCCTTAAGATCTACTGAATAGCAAAGCGAACGGGACTTGTTAGCTGTAAGCCGAAAATTGGAAGGGGATTCGCGGAGCGTAATTTGATAAAAAGGGCTTTGTGGGACCCGATGGTTGTAATTAAGTGTCATGAAACGTTGAGCCTACGTCACGGCTTGGCTAGCGCAGTCGGAAAGAAATTCTTTGACGGCGAAATTAGTTCGTTGTTGCGGTCAGAGCGACACAAAAAGAAATGAGCATGGGCTGATCAAAACGTTTAATTACACCTCCATGAGAAATGTATGAAGTGCTCTATGCTGATCAAGTAAACCTTTCTCCATTTTTTCCCTCCCTCCATCGATTCGCCGGAGTATAAACGAGCGAGAATTATTTCTTCATATTTCTTCATTCAGGTCTCACTCAATTTTTTATGATAATCAATTTTAACCGTAAATAATTAATTTTGATAAAATTTAGTCAGTATTATCGCCTAAAACTAGACTGGTCATTTCTCAAAATTTTTATTTTGCAGTATCATTTCTTGCAAAGTAATATAGTTTATACCAAGGAACATAATTAGCCTTGTTTAATTTATTAAACATTTGCTAATGAATCTTGCCTCATCTGCTTTGATGCAATCACAAGGATGGGTCTATAATGTGGTCAGGAATATTGACGCGTGATAATTCTTAATCCCGATCGCCTGGTTTCCGGTGACGGGCCCAGAAACGGTTGGCAAGGAAAGAGGCCAAGATGAAAATGAGATCGCCCACTCTTCTTACAAGTTCATCATAGAGAGATGGTACTTCGCTCTGGTTAGGCCACACCTCGAATACGCCGCGAGCATTTGGGACCCTGGTCATAAAGATTTAACCCAATAAATCAGCAAAGTACAAAGGAAAGCAGCACGCTTCGTTAAAAACTGCTACGAACGAACATATAGTGTTATTCAACTGTTAGAGGGATTAAAGTGGGAGCCCCTAGAGACTCGGAGGCTGCACACTAGGCTTAGGCTCCTTGATAGATTCAGAACTGATATTTTTCAGAGCGACACAGAGAATATTGTCATGACGCCTCACGACATTTCTAAGTCTCACATATGCGAAAAATAAGAGAGATACATTGTCAAACAAAAACTCGTTCTTTCCGCGCACAATAAACGACCACAATAAAAACTGAGCTCCAAACACACTCTCATAGGACATGTCACCATTTCACCAAAACTTTTACATCTTTACACGGCGGGTACCAACCACCCCCTGCCACACGCCCAAGCGGCGGTTCGCGTGGTAGTATGTAGATGTAGTCCGGAAAGAGGACTGTATTCTGGTGAACATTCTAGGTTTGGATTAATGTAATAATAGTGGTTCAATCAAGTGACGAAATCCCTGAAGTGTAGTAAAAGGACCGTGCTTTTCGGCTGTTAAACACTAGTGATAGAGAATGTCGACCGTACTCTGAATTCACTTTAATTTATAAGAGGGAACAGCGGATCATTCATGCTTATTCCTACCCTCCTTATTCCTTCCTTATGCTGATCTAGAATGCAAAAGGGAATTTAAGCTTTCACAGGTTGTGAACGGCTTGCAAATATTAGGTCAGCCTGATATCAGGTCATGTCAGCCTGGTCAGCAAATATTAGGTCAGTCTGATATGTGACGCCATCTACCAAAATTTATCGCAGTAAGCCAAACTTTTTTGTTAAATGTAAAAAAAATATTTGATAATTGTAATTAATCTGAGCCAGTTGCCTAATATCAGGATCAAATGTTTGTTAAAACGACCAAATAGTCATACTATAGATATGAATCTGAGTTCATTTCCACACTTGATATCAAACTCAGGATGTCAAGGTTGCATGTCAAAATTGACTGGTGTTTGTCCTGCAGTAGATATATTGGAATTCTAAGTGGGTCCAATCGATTTATTGAATATGAGTCTTTGTTTAATGAACTAACTGGAGTTGGCTTGCGTATTCACAGATAAAAAAGGATGTTTTGCTTCCCATCGAAACCATTTTTTCTCTCAACGAACGCTCAGGAAAATGAACATTAATGTACATGTTAGTGAAAGTTTGGAATTAAGAATCCAAAATTGAAATTATAGCCATCTGTAAAGGCAAAAAAAGAAATTTATTTTAAGGTAAAAACTGACATAAATAAATTCAATTTTAGTATTTCTCTATTGTTCAAAAAATTTGAAGAACTCCGATTTTGGTACTGACCTAATAATAACGAATGGCACCTTGACGCTAGCGGTATAAGCCTCCGACAGATGGAGTACTTCATTTTTTCTCTACCTGACAACCAGGTAGGCGACGGAATTCTTCTGAAGTATTTTTCCCTAGCTATGGATTCGAACCGAGGATCTCGGGTGTGAAAACTAGTAATTTAGCCAGTACACGGATCCATGCCCCATGAATCATTATAAAGGACTATCGAGTAGTTTTATCGGAGTAGTGATAAACGCTGACATTTGGTTCTGTCTTCACGAAATTTTATTGAAATTTATGTGACACCTACAGGGAATCAGCGGCGTTTCTCGGACAGGTCTACCTTGTGATTCTCCTTGGAAATGGTGCCCTTCTCTTGTGTCTTTATGTCCCCTTCACTCGCGTCTTGAGTGATCAGATACGTTGTCCAATTCTTGTGAGGAAGGATATCGTGCTCTTGGAGCCGCTACCCCTCTTATTTAGAACATCGCAACATCGCTGTCAAGTCTGTTTGTCCCTCTTTCGCGTCGTCTTTCGGAGAAGAGCCGGTCTGGGCTCCCCTTTTTCTGACGTGAAATCTGCCGCGGACGCAGGGAAAGGAGAACGCTTTTTGCGGAAGGAAGAAGAAGATTAAGAAGGACACACGAGGCGAGACAGGAGGGAGTGAGACCCTGTCCTACAAAGCAGGCTCGGGGAAATGATAAAAGACGGCTGGAATGTTTACGGAAGCGCATTCCTTTAAAGAGGAAGAGGGAACAAGGAGAAGACGTTGATCTTTCATTCTCCCTTCATGTTCCGGTCGTGTCTCAATAGCTACACGGGGTTTCTCCTGGCGTTAAAAACGTGGAAAACTCGCGAAAATTCAAAATGAGCCTGGAAAATCTGAGGAAGTCATGAGGAATGAGAAGTCAGTCTGGAAATGTGCACTTCAAAGCCAAAAAATATGTTTGACATTAAAGAGGAGTAATGTAATTGAAGGAATTAGAGAAGGGAAAGTCCTTAGAGGAGATTTTTTTCTCTTGGGGCAGATCGGGCCACACCTCGAACACGCCGCGAGCATTTGGGACCCTGTTCATAAAAATTTAACCAAAAAAATTAACAAAATACAAAGAAAAGCAGCACGCTTCGTTAAAAACTGCTACTAACGAACATGTTACACAACTGTAAGAGGGATTAAGGTGGGAGCCCCTAGAGACTCGGAATCTGTACGCTAGGCTTAGGCTGCTTGAGATATTCAGAACTGGTGTGCTTCAGAGCGACACACAGAATATTATCATGACGCCTCACAGCTTTTCTAGGTCTGACAGATGCGATAAAATAAGGGATACACTGCCGAACAGATAGGTACAAAAACTCGTTCTTTTCTTGCACAATAAGTGACGACAATAAAAACTGAGCTCTTGTAAATACACTCCCAGAGTACATGTCACCATCTCACCTCCAGAAATTTTACATCTTAAACGGCTGGTGACCTAGCACCCTCTGCCACACGCCCATGCGGCGGCTCGCGGGGTAGTATGTAGATATAGATGAAGATGTCAGTAGGTTGGTATGGATGCAGCTATTCGGAGAAGTCTAAATAGAATTAAGAATAAAACGGCTTCGGAATAAGCCTACTTTTAATGACAAGTGCGAAGGAGATCCACTGCTTTGAATGCCCTATCCGGCGAGAGATGTACCTAAATTGATCACTGAATTGCACCAAGGAATAAAAAAAGAGAGCAGTTAATAAAGATAGTATGTACTTAGGAGGATCACAAATTTATAAAGTCTACAAGAACATAAATTTAACCCACTAATGACAGCAGGGGACCAGAAACGCATTCCAATTCCAGGTCAGGCTAATGATTTATTCACTATAAATTTCACTCAGATGTGTAATTACTCACGGGTGAGTCCGGTTACTGGGCGTTTTTTTCCTGTTCTTTGAATTACTCATGTACGGCATTGAGTAAGCTTGGAATTTCATAGGTGGTGGATTCACATAAAATCTGACGTTTCTGGAAGTTGAGTTGTAAAATTGAAACAGAGAAGGTCAGCAAGTTAGTATGGCGATATGTTATTACGGAGACATTGAAATAGGGTGAATAAAAACACAGCATAGATGTACTTATGTTCAGCATAAATCATATTCATTTCATTCATTCATAAATCATAAATTCAGCATAAATCAACTAATAACGAAAAGCGCAAATGCAATCTGCAGGCTTCAATGTCCTATCTGACAGCCAAAATACCTAAATTGATCATGAATGGCTCTCAAGTAGGTACCATAAGTTCACGGAGAAATCCCTGACACTTAGGATCCTCCTCCAAACCATCTTGATCAGGAAACTAGTTATTTCGACAACATGTGAACGTGATTCCCAGCTACATACATCTACATCTACGTAATACCCTGCGAGCCACCACGAGGGTGTGTGGCAGGGGGTGAAGATCACCAAACATGCACTATTGACATTCAACTAGGATATTTAAGGGAGACATGCTAGAAAGTAGGGTCACATGGAGCTAGATGGTTAGTATCTACATAATAAGGAAGGGATTATTGGTTTTTATTACATGCATCATGCACTACAGACTACTCTAACTATATTTCACCTACCTATCCCTTTTCTACGCTGCCTATTGTTCTCTCTTACAGTGCGAGGGAAAAATGCCATTTTAAATCTATCGGTACGACAATCTGTCTCTCTAATCTTGTTAAGATGATCAAACCTAGCATAATACGCAGGGGATCTCAATATATATCTAACGTCATCTGTGAACAAAACGGTTTCGAATTTACTTAAAAGGTTTAATCTAAATTTTAACCTGCGTTCTGATAGTAATTCCCATCCGAGTTCGTCTATTAAACTCGTAACACTTATACAATTATCATAACGGCCTTTAACAAACCTAGCGGATCTCCTTTGTACGCGCCTTAATTCTTTTGTCATACCTTCCTCGTACGGATCCCATATAATACATACATAAATGGATCATAAGCATCAACTCGGCCTCCCTTCGCGAAAAATCGACTGCTATTCTTTTAAATCATCAAAAGCACTTACTCTAAATTTCCACTGGTGAAATGTTTATCTCTGTACCATTATGACCTTCATATAATTGCCATAGCCTTGTTTTAGGTGAAATGCTTAAAAGGCTGGAACAAGATATTTTCATTTGATTTGAAAGGGATTTTCACAGGTCAAAAAGAATACCATAAAACTAGGCTGGCTCAAAATTAGTGAGCGTAGGAAAAACATGAGAATTGTAAATATTTTATTTATTCCGGGAGAGAATATCTTATTAGCTCTCCGTATGTTATACAAGATCACCCAGACGGCATCTGGTACGATCCGATTTTAACTTCTCTTTACGAATCCTCGTTCTGATATTTATCGGGGACTTATTTTATTACCACCTCGAAACTATGAAATTCTTTTCCCCAAGGCTTAAAGTCTCGGTTTCCATACATTCATATGCGTAACTCTTCTCAATGCAGAGTATTGTTAATTTTCCTCTGTAAGTACCCCTCTAATGCCTTTGCTCACAATCCTGTACATATAGCCGTGTTTTACATATTCATGATTATGTAGCACTTAGCCATAAATGTTGAACTAATCATGACTTGAACCTACATTTATTTCATTAGTGACACCCAGATAAGATTAGAGAGCAGAATAATTAGCGCTTGGCAATCTCCCGCATACTGAATGCCCGCATACATGAATTTACTGGCACGACATGTTTTACTACACTGTGGAATTATCATGTATCGACAAACTATGACATAATCATGTATTGACATGATTATCCCACAATGTGGTGAAACACGTCGTGCCAGTAAATAAATCCGTGGGAGATTACGAAGTGTTTTTTATTTAGTATGAATAATGGCACTTTTACCTAGTAAAGCCTGAAACAGTTAAATTTATAAAGATTTTACAGATATTTTATTCCTTTTCATCCTCCGCTTCCACCATCTTCTGCGATGCACTCACCTTATAGCCAAATATTTAGAAGGGGTGAGCAGGAAAAAGGACAAACTTGTCCCAAAAGACAGGAGTGGGGCCAAGAGAGAAGAAGAAATTGTTTTTGCTGTAGGAATTTTTAAAAAATTGTCCGGATCAAAGTCTCTCTCTCTCTCTCTCTATCTGTGTAGAAGTCATGTCCTTGTTAGTGTTGGGTTTTGACGATGGTGGCAGGGGAGAGGCTCAGGAGTCCTGGGAGGGGTGGCCACGAAGTTAGCGGGGGATGTATCCGAGGATTTGCTCGCGGAATGCGGCCTCACGGAAAATAATTGGATCCCAAAGTGGATTTGTGGATGAGGAGCCGAGGCAGATGTAAGGAAATAATGTCCAATTTGAAAAACACATGCGCTAATCCAACATATTAATTTTTTTCACGGTCCTATCTTGTAATCCATATCAATTTAATAACTTTTGATGGCATATTTACGACGTCGAGAACTATAAAATTTTGAAAGAATGATGAAGTAAGTTCATTTTTCTTTTTCATTTGTTGAAGTTCACTACCAGAGGTGAGGTAAATAACAGGTGTATTACCAGAAATTCTATGGAGTGAGGAAGGATTCTTCAGTATTGTTGTTAGATTTATGTATGTATCATTTAAAGTCGTCAATAACTATTTACGTGAAGTCTCTGATAGGGTTATTGATGTAGCTATAATCAATTTTACATCTCGCATGTCTTTTATATGTTACTCAGCCTCGTGTCACTCGCTTCCGTTCATCTGCTACAAGTACTTATAAATGCATAATCTGAAAGTGCAGTCCAACAACAGTAATTTAGCAAAGAAAGATTAGATTATCCGTAATTTGTCTTAAATGTACTCTAATTAAATGTAACTGCGAAATCACAAGATTCATTCAAATCATTTTCAATTCTTCTAAAGGACGAATCTTTCGATTTGACATAATAGAAAATCATTGGTTAACTGGAATCCTGGAACTCAAAATTCTCAATGCGATAGGAGACTTTCTCTCTTCACAGTTCTTAAATCCACAAGGTATCACTTGAAACCCAACTTGTCGTATCATTCATGCTCAATTGCTCAAATTATTTAATTTAGTGCCATCCTGCTCTCGCAGAAAAGTGTGTAAACATTATAACAATATTCATTTAGTGTTTCACCTCTCTTGTGTAGGGGTCCTTCTTTTGTAAAGAAGACGGACGGATGGAAATATCTGTTTGACGTTATATTTGGGTGGTGCATATTTTCAAACCCGCAGCCATATCTCAACTGATCAACCATCCTTATGAATATAATCAACCGGTATGAAACGCTTTATTTTGGGAGTTTCAAATAACTCTTCATTCCTGACCAATATATCACTGGATTGACTTCTATTTTAATAAATTTAGGGAAAATCTCAATTGGCCGTGATTAATTGGCCCCACTCGTCAGTAAGGAAAAAAATGTTGCTCTTTCTTTTTGACGAGTTGTGTCAGTTTATTACGAACATAGGAGGTTTCTCCTACATTGATTACATTACGAGGCCGTATTGCTTACATTATGAGACCGAGCGAGAGGTAGAGGTAGGCAATTTGTGGAAAAGGTAGGAAATTTGTGGTCGAATGTGGTTGAGGAAATTCGTAGGAGAAGGAATATTAGGAGTCTTAAAAACAGGAGGGCGTGTATGAAGCAGTGTATGGGGGTAAATGAAGCAAAAGAGGTTTGCAAGGATAGGTCAGTATGGAGAGAATTATTGAAACAGAGTTAGGTGTACAAATATGTATTTATGAGTGAAACTTCGTGACTGTGCCTACCCCGGAAGGGAACGGCGTGATTGGTATGTATGTATATATGTATGTACGAGGCCGTAGAGCTCAAGTCTCCTTGATTTTGACTTTTTTTTCTGGGGAAAATAGCCAATTCTTAATTTTTATAACTGATTTTACATCAGTCGCTACGGCATTCCATTTTTTTCTGTAATTGACACAGTAAAACTTATTAAATAATGTGACCGGTGCCTGTGGAAATTTTCGACTGGTAGGTTGATTTAAGTACGAATTTTCGAGATTTGGAAGAATGGTTGAAATCAGTACGGTGTCATCTTTTCCCTCCTATAGTATAGAGAACTCAAAAAGTTAATTGATTTATGTTTCAACCGACAGTAGTAGTGTAATTTAAATGGTCTCCAAATATTCTCCACTTATGAATTAAGAGATCTGCTTGAACCACTCATCTCTTGGTCACTCATTCTTGTCACTCATGGAAGTCGGAGCAGAAACCACTCTGGAAACTGGAGACTTTACGCCAAACAGCTGTCAGTAATTTTCGCTCCCAAGGAAGCACTGTCGTGCATCAATGCTACCGCTTTTACTTCTGTGAAGTCAGCATTTACATTCTTTATTACCTTATAATTCCATAGTTATATCTGAAAGAAAATAATGTTACTAATATTTTTGAAATGTTACGTAGTTTTCATATGAATAACACAAATGAAATGTTCTTAAACTAATACAACCAGCGATAATAAAATATCGCTGGAATTTCTCGGTATCTATTACATCATGACTATTCGTTATGGAAATATTTCACGCCAACAAAATAGTAATCAGTTGCAGTAAGTGACTTTGAGTAAAGTTAGCAAGATTTTTCCTTGTATTTTCCTAAATTCAAAATTTTCTCCAAATGCTCAAATTGTTTTTCTCCAATTAAAAAAATTCTAATTTTTCTCCAAATTACTCAAATTTCAGACATTTTTCAGTCGAATTTAGAATCAATATAGTGTACTAAAACGGTGTTTTATATGACCTACCTTCTCCAAAATTAATACAATACTATTAAGTTATATTTTATTTCTGAAAAGAATCAAGTAAGGGTTCCAACTTCAAGCCGCTACATTTGTGGCACGAGCTATGCATCATACCTTGCTCATTTTTTTAGGACCTCTGGTGAGCAAAGGCGTACTACGCATATCTCATTGAAATCAAATGCTATAGTTTCGGAAAATATCACATAGAGAAGAGCGGCATTTGAATAATATTTTCGTATCGTTCGCAAGCTGGTATCTATTAATTTAAAATAAGATAAAGTCCATCTCTGAAGCTATATCTCGTATAAACTACCTTGATTTCTGTAGAAACTGAGACATTTAGGTCCATTATTTTGTTAAAAATTACTGCCGAGAGTATTATTTAGTTCTGATCATGAGTTGTTGGGTTACTTCGCGAGGCGACCGACAACTGAGATAGTTTGCGCCGTTGAAGATAGGTGGATAGGGAGTGAAGGGTCGTTTGGGGGATATTGGAAGTGTGGAGAGAAATCTCCAAGGGATTTTTCCCTACATAATCCCCTTGACAGGCCCGAAGTTGAGGTAAAGTTTTAGACATTATCTACTTCAGTAATATAGTTACCCTCCACTTTTTAGATGGGAAACTAATGGTTTTTACTCCCATCATCATCGGCCATTCAATCCTAAGATTGGTTGACTGCAGTCCTCCACCCTCCCTATCAAATACTAGTTCTTTTATCTCCTGGTATCTTCCCGTAAGTAGGTACTTTCCTCTTTATTTGGTCCATGAACTTATTCCTGGGTCTTTCTCTGGGGTCTTTTCCCTCCATTTCACCTTCAATTATGTTCTTCACAAATCCATTGTGCCTCAGGTTGTGTTCAATCCATTTTGTTCTCCTTTTCTCTATGGTGTTATATATGGTCCTTTCCTCTTCGACTATCTGTACACTTCATCAATTCTTATTTTTCCCATCCATTTTATCTTCAGCATCGTCCCCCAGCACCAGGTTTCAAAGGCTTATATTCTTTTGGTCAGCTTTTCTGATAGTCTATGCTTCCGATCCATAGAGTGGTTTTGGTGGACTAGAAGGTTTTCACATACTGTTTTCTGGTTTGTAGTCCTATATTCTTTGAGTTCAGCTTACTCTTATAAATGCATCATATATGCTAAATTTAAGATAAAGCCTCGTAATTTTTTGAAAGGGTCTATATCGTGAAGGACATGTTTATGTGAGTTGAGTACCGTAAATTGGTAGGAAAGCCTTTGGTAAACCATACTTCCTCAGTAATTCCTTGTTAATATTCTTCACTTTCTTGGTCGTATTAATTGTTCCGTATTTTGCCAGGGATAATTTCCTTCATAATGATGTCAAATTCATTGCGTTTTGTCTTTAATCCTGTATCTTTAAAATTATATGACCTTGCCCAATCAGTCGAGAGCTTGAAATTGCATGACTGTGCCACCAGATTGCTATGCTCGTGGTATGTTTCATCTAGCCCCATGTCTCCGGGACATGTTGATGCTGTAGGGGGAACCCGTCCATTCTACAGCGCGATTCAAGGGTGGCGGTCTCTTTGCAAATGAACCGTTGGTCGGCCTTCATTTTTTTTACCTCCCCTTTCCGTCCTCGCAAAGACCCTTCGTACTCCCTAGGGTGTGGCCTTGCGCACAACTTCTGCAAAATCCAAGTCCTCACCATCCCGATCCACTCCCTGGTAATCCCCGTTCTCTTTACCGCCCTTCCCAAGGTTGCCCACCTCCCCTTGCATCCCCTGCCACCAGCGGCGAAGCAATCCGCGTAATCCCACTCTCTCTCTTATGCTTTCCTCCCATTTTACGCCGCAACCTTCCCTTCACCCTCCTTCCCCTTTGTCCCTCCACCCAACCCTCCCTCCCTCCCTCTGCTTCTCCTCCTCTTGATAATTATGCTCCTGGTTTCAATGCGGTCGTTCCTCTAAGCCAATGGCGTCGCTGGCATCCGTTTTAATCCCAGAGTCCTCCTTCCTCCGTGCATGGAGGGCTGCCGGTCCATCCTGCGTCCGTCCCCAAGGGTGCTTGAACTTGTGCGCGAGCATTAAAATGGAGAGAATAAAGGGTTTTTCTTTCATCTGGATGAGGGTCGCCATTGTCTCGACGTAGAGCATGTCCGAACGTCACCTAAGCCTCGAAGGACGCTCTTAGTTCTTCTATGCACGGGAGAGATTCATCCTTGATCCATTCCCCCAAAAGGGTTTATGAGAAAATTCGGTGAAGGGCCTCTATAGTTTGTAAAAATGTGTACATTACTCGGAAGATGAAGGGATAAAAATAGGTTATGAAAGAAACTAGGACAGTTAGAAAAAGCCTGATGGTATTATACCTTACTGATCTTATGTGTTGACTTCAGTCACGGTGACACATTATTTTTCAAGATATCATTAAGAGACAATACTCATCCCTTTGTGTAAGTACGCAGTAAGAATCATTAGAATGCTCTCATGGTGCATGTCAAGGTGTCGCAAGCTGATTTTCACGCAATGCTGCGATGTGGAATTCAATGGGAACTTGTTTTTCCCCGCAAATGCAGCTTCGTTTGCTATAATGACCAGTTTGCATCGCCCTCCGTAAAATATTAGGCGTTAACTTACTCTGAAAGAGTCTCCAAGACTTCTTACCAGGGTCGCAATTGTAATTCTTCACAAATTATGCGCTTACTTTATCATTCTATTTCAAAAACTTTTCTTAAAATTAATCTTCGTTATTAATTAATATGTAACCACAAAACACTGATAGCACTTACCTTCTAGGTGAAACTAGGTTGCTAACCTTCAGAAGGGCAACAAAACAATAGCCGTATTTTATCTTAAGTATCCAAATTGGTTGGTCATTTAGTCAAAGTTGAACGCTGAAAAATTACACATAAACGTTCTGTATAGATTTAGTTACAGCCTCGTAGTCTAGGGAGAACTTTATCATATCTTAGAATCATTAAATGAAAGAAAACTCAGTTTTGAAATTCCTATTAATTCCCTGGACAGTCCTACATGAAAACTATGATTTGGCCCGGAAGTCGTTGCTAAGTTCATATTCGTACTTCTAAGAAATTTTTCACGAGATCATGCCTAGCTCAATGAGTTCATCGTGCCAAAACCCAAAATGTTAATCGTTTTCGGTGTAAATATTTCATGCTTACATTAAATTATTTCTCATTTCAGAGTGATATTACAGAAATATATATATTTAGGAATTTATATATACATATATGTGCCACTTCCGCCCGACGTTAGCCGCTTGTGTGAGCAGCCAAACTGCTGGGCCTGCCCTATTTGGCCGGTTTCATAATTTCTACACACGCGTTCGGCGCCAAATTTTTCGCTTCCCGGAATGGGCGAGTGGAATGCACAAGTCTAGCCCAGGTGACTATGAACCCTTTACCCTGCCAGGTGGCACTCCCAACTAGGGTCGCCGAAATAACTCACGTGCCTAGGTCGTCATAACGGAGCAACGGGCGCTCCCTGAATAATGCGGTCCGGACGCTTCCGCGTTGTTGTTGGGACGGGAGCGAGTACGAATGCGTTTGGCGACCGTTTTGGGTGAGCTGCTAGCCAAGGAGGAGGCTGTGCAGTTGGTCTACAGAGGACAATGGGCCCTATTCAGCGGGGACGGTCCAGAAAAAAAAATACATGGCAGGAACTTGGCGTCGAGTAAGTATATAAAGAATCCTTCTGGTTGGCACTAACAATTACCCATGCGTAAAGTCACGAGTAAATGTTAATTTTTTCGTATAACTACGGAAGTTCCCAAGACTTTCGTGAGAATGCCAGAGGTACAGAGTTTTTTTCTTTTTATCAAATAGTCCAGGAGGAGCTGCTGGGTTCTTGTGGGCTGGGAAAATATGATTTCTTATTGAAGACATTAGCTAACGCCAAAAATTACTGTGAATAATAATGTTAACGGGAATAATTTCCATGGTAGCAATTACTTTAACCAGGAGAGAGGCCTGCTGTCCTCCTATTTCCAGTTCCAGCTGAAGGGGGCATTTTAACCCTCTATGGACGAGCGAGTCAAATTTATTACGATTCAAAATCATTGAAAGATCTGCTTTCTAAGAGGCTTTTCCATATAGTTGCTGCGCTAGACAGAATTGTAAAGCTTCGAAATAAAAGTGTGGAAAGTTGCGTCTCATTCAGCGGTTTGTCAAACAATTTGAAGAGATCTCCTTCTTTTTTCGGGATCTTCCGCATCTTTTTGTTTGATAGTGACAACAGATTCGCTGACACTACCATCAGCGCCTTCAGGTCGAAGGTGCCGGTTCATGAGTTTGGCCCATATAATATAGGACCTATTTTCCGCCAATTATTGGTGCTGCTCTCTCATTGGCCCTTTACAGGATTCTCCTCCATGTATCGTCCAGGTGGAATCCTCTGTCTCTGTTGAAGTTGTTCGTCCGTGCTATATCGATGGATTCTCTAATTAGACTAGGGTAACATCGGCTCTCTCTCACTATTACCTTGGCCTCGTCAAATTTTATGTCATGTCCCGGGGTCCAGGGCTTCTTATATCACTTTGAAGAGATGAATGTGTAGCACTATTCTTAGATGTTCCTGGTGGAGCTCGGAAATAAATAGTTTCAGCTGTCATATGAAGTAAAAATAGGGATAGTTTATAAAAGGTACGTTATGAAGGTAATGTTGAAGTAAACCTTATGAAAATATTATTATGCAGTATTCTGCTGTCGACCTCTTGTTTTATGAATCCAATTAAATATCAAGTATAGGTCCGAGTTATTGATTCAAACAATCATCTTTCGCCAACGTTTCGGAATTTAATTTGCATATATTCATTCATGTATATTTATGTTTCATTGATAATTCTTGATATACTGTTAAATTTGATGCTCTGTTGTTTCGCGAAAGAAACAAAAAAAATTGAATATCGTTTTACTGTTGTATTTATCCACACATGGAGGCCTCTTAATTGGACTTTAGACAATGCACATCAGGATGATGTTCCTTAAATTTTACTGTTATTTTTAACCAAAGTGTTGTGACCATGGCAGGTTTTACCTCAATATGCATAGTTAATGATTCTGTACCCTTACATAGAAATTGTGAGATAATTATCTTTTGTAAATTGTCTGTTTTAAATTATATTGAAGTTAATGTGTCAGATTTGTATTGTTGTACCCTCACATTTTTCTTTATATGTAGCCCCGAAGATGGAAATTACTAAATTCCGAAACGTTGGCGAAGGATGATTGTTTGAATCACTAACTCGGACCTATACTTGATATTAAATTGAAATATAATTATGTAAAGTATTATTTTAAATTAAATATATGCAATTAAAATACATCACATTTCAAAATAAATATTATTATCAAATAAATTGTAATTTTTTTGTCAAATGCTTAAATGGCACTCTTAAAAAAACTAATATAGTAGCAGTAATTTTTTCATGGCGATGTTTCATAATGTCGTCCATAGAGCCGTGCAAATCGATATTATGCATTTCCCAATATTTTCGACAAACCAAAACCTTTAATACATTCTTCTATTTTTGACAAAAACCGAAACCTTCATTACTAATTCCATCATACTTGTTATACTTCTCCATGATACTCCCATTTCTGTGTATTGATTCCAAAGCATTTACCCCGAGGAGCAGTGGCTTCTTAGAAACTCCTTCTCCTTTACGTTACCGGCCCCGATGGACCGTAAGAGAAAATCATCGACAAAATAATACGAAGGCAACTAACATTGCCTCAAGGGTTAGGAATAAAAATGGATAGGCAACCGATTTTAGTATAAAATTTGGCCATATTTTACCACCTCCCACTGACTTGGGCTAAATTTTGTTTTTTAACACTTGAGTTTGAGAGTTAACTTTGTTACTGTTTTTTGCTTAGTTTAAACCGAGGAGTGCCGATCTGCACTTCATTCTCACCCGACGACGTCTCTTCCTTCCTTGTCTCATGAGGGGTGCAACCTGAAAAATATCTTCCCGACCACTAACCCGCTCCAATATCGCATCTAATAGTCAATGATCCATATCTCCATCCACAATTATCGAGTGCCGACCGTGCGAGACCCCTCCAGATGTGGCATGGGGTGATTATAAACCATGCATGTAATGCATGTCCCATTTTAAGGTGAAAACTTACACCCTCTCATGGCCTCCTGGCGCGGACATAAAAGAAGTAACAAAGCAGTCAATTTCAACATTAATAGGCTCCGAGACGATGTCTTATATCACCGGCTCAGACTGCTCAACTACGAGCACCATCAATTGAAAGCTGCACATCGAGTCCACGTGATTATCTCAACATTATAACCAATAATTATCCTCAGTATATTCCTTATTTCAGTATATCTTAATGGTACATGAGGAAATATATAAATTAATAATTTCAAAATGAAAGTATCTTGATTGAAGAATATTTTTTCTTCTCAAAGAAAGAATATCATTCACAGTAAAATTTTTGTCGTTTTTAATTTCATTTATCTCTTCTCCTCTTAACTAAAGAATTATCACTCGATACCATGTGTAGTAAGATTATCCGGCTTAATCTTCTACTATTAATTTTTTAGGTGTGAGCTCTGAATCATAATTTTATGCATTCTACATAGTTTTTGACGGATCTGCCTGGTGAAACAATTGTTATTACTTTCTCTTTGTCATATTCAAACGCATAATGTCAGTTTTTTTCAAACATAGGGAATTAATTCTAGTACCCCTAAGCCTATAAAGTCACCAGCTACCTCTCTTTACCGAGGCAACTGTTTGATGATGTTATTTAAGGGATTGAACTTTGAGTAGTTCACCAAAGATATAGAAGTATATTAATGGAATATATTTTAAGCGGAGAAAAACCGAGCGTCTTGTTAGGTCACAGTTGGACCAGTGAGTTTGAATTTTTACTGTCCTCCTGACGGGCGTAGCATCATCATCAAAGCAATATCCGCATGGTAAATATGAAAGGAAATGTACAAATTGTATTCATAATTACTATTACTGCTGGACTTTAAAACTCAGCATTTCAGCATAGAAGAGAAATTAATTATACTGCACTGTAAGATCTTAAGGTTGGTTTGATCATCAAAATAACAATAAATTAATTCAGTTTTCATATAGCTATTCTATTTTTTCATGTAACATTTTTTTCTTCAAATTTCTACCTTAAATTTGCCTATTTACCATCACATAAGCACACATGCTGTATGTGGTAAAAACGCCACCTTGGCAGAACTCATTCCTGTGGCGTCAAGGACTACACGACGCCGCCATCGGCCAAGTAGAACTGACCAGGTTTTGCTGCCATAAAATTTTCTCTATATTTCATCGTTCTCGCTTGTTTTCGTTCTTTAACACAAATATTTTACTCTTTAATTCTTACTTTTATTTTCAACGTGGAAGGGTGCACAAGTAATTTTTTACAGGTAAGTGCTCACCTTTTAATTCTTACTTTTCCCGAAAAATTAAAGCCTGAATTCACCCGTTAATTCTTTTTCATTTATTCCATACTGCTTTTGATTGCGTTATTATAATTGGTAATTTTAGAATGTTGTGAACTCTTGAACGAGTAGCTTAGATAACAGCTCTTCAGTAATGGTTTTCCTTTCGTTGCGGTAGCTGATAAAAACATTCAATCTTTCTATTTCGGGCATCCATCGGCCTTACAAATGGACCACTTCACGTCCTTCAAACCACAGACCCCCATTATCTGTTCCGCGGCCTTCCCTCTAAGGGCACGCATAAGGAAGGGAGGAAACCCTTCCTTTGGCGAAGACCCCGCTCTCAAGAGGAGTGGACCTGCCCTTTGACCTGGCCGCCGAAACAATCTCACCCCCCGTCCCTTGTTAAATTTCGCAAGCCAGGTTGAAGACGAGAGGAACAGACAGGAGGGATCTTCTTCTCACCTTCTCTGTCCTTGTAGGACGACCTGCCAGGCGAATACAGTGATGTTTTATTTTCGCTATCCCACTATCTCATTAAAGGACGCGAAGACGGTTTCCCCCAATGCGTGCGCTCGCGTTATCGCTGTTTTTCAGTTCCGCTAGTGAGAGCACAATCGAAAAAATGGGATAAAACTTGAGAAAAAAGCGGCGAAAACTTGATTGCCATTCCTTAAAAATGTGTGGTACCTAATATTATTAATTTTAATTCGTTGGAGAGAATTCTTGCGACAGTGGCTGTGAACATAGTCCTGATAGAGCGGTTCGCGTTATGGATAGCGATAATGTTAAGGCAAAAGAAGGGTCCGTGATCCCATCCCAGGATATATATTCATGCAACATTCATGGTGATCATAAATTGAAGGAAATCATTTGTATAGAGCCATACTGTACGATAGCATAGAGCTAATATTGAAGCTATTCTTGATATTCTGTACGATAGTGCAGAGCTGATATAAAAACTATTGCCAATAAAGAAGCCACGATTTGCCGTATCAAATGGATTACGAATGTCTTCAACAATGAACCGCCCAAAGGTATATAACGATTAATTGTTTATGCTATGAGAAAGTTCTGAGTAACTCACTTGTAGATTTGTAAGTAACATAATGTTAATTAAACCAGTAGTTTTCTAGATTCTTCGCGGGATTTAAATGTTACATTGGCTTAATTTGTTGTCTTTCAACGTGGGTAGATATAAGTTAATTAAATTATCCTTTTAAAGTATGCACTTTCTTTTTTTGAAATGAAAAAATATATAGGAAAGATTGTGGAGATCGAGCACATGCACTTTCAATGTTGCATGAAGAAGGTAAAAATCCTGGGATCCCTGCGTCTTCTTCGTGAGTATGACCAAACAGCAGGTCAATGTCTCATTTGGCGGTAGCAGATGGTTACCCAACTATAAATCTTCAACCTAGCCTCTGGCCAATATGACGGCAAAGAAGCTCGAGACTTAACGGAGACGCGAAGGGGAGATGCAGTGTGAAGAAACATTTGAAATAATCGAGCATTTTAAATATCACTGGGACTCATTGAGACAATGCCATTTGATTGTCATAGATTCGGCGAGCTCATGTACGACTTCGTGATTCTTTGCTTTAAAAATAGCCTAGGCTCCTGCAGTGATCACTCCATGCAGTAGAGATATATGAAATTTTCTTAGTTATAGAAATAAAACTTTTCTTGAACTTTGTTACTATTTGATGTTTATCTTCATCACAGAAGTTTTTAACTACCAATAGCTATTATTTTTCTGCTTCTCAGATGATTCTTTTGTCCGTATTCCAATATGTTTGCGATAAATCCCTCATTGCTAATCATCAGTTTTCCCTCCCGATTCCAGGACATAGACCCCTTTACTGAGTGAAGAAATATTCTGTCATCCAGGACGGATTTGAACCCGCGACCCTAGGTTTTGCAGTTGATAAATTTATCCAGTCGCCGCCTGGGATAGCTATTTTTAGTTTTAAAAATTTTAAGCTGCATGAGAACATAAAAATATTTAATACTCATGTTCCGTAGTTTTAGGCTCAAATATGTGGAAGTTGAATTTCACAAATGAATAAGTAACTTCGTTTCCTTACTCGGATTTATTTTCCTGGTACAACATGTTTCGACACAGCGGTGTTATCATCAGGTACCTCATGTGACATCATCAGGTACCTCATCAGGTACTTCATCATGTGTCGAAACATCTTGTACCAGGAAAAAAAACTATGGAAAGAAACAAAGGTACTTATTCATTTATTCAATGTTTACGTTCGCACATATTTTAATACTTGATTTCGTACGAATTTATTCTTCACATGTTTTCGCATTTCACATTTACGCATACCTTTAAGGTTAAGGCATTGATTGACAGTGAAATTTCTATGACACTAATGAAGTGCAACATAATTTAAGGGCGTATATGCTTTCGCGCAATATTTCCAATCGCATGATTTTTATAGCGTATGGCATTTGCGTCACGGAGTTTAACCAGGCGATATTGTAATGGGATATTGCTTTGTTTTCGCATTTTTCCGCTGCCATGGCCGTTTTGAACTCTCTCTCCCTCTCTCTTTCCTTTGCGTAATGACCTTCCACTATCTCAGCTGCGTCGCGGATGGTTTGTATGCCAGTATATGATACCCTCACCAACCCGACTTAGCCATTAATGTTTCATGAGGCCATGCGAGGATAGCACTGGTGGTTAGGTATACGCGTGGCCGGGAAACAGGAATTGTATAACCGCTGCACAATCAACCGTCTTCTGCCTATTGCCGATATCTCCATCCTGCTATGTCTCGTAAATGTTTGATGTTTGGTCTCCTTTAGATTCCAATTCACCTCCCTCTGCGTCATCATTCCACTATTGCTACTTTCTCTTATGAATTTGGTCACGATTTATGCTCGACGAGGCAGAACAAAGTGTTTCCAATTGTCAAATCAGACGCATTTAATTCCTTCCGATGGCCATTGGTATCGCAGAGACTTTACTTTCTAAATTATCCACTCCTCGGATTAATGGAGTCCATTTTGGGAAATGGTCGGCAGTGGAACGGATTACCTAGCGGACTGGATTAAATGTTTTTGCACCGAAGTGGGATTACTGAGCTTCCCAGGTTTTCAGGTGAGTGTTCTGGGAGGAACTGATTCAGTATTAAAGTGAGTTAGCGTTCCAGGAATTCCATTTTAAATGCAGCCTTGAAGTTGCTCGTGGTAGTGAGTTTCCGTCAGCAATGGTAGGACCGTGTAACTAAAAACCGCAAAACAAGAATGCATTGAAAAATGAGGTGTTTTTACTACTTGTTAAGTTGGTAACTTAATATTGCAATATACATTCTTCGTTTATTACATTTAATCTTAATCAATCTTTTGAAATTAGTTTCAAATTCCATAACATAGGAAAAAAAGAGGGAAGAGTCCCCAGAGAAAAAGGAATCCAGGAATTATTTCATGGAGCAAATAATGAGGATTGTTCATAGGAAGAGATAACAGGAGGTAAGGGAACTGGCATTAGATAGGTAGGGTGGAGGGCTACAGTCAACCAATCATAGAATTGAATAAACCAAATAAATTCACCTTGCTCGCACTTTTCTTTCATGCTCAGCTCGTTTTGTTCTATAGCCTCATCTCATTCGCTTCTGACGACGAGTTTCTGAAACACATCCCATCTTCGTTCCCTCTTTTAGTTAAATATCATCTCTCCGACCTATTTTCTAAGTTTTTAAGAAATTTTTTCTCGGTTTACATCGTTATGTTTATACTAACAGTTTCGTTTGCTCTCATATGCCCTCTTTTAGCTTACTATCATGTCTCCGATCTATAATCCATATTTTTAAAGTTTTTTCTCGGTTTACATAATTATATTTCATACAAATAGTTTCATTGGCTAATTTCAAAGTTTATCAACAGTCGTAGTATGTAACTGGTCATATTTTTGTCCTTATGCATATCATTCCCATTATTCATTTAATATAAGAAGTTTTGTTTTCAACAAGACAACTTTTCTTTCGAGACACGTCAATGCAATTGTTTCCTATTCAAAGGCTGCGCATAGAATTGCTATGTGGCCATTACGTCGAAACATTTATTCTGTGGTAGAACTTCTGAAACTTGACGGGCCCACCTTTTCCAGCTGAAACCCTTCGGTTTTCATAAATAATATTCATTCTTCTCCCTTTAAAAACTCGTAGGCATCGTAACTATCTATTGAGTAGTAACAATAAGTTTTGTCTTGCATTACATTAGGTTTACTGTTTCAATTAAGTGATTCTGAGCGGTGTGAAAATCATTCCTCACTGCAAGATCGATGAATACCGGTAACATAGTATCAACATTTGGAATTGAAAATAAACACTTTTATATATTTTACGCAAATTTGTGCTCAGAGAGATCTTAGGTAGTCGTACTATCCCGAAATTTTTATGTATATTCTCAAATGAAAATGAAAAAGCGTAAAACTCCCGTTGGTGACCTTCGCTGAACCCATGGCAGTGTGTGAATTACATCAAAGTGAAGCTTAATTTTCAATAATATTATATATTGATGAATTCGAATTTCAGTCGGGAATTTTATATCCATAGAGGCAATGCTTTATTATTCACCCGTATTTGTCTTCATTTTTGGGGTAATTTAGCGCACTATTTGTCATTAAGGACTAAAAAAAACTCATGTCATAATTAAGCTCTTTGTGATATTTTATGATCAGCTACCATTCAATTAACATGCATGATTGTTCAAAGCCATTTATATTAATTAGTAAATTAAAAAGAATTCTGCTAGATTTTTCCCCTGTGGTCTTTGCAAAAAGTTTTTCGTAACGCAAAATAGGGGAAAGCGATCCGCACCCCGGGGGTTTAATGGTGCGTGACGTTTATTGAAATAATACTCGCCGATAAATCAATTATGGATTGCACAAAATTAGTCGCCATGCGACCGCGTTTTGATTACTTTCGTGTGTTTTTTCCTTGTTATAAGTGTTTTTTTTTACAGATCAGCGGGCGAAATCGACGCGAATTAAAACAAACGACGGCTGTGATTGAGCGAGTGAGCGCAGTTTATGAAAAATTCGAGGACAAATAAACAATTCCCCTCCCCCCCGCGCGAATGCTCGCTCGGGAGGTGGTTCCGTCCGACGCCGCTGCGTGCTCCTCACGCTGGGATGGCGTTAAAAAGGGTTTTGTTTGACAGAAAGAGAAATGGAAGCGGCATTAGTTGGCAAAGCTTGTTCGCGGATTGCTCCGGGCGGGTCAGGGGGGCGAGGAGGGATTGGGGAAAGGCACCAGGATGAGGGATTACCACGACTGAAGGATATTTTGACTGCGGAAGCCGCGTGGAACGCCGGTAAAAATAATAGAACAGGTTTTTGCTAAGGGTGGGGCCCCGGGTGTTTATTAAGGAGAAGAGATAAATCCGAATTATTCCCTTAAGCCAGCCGAAACAATGTCGGAGGCTGTACGTGGGATTTCGGCCGTTCGGCGATTTGCTTTGTGTCCAGAGCCCGAGAAGATAGAAATACAGAGGTGAAAAATGTCAGGGTGAAAGAAACTAGGAAAAAATTTCAATTAGGGAGCTTGGAACGTGAAATGTGTCACAACTTTACAAGCCTTGGGGTCGTATGTAGTAACGTCTTAGAGATATTTGGTTCCCAGCGTTATAAACAGAGGAATGCATCAAACGAACTGAGGAAGGAGCTCGGGTAGAGCTCAGGAAAGTTAAAATAAAGAGAGGTGTTACCTCGTCCGTTTAATATCACGTATTCTTTGTGCCGCAAGTAGTTCGGGCCAAAATTAATTTTGATTTCCAAGCTGAAGGAAATTTAAAATGCTCCTCCTGGCGCATCAAGATTTAAAATTCTATGAGCATGAGATCATGGACCGGTTAGAAGAGCTTCAGTAAAGCCTGCGAGTTCTATGAAAAAAAATTGCTGTTAGTTGATAGTTTTAATTAATAACTAAAAAAATCATTTTTTAATATTTAATTTTTAATAACCGGCGATAAATCTCGCAAGCAAAAGGAGCGATTAATAAGGTGGTATCGTAAAATCTTAATCGGTAAAAAATTGTTTACTATTCAACCACTCCATGCTTTTCAGCAACAATTATATCATGTGTAAAACATGCAAAGTTAAGTAAAATACTGAGAACTTTCCCACAGTCTTTCTACTATGATTGTAGAGGAGTAGTTATTTCTATAAATTATGAATAAGAACGTTCAGAACTTCTGCGAAGAGAAACCTGTGACGATTAATTTATGTAGTAATCATAATCTTGAACTGACGAAACCATGAGTTTAACTTTTTGGCTGGCAATAATTGATATGGCGCTCTGAGAAATTCTACCTGCAATGTGTGACTTCAGAATGGTATCGACAATCTGTGAAAAGAACATTTGAATGAATACGCCCATGAAGTTAATTATAACTTTAGTCTTAAAGCATTTATGAAACTCATCTCTTGTCAAATTTGAATACTCAAATATTTATTTTTTGTAGGAAAATTTTCAACTTTACCTCAATGCTTCCTTTTCATTTTGCCATGTTTACATGGCTGAATGTATCAATATGATCGTAGATGATACAATGTCTCTTAGAAATGTTGACGAATTAAGGACTGGACCACTCAAAGTATGAAGAAAGAGAATTTTATTTTAGAGGTGAGAGAAAGTTGATGGTCTTTGCTTATGTAAATGGTCATTCTCCAGGAGTACAGGATCATATGTACTTGCAATTCTCAAACCACGACTCTCACTGAAATCGATTCAAAGGAGTATTCATGAACATCAATTTTTCATTTCTGCTCAATGTTTGCTCTGTAATTTTACCAAATTGTCTCTTTAAAACTGATTGAAAAAAGACTTTGAATGCCTAAGTTGACGTTTTCATTTGGACAACTCTCAAGCTTAAATTGCAAAATATTTGGGATAAACAAATATTTTAAAAGTGACCAGACAGTTCAAAATGCCCAGGGGTAAATTTACCACTGTTGTCAACTCAACTAAGATGTAAATGCTGAACATGTGCTCTGAAAAGGAAACTGTTTTAACGATTTTCGCGGTCATTTCCTTACAATAACAACTTTCTCTTTGCATCGAATTTCCGCCCCGGAGGCTGCTTTCCTTCCAAATATTTATCCGACTTTTCTACTTTGATTTACCGATCAAGGGTCTATGAACTAGTTATGATAACAATGAAAACACAAGGGCAACTTAAAAAGTTTTGCTACATTTTCTGGCTTTTCTATATCTATAATTTTAAAAATAAAAGTCAATAATGGGTAATTGCATTGTTGTTTACCAAGCAATAACTCATATTGCAATATTTAGTTTAATTAGATTCTTTCACTAGTTGTACATTTAAACGTATAAATTAAATTTTACGTTTAATTATGAATTTTTCCAGTGTAATGATGATTCTTGACGTTGGATTGTATGGCCTGTTTGAGGTAAAAGTAGAAAGTTAGTGTCAAAATGTCACGGGCGAGTGGGTGCTGAAAGAATATGGAATGTTATCGAGTGTATTGAGCCGGGGATTGATTCTATACGAACAGATTTCATTCAAGATTGTGGGACTGAAACAAAAGATACACTGTTTGAAATGGTCAAGGTCATATATAATAGGGGAGTAATACCAAATGACTTTGAAAGATGCATAGTAGTACCAATGCCAAATAAAACCCATGCGACGTGGTGTGAAGAATACCGTTCAATTTGCCTAATCTACCATGCTTCAAAAATCATCAACCCTTTGAGTGCCACGCGACGATATATCGTCGTTTGCAGAATGTGCCAGAAGTGACAACGACGATATATCGTTTTCTATGAGGAGACCTGTTTAAACAATGAGTCATTACAAAAAAAAATATTTTTTTCGTATTCATTAGCAAAAAGTATTCTTTTTCAAATACAGAAATGATCGTGTAAAAATAGTAAAAAAAATAATAATTAATTTTCCGTAATAAACAAATAAAAATTGTATGAATAAAGGCCTACAAATATATCAAAATACCCATGGCACTTCCGGGAGTACCCACCGAAAAATTTGTGGCACTCAAAGGGTTAAAAACATAATACTTAACCGAATTGGTAATAAGGTAAGATAAATGCAGAAATAAGTGAAGATCAATTTGGCTTCCGAAAAAAGATGTGAACTCGAGAAGCAATTCTAACCCTAAGGACACTGCTAGACAAGAGAATCGCCAATAACTATACACTCAGAAAAAGCTTTTGATTATGTTAAATGGGAACACTTATTTAATTTATTAAAGAAAATAGGGGGAAAATCAGGGATAGAAGGATTATATGGAACCTCTATGTAAATTAAAAATTGGTAATAAGAAATGGGGACAAGTGGGTGGAAGCAGAGGTCCGGAAAGGCGTGAGGCAGGGCTGTGCCTTATCACCAGTTCTGTTCTACTTGTACATAGAAGAAGCAATTCAAAAGATACGCCATTTGAATTCATATTGAAATGAGTATTTTACTTTTCACAGTTATTTATTTTGATCGTACAACAATCGTCATTTTTTCGCAGCTTGCTGAATCTTCAGGCACAGTTGTTTATATTTTATTTAGTAATTGTTACGACAGTAACCTTATGCTAATAAGGGGGTATTAAGGAACTGACTAATTTTCGAATTGACGACTGAGGAAATGCATGGGGTCATAATTTTATGGTTTGTGAGAAAGGAAAGTTTTTCGTTTAGGAGTGGGAAAGGAAATTAATAAATGAAAGATAAACAATTGTACCTAAGGATTCAGCAATCTGCAAAACTGGTGGTACGATTGCAGTAAATAACTGTGAGAGGTACAATACCTATTTTCAATATAGATTTTAATATAAAATACTTCCAAGAAATGACGCCTGAAGGTGCAATGCTCACTTTTTCTCACATATCCACATATTATTTTCCCCCATATTTGTCCGGAAAAATGTCGCAAAATCTCTCAAGTCAATTATGGAAAAGAAGGGGTTGTGATGTTTCAAGGTTTTACTTATTTGTCGTGGGACTGACTCGTGGAATTTCTGAACAATAAATTGAACTAAATCTTTCTGAATAATCAATTTCTGCCTTTGTAAGACGGTTCTCACTGCTGTCAGGTCGTTTTATGCGGGAAGTAAAGCACTCCAGGCCTTTCACGTGATTGTGGCACGTCGAGGTGGCGACGCGACGGGTCACCGCGGGATTGTCGCGGAACGCCGTCGCTTTGCCTTTTCCGACGCCGTTCGGAGTCTCGCGTCCGAATTCACACCTTTTCGACGTCGCACACAGCACCGAGTCCTTCTTACAGCCCCGGGGAGCAACCTCAACGCGTCTCTTTCGGGTCGAGAGCTACATATTTCGCTAATTATTCACAGAGAGAGAGGGAGGAATGCCAACACCTAGCGCGGGCTAGGAAGGTTTTAAGGGAGCGTAGGAGATGGGATAAATTATTCTCCATTCACAAGCTCGCACGCACACAGACAAACGTGTTCCCCTCAGCCCTCCTGTCGTCGGTTACCCATTCCGCACACGGTCTGGCCCAAGTGTGTTTTATTAACCCTCGCCTCGCGCATCAAGCAAAGAGGATGGCCCGTTGCATTTATTTCGCCTGGGACGGTGATAAATGGTCAAAAGAGTAAGGATGGGGTCGCGGGGGTTGTGGCGGGAGAGGGGACTTAAGTTCGGCGGGGAAGGGAGTGTTTTTGGAACAACAGCCGGGGAATATAAATTCTGAATTCAAGAGAATGGCGGAGTAGTGGCGCTCCGCCGTTCTCCGCCGCTCTCCGCCGCACCCAGGCAGCTGCTCCTCTTCCATCCTCCTCCGTCGTTGCCCGTCTCCCCGCTCACACCAGCTTCACCTCGCTGATCCCGCGTTCAGCGCTACTGCTCGGCGACCTTGTTGCATTCATAAACAAGGAATGAATCACTCATGCAGTTATTCCCGTACTTCATCTGCTGGTGGACGGGAGGGTGATAGATTGGTGTTCGCTGAAGCGTTAATCACCTCGCCATCCACGACTGCGCCTTTCAGGATCATGTTCACGGTGTGTCTTGGTCACGGCCTCTCTTCCCGAAGACCTGAAGTCGAATTCTGACTGAGTCGGTGATTTTACAATTTGAGTGAACGATTGCAAATTTGGTCTTTTGTGGAGAAAACTTAAAGTTAAGCACCGTATCCATTTGATAGGGAAGACCCCTTGGCTCCATTCTTGAGAGGCCGGTTTAAATGAAAAATTGTAGTAGAAGGAATCATTTTCGGATTTCTTTTGGCATAATGGCTCCTTGCTGGCCGGTGATTTGACGTTCGAATCAGGCATCATCCTCAAGATAGATGAGTGCAATATCGTAGAGCGTTTAAGGTAGTTTGAGCGAGATAGTTTCCTTGTCATAATGAAGATCATATCCGAATTATACGTTTGAATTCCAGTACTATAGAAATCATGAATCAAATATGGTATTATTAATTGCATGGCGCAATACTGTACCTTGATATGACTTGAGATTCCTAGTAATTAAATTATTATATCTATAAAGGTCATTAACTTGACTAAATTTTTTTACGCGGTACGTTTGAAACTCCTTCAAAACGGAATGTTTTTTTTTGCGATCCTGAAAAAATTTATGCAGTAACAATGTGATTTATTTCCTGGAGAAGTGAAGTAAACATACTATCTACTCATTTTTGAGTTTTTTAGGAGATGTAGGTGTTAAGAATTCTTATTTTTTTAAATAATGCCTCTTTGGAGTGTATGCACATATCTATTCCCACGTAAATGGGTTGGTACTTTTCGTGAAATATCTCGGAAAAAATGTGCGGGAAGGGTATTTTGGTATTTAAGGATGGGAGAAATATTTATCTTTAAAATGAGACCGAATTCATTGATAACTTAGTGAAATGATATTTCGCTCAAACTACCTTAACGTTATGGAATGCCCAATTTGAGTTTCTTAATCTGATTCGCCGAGAAAGTACCAAGACTTAATATATACCCGTGACATAACTTCAGAAACGAATACAATTGAAGGTAATACTGCGTATACCCATATCTTAAAATCGACTTGTTATAATCATGGTGTCTTTGCCTGTGATTACGAATGGCATTTCATTTTTAAGAGACCATGGTTTTGGCACATTATGCCATCATCATGGTGATGAGGGCATAATGACATTGCCTTTCACCGTATACTTGGTTAATTACAGTACATTTTATTCAATATACGATTTTTTATGAATGTAGCTTTCGAGTTATATTTTCTTCTGAGGTTCCTCTTGGTAGATTATATCTAAGCGAAAAAATAAATAAAAGAGATTGAGTTTAATGGTGAGATAAAGAAGAATTTTAGAGATGATCAATCGGCTTGGCATTGCATTTTTGCAAAAAATGGAATATGAAGGGAAATAATAAATACCCTCACAATTTTTTGACTTCCCAATGACGTTCGACCTGCAATTAGAGTACTGTCAGGAGTAGAGGATAATTTGCTGAAGGTAATAAAGTTCTTGCTAAGAAAGGACGCTGAGCAGACTACTAATGCAGAGAAGAGCACTTAGTTTAGTGAAGAAATGTGTTGATAAGAGTTGCAGTGCGTCAAGACTAGTAGATTAGACTATTGTAGAACATAAGAGTTTATATTTGAATCTATTGCATTATATTATTAGAAGTGAGCCTAGTAATCAGATCAAAATTTCAAGTACTTCAACGCAATCGCTGATAGCATTTAGAAAAATTCTGCCAGGCTAGTTAACTTGCAGAAACCTAAAGAAATACGTCGGACAGGTTTAAAATGTATATTTTGGCTAATGCTATGATCGAAGCCGTTATGTATAGAATTAGGGCGAACATTTTGCGTTTTTTTTACGCTTCCTTTTTTGTATTTTTTTCACTGGCTGACGATTTTATTTTACATATTATTTATCTGTAATTTTTATAATGAATATCTTATGTTAATAGGTGAATAATAATCCATTGGTTCAAAACTGCATTGTTAGTTAGATGCCTGATTTCACGCAATATATTCTTCGACATAGGTAATTATAAGAGAACGTATTGGCACAAACTTTGTGGAACCTATGGATTTCCATATCTGAAAATAAACACTTCTTTGCAATTTCTACACTTTTATTTTCGTGACCGATTATGGTTTCAGCACATTTTAGTTCCCTTTGATGTCATCATCCGGGTCTGATGCCATTATGCCCTCATCACCCTGATGATGACATAATGTGCTAAAACCATGGTCGGTGACGAAAATATAAGTGTGGAAATTGTTCAAGTGTTTATTTTCAAATATAGGTAATCTTGTCTACTTAGATAGTGATAGCCGCATGTAGATTCACCCCTCCCACCCGAATGGATGTAACACGCTGGGTGCCACATGGATGTGATGTTCTGGTTTGCAAGGTATTTTTTTGATAAATCAGTAAGCTGAGGTTTAGGAATATTCAAAATAAGAGCGCATACACTGACTTTATTTTTACGATGGACGTGTATCAATATTTGCCTCGTTCCTCCACGAAATTTTCTTGAGATCGTAACTTGAGTGTGACCCACTATGGTGCATTATCCGTGCATCCATCCGGTTTATATGGTGCAGCACCCCCATCCTCTCCGGGCTCGCAGTTCGTGCCTCCGCTGAGATAGTGGGCTCCCTCGTTTTACTTTGAGGAATGAAGGCCCTGACTGTGCCGCCTTTAAACTGCGCACTCGACCAAGGGGGGGCTCATCAATCACTCTCGAGCCTCGGGCCGCGTCCACGGCCGCGTTTCCCGGGCACCGCTCGTCTCTTTTTGAAGGCGAGGGAATACTTTGAGGGCCGCGAGCAAAATGGCAGGAGAGGCCGGCCCTGGAAGAGAGGTTGGTTGATGGGTTAGGATTTGGGACGGATCTCTCGGCTCTGCCCGAGGGCTAAGTGTTTTGAGAGCGTGTAAAAAGGTCTTAGGAAGTCATTTTTTTACAGAATCGCCTCGGTCGTAATATTTGAAGAAAAAATTCTCGAATGACGCAGCTACCCTTTATTAGTCCCCACTTAATATCAAACTCATTTTGTAATCTTCAGGTTATTGTAAGTGATGAAAACTATGTGATGTGATTTATAAATGTTGAGGGTTCAGCCTGCTTGAAAATGATTTATCACTTCAAATTCTAAGATATTTTTAATATCTTGTTTTAGCAATCCTGTGAAATCGTAATCCATCGTGCTCTGATTAATTCAACGTACATTGAAGAAGTTGCGTAATTGTTCAGAATAAATTTTTGAAATGGAAAACAGAGGAATAAATATTGTAGTAAATGTAAGAAAAATTAACGGCATGTTAAAGCTACATTTTCAGTAGACTAGACCATGTTAGATTTGTGAAAAATTAACGCTTTTTATGCTGAGGTGCGGTAGTTCTTTTATACCTCTTTTGAGTAAAATGGAAGAAAATACCGGCCATAGAAACGAGATTGGTTGATGGCTTAGGATTTAGAACGGATCTTTCTGCCGTGCCCTGGGCTAAATATTTTGAGGGCTTGGTAAAGGCCTTTGAAATCCACATCGCTGGAGAGGTGGAAATAACTAAAAAAATATGAATGTCCAATTATCTCTAAACTACAGTGAGTAATGTGATGAATTCAGTCTAACTAAAGCTAATTTTGGAGAATGATAGGTTTTGATTAAATATACAATAGAACGCGCCAACCGAGGATCGTTTTATTAATCATTATTTTGGCTTACTCAGGGCCCAAAATTCTAACGAACGCCGGGAAATTATATACTCCAGTTTTTTTTACAAGTACAAACAGTACTTTACTCTGGTGGATAATCCATATTTATAATGTATTCAGTTATATTATATACTGATATCCATATCAAAACCCTGCAACTAATTTAATTTGCCAGATATACCCACGCTGGAGTGGTTCCTTTATCGCGATTGGTATCATCAAAAACTTCCCAAAAAAAAGCTAAAAGTCATAATGATCCTATATGGGGTGACAGGGAAAAACTGATTCCACCCAAATCTGCTAGAGGTTGACATGGGCACCAATGATTTGCCTTTTTAGATTGAAAGAAATGCTAACTTTACTACTACCACAAAAATCTAAAATATCAACAATTTGCTCAAATGCCATAAAAACCACCAGCATCTAACAACATTTCCGAACTGGCACATTTATGTTACAATATTGTTGCAATAGTGAAAACATCACCATGTCTTCTCTCAGTGAAAATGCTACTAGTTATTACCTAATTTTTAAATGATATTATACATTTTTATGACTCAGAACACCATCCATTTCTGAAAGTAGTATACGAAATCAGCCTCTAGCCAAGATAAACCACAGCCAATATATATGACAATTAATTCCAGAATGTCAATTTTTACAACCTCTAGATGTACTTATTTGAAAGTTTACATTTAGAATACTTCTGCAATTCCTCCGATGCATTTTACATTTATATCATTAATATTTTTCGCATATATCTACCCCTCTCCTTCATAAAAAAATTAAAGGTGATAACTCCTGTCAAACTAATTATATTGAAGAAGGTCATCTTTGAAAATGGTGCTGAAAATGTGAATTTAATTTTTCTCCGATTGGAGACGTGGGAAATGACCTCACGGTGAAATTCCATTCTTTGTTTTTGATATCAATTTGACTAAATTTTACCTTAAATATAACAGTAAAAACGATTACATCGATCGGAGTACCAATAAAACCAGATGATACCAGTGCTTTCTTTTCATAATGTTGTAAAACGCCTAAACCTTTCGCCTTTCTCAATTAATATTCAATCAAATTAGAGTCAACTCCGTAAATGATATTGTTTAAAAATTTTAATTGGCTTTATTTCGAAGGAGAGTAAATACTTCCAGGATTATTTTACAAGTTTAATTTCCATTTTATGATGACAAGGATCGTATTGCGAGATTAAATGGTAATTTCCCCGTGAGAACTTCATTTATGCATGGTAGGTTAGTTAGGCTATCGTTAGGTAAGTTAGTAATGCTATCGTTGAAAGATATTTGTTATGATTTAAAAATTTACGCAATCTTTTCATGGCCATTCGTCCATTTTATGATCGTAATAAGGGGATTAATAAATAAATACCTCACCAAATATCCTTTTTATTTATTTTTTTGTCTTTGTAGATCTCTAAAATAGTCGTAGGAAAAGAAAAGAATTGAGCAAATCTCGTTTGGAAGCTTAGTAATTAAATAATACAAATGGAAGGCTGTTTTAGGTAGTAGAAAATTAAAGATACATAAAGGAACGAAATTATTACCGGAATATAAAATTGAATGAAGAGTAACCGGAAGGATATTTCACCGTCAGTATTAATGGCTTCTGGTGATTATGATTCATTTATTTATTCATTTTATTCAGTGGTGGGAAATACCTGGTGCTCACTAGATAGTTAATGTGACATTTAGAAATTATAATTATGGATAGTCCACATTGTTGATTTTGTTCTCTTTCATTTTTAATTTTTCTACTATATATGAAAGGGCTTTGCTTCATCGACCTAGTTGTGTGCTCACCGAATTTAAGTGGAATCACAATAAACATTACAATCGAAATAAGATGTAATCAAGGTCAAAATACTTTCTTGTTTCGTGAATTTATTACACTTTGACAGATTTTAAGCTATCCGGGACTAGCCACGGAGTTACATTTTTACGGAGTCACCCGCAATGCACAATTGTGCGAAATTCCACAGAGGAAAAAAAAATCATCCGCCTTGACCGGGATTCGAACCCGGATCCCTCGATTTCCGGCCGAGTGCTTTAGCCAGTTAAGCTTTAACTGGAAATCGAGGGATCCGGGTTCGAATCCCGGTCAAGGCGGATGATTTTTTTCTCTGTGGAATATCGCATTATTAGACTTTAAAATGTGATGGTTAGTAACCGTAATAGTAATATAAATAGTAATAATAGTAAAGGAATATAATTTGCTAGTAGTGATGCTGATTAGTTTGATACATATCATATCGCAACCTATTGTCGTAAATCCAGCATATACTGACGCAATATATTTGGGAAACTGGGTTTCAAAGGAAAGACATAGATACTATTTACGTTCGATAAAATTAGCTTTAAAAATAGCGTCTATACTTAAAATAAAAATCTTCGGGTGAATACAAAGAGATTTTCAGATGTTCGTGATGATATGTATCCTTATTTTCTCTTGAATGAAGTCAATATTATTCATAGCTGTGAGTGCCATTCTTGAGAAGTATATTTTACCCACGAGAGAATGGGGGCTTGTTTTCAGAGATTGCGAAAATTATACGCGCCGCTCTCATCAACCCTTTGCTGGTTGGGCGACTTTTTGTTGCGTAGTGGACGTGGCATCCATGAGGCATCACCATACATGTCTTTAGGGAAACCCTGGAGCACCGTCTACTCCACGTTCAACGTATGCTCACCCTCCAACTGGCGTATGCCGTGTTTCGCTGTCACCCCTATGAGTCCAGTCCATCAATTATTCACGCCAGCCTCACGGCGCGCGTTTTGCGATTCCCTTTCTCGCCAGCAGGTTGCACCACGAATGCCACATTTACCATCAAGCCGCGCTGTCTGTCGTGCCAGGGACGATATAGTAGAAATCTGAACGGCAAAAGAGTGACGTCCTACACTTATTGGTCTGTTTTCCATGTAATTAGGTATAGTGTCACCTGTAAACGGTGGAATCTCTCGGGTGCGTTATATTATAACAGAAAAAATACTCATTGGGGAATGCTCTCATTTTCTTGAGTCAGGGATGCGTGTTCTATATGCGAGGAAGGTTTTCGGCGTGAGTCAAGTGAGCTTTTATTGCAAAATGATGCCCCTTGAGAGGCTAACGTGGTCTCATTCGGTGACTATTTTGTTCCCTTCTGCCGTCAGTCTTGACCGTTTGGACTCAGCTCTCGGATTTTTTTCAGGATGTGTTTTAAATTTTCAAAAACATACAAATTTTCCTTGATTTATTCTTTCTACTGGTCGCCCATTGAGTCAACCTTGGACAAAATTTTTCCGATGCGAAGTTGGATTTCCGATTAATTCGTAAATACTCATTTTAAAATAAGAGCTAATTGAATTAGAGAGGAGCTCATCGTTGCCTTTCATTCGTAAATTGCGTTGAGTTTATCGTTCGGCTGAAATATTGTTGACAGGTGGAAAACATGAAAAGTAACGGAAGAGATGTTACTCATATCGCGATTGTTTTGCATATCAACTGAAAATAATGTTCTTCTGACCAACAGCGTTCATATGCCTTCATTTTGTTATTTTTTCATTTCCGAGTAATACAATTTTTTAGATTTCAAATTTATATATTTATTTACCGACAGAAATCTTTTTATCTCTGCGCACAACATCATCCATTGCCGTCTCAAGCATAGATGCACAATTCCAAAGACATGATCGTAAGTAGCAATTATATATCATTTCTCAAGGTGACCACTATGAGAAATATTCATCTTAGAATATATACAAAAAACATAGGAAAAAAACTGTTGAAAAAGTGCAGAGTGACAAATTTAATTATGATAACAAAAATATGTCGGTTTATTCAATGAAGCGTGGTGCGTATATATGCAATGCATCACTGGCAGGGAAAGGACAAACATCAACAAAATAATGAAGAAAATACACGCGTGTAAGTTTGATTACGAACCATGTCCTAATTAAAAAAACTCTGCATGTATTTGTTAACACTTCTAATGTATAAGTTAACCATAAACACGTTAGAAATAATTTCCATGATACATTTTTTTAGCCGTCAAATTCTACATTAAGATTGCTCCAATCATCTCAATTTCCAATCAGGCATCATTTAGTTAACAGTGATGTAACTAGGTATTATGTACTATACACTTCTTGTAAATTGAGGATCATATTTTTTTAGGTAAGGAGTATTATTCTCATCTGAGGGCTCTTCGACAGGTAGTACAAATTTGTAACATCTCCTTAAAGCAAAAATTCGTGTAGCTATAGATATGTACTATAGGACAAATTGGAGCAATCTTAATGTAGAATGTAAAGGCTAAAAAATGTATCATGGAAATTATTTCTAGCGTGTTTATGGTTAACTTATACATTAGAATCGCTAAGGGTATTGTGCCAAGAACCAAGTTTCACTTTCTTGGGATGCGATTCCGACTCCGCGTTGTAGTTTGCAATGGAACGTAAGATATGTGCTAGTTACAGGTTGTCAGATAGAATTCTCTCGTGAATATCGGAAAGTCTGTAATGGATAGGTTTAGGAATGAATAAATCAGAGAGCTGGTGAGGGAGTAACCATTATGGTAAGGCTATTGTGATTTGTACTATGAAAAGAGTGGGAACGGAAATAATATTTAAATGAATATAAGAAGTATTTTTACAAGTGTAAATACTGAGGACGTCAACGGAGATAGATATTTAAAAGTAGCAGGGGACAGCATAGGGATACAAGGGGTGGATTGGACAAGAGTGACAACGGAGAGATGGTGGTAGGAGTGAAGAATGTGGTAACCAAAGTGGCATTTATTTTCTTTAATTGATAAGGTTAATGTTTTCAATATATAAATTCCCTACTTTATATGTGAACTGACTTTTTTCAGTCCTTCCATTGCTAGATGTCGGATACTCGGGCACTAAGAGCTCTCATTTTTTCGAAACTGAATGGGCATGTTTTCGGGACCATAGGATTGAGTTTTCTCCGATGTTGAACTACATATCTACGTGTCTAAAATATAATCTCGTGCAGTCTTCATTGTACCACCAAGCACCTCTGCTTAATCTTAGTGAAGTGTCTACCAATCACACCTGTAGGAGACGCTACCTCTCAACGCTCTCTCTCTGCAGCATCCATGGTCGAACGTCCCTCAACATTTATCCATTTAAAATAATCGATAAAAAGTAACTTTACACATTGATCATTTTCACAATACTACTCTAAATTCCAAAATGTAGCTCCATCCAAATGGGCTCCCTTGTATATGAAGCAGACCCGGTCAGTGGCTGTAAACTCAATTTAATTTCATGATGATGCTGAAATCTAACGTTTAGCCGAAATCAAGTTGTAAGCCAGTAGGAAAAGATAATCTTTAAATTGATGACTGCTGATGAAGAATATTATAAACGTTTCTTTTGCATTAACTTTGCGTGTGGTGTAAATGAGATCAATTTAATGAAAATGATAAATATCTGAGGTCATTCTAAATTTTTGCTTATTGCTTTCGTACGTGCCATATACGTATGGTGAGTGCTATGGCTCTTTTGCTGTACTTCCTCGCACTTAGTATTTATGTACCACTTTGAAGTTACTTTATAGTTTAAATTGTTCTGTAAAGAGTCCAGTCTATTTAACGAACAACAATTGACATTTTTTTGTATGTTCATTTTCCACTGTACTCTTTTTTTTCCCCATGATTACTCTCTTGTGCTCCATGTTTACTACCATCCAACCCCTTCACATCGTCTCTTCTGCAATAGTGTCCTCTTTACATGACAGTGAGATAGTCCCTTGCATCGTTGACGGGAGATTTTTTTGCGTCCGATTTTGAGGGTCCTCGTGACGAAAACAGATGAGCGTCGCCAAGGGAGACAGACGAGCACGAATAATCCTAGGCGGGCGAGGAAGAGTTGGGAAAAGGGGGTGAGACGGAACGAAACTTTTCATTTTTTGTGTGCCCAGGATATTTTTTCACCCTTTTTTACCGAACCCTCTCCATCCCCTCACCCTCTACCCCCTCGGGGCTCTTTGCACATTCCTAACCTTTCCCTTCTGCGTAATTTTACAGCTGGTAACTCAAAAAAAATCCCTCGCAATTAGATGATTAATGAAATGATCCCCCGTTCGTAAGGATAAGGTTCGTTCGTTCGTGTATGTCCCACTCCACCCTGTTGGGACCCGAAGGTTGCCAACTTTAATGGCAGGAGCGACACTAAAAGGGAATAATATAGCACTCCCGTTGCATTTTGACGTAGCGCAGACTGCAGGGAGGGAATTAATATGGTTAGCGGGGCTTTTTTATGGGAACGAGAGCATCGAGACGTAATTATTAAGAGCAAGGAGAATTGGAAGGGAGTATTTTTAGCATGCGAAATGAAATTAGAAAATTGTCATTTTTCGGACCGGTAGACCTCAGATCTTCTCTTTTCCCCTCCATGTCTATCAGGATATATATTTTTAGGGCTTTAGGAATTTAAGAAATAATTTTTTAACGAATGTATTATCAATTCCAATTCTGCTTTAAAAATATCCGATATACTCAAGGTAATCTTATTATAAATATGGAAAAATACACTCAAATGTTCCAAATATGGTAATTAAGTATTCAGGTGTATATTGCCTAATACCTTCCTTAGTCCAGCTCAATAGTTTATGAACACGAATGCAAATTGTGAAAGGGTAAGGCTGCCGTAGTAAATTTAATAATTTGCAAGTGATCTCAGTTTTGAAGGCATAAAATATCATTTATAATTTGATTATAATCTATCAATGATTCACGATATCAGTTTTTCTTCCTAATTTGATATATATTTAAAGCAGAGAGCTGGAGTACGTGAATGAGGGCTGATTGAGAAGATATTAGCCCACTTATTCCTGAATCTTCGAAAATAAAAACGCGAGGTAGAAATAAAAATATGCCAATGTCGTTGAATACTTCCGAATTGAGGGATTGGTATTTTTAGGCAATGAATTTTAAAGAGTAATTTTAAATATGAAATAAAAAGTTTTTTGGGAAACATTGATGCTATCACCTACAATAAAAAACCTAAATATTTGTGTTAAACGGAAACCTTGTATAAAACACATTAAATGCTGTTTCCGACGCTCTCATCATGCGTTATTCTTGTATATACCGCTAAATAAGTTTACTTTGAATTGTATTTATATATGCTGAATCTTTTTATTCCTTTTCCATTTTACATTATTACGGTAGTTATTGTGATTTTTAAGACGCATGGTTATTCGGTAATGTAAGCCAGAAATCATTCACATCATTTTGGAAATAATAAGAAAACATGAACGGGTAAAAAAGTTTTCTCCTCCTATCCTTATTCCTTGCAGCGGTATATGAGTATACCAGGATAATTATACGAGAAGGATGTCTGAGAATAGTTTATGGCAGAAATAAGATGGATAGGGTTAGTAATGAGTGAGTCATAAAATAATGCATGTTGGTTGCTCCCATGATGGCCAGATACAAAAGGAGTTTAGTTCGTTGTAATGGCAATATTTAGAGAATTCATGAGAGACGAAAAATATACCAAATGTATGAAACGGGCGAAAATGGTTTTCAATGAGAATATATAAGAAGAACATCGGGGGACTATATGGAAATAGTTCTAGTTTTCTAGCCTGACATCAAAACTTATTTTAAAAACTTTACCCGCCTCGTAAGAGAACAGCGAGATGGTTATGTATTTATGCTACCAATTTAAATTACTAATAATTTTATGGGAATTCTTGGCCAAAAACTGGTAAAATTTTACTCAAGCAGATTGTACACGAAGCTTTTCTTTATGTTGCAAAAATCGTTGCATGTATTTTATTTCAAAACTTGCTTTACGATCAATAAAACCAAATTATTCTTCTTTGTGGTCACTGGCATTTTATGGTATGTTATGAATCTTCTTTTTTTTAGAACAGGTACGTGAGGTTATGTCATTGAGTGACGATATAATTATTTGTTTGAGACTGCTTGAATAAACATGAAGACTAGAAATCCTTTTTGTTGTTTTCGTAGATTTCTGAGTGTAATTTGTCGTTAGTTTCTCTTAAAGGGTCTTTTCAAATTATAACATTTCTCTCTCACTTTTCTCAGGACCTCTTGTCTCGTGCTGGTTACAATCATCCATCTCCACAGTAAAGGTAAGCTGTGATTATTTGTCATTTTGTTTGCTGCGAAAACTAAGAAAAATCGCTTTTAAGTAACTTTTATTGAATGAAAATGCAACAGAGTTCATTTATTTCACAGTTTGTGCATTTAGCTATTTTAGCAGCCTTTTTACGCCATGTCATTTTACTGTCTAAACTTCCATTGAGTACAGAAAACTGGAAATACATTGGTGAAAGTTCCGTATGAATATTAGGCTACACTTTGGTTCTTAATCAAAACCTCTTTCTCTCTTATGATTTTAATGGATAAAAACATTTTTTTAGATATAACATCGAGCTCCAATTTGAAGTAGGCCCGGTAATTTTCATTTCTGTAAGTTTTCTCCATATCAGACCCTTCGACTAGTGTTTTAGGATATCTATTTGTTCCATTTATAGAATCTCATTATCCTCGTTTTGCCAGTTTTATCATGGACTTCTTTACTGCATAGGAAACTGGAATGAACTATTATGGAAACTGCTTAAAGTTGCCTTTCACACGCAACCAATTCTTTTTATTATTTAAATATTTGTTGCATGAAACAACCGAGCATTTAGATAAAAATCTCATAGCTTTTAATTCACATAGGCATTCCAAGCATTGTTTAAAAATCGCTACTGTTTTACAGAGCTTGAAAGGGTGAAGGGAGTAAATATCCTCACCACCGACTTCTTGCATAATTTAGGTTTAGCTTTTCAATTTTTGATGATAGCATTCAGTCGGCAGTGGAATCGGTTTTGGAGCATTCATGTATTCCTTGGATGGCAAAACCCGATGTATCATCCCCGACCGTCATTTAAAGAGTGAGAACCCATGTTCGGAAAATCAACTCTTTCATGACTTGAGTACAGTACATAATCGCTGCTGTTTGGGCGAAGAGGTATATACACCACTATTCGCTACCGGATTGGATAAAGTCACCTATTGACTTTTAGGTATCGCACAACCCTTGTTTGCTTTTGGCAATCGATCTATAATTTTCTTTGAATATTTATAAGGTACAGATGGTTTCAACGCAAAAGCGTCATCACCAGATTCAGTTTCTTTCTCAAATGTACCAGACTATACATTCATCAATTAACTTAAAGGGTACGATATGGGGATGGGTGTGCGTGGAGGTTTAATTAACCAACCACCATGTGAAAAACCCTCGAAATGTTGACTTTAACCACTCGCACCCTCAAATCCTATATTCATCCAATATTTATCCACGACCCTTTTAACGCTTTAACTAAAATTCATTCCTCGTCTCCACTCTAGCCTTAAGTAACAATACACATCCCAGAGCGTCTTAGAAAGAATTAGTATTAGGTAATGATTTCATTGCTTTGAAAACGGTTGTACCTAAAAACAATCGTGTAAAATATGGTGTTAATGCCATTCACTATGAATTTTTACAAGTTTGATCCTGTATCCATTGATTTTCTTTGCCAACACTGGCTATGTGAACCGTAGAAGGATAAATCTTATTTGAATGGTATAAAACGGATACAGCTTTAAACTTTGCACTTTGCCTCAATCATTTAGAGGTGCTGAGCTTTCATTTGCTGGTATTTGCGTTCCTTTGGACGATCACCTCCTCCACCCGCCCCTCGAGTAACTTCAGAGGAAATTCTCCGCGTTCTGCATGGAACCAGAGTGCGTTTCCTAGTCGTGCAAGCAATTCGGTCGGTTGTGACGGAGGGGTACCATGTGGTTTAATGTTGCGTTGGAGGCGCAGTCGGTCCACTCGGGCATGGATAAGGGGACGACGAAGGTTTTTGGAAGTGTAGGGAACGCGTGGAGCCAGGGGTGAGACGAGAAAGTGCTCATTTCCATTTTAGGAGGAAACTCTCCTCACGCCCAGGGTACCCACAAACACCATGCTGGGAAGGGGCGGTTGTCAAGAGAACATGGTCTCTTTCACCCACACTACTCCTACTTTCGCCCCAGCTATTCATTCGTGTGCTAAATATATTGACTACCGTACTCAAAGGACAGTCACTTACTTTCAGTTAAGGTATGTGAATATACTGGAAAAAGGAAACGGAAATATTACACTGCATAAACGCATGCATTTCGACATAAGCAGTGTATGGGACTATATATTTCATCTGCTTCTCATCATTTTGGATAAATAACATATCTCTTAATCGGTTATTTGCTTACATAGAGTAAACTTTAAATATTTTGATATAATATTAATAAATTGGTTTTTAAGAGTAAAAGTCTCACAGAAACAGATATAAATTTCGAGCGCTTCTTTCTCAAAATATTCCCGCCAAAATTAAATAGGTACCTTGGTGATAGCAAATAGGAAGGTCTAGTTGGATCTCTATATGTTTACATGTGTTTTATTTGTAAGAATCAATTACAGCGTATGATGCTGGTTTATTTTATAATATTCTTTTATATCGCCGCTTTATCAAAGGTATCCAATAGTTTAAGTTCCTTCATGACAGTAACCGCGGAAGAAATGTACGTAAATGTTTATATGTCATTTTATTTTCGTCTAAACTAGCGGGTATTGTTTTTCTGTAGCTTGTTAGTAGATTAATTGCTTTCTCTAGTAGTTTGCTGATACTTTAAAAATATTAACTTGGTAAGTAAAAGAAAGGTCTAGTCTCTTTGTCGAGCTGCTTTTTATCAAAGATTTCCTCCGTTACATTTCCGGGAAATTCAGTCCAAATTGTAAAAATTATGCCTATAGTTTTTATCTTCAGAGATATTCTAGTTGAATGCATTCATAGAGTTGCATACATATTCTTCTTCTAAGGTTAATCTGTCCTCAGAGAGGTTTGAATTGAACAGCTCCCTCCATGATCGTCTATCCTGAGCTGCCTCTGCTCTCTGCTTTTCGTAACTCCGTCCATTCGTAAAATCCGTCGACATATTATTTCTTCGTCTTCCTTTCCCTCTCTTTCCCTTGATCTTTCCTTCTTATATTCTTTTCAGCAGTCAATCTTTCATCTGGACGCGTCCCATCTAGTCTGCCTTCCTCTTCCTTATTGATCTTAAAATATTCCTTTTCTCATTCATCCTTGCCAGCACTTCCTAGTTTTTCACTTTATCTCATTGAATATGTTTATCACAGCTGAATACTAGTTGAATAGCATTTTATGCCAAATAGAAGAATTTGGCGATAAAGCGAAATCAAAAAGTGCTCCCGATAGTGATAAGATAAAGAGGCGTTTTTTTTATTTTCAGTATGACTAATCTACCCATAACGGTTGTAGTAATAGAGATGTAACTTAAATTTAGGAGATTACCTTGGCAGACTTTCTTTGGTGAAAAAAACAAATTTCACATTTACATCTGATTTCTATCTAATTTAACTGTTATATGAAGTAAAAATTATGTTCTGGACATTTTTTTCGAGTCTAAATATTCGTGTTACTTCAATACGAGCGACTTTAATAGAAAGACACGTTTTTGACTAGATCGATAAACCGTTTAGCATGAAGGAATCCTTGGTTAAAATCCTCGAAATATTGCCGGGGAAGTAGCGTGTAGGATAACGATGAAAAAAGATAAACGCGGTCATGACAAAAAATTTGCGTAGAGACATCGCTGTAGTATTTCATGCCGGCGGGAAGCAAAAAACCATGGGGCGAATCTTAAGCTGGCAAAATGATAAATCGTGGATTCTTCTTATTCTCGCTTGAGCGGAGAAATATTTCGCAAAAGACGAGGAAACTTGGTGAGCGGAAGGCGGGTGGAGATCTTTGATGAGGGAAAGGGTTGGATGGTGTAGAGGATTATGGGTAGAAGAAAGCGAGGGGAGGGAAGGGAGATAAAATTGCGGGAAAGTCTGTCAAATGTCGCATGGCGAATGGAGCATTTCATCTCTCTTTTCTTACATGAGGGCGTCCCATCGCGGGAAGAGCGTCCCTAGCAAACAAGACTGGGAAAAAAGTGAACGGAACCAAAATGTTTCTCATGAGACGAACGGGAAACTTGATCTTCCTACTCTGCGGAAGTGTCTTACCAGGAGAAAGGCATCGGTTAGCGGTGAACCTGGTCACCCTTCGTGTAATCGTCCGCTTACTCGGATTTCTCTGAACATAATTGCTCGGGTCTCTCTCCACGCTTATTCACGGGATCAGAATGGGGAACATGTTTTATCGAAACAATAAACATTTTTATATGAAATGCTCATAAATAGCACTTCGATTTTTTCGCAAAATTGTGCGTATAAATATCCGCGATAAAAATTGAATTGGATCAGGAATCGAACCATGGAATTTTTGGCTGGCTTGAACAATGTGCTAACAATCTTATTTCCCATGTACGGTTTTCCTGGAAAATTATCAAGGCACAGAATTCGGATACCCGATGTAAGTCGATTCTTATTGTAACAGTTTTTTCGTTACTATTTCAATGGTCCGCTTACTCGGATTTCTCTGAACATAATTGCTCGGGCCTCTCTCCACGCTTATTCACGGGATCAGAATGGGGAACATGTTTTCTTGAAACAAAAACCTTTTTACATGAAATGTTCATAAATAGCACTTCGATTTTTTCGCAAAATCGTGCGTATAAATATCAGCTATAAAAATTGAATTGGATCAGGAATCGAACCATGGAATTTTTGGCTGGCTTGAACAATGTGCTAACAATCTTATTTCCCATGTACGGTTTTCCTGGAAAATTATCAAGGCACAGAATTCGGATACCCGATGTAAGTCGATTCTTATTGTAGCAGTTTTTTCGTTACTATTTCAATGGTCCGCTTACTCAGATTTCTCTAAACATAATTGCTCGGGCCTCTCTCCACGCTTATTCACGGGATCAGAATGGGGAACATGTTTTCTTGAAACAAAAACCTTTTTATATGAAATGTTCATAAATAGCCTTTCGATTTTTTCGCAAAAATGTGCGTATAAATGTCAGCTATAAAAATTGAATTGGATCAGGAATCGAACCATGGAATTTTTGGCTGGCTTGAACAATGTGCTAACAATCTTATTTCCCATGTACGGTTTTCCTGGAAAATTATCAAGGCACAGAATTCGGATACCCGATGTAAGTCGATTCTTATTGTAGCAGATTTTTTGTTACTATTTCAATGATCCGCTTACTCGGATTTCTCTAAACTACATTGCTTGGGTCTCTCGCTTATTCACGGGATCAGAATGGGGAACATGTTTTATCGAAACAATAAACATTTGTATATGAAATGCTCATAAATAGCACTTCGATTTTTTCGCAAAATCGTGCGTATAAATATCCGCGATAAAAATTGAATTGGATCAGGAATCGAACCATGGAATTTTTGGCTGACTTGAACAATGTGCTAACAATCTTATTTCCCATGTACGATTTTCCTGGAAAATTATCAAGGCACAGAATTCGGATACCCGATGTAAGTCGATTCTTATTGTAGCAGTTTTTTCGTTACTATTTCAATGGTCCGCTTACTCGGATTTCTCTAAACATAATTGCTCGGGCCTCTCTCCACGCTTATTCACGGGATCAGAATGGGTAACATGTTTTCTTGAAACAAAAACCTTTTTATATGAAATGTTCATAAATAGCACTTCGATTTTTTCGCAAAATTGTGCGTATAAATATCCGCGATAAAAATTGAATTGGATCAGGAATCGAACCATGGAATTTTTGGCTGGCTTGAACAATGTGCTAACAATCTTATTTCCCATGTACGGTTTTCCTGGAAAATTATCAAGGCACAGAATTCGGATACCCGATGTAAGTCGATTCTTATTGTAGCAGATTTTTTGTTACTATTTCAATGATCCGCTTACTCGGATTTCTCTAAACATAATTGCTTGGGTCTCTCTCCACGCTTATTCACGGGATCAGAATGGGGAACATGTTTTATCGAAACAATAAACATTTGTATATGAAATGCTCATAAATAGCACTTCGATTTTTTCGCAAAATCGTGCGTATAAATATCAGCTATAAAAATTGAATTGGATCAGGAATCGAACCATGGAATTTTTGGCTGGCTTGAACAATGTGCTAACAATCTTATTTCCCATGTACGGTTTTCCTGGAAAATTATCAAGGCACAGAATTCGGATACCCGATGTAAGTCGATTCTTATTGTAGCAGTTTTTTCGTTACTATTTCAATGGTCCGCTTACTCGGATTTCTCTAAACATAATTGCTCGGGCCTCTCTCCACGCTTATTCACGGGATCAGAATGGGTAACATGTTTTCTTGAAACAAAAACCTTTTTATATGAAATGTTCATAAATAGCACTTCGATTTTTTCGCAAAATTGTGCGTATAAATATCCGCGATAAAAATTGAATTGGATCAGGAATCGAACCATGGAATTTTGGCTGACTTGAACAATGTGCTAACAATCTTATTTTCCATGGAAAATTATCAAGGCACAGAATTCGGATACCCGATGTAAGTCGATTCTTATTGTAGCAGTTTTTTTGTTACTATTTCAATGGTCCGCTTACTCGGATTTCTCTAAACATAAATGCTTGGGTTTCTCTCCGTGCTTACTCACGGCATCCAAATGGGGAACATGTTTTATTGAAACTATAAACATTTTATATGAAATGTTCTTAAATACGACTTTGATTTTTTTCGCGAAACCAAACTGTTCGTAGACATTTCCGCGATAAAAATCTAATTGAATCAGGAATCGAACCACAGAATTTTTGGCTGGCTTAAACTAGGCACAGACTACCATACTACCCATATCTGGTTTTCCTGAAAAAAAGAACATTTCTAAGCTCAGTAGTCGCAAAGTAAGTCGCAGTGTAAATCCTTTTTTATCGTGGAAATTTTTTCGTAACTATTTCACCACTGTACATTTGGTTGGGATGAATATCTTCTTAGCCAATGCAGAGTTATTAAAATATTACATCTAAGAAATCATAATTACCATAGCGAGAGCTAGGCTAAGGTCTAATAATAATTTTACACCACCTTTCGTATACTCACTCAAAATGTCTACACATAAACCTACTTTTATTTCGATTTTGCTTGACAATATCGCAATTTTGCGTCACCATATTGCGTATGCAATAACACGTGTCGTGTTGCAAGTGATGGTATAGCGCTCTCATTTTGTATATCGCTTTTATACTGTTTATTTTATCTCTAATGATTTCGCAGTGCGAGATGCATGTTTTCCGAAAATTGCATTTATCGTAAAAGTAAATTAATTCATTATTGGGAAAAAATGAATCACAATATTGCGTCCTAGGTAATGATGGAATTGATAGTTATAAATGCTGCCGATTTGTAATCATGATCGATGATGTTAGTGGAGGCGAATCACGTGCTGTGGGAGTCCTTGATTATGGCATGTGTTTAAATTATACGATCGTAAAAATTGCTTTATTTTTATTTTTTAATTAATAATTTTTTCAAGAATAAAAATAATTTAATACTCAACAGTTTTGGTACAGTGTTGTATACAAATATCTAGAAGCGTTAGCAAGACTCAAAGATCACAGACCTGTGTGGAGTCTGCCTTCCATATACGAAATGCATTGCTGGAATTAAACAGAATATTTTCAAAATCATATAAAATAATTCATCTAGCTTACATTCGTATAAAACACAAATTATTACAAGTTACAATGTAGGGTGTATTTAGATACATTACAGATATAGCGTAAAACGTCAATATTTTTTTCTTAAACATCAATATTTATTTTAAAACCTAATCAGTAATTTTCAAATGACCTTGGAGGGATTGAACGCCACTCTTTGTCGCGCCTTCTGAGGTGTAGCGAATTATTATTATTGAACATTGCGGTATCGATGAATCACAGTATAGGCAATACACACAAATACATATCCGTAGATGCCACTGTGGGCCGACAAGACGGAGCCATCCCCGTTTCCTTGACGTCTAGTCCACAAGCCATCCTCCACAGCCATTTCCGACGCGCCGCTCGTTTTATTTCTACAAATAACCTCGATTTGCTTTTAAAAAGGGGAACACCGGCGACCAGACTTTTGTCTGTGAGGAGCACTCCTTCTCGCTGACATCTTTCTTGAAGACGGCCGGGGGTGAACTTCGGGGAATCCGAGAAATGCTCTTTGCCGAAACGAGAGAGAACGGAAACGCGGAAGTCATCCGACCCACTTTGAAGTCCGCCGCGTTTACTTACGGGCTTAGCCCCATCGAGTTTTCTGGCCAAATAAAACAACAATTCGTAGGAAAAAAATCCTTACCAAATTCCAGGCTAACAACTTGAAAGAGCTGTGTTGGAAAACGTGGCCTCCACCGCAGAATTCGCGCTTCAAGAATATGCTAATTCTCTTGTTTTTATTATCGCGGAACCCATGATTTTGTCATTTTAATCACTATTTGCAATGCCGTGGTATGCGTTTTCTGATGTGAAATTCCTTACCCTGCCTACTCAAAAGGGGAAAGGCGTAATGGGCTAATATCTGCAAATGATTTGTGAAATTATAAATTAAATTCGTATTTTCTTCCTACTTGGATAACCGCACTTCATACTTAATGTTCCCTCTTTATAAATGGGCGAACAGAAGGACCTTTCATTGAAATTGGAAACAAGTCCATTGAATTCGGTGTTGGAGCATGAAACAATTTTTCAACCGTGATAGGCTGTTGCTCAATGCAAGTCTTAAAATCAAAATGCTTTCAAGAACCTGGAAAAGTTATTGAGGCTCCCTGTTTGAATCTTCCTCGTCAATCCCTCTGACTTATATGCCAATATATTCCTTCTTATTGCTTCAGTAAGCAATATGAAACTCTACTAAATACACTACCATAATAAACCACCATTTAACCACCGAAAACCTTATCCCTTAAATCTTTACACGACTGGTGTTCTAAAACCACCTGCCTCACGCCCATGCGGTGGCTAGCAGGGTATGGTGTAGATGTGAATGTTATTTGCGAGACATCCTTTATATAGATAGATCGGCGCAAGGCTTATTGCTAAAATAAAGATATGGGTTGGCCTTTTTTTGCCCTTATATTTCCCAGGTTTCTCTTTTAGAACTGCGGTCTACATCAGCTGTTGATTGTGAAAATGTTAAGTTATGTTTTCCTTTTTAAGTTAAAGTAGATATTCACGAATGGAACCTGAGACAACTTGTTGTGAATGGAATTCTGTGTTTACTCACACGCTTGTGCCAATATTTGGTAATTTTATCTCGTATTACAAGATTGACCCACGTGTATCGTTAGAGTCCTGGCTTACCATACAGATGGCCAGGGTTTAAGTCCCTGCAGAGGAGGATGTTTTTCAGAGGGAACCCGATCCCTACTTGAATGTCTTGTGGAGGGCACTTCAAGTACAGTACTCCGTCTGTCGGATGAGACGTTAAACCGTGGTCCCCTTGGCGCCTTTCGTTAAGAGCAGGCAAATGCTGACGCCGGGTTTCTATCCACCATTCCTCCCTTACCTGTCCTCTATGGCACAAGTGACCTTAGCCGTCGGTCACCTCCCCCAAATATCCATCATTCGGCAAGCGAATAAAATTTAATGAAAAGCGTCACACTTTAATAAAAATCACGTTGAGTGAACAGAAAGAGTAGAATATCAGTCGGAAGGACTTAACTAGCAGTCGTCACGGACTCGACACGTACTTATTTACACTTTAATACCATGTGAAACATGGATAGGATGAAGGAGGGTAAATCGTATGCTGAGGTAAAAAAGGATATACTAGAGCTAGATAGGCCCCTAAAAAAATAGAAAATTGGAGGAGATATGCTGGCATTCAATGAAACCTACCTTAACTGGTGGAACACTCATAAAACAATGTGAAATTCGAGTTTATATCCATATCAAATTTGCATGAGCCACGTTGAGAATAAAAAAGGTGATTTTAGAATTTGATTCCATATCGAAAACAATCCTTGTTCTTTTCCACAATTATTTATTAACAGTTAAATGTACTGCGCGTTTCGCTGCTTGCTGCATCTTCAGGTACAGGTCAGGCATTTGTATCGATGCGTGGAAGGGAGGGAGAAATGTTTGCACCCATTATTTAGGGAGTGTATTATTGTACCTTAGTCTACCAATTTTACCTGAGCATGCAACGAGCTGCGAAACGCGTAGTACATTCAACTGTTAATAAATAATTGTGGAAAAGTACAAGGATTGTTTTCAATATGGATTCGAATATAAAATACTTCCAAAAGTGACGCCTGAAGGTGTAAAGTAATTTCAGAAAATCAGATCATACAAATGTAAGGACCATACTAAGTTACTATTTAATCTCGCAGTTTATCATTAGAACTCGTAGGAGCTACTAAGTGAGGGGGATACGCTCCCTAGCTCATGGGTGCAAACACATCTCCCTTCCTTCCACGCATCGGTGCAGAGTATGTATAAGAAAAGCAGAGCCTGAAACTCCGCAAAAATGCTATTTATTTTCGTCTTTACCCTCTTTCATGGCTGGGATCCTATCAACCGCCGCCGTCTTACGCCCCCGTAGCGGCAGGCAGGGTGTGTTGTGTAGGTGTAGAGATGCGAATCCTGTCGCTTTCCTCTCTTCCGCCCATACTTCACGGTCTCCGAATCCTCCCGCTCCATTCTTCCCGCAATAATTGACTCCCACACCTCGCAATATCGACTATTGATCCTCTCACCCTCTTACGCGGCACCGACCCGCTCCCCCGTGACGCCCCGTCAATGCGGCTTCGATGCCGGATACGTCTCTAATGGTCCGTGCTTAGTGTGAGGCCCACTACGCCCCCCCCCACTCACCCTTCCCCAGTAGTGGCTGCCCAATCTCCTCTCCCTCACAAATATTTTTCTCATCCAAAGGACTCTTTGCACCTCGAGCTCCCTGGTTCAAATTTCCGTTGGTCTACTGGGCCGTTTCGGTTACTACCATGAAAGCATCGTACCGCTCGATTCCAGATTCTCAATCTCTCCCACTGGGTTGTCGCTCTTCTTCCTGCGTCTGTTTAGACATTAGACCACTTTCTTTGTCGCTGTACGTACCTCTCAGTCAATGATGAATCTGACACTGCATCTCTTTCGTGCTGTCGTCCTACTCCTCGTTTCCTCTCGATGGCAAGTTTTCTCTTGCTCCTTTTTCACAATACTGTTTTCATTTGTTTGGCTGATGCGCTTGTGCCTTTCCTTTCTTCTCTTAAGCCTCTACTTATCGATTCACATCCCTAATTAGTCTTTCATATTTGCCCTTTTATTTTTCTAATTACTTTTATCCGCTCTATTTTTATTAATATTCTCATCTCACCGACTTCGAATTATCTTTTGACTCCATAAACTGCCCATTATTATTGTGATGTCTGCTCATTTCTAAAACTCTATCAAGAGATCTAATTCCTTAGATGATAGACAATGAGATAAACTTACATAGTTTATATTCATATTTATGTCTAAAAATTCGACTTTAACGAATGCAATATAACGATTGATAAATACATAGTCGAAGTATATCCCATAAGATCAGGCATTTGTAGGAACATATTTATGAATGTCACGACATATTCTCACTCGCGCATATCAGAGCAAATGTTTTGTTTTTACGTCGCATAATTATCAAAGCATGAAATATCCATTTTTTATTCAATAGTGTCAATTGAATTCATCTATTGAGAACAGCTATTGGATATGTATGAGAAGTTCAGCCTTTCACACAGTAGAGTCATGTGAGCGTAGGGAAAGTCAATCTCAAGATGAATGTCGTATAATCTATCCCGTTAATAGTTGCGCTGGTCTAGCTACTTAACAGGTAATAAATTAAGCATTTCAATATTATGTTGTGTGTAGAGCGTCAAAAATTTCAAAATTTAAAATGTTTCAGCTGAACTAATGCAGCCCTATGAAACCTCAAAAAAGGTATAGTTAAGTATTAAAGGGAATATTAAAATAGAAACAACAATTGCACTATTCCACAAGGTATTTTTATGCGTTAATGATGAAATTATTAAAGGGAATGCTTAAACAGTACCATGTCACATTTTTAGGAACATTATCGCTTTATCTAGAGTTTTGGAGAGTTATACTAACGGGACAGACAGTCGGAAGGGACTTCGGATCTAAGAATATGCTTAGAGGAGGCTAGTTGGTATGCCTTTGAGTGAGACAAAGAGAATAAACTTAGAGCGTTTGACCTATGGCTTCAAAGAGGGCTTGAGAAAGTACGATCGACGGAGAGAGGGACAAAGTAATACGTATATAGCCTAGCAGGAAGAAGGATAGGAAGTTTCATGGGGCATTTTAAAATGAATAATAATGAATCACTATGCAAGAGAGACACAGTGGTATCATTACGATTCAAAACGGAATTAGCAGAGGAAGCTTGTATGCTAATCTTGAAAATGTGAATCGGAATGAAATACAGAAAAAATATGCAAGTATAAGACCTAGAAAGCAGAGATCCAGCTAAACTTTTAGGACAAAAAATGCGTGGTATAATACTTAAATATGATTTGTTTTTTTCCCGGCTTATGATGCTAATAAAGTCCTCTGGTTTTCCACCAAGTTAGATAATTGTTGGCCGACGTTTCGATGTCTTCCTCCACCATCGTCCTTAGTGAATTTCAGTTCCTAGTCAAGTCAAGTCAAAAATGTTTATAGCCATTGCATAAAGATATATATACATACATTAATAATATTCAATACAGTAAAATATACGTATATATATACGTATATATAAAAATATATAAAATATACACAATAGCCCCCGCTATAGGAAATAATTCCTCTTCAGGGTTATTCGAATAGAGTTTATACATATTTAATTGCTATTTACAAGCGTGTAGCAGTTTAGTGTTTAACATTGGTATTTTGATTCTCTTTTCTACCGGGATGGCTAATGGTCCGGCATTCACCCGAGGCATGAGGGAAACCGGCAAAACCCCATGCAGACCGTCGTGTAGTTTACAGATGTTTTAAATGCTGGAGAAGAGTGATGGATTGTTGTGATGCTAGATTAGTGCCTCCTTATATGCATATCGGTTTCGCGCCAAAATTAGTCAGGTTCCCTGTGATTGGCTAGCGCCAGTCTTCTACCTTTCCGCCTTATTTTTGCGGAGTGCTGCGGAAAGGGAGAAGATTATAAATGATTATGTCAATTGGGGTATTCTCATTGGGTGTTCACCCATAAGATTGGTTGACTGTAGCCCTCCACCCTTCCCTATCAAATGCCATTTCCCTTACCTCCTGGTATCTCTTCATATGTATATTCTGTATGTACTTTCCTTTTTATTTGGTCCATGAACTTATTCCTGGGTCTTCCTCTGGGGTCTTTTCCCTCTATATTATCTTCAAGTTCGTTTTTCACTAAGCGTCTCTGGGTGTGTCCTATCCATCTTGTTCTTCTTTTTAGTACTGGGGTGTACAAACTAAAAATTGAGAATGATTATATTTGGAAATGTATGTGAGTTTGTTCAGTAATTTCAAGTTTAAATTTATGGATGGACTTCATAATTACCCAAAGTGTGAACAAAAATGTTTTTTCTCATAGGTAACGATGCCGAGAAGCTCGTATTGTCTAATGAATTCTTTGTTAGAAATACCTTCTTTTGGGCTTAAATATAATTTTTACTGCTCAATGATAAGCTCTATCTAGAGCATTTAAATGATGTGTAAAGAAATACTTGTTCCACTAAATACTTAATGTTGAAATAAAAGCAGCACTCTTTGCTAAAATCTGTTAAACTGAATTGACAGTATACCTCTTCTAATGAAATAATGGAAAAGGGTATTACGCCATAGCTAATTAAGAAATCAGATTATACTAGTATAAGTGGCACCCGTGGGATTCTATTTTACACAATTTGAACTCCGTAAATAGGTGTTAATGGCCAAATACGCGAGATACGCAGCGGAGCTACGGATACGAGAATTTCACATGTCCAAGAATCGTTAATAGCTAGTAACGACAATGGCGAGTGAGTCAGATACTATGTTAGCATACAGTTCATTTTCATTTTTTTCCTCGGACTTATTCTTTTTCCTAGCCCGTCCCATTTTAACAGCTGATATCATTGCACTCCCCTTCACACGCCTTTGTGGAGGCACGTCGGGTAATATGCTCAAATAGATACAGAAAATCGTTGCATATACAGCGTATAGAGGAATCGCACGTTGTCGTCAATTTTTTTCCGTTGTGGACAAGTTCCCGTCATACACATGTTTGAAGTACTGCATAGGGATAGAATAATCTTTAAGAGAAATCAACTGCTTCAGCACTTTATTCACACATTAAAATACACGCATAGACAACATTACCCTTAGATCATTCACACGAAGTAATCACTTATAAAGGCCTGGTTACTTTTTTGTTGCGCATACGTTTTTTCTTATTACAGTAGACTCCGGTTAATTGGGCCACCGGCTTATTGGGGCAACCGCTTAATTGGAGCAAGTCTTGCAGAACAGAACCCAATTGAAGAATATCCCTGTGTTTTCTCCGCTTGGTTGGGACATGCATTGGCGACATTGACTCTAAACTCGCAAGGAAATGCAAATTTTTTTCATATCAGGATACGATTTTTTAACATTTAAAATTCTACTTCTTTCACTTAATCTTATTTTCCATATAGGTACCTATTCTTTCTTTTAAAGCTCTTAGAGCAGCCTGTAGGGGAACCGGATTCCGTTTCCGGACCACGAGACTTCTTCCAGTGTTGAGTCGTTTTTAGGGGAGTGGACTCTGGAGGCGGTGGTTGGGCTGTAGGCAATGTTTCAAGAGATAAGTGTATCTAACGTACATAGATACGCGTATTCTTATTTAATTAAAGGTGCATTGTTCTTTAATGGGACATCGTAAAATGCGTCCATCCAGCATCACCTGAGGCTGAGAGAAATATTTTCAACAAGACTTATAGAATTGCTGAAAATTTTAAAAATTGTTTTCGCTGATTTATTCAACAAATTTATAATTTAATAAGCGTTTTGCCTTACAATCCTTATTTAGTCTTATTTCTTTCATTTCTACATTTGTTTATGCGTGTTTAACGGGATACTTCGCTTAATCGGGGCAGCCGCTTAATTGGGTCAAAGTACCTACGCCGGTCCCAATGTGCCCCAATTAACTGGAATATACTGTATTATAAATTGCATGGGAATTCTAATGTCGCTGATTGGAACCAAGAAAGTTTTCCGTTATGGACAAGTTTCCGCTGTGTACAATGTCCATTATAGACAGTTTCCACTGTATTTAGTACATGAACCTAGTGGGAATTTCAGGTCATATTGAAATTTTTTATTCACGTTTAAGACTGCAGTCTCATCACCGTTTCTTATTTGTGCTGGAGCACTCCCTATCTTATATGTCTCCCCAGAAAGCCAACACCGAATGAATTCCGTCAGCCTACCCCCGCATTGTCGTGAAGTTTCCCCACACCCTAAAAAACTGTACCCCTCCCCTCGTGTGATGGGATCCAAATCCTATAAATTCAATATCGCGGCGGCAAAAAAAAAAAACCTAAAGGTTTTCAAACGGGAATCCATTCCAGTTTGCGGCGGCGGAGAATGGCAAATACATATACTGAGGAGGGAAACGATTTTTCCCGTGCGCGAACGCGTGGTTTTCCAAGGGAATCAAATCGAGAGAAATGAACATTCGCTTCACGCGTACCCACACACACGCAGTACGTCGGGAGGATTTTTACGAATGCATAGACTGGCATTTCAGGAGGATCGGGAAGGGAACGCAGTTGACGCGGGAGGAATTTATGTCGCGGTGTCTCCCCCGTCATTGTTTCTTTTTTCGGAAGACCGATCAAAATTTATCAGCGTAAAAAATTGATGGTATTTTGTTCGGCGCACGATCTTGATCCAATGAATCACGTGTTTTTGTCCGCTTCCTTTCCCGAGACTACTCTTGCAGACTGCGAGCTGGCCTCACAATAAATTCCCGCCCGTTTTAGCATTTAAACGTTTTAAGCGCCCGCTGGCGATATTTCTCCCCAAGAGGAATGGTGGCCATTCCCGAAATCTAACACAGAAGGCCAACCCTCCCCTATCCCCCCCCGCTCGCATTCATGCACCACTGGAGTAATTAAAGAAGATTGGGTTTCTTTATCATCAATGCGTCTCTGCTCAATTAACAGCTGTATTTTTAGGGTATTACTATTTGAGGCGCTGTATTTTTTAATACCTTATGTAAGTCAAAGCTCCAAACGACTGTAGCTCAAGTATTTGGTGTAACTATTTCTGTTCTAGCTCCGACGAATGTCAAATTATTGCAGTGGAGTGTGGCCTTGTCTTTTGTCAGCTATTTTTATTTTTGAAATATTCTTGGCTTGAATCGTTAATTTCCATTTCGGTGGTAGTTGGATAAAATCCTCGCCGGATCCTGGTTGTGAGTTCAAGTCCGGCAAATGTTCAGTTTTTGACGTGAACAAGTCTGTAAAGTTGGGTTGATAAAGGGATACCAGGACAAAGGTTCCGAGTCAGTGTATTCAGGTTATCCGTTCAGACAGCACTCGGTCAAAATGGAGGACTATACTCACCTCAAACTCTGGTTGAAATTTCCGCAAAGATCATGTCCGCGATAAGATCAAGTTCATGATTATAACAGCGCTTGCTTATTATTGAGCTTATTTGTTTAATTTAGTTCTGCGCGTTCTACACTCCAATTTCATGTCCATTCTATGTAAAATAAAATCATCTTTTTTGCCTAAGACCATGCCAAGAGACTCGATAATTTCGATTTATTTTTTTATATCTAATTCTTATGAATCCATTTCTCTTCACTGAGATTCATGAATTGGGACAACAAGCTTGCAATTCTTTATGTTTTATATACCTGTTCTCAATGAGTTTTCTACCATATTACGAAATGAGTGCATATTTTTCTGACTCATACCGCGTAATTTAGGTCGCACCCTCTTTCACATCTACAACTCCGCCATCGGTTATTATCTTCGTCATTATTAAAACCCGTGGATTCTCTCATCCTTTTCTTATGCTTATATTCATTAGTGGGAGAAAATCCCTAATTTTTTTCTTTAGTCACTCATGTTTTTTAACCAAGCGTACTCCTCTACTAAATGTCACAGTGTTGTATTAAGTGGAAGCAAATCGTCTACTAAAGTAAACAAATCGGTTAAAATGGAAATTAAACAGTTATATAAAGAGTTATAAGGAGTTAAATTAATAAGATTTAATGAATGGCTGAAGATACTATCCAAATCAGTTGCTTTCATACCATTGTAGTCACGAGACAGCACATGACTGTCTCGACTTCAGAAGAACAGGCAGCATTAACATATAGTTGTAAGCGTATGCTCTTGACGTCGGGTTGATGCGGTGGCCTCTGGCGGCCCAACCCGAATGCCGGTACTCGTATCCCGTAAGTACTAGGGTCTTACAGGGTGCATTCCGATCCCGCGTTGGGTTCTTCACCAAGAGCACTACAAGTGCATAGCTCCGTCCGTCGAATCGGAGTGAAATTGTTGCCCCCTTGGTGTCTTTCATTAAGAGCAGGCTAATTCCGACGACGGGTTACCTCTCTGCCCTTACCTCCATTTCCCACGATATCTCTGTCTTTATAACTATGCTGTCTGTCTTCTAAGGCACTTGTGACCTTAGTCGTAAGTCACCTTCCCCAATTTGCAGCCAACTAATCATAAAAACCACTCTTCTGTTTTAAATTGTCTTATTCCACCCGGGATCACTGCCATCCCCAGAAATCTATTCGCGATAAAAATTAGTCGGTGATTTGTAAAAATGATTGGTAATGGTAGTTAATTGCAACATCATTTTAGCTTATCATTAAGTTTGAGTAAACTAACATTAAGTGCACTCCAATGTACACAATTTTGCGCCGAACGAAGGCATACTCCACCGACTTGCCGGTAGGCGCTTATGTAACCCTTCAGCTAATAGTAGATTATTGAAATTATGCATAATTTTCTTAATGGAGCCAATTTTTTCTCATAAATTGTGCGACAAATGAAATGTTAACATGTTATGCTCATGTGGTAATTTAGAATAGTAACTGGAAACGCCCGGTTATGCTATTTTGCTCGATTAGTTTTAGGGTGTTTTATTATGGTTAACCTTAAACGGAAGAATAAACTCTTGGAAGGGGTAATGTATTAGAAAAAAGCTACGGTGTTGACCTTATATATTTATAAAACAGTCAAATGTTTTTATGTAAAAGACAAATAAACACGTTGCATAAGAAATTGTTCGGCAATATGAAAGCAAGGATGAAGTTCTGCGATAAGTGTACGACTGAAGAACAACAAGGGAATGTGGAAATCCGCGCTCGAGGACGCAGTGTGGAGCAGTCATTCTCCGCAATAAACCACTGCTTGCGGTATTCGCGAAGCGGATTTGGAACGGGCCTATCGCCACATATAGAGAAGAGCAAGATGTCCAAATTACCAGGAAACCTTGCCAAGGAATACCAAGGCACAAAAAGTTTTACCGAGTACAAGTACCCGGGGCCATCTTGATACGTTAGGTGCAAATGAATCTGAACCTGACATGTAAGCAAGAGAGGGATGCCAACTCTTACTCGCTCCACTCGATATATTCTTGGAGGAAGAGAAAATGAATGGACTGAGGCTGAGCATTAAAGGAAGTGATATGAACAAGGAATCAATTCCAATGCCCTCTTTCGTGTAAGTCGAGGCTGATAAAGATGGGAATTGAAATGTCTGCATGAAGTCTCGAAGGAAGCGATGCGGATACAAATGTGTGATATGAAAATAAAAGGTGATTATAAAAAATAATTTAAAATATTACTACGCTATAACATTGAATGAATAAATCATTTTATTTAAATTTTGAGACGGCGCATGAAAAAGTGTATTGTTATCTATTTATTAGTGTAGCTTACTGGTTAATTTGGGCTTTAATGGAAGAGGAATTTTCTCTCTATTTTTCGATAGTAGGCCCTTGCACTTCTTTCTTCATCTAAGCTTTTGACCGGCCTCTCCCCGTCCATAAAAACTATGTTAATTCTGACTTCAGTATTCCCTTTCCTCTCATTACTTGTTGCTACAGCCTACTATGCCTTCCTTTAGTCTCCTTTTGAAGTTTCCTCTCCCCACTCATCATGCACTTCATCGTTTGTTTCCCGTCCATTCATCCGTTCCTTTTCCATTCTGCTCCATACCCATGCCTGGAATGCGCATTGACTATACTCGTTTCCCAGAGTCCACATCTCTGCACCGTATAAAGTTACTTGACGCTGTTCACCAGTTGACAGTTGTTTCTTTACATAATTGAATTGACCTATCATGAACAGAAAACGCAGACACAAAACTTTATGTTGAAAATACTTTTTGAGAATGACGTGAATGTCGAAAACCGGTCGTAGGTCATACAAAGTGTGGGAAAGTACAGGTATTTCATCAGCAATTAGGTTAACGTGCCTAATCGTTAATCATCGATCTTTCATACCGTAGTTACATTTTCATATGTCTAGTTTCCTTGTTTAGTAATTGTAAATACAGTTGCCTCTCCCAGTGGTCATATTTCTGCTTACTCTTTCTGTTATACTCACACTCGCTTGGACGAGGTACTGGTTGGTTATCCCTGAAATATGCAGCAACCTGAGCATTTTTTTTATTAACTTGTATCGTATATAGCGAATCTTAGTGGCTATAGGCAGTGGGAAAAATGGGTACCTCGTGAAAAACTATGCTTCAGCTACGTGTGGGTTACCTAGGGTTTTCTTAAGATTTCTCTTTGACCAGGGCAGCAAAATCACGTCCGCATATCGAATTCGAAAGCCCCTGAGCATCTAGCCAGAGTAAATCTGGCGTGCTCACAGCAGACGGAGATTCAACAGCGTCTACAGCGCCACTGAAAGTTTGACAAATGGGATAAATCGGGGGAATTTATAGATCGTGGCAGAATCTCCTATCTCAGTAGGGCAAGAACCTGACACGGTAATGATATTAAAGCCCTGTTAAGCCCTCTCATGAAGTTTACTGGATGGCTTAACATGTGATTAGGCTGAGGGTATGTATTGGGTTGTGGACGGACGGACGAACGTTCACAACCCGGAGAAGGATGGACAAAATAAGAAATAATGAAGTTTACAGATGGTCAAAATAGGAAAAGACCTAATGGAACCCTATACAAATGAGAGGATCCAGAATAATAGGATACACACAATGGGTTTGTGAGGAAAACACTTGACTCAAATTTACATGGAAGAGTCTCAAGAGGAAGGATATAAACATAGGAAAAATTAAGAAGGAAGTAAATGAATAATGGACCAATGATGAGGGATATTACCCTGCAAGCCATTTAAGGATGTTTTGCTCGGGGCGAGTTATCACAGATATGCATTATAATGTTCATGAAACTTTCACCAAAATCCTTTTCACTATACGTATTCTACCAATGCTACAAAACTATTGAATGAGTGCATAATGTACCTACGTAAACGAGATACATAAGTCGTGCAAGGATCATGCGATACGTGAACCTTGTTATGCGCGGCAGATTGAAAAACAAGTATTAGGGAGCAAATCAACAAATCAACTAGACAACCCGTTGACTAACCTACTTCAAGGTCCAATCGGCAGCCACTATGGTCTCTTATCGATAGCGAAAAAGAACGACATTTTAAACCTGTCTGTTCTACAGTCTATTTCCCTGATTTTATTCTCATGGCTGGATCTAATATAGTATATCGGAGTACATAGGAACAAAAAGATGGATTGGACACATCCTGAGGCACAATGGGATTGTGAAGAATATAATTGACGGTAAAATAGAGGTAAAAGTCCCGAGAGGAAAACCCAGGAATAAATTTAATGGATCAAATGAAAAGGAAAATACATAGGGAGAGATACCAGGAGGTAAGGTGGAAACTAGCATTAGATAGGAAAGGGTGGAGGGGTGAAGCCAATCTTAGGATTGATGGACCAATGATGAGGAAGAAATACCAGGAAGTAAGGGAACTGGCATTAGATAGGGAAGAATGGCGGGCTGCAGTAAACCTATCTAGAGATAGAACGACCAGCGATGATGAAGAGATGTTCGATGTGGTGCAGTTGACGCTCCAAGCACTACGTAGCATTTGTAGCGCGCTGTTGAGCGGTCCGTTTGGAGCTCTGAAGCGTTCAGGTAGCAATGAGACATCACTGATGACCGTATGAAAGAGTTTCAGGCGTAACTTTGTGGAAATATTCAACATCCATACTGGTAAGAATGAAAAGACGATAGTAAATTTCCACACTGTTTAATAAGCACCGACCATGGTTTCGACACTTTATGTCATTATCAAGGACCTCATATCATTGTTGTTGTAGTAATAATAATGTTAGATTTCAATGATAATTGAAAACTGGTCTATTTTTTAGTTTTTGCGAAATAATGTCATCAACATTGTTATCTTACCTTCAATTTTGTGTCTGCAGGCAATAATTTCCCGCAAAATAGCAGAGTAAACGCTCAGTGATTGGGTTAATAACAATGTCCACCCGTTTAACAATAATTTATGACATGGGACTATTTGGATCTTTCATTAAAGTTCGAATTTTAGCCATTTGGGTTAATTATTCCATGGCGTTTAGCCCTCTATATATTTTAATTGGAATGTAAAGAAGAATATATACATCAGGGTAGCCCAGGGTTCACTTGCAGTCTCGAGGTGTTAACCGAAGGCAGCTCGGTCAGTTCCGATAAAAGTTACGGGCCACTCCCACCTTAGCCTACGCCACTAAAGGCGGAACAGTTCAATCAATCTCCCGATATCGCTCGCATCTAATGTCAGGGCGGCCCATTTACATAAAAACCTCCCTTCCTTCTCCCCCTCCCCAATGCCACCACTCTCCTCTTTCCTCCATTGAATTAATTTTCGAGCCCACTATTCCACCCCTTCCCTTCTCTCCAAAGTGGGTGGGGTCGGTTGGTTTTAAATGGCGAAGGACGTTCCGGAGGACCCTTTCCCATCTACCGCGGCTGAGGACTCCTCTGTGAAAGATAATTTCCTTTATTTTTCCACCCCCTCTCCCCGGCTTCCTTTCCACCCCTCTTTCCCTCGCACTCTATACTCTTCACGGCTGGGAATAAATCTCCCGCTCCCATCTTGGTTGGTTAACCTCCTTTTCTCTCTCTTTCTCTTTTCTTCTCCTTCTTCTTGCCTCAGCCTCCTCCTCCTCCTCCTCCCACACCACCGCCTTATCTCGACGACCATAATTCTCGGGAGATGGGCCCACCACCAACTCCACCTCCCCCACTCCTTCTTCTCACCAACTGACTGAGCCTTTTAAAACCACCCAACCAACCCCCTCTAGCACTTACTCCACCCCATTCTCACCCCCCCTTCTCTTGCTCCCAACTCCCTTGCTTGCAGATAATTCTTGCGTTCGGGTTTTCGCGATATTGAGCGGAAAATATCGACCGTTCCGCACAAAGGAAATTCATTATCTCATCGGAATAATATAATTATAACGGTACTTACTGAAAGTGTGGAATCTTATAAAGTTTCGGAGAGGATTTTGGCTGTCAGGGTTACGCTATATTTCGTGATAAGATAATAATAAGTTTTTTAAATATTTGGTCATTAATATATGTAACTGACTGCCAATATTTTGCGAAATATTCAAGAATCTTCAGGGAATTCAGCATAATATTGAACAGTAACAAATTCAAATAGTATCTTTGTTCCTGTTCAATATTTAGCTCAATGCCCTAAAGATGCCAAAATATTTGGCAAAACGTTGGCTGTGAGTTAAATATTTTTATGACCAAATATTCAAGTATCTTATAATAATCACGTTATATCGGGCGGGAAAGTTGTAATTGATTACCTGATAAGTATTGATAGTTTGACGCATGAAAACTCATTTGCTTTCTGTAAAATTATCATCGTGACATTATTTATTGTGAAGGTACAGAAATCACCTATTGCTCCGTCTATTTGGTACTATTCAATTATTCACTGAACAGTTGCGAAATAAATTTAAAATAAAAAAAAATCATGAAATACAGTCATGCACTCGAGTGGAGACATATCTACAAAAGGTTTCGTGTTTCGCCTTGAGGAACCATGCGACTAGATGAGGTCAAATTCACCTGAAACCCTCTAGGAAATTCGCTTTAAATTATGAGGGGTTGTGGGCATAAGGCTTACATACCTTAACGGCAGTTGAGAGATCCTGATTCTCAATCCAGTTCAGCCAAATACTTTCGTTTTAAGCTTATCCAGGGAAATATCAATGGTGAAAGGACCTTCCTATTGACATTCCAGCGATATTTGTCCATGACATCATAGCATATCCAATGACGGATACCCCGTGTAAGCATGGAGAGGAAAAAATTGGCAATAAACCTAATTCGGGATGTAGCATTGTATGATGCATAGCGTCGGACTCAGAGAAAAAAAAATGAAAGCAGGCCGCCGACGTTCGAGATCCATTTTGGGAAAAGTATTAATAACTTGCTCTTAGCGTAAAGTATACAAACAAGGAAGTGTGTGATAATTTGTGATCTGACGTTTGTTGGGAGAGTATGAGGAGACTAAAGCTGGCTTGAACAGGTAATGCTGGTCAAAGGATTTCTGAAGGGTCTATTTTAAGCAAATATAATGGATAAGCGTGAAAGGGGAACTAAGAAAAAATACTTAGTGACGGAATTCCGTGATCAGAAGGAGTAGAGAGGGGCAGGACGAATACTTGGCTGAAGAATGGATTCTTGTGATGAGATTAGGTCCTTGCAGGTGACAATTTATATACTTTCTTTCTTACCTATTAACCGAACTTAAGCCAAAGATCACATTTGCAATAATAATTGACTTAGCAGCAAATTATCTATAAAACCCACATCTTCAAGGTGTCCTTGTCGTCCGTTTTGGTTGTTAGGGTAATGTAATGTTTGTTAACGTCTTATTAGCAGTATCATATTTCTGGTGATCTTCAGCGATATTTTCCATTTACAGAATGTCCACTTACACATTACCCCTTCCACTCTAATAATCAACACTCTCCTCTAATCCTTATCAGAACTGACCGAGCGTGTTAATTATCTATTCTGCACAGTTGATTGAATTGCTCACGAAAAAAACGTCATATTGGACGTAAAAAACAAACTGCTTATGATTAAGTACTGTCAATCTTGTCCAATTTGAGGTCGTGTAAATATATTTTCAGTAATTATCGGCATTAAATACAATGTTCATTTTATTGTCAAGTATATTCTATTTAATTAAAATATCTTTGTTATCCTCGGTATTCAAAGATATGCTATGCATCCTGTTGGAAAGCATGCACCATATCGCGATGTTGACGATATCTAACATCATTTTTAATAAAGAATCAAAATAAAACAACACCTGCCATAAATACAACGCCGTACATCTGTTCTCTTTGACATTAATTAATGAACAGGTGATTAGCTTCTTATCAGTGACGTTAATTATCGAATTGATGTCCATGTATATTCGACGTTTACTAGGACTATATTGACTTTTATATTCTTGCCGCCGAATCGCGACTGAACTATGATGTAGTGGTGATGATTATTAATCTTGTCATATTAACAAAATTACTGTCCATGTTGTCGTAACATGGGAATTTATTGATTCATCTGATACCTTATGCCGATTATTTCTCATATTATATACCCGCCGGGACAATGTGAGAAAAATATCGACTCTTCTTCCATGTATCTTTCAGTCTCGTGGAACCGCTAGTTCTTTCCCTCCGGGCGCATTTTCAAACGGAGCGAACAGACCTTTCTTTTTCCCTCCACGTTCTCTCTCTCTCTCCACTTTTTCAGACGGCTGCGGCTTATCCTCGCCCCTGCATCTCACATCCCGAAAAACCATCGGGTTCCTTCTTTCCCTTCGTTTTCTTCCCGTCTTTATCTCGTCCATCGATGAAGACTTGCCCTCTCCTTGTCCTCCGACTCCATCTGAGGAATCCCTTCCCGATCGCGTCTCATCTGCGACGGGCCCTGGAAGCACGTCTTGATTACGTGTTGCTCCGAGTGGGGATGGAGTCCCTTATCGCCCGGAATCGAGAAGACGCATACCGCGAGTGCCAACCGGAGACACCGTCGCCCCTGCCCTCCCAATCTCTCCCTCTCCTCCTCCATTGGCTCCCGGGAAGGGCTTTAGATTTCGCGAAGAAGTCGGGGAAATTGGGAGGGGCGAGGAAGGTTCCCGAGCGAAGGTTTAAAGTCGCTCCGCCGAGAGGAATCTTGCCCCGAACGGGAGGAGTTCATTTCGGGGAAATATTTTCGGGAGTGGGTCGCGGTGGCGTTCCTGCGAGTGGAATATAGGGAAGGATGGTTGGGAGCATTTCCGGTAGAAAAATCGATCTTCGTTTTGGAGTTGTGTCCAACAGCACCCTGTACCCCGTATAGTTCTGTTCTCAACGGCAGAAAGGGGAAATATTGAACAGTGTACGAACACAATTGTTAAGTATTGATGTATTAATCTTGCACTATTTATTATTTAATTTTGTTCTGTTTGGCGGCACCCGCCAGTAATTTGTAAAATTTAAATTATGGGAACACCAAAACAGGTTTTTGCCTTAGGGGTGCCTTAAGATCTTCAACTAACTTGTATCATTTGTTTAATTGTGTTTGTATGTACCTTTATGTGGAATTAATATTATAATTATTATTCGTAGAGTGGAATCAGTTACTTCTTCATCCTTGGATGGCAGGTAAGTTCATTATCTAGAGGTCGATCCATTATCCATAACCAGGTAGACTCACTGGCTAGCGGTAGGATAGACCCAAGGTATACATCAGGGGTGGGATCACGGCTCCTTTTCTTATAATCATTTCCCAATACATAAACTGAAATGGACGAGCAATTCTTAATGCCACAGTCCTAAATTTTTTTCAGTGAATTCAAACTACTGACTTAAAGCACCTGACAACATTTAATGAATAGCCACATCGATTTTGCCCTAATAAGCGCAATTAAGAAATAAGGACGACGCCACCGTACGCGTTTTGAAGAACCGTGATTGCGCCCCATACTTATGAAATACCTGATGTTTTTACTCATTATTTTTTAAATGTTATCAAATACTCATTTCAAGACCTAACTCTGAAATGTTTAAAATAACTATTCCTGAGGGTCGATTATGTAACTGTGATAGGCGTCATAACCATTGTTCGTATGACGGGGGCGTCATAGCTATGACGGCTAGCGAAAAGGAGCGATTATGTAAATGTCATAGCCGTCATATCGTACGACGCTTGAAAATCCCCGTCTTAGGCGTCATAAGGTCGTGGGATATGAGTATTTACATCGACTACGAAGGATATCAAACCAAGTATCGGCAATATTTCATTGAAAAATAGTAAAATATCATCGTATTTACTCTTAAAAATGTGGAATTCAAAAAATTTTACTTAGAATATGATTCTAATCTTGAATGCAAACGTTACATTTTGCGCGAATACACGTAAAGTATTGTGTTAAACATCATAGAAGATATGTGAATAAATGACAACCATGAAATTAGACCACATTAGTAATTTAATCACCGACTGTAGAAATCTATATCTATATGTTTTTTAACTGTAGATACCATTAGAATAGTTGTAGAATTTGCTTGGGATAATCGCGATATTATGTTGTGCATGAGTTGCTATTCAATACTGAATTCTGTCTCACACGATGAATTGCAAAGGTAGGTAGGTACTCTAATATGTTACTTCGTATGTTTTCTGAATTATTCGACGGATTTCTCATTTCGTTTTAAAATATGAAACTTAACTTCATTGCTATTATAATACATGTCGCACAAGAACGATTATAAGAAAATTGCAAATGATGTGTGTGGACTTTACTCCCGTTAACTCTACTCATGTGCACGCATAATCATACAATTACAACTTTCAAACTACACGTATTGCATACGGACGATTATGGAAACTCAGGATAGACTTGAAGTCGGTGGGCCAAAATCTAAACTGCAACCTCTTCAAAATAATACCGTATTTTATTCCAAACATTGATTGAATTTACTTCGAGATCTCTCTCCGGGATCCTTAAACGCATACGATGAATGTTGGACAAATGTATGCCTATTATGCGATTGGTTTCAAATTACGGGTGCCGCATAGTAGCTGCTAATCATATTTCACAATATTAGCTTGTAAACTTAATTTATATAAGGAACTTGGCGACACAAAGTATCCATTTATTTTCAAGCATTAAACACGCTCGTTTGTTGTTTACATGAGAAGATACTTAAAAGAATCCTTGGCTGTTTGTTGTGGTTTGTTCATATTTGGGAAACGATAGTTTCCACGGTTGCCGTTAGTCAATTTTTTGGATGTGTGGAGGGGATGTGTCGGTGAATTCCATTGGTTCTTCTCGTTTATGAAGGGCTACCAACGTACTAATAGCTAAGTTTGGTTCTCTGTCACTACGTAGCGTCATAAGCCTTCTGACGCTCGCTTATACGATCGCCCGAGCGTCATTGCCGTCATAAGTTGCCCGTCATAGCTATGACATTTACATAATCGACCCACTGGTGTGAGTTTTTATGGTTATTATCTCCAATTTCATGATAATCTATTAACCCTAACATTGGCTTACTGCGCGCTTTGGCTACATTGGCGTTTGCCTCAAGGTGTCTCCTACACCTTCTCGTCTAAAAAATGTGGTATACTTTTCTAATTGAATCCTGTACTTGTCTGTACCGATTAACTTCCCAATGTAGGTATGGGATATTTGAGGAAAATATCTACGAGTTTTACAAAACCTCAGCTTCTACCTTGAGATAAACCTACCTTAGGCTTGAGCAACAGAATTGAGAGAAGTGCATGTATCACATGTACCACTGAAATAAGTTTCCGTTCTCAACTGTTTGTTATGAGGTAATTATTAATTTCATTGCGTGTCCTTGGCATTGAAAAGCATCCTGGATATATTTTTAGGTGCCACCACAGCTTCGTGACTGTGAATTTGCGACTCCATGTCTAGCACAAGAAAAACACTTGAAATCTCATGTCTTAGTGCGTGCCTACAATACTTGAACGTATGCCATCCGAAGTATTTTAAATGTCCAAGTATATATTTTGAAATTATACACATTCGTATAGGCTATGTTTTTACGCAACCGCGAAAATGAAAATACAGGCCGATTACTATCTAATATTCAATGAAAAAAATTAATAAAATTAGAAGTCCCGGTATTGGTTTTCACTTATACATAAGATTGGAGTTCAATAACTGGAATAATATTACTGTAGTTTATTTTATATGATTATTGCTCGTTGTTTTCTGGTTTTCCAACCTCGTGCGTTGACATTCTTCCGGTCGAAGGATATGGACCTTCGGTCTAAAGTCGGTAGCAGGATGGCTACCGAAACCGTTGTCGGCCAATGTCAACGCACGAGTTGCAAAATCCGAAAACAACGAGCAGTAATGTAAAACGCCGCGGAAACCTTCGCGAGAATTTTATATGATTCTGCGTGCGCTTATCTTCCTTTCATCGCTCTTATCGTAATTTCACCCGTAATCTCGAAATATGGAAAAAGTAATAGTAATTTCGATTGCAATCTGTGATCAATAATCGTCATCTGATTATTATTTTCGATTGCTTGAATCTTTTTTTAATCTTATCCAGTATTTTCGCGCTTGACCACCACCATAATTACCTACACTGAACATTACCTCCGCGTTTTTTTGGGAACGGAATCAATTTCCTGAACATGAAGTGTAAATTTAGAAATGCAAATTTTCCCTCCCTTCAGCGGTCACCTACTTAAGCGGCTTCCTTATCTTATGGGTCCGGTGGTGGTCACTTAAAACAAGTTTTGCTGTATTTTTAACTTTTTCCAGGATGTTACCATTTCCTATCGTCACTGGCTTCTTCATAACCGCCAAATTATAACCATCCTCGTCAGGACATTCTCTAATGGCACACTAAGGGTTTTTGGCCACTAATGTTCAGCCCATACAGCTGGGAACGATTAAACGAAATGGAATGATTGAACTGCTTTATTTTAATAATTGAACGACTAAAGTTTTATTGAACCATTATTACGATAATGTGAGCTTGATTAGACGAATGAAATTAAAAAAGAATAATTCCGCCCTAAGTCAATCGGTGTATTAATTAGTCACAGCGTCCATGAGATAAGGAGAAATTCATTCTGTTCAAGAAAAAATAATTGGCCGATTAAAGAGTTGACCCCATAAGGGAGATGGCCTCGGAGGCAGGCTTTAGTATCTGTAATTAGGGTTGTGGCATAGCGCGTATGTTCCGGCTATGATGAAAACAAATAGTCAAGCAATCAACAGTATTAATTGATTGAGGATTATAGATCATGGCATATATCACCTAAGCTGCTATTTCTCCAAAATAAATTCCACAAACTGTACACTTATCTCACCCCGTAATCCTACGAACACCTATGCATAAGTTTATCCGTAGAATTTATTGCATCATTCATTTTTCGAGTTCTCAGAACTGCTTTGGGTGCGTAAGTGTGATTTTGACAACTTAAATGGAACGAAACATTTCAAAGGGTTTATTATAATATCCTTTAATAATCTCTTGACCTCCTTCAAATTTTTTTTGATGACGGATCACTAATGTCATTTACACCTCATTCGGGTAACATATTGTGACAGATATAAGGTAGCAGTGCGATTATCAGGGGAAATAAGAGAAGGATATGCGTCTCATGCTTGCCATTCAGTCATTAATTACTAGTTGGCCAAACGATCAATCTCTCGGTTTCTGATTTGGACGTTTCTCTCAACGCTGCATCGAATCATCATTCCTTTCATGTTCACGATGCTTCAATTTTCTCGTTGAGTCGTTTAAACACATTACTTTCGACTGCTTTTCTGGAAAATGTCATGCATGATTGCTGAAGTCCGCCATGGATCATGAATGAGGTTCAAGAGAAGCAGGAATTTTCACATTTCTCATTTGCTTGTGTGATAGTCAACGTCATCCAAGTTTACATCATATCTCGAATAGTGGACATGAAATGAAACTTTTCGCCGAGATACCATGTCACAGTTAGTCATGTAATGCTTTACCACAAAGTAAACCCTGAAACTTTAACTTGTCTACGAAAAGTAGAAGCCAATACTTACTTCCAAGTTTAATGTCTGAATGTAATACTGTGGTTTGCCCTCACTGTATTGTCCAATATTGATGAGCCTACTTACTAATTACATGAACCCATAGAGAACGGTGTCGCAAAAATTGATAACTCATAAATATGAATGCGCTACGGGGTATAAGTTTAAATGAGTTAGCCGTGAAAGAAGCATTTCTAGTGGCTAACAATAAAAAAAATCATTTACTTTGATTTAACTTCATGTATATAATAAGTATCGTATCCTTACACAGTATATCATTCTGACTTTATCAGTATATTTACTGGTACCCACTTGCTATAAATCAAAGGTGTCAGAAGTCTGTACCACTCTGTATTATTTTTACCTACTTCAAAACTCCGAAATAAGGTTTTATTAGAAATTGTTACTAAAGGAGGTTCTGATATTGGAAAAACCGACACTTGAACTGCACTGCCATCTGATGCAAACTCAACAGCTAAGAGAAAATGATTGAATGATGGTTTTGGCTGATACTGTAGTATGCTGAAATAAACAGACACTTTTTAGGAATTTTTAATCCTTAAAAATCTATAATTTTTCCTACGTCGTAATTTCTTTACATTAGGTAAAATACAACTTAAATATTACGTCGAGAATTTGAATTTGAAGCAACAGGTACATGCCCTTAGGAGTGTGTATAACAAACTTTCAGAAGCCTGAATGATGTCTTCTCATGATCAGTAGTTTCATCTAAATATAGAAACGTTGGCAGACTTGCAGTTAAGGTGCATTTTTCTCCTAATGGTGCTTAATGGAATGTTTTTGTATCCGCCTTCACGAAGATAGCATTTGATCTACTTTTTCTCAAACTGGCCAGTTGAAAGGAAACCATATCATTCATTGACAAGTGCGTGTCTTGAGTACTCGCCCGTGATTGGCTAACCGTGGTCGAATCATCCTGGCACATTGACTGACAGGTCAGAATCAGTGAACTACTTAAAAAATTTCACAACCTTCAACCCTGTTTCTGGGGGATTATGCTCCTTGCACTGTGCTTGTGTATATTAATATAACCAGTAGATAAAATGACGTGGGTGAAATATAAGCCTTTTTGCTGAATAGAGAAGAGTAAAATGAAACTATGACCTCAATGATTCCGAGAATGTAACTTATTTTCAAACCGTACTGCATCTCAGCGATACGCAAATGAACTTCGCACACTTGTTCCCTAATTTTCACATTATTTCCATTAAAAATATGCCAGTATTAAGAGCTTGGGTAATATGTTAGATTTTAATCATAGTTTTGAAATAATTTCGGGTAATTCGATTATGTTTTTCACTAAGTGACGTCTATTATATTGCTTGTCATAAATTTCCTATGAAATTTCGAGAATATAACTCTTAAAATTGATTACAAGAGCGCCCACACGCAATTATCCATAATCCCATCAATTGCGACTGTGTCCATCGACCAGAGAGAAGCTAATAGACGTATCTCTAATATACGAAAATTACAAAATTATCGTAAATTACAAAAGGCAATTATACTATATGTATAGTATGTATGTCAACTCACTGTAGTCTCAAATTCCCTCTGTATAGCCAACCGTTCCTTTTTTAGGAAGTGTCCATGCCTCGTTTTCACCAATTTGCCGAGTTTTAATTCCAGTTCAAAGTGCCATCATAGACTACCGTAACCAGCGTTATTTTCAGTTCTACAGCCGTTTGTGTAATTTGCACAATATTTTTACTGAATCACATCGACATTTTAATTTCTTTAAAATAACTGATTGTATTCATGCTAAGACTTAGTGCTCACATATTGCCCTAGATTATTCGTTTCTCACTCTAAAGTTATTTTTTTATCAAGCTCCAACTTTCATCAAGCGTAAACCCATTACGTTACTGTTTATTGCATCCTATCTTGTGACTTTTGAGACTAATTTTCTTCGTTTTATTATTCATATATCCCTGATTGTTACATTCGAAAATTTTCTCCCCCAACCGACATGTACAGCATGGTTTGTCTAAACGGGAGACATCTTTCTCTCAGATAAATATTTCTCGGGTTTGGCACCGGGTAAGGCTGTTTAAGGCCAACGTTTCGATGAGAAACTCGCTCATCGTCATCAGGGCTAAGAAGGAGTCAGTCTTAGCCCTGATGACGATGAGTGAGTTTCTCATCGAAACGTTGGCCTTAAACAGCCTTACCCGGTGCCAAACCCGAGAAATATTTATCTATAGTATTCGCCGGGAAAGCCTACGATCTTTTATCTTTCTCTCAGTTTACAGTGACCGGTATTCGTAAAGTGATTGTAAGAGTAGACGAACGATTAAACGATTACTGAGGAATTTTGCACCGTTATGGATAAGCTACAGAAGGCGTCTTCTGCGGAAATATATCTTGTTACAGTGGAGTTGTCACAAAACGGTTACCTACGCTACTGCAACGGTAGGTGAAAGCAGATGCAAATAGACACTATCATAGTGGTCACGATGAGAATATTATTTCCCGTTTTTTCTCAAGCAGTCTCTAATTGGGAGGCGAGTGCTCCAATTGGAGAGGTTGGAGTTTGTTTTCAGAACTCTTATTGAATTTCGGTATTCTCCGAGAAAATCCTGGAAAATTGCAGCAGTACTTTTCCGCCTTTTCCTTACGGACGTGACTCTTTATTTGTCGTTCTCTTGGCTCTGTTCAATTGAGTAGGATAATAGTAGCTGGTACAAATGGAGATTATTTCGTATTATCGTCAATGTTCGTCAATCATTTTGTGCATGAAATTCAGTTGCAATATTTTTGAAAAAAAAGATATGATCCCTTTGATTTTTGATGCATAATAATCACGGACGACATCATGCGACATTAGAAGCACCATTTCCTTATGAGTGACCGAAGTTAAGCACTTCGGCTGGGCACGAATTTGGAGTGACCGTTCTATTTATTCGAGTGGTGTGTCCTTTGTGTATATGAGGCAGAGCCGTCGAAGAGTGTTGAACATAAATGTAGTGAAACCTGTATTAAGCGGCCACCGACGGTTCCGCTGAAAAATGGTCATTCGACAATGGTTGGTCGTTCGACAAGAGATCAGTTTCTAGGAGTATTCTATCATGAAGACTTTCGGGTTTTCTTCTTCGACCTGAAGAAGTGAGCTGAAACGTTCGCGAAACTGTAGTCAACAAAAATGACACAACGCGAAAGCAAACCCGAAAGCCTTCATGATACAATAACACTCCGCGGAAGCTTTCATAACAATCTAGAAGTATTCTGCAAATGAACGGGAGGCTGATATGAAAAAAAATATAACAAACCTTAAGGTGACGGTTTTCTTAAAACCTATACAGATGGCATGTAAATTCTCGGAGTTCAGTTGCCCCTGGGAAAATCCAATGCATGTTAATTTGATGTGCACACACAGTGAAACCTGAATTAAGCGACCACGAACGGTTCCGCGGAAAATGGTCGTTGAGAGGGGTGGTCCCTTGATGGCAGGGGTTGTTAAAAGGGGTTCACTGTACTACCAACACTATGTAAATCTTACGGCATTGAAGTATTAAATACCAAGCATCATGTCACGTACAATTAGAGGAACATTCTCATGTAGCTCTACAGATAGCGTATCGTCCCACGACGTTTATGCGTTAGGGTACAAAACTCCTCTTATATTTAATGCTGTACCGTGTTCGGCCCTATTTTTTTTCGCAAACTCTGTGTTATTTCTGCGGTTGGAATAGGAGATGTGACCCTCGTTTTTACAGATCCTGACACTCTCCCCTCCTCCCACCAATTTTACATGTCCATTCCCCCCCCCCCTCAATCACCCCAGTGCAGGGCGCGGACACTCATTAGTGAAGTCACACCCACTCTGGGATTTACGGACTGGGTTGCTTAATGAAGCGGCAGAAAGAGGCTCTGTCCTATTTTCTCTCGAGTCAGTCCTATTTCCTCATACCACCCTGAAACTCCATTGTCCGCCTTTGTCCTCCGGCCCCCTTCCTTTATTCCAAATGCCCCAAGTCTTCTCCGGGGTATCTGCGAATGAAGTTACCACCATCCCCTTACCCCACCCCAGTAAAATGTTTGACACAGTTTGCAGCAGCGGAGGATAGATTTAAGTGCCTCAATTATCGAAAATAATGGCGGTGAGTTTTAAATCCTACTTCCTCGTCACGTATTTTTGCAACGTAAACGTGGAATTAAGTCCTCGCTTTCCTAGCAATCTCTCTAATGGTCGGAGAAATTGTTTTCTACTGTCCTTCTGTGCCGATTAAATCGTGCATAAGTGTGTATATTCGCGATCCAGTTTCCATCCGGAGAAAAAATTGGAGTAGTGCGATATGTGAGCAGATGCTTCCACACTTAAGTGTCGTGTGCATCATTTCATTGTCATGCATCATCATTTTGATGACACAAAAAAGTGACATTAAATGTTGTCTTGGTAGTGATTACTTAATGACTGTGCTCTTCATATGAGCAATTTTAAAAATTGCCTCAGTAAATTCGTGTCATGGAAATTGTTTTGAAGGTACATTTGGTATTTCGATTGGTCATGGATTCATTTATTCAATATCCTGCGCACAAGTTAATTCCACAGCTTAGTTGTACCATCTTCATATGTATTTAAGTTCCAGACTCGATACCAAAATTGAAACTTAAGCGTTTCTGTTGTGATTTTCTCCGATCTTATTTCCTTTATGTTGATTTTCAAGCATAAATTAAGTTATGCGTAACCATTCCATTTGAATTCCATTTTACATTGAGATAATTACACTCGAGACCTCATATTTAAAATGACTTTAATATTCGTTATTAGACCCAGTGTTCGATTAAGGTACCATACATGACCTAGCACTGTATTCAAATTTCGTGAATTGGTTCATAAATACCTATATTTGTACATGATACACGTTAAATTTCACAATCGTCAATGCTTAGTAATTAACGTTACCTTTAATTTGGAGGGAGAATAGAGGTTATTTACCCCTCTTTACATTAGACAAAACTGTTGAATTCTGCTCTATTTCTTACAAACTCGGCTACGTGTGAGCCTACGCATGCAGAGTTTAAAACCAGTCGTAGCTCCCGCGGAAGTTCCTAGCGCAGACCTGCGCGGAAAGGAGGAGGAGAAGTTGAGGGATGAAGTACGAAGGACGGAGGGGAAAAGAGGCAGCGAGAAAGTAAGGCAGAAGAACCAAACTACTTCGCTAAATAAGCTAGAAAGCAAGGCAAATAGGTAAGCGGTTAAAATCACCCACCTATGTGACTCTACCAGGTAGCCTATTTAGAGGTCTTAATGTGAGATGAGTCGAAACGGGACAAAAGGTAGTGCTGAGTCGTCCCAATCACCAGACATTTAGCTTTGGCAGTAATAATAATGGCTCCTGGATGGATGTCTTCCCGTATTGGAGGACTGTGAAAGTTCAATAGCCCAAGTACCAAAATCATCCTCTCCAGGAACATTTGAAAACCTATACATTCATGTTTCAATTGGAAAGGACGACTAGATCTGAGATGAATTTCCATATATAGTGAGACTATTGCCTCCTCATCGATATATTGACGGAAAATGGAAAGTGACGGAACTGTGAAAGTTCAATAGCCCAAGTCCCAAAGTCATCCTCTCCAGGAACATTTGAAAACCTATGCATTTATGTGCCAATTGGAAAGGACGACTAGATCGGAGATGAATTTCCATGTATAGTAAAACTATTGCCTCCTCATATTGACGGAAAATGGAAAGTGATGGAACTGTGAAAGTTTAATAGCCCAAGTCCCAAAATCATCCTCTCCAGGAACATTTGAAAACCTATGCATTTATGTGCCAATTGGAAAGGACGACTAGATCGGAGATGAATTTCCATGTATAGTAAAACTATTGCCTCCTCATATTGACGGAAAATGGAAAGTGATGGAACTGTGAAAGTTCAATAGCCCAAGTCCCAAAGTCATCCTCTCCAGGAACATTTGAAAACCTATGCATTTATGTGCCAATTGGAAAGGACGACTAGATCGGAGATGAATTTCCATGTATAGTAAAACTATTGCCTCCTCATATTGACGGAAAATGGAAAGTGATGGAACTGTGAAAGTTTAATAGCCCAAGTCCCAAAATCATCCTCTCCAGGAACATTTGAAAACCTATGCATTTATGTGCCAATTGGAAAGGACGACTAGATCGGAGATGAATTTCCATGTATAGTAAAACTATTGCCTCCTCATATTGACGGAAAATGGAAAGTGATGGAACTGTGAAAGTTTAATAGCCCAAGTCCCAAAATCATCCTCTCCAGGAACATGTGAAAACCTATGCATTCATGTGCCAATTGGAAAGGACGACTAGATCGGAGATGAATTTCCATGTATAGTAAAACTATTGCCTCCTCATCGATATATTGACGGAAAATGCTTTGACTTTTTCTCTCTTCCCGATGGGATATTTTTTGTTTGAAACGATACTTTTTAATAGCTTTTCCTAAAATTGAAACCAGGATTCACACTATGGCGCTATAACTTTTCCTCGGTAAAGACGCCGCAATGATTTAAGATGAAGTCATAATCCTCTCTCACAGCTTTCGCCCTACCGGGAATTTCCACTCATTCACACCCCCGCGCCAGCTGGCGTGAAGGATTCTCGCGTGAGCGCAGTCGTAAATCGCATTCGCTCCGGGATCGAAGTGAGCCTAGGCGCGTATAAAGCGTTCTCCTTCCCGAGGCGAGGTTCCACCCGCAAATCGGATGTGCGGAAGTAGTTTGGTGTGAGGGCTTTACTGGGCGAGGAAGAACGCAGCTTCCCCAGGTCTTTTCGCATTGAGCGGCGGCGCAAACGATGGTGCTTCAATCAAAGCGAGCGCAAACTCCGTCGTTACTCGTCGCAGTCGCATTTATTTCACCTTGGGGCGTTTTTTAATCACGCCGAACCTCGCTGCAGTTTCACTAAAGAAGACTGTTGGAGTTATCACCACCGTCTCTTTTCTAGCTTCGACTTTTTCACACTATGGCATACGATTGTTTTTGCAGAGTTGCTTTAATTTTGCTATTAGAATATAAACTTTCCCAAAGTTTGTGGAAGAGAAAATCTTTACAGTTTCTGCAGAAAATGAAGTACGTACTCTTCTTCCCAAAAAGAAAGCAAGCCTTGCACAAGAGCTCCTATATACATGGTCTCCAATAGTGTATGAAGTTACTTGACTGCATTTAATTAACTAGAGAAAAATAAAATTGTCAATGGATACCAATTTATTTACTTTTCATAAATTCTAAGATTTGTCATTGCGTTTTTTATTATTGTAAATACTCGCATAAAAAGTTGTTCTGTGAGCCTTAGTTTGTACATTATTTTGTTTAATGCTCTCCGTTTATTTCCTAATTCCTTTGTTTAAAATATCTCACCTATATTTCACTCATCGTTCTTTGCATGCATTATAAGTGACCATAACAAAACCAGAGTTCCTTTTTTAATGCTGCCACAATGCACTTCACCATTTCTCCTCCGAAAACCGTTTAAATTACACCTCTCCACGGCTAGTATCCTCGCACCCCCTGCCTTAGGTCCAAGCTATGGCTCGCGGGGCAGTATGTAGACCTATATTTTTATGTTCACCGTAAATGCTTGTGACCAAATGCCTAGGTTGATATCGTAATCATTTTGTTTCGCTGTGTGGATGGAAATTATAGTTGGAATTTCAATGTCTATTTTTAATATCTGAATAACTATCCTCCCCACTATTAAGATCATTTCGAGATACCCAGAATAGTACTTATGTGGGTAGGAGTATACTGTGGTAAATTACAAAAAACATATTTTTAATTCTGTGGTACGATGGAACCTGCTTTGCGGTTAGCTTCTAGTGAAGATCAAAAGAATGTCCAATTTAAGATTTCAAATGATGCAGTGATCGTATGTCAGTTACAGTGAACGTATGTCAGTTGAATTTAACGTATTCTTTCTTCACGTCTTGAGGTTGTGCGTGGTTGGTCCGTCATATTTTTGCATACTCTATGGAGTACCTAATGTTTCTCCCTGTATTAACTGGGTTACGTGTCCTTCGTCACGGTCATGTGTCTTTCTCTTCAAGAAAAATGTTCTAGTTCCATCCTATATTTTCTTTGGCGTTATCAAGTCCCACATGCTGAATGGGACGGTCACAACCATCGAGATACTGCATATTAGCCAGGGTATAAAAAGGTAAAATGGGAATCGAGTTGGTGCGGTGGCTAGAGTACTGGCTAACCATATGGGCGGCCAGGGTCCAATTCCCTGAAGAGGAAGATGTTTTTCTGGGGAAACCCGATCCCTATTTGAATGTCTTGTAGAGGGCACTTCAAGTACAGTACTCCGTCTGTCGGATGAGACGTTAAGCCGTGGTTCCCTTGGAGCCTTTCGTTATGGCGCCGGATTTCTATCCACGCTTCTTCCCTTACCTATCTCATGTGACGCAAAAAAGCTTAGCTGTCGGTCGCCTCCTCAGATATCCATTCCAATCCAAAATGTAGAATGTATGCTTCGCCACCTACTCACTAGCTCTGCTGGGTATCCATAATTAAGTTTGATATTTTCTCCGACCACTAGATTTACTGTCTTGACGAATCTTCGCAAAAAGAATACTTTACAATACTCTAAGAAGGTTTTTGAAAGAAATGCCCTATTTTATGCTTTCACACTGATAGTATTATTCAATTCGACCGTCTCTAATTATTGGATGCTGCAAGCTAATGAATGTGAATTTATCCGAGTTTGATCACCATCCCATTTGATCACCCGTGGAGGATAAGTTCACCGTTCAAATTAAGGATTGAGTCCTCAACTCTCCTCCCTGTACTCACGCTCTTAATTCTCAGGTAACTAGATTCGTTATCGGTCCCAAATGATGAATAACGACCGGACTCTAATAATTTCACATCTTCCATCCCAGGGCCACTCGCAATTAAAGTCTCAATCGCCGCCATTCCCAACCTATCGGGTAGCGAGAGAAACTCGCGAATTAATGGCTTCCGGCTTGGAGATCAAATGGATGGATTAAAAAAGATTTTTAAAATCCACTCTCCTATTCTCGCCTGCAGGAAGGAGAGCATCCGTTCTCAGACGCAGCCCACTTCGGAAATTTTGGGGATAGGGAGTTCAGTTTTTTTTATTCGCGCGAACGTGTGAAGTGTTATCATTTCAATTGATAACAATTTACAGCGGAAAGTTCCGAAATGTATGTCCCTAGTACCTTTTTGCTTTATTAGGGAAGATATATTTTCCCTCGGCTGTCGAATAAAGAGGGCTAGTTTTTTGATAAGTAGTTTTTTGTTTGCCTTATTGAAAAGCGTTCTTTAGTTTTTTGTCCACCTCATTTGTGAAAATTCATCACACTTGTCTTCTTCATACTGAGTCCATAACACTGGGATGGATAGAAACACGATGAACGAGTCAATTCATCAATCACACTTTATTGTAAGTTTCGTGTGAAACTTTATTTTTCAAAGTTTGAGACTTCATTGGGATTTTAATTCCTTCAAGCATTACAATGCATAGATTCTCATTGAAATAAAGGCTAACATAATTTCGGCTCCAAATTCCGAATATAGAACCTCTCTGTAATAAGCCCTTTGAAAAGGCAATGCACACATATTGAAATTATTTTCCACGATTATTTATTCACCACGCGTTTTGATGTGCCTTTACATTATCATCAGGTATTTCAATTCCTATATGACCTAATTGCAATCTGTTGATACCCCCAGTAATATGCATGCCCGTCGGAATGCGTCGTGAATATCTAAAGCAACAGTCTCCAAACTTTTTCAGCCACGGACCCCTTTGTGTCCCACAAGTTAGTCGTGGAGCCCCAAGGGATATTTTATGATTTGGTCTACCAAATTCTGTGGGGAATATAGCACACTTTGTATAGGTATACAGAAGTATGAATAATTAGTAATATCGAAAAGTGAAGCTTTCATTTGTTGGAAGGACGTCATAATGATCAAGTAAGAGTTTGTGGCCATATTCCACAATTAAAATTAAAGATAAATACATAATGATAGTCAAAAACTTTTTCTAGTGGAAGTAAATAAATTGTGGAAGTCACTAACTTTTCTTGATCATTATGACTAATTAAGGTTAAAGAAAGAAAACAGTAGTAAAGACGGTGTTGATTTATTGCGTTTATATAGGAATCAGGGGTAAAAACGGTGCGTTAATAAAATTAAATCGCTGAAGCCGCTGTATAAAATGCTGGATGATTAGTAGTTGCAGTTTGAATTTTGTGATTTGTGTCATCTTCAGAACTGCCAGAGACGGAGCTCTTGAGAATTTACTTGTGGAGCCCTGATAGCTCTCAAGAGCACAGTTTAGGAATTGCTGATCTAATGGAATGATTAGTTCAGAAATGCTACACATAGCCATAGGTATTAATAAAAAATTCTACTCGTAGATTAATAATGAGCCGTCCAGACCACTGCTAATTAGTGATCGCCTACGCTTTTTTAGAATAATTAGTATTTTTTCGCTCAATTTCTTCGTCTGCATTGATTTTCCTAAGCAAAACGGTTCCATCATTCTTAAAACTACCCAGAGGAGGATATTTTGAGGGGAAGTTCGACAAGTGGATCTCAGTTATTAAAAGTTAGTTTATGGATCATTCATCATGACATTTTTATAACTTTCCATAACCTTCACTTCTCATATGGTGAAAGTCTTCTCGGGTCTTCCACCGGGATAAGTTTTTGATGCTGACGTTTCGGAGTCCGACTTGTACTCCATTCTCATGGCAAATGCCTTGAGAATGGAGTACGAGTCGGACTCCAAAACGTCGGCAGCAAAAAACTTATCCCGGTGGAAGACCCGAGAAGACTTCCTCCATATTATTCTCCAGGAAAAAACTAAATCATACTTCACTTTTCAGTTCTTAACAATTAAAATTGAATTACATGTAAATATTTATGTTGCTTTTTGGAACGTAAATGGTATTAGGGTAGAGATAGAAGTCGTGCGGTTGTAAATAGGGAAGGATAGAGGAAACGGGTTGGAATGATATCTCATTTTTTATATTCTTATTTATAGTTTGACCTTTACAAAGATTAGGCGTAAAATATAATGGATTAGAGGAATTATTTAGCACACGGAGAATAGAAAATGATGATTGACGAAATGAGAAAAAGCCTGAGAGAGTAAGTGTGGTTGTAGTAAGTAATGATGATGAGATGTTTCGTGGACAGCAGTTTTCATGTTTGGGAAGAACGCACAATAAGCCTTTCAGCACGTTTTCTGTTAGTATTTGCGTGGGAACCGACATTTGAGGACATTTGATTCATGAAAGGCAGGTAGTAATAGAATCAAGAAAATGTGGCGGGAAACCCAGTTTCGGGACTAGTATAGTCGTAACAAATGGCGTGTTCCATTCGACTGACTGAGTACATACTACACTTGATGAGCTCTCTGAAGAGCACCCAAATTTTGCCTCCGTCAGATCCTCGAGTACGGGACTTCGGGTTGAAAAGTGTGTCTAATTTTTTTATAGGCTATGAGCCATGCATCGCGTAAAAGTGAGCAAGATAATGACCGATTAAAGGCTAGTTAAAGATTGGCGTTACACCGTAACGTTTCAACTTCGTTTCAATTTTAGCTTCGTTGAAAAATTAACAACAAGTTGAAGCGACGCTAACGTGTCCAGTTCCCTGATCGCCAGATGGCCTAAACTTACGGTGGCAGTTGTCATCCATATTCCTTATTTTTCGAATCGCCAGTCTATGTAAACGTTCACTGCTGTGAATGAAATCAAGAGAAAGATCCATAAACAAAAATCTATTGCCGAAGTTTTAAATGAATGTGCATGCAAAAAATCTATCACGATGTAAAATATTTAAGGTTTTCCAGGTGAATTATTTGAGCAAAGATTACTCGGGATATTTTATTGTCTTATAAATTTCTTTTCTTTTCTTTAATTAAATTTCTTAATAGAAATTTGTAGAAAATTATATGGATTGGAAGGTAAATTTATCATACGGAGAGGAGAGAATGACAGTTGGCGAAATGAGAAAGAGTCAACAGTAGCTAGTGTGTGTGGAACCTGGGCTTAAAACAACCGGGATATACCGCATACCATGTGAGTGCGGTAGGGCGTTCGTCAAGGAGACATTGCGTACTACCGAGAAAAGGATTTAGGAAGATAAGACATTTCCAACCGAATAAGTTTGCATATGCAGATCATAACGTTGACCTTGGCCATCGTGTGGATTTCCATAATTCCTCGCTACTTTCCCGTGTGTCTGGATTTTTGGAAAGAATAACAAAATAAGTAATACTTGCACCAATTGATAACGGCTGCATCTGAAGTACGAATTGGAAACCGTTTATAAACGTCATTCAAAAGCTGCGTGACGGCTTTGACAACAATGAGAAATTTTCAGCTTTGTATGACCGCCAACACCTCTGCTACTGCACTCATTATCGAAATGATGATGGCTGAGTCTGTCGTCGACACGACATCACCTCGTATGATACCAGAGAAATCTTTGCTCAAATCATCACGATGCTTTCATCAATACAGAAATTATATCAGTCAAGTATTATTGGTTTATTTACCTTGGAAACTGTATAATTATCTGATGAAAATGCTGATGATGAGATGACTGTATTTAAGGGTTTACATTGGCCGTAAACTGGTTCAGAGCTTGTGATCCTTTACTCCTCCATAAAAACCAACCCATTTAACTTGCAGCCGGAGTTAGTTGCTCACCTGGACAACGATTGTTAACCACCCACCCATGAAATGGGATGAGCTAAGTAGGAATTCATTTAGCAAAGAGATAATGGATATGTGAGTAGAACATTTCCTATTGAATAGTTTTTAAGGTAATTTAAAGGAAGGTAAAGTAAGGAAGAGGTAATTTTATATATCTCAAGTCACTTGAGACGGATGCCAGTAGGCATGACAGCAGCGACTAATGAACGGATGAGAAAGTTAAAGAGAGGCGCTACTTCGCTCTGGCTAGGCCACACCTCGAATACGCCACGAGCATATGGGACCCTGGTCATAGAGATTTAACCAAAATAATTAAAATAATACGAATAAAATCAGCACACTTCATAAGAAACTGTTACGAACATATAGTGTCTCAAAACTTTTAAAAAGATTAATGTGGGAGCCCCTAGAGACTCGGCGGCTACACGATAGGCTTAGCTTGCCTAAGAAATTCAGAACTGGTGTGTTTCAGAGCGATACAGAGAATATTATCATGGAGCCTCACTACATCTCTATGTCTGATAGAAGCGATAAAATAAGAGACATACATTGCCAAACAGATGGTTAAAAAAACGAGTTTTTTCCGCACGCAATGAGTGGCCACAATAAAAACTGAGCTCCACTCAATTTACTCCCAAAATATACGTCACCATTTCACCTCACAAAACCTTATCCTTTGCATCTTTACACGGCTGGTGGCCTAACAACCCCTGCCACACGTCCACGCGTTGGCTCGCAGGGTAGTATGTGGAAGTGAATGAATGCGTTGATGCAACCATATTACATTGCAAGAACATAGTTTAATTATCTGTCTAAAATTTTGGCTTAGAAACAATTATGTGAGGGGAAAGTATCCTTGAAATGGTACTTAAAGCACTCATTTTAGCACCGAAACTACATAGGATGGCCCTTGGATATGTTTAAAGGATAATGTGGAGAGCAATTTACGAGTACCAATGGTATGAAGAGCGCGTAAAAACTTGAATTTTTTCGACGCAAACCCATGTTTAGCTATGAATGTAGATTAGGCACCTAATCGCAGGTAGTCAGGGGGCTGACAAGTGTTTTAAAATGCAAATGGGTAAATCTTTACTTTATCTCCTTCCGTCCTTTTCACTTCGCTTCTCATTCTTATTTCATTCTTCCATTTCCCGCAAAACCCATAAAACCCAAATCCCTCCATCATTAATTTTTTCTCTCACTGGATTTGCCCGTTCTTAGGCACTTCCCTCTCTCTGGTATTCACGAGGCGTTGTTTCATATTTTGGCCTCTTCGTGGACGAGTTCAAGAGAGAGCATTAGCTTAGATTTATCGCCCTTCTCCCTCGTTTTATGCTGGAATTCAAGCATTAGTAATGGCGTAAAAACCCTGGTTAAATTTCAGTAATGGATCGATGGATAAGGAGCCTCTCCAGTTTTTTTTCCTACTATCGGCTAGATTCCTTTTCATGTAGATGCTATGCAGAGAACTCTACCAATGGTTATTCTGTATTGCCTTCTACCAAGCTGAAATTTAATTTCCCATTTATTCCGCACATATTGTTTGACCATTCCATCCGGTAATGCCACTATTTTAGCTAAATTATTTAGGAAACTATGTCAATTAACCGATAGTGTTAGCATTTGCTTCTTTTTCTCTACTTCTTTTTCTTACAATAGGTCAGATTTCTTTGCCTGTAGATCCTGTGTAGAGGACTCTTCCTAAGGTTATCCTGTATTGACTTCCGTCTACCTATCTGACATTTAATGTCCTATTCTGTCCGTATATATTGTTTAACCATTCCATCCGGTATTGCCACTATTAGAACTACATTATTTAAGAAACTATGCCAATACACTGATATTGTTAGCATTTGGAGCGCCTCTACTTCTTTTTCTTACTAAAGATCAGATTTCTTTACAGGTAAATGCTGTGTAGAGGACCCTTCTAAAGGTTATTCTGCATTGACATCCGTCTACCTATCTGAAACTTAATTTCCTATTGAGTCCGTACATACGATATTATTAGGCCATTCAATACGGTATTGCCACTGTTAGTACCTACATTAATTAAAACACTTTTTCGATAAGCCAATATAGCTAAGATAAACGGACGGATAAAATAAGAAAAGATGAAGTATACGTAAGAATAGGAGAGGAAAGAACCATATGGAACACCATACAGAAACGAATAATCAGTTGGATTGAACACATGGTGAGGCACAATGGGTTTGTGAAGAACAAAATTGAAGGTGAAGTAGAGGGAACAGTCCCCAGAGGAAGACCCTGGAATATGTTCATGGACTAAATAAAGAGGAGAGTACATAGGATGAGCTGCCAGGAAATAAGGGACCATTAGATAGGTAAGGGAGTTAGTTAGTGATGGCTGTAGGGCTGCCGTCATTCAATCATAGGATTGCAATAATGATGATGGGATTTTATTTTTGTTCCACAACTCACGGGGAGGAATGAGCGTAAGATGTATTAATTTATTTCTTAGGTGGCAATGATTCTATTTTTTCCGGTGACTGCTTACAATGTTATCCGTTCAAGTTTCTCTTTGAGCAATATGGATTAAACCTAACTATAAATGAAAAATACGCTATCCTCAATCATTTTAAGAGAGAATTGGCTCAAATAGGTAGATATGACATTGAATAGGCAATTCAAAAACTTAAGCTATAACTAGAAAACGTGGGAAAAAATCTTGCTACGAAAACATTTTTCTAATATATTGGAGTGGGAGGGTGGGAGTAAAATGACTTTTTGCTGATTAGGAGGTAATGATATACTCTTCCACTTGCATCATAAATTCAGCGAAGCGATAAACAAATGTATGAGAGGATAAATGCATTTAGTGGCCCAAGTAATTGGTAATTTCAAATTACATCATATATTTTCTCCGCGGAAATGAATAAATTAACCATGTACGTGTTAGTTTAATTGCAAATAGTTAAGTTTGATAAGCTAGGAGATCGTGCCCGAATGTGATCAAAGTTTGGCAGAATTATTCCAGTGTATCGTCACCGATTTGCACCAACTATTGAACTCTTAGCTGTCAATGAAACCTAGCATACACAATTCTCGAATGCAATGTCAAGAGTAAGCTCACGCATAATAATCCATAGCTTTAAAAAGCCCGACTGTCTCTATCGACCTGTGAGATCCTATAAAAGGTATTGCTTATATATATAAAAAGAGGTAGTACGAGCCATGATGGGTAACGGTATAATTCTATCGTAATTGAAATTGAAAGTATCCCAATGAAACATTCCAAAAAAACAATGCAACTTGTCAAAGATCTATGTTCAAATACACCGGTTAATTGATTATACTGAGTCGGAATTACCGGTCCGGTAAAAGAGGTGCTTAAAAATACTCGTCGGTTAAAAATTGGTACTTTTTAGAAAGTGTCCATGCCTACGGTATGGGTCATTTTTAATTCTTGATTCGTCTTCCTGGATGACAATTAGCAAGGACATATTCGTCCTACGATAGATCATCTGCGTAGCTGCCTAGAAACTCGCGTGAATGAAAATAAACTAGATTACTGCAGAGCAGTTATTGAATTTTCCGCTGAAAAGCAGTCAAGTACATGCATACATTATTGGAAAATTTAACTCAAAGTTTCTGATGGCTAGAACTTCTTGCACTCAGTATGGTTTGAGAAATACGTGGCGTTTTAAGCACCTAGTTTAACCTGATTATAAATGTCGTTTTATCATTACCGCAAATTAACATTGAGAACCACGCAACTTGGTGATTTAATGCTATATTAATAATTACTAATGTAATATGAATGATAAGTCACAGGATAGTCTACTTTTTTAAAAATCTCGGAAGGTCAAAAATGTGCGAAAAAGTCTCCAAAAAAAGTAATGAGAAATACGTTTACTTAACGAATATCGCCAAAATATGACGTTACAGCCACAAAGGTCCATATTTTAATAAAAGTCGAAACACTTTTATCTGCGCTATAGTGAGAACCGCCACTCTTATAATAGATCATGGTATAGTACCGAAGAAAGGACTTCAAGTTTGGCTGTAAAATAAAGCGTCGCCGACCGCGTCAAAATTATTGGCTCAACGGAAAATTGAGCCACGAGCTCAGGAGTTTATTTCTTATCTTTTTATGGGATGTTTTTAAAAAGTTTTCTACTGGTTAAGGTAGGTTTATTTGAATTTCAGAGAATCTCCTCTCAATATTACTGAAAAAAATATCAATTCCTTAAGGTGACAAATATATCAGACGAAATTATTAAACAATTGCTCGTGTAGCGCGATACAATCAAAGTACGTTTGGTTGTATTGTAGCCACGTTTATTTTACTATACTTGAAAAGATTATTCGTACGTGTAGAGGATTTGCATAGGGAAATCAAGAACGGATGCACTTAATGAATCAAAATATATTGAGATGCATACAGATACAACTGCTTGGCAGGCGAGGTGGGAAGCGAGTGACACGTGAGTGCCGTTACAACAGGAAAATACTCGTACCGGTAGTATGGGCGCAACAACACTAAGTGGCAGGTCACGGAACTACGTAAAGCAGAGGCACCCACGATGAATACTATCAAGCTCTGCTCCTACAGTACAGTTTTTTACAAACCCAATGCTCATATCAACCAAAGAAATGGTGTAACTGGCGAGTTACGTAAATAAAAGATATCTTTGCACTTAGTGGTCACCTTTAAAGTTCTGTGTAGCCATTCTTGACTTATCAGTAGATGCCTTTTTAGAATTACCAATAGTGAACTTGGATACATACACCTGTATACGTATTGTATTAGCCATTCTTTTTCCTTCTTTTAATTTTGATTACTGCTCTCTTATGTCATAAATCATCCCTCATATTTTTCAATAGTTTAGCACATACACACTTGATTGCCTTGAAACACATTAAATTCTTCAAAATATCACTCATCTTCCCTAACCTCCTCAGTTTCATAAATTTGGGATTGTCTGGTAATTTTTATATTTTTCTGATCAATTAAATTAATCCTTTTTGGATTTGTTAATTTACATGTACCCAGGACTGAGACATCGTATATTAAAAGACTTTCAAAAAGGGCCATGGTACGTCATTTTAACACATCAGTTGTTGCAAAGTCCCTTACATGGATAAATTAATATATAACACACGATTTTATTATATAGTTGAGTAATAATTGATAATGAAAGCTAAATTTATCATCAGTTTTCAATCCTATGAATATTTTTTCTGATACCTGTTCTAATACATCACAACCCCATGTTAACAAATTTGAATATAGACGCACATGGCCGCGTATTTTTTTATGACGTGGAACATTATAATGTTGAGTCATTAAATAGTGATACCGCTTTTATTTTTTGTTTATTATATAATTATTCTTCTGGAGGAATGTGTAACAAAATTTCCATGTTTATATGATCTGACTCGCATTTCTTCATTGCCTTGAGTGCATATGCATGCGATTTTCTGAAGCTGCTGCTTGCTATTTCCTTGAGCCAAACTGTGGCAGATTTTGACTAGAGGAATGTATCGCTCCCTTCGCCCGTTCGGCAATATCCTCATTGGCGACGGCCAGCAGGTGAGAAGCGGAATGCGAAACTTGTCGGAACGTCGGGAATACCGAGTCACGCACCAGTGCACCGCGGATCCGGGATCGGGATACGCTAGGATCCCAGTGTGCACCATAGCTCGAGTGCCTGAGCACAGTCGAGGACGCTGGTAAAGTTGGCGGGTGGAATTTCCGTTCGCGTCCCACAGAACATTCTCGCTATTCTATTTGCTCCGCCTCTCGCTTTTATACTTATGCAAGTGAGTGAGTGAATGAGATGAGCGGCCGGGAAAGATGTGGCAGGCTTTAGAGTTCGCCATCTCTGCACCAATTCCCCAAAAGAAGACTCGCTTCTTCATACTTGATTCATTCGATTCGGTGAGTGGGCCAGGGGTGGGTTGGGCAAATTCCAGGGGTGGGATGGGAGTTGGCTGCCCCAGTTGGCAATCACAGGAACTAGCTCGATGAAAAGCTCTTACTCCGTAGCTGAGTGACTGTGAGGAGTCCGCCAAACACCCCGCTCTGATTACGTTTCATCCTTCAATTAAAAGAGAAGAAAGACCTTGGGAAGAGGGACGAAGGTCTGCGACATTCAAATTTCATGGGCACAATCCCTGAGCTGAGAAGTGGATTTTAATGAGCTACGTTGCATAAAAAGTAGATTTTTACGTGTACCTATACGATTGTAAAACCAGTCTTTCCCTAGAGTTCCAGGATGGAGGCAGAAATGTAATTTACGTGGTATGAACGATTCTAATACTATCCAAGCCGAGGTTCATTATTTTTCTTCATCCGCCGTGCTGGACCTTGATTCCGTGCAAGAAAGTTGCAAATATGAATTCAAGTCTTCCGGATCTCTTTTGCATATCTTATCAACTCTTCTGTCTTTCCTGTTTTTGTTGAAGTTCCCCTGCCCGCGATACCGCTTATTAACATTAATAACATTCGTATATAATGAGTTTTCTCCTGATATTTTCCATTGAGTTGTAGTTTTCTCCGCACCTCCTTTTCCACGAGTAATTGTTTTTCATTTCAGCCGGGTATTATGTTTCCCTTGCCGTTCTCTTATTTTGGCTATTCCATTTCATTCTCTTTTTCTCCCTAACTTTTCCCTCGTGATTTTGGTTTTGTTATTTTTGTTGCCCTCATAATGCTACGGAACAACGGGTAACGGTTCAAACTTTTCGCGGAACTAAATTTATATTAATTTTTCGCAGGCATGCAAATATGCGTGGAAAAAGGTTTTGTTTTGAACAAAACGTTGCAGAAAGAAAAAATGGCATTTTGCTTTGAGAAAATTATCCATTGTAATGATTTCTCTGCTTCTGCGATTCTCTTTTCACTTGTCTTTATAAATTTTTTACTGATCTCTCAAGGAGCCTGCACTTTTACATTATCACTTTAGCTACTGTTTTTATATTACAATTTCTTACCAACGTATCCACCCTTATCGTATTGAATCAAACGAATTTAATTAAATGACTGAGTAATGGTATGAACTCAATAGCCTCTGGTTAAGACATCAGCCTCTGGACAAGTGTATAAGCGTGTTTTTAATGCAACTCCTGAATCTGTATTTATTATCATGTAATCAGTTTGAAATTCATGCCTTCCGACTTCTTAACAGTTCATCTACGCCTAAAATGAGGTATGAAACACATGTTGACGATCACTTTGTTATTTCTCTTCAAGACTGTACAGCTTTCTTGTCATGGCCATTACTCCTTCCTAAACTATATTATCTTAGCTGTCACCAGTTTCTATTTTCGCGTACCATTTTTATCCCGCAATTATCATAAGTGATTTCTCCCAGGTGCCTATGCTGTTAGATTCTGTCCTTTTATTCATACATATTGCTAAATGAGTTGGGAAATATTTTTGTGTTCTTATTTTTACCGATTTGAAATACGACCATCATCATCGTAAATAGTTTTCCTCAATCTGAGTATTATTTTTTCAATGCTCTCTAATCCATTCTCTTCCAGCTAACCACTTACTCCCTCCACCAGAGCTCAATTTTATTTCTTTCAAGATTCTAGGTCCCCGTAAGCCATTTTTAACTGCCTCCATTGTGGTTCTATGTTTATGACTACGCTTATCTGGATACGCATTACGCTTCTCCCTAACGGGATAAGGAATGCCAACGAACGCAATTATTTCTCCTAGGCCTAGGAACATTTTTCTCTAAAAATTTCCTTCATTATTCTATCCTTACATACCTCTTTCAGTTCTGATGCTTTCATGCATTGCCTGTCATTCGTTCTCATATTCATAATAATCCTAATATTCCTCCTCTTTGGTCTCTCTTCTAACACAATCACGGGTGACTTTCTTGGTCTGCCCCTTCCTCTCACACCATTCTCTCCTAACCATTAATGTTTCGTAATGCGACTCCCACCCACACTCTAAGCATGAATAAAACGACCAAGTTTCTTTCATTCATGTCCTTAGCTGGAGCAAACAACCCATAATCTTTACCCACCCATTCAAATACATTCCTCATATCCAATTTTACTATTTCCGCGAGCAATTTGTAGGCTTACCCCCGCTGCGTTAAAAAAAAACTTTCCTGAGTATAACGGCATCCTCAGCATTCGCTTTAAACAAAATTTATTTTGTAAATATTAGTAGAATTAGCATTAGAATTGCAGTAAAATTAGTAGAATTCACTGAAAGTTAGCCAAATTATGTAATGTAACCATAGAGCCAACCATATGATGGAAAGGAGGGGATAGAAATTACTTTTATTCTAGGTTTTCTGATATACCTGCAGTAGAATTGTGTTAAATCATTTAGGAAGCTGGTAAAATGAAAGTAGCTGCTGGGAGATATTAAGTGTTGGCATGTTCATAAGGTAATTGTTGTGTATGTTACGAGTGAGACGTTTGTGAGGATCATTGTTAAACTGTAATTGGTTTGAGCATAGAGGAGGGAGGAGTGATGCTCAAGCCGGTTGACAGTTGATTAAGTGGAAGAGCGAAAGTAATATCAATGTGGAATAAATCTCGGAGATGAGGTATGCTGAAGCAGGCATAGGAAAGATACACATCACTGAAAATATATAGCAGTTCCAATTTGGTGGACTTGAATAGACAGATGAGCAGATCACGGGACAGTATTGGAGAATCGGCTGAACTTATCCGGAGTAAAAGGTTTGAAGGCCTCAAATGTCAGTAATATCGGCAAATCCGTGAAGCATGGCCACAGCAGACATGGCCTTGAATTTTACTTGACAACTTGACTTTACTTGACAACACAACGTTGCTCTGCCTGCATAAACTTCTTTGCTCTGCTATTATTATCGCTTAATCTTTACGGCCTCAATATGTTGATATATGGTTACTTTTTTCTCGCACAACCCTTGCTTATAGCTTGTGTTTGGGCTTTAAACCGAAAATAATTACCACTGATAAATGTTACCGTAGCTCCACTCGTAATGTTACCACCTAAGTAATGACAGATCTTAGGTTTTCCCGGCGTATCTTCTGGATAAATGTTTCTCGGGTGTTGCCTTGCCAGGAAGCCATCGAGATCCGTCTGCAGCCAAAAAACATCAAAAGAGACGCTGGTTTCCATTTAAATAACTCCTAGAGACCCATCGTGAACACCCTTAAATACATACGGGAAGACGGGAGAACACGCACACGCCATAATCAATCAGATGGCTCCTGAACCTAGTGCAGTGAGTATATCTCCCAGCCAAAATGAAAAACATGGCATCAGAATCCCCTGAAGATGGAGATCAAGTTGATCTCCGAAACGTCGGGACCTTTGGACCCTCTTACCCGGTGCAACACCCGAAAAACATTTATCCATTCACCATTACATTATTACATCCATTCACATTATTGACTTATAAGTGGAATGAAACTTTGGCTGGGAGTGTGCGTATTCGTCACATTTCACCATTATAAATCCCACTTATTTCGAAATGATATACCTTAGACTTTTTTTCATTAATTTACATTAGACTGTCGTATCCTTTACAAGTATAGAGAAAAGACAAAAATCTTAAAAGTTAAATAATAATTTTCATTTTTATTTTAGTTATTATGCGAGAATTACCTAGGTTGCATACTGTTTATCTTGCGAAAAAAAGGAATGAAAAACTAATAAAAAATCAATCGTTACTTGTCCTAATAGTGATGCCAACAAAGTTTTGGCAATCCGCCTCACTTCTGTTCTGTTATATCCTCCGTAGTTTGGTTGTAATTATACCCACTATCCATTCCTGTGCATAATTTAATCGAGTTACTGATTGGCCAGAGGGCTTCCATTTTGTAATAAACGGAATGCTCATAGAAATAACGAGGACGCTTCAAAACCTGTCTCTCGTTTCTCTTATGGGTGAATTAACAATATTTGATTATATTAAATCTTCACGCGCGAGAAATTTCAAACGGTTCGTTTGGCCCTGCATCTCGATTCGTTTCCGTGGACGCGGGCCAACCCACGCGATCGCCGGAATGCATTAGTTTAATTTGAAATAAAAACCACCTTCCCATTCCCCTGCCCACTTTCCCCCAAAGTAATTTCAACCGACAGTCGCTCAACATTTTATGCAATCAATAAGAAAAATACGGAATCCTACCATTTCGTTCCCCCTGGTGGCTTTCCTGCTGAATTATCCCATTCCAAAAACCACCCCTTCTTTCCCCCGTACGTTTCAACCCTCTCCTCAAACAACTCCCCCGCCCATGAGGCCATCAATCACGACCACCACTCTCTCATTCCACATTCAAAACGGAAAGTTAAATAAAAAAAACCGCCCCTCCTGCAGCTATACTTATCAGATGACCTCTCCTGAACCCTCAACCCCCAGAATCCTTTATAAAGTTGCGATCCCCTTCCCCCGTCTCAATGCCAGAAACCCTAGCTCCACACCCTCGTTCAATCCCTGTCCTTCCCCGTCGCTCGCACCTCCTCACCCCCTCCATGTTCCACCCCACACTCCGCCGTCAATAAGCCATCGGCAATATTTTTGATTCCATACCCCCCTCGCTCAACCCTGCCCCTAGGGGTCGGCTGCGGCAAGACACACTCACTTGTTACTCGAATGGGCCACGCGTTCCTCCCCATTACACCCCTGATCAAAGCTTCGGAGTACTAACTCTGGGTAGAATATCGAACTTCGATACATGTAAACATAGAGGCAGTGATGATGAAATTTAAAATCAAGGAAACTTGAGCTCTACGGCCTCGTGGAATTGACAAAATTGACAAAATAGGGTGAGAAAATTTCTCCAATGGCCGTAACTATTGGCTCCAATCGTCAAATGATAAAACAGAAAATATTTTACTGTGCTGGTTTGACGTTAGCGTCGGTGACCAACCACAGCCTCTCAACCAGAATACCCTTGTGAAGGTTTACGGGAACGTTAATTCCAATGGTCAGTAGTTACGGCCATTGAAGACATATTCTCACCCTATTTTGTCAATGAATACTTAGAGTAATATTTTTGCATAGGTCTATAAAAGTGAAGGAATCATAGTGTTGTTTTCCTTTTATTTTACCGAAACTAAGGATATTAGTAAGAGCTAACTAAAACCCATTATAACACACACGATGTATTTTTATTTGATAATCATCATAAGTATTTCACTTAAATATGCTGAAGAATTGATAATATGTTTGTAAAAACATTTACCGCGATGTGGTTCATGTACTCGGTAGATATCGTTGGTAACGTTCGCTGCCTGGCATTTCTTTTTGTAGAAAATACTGGCAATGGAATTAGAAATAATATTTAATTATTTCACCCAATCTCTTAGTTTCCGGACCGGTTTCAGGGCATTTGTTCTATTTTCAGGGATACCACATTAAAATGACGCTGAAGCAAGTATAGTTCCAAATTACTTTTTACATAATTTACGAAAAATAACTTCTCGTATTAAGCATACATTTCATTCAACCTGCCAGTTGACGTTAACGTCATGATATTTAATTAACGAATACTAGTTTTATGAAGACATTAACCTATACTCCCTCTATCGAATACGATCCTTGAATCTGAGGTATAAATCAATGGAAGATTGTCTAGAATATTCTTCACTTGTTGCCATAGTGATAATATATAAAAATATATTTAGCTCCGTGAATCGAGGATAGTTTTCTACAATAATCACCTTCTTATCCGTATTTGAATTTGATCCTTCCAATTTTCAGTATCAGTTTATTCGATGTTAAAAATCGTTTCAGCGTCAATATGGTGTCGTATCGGATGGAACTTCCCCAGCCTTTATTACCCACTTAACTACTTCCAACCCCCAAGCCGCACTCTTCCAATGATTTGCACTTGTTTACATTTCACACTTGTGACGATTAAGGCCGACTGCACGGCAGTGTACCCTTCGCCAATTGAAGTCCTTAACCCTTTTGGACAGCCCTTCGGACTGGACAGATATTGCACGTGTCCCTGCGCATACATCTCTTTCATGATACGGATAGAGAGTATAAGGGGCTGGGCTCAAAACTTCATGAGATTGAACTCAAACACTGATACCCACTATGACTGCTAAATCACTTATTTTCCTCTGTACTATTCGATCCAATTTTTGTTGCGATATGTCATCAAACAAATTTGACCTCGGATTTCCAATTTTATCATTTGATTATCTTTTAATCTTTGTCATAATGAAATGGAAGGAAAGACGATTCTACGACCGGTGGTGTCAGCGGTCCATTATTGTTAGAAATGTTGTCTATAAGCGCTACTCTATGCCTTAACGTATGATGGAAGTGATTACTATGAATTACGAGTATTACAAGGTGCAATTAAACTTTGCACCCTCAGGCATCACTTTGTGGAAGTATTTTATACTTGAATCCATATTAAGCCTTTATATATTCCCCTACCTTTCCACCCAAAAATTAGTTTGTTATCCGAACCTCCTCCCCCCAGCTTATTGGCGTTGGTTACTATCGTAACTATCAATAAATAACATGCAATAGTACTTAAATAAGTATTAGTGGAAAAGTACAAGGATTGTTTTAATTTGGATTCAAGGAGCAATTTGTTTGCTAGAAAAACTCAGAACCGGTGGGTATCAGAGCGGCACAGAGAATATTATTTTGAACTACATCTCTAGGTCTGACAGAAGGGATTAAATAAGAGAAATATATTGCCGAACAGAAGGAAAATAATTTGTTCTTTCTTCGCCCAATAAGTGACCATAATATAAGCTGTGCTCCACACAATACACTTCCATAATACATGTCACCATTTCACCTCCCATAACATTATCCCATACACATTTACACGTCTGTTGTTCAAACTTCCCCTGCCACACGACCATGTGGCGGCTGGGAGGATTGTATGTAGATGCTTATGAGTAAAAGACGACGTGGTGACTGAATCAGCCGGTAACCAGAGCATGGAAAGAGCAAATTCTGGGTAGTATGATCCATGTTTTCGTTTCCTCCACATAATTACTCTTATGGTAATGCCACAGAAATCAGATTTTTTTAACCGCTCCCATATTCTAAAATATAATCAGTAGCGAGCGAGGACATATTTAGAAAGGATTGCTTCTACGAGTTGTATCCTCTTCCATGTCAAACTTTTATCCATGGTCTCCGTATTGATGACCGCTGCATACTGCTTGGGTATCTCATTGAAGCCGTTATGAAGAGAACACTATGATACGATTAACATTTACCGTGACTCGGAGGCAAAATTGTATTTTTTGCATTAAATTAATCTTTTGTTCTCCAATTTCACCAATTAACTTAGAAATTGCTCAATCAATTCGTCTGGAAATGTGAAGAGCGTGGACGGAGTTGTTTTTTCAATGAAATATGATATTTTTATTTATTTCAGCAGTTTCAGTATTATACATATTTCAAGTGTCAACATTTTAACTTGTAATTTTTAACTTATTTTCACGTAAATTAACTCATTGTTATGTTATGCATCTCTACTTGTCACTCATAAGAAGCGCGAAGTAAAATATTTTATACGCATGAATTGTGAATTCGAAATGCAGTAAGTCATCTCTACATCAATGGTCATGAATATTGTGATGAAGATTCCGCACACCCTGATTATGTTGCTTGCGATCTTTTACATAAAAAGGCCAAGTGCTTTTCAGATGATGCCTTATACAATTCCCCACGGTGACGGCATTTGAGTGCCGAGGAAAGCGGCACTTAAGTTAATGACTCCAACTGTCACCGCTATTCATCGCCACTTTAGTCACAGAACAATCTTTCAAGTTGAACTGCTTTAATTTTTCCTCAGTAAGAAGACATTTTGCCCATCCTAACAATTTTTTTACTCGTACTCAGCCACTTATTCTGCGGAAAGTGACAAAGTGTTGTTCATTTTATAATTACCGTTAGTGGATCTCTCCCTAAGAGATAACCATTAAGAGGATTTCATTTTCACAATCTTTGCGTTCCTTTCTGTTCGTTTAATGCAGCTTTATAACTGCACTGAAGCTCCATAAACACAAAATAAGGTGTCACGTGGATTTATCAAGGGTATCCAACTGCTTGCTCACCCGCCCATTACGCTCGCGAGATCACTGTTCAACGCCTATTTTTTATTTTAAGCTTAGCTTCCCCTGACCGGTGGTTTCACACCTGTGAAACTTGAAACCTTAGGGTTACGTTGCTGTAGGAATAGGTTGACTCACAGAAACGGAGGTACATTTTTAAATATCACGATGAAAATGGCTGATACTGAGTAGGGAGTGACTCTTTGCTTCTGTAAGGGGTGTGAATAATACTGAAAAGTGTAAACACTTAATGATACTTGAAACAAATAATAATAAAATGTACAGTATGTACCAAATACCCCATCTATATTTGAACTAATGATGATAGGGAAACAAAAACGAAAAGGAGATAACAGCACGTGTTGCTGAAATGTCCTATACACTATGTTAACTAACTGTCACGTTTTAGAATTAATTATCCACGCATTGTACAAATAGGTAGGTAATTATATGAACAAAGTAAAATCATAAATATATTTTTGGAACGCATCATAAAACTACTAAATATGATTGAATAGTTGTTACATTTTCTAGATTGCTATAAAATTTGCAAAAACATTTTGAATTGGACAATTAATTTTTGTTGAAATTTCTGTTTGATTGGAGAAATTATTGTTCCATATTTTGGCAGCTTTCATGATGATAAAAACTCATCAGTTTTTACGTTGCCTCTGATTGCAGTTTAACTGTTGTTGTCATTGTTATTTTTCATTGATTCCGATTATCATGTTTGCGAGCAAGGACCCGGAATGATATATCTTTTTCCAATCATATTTTCAATTTCCTTTATTAAAACCTATATTCCAGTAGCAAATGGAAGGATTCGACGAAACATCATTGCTATAATTAGTAATAAAAAGTATAAATTGTACTTCAGAGAACCCGTAATTTGAAAAATAGCTGTAATTCAATTGATAGGAATTTTAATGTGAGACAGGGGAAATTGGCGCATGGTGCGTCGCCCCTCCCCCTTAGTTAAGATGAAAGAGAGACTATGCACTGATTTTTGAGCTCCGGCATGAGTTGTCATAATCTGAGAAATTTGCCACTCTTATAGCCTGTGCTTACTCTCCTCTGAAATTCAATACAGAAATCACGTTGTTGGATCGCAACAGAATTTTTAAATCGCCTTTCTGTAAATAATTACTGAAGTTTCCTCATACGGCGCGGCGCGTAGCTTCTTAGCTTTCCTCATGAAAAGATCAATATTGACGATACAATTATTGCCAGTAATTAATTTTTAGGCAGTATCTCATAGGGAAAGGGTGCTCGCATTTAATTTCTGTTTTGATTTGTCCCGTTTCCCGTTTCAAAGGTAGGAGTTTACACTTTGAGGTGAGGATTATGTAACCGAATAAAAAATGAAGTTGATTAATTCATGGATGGATTTGCTTGAAATCGGATGTTTTTCAAGGTAAAGTAATAATAAAATAAGGGATTGTTGAGCTTAATTTGTTGTTGCTGTTGAGAATCTGGGCCCGGAACGTGTTATAATACGTCTCAGAGGCTTTGATGTGAACTACAGCAGCTTTATTGCCGATACTTTCAGTTAAGGATCGTCTTTGTGAGAACTGATATCTCACTTCCTACACTTGCCACTTGCCTTACCAAGATTAACATGTCGCGAATAAGTTACTCCCAGAATACGAGTCTTGCCATAGATTTACCAATGGTGGAAACAAAACATGGTGTGAGTTATTTAGCTTCACCATAGGAGTCACTTAAACCAATATAACCATTACTAGTTCAACTCCATGCGGTATAATTTAATAGTAATCATGATGGATTATTACGTACGAGTGCACGATACAATATGCCCAAAACCGACTACTTTTAAACTTAGTTTCAATACATGGATTTGTATAAACAAGAAGCCGCTAGCACCGACATATCCACAGAATATATATAATCGTTCGTTCATTCACTCAGACCGCTCAGCGGCAAATACTCACATAAATGTTCATACAAAAAGGTAGAAAGAAAGTGGATAGGAACACAAAATTTATTATATATATCAATATAAGGGCATGAAATACGTAAGAAAGTATATTACTAAACCCTACCGAGGAAAACAAATATACTTGTTTGTAGTTCTGGCACGGGTGCAAGCTGAATGAATAATAAACAAATGACTTCGAGCGAAAATTATCAAATTTTCCAATTTATTTCGATTTTTAGTTGAACAGTTGTATAAATACAATTTTTTAACAATCATACGACTCAATAGCAATATTAACAATTTTATTAAGATAAAGTTTTCTCTCCAAGCAATTATTTTATCAATAGTTTTACGTTCAATTGGTTAATTATTAAATAGGCTCGTTTGGATATCGCCATTTTTTCCACCAACTGTTTTATTTTACGCTCCACACCTATCATTTTTTGAGGTGAATAACAGTAAATGTTATAAATTTGAACTGACATGAAACTGTAAGTAACATTTACCGCTCATGCTTACAAAGATTATCCTTAATGAGGGAGAGAGAATTCAGCTTGGAATATGGCTTGGATACTTCCTGTTATTGCTCCGAATGTTTTTTTTCCACTTCAATTCCTCTGTGCCATTCCTCGTTTCCGATCCACATTCTGTCCGTCACATTGTCCACGTAGCCATTGAGTGATGCCCACCGAGCAGACAAACCCTTAGGCCAGGAAGCCGCCAATCAGGATTCAAATGATCAGAGCCGCTCATTAAAACTCGATGGTGCGATTGGGTGGTGGAAAAAAGTATTCAGGTGAATGTATTCGATTGGCAAGCTGGAGGGTCGGGGAGGTGGGCGGTTTGGGTTACTGGGAAACCGTTTGCTGAGGGTGCGATACAGAAAGAGGAATCGGAACTGAAAATTATTATTTCAGCCCCGGCTTTGAGCAGGAAGTATTTTTGAAACAGGCAAATCGAAGAAGAGCCGAGACAAAAACGGAAAATCGACGAAACAAAATTAACAGGAAGTAAAGTTTGCCGTTGAACTTTTTTTGTATTATTTTTTTTTAAACTGAAACAACGTACCCATCGGCACCGTAAATTCAATTTGTATCGTTTTAATCGATGGATAAAATGTCTGCGAGGTCAATGCCCTTACTCTTTCCTCTAAATAGACGCTACTCATTGAGTTTTTCATTGAAAATAATATATTCCTGAAGCGATGGAATATGCCATTCCCCAGGTACACGGAATAACAGATTGCCGTTTTCCTCTGGTATACTTTTACAATTTGAATGAGCATGTCAAATGGTAATTTTACACTCCAATGCCACCCAACATTTCTCTGAGGCTTAACAATCAAACGAGGCGGTTTTCGTTGAATTGAAAGTAACCTACCAGGGACAAGCGTTTAGTTTTACTAAACTTCTGTACCCACTTATCGGTGGTAAATAGCCACTAAAATATGACAGGAATCTGATAAATTATGTAGCCAAAAACACTGGGGTTTTTAAAATAACTTGTTTAGGATTCGTGGTGGATAATGAGCTACGCGATGCGTCTCCATTACAAGTTGATTAACTGTGTGGTGAAACATTATGATAAATGATAAAAAAATAGTCTTTCATTTTAGTCTGCTAACTCTGAAAAATAATACTCTTACTGCATATTTGCGTGTACAAATATGTTCTATATGTAGATTTACGTATTGTCATAAAAGTTTAGGGTTATATGCTACCCTGCGAGCCGCTGCTACGGTTTGAGGTATGAGTGATAGGAATCAGCCATAAATAATAATGGTGTACCTACCTTCATAGTTAGCGTGAAAAAGCCTACTCCGTGGGTTAATTGAAATTAAAATCTTATGAAGCTTAAGATATATATTCATAGGTTACACCATACATTTTAATGCCCTTGAAAGTTTACGTAGTTGCAGTCAGCTTGGAATGAATAGTTGATACATTGCCTGTTTTCATAGTCTGTGGGCTTGAGAGTCAATTATCTTGGGTCGGACGGTTAATGAATGGCTGCTAATAACTACGCATAAATAATCGATTGGAAATATTAGCTAATGAAGCGAAAGAGGAAAGCAGGTATGAGGTTGACTTGGAGTGTATGATCTAATGGTTCTGACTTAATATTTTCATCATAACTTTGTGGCTTTTTCCATTGTGAAGTAAATGGAAAGAAAAACTCTTTATATTCGGCTAAAACATTTTTTTTTATTTCTTTGACCGAGCTTCCGTCTTTACAGTCATTATCAATTCAATTAATACGTTCGTAGTGGACTATTCAAAGTTTATATTTTTTACTCTCGATTCTCAGATCATACTGCTCGATTATCAGATCATACTTCTCGATTCTCAGATCGCACACTGAAAGAACAAGTTTAAAAGTGTCCGCCAGGATGCAGGTCCTGTCAAAGGATTTAGCAGCTCCACCTTAATTATACTAAACGTTGCTGTACACATTTGGCAAAAAAATACTTCAGTACTTATTCCATGAAGTGGAGAGTATTAGATATGAATGCAGAGAAGTACTTCCAAAATCCGAGCATTACCAATCGCTCGGACCAGTGATGGAGAATTAATGACGAAATTTCCGCAGAGTTTTTTTTTCAACTTTTCCTCGTTCCCCTAATATTATCTTACCATCTTCAGTTTAAGATCTTACTAGTCCTAAACTGTGTAGATGACCTCCAATGTCAGTCGCCTCCCTAAATAATCAGTCTACCTATGATCTATATTCCGTAATCTTCTTCACCCTATGCAAAAACTAAAGAGCAAACGAAATGATCAGCGATTCAACTGATGAAAATAATTAGACCTATAATTAAGATGAAAAAATGCTCAAATTAAAAAAAAAACATAACTGATTTTCTGAAAGCAATGTCATTTAAGGCTCTAGGGAAATGTAGACATTGAATTAATATGTAATCCAATAGTCCAGATTTTCTAAAAATAGCTGTTTACTTTCAGAAAGTGTGAAATATATCATCTTTTGCTCTTTAATTCCTAAAAATTTGATTTTCTCCCGAAATTTCCGTCGCGCTTTTAAGTTTTCGATAAACCTACTGCTTCAATTTGACTAAAAACGCTCTTATAACATGAAAAATTCATTTTTTAACTCTTTGTCCTTTAAAAATGAAACTGCATTATCTCAAGTAGTTTATTAAGTCAAACAGAGTTCTTTAATAAACATCTGAAAACATTTTCAACGAAGGCCCTAGGAAAAAAATTAGACTTATAATTAATATGAAAAAATGCTCAAATTTTTAAAAAATATAACTTATATTCTGAAATCAATGTCATTTAAGGCTCTACGGAAATATAGGCATTGAATTAATATGTAATCCAATAGTCGAGATTTTCGTAAAATATCTGCTTACTTTATGAAAGTGTAAAATATATCATCTTTTACTTTTTACTGCTTAAAAACTCTGCTTCGATTAATGTGTACCCTCCGTATTTAGATGTCAGGAATTTAAAAGACACTAATTTTTCCTGAATTCCGGCGAATATACTTTTAATTGACTCATTTTTCAGCCAGAAGAGCCAACTACTCTGCCGTTTCTGTAGAAACTGCGCTGTGAATTCCTAATCGTTGGTTAATTTCAAATAGCTCACAAACTAAGTCCGGTTTATTTTTATTATCAGTCTATTTGCTAAATAAATTCGTTCATATTTGAAATTTTTCTAAAAATTATCATATAATTATGTAGAAAAATGCAATTTCTTCGTGGCTCATACTTTATCGCATTTCTCGCCATGCAGTCTCATATACGGCGTATTAAGAGAGGTTACGTAAAAATATTTTGTTTTTCATAGCAGTGCGATAATGAATGAAACGAAATTGGAGGTATGTTACGGTAGAATCACCTGAAACAGAAATCCGTTCGTCTATCCGTTCTCTTGCCCCCTCACCTCCCCACGACACCGAATTCCTGGAGCAAGCAGTGCCACGCTTCGCCATTTCTCACGGACCTCCATCTTATTTCCAAGGTACGCCGTTCGGTCTGGGTTTCCAACCCCTTCTTCTCGTCGTGGAAGGCAAGGGGTTAAAGGGGGGAAAATTTGGCCTCCCCTCACCGCTGCCAGAAACCGTTCATCTTCCCACTCTTCCCGAGTGGAACACTTCGAACTTGGTCTCCGTCTCTTCCTCTCCCTCTCTTTTTCATTCTTCTTCTCTTTTCCATCTCTTCGATTCATCCTCGTCCCTCCCTTTCCCTAATACTCCCGAATATCTCTCTCGTTGCCCGTCCATTTCCCCGCCTCTACTCAACCCACCATTATTCTGCCAGCCTGAGGAGCTCTCGCGGTGTGAGGGAGAGAGTTTGAATTTTTGTTGCAAAGATTCGTGAACTTTCTAAAAGTGAGAAACACGTCATCTTCTACACTGTAGTGCTTTGAATATACTGCTTTTATTTATGTATGGCGTGAATTATTAGAAGCCTGCAATTGAAGTTGCAAAAATGTTTCCTGGTACTCAATAAATATACTTTTAATTAATAAAACAATCGATAGGTAATAAAAACTTTTACTAAAACCACAGATATAAAAATAAATCACAATTTTTAAAAATCGTAATTTAAAAGCACGACCCTGGTTTCGGCGCTGAGAACCATCTTCAGGTGCTCAGCGCAGAAACCCGGGTCCTGTTTTTAAATTACGATTTTTCTTAATTTTGATTATTATTTTTATGTGTGTGAGTTAAGTAAAAGTTTCTATTACTTATCCATTGTTTTATTAAATATGGAATACCACAAAGTAACCGAAGACAAAATTTTATTTATACGTTTAATTGACACATTTCAACGTCAAAAGAGCCAACTGCTAATTGTAAGGGAATTTCGAATGTCTGGAAAGGTCAGAGAAAAGCCAGGGAATTCTTGTAACAGTCAGGGAGAAACTGGAATGGGAATCCTCGTTATTTTTCTACCATTACGTTCATCAGCCAGTCTTTCCCGCCCTTTATCTCACCTACTAAAACTAACGTCCGTCACAGACGTGCATGGAATAGGCACCATTAATTCGTGGAGTATTCAGTTGTGAAAATTAGCTGTTTAGTCGTGAAAAAGACGTAAAATCTATCCCTTTTGTATATCCTTATTGCGATATTTACCTAGTTGTGTTAAAAATCATGATCACAATGTATTACGCTCATCATAAGGAATCCGAGGATATGTTGTTCGGAAAATTTTCCCACGCCTTTTATTTTAACTTCCGAAACTGAGGTCGAGATGTAGCTGGAGCACACTAGCTTATAGTATATACATGCTGGCAGTTCTAAATATACGAGACGATGTTTAGAAAACGTAGAAGCTGTCGCAGAAAATTAAATTCGGTGGAAAAAATATTCCAATAATGGGTGACGTTTTGGCGATCAGTCAGAGCAATCCATCAGGGAAAGGTCAGGCAATTTGAAAATTGGATATCAGTAGCCACCATGTTTGTCCTTTGTATTGAAACTGCTCTTTTAATTCCTTATTGATCATAATTTTATCGTATGAGCGGAGAAAACTCGTGAGTGAGAGATCTTGGGAGTCCCCCTTCACCAGGGCTCCTTTTTAGCCTTGGTGATAGTGGAATTGATTGTTTTTTGTAGCCTAAAGACCAGGGTAGCGTAGTGAATCAGCTATTGTTGTCGCTGTCCACAATTAAGCTTACCTCACATCCCAGTTTTGAGGAGACAGTCCCGGTTTTAAAAGTTTGTCCTGTGGTGGCAAATTAGTCCCGTTTAACCGTGAAAGACACTGGAGTTTCTCTGTGAGGACCCTTGTCCACTGCTTGAGGAAATACGTTGGGGGCAATGTATGTCGGCAACTGTGCAAACCGAAAATCATGTATCAAATTGTGTCGCCTGCCTTCGAAGAATTTTGAATGAATATTGAAGGTTTTTACTGGGTTCGATTGAAGATATACCCACTGGGTAGAAGCCAAACTTATCAGCTGTATTCTCTATCTTTTCACGGAGCTGAGAGGGGCAGAGGAAGGTGTCGGCGGGGGGTATTTTCGGCCACTTCTACAGTAATGGGATTCGAGCTAGCCCCAGCTATCATCATAAGTAAATCCGTATATTTCAGTAGAGTTCCCGCGGGGTTAACCTACAGAAATTTAAAAGAAACAGTACCTAATTTAGGTAAAAGCTAACATGATCATATCCTGACTTTCTTTGAATGTTGATAAAACTTGGCTTATTTAAAAAAAGTCGTGTTAAGAGTAGTTGATGCATATTTTTGGTAATTCCTTATCATAAATGAACAAAATGTCAGGAATAAAAACCTGCGCAACAAATTAACAAGACATATCTTGAAATCTGGAGTACAAATGCCGCTGGAGTGTCTTTCATTTGATTGTGCTTTAATTATTAATCCATCAGTCAATGCTCATATCTTCCACTGTTGATGATTCATGATGGTGGAGGAATCATATGACAAATAATTTGTTCAAGTCTCGAACTGAGAATCCGTACAAATAAACAAATACAATATACTTCTCTTCTTTCATCAGTTCATCGTGAAACTTTATAGTACAAAAATATGTGTTAACAGTTTAGGCATGAAATACTCGGGTATGATTCAAGTTGATATTTTCTGTATAGAGATTGCCTTTCGTTGCCAGCTATCGACGTTCATCTCTATAATGGAGTTGATTGATAACAGTATTTCATTAACTTTAACATAATTGCCATTTTAAACCATTAATTGCAATGTTTTATTGTGTTTAATCTCTTTCATTTATTTTCCTCTGATAATATTTTCTTATAGGGAGCTATCTAATGTCAATATTGTATTTATAAGCTAATATGGATATATTTCTGTTGGTAGTATAACTTTTGAGAAAGTGCCATAAATATTTGCATATGGATGTGCTCATAACATTCAGAAAAACTCTTGCCCAAAATATGTTACTCTTTTTAAATATATAATTTATTTTAGTGCATCATGTTAATCAATTGGAAATATTTCCGATTCGTCAGAGATTAAATTACCAGATGCTTATGCGTTATGTGTTGAGCTGTCCGTGCATTGCTTCTATCTTGCTGACACCTAGCATAAAATGTGGCGTAATATCGACCAACCATTACAGGAATTAAGCACTCATTATATATTTTTTTATCCCATAAGTTAATATTCCCTTGGAAGGAATTTGTTGTTTTCCAAAATAACACAATGATTTGTGTTCGCTATAACAGTGCGTTTGAACCTCGTCGGTCAAGTACAAAATTTATTTCAAAGATTAGTGTTTCCAGAATTCGTTCACTTCTAGTGGATCTCGGACTTCTCCATGAATATAAGTTCAATGCTATTCATTTCATCATCTTAAATTTGACCAAACTGCTTCAATATTTTTCTTTATCTTTGCTAATGTAAAGTATTTGAAAAGAAGTCTAAAAATTTTTTTCCACATGAGGCCTTTATAATTTTTCGACACCGCAGTTGTCTTTTGTTTTTGTTGTTTGTTCTTACCTACTTCTTTTAGCATTATATGAGTACCTTAATCTCACTTAGACACGACATAGGTGTTATATTAGCAGGCAATAATATCCTGCCAGTAAAAGTGCCAGTAACAGAAGTTCGTTGATTAAATTCTTTCAGTTTACAGAAAAAATTAAGGGCTCATCTGTTAGGGAAGTAGATTTAAGTTTTGATGTGGCAATTATACAAGACAGTCGACAAATTGACTTTGTGGAATTTAGACATTGCATAATAATTGTAACTTTGTAATTTTCCACAATATTTTATTGTTCAAGGAGTCCGACCGGTTTCAATGTTAACACATGAACTTCAGAGGCAGAATGCCAAGTACAGAGATGGTGGATTTATATATAAACAGGGTACCATTCGGGGAAGAAAAAAAAAGAAAAAGATTTCTTCCCAGTGTGGTCCCCTGTTTATATATAAATCCGCCATCATCTGTCCTTGGCATTCTGCCTCTGAAGATAATGTGTTAACATTGAAACTGGTCAGGCTCCTTACAATAAAATAGTGTGGAAAATTACAAAGTTACAATTATTATACTGTGGTAGTTATGTTTTCTGATAGTGTCTCTTTTGACGCTTATCAGTTCTAGGGGAATCTATTCTGCATTTTCGCTGCCTAGTGCTTGCGACGTTTAAAAACTTTGAGAGATTGCGTTGGGAAAGGGAAAGATTTGGCTTAGCAATATCATCGGTGCCTTGAGTTCTAGCTTGTCGAAGGTTACCAAATATTGGAGGAAAAGAGGTGACCTGGAAAATTTTTGGTAGTCTCGAAAACTCAAGCGGCCCAGATTATTGGAAAACTCAGGACACTTGACGTGTAAAGAAAACGGAATTCATAATATGGCCTTGAGGACAATTTTTGTGAATATGGAAGCTTCTGGTGTCGTATGTTACAACCAGAATCTCCTGGTGCTGGGAAAACGGAGGTATTTTTCGTGTTTCTCTTAGTAGATGCATTGTTGACGGGAAATGTGCAACAATTATCCTCACTGGGATTGCCTACTAATCAAGTGAGCGTCACTTTAAAGCAGTGGTTTACACTTATATCTAATACTGGCCAATAAATTTATATAAATTATACGATAAGTCGGCCCCGGTGGCGGCGGGGTAAAGTCCTCACCTCCTAACCCGAGGGTCGCGGGTTCGAATCCCGCCTGGATAGATTATTCACTGCCCAGGACATGGATGTTTGTGTTCGTCTAGTAAGTTAATTGTAAGAGAGGACTCTACAGTCCTAAATTCGCTCGAAAAGACAAGTTGAATCAACATGACCATATTTTATGACACTCCGATTCAAAGGTATTTTTAAACATTCAGTTTTACCCTAAGGCAATTATCATTCATGGCTATGTTACAGGTATTTGTTCTTGGTTTTTGTCGTTTTATGCATTGCCACCAATACTCTAACGATATTTTATCTTTCAAAACAAAAGAACTTGCCTACGTACTGTGTGATATCTCAATATGTGCATTTTGACCTCTCTCTTATGAGCCTACCCTGAAGCTAAGCGGCGCCAATGTCGTTACTGTCCTACGCTCGAGGCGAAACAGAACTTATATGCCGATGCCTACGGGGACGGAGATATGCATGTACCGGTGTTCTTCGGCGTCAAAGACACAAACATCGGCAGCAAGTGGGATCAGCGTCGTTACGTATTTCGGCGGGGGTGCCTGCATGCGGGATTGGAGACGGTAGTGTTCTGGTAGTGCATGCACAAACTCTCGTGTATGTACACCAACCCGCCGTGGAGTATTTCCCCGTGAGATTTCCGCCCTCTGTGCCTTTGCTTCAATATTTGCGCTAACCCTTACTTCCCTCCCACTCCCCCTCTCGCCCACCCCTCCCCCCAGTACAACTTCTGTCCGTGTGAGAGCGAAGCGCGCACCTTTGTTCATTTGCAAACTAGAACAGAGAGTGTGGGTTGGTTGTTCTCTCACCCCTTCCTTTAAAACCCTTTCATCCCCCCTCGCTCTCTTACTACCTCCCCTAGCCCCACACGCTCTCTCGCTTCGTATGCCATAGCCTCCGCGACGTTCAACTCTCAATATCATTTCGCGATATTTATTTGCAGTAAACTTTCGATCATCTGAGAAAATGTGGTCTTACGGTTGTTTGAGCGAGATAGTTCCCTAGTCTTAAAGGAGACCCTATTCGAACTAAACGTTTTAATTTCAGCAACTGTAGGAAGCATGAATGAAATATTAAATGACTGATGATGCAATTATATCCTTTAATATACATCCTTTAATATAAGTCTTATAATCATATCCTTTAATATAAGTCTTCAACTTGACTCATTTTTTTCACGCGGAACATTTAAAACTTCTCCAAAACGGAAGAGTTTTTACGATTCTGAAACAAATTACTGCAGTGACTATGATTTATTTTCAAAAATAAACGAGGAAAAATACAAACTCACCGCTTTTGATTTGTTACGAGATTTAGGTATTCAAAATACCTCATTTTTTTAAAATAATGTCTCTCTGGAGTGCATTTACGTACTATTTTCCTCGTTAAATGACTAATAGTTTTGGGAAAATATCTCGGAAACTAATTCGCTAATGGGATGATATTTTGGAATCTTTGGAAAAGTGAGATATTTTTCTTTAAACTGAGACCAAATTCATCGATTTTTTAGGCAAAATGATATTTCGATCAAAATACCTCAAGCCACTTCCAATTATAAAAACACTCGTTTAAACGGCCTAGCTGCGCAATCGCCGAGCAAAATGACAACACTGAATCTCTCTCTGGAGTATCATGCACGGCCACTTTTTCCCAGCAACGCAGACGATATATCAGCTAATTGTGCGTGTAAACCCCGCAAAATTCGTCGAAAATCATGGTGGCTTGGTACTGAACCTGGCTAACACATGTGGCCGGTAATTTGGAGTATTACTTCCATGTTCATGTCGAATCAATTGATTTTTCAGGGCGATTTCACCCCCTCATATATTCTCACCCGCGCACTTGAGTTCGTGATACATCATTTCTACGATCTAAATGACTGTAACATATTTCAAATGTCAGCCGTTATAAAGCAAAAATGTTGGAAAATATTGAAACATAGTGGATGAAATACGTTTGAATTGCCAAGAGAAAAATTCTTGATACGATTATAAATACGATTAATATCGAGTTCCCTTGCATCGGCAGAAATTTCCACGAGAATTAGGAAGCTTGGATAGCGTAGTGGTCTGCGAATTGGTCCAGCAAACCAATTGTCCGTGGTTTTATTTCCGGTCCAGGTTGAATTTTTCTCGTGGCAATATCGACAAAAATGTTGAGTTAATTCTCCGCGACAGTGGCATATTATGCACGACCACTTGCTCTGTGCTACGAATAAGACTGAGGTCGATAGAATTTATTTCGCATATACTATCGCTGAAATTGTCTTGAACTAAAATGGCTAGTTGGTGTAACTGGCTAACACACCTGATGGAAATAGGTAAATCCGGGTTTGAATCTCGGTCTAGTCAAATTGGTCTTACCCTCATTGTAGTTGATTCCCATGAATTTAGATTTTTACATTATTTCTCGTCTAGAAACTATTATAGGTATATTAAACTCACCCTTAAAAGTAAAATATTTGAAATACCCGCGGCTTCTTCTATTAAATTCTCTCGTATAAATTGGTTGATAATTAGCAATAAATACATGCATAAATGTGAGTAGTCAAACAAAGTACATAGGGAGCGAGGAAAAATTATGTTGCAAATCTCTTAATATGTAAGTACAGTGAATTTTCCATATTATTAACTACCAATTCGGATTGAATCAATAGTTGTACCCCTTAATATCATATTGATAATAATGACAAATATCAAGACTGGTCGCTATAGATAGTAAAAAATAGAATATGGTTAATGTTAATTACTGATTTGTTGAAATACAAGCATTAGCCCCGCGAATTTAATCCAAAAATTTATTTTATACTAGCGGAAGGTACCTGTTGAAATTCGACGGGTATGAGAAACATTGAACTTATTATATAAGGAAACCTGGCTGGCAAAGCTTGAAGAATACTGTCAGCGTGGTCATTTGTGGAGCTCGTAACCCATCGTGTACATTGTGTTCATTGTATTAGAGACGCTGACACCAGGTTATTTATGTGAATCGTTTACTACGTAAGTGTTCTCTCAGATGCACGCAAAGCCTCTATGAGAGCTAATTTGAAAATAGATATTGAAGAGTATATTTGTTGTAAGTATACATAAAACTTATCGAATACCCCCCGAAGTTATCTATTATGGGGCCCTTAGGATTCCTTGCCCTTCTTGTACAGATTTTATTTCTATGCGCTATCGTGGGCCATGGGCTATCATATTCCTATGCGCTATCTGCAGGTTAATTATATATTGCTAGATGCATTATAAATGCTAGAGGCGCAAATATCATTTGAAAATCAAATCTTTGGTTGTCAAGGAAATATGCTATTTGTGATTTCGAAGTAAAATGTGATATTTTTTAGCCAAAATATGATTTTCAGACAAATACGAAGGAAGAATGAAAATCGATTGAAATAATAAGAAACTTTCTTTATTTAGCCATACGATAAAGAAACCCCAGCCCTCTATCTTGAGTAAAAATACTGTTAAAAATTAAAAAATGAAACTACCGCACCATGCCCAATGCTTAGCATGGACCACCAGGGCCCTACAGGATGGTCTTTGAGGGCCCTTACGGCTTTTTAAAATAGCCTATTTTATGACCAAACATATTTTCTATCTACATGCTAAATTTCATTTCAATCGATCGAGCAGTTTTTGCGTTATGGAGCAACAGACAGACAAACAGACACCATTACATTTTTATCTATTATTAGTATTAGATTTTTACATATTTGCTCGATTTAGTTTGGTTCCTATAATTCACTCTCTCGTTGACTCCTCTTGCATTTTGGATCTGCAGATTCTCATAGTGATGGCAGAGGCGCTTTCCTATTGCAGCAGCACATTCATGCAGGTTCATTCCAAAATTTTCTAGCCTCACAGTTACGGCAAATGGATTCCATTACACCAATGATTATATTTGTATGTGAATGATAATCCACTTTAGGCTTGTAATTGAACGGTGCTTTCTGCGAATCGACTTCCGCTCTTCGCATTTAAATTAAGAATTGTCGTGCGATTACGTTCTATTTGAGTAGAGCGTAGCCGTGCAGTTTCGCAATTCCTGAGTTCATCGTTCCTCTCTCGTTGTCGCCGTAGCCTATCGTCATTTTTTAGTTTGTATGATTTCTGTGCAAAGCTGCCATTCTGTCTTGCTGGTCAGAGAATCTCTCCTCGTGTTGGTGGGTAGTTACGCTATTTCATTGTGTACTCGATCACTTGGCCGCAGAAGACCTTCTACCTATTCACACCTTTCTTTTTCGAGTCATGTTTGGATATGGTTGTACAAAGTAAAGCTTGTTGGTGGACCACGGCAAAGGCTATTTTGAACAATCAATTCACGTGATCTTAACTATCGATAGGAATCGAAATATATCGCGTAAAATGTATTTCTTATGGATTCTATGGAATGTTCTATTCAATTGATACGTTCTGGGCCTATATTCACCTTTTATCCATATGAGGTTCTGCTACAACAATGCTATCGGCCGTCAGGGGGACAGCGTAACAAAAACGCTGAATTTTCAGCCATTTTATGATTAAAGATTTAAGTTTCTCCTGGTGAATAGTATTAATAAACTCTTCTCGGGCTCTGCACCAGGTGATTGGCTTCATGTTTGCCGATGTTTCGGAAAACGACTTGTTTTCCATTTTCAAGGCGTGTTACTCTGTCCGTGTCAGATTGTAAACTCTTGATTGATTGTTTACAATCTGACACGGACAGTCATCAAGAGTTTACAATCTGCCACGGACAGAGTAACACGCCTTGCAAATGGAAAACAAGTCGTTTTCCGAAACGTCGGCAAACATGAAGCCAATCACCTGGTGCAGAGCACGAGAAGAGTTTATTAACATTTTATGATTGTTTTATCAAAATTTAAAGTGAGTCAGTTGAAAAACAAAAATCGATTGCAGTAATGAGAAGGTTTGTTTATTTTTCTTTTCAATGGTCTTTGCTGCGACTTTGTATGCATATTATTACTAATTTAAATATGCAAAAGAAAAAAGGTCTGTATGCCATAAAAGCGAACTTTACATGTATTACTTATAGAAACGCTTTTACTCGTCTGGAGTCGAACCGGAGACCAATAGGTAAACATGAAGTAGCCATAGACCTTCCAAGTGACATATGGAATCATGTTACAAAGTTTTACGTCATTCCGTGAAGTGGTTTGGTAGCTATAAGTGACACTTTCTTTTTTACCTTTTTCTTTTTTACAAGTTCACCTAAATTCACCAAGCCTTTCCTTAAAATACAAAGAAATAACTATATAGCACGTCAGGTGTTTCGGCTCACACCGCAGGATTGCAACTTCCGCCCTGGTCTCAAGCTTTCGCTTATACCCGGGGCAAGGAAGAGGTGGGAGGAAAGGATGGGAAGTGAAGGTTAGCAAAATCACAGCCCCTTCGAGGCCGACACCAATGAGGCGGATTGAGGTCAAAAGGACCTCAATTGGGCCTCCGCCTCCCCGAAGTGCTCGTATTAGTTTGGTTACCCCAAACAACTGAAACGAGTGACCGTCGGTCTCGCTTTCGCGAAAGACCTACCGCACATCATTGTGGACCGAGAGAGCCCGTTGCCCAATTATTTGGAATTAGGTATCTCTCTGGCTCCCTTTACGGGTTGACGCCGTGCGGTCTGCCGAAGTACGTCCTCGAGTCACGTCAGTTAGATGATAGCTCTGCCCAAAGAGTATATAAACACTACGATTGTCTGCTACGAACGCCATCTATTAAAAGTAATCCGAAGTGACGATGGGAGAAATGACAGTTTTGTATAACACGTCAGACGATTTTCCATACTGAATTACCAATTTTGAATTTTTTTTAGCTTTTCTTTAGCATTTTCCCTATAATTTTTCTTTTTAAACCACCCCTGTATAAAAGCGAACAAAACAAATAAAGAATTATTCAAATCTGTCGAGCCGGTTTTGAGTTTTAGCGAGACTAACGAACAGCAATTCATTTATATATATATATAGATAGCACCTTCACGAGGAATAGCAAGATCTCAAACAGCAAAAATATCGTGCAGCATCCCCGTTCCTCGCATTTAGAGGATAGCTGGCTGAGAGAGTGAGTGAGTTAAGTTTTTGAGATAAAGGGAAGGAGAAAGCATGAAAGAATTTTTATCAACTCTCCCGCGAAAGTGGGAAGAAGAATGTCCCCCGTTGCTTTCAGGGGGAATGAGAGCGAGTTTTAAGGAAGAAAGGGGTTTGCCTCTCGAAGATTGGGAGGGGAGGGAGTTGGATGGGGAATGGAAGATCCCTAGGGAACAGAGGAAGAAGGAGGCGTCCAGGGTTCTTCCTCCCGCGATACCACGCTTTCCCTCTCCGCACCCGACCCTTAGACCGCTCCCCCATCCCGCACTTTCGCCCTAACTGGGAAGCTCGACTCATTTGTCGTGGCTTCTTCTTCATCTCCCATCCTCGCACCGCGCCGAAAGGGGTGAGTTTTGGGGGAGAAGAAAGGGCCCCGCTGGCAGTGTAGCTGTGAGAGCCGGGAGTCGCAAAGAAGAGGGGGAGTGAAAGTCCAACGTTGCCGCCGGAAAACTCTCCCACCGTCCCAACAAACCTTCTCGGCCCCGCTTTAATCCCATTTCAAAGAGATCAATCGATTGTGCGATTAATCAGCGAGGTCTCGGAATTCTTTGGAGGGCTGATTTTCCAATTGCCCTTTTTTCCTCTCTCTCTTTGGAAATGAAAATCGACTCATTTTTTTCAGTTTTTATAATTTGCGAGGTAATCCTTTGATGGTATCGATTTTCAAATTCAGTTTTTTATGAAAATTCTGATGAATCGGCCCTATGAGGTTGGCCCGAATTTGCATAACGGTAGAAGTTGCCAAATTAGGCTGCATTTCCTGAAGTAGCCTCATCTTTTCAGTTTTACATTAAGTAATTTCTTTAACCCTTTGAGTGCGGCATGACGTGATATCACGTCAAGGGTACCGTGAGTGTTCGTGGGGGTCTATTCTGTATATCCTCGGAAATTCTGAGTCTCGACAGTGACGAAATTTTGACGTCACAGCCTCGTGAAATTCAAGGGGGAGCATTCAAAGTTAAGATTTGTCGGAGAATTGGACGTTACATTCACGGATTTACCGAGGTTCGACCGCGTCGATTCCTTACTGAATAGGTTTCACTAGGGAATTGAATAGGTTTCACTAGGGAACATCCGTAGTGAGTTGTGACGTTATATCACGTCAATGGTACCGTGAGTGTTTCAGGTTTCACCAGGGAACTTTCACTAGGCCCCCTGGTGAAAGCTGGAACACTCACGGTACCCATGACGTGAAATCACGTGATCAGCACCAGCGTAAAGACAACCCTGACGTGATATCACGTCATGCCGCACTCAAAGGGTTAAGCTACAGTAACGTATCTTTTACATAGCTTTTCCTTTGATTTCGATGCAAATAATGTTGAAACTTATAAAATTAGGAATCCTTCTTAAAAATTAATCGTTTTTTAACTTGAAAATAAAGACATGCATTAAACACCGAAATGTATTAGTTCATACTGGAGAAACCGCTGATAATTTTGGAAGTACGATTATTGTCCAATGTAGTTATCCTTTATGCTAATGAGCCACCTAAGATGCTTTCCCTGATTCACACTACGTTTAAACTTAATTGTTAAAGGCGTAACTTGAAACGTGAAATGACTCTACTGACATGACTAAAAAGAGAGGACTCTTAGTATTTTCCACACTTAAAACTTTAATTCCCGACCCAGGTTTCGACTGCCTTGCAATCATTTTCAAGGTACATTATACATGGTATGCGAGTTAATATATAGATCTGGGGAGGGGGGGTGGGGGAAGAAGTGGTTGGTTGACGTCAGAGACGTGCGTCACGGTCAGTGGGAGGTGGTGGGGGGAAAGGTATGGATAATAGGGGAGAGTGGGAGGGAAAAACACATTCATTTAAGAGATTCTCACTTATGTTCTTGGCAGCACTCAAAATTTCGAAATGTTCTAAGTAGTCCAATTTGGCTCCTTTCTTCTCAACATGTAGCACTTCTAGCAAAAAGTCACTAAATGGTCCTCTTCGATTAAATGTTTAGCAAAGGCTGATGAGATATCTCCTTTTACCCAACACGCTCTATGTTCTCGAGCCCTTACTGAGATGGCTCGACCACTTTGTCCAATGTATATTGAAGCACAATTGGGAGTAGTACATTTAAGCTTATATACACCACTTTTGTTCACAGGTGTCACTTCGTCCTTTGAGTTGAACAACAATTTGCCCCAAGTTTTTGGGGTGTAAAATGAAACATTAAACTTTGGACACTACGTTTCCTGTGATCGTCTCCTTCCAATCGTTTTCTAACGTCAAATTACGTCAGTGATTTGTCATTTGCTGTGACTCCCAATACTATTTTAATATTACCTTTACTTCTTTTTTCCGTAGGTCTGATTTCCTTGAAAGCGATTGAATGGACAAAATGGCATACTTCATGCCGTTCAAAGTCCAATATAACTAGTTTGAAAGTCATCTCACGAAGCAAAACTTCGCATCAGGTTCTCGTATCCATGGGCGTAGATGCGGCGGAAGATGTAATTAAACGGTTTTCGCTTCCAATAACTACTCTCCTGACATAGTACTGTAATCAACTTTTACCATTCTTTGCCTCCTTTGACGCGTTCAAACGCAAGCCTGACTTTCAATTAGGCCAGCCCGACTCAGTACACGGTCCTGGAGAACCAGAGTCGAAGGGAAGACGGCTTTCTAAGCCATAGATATTGCAAAAATTTCAACTTCGTCGTAGCATTTACAAAAGAAATGAGTTAGAAATTCAAAAATGAGTCTTGATAGATAAAATGAAAAAAGGAAAGAAGCCAAGAAAAAGCTGTGAACATTTTCATGGAAATCACCAAAGAAAAATGAGTCAAAATATGTATGAATTTCGTGGAGTTCAAGGTGTCATGAGGCCCTTTAGTAGGGTTTTAGGACATCAGTGTAGCGGAATTATAGAATTAGGCAGGCAATTGCAATAAGTATAGGATGTTTTTTGTTGGATGATTGTCTCGGATAAGTGCCACAATATAGTTTTGATCAGACGTTTTAGTTGACAGACGGAACTATTCGTCCAATCTCTGTCATTTTTTTTATTGTCTTTAAATGGAGTGATAGAAAAATGCATTCATTGAGTGAGGTGAGATTAAGACTCTAAAGTCTCCTCGTTTACGTGACTAATGCCATAGAGTAGACCACCATTCAGGTATCAATTTAACTATTAAATATGGGCGTAAAATGGGAATGCACACGAAAAGAATATTATCATACTTATAGTGTCTAAATCGTTGTCAGTGGGCATATGTATATTCAAAATACCATGAATTTGCACATTCAGAAGTTCTTCAACATAAATTTAGAGCACTATAACAAACATGATACTATCTATCGTAATAACCAAAATATGAAAAGCGTCTTGCGCGTCCCAAGCGATATGGTTGTGAAATATTTGTCTTGGACCTTGCTTAAGTTAAAATAAAGAAATTTTGAGGGTAACACTGAATGAAATTTCCTCCCCTACGACATGAAACACCTTGGAGGTGAACATTTTCTTTCATGCCTACCTGCTAACTCAGCGTCTTGCGCCTCCCAAGCGATATGGTTGCGAAATATTTGGTTTAGACCTCGCTTAAGTTGTTGTTTTTCCTCCTACCATGATTTCTTAAAAGAGCGCGGACTTCTTTTGAATTTTGTATTTTCTTATCAAATGTGTATGAGCTTGTTTGTGGGAACCATTGCGGGAGATTTGGGGGGAAGATAAGAATGGTGCGACCAATACAGACTTCATAGTGAAGAATACTCTGTTAAGGGAGTGTCAACATCTACAGGCTGTCATGCGAGTCGGCGCAACAGCATTTGGTAAGTGCTACGACTCCGGCTATGAAGAACGGAGGAAAAATTATTTTAAAAAGTAGTGAATATGCCTTTACGAATCAAATACTTTCTTATTCTCATTCTGAATTTTAATTACCAAATCTAAGCATTTTGCCACTCAGTTCATATATGGAGTGATGAGCTTATCCGCTCCGTAAGCAGTTAAACCTATACTTAAATGCAAAGCGGCCTCAGCTTTCGACACAACGATAGCAGTATTAAAATATTGTTTCCTATCAGTCATTAATTGTATAGTGATAGCGAAACATGGCGGCAGTTGTACAAGCGATACATTTAAGTGCAAAGTTCAATTTCCTACAAGATGACTCAACTCGGGTTAGAATGTTGGTTGCTGCGTTTATCTACCAGGGTTTCCGAGGCCTTGAACCATCATTGGCAACTTCTAAATGTTAAACCTGTAATTCACATCTCATTTCTTCCTTTATTTAGCTTTGTATTCAAATACTGGCTAGCCTCTCCGAGTGGGTGTTAAAATAAAAACTTAGTTTAATCCAAATGTTGCTTGGATCGTGAACATTGCCGCGAAATTCACTGATGGTACCAGTGCAGTTATATCGGTAGCGTTGCTTACCATAAGCTGTCCTCTATCCTTTGCTCCATAACAGACCCATTCTCCACCATCTTACTTATCTTGACGCCACACATTTTTATGCGATTGTTACCATGTTTTGCCTCCACTTAGTCTGGAATGAAAGAATTTAGCACCAGTCTTTGTGAGGCTCGAATTCTCTTTATTTGCTTTTGTTTTTCGTGTAATGTAGTTCAGGGAAAATAATATCCAACCTACCTTTTATTAGTGTGGCTATATTTTTACGTCAATCTTTAGTTTCACGAGAAGCCTTACCGTCAATATGGGTTCCCAAACCGAGACGTTTGGATGGCTAAGTCAATATCTGCCCCTTCCTGGCTGTTTTAAACAAAGGGCATCTTTAGTGTTTTGTTTGGCCCTCATATTAAATATGCCTGAGCTTGGACTCAAAAGCCGTAGTCTTGGGGTGGCGGAAAAGCCCGCTGAGAGAGAGAGAATGGGAGAAGGTTTATCAGGGTAATAAAGGGATGGAGTGGAAAATTCTTGGGAGAGCGGTCGAAGTGGAATGAGAAGTGAAAGTTCTGTCCTCCCAATGTGTGCCAAGAAGAAAACGGCCCCTTAAGTAAACTCAAGATATGGGGAAACGTTTTCCGGCCTCCTTTCTTCTTATCCCGGCCTTCTCCGTGTGCTGCGGGAGGTAATTTAGCCCGGAAAGCCGTTCTGTTTCGTGATTTTTTGCCTCCCAGATATTGAATATTGATAACCGTGGTTTTCTCCGCTCACCTCCTTTTTTTGCTCGGTTATAAAATTGAATTAGCGAAGTAAACGAGTCTTTCCTTTCTAGAAGGGTAGGAGGGGGGCCGGCTTTGGAGGAATTCCAACGTACCCTTTTTTTGTGTGCTGCGGGTGGAGACGTTAAAATTTACAACGCGCATAAAAAACCGTTATTTATCGTCCATTCCTTTGCGACGCGAAAAGAGGTTTTTCAAATTTTAACTGTGTCATTCAGTAGGACTTAAAAATTTTGCGGGTATTTAGAGCAATGTCAAACACGGAAGAAAGAGAAAGGATGTAGTATGTTATAACTATTTTGTTAATTTTACTCAGTTAATTTTATTTGTATGGATTTTTTTTACTTTTAATTTGTTATCTCCAAAATATACTGCACACTTTACTTGACTCTAATCTGGGCAACGGGTGGGAAAGACGGTGATAATGGATACCGCGTTTTTCCTGAAAATCCGTGCTACCTATCTCTTTTCCTTTTTGGTTTTCAAAAGTCGAGCGGTGATCACTGAGAGAGGCAAACGTGTTCTTTAATCTTTCACGGAAGCGGGAATTTTCTCTTGGTATTATTATGACGTTAGCATTTTTCTATGTGCTGGAGATTTCATCTTCATGCGGTCCCGTCAGTTTTGTATAATACTCGTCAGAGACGTAGCCAGGGCGTGCGAGACATTGGACGGGTGATGGGAAGGCTGAGAGAAGAGATTGGGTGGGAGGAGGTAGTGGGAGACGAGATGGTTATGTTGTGACGCATTCCTCTACGCGGTGTTCAGCGGAATTGGGGGAAGGCGGTGAAGAATTGCGGGGGTCGTGCTTTTCGCGGCCCTCCGTGGGATCATCGCATCTCGGCCTTTCATTTTCAAGGCTCCCAGAATATGATTCAGCCTGGAAACTTTCCCAGTTTTAAATATTCACTGGAGCTGCAGCGTGACCGCGAGTGAATTTACGGAAACATTTGCTTGCATTCACTGCTTCGGGTATGCTGCATAGGACGATGTGTTTCATGTAGTTCTACGATCCAATTTTTAAAAAAGTCGCCTTAAAATCAAAATTTAAACAAAGGCAAAAAAGTCACATGTATTTTGGTTATTATACTCCGATATGGAGGTAAAAATTATGAATGGAAGCTCAGAAATATCTTCATCAATTGTTTGTGAATGTTACTGGGATTAGTTTCCTAAAAATATGGACTTTTTGAAATTACTTGAATCAGAATTAAATAAGAAAAATAAGGATATTAAGGAGAAAATACCTCTTGTACTATCTATAATACTGTTACGGTTTTAATGACACTTGAGATACATGGTTACCATTGTAGATTTAAATGGAGTAAAACAATGACCAACCCCTTTTATTTTTAGTCACGGTTACTAACGAATCCGTACAACTATCTCGGTTCGAGATGAGCAAAATAAAAATATATTAATTTTAAAAAACAGGTTTAATGATTCTAAATCACATAAAATATTGCCAAATATTTCAAAATGTTGGTAATTTATTAGTTAATCTTTCTCGATGGGAACGTGATAATAAATGGAGGTTGATAGGATATATCTCTATTGTATCCAAAATGAAGGATATGCCATGGTCGATAAACATACGCATTTAACGCTAAACGTACTCTATTATAAGGGCATAGTAAAAAGTAGAAACTTAACTATAGGAAATTTTGGCCAAGTGTTTTTATCCATACTTTGATGGTTAGCACCAAGACTTTGAAATTTTTCGCTCTTTAACTTGAGGCCTTCATCTTTACTCAGTGCGTTAAGTGATTTTTGATGCACACTTGCCTCTCATTGCATCCGTACTATGCTTGTACTTCACACAGAATTGTCAGCTCTGTATCACTTAGGCTAAGGGGTGAATATTCGAGATAATTGATTATATCGACCGAAAACGTGTTCCTGCTACTTTAGAAGCGAGTCATTGCACAAAAGCTCTCGCGAATCTGATTGGATCGGGACATAGAAACAATAGGGGATAAAATCGATGGCAGATGGAAAGCTGTTTTCGTGCCTTCTATTAATTGTCTCTCACGGAGTATGAACGCCAATTATAAAAAATGTTATATTTGAACTATTTTTATATTTCAATAGCTATTTGATAATTATTTTAATTATAGCGGCAGGTACTTTGCCATGGAAACATCGGTGAGACATTCAGCAGCGTAAATACCATTACACGGCGGGAAAGTTTAGAATTCTTCATGTCCGGACAGTATAACGTTCTTAGTCCAATCACAAACTTACAAAAGAATGAATACTCTGCTAAGTTTTTTTCGCCTACAAATACCTCACTGATGAATTTACATGATAAGATCATTTTTTTAATACTATTTTAATATCATGGACTTTAATTGACATTCTACAGTTCATGGGAAGAAATGAGCGACATATGTCATAATTAATTTCTTGGGTGACAAAGGTTCTCTTTGTCCCAGCGGCAACTTACAATGGAGTTTGTACAAATTTCTTTTTGATTTTATCTGACCTCAATGTTATTAATATGTTATTAACATTTTTAAATGTTATTAATGAAGAATAATTTTTCTATTTGTAAAGTATGGAACCCATAAGTTTTTGTGCAGTAAAAAATATCAATTTTATTGTAATCATTATTTCGCCTGTAAACTGTATTCACTACAATTTTTTGTTCTTACGGATTTTTTTCCTGAACGATAAATGTTTTTCTTTCTTTCAATGTAAAATAAATAAAAAATACGCTATCTTCAAGCATTGTCAGAGGAACGTCGCACAAAATTGTACTATGAACAGCCATTTCTGCCCTTTTCCCCTGAATGAGAATTGACTAGAAAAACGTCTGTTCTCTTTAGCACGTTTGAGTGACCACGTTAGCCCACATACAAGTACTAAGGTGACGTATTTATATGCTGATATGTATATTTTATAAATAAATATAGAAAAGTTTCACACAATATGATATCAAAAGTGTTTTAAGCTTATTTTTAGCTGACCATATAATTTCAAAAACATTTCAACATCTCTTTGCTTTAAATAAGCTAGCAGAAAGGTGAAATTATACAATCACCGATGTGGAGATGCTCGAATGATACTTTGTATGGATTGTATGGATCATACGGTGGAGAGAAGGCCTACAGTCGCTCAGTACATCATACTTTGAAATGCATCAAAGCTATAGAAATATGAATCAGCCTGTGTAGATCTAGATAGTCAATTTCTGCATCTATGAGAAACGTCGTAATGATTAGATTAGACTGAATAGTGATAGATTCTAGGATAATATGACATGTGCGCAACCATTCTGCTCCAGAGGGGATTATTTAAACAGAATATTCTAACGAAGGCAGTCGTACAAAAATCTTAAAAACGAACGCGTTCCGCCATTTCGATAGCCACTGCTCAGGTCTTCGGGAAAGTAGGGCCTGAAAATATATGAACGCATTACGTCTGCCATTCAGTTTGCTACCCTGACGTATATTTTCTAAAATTTACTCATTAAATTACATTTTTATGTAATAATTAATTATTGACGATTGAAACATGCATTGATCATAGGCTACTATTGACAGATTCAAAGAAATTGCTTACGAGCTTACTTAATTGAGTCCATGTATCTGGCGAATTAATATGGAACCTCTTAATGATTGATCAAAAAAAAGTGCTGAGTTCCACTGGCGGTGGGACTCAGCATTTCTCTTTCTTCATTAATCTAACGTATTGATTCAAAAATAAATCTTCCTTTTGCGATGAATTACTGCCTCCCCGCTTGTTTTATTGAAAACAAACGCATAGAAACCTTGAAAACGACTTATCATTTGTTGAACTCGTTGACGACCGGTGAAATATTAATTACGAGGAGGATAAGTTTAAGAATTGAAATTTAAGAACCATGACTGTGTGATCTCATTGTTATCCATACCTTTACGGTAGGAAGACTGAGAAAGAGGTAAAATATGCCAGTATTCATTTTTGAGGGTCCAAGATTATGAATCACATTCGTCGGCAAATTCCCAAACTTTACTTTTCACTACAACTACAGCGTAGCAGTGAAGGGCAAAAAGTGGAACAGTTCTTCCCATTCATTAAATTCTCCGCCGTAAACCGATAGTGCTTTAATGAGTATTCAAAACTCATTCAAGGAAAGTTCCTCGTGCAGTACATTTCTATTTGCGCCCGGCTATTTTAACGAATTCCCATTCATTTCTTATAGATTTTATACGGTCATCACTCTGTGTACGCATTAAATGCTTTCTTAACTTAAGATAATTTTCAACAGGATGACTCGGGAACTTGAACATTCAGACCTCAACAGAAACTTCCATTTTGCGGGGAAATATGATTCCAGGCGATATTAGCTTTTTATTTTTACCTCCATGGAAATATCTTGTTATTGCATGAAATTCTTGTAATTGATTTTCCGACAAGAAGGCGATCAAATCGCCATCACTTGAGACTAGATAGACGCTTTTCATTCTACTGTTTTGCTAATATTATAAAATTCATTTTAGGGCTGTAATTGGCTTTTGAAAATTCGACAGTGTACAAAATCAGTGTTTATTTTGGGAGAATAAAGTAATCTCCATTACATGCCAAATGTGTCTTTAATGGACAAATAAATAACAAAAATATTGATAGTTGCAAGTAATGTATTGGATGCTTCATATTCTTCCACTGCAAAGCATTAATGATCAAAATCTGATTTTGACTTCCTACTATAACTTGCAGTTCACCCTAATAAATGGTTAAAAACCTTAAAATAAAATTTTGGGGCTTGAAATTATCTTCCCTTAATTTCTAATACTAAAGGCTGGTGCACACTTGTCCTCTCGTGTCTGTTCGCTTCCTCCCCACAGAAATATATGGCTAACTGAAATAAAGATTATCCCGAAAATGGGCGCACAGTACACCGTTCTGCCACTGTCCTACACCGTCCTCTCTGTCCGTAATTCTCAGTTGAGAATACTAGGATGCGGCGTCCGGACGCTGTATTGTATGTTGGCACTGTGCTCCTGAGTAAGATACATTTCTCAGGTCTCTCTACGGGATACAAGACTGGCCTGATTCAGGCAGTGGTCATAGACACTGACTGTGAGCAAAGTGTCTCTTCGTTTAGGCAAGCCTTGAAAAGACAGTCTTATAATAAACGGGGAGTGTAGTGTGTGCACCCTTTCGACAAAACGGGGGTAACGGACGAGCGAGAGGACAAGCGTGGCCGTCCTTAACTGATTCAAGATTTTTATGTAATGGCATATTTTTTGATATTACCTATTATCAAAACTAATTCGAAAATATAATGTACCTTGTTTCATCAACGCCCACGGTAAAAGAACCCTGGAACACACTATTCCAAAATTGTTTAATAAGCTACCACAAAATATAGAATCAATAGAAAAAATCTCACAGCTAAAGACTCGACTAAGACATTGGCTACTAGAAAAATATGATATCGACATGTGAAAAATTATATTGCAAAAAATATTTATACATATATTTCTTTTGCTTCTTTTTTATGTATAGCTGTGACTACATATTGTTTTTTTCTCTTGCGTGAAAAAGCTACAATGTAATTATGATGTATTCTCTTAAAATATATGTACATATGTTCTTCCAAGTGTTTTTGTTTGCATATCCTTGTATTCATTGCTTCTTAAAAATATTATATTATATCTTTGTAAATATTATAAACGAATCCGTGGTACACAACTTTGAAAAACTAGGCACGACCACTAATAAAAAACAAATAGGCACCTGATGACAAGCCTTGATAGGCTTAGCAGGACCTGGACTTTTATAATATTTCGATGTTGTTAAACTCTTAAAATATTGTATTCTTTTTTTTTCTTTTTCTCACTTTGTTTTTGCTTGAGGAGACGTTTTATTTTCTTTTTTTTTATCACAGTTAAAAAAAAAAATATTCCTATACAATGGACCTATACGATGTATTTAAATGCATGTAAACAAATCTGGCTACTGTTTTGCAGTTATGTTAAACTGTGTTCTGAATGTAATCATAAAATGTATTATTTAAACAAATATCCTTGTAAACAAACATCCTTGTAATAAACTTGTATTATTATTATTAAAAAAAATCGACAGTAGATAACATGTATTTGAATTTATATTGATGACTATTGCACGTGGGCGCAAATGAATTACTGAGCGTAATGGTTACTATAAATCGCAATAGTTATTCATCACAACGGTAATGAGGGGAGAGCTTGTGAGTCTCAATTACTTTGAAATAAAAAAATAACACGTCCAATTTTTTTATTTTATGTGAATTTATATTACAATTATGTTCCCTCATACCGTATGGTCTGTCGACGGGACATGCATTACACTTGCATAGAACAAAATAATTTATAATTGGTTATAAATATGCAGCCCAGGCTCATTATGATTGCCTAGGAACACGGAATCGTAAACAATCAACAACGAATTCAGCAAAATATAACATAGGAAAACGTAAACCATGAAGTCTCAATTTTTATTTGAAGATAAAATAATGTGTGATCTGACATAAATTAACAGAGTAAATTAGGTATTAATTACTGGCAGTCTGAAGTAAGTAACATTTCATGAAGTATGTGATTTTGTAACAATTTTTTGACAGCAGTTTTAAGATTACATTTGCTGTCTTGGCATAAATTATCGATGTCTTCAGAGTATTTACATAAGTTTGGGGACAAGTATTGATTTTTATCTTCTACCGTAATCAGTATACGCTTTTGGTACAAAAGATTTCCAACAGATTATTCTAAGAAAGCTGTGCGAATCTCAGTATGTGGTTTTGTCTCTCCGTTATGGAACGATGACACAAAGTAGAGTTTGAGACTGTGTTCCCAGTCATTGTTACTGCAGTAAGTTCTTTGAGCCAAAAGTTACGAATATGTATTTATGAACTGTCAATGTGTTTGGTTGCATTTCTATGAGGAAAACGACCAAAAATTGTATTCTAGCGCTTATTATTTTCTTGATGCATTCGGACACGTAAATATTCTGGTCATTCACACTAACTGAAGTTAAGACTTCTGTCTTAGTTGAGATGAATCTGGAGATTTAATGCGGTAAATTTTCATCTATTGTCTGCCTTATATGGAATAGGCAATTATGTTTATTTTTCTGCCTCTTCGTTTGCAATTAGTAGAATTTATATTTGTATCTCATTAATTGTTTCTTCTTTACAGGTCAGCCACCTCAAATTGCTTCGATATTTTTACTGGAATCCTCTTTAATCAGCTTTGAGGTGATTGCGGCCAAAGTGAGTTTGCACATTTAATTATTCATTCTTTCTATGTCGATAACATAGATTGACATTGCCTACATCAATTGAGACATCTATTTGAACAACGAACCAATGGAAATAAGTTTAAATTACGCTTGCCATTAGCAATTCATGTACGCTCGGAAAAATTAATTACACCGAGACAAATTAGTCATTGATTCAAGCAAAAAACTCTCCATTAAGTTTCATGAGTTTGATAATTATCTGTGACACGCTGAATGTATGATTTCGTCTGTAATTATAGCTTTTATAATTTCATTTCAAAGAAATATAAGTCTTCCCAAAGATAATCAAGGCTTACGTTTGCCTCATTGTCTATTCTTTTTGTGAAATTTTAAATTTATTGCGTATAACTTTTGAAATATAGTAATAAGCAACAGTCTGTTTTTGCAGCGATTAAAACAATCAAGCTTGATAAGTTATTTTTTACGTTTCCATTTGCTTACCTTTTTACATCAAATTCCAATAATTTGTCATCAAGTCTGTTCATATTATGACCTTTATTTAAAGGTGCCAAATTTAAATCATGTCACTCATTTTTCTCTCATTTGAACTCGTTACAAATTAACGTCATCTGTTTTATATGGCCGTTTTTTATTTGAACGTTGTAATTATGCTAAATTTAGTGAAAAACAGCATATTAAATAGTATTAATATAATTTGTCTTGTTGATGTTGATATTTAAAACAGTTAAAAGTAATTCTGTAAAGCAGCCTTCTCTGGTCGCGATATTTTGATGTTAAATTTCTAACTACATTATTGAAACAGGAATTAATGGTAGAAATGGTTTAATGTCATTAACTGCGCAGATATGTTATTATTTTTATTTTGTTCATTGTCGAAACTATTGTTGCCACCGGAAAGATTGATCTCATAAACAAGTAATCAAATTGGTGGAATAAATTCATATGGGAGTTGATAAACAAACGGGATAGGTTTTTACATAATTCGGTGCATGAAGATTTGAACGCATGATAAGATACGGATCATTACAAATTTTGCGAGGGCGGGTGTATATTCTCTAATCAATCGGCGCCTAGAAGTCGATTATTTTCGTATTTATGATTGTCAGACCCTGGCCATTTAGTCAATTTTGACAGTTTTTATCTAAATGTTGGCCCTAAAATCATAAATAATTTTACTGCGTAAAGGAAATCCCCGGGAAACTGGAGAGTTTTATTTTATTATATGACATGATATAATAATATATATATGATATAATAATATATATCGATACTCAAAGTATTATTTTATTTATGATGTTAAATAGCCCGTAAAATACCTTATGGTTCGAGCTTACGTTATTGATTCTTATAAACATATCCTGTGTTTGCAGGTCTGATTGAGTGGAAATGGAACATAACTGCACTTTGAAAAAAATGAGCAACTTCCGCAGTGATTGGATTAATTACGACTTTTTTTATAGAATCTTTGTCTAAGTCGCTTTGTCGCTTTTTACTGTATCTTTATCTGAAGATGCTGTAAATAACGAAACCGGTCGTAATAAATCCAATCGTAGCGGAAGTTGCTTATTTTTCAAAGTGCATTTATTGATACTTATAGTCCTTCATCCAATGCGTCAATGATTTGAAAATAATGATAACCTTATGAGTTATTTTTCCTACCTACTTTTATTATTGAAACAGGAATTATTGGGAGAAATCATTTGATGACATTAACTGTGCAGCTTATATTAACTGATGAGCCATTACTTAACTATTTATGAATCATTGCTCGACAATTTACTTGGCTCTTACTTGTCGAAAGAAAATTCTTTGCCCATCTGTTACTGTACAGAGTGGCCATGAGCAATGGTATCGCTCAATTGGGCATAATGCAGTTTTCTGCCGCACCAATATAAGAAACTAACCAGTAGATATGTATTTTAGGAGAATTTAATGGGAAAAAAGGGGTGAACATAGGCCAAACCTGAAATTCTCTCTTAGATAGAGTACTCTCTCTATCTCCAATAGCGCCACAGCCCGAGTTGAACCTTGGCCTCGTCAATTTTCTGTCTCCATCCATCTCGGTCTCTTGACTGTTCTCTCCAGCTCCTGATCCTCAGTAGGTCTCTTGCGTCTGTATCTGTTTAAAAATCGTTCCTGTTTCCGAGGCTTCAATTGACGTTTCGAAATGATAATTTGTTTCAGGGGTTTGGTTGTCAGCCATACGCCCAACCACCTTTTCGGAGGACCATTTCTCCTTTCCTCTTCAACCCTGACCCTGCTACCCACTGGGGTTGGTTACCAAATCTTCGTCAGGGTTACTCAAGTTACCGGGGTCCGCCACGTGGAGGTGAGGATAGGGATTGGGTAGGAGTGGCTAAGCGACGCTATCTGGAATTAGCATCGTGTAGAACGCGTGCACTACCCCGTTTTGATAGAGTCATAGTGGTGTGAAAAACCTTTGGTTTGTTTGAAATTTTGGTTTCCTGGTTGAGATATGTTAAATTCCTTGTGGGTCATTTTAACCTTTTTTGTTTATGACGATAAAGATGAGTAAGGGAACCCGCAAGGATACACCGCAAGGATACTTTAAATTAAAGTATCCATGACTCCGTTCCAAAGACAAAAACGACTCAGTTCCAAATATTTCATTGAATGATTGTAGTTATCTCAATCTCTCAGCCGTTCACCCCCAAATTGTCGTTCCCGTATTTCAAGAGCCTAATTTCCCGGGTTGAAACAATGTGAAATCTAATATCACGCCATAAGTGATAGTGGATATGTTAGTTATTAGTCTTGTTAGCCTCGTAACTTGGCAGTGCCCTTCCATTAGCATCTCAATGAGATGAGAACCTCAGGTCAAATTGTATATGAGAAATTCTTTATATTTAGGACAAGGCATTTTCATTGTCGAAAAATCGCAGAAATATATCCAGATTATAACTGATGGCATTTATTCTGAGAGATTTGATGTGAAAAATTAAAAATTTGCTATATGTTAACAAATAAAAATTGTATTTATGAAGACAAATTAGTGGGATTGTCACGGAAGAAGTGATAATGAGATATTTTTCTTTGAAGAATCAACTAATTAGTGAAGAGACCTCTAATTTGCGAACCTGACCTTTGGATTCATTGACATGTATATAGCTGTAGCCATGTCTCTCTTTTTTGCTCAAATGAAGTTATGACTCAGCGGGGAAACGTCGCGTCGCAAATGAGCCAAACCAATCAAGTCATGACTCAAGTTCTCTTCCGAACGATTTATCACCTTAGGATGCCGCAGCTATCGTAGTTTTCCGGTTGCCACAATTTACAAATGATAATAGAAGGGCTCAGGATATGAAGTTAACTCTCTCTCTCTCTCTATCTCTTTAAATGTGCACAACTCAAACTCAGCTTTTAAGCAAATTTATCGTCGTTTGAGTTCAAACATATGTCAATATGTGATTTTATTTCTTTTGCAAATTTTCGAAATTACAATTCCGGTCAGGGAGCATTTACTTGTCAGTAATTAAGCCATGGGAACATTTGTGATACCTTTTATTGAAGTCAAAACTGCTGGATGGGGTGCTTTTAAATGTTTCGACATTTGAAATAGAATAATTTAAATTTCAACCTCACGGAAAAATTGTGTCACATAAATGTTAATCAAAATTTAAATTTACAATCGAGCCATAATTGGAAATATTGGACTCGGCTGCCGAAGCAGTTGTATTATATTGTTATTCCGCTTTGCTAGTCATTACTCATCGTCCGGTCACTCCCTTTCGCTAATTATTAGTTAGTCATCCCGTGAAATTAAATTACAGGGCCAAGGGATATATATAGCTTGCTCATTAATATTCCCAATTCACGCCCTCAGTGAAACAATGGACTGACACCATCCGCTCGATTGCTATGAAGAGGGCCTCTCTTTGCGCCCGACAGCGGGTGCTACTCAAATTATCGACTCCGTATGAGTGCTGTTCAGATTCGATTATATTCCAATTGAATATCCATTTCCGTCCACGGCGCGAGTGAAGAGGCGATCTGTCTGCTCTTTGCACTCTCGATATCGCTAAAATGCAAATTATTACTCTCAGTTCGAATTAGTTTTTTCGCGCCAATGCGACAACGAGATCCTCGAGTGAGGCATTCTCTTCGAGGCTCGACGACATTTCCAACACTCCCTCAAGCATGGCTCCTGTTACGTATCATGCCCCGTTGCGTGTGTGACTTGCATATGGCTTCTTCTGTTGGGTTGATCATCACACGTAAACGAAACAAACCTAGCCTACTCTTTTGTATTCTCTCTATGAGCATGTTCTGCACATTTTATTACGTTTTATGATTGAAGGGGTACATCTTTAATTTCGAAGGCGTTTATAGGAAAAAAAACTAATTTTGTGCTCAAAGAAGATAGGACTAGAAACAAGGAAACAGATTGTGAAAACATTCTTGTGGAGCGTAGCACTCTGTAGATAGGAGGCATGGACCATTGGTAAAGCTGACCTGGACTAAAAGCCTTTAAAACCTGGTGCTGGAAGAGAATGCTGAAGATAAAATGGACGGACAAAATAAGAAATGTTGAAATGTACAGAAAAATAGAAGAGGACAAAACTATATGGAACACGATAGAGAAAAGAAAACAAGATAGATTGGACACACCCTGAGACACAAGGAGTTTATGAAGAACATAATTGAAGGCAAATAGAGTGAAAAGTCCCCAGAGGAAGACTCAAGAATATGTTCATGAACTAAGTAAAGAGGAAAGTACATAGAAAGAGATTCCAGGACGTAAGAGACCTAGCACTAGACAGAGAAGGGTGTAGGGCTGCAGTCAACCAATTTTAGGGTCGAGCAACCAATGATGGTTTTTTTATTATTTTCAAGTAGGAAGATGAAGGGAAGTTTTACTTTTCGTGTGTATTCAATCGGGTGTTCGCTTTGTTACCTAGTGAGTCGACTGACCGCTTAAGTCATTAGCGCGATTTTAGATGGTCATTAGGTTGATTATCTATATACGGATGATAAAATATTTACTCCCATTTACTCTTATTCGTACTCAAATATTTAGAAAAAGGAGCTTTAGATGGGACAAGTCTATGTCTAGACTTGTCTACTGATTTATTTAACCTGGGCCGAATGATGTTGGATTGCCACCTATTCCTCGAGCCCAGGTCTCTTATACACATTTATATTTTTTCCCAATGTTGGCGTGGTTAACTCATTTCTTCAAACCTGCCTCATCACAATATCTAAGGTTAATTAATATTACGTTCTTTTTATGCTTAATATGTTTAAATCATTCACAAAATATATACAAGTACTGATGCTTTTAATTATTTTCGCTAAAATTAAGAGAACATTTTAGGCATCGTTCAAATTCAAAATTAAATTTATTTGAATGTGCATAAATACACTCACATTCACATACGTATAAATATAACATATTTAATTGTCTTTGTAAATTATATTGCATCTCATTATCATTACATTATATCTATATTATCAATCACAAAAACCTATCAACAAGTAATAACACGGCATAACTGTTCAGTGTAGGTCCTGATAAGCTATTTACTTTATTTTATAGCTTGCCAGTAGGTTCCTATTTTGATCTCATATTGTCGTACATTCTGTCGTAGATTGTAGAAGGAATTACCTAAATCATAAGTAAATTCTTGGTTTGGGCATTGTATTATTCAGCTTATTGGAGAGGGAAGGGCTATTTCGTGATGGAGGAAGAGTGGAGACCTGGCGACAGCATTATGAGGAAGGGCACCAAGGGAACCATATTTCAACGATCCATCCAACAGGCGAAGTATTTGAAGTTTAATCCAATCAGGACCCATTTAGGGATTAGAATTTCCCTAATAAATATCAGCCACATCCGCGGATTCTAGCCCGCACCCCATGGATAGGAAGCCAGGACTCCAAGCACCTCATTAACTTGCTCCTCATAAATACTCGATTCCCTGATTATATCAGTATTATGAGTACCATCTCATATTGAGTGTCGAAAAAACAATCAAATTGTCAAAAAATCGATAATTGTTATCACGAGTAAACCCTACTATCAAAGTCTAATGAATAGCGCACTCCAAGGAGAACCAAAAAGCAAACGGCGCATGAAATTCACAATTGAGGTGAACGGAATAAGTCCAATTACGTTTCTTTCGTTGGATTGATCGTCCAAATCAGGTGTCAAATGGAATTGTTCTCTTTGGATTTTTGTTATACCTGCTGAGCTAGTCCCTCTTCGTATTAAACTTGGGTTCTCTTCAGTAGCTTAGTAGGTAGTAGCATATCATCTACCAACTATGATACCAATAAGGTCAACTCGAGGAGTAGTTATTGTATTCAAACCTTCAATAAGTCTTAGTGATTGTGTTTGGACGTTACTGTAGTCGTTGTTGGCGTATTAGAATGATGTGGCCTGATGATTCTATGCAAGGAGTGCAGGTCGATCTACTTGTTGCATGTATGGTCAAAGGGTTTTGATAACTCGAGCCTAAAGTTTCATATTTTCAAGGAATGTTAGTTGTTTTTTTAAGGAAGTTGCCTTAATTTTTCATATTTTTTTTCCTAAAGTTCCATTATTAATGATAGAAAAAATCTCCAAGATGCCGAAATTTTTGTCTCATTATTTGTACTGACGCGTAGAAGAAATTTCATGAGCTAAATCTCGTGTACATTTTATTTCGATGTGAATTTTCAGGAAAGGTTAAATCCGGCTTCAATTAGCATACTCCTCTTACAATAACCATACATGAGTTTTACATTTTTGCTTGAGGGCGATACGGGAATGCTACACTTGAAAAAAATACAGCTCCCTTCCCCAACGTTAAGTACATCGTATCGTGCCGTGATACTTCCTGTGTCAGCTGTGTCACTCTCGGTAACTGTTAACGGGTGGAACAAAATCTGACAAAGCTGTGCACGTGGAGGAAAGTTTTCCTCTTGATAAGATGCTCGTCAGTTGTTCATTTCGGGAAACGACATAATACCAATGAGGCACTGAAATGTCAGCTCCTTGGAGATGTTTTTCTATCATTAATAATGACATTTTGGAAAAAAGATTAAAAATTAAGGCAACTCCATTTTTAAAAATGACTAATATTTCCTGAAAATATGTAGCTTTAGCCTCGTAATTATCAAAACCCTTAGACTATGTACGCAACAAGTAGATCGACCTACACTCCTGGTGTAGATTCATCTGGTCACATCATTATTCCACGACCATAATAATGTACTCTGCTTTGAAAAAGCACAGTTCCCTTCCCCAACGTTAAGAATATCGCATCATGCCGTGATACTTCCTGTGCCAGCTGTGTCACTCTCTGCAACTGTTAACGGGTGATTGAATCCTCCCTGAAAGTTGGCATCGAAATAAAATGAACATGAGATTTAGCTCATGAAATTTCTATTACGCGTCAAATTATGTACATATTATGAGACAGAATAGCACTAAATAGACGTAACTGTGTCCGGCGAGATGTAGTGAAAGGATATCATAATGGAACACTAAAGTATGTAGCACTTCTTCCAGTTTTGATTTCTAAGGTGCCCCCTGATGATGGTTTGACAGCTGAAACGCGTTGTACCTTATAAATAAAACCTGTGAAAGAAATGCTACATACTTTAGTGTTTCAGTACAATATAGCTCGCAAAAGTGTAGAACTTATAACCAAGAGATTGATGTTTATTGAACTGTTGTACACTGGATGGGGAGAGAGGTATGTTACCATTCATTGCGATGGATGGTGAAGTGAAATCTAGATGAGGAACAAGAGGAGTGCTGAAATAATATCCATTCTGGACTGTGTGTCGTGAGGTCGTAGAGGTCGTCACTTAATACGTCGACCCCTCTGCAATTGGAATAACTCCGCTTGGACTTTGTGTGGTGCGTTTATGTGCTTCTCTTTCGTCCCTTGTTTGTATGCGTGTTTATGAGTTATAGCAGCCAGTGGAGAGAAGGGACTGCAAACACGGGGCCGGTCGTGTTTGCGGTCCAAAACTACGCAGCAAAAGGCAAACGGATTGCGTAGTGGGCGCTATATCCCATGCCCTATGCGACGCCCTATTCTGCTCACACATTTACATCTCCCTGATTTATTTCATATTCCCGCTAGTTTGTAGTTTGTCAATGTGTTTTAAGAATGCCCCGTTCTCTATCCGAGATAGTATTAGCGTTTTACACTGCACCAAATATTGTTTTAAACATTGTTGAGGATGAATAAACAAGTTAGTGCTCTAGTACAAGTAGCATGCATTTTAAATGAAGCTTATGCTTACATACACATAAGACCATTATATTGCATTAATTTACTTTATTTTTCTGTGTAATGAAATTTAAGCGGTAAATATAAAAGAGTAGTATATACTTACCTGACCAAATGAAAGAAATATGTTAAAGATCTGGTATAATATCCTTTTGATAAATATTAGAACTTTGGTATTGAAATATGTTATTTCAGTTCCCTTTCATGTTTAGAATTTAAGAAATTGTGTTAATTAGTTTTGAATGAGTATTTTTTGTAATATATATCGTATAATCTTGCCTGGTGTTAAAAATGTACATAATTTATTTAAATAATTTACTATTACATAAATAAAAAAATGTGTTGAAATTTTTTCTGACTATTCTATACAATATGAAGACTGAATAACATAATACGAATTACCTATCGTTGAAAGGATTTGAAAGTCACTTAAAAAAAGATTTGGTCTAAGCTGTGCACGTACACCATCAAATCATACACCTGGAAAATAACTTCTATCTCTCAGATACTCTGTAGGGTACGTGGCTAAGTTTCTCGGAATTTACATCACCATTCACTCTGCGACATTTCTACTCTCCTCTATTGTTTTGATGACCGGATTAAACTTTGTTGTAATGGTTCTTAGGCTTACGATTTATTTCCTCATGGGATTTTCCCTGCCTACTGTCAGTCATAACTCTGTTAGAGAACAACCTTCTCTTGAATAATGCCATCCATCATCATAAATATCATGGAAACATTGTTTTACATGTCTCCCTAATGTAATAATCGGTAATTTTCATTAATACACATTGTCAGAATATCACATCAACATTTATCCATAAACCGTTTTGTTGATACATAATTTCAACTGCGTTATCAGATATTGTAAACGGGTATGAATTTCCCTGAATATTAATTTAAGTGAATCATATTCATGCTGCACATTACATGGTTTCTTTTCCATGTATCTTGATTTTTTAAATCAAATAGTTTACTCCCCCATATTAAAACACCAGTCCTGCTGTTTCGTTTTCTTCGATCTCCCTTTTCCAGCTACGTATTATGTAGTACATAACTCCACTGCCACACTCCCTTGAGGCGGCATTAAGGATAACATGTGGGTGTAAAATGTTTCTCATGTAAGGAGGAACAGGTTTTTTTTATGTATCGAACCTGGGAAGGCAGTTCTAAATGAATAGTGTACTGAAAAGGCATCAGAAACAGCTGGGAGTTTTAATTTTAAGACCTGAGTTAAATGTAGAAGAAGAAGTGGTCCAGAGGGTAAAAAAAACGTTTTTCGTTGGAATTGGAGACTAATGGTGTTTTCCGATAATGAGTTCTGTCTTTTCCCTTTGCGCCAGCCCCTCACAAGAATTCCCTCTTTCTTGGGTTTCCTTGTCCCACCCGGCGAGTTGACGGGCAGTCCACTTAGGCCGGGGGGCAGTGAATTTCCTTCACGTAAGCGAAGGAGACAGGGTGTTCGATTTACGCCGTTCCTACCCCTCGCCCCGGGACAGAGCGTACGCTTTACCGGAGTGGGAGCCCGTCGCATAAATCAGCCGGCTCATCATCGCTGCGCGCACCTTTTCAATGCCCCGGGCGTTGATTTATCTCTTGCCGCTTGTGCCCGTTAGTTCCGCGGCGCCATGCAAGAGGTCACCACCCTGTGCTCGGCGGGAAATTTGTTGAGGAATAAATAAAGGGTGCGAGTAAATTGAGAACGATGTCGTACGGAAGAATGGAGATTTTCTGATGGCGAGCGGTGGAGAGACGGAAATCCGATGGACATATTATTGGTTTTGAAAAATATGGTGCCTGTGAAGGTAATGGGTGTTCGCCGTTGTTCTGTGGAAATAAGGTGTGGTCATGAGACCGCTCCGCCAGCCCTTTTAACTCGGCGGTAAATAACGTCATAACAAGAAGTGATGCTGGTAAAATAATTCACCTCCCGTGGACGAGTTGCATTTACATGGCTATTCATGGATTGCTTCATTTTTGTCGGGAAATAACCGTTGCCCATGCGTGCTTCCTGAACCCAGGCTCTTCCGGGGAACTCCCTTGGCCAACGATGTGGAAAGCAATACTCCCCTGCTGTTTTCCTAAATAATATCTTTCTTTGAGGTAGAAACATTTTTTAGACTATTCCATCGATTTGGATAAGGGTAGGCCATAATTCTTTGGGGTGTTAAGTGCGAGAGGAATATTGGTTGAGAGGAAACACCAAGGCAACGATGGTTAATATATTCATCATAAACAAAGCGGCTCATGAATTCATCAAAATTCATTATTGTTCACGAATTAGGGCAGGTGGGTAGTTAAAGAATTTGGGTAAAACGTGAGTCGAAATGGAGGATGGAGGACGTGAAAAGATTTAGTGGGTTCCTTAGTTAAGACATGTCAAGGTTGCAATTGAAGATTATTTGTTCTGAACGTATGACATATTGTTTATAGGCTTGTGCGGTGAACGAATTTGCCCATCGAGGGTCTATGAAAAAATTCATCGAGATGATTCTGTTTCGATGATTGTCATCGACGACGATGAGTCGATGAATGCACCGCCGTCGATGAGTCGATGAACTCACCGACATCGATTAGTCGATGAGTTCATTCATCGCCGACGGAAAGGCAGGGATAGGTACGGGCGGGCGACGCAACACAAATAATTATCATCTAATGGGGATGAATCATTACATCATCTACATCGGTGTGTTCATCAACTCATCTACGTCAGTTAATTCATCAACACATCGACGTCGATGATGACCGATGACATTCATTTTCATCAACGCGGTTCATCGCAGCGCGATGACTAAAATTATCGTCGATGAATTCGATGAATCGACTCATTGCACGAGCCTATTTTTTTATGTATGGGAGTGAGACTCGTAGTAGAGCATTGGATGGATACCTCGAGGAACTAGCTTATAACAACGATTGCTGAACTAGAAATAGTCCAATTTCATCAAGTAAGAAATAGAATGAGCAGTAAGACGAAAAATTGAAAAAAAATTGTATCTAGTGAAAAATTAACTCCGGAATCGGAGTTAGTAAATGCTGGCTGCCGTTGTTAAATGATAACATACCGTCGTCCGCGGTCGTCGAAGAGGGAAATACGAGAGATTTCAAAGGCTAGTTTATTGTTAGCATGAATGAAAACATTATTTCATTATCTATTGGCTTCTTGGAATGTAGAGATTAAGATGGGTGATTGCTTAAGAATGACAACATTTTATTCTGCTTGATAGCATTATCTATAGCCAAGAAATTGCAGTGAAAGTAGTTTAAGGTTCCAACTCCTTTTTCAATTTCCTCTCAACTCCTGTCAGTCAATGACCATGCCCCAATCTCTTAAAAAATTAAGTTCTTGAGTAACTCCCTGTCTTTGTTACCATTAAGTTTTTTTGTTGCTGATAAGATTGAGGAAGCATTAGAGATTCGGCGGTAAGGAGTGAAACATAGCAAAAATGTCCTCGGCTGAAAAGGACTGGAGATGTATCATTCTGAGAAATGCATGCGGGACACTTTTTGGTATTTTTATTTATTTATTTCGCCTCATGTGAGATTTATTTGACGAGAATTCTATGCATATATTGCAGTTGAGAGTAATAAAACTTAATTATTATTCGTAGGGATGATATCGCTAAGGTATTAATATGGAAAAGGATCAGTTATTTGTGGTGTCAATATTGTCACAAGTAAATGGTAGATATTACGCTAAAGGCGTTATAACTTTGTGCTCAATAATTTATGCTTGGGTCAGTGGCACTCTGTATTTTTGGTAACACATCGTCAATGTGCGACGAGTTATTATATACGGACAGGAAACCATTAGATGTTCGTGTCCACATCACTGATCTCCTCGTCGTCCAGTCTGCAGATATTGACAGTTACCATTGATCGTTCACGCATGCACTGAACACGTTACTAACCGTCTGATCAAATACGCTTCTCCACGTACGCGTGAGCCTATGTTTTTCTTTGAATGCCTCGCTGCATAATGGCTTCCCTTTACGATGGAAAGCGGTGCAGAGTGGATGCATTGAAAAGGTTAGTAACCTTGGTTCAAAGAGCAAGGGGTCAAAAGCCGAAACCTCTCCTGTTTGACGTAAGCATTTAAGCAGAGGTGGAAAAGATATTTGCACATTATGAGCAGTATTTGGCAATTTAGCTATCATTGGTACGTAGTTTTCTATGAACTATGACCACTTGGCGTCCTCTTTGAATGTTTGGAGGCCAAAGGAAAATCCTTGCGCCTTGCGTTTGTCATCAGTTAGGTATTACTTGAGATGTCTAGAGCAGTAATTGTGGATCAGTGAATTCACATTTTAATAACTTTTCAAGTAGGCGATTCGATAAAATACGTGGACCATATTTTATAAGAGTTCACCTGCTCATGCAGTTGAACTAAACTTACTTGCAGTAATGTAAATGATATAAGATTTTTTTTCAAATTTCATTCATTCTTTGGTCGTTCAATCCTAAGATTGGTAGACTGCAGCCCTCCAGCCTTCACTAATGATAGTTTTTTTACCACCTGGTATCCTTTCCTATGTACTTTCCTCTTTATTTGGTCCGTAAACGTATTCCTGGGTCTTCCTCTGGGGACTTTTCCCTCTGTTTTACCGTCAGTTATGTTCTTCACAAACCTATTGTGCCTCAATGTGTGTTCTATCTTTATGGTTCTTCTTTTCACTATGGTTTTTCAAATGGTTCTTTCCTCTCCTACTCTTCTGTAAACTTCATCATATCTAATTTTGTTTGTTCATTTTATATTCAGCATCCTCCTCCAGTACCAGATGTCGAAGGCTTCATGTCTGACCTGGTCAGCATTTCCAATGGTCCATGCTTCCGATCCATACAGTGCCACGCTCCCGACGAATGTTTGCACATACAGTTTCCTGGTGTAGTCCTATCTCCTTTGATCGTTGACTTTTTCCCATGAACGCCTTCTTAGCTTCGGCTATTCTTCGCTTGATGTCCGTTGTATTTCTTCCGTCCCACGTGATGATACTTCCGAATTTCGAACTTTCAAATTTATCCCATAATAAAATCTTGTTACTTCTTGAACTGGGTTTAGATAGTATTAGGCTTGTTATTTGAAATGTAAGTGAGAAAAATGTATTTATAATATATAAATAATCATTATTTTTGTTTTTGAACCCCTTACTAAGTGTGTGTTATATGTAAAATGTATTTTTTATGAAATGAATGTGTCATAGTATTGCTATTAAAAATATCTCCAGAGCCTCAAGGCTATGTGCCATATACTATCATTAAATTCTAAAAATCTAAATCGGTAAAATGCAATTTTTCTCCGAAATGTATATGCACTACAAATGACAACACGTTGGCAGAGATTCGCGTAGGATTGTTTATGGACCGTAATCGTTCATGCCATCTAAATATACAGCTTTATATTGTCAGTGTAGAGTTGCACATTCTTACAAATATGTGAGAAAATCATAAGTTTTGCCGTTTCATGTGTCAGATGTTAAATGTTAAAGCAAAATGCCAAGTTTAGCTCCTTTGAGTGTATCCGAAGAGAGACGACTACAGCTATAGGACAATGTTAAGGAGAATGGATTCTCTTTTCAAACTATTTATATGACACCTTTAGCGGTCCTTTCCACTAATAAAATAAGAAAATCTTCTTGACATGAAAAAGTTCATGGCAGTAAAGAGTGAGGTGATACTCGCCGCGTCATTACATTGCAATTAGCTGGCGCGCAAGTCGGACCCCACCGCACAATCGAAAAACCGAATATATTTTCAGGGTCACAGATGGTTGCCGACTTCTATCAGTGGATTTGCATTTTAAAAGATTCAGCGAATCTAAAGTTGTAGGTCACTTATGGTTCTTTCGTGTCCCTCTAAACGATTTTTCGACCCAAAAGGAGAAATTTTGTATAAAAATGGTTCGCCATTTAATCCTTTTATGAGAACATATGACCCACTTAGTCATTTATAGTCGCTATATCTCAAATTCTTACATCTTTACTTTGAAATATTATTACTATCTATTCCATTTAGCTTATACAAAAGCTTTTGCGACATCTCCACTTTGGAGATATTCAGTAAAAAATGACCTCCGACTTTTTTTTGCTCTTTTATGAGCCCTTGAATATTGTTAATGCGCAAGAACTGTGAAAAATGAAATCACACATCATCCGCACCAATAGCTTTAGACTTGCTGATCAAATCCAGTTTTGGAATTTTGGTCACCTTTTTTCGATTTCAGTTCATTGTGCGCCGGTGAAACTTTCGGCATCTGACTAATCAGGCTGTAGTGTCATTTATGAGAGAATGAAATATATTATGTTCTCATTCCGAGAAAATATTTACATTTAGATTCGATAAACGGATCATAGTGGTTAGAAAAGTCGAACTTCATTTTTTAATACGTAATGTATCGAATAGCAAAAATGTCAACTTATTATGTTTCCGGAATAATTTTAGGAGCTGATTGAATTAACTGTTAAATACGTTTACTCTCGTACTTGAGTCAGTTTTAATGATGGATTTTTTGTATTTGGATAAAGTTACTTTCCATTGAGATTGTTGGAATATTTCTGAATAGATCGCATCAGAATGAGTCACATTCATTCCCTTCATGTGATAATATTCATCTATTTCTTCTCAGTGTCATACAAGCTACCTTGTTGGTTAGTGGCACGGGGTGACTCCACAACATGTTTGGAACAGTCGTCCCAGTTTAAGGCCAAGACCCAATGTCTCCGTCGAATCAAAAAGGCAGTTAAGTAAATATACAGAGGTTAACTGGATACTGCGATTGTGCTACGTAGGTGTACATGCTATCATGCAGTGCACTGGTTAAGATACAACTGCTGACTTGTACTACTAATAACTTTCAATCATCAATACTGGTAATTACTAATTCATGCTGAAATAAATGTCATGCGGGACCTTTAACTCCTTTAAATGAGATAATAATGTAAGTAATAATGGTCTAACATTGTAAACTTTTAAGATGTCTACCCTACATGGTGAAGGTAGAAATTCAATGCAAATGGTCCATCTCAATTATTGTGATAGACTAATATATGCGGAAAATGGCATTTTAAGTCTATCGATCCTGCAATCTATTATCTTTATCCTATACTTGTGGTCATTTTCACCATAATTCATGGGCTCTTACAAATATCTTGGACGTCTAGCAAAATAAAATTCGAACAAAACCGAAACATTAAACCTGTATTCATCCCTCCTGCGGGTAGAGACTTCCTTACTAATTCATTTCCGTAACACTGCGGACTCACTGCAAGATTAATTCTAATTACTTTTTGCTAACTTTGTAGCTCTCTGCTGCACTGAATCTATTTCAGAGATACTACCTTTAAATTTGGAAGCGTAATGGAAACCTTACTGAAGCAACTGCGCATCATGGGTGCGTATTATCTTCCAAGTTCAACATTGCATGGGGATCGGGTTGGTGTGGTGATTAGAGTACTCACCACACGGGAGGCCAGGGTTCAAATCCCTGCCGAGGCGGATGATTTTCAGAGGAAACCCGATCCCTACTTGAGTGTCTTGTGGAGGTCACTTCAAGTATAGTACTCCGTCCGTCGGATGAGACGTAAAACCGTGGTCCCCTTGGCGCCTTTCGTTGAGAGCAGGCTAATGCCAACGTCGGGTTTCTATCCACCCTTCCTTCCTCACCTTTCCCCTATGGTGAAAATGACGTTAGCCGTCGGTCGCCTCCCCAAATATCCAAATCCAACATTGCGCGGGTTGCGAAATTACTTGGATTGAAATATTCGAAGCATCGGCCCCTTCAGTATCGCACTCGGCTCTCCGTTTAAAAGTGATTTTAATCGACGCTATCAAGTATCCTAATTGAATTAAAGGTAGAATTTACTTAGGTTGCTTACGCATAGTTCTGACTACTCGAACGGAAAGGAAAGCACGTGTGGAAAAACAATGGAGAGCATGACTTTCAGCATAATTATGATGCCGCCAATCTGCAATTAAGTGGTGGATTCGCACCGAGTCAGATTGAGGAAGCCGGTCGATGATTGCCTCGGGGAAAAACTCCCTGAGGATGGACCAATATAATCGTTGAACCCTAAGTAATTTGTTTTCCCCGAACTCATCCGTATTTATTAAGCGTGGCGATTCCGAGAAACTCGCCCGTCGAGTGGTACGATCTTTGTGCAGAAACCGTATTTGTCGTGACATGGATATTCTATTAGGGCTTGTGGACGGGGAATATATTAGGGCTTGTGGACGGGGAATATATTAGGGCTTGTGGACGGGGAACGGGAAAGAAGGGGAATAGATAAAGTATCTGTGACGCAAGCATAACGAGATAGGTAACAAAGGGACTGAGTTATTTTACGACTTCAGTTAAGAATAAGTGAGTGAGGTGTCTCGAAAACTTCAATGGATTTGGCCGCGTAATTTTGAAAAATATCTAATGATACCAAAATTTTGTGACACTCTGTATGATCTGCTATCTTGTCTCTCTGTGATCTTGCCTAGTGATAGATCTCTCTGTGGTCACTAGCGGGTGACACCGTTTAAGTTACTGCGCGACTAGTACCGCAGTTCTTTGATAATGATACCAAAACATAGTAACCTTATTTCTTTGATTTAATATCTACACTAAAAAATGGAAGCTGTTTGCCAATGGGATATTTTGCGGCTGGGAGCTGCAGTGAGGCTTTGTCAAAGAACCACGAACTTCTGACGAACTGATCACATCTGAAATATTGCGATGAGTAGTTTATATATCTCCTCTATTATTTATAATATAAAACTATCACCAAACACTCCTCTATTATTTATAATATAAAACTGTCACCAAACAGTCCTCTATTATTTATAATATAAAACTATCACCAAACACTTATTTTTTTGGAATCCAAATATTCTGATGCTTCGAAAATGTTCAGCTTGCCGCGATCATTGATTTGAGGTGGATACTCAAATGTTGGTATTTAGTTCAGCAAAAAGGATTCCATTCCTAACAGTTTTTTTCGGCACCAATGTTTCAATGCATACTGCAAGCTTTTTGCATATATATCTGTTGCAAATAATTTAACGCATCTTTATTATAAAAAGAGGATAGTCTAGCTCCAACTGCATGGAAACCTTCGATGTCGTGAGATGAACTTCATCCCGAATGGACAAAATAAGTATAACGTTACTGGATATAAAATAGAGCTGAAGCAATAATTTTCGTATATGAGTGAAATTATAGATAAAACTAAGTTAAATGGTGAAGGCACGATATTGAAAATAGCTACTTGCATTTTAAGTATTTACATATATATATATAATCGAGTTTTAAACAGCTTTTCTCGCTGTACGCACGGGGCCGTGTGCCCCAGGTTATGATAAATGAAAATGCTAGGACACCTTTAAGAAATTCCGTTTATTTCCCGCGAAACTTCGACGGAGAGAACGACACGTGTCCAAGGTCCTGGCTTTCGACGGACATTGACCGAATAAACCCCGCTGAAGGTGAGGGCCCGGATCAGAAAGTTTTATTGAATCCTCGATTAGCGGTACTGCAAAGGAGCTCATTTAAAAGGGTATGAGTGAATCCTCACTGGAATTGGCGACCGCAGGAGAAAGGGATCGGCCAAAACTGCCAGTCCGCCCCTGTCCTGGGGAAAACTAGGCGAAATGGCGACTCTCGCTGTGTGACCCAACACTCGCTTCCTCTTCTCCAAGCCTCCCTATCTTTTCATTCTTTGGTTTCTAATTGTCTCTTTTCCATATCTAGAGTGACCTGCTTCATCCAGTCTTCTGGTGGTTATCTTCTTTTACTCCTACCTGTTGGTTTCCAATTCAACACCTTATTAGACCATCGTTTATCTTCCATGTCTATCTATTCCATCTACTTGGAATAAAGTCGATTGTTGATTCCGATGTATAGTAAAAAAGCAACAAACTGTGCATTCACGTTTCCTCCAAGGAATGTAGTTCTGCATAGTACTTAGCAAACTTGGTCTGAAAGCAATGATGATGAGAGTGGATAGAACGTATTCAAGATGTGAGATTGGTGAACAATTGGGGAAATGATTTGGACTGGGGGCAGAAAATTGAGGAAGAGATTCATAATGTGGCTGAGGAGAGTAGTTCAGAGGGAAAATTTGGAGGCAGGATATATGAGATAAGAGAATATTAAGGGTTGACGTACTTTTGAAGAGACAAATGAATCGGATGTTGTGGGACAAAAAGTGAAAACGTTGGATGAAAGTGAATTTTGCATTCCGTGAAAGAGTGATGGAGGTATGTAGGGCGCTTTTGTATCCGTTTGCGCCTAGCGCTAGAGTTGTGCTTGAATCAACGTTATGCGATCCGTGGCCGAGTGGCAGAGATGGGATGAGATATCTAAAAACTGACAAGGAATGTTTAAAATACAGTTTTGGTTTATATCATTGAGTCAGTAAGGGCATTTAGGCTTAAGATAGTCCTTTATTTTTTATTCTCAGTTGTAGATTATTTTTTTGTCTTTTCACAATTTATTTATTCACTCGGTTTCGGTACGGTTCAAAATGACCATAGAACCCTGTTATCTCGGTGAGTCAACCTATGCCTGTCATCAGATTTCTTTGAGGCCGAACCAATAGAACTTGAGAGAAACACTCATTCCCTGGGTGAAGAAAAACACATCTAGATGAGACACGAACGCACAATTCGAGGTTTATCGAACGAGAGCTTTAACTCGCTACTACCGAAATTACGTATTATTTATTATAAAGAAAAGGAACAGCTTTAGTGATAAAAAATCCATGCAGAGGAGGAATTTATTCAGAGGAAACCAGATCCCTACTTGAGTGTCTTGTGGATGGCGCCTAAGTGCAGTACTCCGTCTGTCGGATGAGACGTTAAACCGTGGTCCCCTTGGCGCCTTTCGTTAAGAGCAGGCTAATGTTCGCTCCGGTGGCGGCGGGGTAAAGTCCTCGCCTGCTAACCTTAGGGTCGCGGGTTCGAGTCCCGCCTGGGTAGAATATTATCTGCCCAGGACATGGGTCTCGTCCGTTGTTGTTCACCCGACGTAAAATGGCCTAATGTGCTGTATTTGGGCAGTGAAAATAAATAAATAAATGCCGAAGTCGGGTTTCTATCCACCCTTACCTATCTCCTGTGGCGTAACATGCTAAATGACGTTAGCCGCTGGCAGCCTCCCCAAACATCCAATCCAATTTTAGTGATAAAACATCTTGTACAAGAATATTCATAGGTACGTTAGTTTGAAACTTTTCCACAAACACGTATTCCCCGTGGATTCTAAGAACATGTAAATATAAGTTTATATTTTAGTGTTTTTACAGACTTCTGATTATATGTTTTTCCAAGTTTTACCGGGTTAAGGTTGGAAATAATTCTGGAAAAAAATATGTTAATAGTGGACTTGATAAAATTGATTAAACTGGAGTTAAAACTGGCTTGTTTATACATTGGGATGGCCGTTAGTGGACTACATAAAAATAACTCCTATTATGGTCAAGTGTTTGTGTGTACACGGCAAATGAATAATACCGCCTACTGATTTTTGAGCTTCATCTGTCTCAATGTACTTCTGCTTATCAATGCTCAGTTACGACGGGTTTTATCCGTTTGGCTTAACCCGAGATAATTCGTTTTCAAATGAGGAAATTTAAAAACTGAAAATTTCGAATAACATGGTTTTAGTAACATAGTGAATAACAAATTGAAACGGAACTTAACGAACAGTTTAATAACTAAGCAAATACTTTCATATTTCATTAAATGCTTGCCTTTGATCTGTTTAAATTAATAAGCTGATTTGAAATTTGTTGAGTAGATAAATGCTAAATCTTCTTCCTCTGTGTATTATTGCAGTTAAAACGAAGTTAGTTATCGATATTTCCATTCAAATTTTAGAATCAACTAGTTAACAAGTTTCATATAAATCAACCACTCTTTATATTACTTTCTGCAAAATTTTTCACTAATGGACTGAACCCACAAATAATTACGCGGAATTATTTAAACGTCTCCTAGTACATTGGTGTTTAGAGGATTCATGGAAAGCACGTGCATCTATTTTATCTGTAGTTCAAATGTTGCTTACCTCAAGAAAAACTCGTGAACGTTTGCTCGCGATAAAACTATTCGTGAAACCACGTAGCACTACGTATCTGCCATCTATTGTAATTTCTGAATAACTCCCGGAATCAAAACGAAGTATTTTACACAAGGTCAATTTCCTTTAATTTGTTGCCGAAGTTCGTTCATAGTTTATTACAAATGGCCCTCTTAATTCATGCCATACCTATTGCCTTCCCACCACCTTTGTTCATTACTTTCATTTCCATGACGGCTTCGTGTTACATTTCCTCAAATAATTAATCAAGGTGTCAGATTCAATTGGTTATTTTCTGCTTCCAGAGGCATATTTTCTACCATAACTATTTACTTATTGACCATATTGACTATTCACCTATTGACCATATTGATTATTGACCTATTGACGATGACTATTGACCATAGATATTGACTCACTATTTACGCAGTTTCCTCGATAAACTAGTATGCTTTCTTTAGTGTTCGGTATCTTAAAAAAGCACCTTGCCGTCAGCGTATCGTCGCATCTCTGGATTATTGAATATTATAGCTGGACTAAAAGCCTTCGAAACTTATTGCTGAAACAGAATTCCAAAGATAATATTGACGGAAAATATATGAAATGATGAAGTGTACAGAAGAGTGGAAGAGGAAAGGACTATATTGAACACCTTACACTATACAAGAAGAGCCTGATGGATGGGATACATCCTGAGGCACAATGGGTTCGCGAAGAACATAATTGAAGAATTACCAATCATTGCATTGACAAATGATGTGGTACGAAGTCACTCGCACGGGTGCATATAAACCAAGGATTGAAATTCACCATAAAAAATCATTTGACTTGACCGGAATACGAACCCGGATGTCCCAATTGCTGGTCAGGAGTGTTAGCTACATCCCGGCCAAGTCAAATGATTTTTCCATGACAAATTTCAACTCTTGGTGAACGTTAATGAAGGTCAAATAGAGGAAAAAGTCTTCAAAGGAAGTCTCAGGAGTAAGACCATGGACCAATATAGAGGGAAGCACATTCAAAGAGCAACCAGGAATTAAGGGAACTAGCTTTAGATAGCGGAAGGTGGAGGGCCGCAGTCAACCAATATTAGGATTAAAAGACCATTGATTGGACATACAGCCAAAACTAGACATCTACCTCTAAATCTACGAAATGCCGTGCTAGCCACCACTAGGGTGTGTGGCACGGGGTGATTCCACACCAGGCATGCAGCACTCACCCCAGTTCAAATCAGAACCGCGCACGTTCCCCCGAATGCCAGGCGTAGGCCAAAAGCAGTCAGGACAATGGTACGCATTCAGACCACAAACCAGGCGGGTGATACGTAGAGGAACATGCTACCATGCAGCACACTACTCAAAATATAACTATTGGTTAGTATTATTAATGCGACAAATAAATAGCACTACAAGGTACTAAGACATGCAGGAATATATTATGCCGGAGATTGCATGCGAAGTTAGTATATACAATTCATGTTAAGATATTTAGCACTACTGAAAAAACCTATTTAACCTAGTCAGTGTCCTAGAACTTATCTATCACATCTATTATGGTCCCTTATTGTACGTGGAAAAATGACATCTTAAATCCATTGGTTCTGCAGTCTATTTCCTTAATCTTATTCCTGTGATTGTTCCTATCATAATAGTTTGGCTCTAGCAACACATTTTGAACGTCTGGCAAAAAATGGTCTACATCAAACTTTCGTAAAAGATTTAACCTGTATTTCTCTAATCGATCAGATAGAGGTTACCACCCTAACTCCCTCAACAATTCTGTGACACTACTATGTTTATCATAACAATTTTTAACAAATCAATACGTGATTGAGCGTCTTCTTTGGCGTTATTTCACTGAAAATATGTGTATTTACAGCAGAATTGTGGCAGTAAAAAAAAGAATTTTTCGAGAAAAGTGCAATTGAAAACTCACTGCGTTATTAATACTATACGGGAAAAATTGAGCTTAATTGCCGTGGCAGGCAGATCATTTATCAAAAAAAAAATGGTGAAATTTTATACGCTCGCATTTCTTCTTTAATATATGGTCGCATCCTTCAGCATCACCTAGAGGCGATGGAACTGAATTAAGGGCATGAAATTTGTGTGCACTGCCCGCGGGTGTGGGGAAAGGTGTGGACAGGCGGAGAATGAGACATTGAGGTGGCCGGGGCCCCTTTGGAGGAGGTTGATCTTGAGGAAAGGCAGCTGCCCCCAGGAGTGTGAAGACAAACGACTAGGAGCTGGATTGGTACCTGAAGAAAGAGCCATAACGACAGATGGTGGTGAGGAACTCTGTGGAAGGGATGAATTTCCCGTGAAGCATTTCCTGAATTCATTTTTTCGGAAAGGGAAGCTGGTCAAAAGTGTTTGTGAAGGTCGGAAATTAACGAGAGATGATCATCGATTGGGAAGGTGATTAAATGTAGCATTAAGGTAAATTTCCATCATTGCCACTAGCTTCTTTTGTAATTAAATTTATTAGTTTCGTTCGTTAATGCTTTGGCTATGAATGAGTCTCATCGACGTTTTTGATGGACTTCCATCGCACGTGGAGATAAACTAGTCGTAGACGGGACGACTCCGCTTTATAACGGACTATAGCGAAGGATCAATATAATGTGGTTTGGTCGATTTAATTCACCAACTACTTATTTAAAAGTTGTTTGCATTTTATGCGTCATGCTATGAGGGGACAGAATAACCAGCAATGTTCCTATGTCGGAATCCCAGTTATTACTCTGTTGTTTTCCTGCTCCTACAACTCATTAAGATAATGCTTGTGATTTGCGATTCGATATTTGTTTTAATGATATCGTGCAATGCGATATCATACTCTAGGTCAATGTTTCCCAAACTTTTTGTACTCACCCCTTAATTTTAAAATGTTCCTGTACCCCTTAAAGTAATAATCCAGTGAAGGATAAGAGAGAAGATGACAAAATTAAATTTGTATCATCCACTATTAATAATTTATTACCAACAATGAAATATATGGATAAACATATCGCTAAAAAGTGGCATAAACCCCACAGAAGAGTACGCATCATATGAAAGAAAATCAACACGTCACTCACCCCCTGTGGAATGCCGTATCCCTGTTTGGGAAACGCTGCTCTAGGTGATACATTGAGTACATTGCAAAGCAATCTTCAGTTCGCAATTCAATCTTGGGGTTATATTACTGCAAAGTCGTGGAATTGCTCCACGGAGTTGGACAGGGATTTTATCGGTGGGAGTTGTGAGTATGATGTGTAGTGTCTGCGTGTTCTCGTAAAGCGAGCAAAGTGAAGATGCAAGGTTCAAAGAATAACGACGCTGGTGGGCGGTAAGTTAGAAGGTATCTGGGAAGTGTGGGACTTGCACAGTCCGAACGAAACAGAGCGATGTTGGAATGGAATGGAGTTGGGTGCGAAAGTCTCCTATGTGTGTGTGATGGAGGAAGAACGTGGTGAGGAGTAGGGTAAGGGTGGGAGGAAAGGTGGAGGGGGGTTTAGGATGGATGCGGAGAGGGGGGGGGCGGAGCTGAAACCTCAGGAACCGTGGGCGTGTGGTCGGTTGTTCTTGGTTTGTGCCGAGAGCGTCTCGGGATTTGAAATTCCAAACTCAAATACGGCACGTTCAGTCCCCGAGTCCCTGATACGACGCAATTAAGGGGCAAGGAAGGTACTTGCGTGACTGAAAACAAGTAAGAAATTCCACAGTTTTATCTCCCTTCGCAAAGGTCCGTGGTTCGATTCCCGGTCCAGTCGAATTTTTTCTGCTTGGAATCGGCCATCATTTCATCTTCACACCACCATTGTCTTTGTAAATTTTACGTGTTCCTATCCACTTTCTTTCTACCTTTCTGTATAAACATTTATATGAGTATATTTGCCGCTGTGCGGTCTGAGTGAATGAGTGAACGAATATATATATATATATATATATATATATATATATATATATATATATATATATATATATATATATATATATATGACTAAATTAATGGTGCGATAGGTAGAGGTAGGCCGAGAAAGTTGTGGTTGAATGTGGTCGACGAAATTCTTAGGAGGAAGAATATTAGGAATCTTAAAAACATGAGGGCGTGTATGATGCATTGTATGGGGATAAATGAAGCAGAAGAGGTTTTCAAGGATTGGTCAGTATGGAGGAAATTATTGAAGCAGAGTTAGGTGTACAAATATGTATTTATGAGTGAATATTGGTGACTCTGCCTACCTCGGAAGGGAACGGCGTGATTGGTGTGTATTAGTGTGGTTCGAAAAAAGGCTTTTCTCGCAAATCGTTTCCCGAGGGGTGCCAAACCTAATTATTTGCTATGACTAGGAAGTACGTGCAAGATTATTGCGCAGGGTTGAGGCTTTCCACTCTAACCTGACAAAAAAATGAGTTTTTACGCATATTTTCAGGAATTATCGACTTTTTAAGGGTTTTTCCTCCATATTTCGTGAAATATTTTTTTTAATGTTTACTCTCACTAGTAGTAGTAGAAGATAGTTCATTTAACACATTTAAGTTGATATTTATGGAATAAGTGATGTAAAAATTTTATTTCAGACTATTTAAGGTCGATTTTTCATTCATTTTTAAGCATTTGTCATGATTTTTCGAAAATCTACCAAAATTGTATTTTTTATCAAAATACAGTCTACTACCTCTCGCTTGTTCCCTTCAAAAGCGGCTTCAATAAAAAAGTTGGATCATTAAAATCCATAGATTGTGAAAAAAACGTCAATAGAAAATATAAGGCCACTTTTTCGTTTATGGTTAAATTCATTAATGGCGCGCGCATACTTGCATGGTCATATATTGAAACGCACCAGTCGATCGTTAAACTAACCTTAATTACCGACAGCAATCATCTGTATAAATTCAAAGCAGATTTCAAGTAAAAAGTTTCATAAATTTATAAAACCTCATCAACTGCGAAGAACTACGAAGTTGAATAAATTCTATGTATAAAATTTGAAAATATCATCATACCTTCTTAAAAGCGTATTGTTCTGAGGAGCAGTTTTGCGGCGGACGTATTTTTCGGCAATTATATTTAATCTAATCCTAAATACGGAATGCTGCGTCTTTGTTATATTACTGACGCATCGGATCATTGAGTTGAGGAACTTTTAGTCTCATTATACTAACGAATAATAATTTGATAATTATTCGAAAATTAGCGTCGCTAGGTGCCTTAATATTCATTAGGTACTTTTGCCTTATTTTGGAAAGAACATTTTTAAGATTTATTTTCCGATGTGCAGTAGTACTTTACGGCTAAAAGCATCCATTTGAACTTTTCGAGGTACAAAATTTTATGTATTTCGTTTTGGCCTATATATCCGTTATAATCTTCTGATACTGACTATAATGCGTTTCTAATCCTGCGTATATAGTCTGAGTAAAGAGATGATAATTGCTGCAAAATTTGCTAAAGCTTCGTAATTACAGCAACACAGCGCATATTCTTATAAGCCTCCTAAATCGTAGAATGTGGAAACGTATAATTTCCCGTAATTTAAAGGAAAAAAACTGTTTCATTGCAGGAAATTTTTGAGAGTCGGAACATTCACACTGTTAGGACACCAATCCTATGAGACATTTTATTACGTTTTACTTATGACAATTAGGTACAAAATATCCACACCACAATATAAATCGGGACATGGACACGCCCTTTTCGTGCCAACATTGTTCTTTCAGTCTAAAAAAAATGCTTTTTTTAACTATGCAGAAAGTGTAACGTTAGAAGCAAGGAATTAAATGGTTACGTTTACAATACCACAGACTTATAAACACACGACCCGGGTTTCAACGCTTAAGATTCATCTTCAGGTGACACCTGAAGATGACGCTTACCAAAGTTACCATTAAATTCTCTGAAAATGGAATACCACAAAGTTACCAAGGTACCAATGGGCCTATTCATAGAGGTAAAAACTGGGTACGCCCTCATTTCTTCATCATTACATTAATCCATTGCGTGTACAGGAAGAATGGATTTTTTGTTACTGGTAGTCATTTATTCTGTTATCTCAATACCTGAATATATTCAGAGTTTTCATCTAGTTAAGGTAGTATTTAATGAAAATAAGTAAATATCCTCTAGTTTTACTGCTGCTCGCCTTACATCCTCATCATTCTCCCTCCCCGCCTGCCAATCATCTTCGTCTCTATCACAGCCCTCACTTTTACCTCGATCTACCCATTCTTCCTCATTCACATTCCTTTCCGTCCAGCTTTCTCCTTTTTCATCAACAATCACCTTTCAAACACCTGCCGTAAATTCTTGACCTCATTCATCAGAATCGATATTTCCATATCATAAAACGTCACTCTCCATTTGAAACTCTCCGATAAATTTTACTCTCCATATTACTTAACCTGTACGTCACCATCTCCCACCCATTTATAGTTCGTATTTTACGGACAAAATTCTCCTGATTATTATTGCTAATACAACAATCACTGTACAACGCCATACCAAACAATCACTTACACAATCAAATAGCATAGATTACGAATATTGAGGTAAGAATGATCAAAATACAAGCACCGGCACACAGTTGGAGGAGCACGACGAAAAAACACAATACCTACTTAAATGCAATTCATAAAGATTTCGGGAAGACTCATGATTCAAAAGAGTTAAGCTCATGCGTTGCCTAATTTTTCTGGGTTTTCTATTGATGGAAAAGGGAGTTTTGTACCTGTTCCTTTTTTAATGAATTCAAAAGAGATATGGTACTTTTTCACAGTTTTTATTTCAAGTCGACCGGCATTTCAAGTCGACCCCGCAGAAAAACTGTGAAAAAGTACCATGTGTAATAATAATGTAAACTGTAATGCATTAAATATCGTGTATGTTAATTTTCGGGTTTTTTAAAATTTTCTGTTGGATTACATTATTTTTGTATTCAAATGCCCAGAGGTCAATTATCTTACGTCTAATATTCCCAAAGGTTTGTACAGCGTTCCAGCGTTCCAAAGAAGGTCTAGCCAAGGGGAATGTGTGGCGTTAAATGGTGTGTAAAAATTTCAGGATGTTATGAATATGTAAATCATAAAAAATTCGATACTGATCGAATAGCCTTTCTTGACAATTTTTCCTCTCTTCTGGTCAGTGATTTGAATCATCTGTGTTAGTACTAAGCTAACAAATGGTAGCTTTATAACTTGATTTCTTTGGCTGATGATCAATATGAATTGGATGGGAGGAATGAGAAATAAAATGTATAGAAAAAGTCGATCTCGAAGAATGAGGAATGTCCTATTACTTGAATTTAAGTGGAAATTTGCCGCTGTAATAATAAAAGGTGGGTCTCAAGAGATCAGAATTGACAATTTCGTCTATTTACGTCATGTTCTGACGAGATACCTTAGCACTAGAAACGCTGGGTTTTGCTAACCCCCTAAAACCGCGGCTGGGACAAACATGTCCGATCAGTGTTCCGGCAATTTCAGAGTCTCATGTCTAATTTCTTCAAAATTGATATATTTACTTAAGGACAGTTTCCAGTTTTAGATCAAGTCATTTTTAACATTATTTAAACACAGATATTAATTTCCGGTTAAGATTTATTTATAAAATATGGCATGACTCATAACATATAATCTTGCGCATAGCGTCTCATGTTTAACAATGTATGTGTAAGTATGTGCAAATATCAGAAAGCATTTTTCCTTTCTCGCTCTGGTAGATTTTTGATAGTGGGTGGGTGGGTAAAGGCTTGTAAGCTTATTCGTCATAAATTCGCTAAGATGTTGAGAACAAGGGTGAGTTTCATATAAGCCAAGGTAAGAGGAGCTATTCAACATGTATTTACTCCGAAATTTTTGCGGAAAATATTAAGAGAGGTCTAGTTCATCGAAAGGTGTAATGGGACACAAATTTCCCCCCGCCCCCCTCCCTTCCCCCCGGAGTTCTGTTGTTCCGCGGCATAAAAATTAGTAATGAGATCGATAAAGAGGAATGGATATTAGCTCTTTACTCGAATAATAATGTTGTCTTGATGGTAATGTCATGGTAAATTCATTGCCCGAATACATCGAAGTTTCCGTATTACAAACAGATATCTCTACAAAGTATCTGCGCCGCAAATAGCAATGCCGTCGAAAAGTGGAGGTAATGCAATGAGGAGAGCGTATTGAAACCAGTTAATAATTAAGGGCTTGCCTATAATTTTCTCCTGATTAATTCAAACCGCTGAAGCCTTATTGGTGGGAGCCTTTATGAAATATGCAGGATAACGGCATTGAAATGAAATTCCGAGGGGCACTCCTGTAAGAAACAACTGGAGGAAGAGTGCCCCACAGTTTGGATCGCAGGGGCCCATTCCATAGGTCTCCGTGGACCCATCCTTAGTGGTTCATTACCCATAGCATTTCTAATCCAGGCTTTGTATTTTTCTCACGTCCACTCCCTCGGAGATAGAATTTCCGAACTCGCGGTCGTATTTTGATGGCTCTTTGGGTCATTAAGGGACCCGCGCGACAGTAATCAAGATCCCAAAGGGTTGCTGGCGGCAGCTCGGGCGACTTTCTCTTCGTGGGGACGGACTTGCCTGTGAGGGAGATACTGAGGGGAAGCCCACCACGTAGTCGGAGGAGGAAGGATTAGTGATTATAATGACGGGAGCATTCGACAGTCGAAAAGGGCCAGATTGGATATCGCTACGAGGAGTGCGGGCGGAGGCCATATTATACCGTGTTCCTTTAATCGGCCGGATTGGCGAAAACATGGAATCCCTTACACCTCTCTCTCCCGGAAAGGGTATCCGTGGCGGGGAGAGGGTGCTCACACAATAGGGCCCCACAAAGTGCTCTGCGCCCGCCTCCAGAGGACGTGAAAGGGATCTCTACTCTGAGGAGAGATTGGACTTAATTATTTCGCGCGATGGACGCCGAACACACACTCACAAAGTCTCTCCGAAGGCATCCTTTGATTTTCCTCGTGGTCTGGGGATTTCCGCGCATGGAAAAGCATTTTCTGGACAAAAGGTTTCGGGAGAATGTTGGATGAGAGCGGAGTGCTGGATGGGTGTGTGGAAGAGGCTCTAAGTTGAGTAGGAGAGAGAAGTGGACTGTTTAGGTTAACCAGAATACCTCGGAAAAAAAAGATTCTCTTATTGTGAGCACTACTTATTGCGTAGAGTTACGGTAGATATTGCTAGCAGATAAGCAACTGTGATAGAGTGAAAAGAATCTTGTTCTTTAAATGGTGACGGGCAGAATTTTAGAGCTATGGATAGCTACTGTACAAAAGAGGGTAAAAGCCACAATTGATAAGTGGTAAAATAGGAAAAAGTTACTAATTCTATGCGTTGTTTAGAGATAATTTCGTCAATTAAGTACTAGATTATTTTTAAATATGACTAAACTTAAGTTATTTAACAGAGGATTCGTTAAAAAAGAGAAGCAGTTCTACGTTTTAAAAGAAAATTCTCTATTGAGTACTTCCTCCGGTCTGGGAAATCAGTTGCTGATAGGATTATACTAGTCCAACATAGTATTGTTTTTATTCAGATTATTTACAATTTTGGACTCTACGGTTTCTGTTGGTGTAAAATATTTGGCTCAAAATATTTTTAAGTATTTATATTAGAAGTAGTGTTGTTATTTCACAAAATAATTCGACTTAACAGTCCAATATAATACGAGTATATCGATGACGTATCACTTTGTGACTTCGCAGTGGCAAAATACCACGGTAAAGCTACAAAGACTATTTTGTAAGATAAGGAATGAACATTTTGGTGAAACCACGAGGAGAAGACTTTTAGAGAATTGAATCGTTGATCTGGGTACCCAGGAAGCTGTGGAGCATGGATTGCGCTAGAGAAGAGAGCTGGCAGAGGGTAGTTCAGCCCATGAAGTCGTTAATAATCTTGGCCCAGCTTCTTTTCCCTGAAAAGATAATACTGAAGGCAAGGGAAACGAAGGAGAAAATATTAACTGTAATTTACGGCATAAATATCTTTGTGGTTGAGAACAAATGAACTACCTTGTTTGAAAACTTTTGAAACCTTGGAAACGTGTTTGAGTGAAATGCCAAAGATCAAATCAACTGTTTGAAAGTTTTGTTTGGAGCACGATAGGACTTAGTTTTAAGATGAGAGAATTGATAATATTTTTTTATACTTGGGGAGTTTTTCATTTGTAATTAATTTAAAAAAATATGTATGCGTAGGAAAGTAATTGTGATGGTGGTTGAGTATTTACTTTTTCTTGGAAATCAAAGTAGCGATGGCTAATGAGTGGTTATGTCGTGTTGAAGCGCTTTATTAATGAGGCATAACCTCATTAATAATTATTATTAAATTATAAATTATTCGTGCCAACGGTATTTTTATGATAAAATACTCATAATTTTACACGTATCGACTCTACTACGACACCATAGAGTAAAACTTCACTAGAAAAAATAGTAAATGTAAGTAATTTTGTGCCAAAATTATGGTATAGATGCGGCGAAATGTGTACTAATACAATAATTCCTTCCAACAAAATTGCTGTCAGGTTTATTATTTAGGCGGTAACTTAAATGCTAAATGGAAAAGGTAATATAAGTGAAACTCATTTTACGTATACACCCTAATAAATGTAAAACCTGTCGAAAAAATACCAAGTAGATGTTGTTTTACAGAAGAATTGTCAAGTTCCCTCAGCTTGAGTTCCGCTGATAGTCCTGCGGTCGTATCTTCTCGTGCATGGTCGTTCTCGTTTAACTGGACAAAGGGTGAACGGGGAGAAGCTGTATAGGCTTACGGAGTGGGTGGGATAGCAGTGGAAAGGTGCGGTGGAAAGAGGGTGGAGGTTTTGGATGGGGTGGGCGGTAGAGGGCGCGGAACACACGGATTTCGCCGCATGCGAGGGGCAATGGCCCCACGAGTCATTAATTATGGTCGTAATCCCTAAATCACGGTGGGCGATAGTATTCCCGTTTGACCCCTTTTGTGTTCCCGCTCGTGCCTTTCTTCCCGGTGGCGCCGATACCGCGCCTCAGCACCCATCGCTCCCGGCACCCACGCTTAGCTGGGTCCCTTCACGACAGTTGGAGGTCCCTAGAACAAGCGCATTCAAGCTCCACTCAATGCCTCGTCTATTTTCTGTGACATAACATCCGAGACCCCAATAAATGTATGTGGTATTTCTGTGGACACGATGCCACCCATATCTTTTAATTCCCTCTATAAATAATGTGAATTGTATCATTAAATTCTTGATTACGAGACGAATATTGAAGATAAAGGGGGAAATGCCCGTTGAAACTTTGGGAGTAGTTGAGAGCTTTACCCGCTTTAACACTCGATAGGTTTTCAATTTTATGATTCAACGGGAAAGCATAACTCCGTATTTATTTTCTTTCCCATCTCTCTGACGTCTGCACGAACTGGTTTCTTACCTTCTACTTTTTATATTACTCCTCCCACAGTCCTCCCAGTTCACTCTGGCTCGCCTCTTTTTCCCAAGTGTCTCGCTTCTCTGACTCTTCGAGGCTATGGATCATGCACCATAAGTGACTGCCTAATCTCAGTTGTGCATGTGTTTTTAATTTAACGGTACATACTAATTTTTATTTGGTATTTTAAATGTAATAATCCTGATGGAATACATCATTTAACTATATCTGGAATGATCACTAGTAATGAGTTGCGGCAGACCAGTCTAAGTATTAATGAATTTTGTAAATTTGGCTTAAAAGATATTAGGCTCACTCAATACATCGTTATGAAAAATCATACTTTTAGGCTTATCTTGATTTTTACCTTTTTCTGCAAAAAATAACCGCTAATTAACGACTCAATAATGCCCGCTATTGTATTCACATCATTGTAAATTTTGAATAGTTGTAATGTAATAAAATTGCATAACATTTTATTGCCTTATCACTTTACGTTAAAATTTAATATGAGAAAGACTTCTAAGAAAATACCGATATGGAAGAGCGTTTGTACTGTCGTATAAACCAAGCTCTCTCTACCTTAGTTTTAAATTCCAAATGTAAGGTGATCATATCACACCTACTTCCTCGCAGGGAATGTTAATGGAATATTGTTGTAATGAAATAACTTTGTTTTGTTCGTTTCGATGGTAACTTCGAGTTGAAGTTCATTGTTACTTGTAATCAGTAATGTATGCTCGTGCATTCACGCCATCTGTAAACTATAGAATACAAAATCCATAAAATTACATTTTATCGTTTTTATAGTTTGCAAATGTCAATTCTCTTATGTAAACTTAATATCAGGTAATATATGACAAAATGTGACTAAAATATGACAAAAAAGTCTAATCACACCGTACTAGTTAAACCCCCCAGGCTAAGCATTAAGGTATTCGACTAAATGCGTAGAAAGATACTTATCATTTCCGTAGAGACGTAATTTATAATGCGCAAAACGCATGAGGCTCGTAATTTTTAATTCTTGGACTATGATATTTTACTAGTGGAAAATATAAAACTCCTTTCATTGCGGACCATTTTTATGATATTAACCTATTCTGGCATACCTATAGCGTGATGCATATGGGTTAAAGTTACATATACATTATAGCACATGTTGGCGATAAATCGCCCCCTCCCAAACAGATTGTACACCCTTGGGGTGGCTAGTGGGAAAAAATAAATAGATATACGTTCCTTTTAATAACATTTATAGGACTGTTGCGGATGTGGGACACGTGATGACTCGATTTTCCCATGATTCAGTTAAGGGGGGATGTTAATTATTTCCAGTTTTTAATGTACAATCTCGAGTATTCTTTCACTCTATTTAGGGAAGTGTTAGTGATAAAATAACACAATTTAACTGATTAGATGACAATTTATAATCAAACTAAATTTTATGTCTCAATCTAAAAAGCATGCTCAAAAATGCACTCCTAATGGTAAAACCTACTTCAAATTCCCAATTGATTCAAATCAGTACAATACTCCATATATATATACATGTGAAAGACATGAAAATGGACTGACAAAATAAGAAATGAGAAATAATGAAGTGTGCCGGAGTAAAAGAAGAATAAGATGGGAATTGGGACAAACCACGAGACAATGCGTTTAAGAAGAACATAATTGAAGGTAAAATTGTGGGAAAAGTCCCCAGAGACAGACCCAGGAACAAGTTCATAGACCAAATAAAGAGGAAAGTACATAGGAAGAGATACCAGGAGTAAAGGAAACTAGCGTTAGATCAGGGAAGGGTGGATGCCTGCAGTCAACCAATCCCAGAATTGAACGACCAATGAATGCATTCTTGTTAAACTCGGCGTCAGCAATACCATATGTCCAAATGACGGTATACCAAAAACGTGTGATATTTTTAGCAATATTAAGAATGATTTTTTAGTCACGAATTCGATAGGAAACAAAATTCATTGTAAATAATTAGCAATTTTATCACTGCTCGTTGTTTTTGGGTTTTCCAACCGCGTGCGTGGACATTGACCGACAGCGGTTTCGGTAGCCATCCTGCTACCGTCTTCAGGTCGAAGGTGGTGAGAAGCTGTTTATGGTCGCCTTTTATACTGTTGGCCGTCATGGCGACTGACTTTAAAGGAGAGCCGATATTATCCTAGGTTAATCAAAGAAGCAATAGAGATTTGGGAGTACCCGGATAACTTCAACAGAGACAAGGCTATCCACTAGGCAACTCATGAAAGAGAATTATCCGCGCCAACCAATCACAGCGCAGCGAAGTCGGTCGCCATGACGGCGAGAGGTATATAAGGCGACCATAAACTACTTCTCACCACCTTCGTCCTGAAGAAGGTAGCAGGATGGCTCCCGAAACCGTTGTCGGCCAGTGTCAACGCACGCGGTTGGAAAACCCGAAAACAACGAACAGTAATGGAAAACGCCGCGGAAACCTTCGCGAGAATGTTAATAAGAAATTTTATTATTTGACCTATCGTTTTACATCTATCTCGGATTCCCACACCCAGTGTTTCTAACTTAGTTTTACGATAGAAAAAATACTGCAAGCGAATAAAATACACTCAATGCGTATATTTCCGTATGGGATGGAGATTTGCGGACTTTCAGAGCAAATATAGTACTGTGCCATTATTTACGCATTGGCTTGGCTGCGAAATACAACTGTCTATAATTATTTCTTATTTCGAGAGGCTATCTTTAAAAAAAAAATGGCCTCTCGTCCAGCTCGCAGAATTTCACTTGGTAATTCGCATGCATGTGGGACGGCGTTCATTGAAGTGCGAGCCTTGTGGAATGGAAAGGAGGGAGGCCAGCGTAAATAATTTATGCATTCTTGATGGAAAAGGAGGGGAGAGGGAGCGGTATAGTGTTTGAGGGTCGTTCCTACCAGTCCCTGTGATGCCCTGTCGAATGCCTTACCTCTTCCGAGGGTCTGCCAAAAAGATATCGCATGCCCTCGCAGCGACGGGGCAGGAAGGTGACCTTTTCGAAGGTATAATCAGGCAAGGATGGCGGAGGTTAATAATTACCCAGGTGGACGCCGGTTGGACGTAGGAGAACGACGTCCGTGGGACTAATGCATCGTTATGCCGGCGGCGGCGGAGGAAGGTTTCAGAGGAAGAGGCTGTTTTAGGTCGACTCGGCGCGCTACGGCTGAGAGAGAAGGAGTCAGTGCTGACCTCTGTGGTGCACTGAAAAGGACTCCGCAAGGGAGGTCATCCCTCTTAAGGTCGGAGTAAAAGTTGGGTGCTATTTCCGCGCAAGGACGGGGCAGTACGTAAGCGATCAGCTCTTATGCGCATGGCGCTCGTGTTCATTTATTTGTAGAAGTCTGTATTTTGAGTGATGAATAATTCCACCAGAGAATATCATCAAAAGATTTGTATTTAAGTGGCATAGAAAAAAATGGCTGTCAAGTGTTATCATCTTGATATAGAAAGACGAATTTTGGTTATTAACGTACAATATGTTGTACAATGATAACTAGTCGTGCGTTGACTATCATGACCATCGGTATCTTATTGTACAATCATTTCCATTGTTTACTTTTCTCTGACTTCTAATTCTCACATCTCTTCTGTTTAAATTTCTCCTTCAATTCACCATTATTCCTAGCTGACAAAGCGCTTTCGAATGATTATCCCTGCTCTCTTTCTCTCTGTTTCGCTTATGCACGCATATATATCGTGTCTCTGTTTTCATGCTTCATCCTCTCAGAAGGTTTATTCTAAATTCCAGTGAAGACAATAGTTCTTCCTCCATTTAGCTAACATTTCTGAATATTCCATGTTTTCATACCATTAAAAATCCCATTATCCACAACCTTTTTACGAAAACCTTACATATTTCAGGTTTAATAATCAAACACTCAGGCTCAGTGTCAAACTCTCACCAAACCATTTCATAATGTTCTTGATCAAGATTGCTCCTCTATAGTAATGTGAACCTATACTTTGGCAGCAGTATATTACGAATATCTTGGCGATTAGTGAAAATAATGATTTTCAACAAGGTTACTAGTGCTACCTGTTTATATGACTTCGCACCCTCAGAGTACTCTCTCTCTCTCTCTCTTCAGTGTTCAACCCTGGGGTTGGTTTGCAGCAGTACGCCATTCCTCTCTTCTGTCTGCTTTCTCTTCATTTCTGTGCATGTGGTGCAACCCATATCATTCACAATCTGCTGCATGAATGACATCCTTGGTCGTCCCCGGCGATTCCTTCCCTCTATAGCTCCTTCTGCTATTGTTAAAACGATGTTGTCGTGTCTTAGAATGTGCCCTACGAGTTTGTCTCTTCTTGTTTGGATATGCCTCCACAGGGATCTGGTTTCTTGAACTCTTTTCAGTACCTCTTCATTCGTGACTCTATTTCTCCAGCTGAGCTTCAACATCCTTCTGTAGAGCCACATCTCCAGGGCTTCTAGCCGCCTTCTCTCTTGTTTTCTTACTACCCATGTTTCGCTCCCGTATAGGGCCACATTCCAAACAAATGCTTCTCAGTACCTTTTTACCCAGTACCAGCTTTTCAGTCTTCAGCCTCAGATTACTATGCAATCTAATTCTAGCGATATTTGTTTTACTTTTTTATAATTTGCCTCTTACGACATGCATCATTTCCATGTTGATCGGTTTTTGAAAATGCTCTCAAGTGAAATCCTAATATCTTGATGCAGTAGATGAGTTTAATTTAGATAATATTTTAATTTAAGTTTAACATATATTACCCTTATGCACGAGTTGTTCCGAATTATTTCCCGGAATCAATAGGTATTAGTCAATATTTAAACAACATTGCATTCATACTATGTGGTTACGTGAGAAATCTTCATTTAATGAACTCGGTGAATAATCATTTGCAGTTGCTGATGCAACTTGTTAACATAAAAAATATGGGAATGTTGCAAAATTATTTTAATTATTTTTTTATTATTTTTTTATTATTTTTATTATTATTATTATTATTAAAAAATTTAAAAAAAATAAAAAAAAATAAAAAAAATTGCTTCTGAGCTTTCGTACTGACGCGCCCACGGTACAGCGCCCACGCACCAGCGCACAGCGCCAGCGCACAGCTGACGAGCACAGCGCCCACGGTAGGTTATCTCCCAGACACAGCGGTCATCAACACTTCCTCCTTCCTCGGACTATCATCGCACTTAAACATATTAAGGTCAGCTCAACTACTTATTATTCTATCAACTCAAGGAAGGTGTGCCATTACGACACCCTTCTAATTTGTGTAGGTGATCACAGACAAATTCCAACAACTCGTGAACTAATGCCTGGTTAAAATAAAACTAGAAACATAATTCAACGATCCCTGATTCGTTTAATATGTACGAGAAATCTATTGACAACCTGTGAGTCATTTTTTATTTTACCACGCATTATTTAAAAGAAATCTCGTGAATCGTTCAAATGGTAGGCATCGTGCAAAACCGCTCAATGGTGATGCTTAATTGATAGTAGATTAGCTCTATCTTCCAACCACAACCGCGCGTAAAGGTTAAGATTACGTAAAATGATATGACTTCTAAAATTAATACCGCTTAATTTTCTTGTGCATGTTCTAAATGGAGAAATACTGGTTAAATTCCACATTTGATGTATTGACGGAGGAATGACGATCCGAACCCTTGATGGTTGATCGATGTCGGAAATTTCATCCCTTTCACCCGGGCTTTTCTGTCTTGATGATGGATATCAATCGCTTCCACGCTGTTTGTACTAATAATCCATCATTTGTTCCTTACTTTAGATGATGGTCATAGCTTACCAGCAATAATATCCCGAGATTAGTAACCAGCTGTAAGGCATATATTTGGTCCTGGTGGTCAGGTATTCTACGGATATATGCATGTATTTTCCACACTCGAATACGCTGATGGATTGAATATACCCCTTTCGTGTTGATTTACTTCAGCACGGATTAATATATGACGAGATAATTCGTGCCTCGATAAAAAATATTAGTTCCGCAAAACTTAGCACTCTGTTTTACGATTTGAATAACAAAATTCGCTCTTTGGTATATTTTCCCATCCCACTTTTCTATCAATGAACAAACAATTCCTATGGGCACCACTATGCAAAAATGGTCATAAAAACGAGAATATTTGAATTGGATTTTAGTGATTTAGTACATTTTATTGATATATATTCAAGTTTTTACCGTATGGTGGAGGAAGGGGGACTATAGTACAAATATAGGCTCGGTTAAGAATGTCATTTTATAATTACTATGCCTCCTTCAGGGTTTCGTAAAGGTTCTACTAAACCTTTTCATAATCTTCTGTTATATAATATGTTTTTGCATCTTACATTTTATTTAGAGTTTTGAAGAAAACGACCTTTTTTGCCATAGCCACGATCTTTTCAGCGGATCGATTATGTCAATACCACTTTTGGTTGGTAGCCTTTGGTAAACGAGAAGAACCAATGGAAATCACAAAGCCGGAAATCGGCACATCCCTTTTTCCCTTACCAAGCATTGACTTGGGGAAACGGGGAAAACTCTACGCCCCAACTATCAACAAACCACACGCGGCCGTGTTTCAGGCATGAAAACAAATGGAAGATTTTTTTTGCCTTGTCTATTAAATAAATTTATTCTAAGAAAGAATATTTTTACAATTATAAGCAATTACAATGAGGTGCCCATAATTTGAACTAATCCGCTTTATGGGGCAAAATGTGTCCCACATTCGTCGTATACATTGACGGATCCCGGGGAGAGGTCTCGAAATAAATAGTTGGTCCATATTAGGAGTAAAATAAGGCATCATCCTGAAGAGAAGATGCTGAAGACTTTTGTACCTATTTTAATATGAATTATTACCTTATTTCAAGGTTTTACTCGTATGATTATGCGTGTACATGAGCATAATGGGAGTATTAGGCAGTGACCCGAGTCCATTTGCAAAATGTAAAATTTTTCAATTATCGACTATTTGCAATGTGTGTAATGTCATTCAAATAAACGGAATGTGTTATCTTTATACAAAGTGAGAAATCCGCTGTAAAATTTATAAAAACATACGTCGAAGTAACATCTTTTATACCAGTGCTCTTCATCGTGTAAATTTAGTATTGAATAGCTACTTATGTCCAAAATAATATCGCGATTACCCCGAGCAAGTCCTTAATTCTAAAAGTGCAATGCACTATCGCACAGTGATAGAATGGGACAGTTGCTGACTTGGTTATGGACACTAATATGGTATAATTTAGTTTTTCATGTATGTCATTTCACACATCTTCTATCATATTCAACTTTGAATGTAGGTACTTGGGCACTCAGGTACTGATTTAATATCTTTCATAGTTGACGTAATCTCTCGTATTCCGTGACCTTATGACTTCTATGACGGGAGTTATCAAATGTACTCTATGACGACTATGGCGGAGCTATGTGTCCTGTGACATTTACAGAATTGCTCCTCGCCAGCCGTCATAAGTAAATGTTATGATGTCTATGGAATATACAGAATTAATTCATAGGAAAACTTTTTAATAGCTCTAAATTTATTCCAACTCATCGTAATGCGGGCAAACTCTTCTTTTAACCAATACAAGTTTCCTTGGACATGCTAGTTGTAACCTGAGAGGATCAAAAAACTTATGGAATACCGATGCCTGAATGTGTTATACTTAATTTTACTCTTTAGCTCTAGTTGTACTGCTCAGCACTAGCCCCCAGTACTGACATGACGAATAAACCTTGCTTAATTCAGATGATAGAATCTCTAAGTCTGCGTCTTTGCTAATTTGGCGGTAGATATATACTTTAAATACGATCTTGATACTTGTCTCATTCATAATGCAAATTCGAAAAATTTGCGTCTTTGTTTAGCTTTTCGTGTCAATTCAATGAATTTATATTATTATTATTATCGTAACATTTACGATACGCTTGTTTCAGCGCCGAATATCTGTTCTTCCTACTGCATATTTAGACATAATATATCCTAACATCCTTATCAAAATGAATTTTATAATTCACTTGGTACATTCTGCGTCGCATCTGGAATCTATGTACGGAAATTCTTTGTTATTTATTAAATAAACCGCCAAAAATAGCAACAGAGGCCTTCACATTGGGTTCAAGAAACAAAATATAACTTAAAATTATTTTAAAAAACTGGAAAAAATGACAACATCAGCATTTAACATAAAGTCAATTTTGAGGCTGGGAAGAATAATGGGACAAAGCGCGTTTATGTTGGGAGGAAAAGAGGTTGAGTGAAGAAGAAAGGTCAAAAGGAGGGTGACTGTTGGCAAAGGTATGGAAGAATGAAGGTAGGAACCGGAAAAGGGATAGTTGGGAAGTGGAGAAACTGTGTGTATGAGTAACAGACAAACATTGCCAGTGTTGAATGCAGGGATGCGAAGTGGAAAACAGAAGTGAAGGAGAACAGAATGGAAGGGCACATTCATGACAGAGTAGGAATTTAGGGTCAGTAGTCATCCGGTGATGGGGGAGGAGTAAGAGACCTAAAGATGATAGGATTTTCCCTTGAAAACAATGCCCACGTGAGGGCGCGCGATGACGCACAATTGCTTAAATGAAATTCGGGGTTAGTTTAGTAATTTAACTATTATGTGGGATGCAGTTGACTTAGTGGGAGAGCAGCTCTCAAGTTTGGGCGGTACACATACAAGAAACACAGATATCAGGGAAAATTGGTCGGTAATTTCATTGAGTCTGCATAAAATTACTACTGAAAACATAGCCTTTAATAAAATTGCAGTAATATGCTCACTAAAAAGTGGCTATAGGTTCGCGCTCTTTTAGTATAATTTAAAATGCATTAGTATTTATCAGAAAGAAACGTAAATTTAAAATTTATAAATAAATCATTGACTAAACATAAATTTTACTATGATTTCGTATAATGACTTTGGGCTCAAATAACTATCTTTTAGGGCCCAAAAACCATAGTTACCGGGGATTCAAGAAGGCAGTTGTCGGGGTCCCCACTAGCCCTTGGGGCGCCCCAGTGAAGGGCATACATCTAATCCGTCAGCGTAATTGAGTGTAACAAATGCCTGCACTTATCCGTAGAATACATGTATACCACAACTAAAATATATGATTCGCATCTGTGTACTAATCCTGGGACATAGTGGGCGGTAAGCCATGACCATCATCTTAATTTAAGCTCACTTGAGGGACAATATTTGTGATATACGCTGCACAGTGCATAACTTGATTTTAAAGCTACCAAAGCATAACTATTAATAATAAATAGTAACTGCGTATTAATGTTTTATGATCCGGGAAATACATTACACATAAGTTTCTCAAATATGATCTAATAACACTTATTTAGTTCGATATATTGATTAATAGAACCGCCAAAACTTATAAATAAATTCAAATCGGTCCGTATAATACACGGAACATGTCACGTAAAATACTCAGTAGTAAAGAAAATCGACGTTAATAAACAAGTAATACTCACTCTCAAATCTTTCATCCAAAAGTTACCGGAAATGTAATGAAAAATTAGTATTAAACAAACAATTTCTCTACTCTTACCTTTGAATTCCTTGTTTAAAAAAAACTATGGAATAGGTTACCAAGAACGACAATTCAGCAAGTGAAATTCGATTTCCATGAGAATCATTAGTGGCATAAAAATCTGTTTTACGCTTTAAAAATATTTATGACATTGAGTGTACCGAGCAAAGCTCGATGCCTCGGCACTATATTTTTCAACATGGAACTTTTCGTTAAATTTATAGATAAGCTTCATCCCAGTTTACGGTACATGACTACCTGCTGTGGTCGCCGTTCATAGAGCGTAATATTACAACACTATGGTTTAGTTATGAGATGGCACTGCTGTTGAAAGCCTAACTTGTATGACTTGTTTTTAAAAGTTATAGTTTCATAGTTTCAATTTCACCTCGCAAAAATGAGCCTTACCTTGAAATTAGGAATAGTTTGTCAAAATTGTTGGTGTTAACAAACGAGAGGAATTTACAAAGTATCTTCATTTTGTGATAGTATTATTACCGAGGAAAATGTTGAAACAGAAAACCATGAGAGGGCAATCAAGGCGATCGTTTCCTAAAGATGTAATGTAGTTTTCAGTGCTATTGAAAAGTAGCCAACGCATTGCTATGGAAAGTCTGATAAGCAAGAGGGTTGATAATGCGTTTCTCAAGTGCACAGAGCCTGCAGAAGTCCAAGAGTCCAAGTATGGAACTAATGGGGTGAAGTTGAAATAGAACCCTAGAAGCCAACTCTACGTGTTTGTAACGGAAAACTTAGGTGCACCATCTTCACCACTCTTAACGGGTGAAGGTAGTACTAAGTCTACTTTTTTCTGAGATTATATAGCGGTTGGATTACTAAAATTCAAACGTGAACCGATTGTTTGATTAATTGATTTTCCTCGGCTAAAATTTCTTTGAATAAAAAATGAGGAAGTTTAGTGCACTGAGCGTAGGAGACTTGATAACCTCAAATTCTGTGCCAGCTTCACCCCAGTTTACGGTACATAAATACGGTGGTCGCCGTTCCTGGAGCGTGATATTATAGAACCATGGCTTAGTTATGAGATGGCGCTGCTGTTGAAATCCTAACATGTATGCCTTGTTAAGTTACGGCTTCATAGTTTCATTTCCCATAAGGAAATTGTTTGTCACTTGTATAGAAGCAGTAATTATTAGGCTTACAAGGGGAGACAACGTACGTTAACTCGCGAATTTGAATTCCTTATTTTTTATGTCGTGCACGAGGTAAATACAAAGCTAATTCGCCTTGGACTTTGTGTAAAGTGTCCTAGTTTTTTAAATTAATTATTTTATAATCGGCAATGTCTGTCAGGTATTTACTACGCTATGTGATCGCTGGTTGGTATTAGAGATGGGCAACATCGTTCAATACAATGACCGAGTCTTGAAACGGTCGTTCAATCTAAAGAATCGATTCTTGGATCTCGTTCTCGTTCAATTTTTTTCATTATAGTGGTTCATTGAAATAAATTTTAACTTTAATTTAAACATATAGTGAAACCTGTATTTAGCGGCCAACAGCAAGCCTTTGAAATAACTCCCGCAAGAGAGAAAGTGTCCGCTGATTGGAGGTAAAATTTTAATTGATAATATCATAAATTCATTTTCCGAAAATTTTTATCGCACACAGATGAGACCGCCCTAGTAAGGTGGCCTCTGAGGCAGGTTTCACTATGCAGTGCTTCTGTAAGCATGCCTTAAAAACTACTGCTGACGAGAAAAAGTATATTTGTTGCTGAAACATGCACGACTTCTAAAAATGGTGAAAAACCTACAAAAAAGTTAGTCATATCACTCGCTATAAAAAATGGTATACACCGCCGAAAATAACCGAGAAATCGAGTCTTTTAATTATACACCATCTTTTTGAGTGTGTAAGAAATGCATCGAAGTATATAAAAAATGGAGGAGCTAAAATCTGCTAATGCAAGTTTGGGTGGATGAAGTACAGCGCGTTCATCGAAATATTCGTAGGCTACTGTTCCTGAAAGTTGCGGAAGCATACGCCTAAAATGCAGCGAAAATCTTTTGGAACATTTTTTCAATGCTATTCTTTTGAAAAAAGTTTCTGCTCCGTCATTAATGGAACAAACTCAAAAATGTTTAAAAAAATATTTCTGATAAAATTTATAATTTTGATTAAATATTTGCCTCAGTAGGTTTGCAGATAAAGGAATTATGAATTTATTTATTCAAAGATCGAGGAAATTTTTTAGAAGTTTGCGAACAAACGCAAACGGACATGATTTTAATAGTCAAGAATTCATTATTCCACCGCGATCACTAATTCCTTGAGTATAATTTGATTCTCAGGCCAGCGACTCCTCAAGGAATCACTGAATCCGAGTCCTCATCTGAATCTGAGTCCTAATCTGAATCCGAGTCCTCAACTGAATCTGAATCCGAATCCTAATCTGAATCCGAGTCCTCAACTGAATCTGAATCCTAATCTGAATCAGAGTCCTCAACTGAATCTGAATCCGAATCCTAATCTGAATCCGAGTCCTCAACTGAATCCGAATCCTAATCTGAATCCGAGTCCTCAACTGAATCTGAATCCTAATCTGAATCAGAGTCCTCAACTGAATCTGAATCCGAATCCTAATCTGAATCCGAGTCCTTAAGTGAATCCGAATCCTAATCTGAATCCGAGTCCTCAACTGAATCTGAATCCGAATCCTAATCTGAATCCGAGTCCTTAACTGAATCTGAATCCTAATCCGAATCTGACTCCTCGAGGACTCATGAGTCCTCCCTCTCCGCGGGCTCTACGAGAACACAGGTCCCCCTCCCTCAGACTTCAAATTTCAAGAGTGAGCTCATTTTCAAAGAGAGATTTTCAAGAGTCAACTCGTTTCTTCCTGTCGTTCACTTGATTCTCTGCTTTGCCGAGTGGTGCGCCCATTTCCATTCCCAAACTTCCAAGGGCGGGGGGACTCGTGGCCTCGCCTGTTAGTTAGTTCCCATCTTTGCCGGGTGTTGCGCCTATTTTCATTACGATTCGTAAGGAACGACGGTTCATTGCCGCGAACGACTCCGTTCATCAACTCACTTCAAAGAGTCGTTCGAATTGATTCGTTCGTTCGCGACCGACCCATCTCTAGTTGGTATCGTTCCCTGTAAGGTCTAATGGCTAGCGCTCTGGACCTGCAATACTAAGATGGCAGATTCGCGCCTATTGGCAGTCGTTTTTTTCCTTCTTCGCCTGGACGGTATCTCAAGAGATATTTTTTCCTCTGAGTTGCATATCCTCATCATAATACTTCAGCTCACTTTTTTCAGAACACTTACGACAAAAGCTGTGCTTTAGTTTAGAAACCTTAATGGCAGGTGGTCTAACTTGAAAAGTGAATTTCATTTTCATCTCACATTTTCGTAATTTGTAGGAGATAAAGGCAACGAAAACTGAGATTCGGAATTTGATTTTTCACTGATCAAATTTTGATCTCGTGCACATCGTAAAAAAATATAGATATTCAAATTGGCGAGTCAACTTACGCAGTCTCCCCTTGTTAGTAAAAATACGCATTTTTCAATGTGTAATTATAATAAAAATAAACTGATTTGCTATGCAAAAAGCGCTATGCAATGGTATTTCGCTTTTGAATTTATTCATTTCTCTTCAGTGTAGATTTCATGCAGCTTATGCTTTTTGCAGTTCCATGTAGATGGAAACATAATTAGTCATAAACGATTTTAAGCGATGATAGTGTCATAGACCTTATCAGCACTCAACCCTGATGGTGGAACATTTCCCCGCCAGGGCACCAAAATCCAGTTTAATCGCCTCCCTTTCCATATCCTCCACAGATTCATCTTGCATTTTTTCCGAATTTCATTTGCATTTTACAAGTACCTGTGCTCCTTACGGTAGTTTGAGCGAAATATGATTTTACTTAGAAATCGATGAATTTGGTCTCATTTTAAAGAAAAAAAACATCACCCTTCTTATGACACCAAAAATTCTACTCCTTACGATATTACTTTCGGAGATATTTGCCACAAAATACCAGCCCTTTTACATGGGAAAGGGTACGTGCATGCACTCCAGAGTGATATTATGTACAAAATGAGGTATTTCTAAAACTTAGATGTCGTAAAAAAACTAACAATGTGTAGTTAGTATGTTTTCTCACCTATATTTGAAAATTAATCATATTGTCACCTCAGTAGGTTCTTGGGTATCAAAAGAAACCACCGTTTTAAACGCACCGCGTTTAAAATGGGTCAAGAAAAAAATGGGTCAAGTTAAAGACTTTAGATATTTTCATTTAATTACTTACAACTTCTGTCGTGTAAAACTATATTATTGCATCATTTATAATTCAATATTTAATTTATGAGTCCTACAGCTGGTGAATTTAAACGTATAATTCGAATATGGTATATATTATGACTATGCAACTATCTCGCTCGGACTACCTTAAACCATTTAAACCACTTTACGTTTTAGAATGATACGAAAGGAGAAAAGGCTGTAGTAATTTTCAAGAAATTGAGAGCAGATGAGAGAGATGGATTTTAAAACCAGACTTTCCTTTATTTCCTACCCGTTTGAATGCGTGTGTGTGCGAGTTGGCCCCCTTACCTGAAGGAGAACGCTTACTTCGCCGGGACGATTTTCGAAGAGATGAGAAGGAAAAGCATAAGAGAGGAGAGAGAGAGAGAAAGGGGAATTATGGAGAGAAAGGGAGAGAGAAATGGGAGTTTAAGAGTGGGAGAGAGGGAGGCAGGGGAGGGATAGTTTCGAAAGATTAATGGCGAGAACGAGATGGTTGGTTTTGGGGCACGGAGGGAAGCGGGGAAGAGAAAGAAGATGCGGGGATGCTGAGGAGCGGTAGGTGGAGGAGGTAATTTTTGGAAGTTGGTCGGATGATGACGTGACGGGGGGAGGGAAGCGTTCGAAAATAAAAGTAGGGGTTGGAATGAGTGGGGTAAGGGGAGGATTTCGTAGAAAGGGGCGGGGTTTCACAGAGAGGATGGAATTATTGGTGATCTATGGCAGACTCGGGCGTCGGCGGTGGAGATGACAGGGGAAGAGTGTGTGCGCGTCTGTGTGTTCCTAAGAACAACTTAAACTCCCAAATTGCGCGCTTTGTGAACAGGAATAGAATAAATCTGCATTATAATTTTCATCGACGGAGGGAGGTTGGGCGGATTTCTGAGCACACTCGAGGGGGGGATTCTGTGGCTGGAGTGGATTCATTGCTGGCTAAGTGGAACGCAAGTAATCTGCCCTAATTACTTTTGCGTTTTATGTCCCGAGTATAATAACCGAAGAGGGATCCGCGGCCTGTTTAAAGACCAGTGGGGTGTGATTTAATTTGAATTTCCGAGTTTAGAGACAAGACTGAAGAACGGAGTAAAGCGGGAAATGGCAGTCGTACTGTTACCTTCCTTGCACCTGTTAGTAAATGATTTTGGTAAGCTATCGACTACGGATTAGAAGAAGGAATTCTCAAAGAATAATTCCTCTCGTAAAAATTTACCAACAGTATGGTTCATTTCTGACATCGGCTGACTGCAACCTTCATTCTTCTGTTCCCTACTTACTAATTTCTGTTATTTTACCTCCTCTGTTTCATAACGTGTTTTGGTTGAAAAATTTACCTGTTCCTCTGTCTTCCTTGTGGGTATTCCTCCTCCTGTTAATCCTTTTATCATGTTCCCGACGAATTACCATGTAACAAATTTAGGGGTGTCCATCTGGCCCTTTTAATCCCGATAGAGCTCCTTATGGCGTTCCACTCGTGTGTACTATCACACACTTCCTCATTTCTGATTCTTTCTGTCCATGTCATCGTTAACACCCGAATTTTGAAAGATTAAGAGTAGAATATAATGTTGGAGTTAACTTTATCGAAATGATTTTATTGATGAAATGATATCGAAATGAATTTATAGCAATATTCTAGAGCTCAATGAAAACATAATCGTCAACTTCGACTGTGAAAAATGTTGGATACGATCAATTTTATGCCTTAGTGATGAAATTTCACTAATAATTTACTGCTTGCGATTTCTAAAGCTTAGTTTCAATACAAGGTAACGTTACTTGTTGCGATATTTTCAAGCTAGAGAGAGTGAGAAAGGTTTAATGATGTAATTGCTCCTCGAATTCGAAGGTTGACATTCGCTTCTCTGTCTAAATGTCCTATTATCTGACGGTTTGCCCGTTCTGCAGGCCTAACTCACACTTGCAAAGGTGAGGTAGATGTATCAGCGGCGACGAAAGACATTGAGCTCCAGGAGTTTTACCCATTTTGAAGGCATTGCATTCATTGAATCAGCAGCTTGCCATGTAATGGTTGATATCAGTGCTGAATATGAAGGATATTAGCTTCAGTGAAACAAATTATTTATATTGACTACAAATACGTATTGTCAACTTAATCTACGCGGGGAAAAGACTGTAGTATACCTCCTGATCTATTAGTTGTGTAGCTTTAAGTTTTATTCCAATTATATTCTTCAGGATGGACATCGACAATTATACTAAAACCTTACCGCAGAGATTGAAGGTTAACCTCCTTAAGCCATAAAAAAGTCTAGACTAACAATTTCAACGCATTGATGTCCAAAATATGCAATTATGACGACTTGTTGAGTACGCCTTGAATTATCTGTACCAGACATTATATTAAGTTGCCGAACCTGCTATCGTCAAGACAGTGGTATCTAATTTCATAATCTTCAGTAGTACTGAGTATGGCAATAATAAGAATATATTTTGGTGTCAAAGGATTAAGATTTTGTGAATCATATGGTAAACGATTGAAAATGTGGGAAATAAGACCTACTTCAATTAAATTAAGAGAACTTTTAATTCTTCATGGATAAGATGCATTACCTCTAACATAGATACGTCTCAAGTGCATCGTGACAGGTTTTACTTCTGTACATCTACGGACGAAAAATTTTGGGGCTCTCTGAGTAGTGATGATGAGATGTGATATTGTCCTCTGGCAATCATCGACTCAGTATTTCCAGATTTAAATTTTCTCCTCTTCAGTGATAATTAGCTTCTGCTCTGGTTATTATTTCTTGCATTTAAACAAAATTATGCATGAATTCCCTCTTTGTCGAATTGCTCTGCAAAGGGGCCTTTCCTTTTATTCTCATTTGTCTACTTCATTGTTTCTTTGAATGATCCATTCGAGTGAAACTGTTAAAATATTTCAATGTAACATTAAATAAATCTTCCTGGCTTGAATAGAGGGATTATTAATGGAAATTACGGGAAGGAAACCTCTCAGGAGGATTACACCGTGAGGCCTACGAGATAGTCGTTTGTTTTAAAGGTTTTAGATTTTTGGTGGAGAAATTCCTTCATTCGCAGGTAAATTTGCGTGGTAAATAGGCATGATGCCTACTTAAATACTCATTGCGTCTTAACCTTCTTCGTTAATTTTACTTTCCGTTTTATTTGAAGTTAGCAAATAGTTTTCTCTTTATTATCATGTAATACAGGATTTTCAGCCTTTGATTCCTCTGCATGTTAGCTACATATTTCACTGAGACCGGTTCCAAGAACGTTAGGGAGCCATGGAGAAGTGGCTTCTGAAAGGCAGCCTTTCATTTCAGCTACAAGCTACTTACATATGCGCTTTATCATGCATTGAAATTCTTAACATCTTATGAAAATCACTGTATAACTCCTAATCACAATTTCTGTTAAGTTCGTATACATCGAAAAAAATTGCATCAAAAACCGAAACATTTACCTCTACTAAAGGTTACTTTAAAGGTTAGGATTTTTATGCTCATTAATTAAATTCAAACCCTAAGTACACATAGATAAGTTATTTAACTATAAAAATACCACACCCTGCGAGTTCGGTAGCCAAAAATGGGCATATGGCATGACTGCTACCTTTACGAAGGAAAAGACCAAGGAAAATAAATTAACCCTCTTATGTGGGAAGTATATCACCTGAAACTTTGCATGGCACTAACATTAAACACATTATCATTGTTGGTGTAAAATGTGGGAAACTATCAGGAATATAAAGAAATGCACCTGCGCCGTATTGCCATATAATTTTTATTAGTTCAGTTTCAGTCTAGCCACTACATGCTCTTATTCTGTTGAATGGCATAAACGTTAAAAAAGAGGTTAAAACAAATTAAAAAATGGTTCTTCGATAACTAATATGGATTTAGATTTTATATTCCAAATTCTTTTCTAGCGCACAAAATTATATAAACATGAATTTGAAAACAATAAAGATTTATGAGTTCAAAACGGCCTGCTGACAATCTATATAAATAGCTTTGCAGGACCTATACTGGGCTAATATGTCGTTTTAATACTTCTTCATAGGTCTATGCGATGGGTAATGTTGATACAATGTAATGATAACGTGATAAAATATAATTTGCAAAGACAATTTTCCATGTTAACTAGCCGACCCCAGTGACGACGGGGTAAAGTCCTCGAATCCCGCCTGGGTGGAATTTTCGCCACTCAAGACGTGGATGATTGTGTTCGTCGGTTGTTAGTTATTCACCCGTTATAAATTGGCCCTAGGTGTTATATTAGTAAGATAAAATAAAATTAAATGAAAATTTTATAATTTTACCTACATGAATGCAATTGTATTTATGTTCAACTTAGTGAATTGAATTTGAACTTTAAAAAAAAAATATTACAAAAAAATAAAATTTCCCCTTACCCGACATTTCTTTATGCCGCTCTGCTGGGAACTTTCGCCTCACCGGAAGTGTAACTATCCTCCACGTAAACTAGTTATCTTCGAGTAAAATTCAATATGAACCTAACGCTCGGATTCAAGCTTTTTGCTTTCAACCTTTATTTTCTCCGAAGAGAAAGTACGTAGCATGAAGCGCAAGCAAACATGTTTTCGTTGAGTTTTACTCTCCTTCTCTTTCAATGCACCTCAAATGTCTCGTATTTTGGTCGAAAGGTAAGAAATAGACTCGCCGTGATAACTTTCTCACGCGCTTGAATGGGGTACGACGGTTTGAGTGCGAAATGTTAATTAACCTCTAGTCCGCTTTGAAAAGTGGACGAGCGTGGAGGGGTTTAAGGGGCGGGTGGCGGCTAGTTGGTTGGATCTCCTTAGTTAAACTCGTTAAGGGGACGCCACGACGCTTGCTGGCTGGCTTCGATGGGGAAGGAGCCGTGTGAATTTGTGGCCTTCCCCCGCACACCCTCCCCGTTTCACGACGACCCCACTTGGAGAGGGTGTCGGAGAGGGGGGTGAGGGACGTAGGGGGGGGGGGAAGTTCTGGGGCCGCAGGGGGCGTTAATTAGCGTCGATGGATGTGGCGGAATCAAAGGTGGCCTCGCGGGCGTCCCCCGGAGGACACACGCCCGGGAAAATTACGAGCCCAGGAATCTGAACTGACAACCGTGAGTGACCGTGATTCCTCAGTCCTAGAGATGGCCCATTCATCACTTATGTATCAAATGATGCTCTTTATAATACTTAGGTGAAGTTTCTAGTTGATATTCTGTATCAAAATCTGAGTATGTCACAGCAAGAAGCCATGGTGCCATGGTATGTGGCAGGGGTGCTACGACTCCATTCATTAGGAGCTGGAATGGGAACAGGAGAAGTGAAGAGGTGAAAGTGAACTGTAAGTTAACGGAGTTTATCTATATGATATTCTGTATCGGAATCTGAGTACGTCGCAGTGAGAAGTCATGGTGCGAGGGTGTGTGGTAGGGGTGCGACGACTCCATTCATTAGAAGGGGCTGGAAAGTTAACTGGAGAAGGGAAGAGGCGAAAGTGAACTGTAAGTTAACGTAATGTCTTTGTGCCTTACTCTCATTTTTCTGGGGTCATTAATGGTGTTTGGGAAGAAGGTATATATGAAGCTATCAGTTCCACCGTGCACATTTCTTTTTATTTCTCCTTATTAGTTCTAAAAATACTTGCGAAATTCGACAGAAGAAATATCATTAGCCTCGACCGGAATTTTGGACTTCTAAGCACCTGCGGGTGACTGCATACAGGTAACACCGTGGCTAGCGTTTTCCCTCTAGCCTCTTGCGGCTGTCGAAGTAGCCCACCACTGTGATATTTTATGTGGTTTAACGGTACGAGGGGTTTTACTTTGTATTTTGCTTATCAATCGTATTAAATCTGTATGTGCTGTGTCTCAAATGCTCACGGTGTACTCAATGTTTGGTCTAGCTTGAGCAAAGTTTCATATGTGTTTTTTCATTCGAGGATCCTACTTATGACTTAATAAATCCTTCAGTGTCATAAAATGAATCTACATCTACATATTACCCTGCGAGCCACCGCATGGGCGTGTGGCAGTGTGAGTGTTAGGTCACCAGTCGTGGAAAGATGTAAGTTTTTGGGAGATGAAATGGTGGCATGTATTATAGGAGTGTATTTTGTGGAGCTCAACTTTTATTGTGGTCGCTTATTCTGCGCGGAGAGAGCGAGTTTTTACACCTATCTGTTCGGTAATGTATCTCCCTTATTTTATCGCTTCTGTCACACCTAGGGATGTAGTATGGCTTCATGATAATATTCTCTGTGTCGTTCTGAAAAACATCAGTTCTGAATTTCTCAAGCAACCTAAGCCTAGCATGTAGCTTCCGAGTCTCTAGGGGCTCCCAACTTAATCCCTCTAAAAGTTGTGAGACACTATATGTACGCTCGTAGCAGTTTATTACGAAACGCACTGCTTTCCTTTGTATTTTATTAATTATTTTGGTTAAATCTTTATGATCAGGGTCCCAATTGTTCGCGACGTATTCGAGGTGTGGCCTAACCAGAGCGAAGTAGTATCTCTGTCGTTAAGGTCCGGGTGAGGATTTTGTTAATGTTTCCGGCATTATAAGATATGCTTTTATTTATCTTACAAGGCTTTGAGCATTTTTTCTTGTTTTTTTGATTAGAAAGTTCGTGTTACTACTTTCCCAGTAACAATGGTTTTAGAAAGGTCTAAATACGATCCAGAGTCCTGATAACAAATGTTTAATTTATAATAAATAAGACACACTCAAGCCCGTGTGGCCGTTGTTAAGGGATGCATGAGCGAGACAACTCTTATTGCCTTGCGTCACGTCCCTTGCCTTCGTATCTCCAGCGTGACCGCTCTACCGTCATACTACTTGCAACTTGTAAGCCTTCTCCTCCCAAAGAAAGGGCGCAAAGAGAGGAAAGTGATGGCTACAACGAAGTAATTAAGAACGGTCGTTAAAATTCTGTAGCAGTGAAGGAGCTGCGCCTTGGGAGTGATGGCGTTGCATCGTCTCATTAAAACAAAACCTTAGTATGTACAGTAAGATGTAATTAGGAAGTCTCCTTAAATTAGGAAATCTTTTAGCGAGAAAATATCTGGGATAGCCCTGTCATCTATTAAAGTACAAATTTATGAGTCAATTAAGACTTGGAAGCAACTCACCTGATTTTTTTAAATTAAATCAAGCGAATTTCGTTGTGACACTTAGTATTGTTTATTATTTTGATGCCGCACCGTATCCGTAGCACAAGTAAAAGAGAACGAAGTAATGCAAATAATATGAATTGAAGCATTGATTGAGATGATATCGTATAAAATTTCCTTGTTTCCACTAAACATTAGTGGCTAATACAGAAACTGGGTGAGTCATTTAGATACTCCTTTTGCCTGCAGTTCAGCTTTGTCCTCTCCCTATTTATAATTCTTTTTCCTTTTCCCAATCTCGTCTACTTTTCGTGATTGGCGAACTAACACCTCCTGCTACTCGCGTCTATGATGGTTTTCAGGGTTGTAGGTGGAATCTGATGCGAAGAACCATTACTAACGGTACGCCAAATCTCAGTGCCCCATCTTCAAGGAGGATATCAGGCTCGTACTTGGGTGCTATCCTGTGCACTCATCGATAATCACTTAGGAGCGCATTGTGCCGAGGTGAGAACTGAGAGATGAAAAAAAAGAAGCGGACGGCTTTCAAAGGAGCTGGATTGGCCGTAATGGTGGGTGGGGGTGAACCTAGTCATTTGCCGCTCTCTTGATCGATTGGTTCACAGTTCAGTGGAATGCACTCGTGCCTCGAGTGTGTCTGCCTTTTTCAACGGTCTTTAGTCTCTCGTGACCGATCGGAAACTTTATAGAAGGCCGTCATCCTTAGCGCCACCATTGGCCACACAAAGGATTCTATGCAGTAGTTGTCGCCGCTTCTTTTGGAAAAGAACTCCTGCCTATTATTTTTTTAAGAAAAGCCTGCGTAACCCGGTAAAGTGGCTCTTCCATAAGAAGATGGAGGATATAGAGTAGGAGGTATAAGGTAGGGATGCTCAGTACTTAAAAAACACTATCAAACCATGCCAATAAATTACTATAGAATAATCGAGCTGAAATAATCGTTGATCCATCATTTGACTGCTTTGAGTTAAAAGAATGAATCATGCATTGCTGGTGGAATCAGCATAACTTTCCGAGATGATCATCTTTGAGTATTCTCTTACTGATTAGTGGGATTTTGGCCGTTCTCGCCCTCACTTCAACATATATGGGACACCTTATCACGTCATCTCATTTGCCTCGCTCGCTATCGGGTCTCCCGTGAGATCATCATACACTCAGTCTCTCCTAATGTCGTCCAAATTGCCTCCTCATTCTCCTTTCTCGCTTCCCCGCCATTCTCCCCACAATAAACTTCTCCCACAATCCCTCACCTCTCAACATGCCCTTCATTCATCTTCCATTTCATCTCCGAATCTCATTCCCCGATTCTCTCTCTCTCCCCAAATGCAACATCTCCTCGCTCGTCATTCCTCAGCACTCAGCTCACCCTTTCCAATCTTCTCCCGACTCTCCACTGAAAATAACTGCAGTCCACGCGTATTTTCTCTCCAGGACCATATTTAGAATTCCTCGAAATTTTATGTTCTACGCCACATAGTGTCTCTATTGACTAATGAAGCAGTTTGCGAAATTATTTTACCAAGTTAATTTTACACGTTAACGCATAATTTCTATGTACACGCCAGATGCCATCCTAATTATTATCTACCATGAGTGCGAGTGTCACTCTTTGTAAATTGATACATATTTAGGAAGCGCTGAGACAAATTTCAGATTTATTTAATCGGGAGTAGTCGCCGTTTTACTCCGTACTTCAATGGAATCTGTTTAACGTGCTGCATTAAATGCTAACGCCACCATATCTCCATGAGCGACGAGTTGCGACCCAGTGTCATTTAGAGATAACAAATGCTTTATGTTACCTCCCTAATGATGTTGAAACGTGAACTCTGAGAAAGGTAAAGAAGAACTGGCTATAGGTGATCGGTATGTAAAGGTTGGCAGAGAAGGTGCAGTGAATTTCAAGGAAGACCGGCAAGGATAAACTTGGTATGGTTTGTGAGGAGAGGATACTTCTGGGGAGGGTTAGAAAGAGGCAGATTTGATGGGTGGAAGTCATATTAAATGGTGGAAGTTAGCTGAAGGTTCCTCTCCGCGTAGCGAAGGTAGCTGAACGCTTCATATGGTTGAACCTCAAATAATGGGACGTATTAAGCTCGCAAGTACTGCGAAAAAGACCAAACTGTACCGGAATGTTACAATAAAATCCAGAAAGGCATCTTCAAACATCTATTTCAACAGTAGATGCCTCGTTTTGGGAGTTATTCCAAATTAGGTTGACATAGAGACCAACGGCCGATCATCAGCTGGGAATAAGCAGTTCAGGCAGCAAAACGCATAAGGGTGAAGAAGGAACTCCAAGCGCGAAGAGGAAAGGTGGCTAGTGATGACAACGTTGTGTCGAAACATGTTGTACCAAGAAAATAAATCAGTGGAAGAAAACCAAGTTATTTTTTCATTAGTAGCTGAAGGCCTTAATAGAGGAAATAATTGGATTGGGAAGAAGGATAATACGAAGTATGAATGGGATATATAGTTGTGGGACGAATACTAAAATGAAGAAAGACATCGTGGTAGAGGGTACGGACCTGCGCCTGTTAAATTTTTATCCATTTCCATAAGGACTTACGTTAGACAAGAAATATCATTAATAATCAAAATTTAGGCTGATCTCTCCTGAAAATCGTCTATTTCATATTTTTGCCATTTCCATCGAGGGGAAATAAACTGAGCTCCACGCTTCCATCGTTGCTTCGTGAAGAGGGAGAGGAGATATGAGCGAGGTGACTCGTGCGAGATAAATGGAAAAGGGTAAGGGGTGATTGAAGTGCAGAATGAGGCTCCGGGGAGGGAGATTGGGAGAGATGGAACAGGATACATGGAGTCGTTATTTATTTTAAGTTTTTCCTCTTCGAATCCATTCGACCGCATTCAAAAGAGAGGGGTTGGATTTGGAGAGGGTTGATGCCATCAAGGGCAGTGCTACATCGATGGCTTAGGGTGTGGAGAGACGGATTATTAAGGGTACGTATTGGTCGGTGCCATGCTCTCGTATAATTTTAGCTAAAAATACAGTCGGCAAATATGATGCAAAGCTTAACATTTGTAAATTTGCTCTTCTTATCTATTCGAATGACACATCATAAATCCGTTCATATCCACATGCGGATTAATTTTTTGAAATCAAACTTACCCTACACTTAAAAGAAGAACCACTTGAGTAAAACATTGGTGTCAGAATTTCGTTTTTTGTCATTTTCGTTTCAAATTGGTCTCAAAAGAAAGCTGAATGATGGACGAATATTTCAGTTCTTAGAAGTATTCCTGACCTTTTCGAGGTTAATTTGCCTTTCAAACTTAGCTGTTATCGTTCAGTAATACCCATTAATCGAAACATCAAGTACCTGTCTAGCACCCCCGTGATATAATTCTGAAAGCACTCTACCTGTTAAGGTGGATTTAGTTGAAAATCAAAGACGGTCCTTAACATTTTCACGTGTTAAGTGCCTTACCTCCATCTTATATTCATTTCATAATCTTTTTATATCTACTAGTGCTCTTCTTCCCGTCCATAATACCTATTGTCTTTCTTCCCTTCCCCACTTGTCCAACATTCTTTCCTCTATCACACTCGTGAGCTACCCATCGCTCCTCATCTGTTTCAACCACATACCCTGCCGCCTCCTGATCTAATTTTAAATGGTCGTGTCCTCACCCACCATACCGAGCACTTCCTAGTTTGTCTTCATTTCTGTCCACCACGCCTTCTCCATCCTTGTCCATACCCACATCGCCTCAGCCCGCAGTCTCTTCTTTTCGTCCTTTCTCAGAGTCCACGTTTCTATCCCATACAACGCTGCAGTACTAATCAAGCGCTTCACCACTTCAACCAAGGCCTCTTCTTTTTTCCTAACCCAAGGCGCCAGTCATCAGCTTTCTTCTATTACAAAATACTCTCTTCGCTGCTTCTATTTTCCACCGTATGCCTTTGCTGCTCTACCCATTTTCTTCTAGGACAGTGTTCCAGTAATTAGAATGCTCAACTTGCACCAGTTTATGTCCTCATTATACCTTTTCATATTCAAAAAGAAACATTGGTAAAATTTCCACACTTTTATTCTCCGCCACCGACCATGGTTTTAGCAGATGATGCCAACACCCTGATTATCATATTGTGCTGAAACCATGGTCGGTTGCGAAGAAAAAAGTGTAGAAATTGGACCAGTATTTCTTTCCGAATATGAAAATCCATCGGTTCTACAAAGTTAAAGCCGATACGACCTCTGCGACCCCCCCCTTAACCTATGTTTTACTTTTTTATATTCATTCCGTATACCCTGCATTTCTTATAAATGCGCCTACTAATTCTTTTCATCCCATCGAATATAGACTCATGAACTCCTGGACCTCCACGAATCTAACGGACTTTATAATTTAGCCTCCTAAATTGATTCCCCTAATGCATACGTCTTTTACCATTTCCTCAGCATAAATTAGTAATGGAAGAGCGGCAACTGCAACCCTTGCCTAACCCCGTGAGTTTTAACTGTCCATCCTGTTTTACCTCCAGGCATTCTCACATATGCCCTCTGGATCTGATGTAAGTTTCGAATGAGTGTCATATCTCGCTTATCTAGTCACATATTCCCCAGAATAATATTTTTTACCTGTTTTACTCTGTCATACGCCTTTTAGAAATCTATAAAGAAAGCAAAAACATCGTGACTATACTCCCCCCATATTATTTTCTCTTAGTGTTCTCTTCACTTAAGTCGCGTCCCGATTTGTCTTTCCGCTTCGTTAACCCTCACTGGTCATCGCTCAAGTGGTAATTTGCTCTACTCCTCTGCTTTTTTTTAAATATTCCATTAAAAAACTATTCCCGCTTGAGAAATTACAATAATTGTTGTATATTCTTCGCATTCTGAAGTTTTCTTCTTTTATGGGGTGGATATTACACTTATCATTTGCACGCACTGCTCAGGCCTTATTCTTTCTTCAAAGAACTTACTAATGAGTTCGAAGGAACATCGTCCTCTCTTATTACCTAGATTCGTTAGTACCTCAGATGTTATGTTATTAACTCTCACGGATGTTCTCGTATTCCTATATCGTAATGTCCTCTGTTTCTCTGATAAGTATGGAGTGAATGGTAGAGCAGGGTCATGAATGTCCTGGTTGAGAGTCTTTAGAGAAGGATGTACGTAGTATTATTAACAATAAAGCGTGTATGAAGTAATGTGCGAAAGTTTCAAGAGGATGAAAGTTTGCCAAGATTGAGTATAATAGAAGATATTATAGATAGCCTTGTTCCCAGTATCCTAGAGTTTAGACCGAAAATTAGTCTTATTCTCCGAGAGTGTACCATTCACCCTCAATGATCATGTGTATCAATGCTTTTTATTCCAGTCCGGAATCTTAGTTTTTTGGAGTGACTAAAGCCTTCCTCGTGGTATTTTTCCTCCGCCATCGGAAGCGGTCATTTCCACGAGTTTCGTATTCATGGAATATGATTTCACGGGGACGCGATTCAATGTTTTTTTGGGGAAGAAGGGAAAGAGTGGGCAGTTTTGAAGGAAACTGGGATTTGGAAGGACTGACGAGAGTGGGGTGGGGGCTTGGTTCGAGGGTATAGGGGACGGGGTCAAAAGAATAAGAGGGTGTTGAGAGGTGATGGGGTAGATTTTGTTGGGGATAGGATTTCCCTGAGCGCTGCCTTTTTGTTTTTGATAGAGGTCGCCTTGCAGGAGAAGGGGTGAACGGTGAGGTTTTTCCAATGCGTATGAAGGAGCGGTTGCTGTGGTAACCGCCTTGTCAACTTTCTCCCTCTGTCGCAGATCCTCGATTTTTTTATTGAGATCCGGATATTTTTGCTTGATCGTATTAAAACTGGAACGCGAATGGCAGAGCCTTATAAACATTACTTCTTTCATTCTTTTCTTCGCCTCTCGGTGCGAAGATAATATACGAATAAATATACTTGTTTCAGGATGGATCTTGTCAATGTTGTCAATGTTCATGAAAAATAAAACACTCGTTACTATCGGAAATTTATAAAGTGGGCACACAGCACGTTGCCCCGAAATGTGGCATATTCGAGCACAGGTTTCGCGGGCTTAGATCAGGCCCCAAAATACTCGGCCCTTACTCCTTCCGATAGGTACCGTAAATATTAACCTTAAATGGTCATGTGTACGAAAACTTCACTAGATAGGTTGTACCACACAATCCTGTGCGAATAGTATATATAATATTCAATGAGGAAGAGAATTAAAATCATGCATAGAAGAATCCAGGGATTGCTCTAACCCAGAATCCTTAGACCAAAGACACATTTGTGGAACAGTACCAAATATGTTATTAATCATGAATATTAATTATACTTTTATGCTTTATAACTAGCGTTACTAAACTGTGGTTACTCGCGCGTTTCCAGTTATTTTTCACCCGCTACCGTGGAACTTGCACCATGAGTTCAGTCGATTATGGGAAATGAAAAAACGAGAAATTTTCTGCATCCACATCGCATTGATTGATGACCCGATATTTTTTCTGGTTTGGAACTAAAAGTTGTAAACTTTTCTCGCTACCCATCGTAGCTTCATATCCCGTTTTCAACTTATAAATAATATATCACCTGTATAGATATACCTATAGTTTGAATGGATAAATTAATACTACTCTTATTTTTTATTCCTACCTGGTTGATATGGAAACATCATTATTAATCGCTATTCGCTGGCGTAATTTACTAGTTATTGAGTCACTTATTAAAGAAACGCTTTTAACTGATATTTTGAAGATGTAAAGATAATTGATGAAATGTCACTTGACGATATTTCCATCCAAGAAATATGAAGGAATTACAATGTTAGCCTTTTTCTTAACAAGTACTTAATTACATCATAGTTCCTGATTATAAATGTAAACAGTTGTTCTTACAAACTCGTGCGGGCACATCATGACACAACATTGTCAAGTTATAATTCAATCAAATAATTCACCTAATACTCCTAACTTGTCACGAATTATGGGCTTCATGTTTTTCTACAGAGTTTTGCTAACTCATTGAGGTATTTTGGTTTAACAATCAAGCATCTATAGCACTTCACGACAGCGTATGGCCACTGTTTGAGCATAGCGCCCAGTAGTCATAGCAAAATGATCAACTATACATTGAAAAAGAGTAACGATCGTATTTTACAGTTTGAACAATATGTTTAGAAGATGGACTTTTCATGTATTCCAGGTTGTAGTATCTCTCAGTTTTACTCTAGTACGCCTAAATTTTCTGCAAAATCGATAGCTACGTCAATCTCTTTGGTTAGGGCGAAGTAATTTATTTTTATATTTTATTATTATAATATTATATATTATATTAAAGATTTGTTTTTTCCAGGACCATGCTTCCCGGGCTTAAGATAAATATTGCGACCTCCGGCAAACAGATTTCCTGCTGTAAACTCTCGTTTAAAATTTCCCGATGTTTCAGGAATAAATATATAAAATCGTTGATAATCGCTGTGTCTTTCCATGGGCTCAAAATGCTATAAACGTGGTTTTAATATCTTAAAAAAAGGCAGACTGTACAAGTTAGCTCATTGACATTATTGACATCAATATTAATGTCAAAACAGATTATTGGGAAATGTAGCGGCTTCTTCATACATCTATAGTGACTGGAATATGAATCGCTCATCGCTACTTATCGCCTCATTCTTATGGGAACATTGGCCTTCCTCTGTTCTTGTTTTATTTCATTCTCTTACGTTAATATAAATCATTCAATATTGTATTGATGCCCCACAAAGAACCCAAAAATCGAGTTTATCAATGTCTATTATTACCGAAAGTGAAGCAATAAGTTTTGCTATGAATATTCATTCAATTTTTCATATCTGAGAATATTACTGTATTCATTTCAGTTAGTTTTCATCCAATTTGTGTTCATAACTGCTCCTAATATTTCCTCAGATTAATCGTTTCCTATGTAAGTTTTTCAATTGTGTCTTATTTTTCTCTTTGGTGGGTTTAGCGCTAACAAGTTTCTCCTTCGGGTCACGGATGGTTGGTTGATCTTTAGACATAGCAGTTAGCTGTGGAATTAGCGATTTTACTCTTAAGAATGAGCAGTTGTGTACAAGACGCGGCATTATCTTGAGACTGAATGGAGCCATTTATGGTTAGGACGGTTGAATGATGCTACGAGAATCCTTGAAGATAGAGTGGATTTCGTCAGATAATAGGCAGCAAGGAACCTTGAGGGTATAGAAGCTTGCTGTCTTCTGAGTGAAAGTAGAGGCAGTGTTGGTCGGTACAGAGACACTAATTGCACGGCAGGCATTATGCGTCAGGTATCTAACTAAACAAGTGTAACACTGCGAACGGGAAAGCAACCGAAATCCGTCAGCTTTTTACTCCTAGGAGAAGCCGCTATCCAATTATTTATCTAAAGTATTTAGTATAAAATACGTGATGGAAGTAAAATATTCTTGAGGTTAACTATATGACTATTCAATTCTCTGGGTTGGGATTACTCGAGGACGTACGTAGTCAAGATCGATAAGCAGCATTTTAAAACTGGTACCTGGAACGTAAGATATTTTCGAGACTGTGAATGCCTTGAAGAGGTGAATATGGAATGAAAATAGTATCTTGATATATTTGGTATAGGCCCAATAAAAAGTCGCGAAGAAAAGGACCCCTGCATCTCCAGCTACCAAATTATCAAATCTGGATCTACAAATGGGAGTGCAGATGTTTCGGATGAAGTATCTGTGTGCGAGGGAAAAGCTATCTTCAATACAATGAAAAGATGATCATGATCAATTGGAAACAAAATACCAAGAAAAAAATGGAGGCGCAAATATATACGCCAAGGGATATGCGATATTTTGGAAGAGTTGATACTCTCGTTAGTACTCGTTTATACATGTATCATTACTCTAATCCTGGCATTTGTAAATGCATTGCAAGCAGTTCCTAATTCCAGTATACCTTATTTCTTTGATGTTCCAAAAATGGCGGTGTGTAAAATGAGAGCTGTGATAATTCAATATTTAAAAGGTTTTCGTAATATAATCAGTTCATTCCATATTCTATAAGATGAATTGAAAGAAAATCGCATTTGTGTTATGGTAAAGTTTCAAATAACCCCACTGTCATAAGAAATTGGTATAAGACATGTAGGTATAAGACATTCAGAAACGCAGAAACCTATCGGATGTCTGAAAATCAAAGTAGAAATGTGATATATTCCATACTAAATCGGTAGGTACTCGTATCCAATATGGGGCATACTCGTCTGAATATCTTACTGCAGATACATATTGCAAGAGCTCTTAGTACTATATAAATCACATAAAATGAGATTTAATGCTTAAATACTTAAAATGCTCACAAAAATCTCTAATTTCCAATCTGAATTTGAGATAATAAGGTGCCAGTTAATTAAGCGGGCTAATTTAATGTATTTATTTGCCAATACCGCTATATTATTCAACTATAGTACGAAGTACGATTTATCTCAAATCGTACTTCAGGTGCTGAAAAAAATGTACCCAGACCTTGCACGGCTCCTTTCATAAAGTGTATTCAAAATTTTGTGTGTAGATTAACGTATGTAAAGTACGCAGTCGATTTTTTTATATTAACGTTAGCGCCCTTTTTGTATTTTGTTCGACGGCAGTATTTCATTTTTTGTGGCGGAATTTAGAGTAAGTACCTATTACGAGAATTTGTTTTTTGCCAGCATTATGTTTTCCATTTACACTTTATATTGCAACTTTTGTCATTTATTATCTAAAAAAGATCCTTTACTAACATTTAAACCTATTTTGAACCAACCACATAATTTCTGTGACCTAATCACTTTCAAATTAACAGTGTTGGAGGTAACCTGCAGCTAACAATTCCGAAGTTTAGTCTCGGTGGCGTTAGTCAATTTTAATGGGAGTTCATGAATCAATGCTCCCAGAAACATAGGGAGGCTGTAAAATTGTCTCAAAACATCGACCCCGCTTGATTAAGCGGTTTCCGATCCAACGCCCATATTCGAACAACGCAACAGTTAATCCATTCGCCGCCGCTGTCTAATTACTTCCGCCCAAAGTGTTATTTTCCCCCGAACGCCACGTCCATTATCGCAATTTTAATTGGCTCGCGGGAGCCTATTATCCCCCCCTCTCATCGTTTCTAGTGCTGTCCGCTCCTGGAATGCGTCTTCATTCGACCCATCTGGTGGACTTGTTGAGGTCCCGCCCCAGGACGGAGAAATCCACTTTCACATCAGTCGACAGTAGGCTTGTGCGATGAGTCGATTCATCGACGATGATTTCAGTCATCAGGTTGCGATGAACCGCGTCGATGACAATGAATGTCATCGATCATCGACGTCGATTAATTCACCGACGTCGATCAGTCGATGAATTAACTGACGTCGATGAGTTGATGAATTCACCGATGTAGATGATTAAGTGATTCATCCCCATTATATGATAATTGTTTGTGGTGCGTCGCCCGCACGTCTCTATCCCTACCTTTCCGTCGGCGATGAATGAACTCGTCGACTTATCGAGATCGGTGGGTTCATCGAATCATCGATGGCGATGAATTCATCGACTCATCGTCGTCGATGACAATCATCGAAATCGAATCTCTCGATGTTTTTTTTTCATCGACCCTCGATGGGCAAATTCGTTCATCGCACAAGCCTAGTCGACAGTGGTAGAAACGGTCCCAGTCCATGTTATACACCGACGAGATAATGGTTATAGTGGTTTGTTCAGAGCATGAATATATATTATGGATTTTAATGTTTGGAATTGTTGCCTAGGCTACGTGTTGTGTAAATTTCCACTATTAGTTCACCCAGTCCTTGGCGCCACTTCGAAAAAAGTATTTTCAGATGAATTGTTAATTGACGTAGTAAATTGTTGTTAACGTGAGACTGTGGTGAATATTCAATAACGATCGAGGATATAAATTACTTGATGCTATGAATAGTATCTGGCCATTTTTTTGACCTAAAAGTGAATTTATAAATGCAAGAGAGGAAATATATATTACAGGAAATGTGTAAGAGGTTGAAGCATCGTTGGGATTCGCTCGAATGTGGAGATGTGTCCAATCCATTCGTCCGAATGCGGCTACCCATCTCAGCTGATTATAAGAGCCAAGAACATAACCGTCGATGCACGTTATTCATAGATACCACTACCTGGTTGGGGTACCGGTTTCCAAAGTTGAGGGACCAGGATTGAATTTTGTAGACTTTTTAAAAATTATCGATTTCATCCGGCATGGAAAAATAAGAGTTATAGCAGAGTTATATCTCCTACGAGTTATATCAGTTATATCAGATCTAATTACCTAAGAGTTATATCAGATCGTTTGACAGAAGTTTATGGACCGCATCAACCCTTTCGCTAATAGCTCGGATTGGATTGGATATTTGGGGAGGCGACCGACAGCTAAGGTCGTTTGGGGACAGGTAAAGGAGGAAGGGTGGATAGACACCCGGCGTCGGCATTAGCCTGCTCTTAACGAAAGGCGCCAAGGGGACCACGGTTTAACGTCTCATCCGGCAGACGGAGTACTGTACTTGAAGTGCCCTCCATGAGACACTCAAGTAAGGATCAGGTTTCCTCTGAAAAACATCCTCCTCTGCAGGGATTTGAACACTTGCCGTCCGTATGGGTAGCCAATACCCTAGCCGCCACAACAACCCGATCCCTAATGACTCGGTCTCATAATCGCAAAACGTCTGTTTCTCCTCACGACGTATTCACTCCTTTAGATATCCTGGCTTAAATGGGTTATCTATTGCTTCTGATGCGTACTTCCACTACATTTGAAACTCAACTATGCCAAAATTTAAGCAATTTATATCAAGACTTGGTGATGATGATGCGTGAAACACAGATTCGGAACATATCTAACAAGAAATAGATTTATATTACTAGGTATGGTGATGTACAGTCCCTGGTTACTGGATATTGTAATGTAATAGTTTCAACCATTTTATGACGTGTCTCTGACATAATTTTACTTTAAATATATTCATTAACCGTAAACTACAATAATCTATGGAGGTTTCATTTATTTATTTTTTCAGCCTTTCGATAGAAATAACTCATTAAAATTTTTGCCTTTTAGCTCAGACAGAAATATAAAGATAAATGATGAGTCAGTAATTCTGTGTTCCCATTGTACATTCGAAGAAGATTGCAAATTCGGCTGCAGAAGTAGATTTTATTAAAGGCATACTTGTGAAATTATTTCTGCTGACTCCAAAATAGCTTTTCAAGTGAGCACGTATAACTTAGAGGTGCATGGGATGTTTCAATTATGGAGGATCCGTCGGTATTCTGGGCTAATTAGAATTTTTATTATACTCTTTTTCCTTCTTGAGTTCTCATTTTGCGTACAAGAATATAAATAATTTCGTAGCCCAAATTAGATTTTGGTTACAATTCTTCTCCAGAGCGGCCAGTTATTTTCAAGATCCTAGTAGCAGTCAATTTTGTAATTGTTCGGAGTAATATTGTCTTCAGCAGTTAAATGCCATATTTTATGTTCCTGGCCTCTCATATTTAGCATCCTTTTGGTTTTGAAGTGAAACTCAAATAATTATTGTTTTGGAAGTATCAAGTATCAGGAAAAAGGATATGTAGTGTGAATATGAAATGTTTTCTTTTGCATAGTGTTTCTAAGTTAATGGCCGAGTATTTCCCTAAAGCGTTAAAACTTGGTGCGGTGTCACTAACGAACACGTCAAGCCTCGCATTTCTTTATATTTTTTTTTATTTTTCAATTAATAGCTCAGAAAAGTTATTTAGATAGGTTTAAAAAGATTGAAAGAATAAAAATTTTAACACTTTCAAGAATAAATTGAGGAAATACCCGATGCATTTGCTATTTATCACTCGAGTCTTGGATTCAAAACTACAATTTGTGTTGTCAAAGCTTATTAAAGCCCTTTATGGAAAAATAGATCAAAAAGATATAAGCAAGGAAGATATGTATAAATATTTAGGTGTATTAAGACTAGATAAATTATACAGATTTATTATCATTCAAGATAATTATTTTTGCAATACATGTAAAAATATCCGTCCCATACAGAACTCTGAAAGGTTAAGAACTTGTAGAAAGTATATGGTACCACTGAAAAATACTAGATCGGGTAATGATACCTTTGCGGTAATTGAGCCTAAACTTTTTAATAAAATACCAGAAGAGTTAAAAACATAAAGTACAAAAAGAGAAGTAAAAATTAAGATAAAGGATTGGTTGGAAAATGAATAACTATGTCTCTTTGTAACATTAAAACACATATTTGAAATATCCGATCACCATAACGATGGCACCTGCTGACAAGCCTTTGGCTTGCCAGGACAAGATTTGAAAATAAAATTGTCTTAAAATAAAAAATAAAACACATTGTAACTTTTATTACATGTATTTTTTTCTGTTATCATTGCCAACATTGTCAATTGTTATTATTATTATTTGTCGCAAGTAGCAATTTTGTTATTTCTTTGTACTTTTTTGTACTTTTAATGTTTCAAATACAATAAACATTATTTCACCAGTCAAAAAAAAAATCTGAGTGCTGAAGCAAAAATACATTACATGCTGTTCTGGTAAAATTAAGCGTTTAGCGTTCAAATGTGCTTTCTTACCGTCAAAAGTATTTTACTCTTAACATTAAAAGTATGGATTTAATGAATGTAAAAGAATCTTTATATGTTGAAACACCATGAACACAAACTGCCCATTTTTGAATAATTGATAATGTTACGTACTGAAATACACTTGCCGGCATCGTAAAATTGGGGTTAGAATCATTCGTGGGACAAATGGAATCATCTAAATGAATGAGGAGATATGCACACTTAAAAAAAATGTGGTAAATCTATAAACAAACACCAGCACTAGTAAAGTTCACATTTTAACGGTAAAAGTGGGGTCAATGTATCCCTTCAGTGAATGCCTTGAGGTCTTATCCTATTATGTGAAGAACATAATTATGGTAATGTCTCTATGAGCTTGTATCCAATATTTCTTTTTGGCATATTTTGTCCGGTTTCCGGGAGGGTAAATAATTGGTTATAGCGTATGCAAAAGCTGCCAAACTTTGTTCAGAATAGCATACAAATAGGAGTAAGGAAAATACTATAAACGATTCAAAGGAATGCTGCTGGGAAGAAAGGTGGGGGTATCTGTAATAAAACGCTCCGCATTTCTTATATTGATTTCATTCAATTTCCTCTAAAAGCGATATTATTGAGGTAGCTATGACACATGATGATACGAAATGGACTAGCCTATTGAATAATTAATCTATAATCTATGTGATAACCTGAATCCACCTTAAGGATGTGTGGCAGAAATAACTTCATTAGCCGTCAAAGACATAATCACGTCGATATTAACTATTTCAGTTCACTATCGTACAGGTAATTTCAAAAATGTGTAGAAAAACACACGTACAATATCGTACATCTAATTATTAAAACGGAACGTATGTATTTGATCTCTCGAACCATCTTTTAAACTATCACTTTTATCACTTATGACCTCTACTACCACACTTTTATTTGTTTAATTTCTTCTTCAATCTTCATTTTCCAAATGCCGGACCCTACTGGTGGAGGGGTAAAGTCCTCGACTGCTATTCCTGGGGTCGCGGGTACGAGTTCCGCCTGGGTGGGTTTTTCACCACCCAGGGCAAGGGTGTATGTCATGTTCTGTTGACCCGATCCGTGGAAAACCTGATGATAGGCTTAGCCTATTAGAATTTCAGGGACATAATGGCCAACAGAACCGTCCGTGATGCAAAGAAAGATGTCGCTAACTCAAAACATGCCCTCTAACTGCTGCCTCATTTTCAATTCTTCTCTCAGGTCGTATTTCTCTCCTGCCATATGCCTGCTTTGTCTTTTGTCCTCCCAGCTTATTCTTAACATCATTCTCCCTGCTCTCATTGAATTTATTCTTGTCTTCTCCCATCTCGATTCACTTGAAACCATCCAGAGATGCGTTTGTTAGTTTAAATATGTTTTCTTATGGTCAGCTTACGATAATATCATTTTACTATAGTTTTACTTGTATCTGTTCATTCTGCCTTTGCAGATATCCTCGGGTCCCATCGCTTTGAGTGCCCTTGAAGTACCTACTGCTTGGTTTCAATAACGTTTCTTAGCTCTATGGCGATGATAGTCATTGGTTAACTTCATATTGCTACTATGGTGCATGTTGGTTGCAGAACACGAATCTTCTCAATACTTACTCATATATACACACTAGATGATGCCATTTGGGCGGGTTTTTCTTTATCTTCCCATTTCATTGCGATACCATGGTAAGAAGCTGGTAAACCGAAAGGAATATTAATTTTATTACGGTATTTTCTACTGATCAACTCAGTTTCTCCTTGCCAACACGAGGGTTAACGTGTGACTATATACTGATTATTTCTGGAGTGTAACTCGTAATGTAGGTCACAGTCGAATTGATTATATGGGCGATGCTCTGTTTTTACTTGTATGCGATTGATTTTCCAATGCGCATCAATCTTTCAAATCTAATCTGCTGGCAACCAATATTGAATTGGGCAACCAATTTTTATTTGAATGTGAATCCAAAAGGTTCAGAATGGTAACCCCCTTGTGTCGTACCAGTCTCACAGTCTCCTTTCTACCAAATGCTGAGCAAATTTCAATATCATATCAATGTATATATAAAAGCGCATCAGGCTCAACTTTGTGGAAGTAATAGATATTGATATCCATTTCAAAATGAAAGACAATGGTAATTTGCCACACAGAATTTTTAATGATTACCGACCATGGTTTCAGCACCTAGTGCCATTATCAAGGCCTACATAACCTTGATAATGGCACTAGGTGCTGAAACCATGGTCGGTAATCATTAAAAATTCTGTGTGGAAAGTTAACATTATTGTCTTTCATTTTGAAATGGACATCAATTCATATCAATGTGTTCTTTACACTCGCGTATTATAAGATAAGAGTGAGGAATGAGAAAGGCAGTGTTTTGAGGGTTTCGCTTCGGTGTTTCGGGACGGGGATCGATGGTAGGAGCGTTGGTGTGAACCCTTAAGGGAATAGCGTGTAAAGGCGCTGGACAGAGAACGACTCTAGATCGGTGCCCTCTGGGAGGCGGGGGTGGTGTAAGGAGTCCCGGGGAGATGATTTTGTGTTGGTGGGAGGAAGGGTATGGGTAAGAGGTGGGAAGGTCAAAGGGTTGCTGCGAAGGGCGAAAGATAAGGCCAGAGTAAGGTGGGACAGCAGAAAAGGGGAAGAGGGGTCTCCCGCCGGAAATGAGTCCCTTGTTTAGGGAAATGTTGGCAGCAGTGCGTGTGGAGTCCGAGGCGGTGCGAATTAACAAGAGAGCAGGAGAGTGTGTTGAGGTCGCACCGTGGAGAACGAGGGTCTCTCTGAGGAACCCTTAGGATGAGTGAAATGGTGGACGGTCAGGGAACGAGGATAAAAACTAAATATCTAATTTTTATTGTCCAAGGATAGGAGGCTAATTTTTCCCCTACACCGCGCATTTATAGGCTACACACTAGGCTTAGCTTACTTAAGAGGTTCAGAACTGGTGCGTTTCAGAGCGATACGGAGAATATAATCATGACGCCTCACTACATGTCTAGGTCTGACAGAAGTGATAAAATATGAGAGATACATTGCCGGACGGATAGGTCCAAAAACTCGTCCATTCCGTACACAATAAGTGACCATAATAAAATCTGAGCTCTACTAAATACACTCCCGTTATACTCGTCACCATTTCACCTCCCAAAACCTTATTCCTTACATCTTTACACGGCTGGTGTCCTAGCACCCTCTTCCACACGACCATGCGACGGCTCGCAGATAAATACGTAGATGAAGATGTACAGTGAAGAGCTTTTTAAAAAATTAGGCATTGAGCGATGTGAAAATTACTTATTTGGCTTTACATTTCCGTTAGTTGTATTTAAAATTATGTCAAACTTCACTCATAGCTTTCCGTGCGTTGTAGTCCCACCTATTAATATATTAAATTGCCAATTGTCGTTCTCACAATAATTTCCGCTCTCCTTCTGGGCAGAGGATGATGGTATCGCTAAAGCATTACTTTGGTACTCTAAACAAACTGAAGCAGTTATTAGTGTAAATTTCTCGGGCTCGCCACCGGGTAAGATTTTTATAGACAGCCGACGTTTCGGGTTCCGACTCGTCACCCATTCTCAAGGCTAATGATTAGCCTTGAGAATGGGTGACGAGTCGGAACCCGAAACGTCGGCTGTCTATAAAAATCTTACCCGGTGGCGAGCCCGAGAAATTTACACTAATTTAATTCGCCGGGAAAGTGTAAAATCATACATTGAAGCAGTTATGATGTATTGACTAGTTTTATAAAAATAATATTATGTGTAATATAATATTTTTTTAAATATTATATTTTATATTATTATATTTATAATACAATATTTTATAAAAATAATATTATGTGTAAATAAAATTAGGTGTAAAATAGTACATTATAAGGGTAGAAAGGTAATTCCCTCACCGAAATTTTTTGCGAAGTACTTCCTCTCTCTGTTCAAATTCATGCCAAATTTCAAAAGAATTTAAATAAATTAATTTCTGTTATATTCATGATGTAAATAGTGGTGTGAGAATTCAAGAAATCTCTCGTAAATTACAGTTCCTTTCAGGTTTAACACTTTCAGTCCCTAACCAGAAAAATTAACTGGTTTTCAATCAATACTATATGGATACAGAAGAATTCTCGGATTTTCATTTACCGTAATCTACTGAACTCATGGTGCAAGTTTCACTAAATTAAAACTAAAGTCATTTATCTCAAATCTTTAACTTATTCACAGAACAGTTATAACTGGTGTGCTGAAGACCTGACTCGCCGTTAGGGCTACATGTACGGCTCGTTGCCCAAACGTCCAACGCATTGGGCGAAAAATAACTGGAAATGTGTGATCAACTGCAGTTCAGTAACGCTAATTATTAAGCGTTAAAGTATGTATATTATTCATAATTAATGACTCATTTGGTACTCTTCCACAAGTCTACCTTCGGTCTAAAGATACATGTCAATGATTTAAGGCCACGAAACATGCGGTTGAGTATGCCACATTGTAGGGAAAGGTGCTGTGCCCTATAAATAAATTTGTGATCGTAACGAGTGTTTTATTTTTCATGAATAACGACAACATTGACAAGATCCATCCTGAAACATGTATATTTATAAGTACATTATCTTCACAATAATAAAGAGAAAAAAAGTATTGCTTATGCGGTTTACCATTCGCGTTCCAGTTTTAATTCGATAATCCGAAAATATTCGGATCTCAATTTTATAAAATGGAGGGTTAGTAATAGAGAGAAAGATGTCTGCTTGACATTAAATGTCAACTTTGTGAAAATTTCTATGTTATTTCTCCCTCCTGTGTGCAAGAGTCATTCAAAGGCTGCCGTCTGGTATTTGAGATTTAGTATTTATGGTACTGATTTCATTGCTAGTAATCTTAGAAGAAAGATATTTATATCCGACTGTCATTAGAATTGCTGTACCCTTGTAGGAGTTATAAGGTCCAATTCAGATGGATACACAATTATGCACTCGGCTTTCAAAATTCTCCCCTTATCCCTGCGTTTGAAGCAATCATCACAGGAAACAACCCATAATACCTCTTTTGAATCTTATTAAGTGAACTAACAAACTTTTAATCATGTAATCATTGATAAAATTTCATCTAAAAGTACACTTTAATTAATTAAAAGACATATTTCCCATGTCATATGCTTCGATTGTATAATTACATAAACGGTTTACCTCTATGTAAAAAAGCATTTCGACTCTTTTGAATAGGTTGATCTTTATATGTCTAAGTACACGCGCCAGTGCGTTAGTATCGTTAATAGATAACGGCTCCAGGCCGTGAATTTACATTTTTTTTAACCCAAGAAGGCACGCTATCTTACATGGCTTTCGGTGGAAGTAATTTTTATTGTCAAGCCCATTCGAGATAATCAGACTCCGATTATTTTCATGCTAAAGCAATCATAGAAATGTTATCAATCCTTAGATATATGTTACTTACATTGAGAATCCATGTCGTTTTGTTTTAAATTGTATTCCAAGTTCGTCAATTATCAACGTTTCATGAGTTTACTTGTGATGGCCTTTGTTGATGGCTTCGATATTCAGTTGTTGTGCGCATATCTCCAACTTTTGACAATTTTGAAATGCAGAACTGTATGTCAATTACTATCTTGGGAGACACATCACATGGGAGTAAGGTTTGAGAACTACTAGTTGTCAACTTTTCATTTGTTCATCATCTTGCCATGTGTTTATCATATTCCTTTTTGTAATTTTTTGCATAGTATTAATTTCCAATTTGCTTTCAATGGCACAAGTATTTGCTGTCAAAGTTTTGTTCATGAACATGATAAGTAAGTTGACGACTTACCGTCGATTAACAATGAAATAAGTTTTAAGATGTATCATTTATGCCATTTTCTTTGTGTAAAAAACACCCAAATATATGATGAATGCAATAATTGTGTACCTCTTCTCTCCGCATTTCATATAAACATGCCTCATATTTTCTACCAATTATTTGCATATTATTTTTTTAAATCCCGTCATTTCAATTTAACTTCAGTGCGCCCGTTTATTTTTTTAAATATTCTTGCGAACATGAAAACATTATAAAATATACGATGAAATGAATAGTGACAGTAGATTCATATATTAAGCCTTGCAGAAATGAAGGAGTGTGTCCTTTTCCTATTCTAAAAGAGTTATAGGGCACTCCTTCTTCAGATGAATATAATTTCAGACCCTCCTCGTACTGCGTTGGTTTATTTGAGTCCGTGAAATACGACCCAGCCGTTCCACTAGTCACCAAGCGCCCGAGATATATATGTAGGAGATTGGAGAGCGTTTTGCATGACCAAAAACACTCCAGATGGCTTTGCCTTTATCACCATTGGGGGTTACGCCTCTACTCAGATAACCGTTGTAAGGTACTGCAGATATAGCAGTTGTTTCCCTCTTTCCTGAGCATTTCGAGCTACGTATTAAGTGGGTGGCTCGAGAGGGAGGAGGAAAATGCGCGTGGGGAAGGTCGCGGAACGAATATCATGTGGACGGCCGCACACTTCGGCAATAAAGATCTTCATCGAATCCCCATCATCATCCCTTTGCGAGCCCGAGAGCGGAAGCAGTCCTTTGCGGTTCTAAATAATGCTTTTGTTTTTGGCAGACAAACTCCGACAACCGTCTATATTACCCGTTGTCCGTTTGCTATTAGCCTTTCCAGTGTATTCGGGTTACGGTGCGTATATTCATCACCAGCATTTTATTTGCAATTTCAAAGCCATTCTGAGTTCTACCTGTGGCTCAGTACACCATAAAGTTTACTTTTAACGTTCTCGATGACTTATTACTCTTCTTTGTCCATGGTCTCCCGTCCAGATAATACCTTGAATAGAACGAATAATTAATTATACTTACCGTTATTCATATGTTGTAGCTGTAGTTAACTTCTTTTCCATTACATTTTTTTGCTCTTAATCTGCTTTTAAATAATCTTGAAAGTGAATATGAATATGATATATCTATGTGTATTGTGATGAGTAATATATAAGTATGAAACTATATTGTTCATCACGGTTGAATCATGTGTTCAAGAAAATTCATGCGTTATCATTGCATCAAACTCGGGAATTCAACGCGTATGGAGCAAATTTATGAATCAAGTTTATAGGCAATGTTTTTGATGCCGTGAAGCATCGTTGAAGGCCAAGTATTTCTACAAACTTCTTCCATGAGTAATACTTTTTCGCTGGTGTCATTAAACGTATCATTACTTGGTCAAAATCCTACTTTCCGTCTACCATTTTTTCAGTGAAAGGGCAAATTCGTCGCCTGGCATATTTCTTGGAAGTCCACCAACGGTTTTAATACGCCCGCAGTAAAACTTATGCAGCGGGTAATACGTTCTCTCTCGCGTGACTTCATGGAATTAACTCAGATTATAAACTAGAAAAGTACCATTGTAAAACTGTATTGATGTTTTACATACACGACGTGGATTTTGACGTAGCTCAGTACCATCTGCCGATTTAATAAATATACAGTAGTCCATGAACATTGATACAGTGGGGTCGATTTTACCTGTGCTGAACGTCATATCGGAGGAAACATTCGATAAATTTACCTTAGGCAAGCAAATAAGTAAGCATATAACTTCTATACATGGTAAACTTAAATTCAGGGGCTTATTTGGGAAATTGGAAATTTTTGTTGCTATGGAAATACGGTTAATGATAAATTGCACGTTAATGAGAGCTTAGTTTAATTCTAATTTTAGCTTCGTTGTCGATTGTCTGACTATTGTCAGTTTAAATAACACGTGCCATATTTCGTAACCTTACATTAATGCGTTTTTATGAGCTTAAGTTTCGAGCGACCATTTTAAAGATGAATTTAACTTTCTAATCTGAATATTGAAATCCGGGCTTAGATAGGTCGGCGACACGACCTTGGATATCACTATATGAATGCGTCTGTATTAATCCAACGATAATATATCTGCCGTCCTTTGCGGCTCCATTTCTGCTGCGTCAGGCTTTTAATGTTTCCGAAGCCGTATCACCTGTTCTTCCACTGAAACAGAGATAATATGAGTTGGCAAATTGGACTCTATTTCCAAAGAGGTGTGTCATTTCCTCCGGGATTTTTAATCGATATTTAAATTTAATTATAATTTCATTACGTATTGCATCACATATTGCTTTTACCGAAAATTATAATGAAATGTCTTTTGACTTAACTATACAAATCAATGCAAGCCATTTTGTTTGGTACCAGTATCAATGGACTAGCTCAACGGAGTCGCAAAATGTAGTAGATAACGTACACTATTCTTTTATTCCGAAGTCAACAGCAAACATCCCGATCCTTCACCTGTGTATAGGCCAAATTATGCCTTGTGAATAATCACGACATTATAATGCCGGAATTGTTTCACCTGCTAACGAAACATTGTCGTCTCCATCCTGGAATAAAATGGTCGGACAGGTTTGAAAGACTTGCGTTTTTGCGCGATTGGAAAAGTACAGTTTCATTTGAATTATTGCTAATATAGCTAAACAATTCTACGAAGACAAGTAAAAACATTAAGGTAATCATAGTGTCAAGAAATTCCTGGGATATTTTTAACCCTTAACTGCATGAATTTCCAAATACGTACCAAAACTTTTTTCCTTATAAAATACATCTAGAAACAATCAACAAACCGAAAACCACGTAGTATTACGACGGATTTTATCCTATGTCATACACCTTGCGGTAGAGAAGAAGAACAGTACCCATTAGCAATAAACATAATTGTGTGCAGTGTATCACGTGTCATACGAAATGCAGTGCAGGGTTACGGAATTATGATGAGGGTTCATGAGTTTATTCTAAGGTATTGTCATCATGTGTTTTGGAGAAGTGTATCGGTGGCCTGGATGATATATGAACGGTGAAGTGTCATATACAGCAGTTGATGAAAACGATATATCAGCAAAAACAACGAGGTTGGCTAAACAAATTCAGGTGATTGTGTAGTGAGGTCATTTTGTAGACTGGAGATGTCAATATTCAAATTGAAACTTTTTCTTGCAAAAGAGTTTTTAAATATGCTATACTATACAATGGAGTGTTTTTGAGTTTTTATTATGGTCTGATGGGGTCGGATGATGAAACTGGGAGAAAATCTATGAATCAGATCTTGAAAAACGTACCGATGATAGTAGCTTACCTGTGACACTAATAAATTAGCATTTATTTTCGCCGCACAATGTGCGTTCCTGTGGTTCCTCTATACGGTCGGGTAGTGAGTTTAATGGTTTCCCTCCGACTCGCATCTCGAGGAGCAATGGACTAACGATCCGCGGAATGCGCCCACGATGATGTATATTTGTTCTCACCGTTCGATATGGCGACAATGAATTTTCTTCGGGAGAGGTTGGTTAAAGTTGGAGGTGGGAAAAGAAGTGTCTTCTTTAAGAGGGTTTGTTGCGTGGTAGGGAGCATCGGAATGCTTTTGAGGGTGAGGTTGGCTTCCCAGGATTCCAAGCGACAAAGGGATGGAGCCTCTCACGTGGGGGGAGAGTGGTAGGGGAGGAAAACGCGTTTAGGATGGTCCATCCTTTTTTTTATATATTTTCCGGCGCCTCAAAAGAAATTAGGGACCCCTTTCTGAAAACTCGTCGTGCGAATTGAGTTCCGGTGTGGCGTATTCACTCGTCAGGAGAGGTTCCACCGCAATGGTTACGGTACGCGCGGGTGGAGTTTCTTACGGTTATTCATTCGTGTAATAATGTGATCAATTACTACGGGTCTGCTCATATCAGTTGCTGCTCAAAATGGAGTCATCGTTATACAAGAGTTACATTACTTAGTTTAGTTTATACATTACTTAGATACGTATTTTATTTATCAGTGATGAATAGAGCACGGATAGAAGTCCTAAATTGACGAAAAACTCGCCTAAAAAGGCTAAAATGTTCCTGAAAAAGTCTCAAAAACGTCCGTCGAATATTTTTTTCAAATAGTTATTTTTTATTTTTATTTTTTTTACAATAAGTAAACAAACACGGTCCCTCGAAGACATATGGCTTGTCATAAGGATCCAACGCATACATACAATGCGGCAAATAAAAAAATGGTGTATACAAAAAACAAAAAAGAAACAAGTTACAACAATTTATAATATTACAACTTGAGAACATTGAACATAGCCAGATTTAGGCATTCCACATTTTTGAATACACAGGTATTCATGCCAAATATATAATTCGTTAATATGTTCCAATATGGAAGTCAAAGCAATTTCATGAATTGTTTGTACACACCACAGGGAACATTGTTATAAAAATAAGAAAATTTAGAAAGTATTTGAAAAAGAACTTCACAAGGAAAATGAGAATTTTAATTTTAAAAATATCTGTAGTGTCTTCACAATGATGCTATCACATTTTAACTTACTACGGTACATGAAAACCACAATTTGAAATTTAAAAGAATACCAAAGTGCGATTTTTCTATTTAAAAGTTTCGAGGGGTTGGTTTCGCCAAGATATGTCGTTGCAACCACGAAATTCCCGATTTGGCAAAAACTCATAGGGTATAAACTATAGGAGCAAAAATATTTTGAATAAAGTTTATACCTATTTTCAGTCGATCTTTTTTTCGGCAATGCTTCGTCATTTGCTGTGCATTCAATTTAGTTTGCACGACCATTCTTCCGATATTTGAGTCAATTTATGTGCGAGTAATTTAAAAATCTAATACCTGGTCAACGACATATAAAATTACGTGAGCAACTGCATCTTTAAAAAATCTGCTAGTATTAAAATTAAAATGTACGAGGTGCTATAACTATTTATTTAAGATTTGAACTCTTCAATTATTTGAATTTACAAATTGAAAATTATAATGTTGAAGAAATAATATATATCCCCCAAATTATATTGAGAAAGCGTGATAAGATAAAATTAAAGTTTGATTATGCACAGATATTTATGATTTAAACAGCCTGCAGTTACATAATCGAATGGTAATGGCGTTCCCACTATGCTTAAGGTAAATTAACTTGTTTCATGACTTATATACTCTGCACGGGTAATTACCGTGAGCTTTTCATTTTCAAATGTACGAGCACCAAATTTATCAAAGGGCGGCATGAATTATTTCGATGAACCTCGAAATTAATTACCCGAACGTATATCATTTTGTCTTACCAATCCAGTTGGTAAACATTTATTAGTATTAAGCTCACACCGCAGCTCCATAATGAATGATTTTAGATTAATAATTATGTGGGTATAAGGCCGAGAAAGAGCGTGTAGTTACACAATTGTGTGAAATTCACATTAGAAAAAATCATTTGACTGGACTGAGATTCGAACCCAGTTCCCTCGTGTTCGTGTGACCACTACCGGGTGACTGTTAAAGGTACTGCGCGGCTAGTTCCGCAGTTACTTAGAAAAGCGATTTTTTGTACTATTCCTTGTTTCTCAATGCTTAACAATATTTTCATATAAAAGACCCCTTTTAAATGGCTAGAAAATCTACTTGAAAATCTAGAATGTATTTTTTCTAAGGCGTTGGAAATCCGCAGGCCCCGCGAATTTTAATTATGTTATTTTTTAGAATAGTTTGTGTTTTTCTCATTGGCAGTATTGTGACCATCACCATAATTACCTCCGTTTAACCTTTTTTAAAATGATAATTCAGCAAAACTACTGCAGACTTAAGTACGTTTATCATTATAAACACGTGGCTCTTATGTGACCATGGGGATATGCGGCGCATGTTCATTCGATATTTCCGATGGAGTTCACCAAAATAGTCTTATGATTCTTAAAGCCCCAAAATATCTGGTTAACAGTCGCAGTTATAGTCATGCATGAGCCTGCCGTTCATGCCAAATTTAATCGTAAGTTATGACTTCAAGAACTAAATGTATTTCAAGCAATTAGCAGGGTAAGAGAACGCGGGATGTGGTAAATTGCCACGATATTGTTTCCATATGCTTGTGTATTTATTTGCTGTGTGTGATGCATCGCACACCTGGTCGCTTTACGATACTCAACTGTTTCGCTTGTGTCACTTATTACCTCAACAATTTCTGGAAAGAATATGTTCCAGCGAAAATACTCAATCTGGTTTAATTTTGAGCTGTTGGTAATGGTATATTGGCGTTGACCCAAATTACTTTGGTTTACAAATTGGTAGGTTGGCTTACGAATAAATTCTAAATTGTAGTGACATTCCAAACAATTTTCATAACAGCCTTGTTATTTCACTTTCAATAATAATTTATTGCTTCTCCAGCATAGTGGATACCATGATATATAATATGATCTGTCATGATATCGCTTATCTCCCATATCACTCTCTAGGAAATTTTCCTCATAAGTAGGGCGTTTTTGGCCCACTAAATAATTGTTGCTCTACTTTTTACCAATATACGCAGTACCCTGAACCCTTCCAAATACAATCCATCCGTCTCCTTTTAGATTATTAATTTATATTTTGCCATTTGCGATTGAAAGCCATGGTAGAGACAGATAGCCCTCTTGTTGCTTCATGGATTATCTTACCAAATAAACTTCTCTCCATCCTATTTTTATCTTTCAATTTTACCAATGTTATTAACGTTAATGATTATCATTCCGTATTCTAATGCCCCCAAGATAGCTTTGGTCGTTTACTAAAAACAGTGGAAAACTCCTGAAGTTTGCAAAAGACGACTTGGATGAAGGGTGATTGTTCTTGAAGGTTTATGCCGATGCAACCTTCCTTGTGCTAATCTAACTAAAGCAATGCTACCTTACAGCTAAAGCTAAATTATCCTATCTAGTTGTACAATATTACTTTCACTCTCAAGGTGTGTTGAGGCATACCTCACCTTTTGCACGTGTCATTCTCATAAATGACTCCTTAAGGGCTGCATTTACAAGATAAAACTTCCATCAGGTTTAACCGTTTTCTCAATATCGATTATCAAACGAATCCTTCCCAATATGTTGTAGATTTTATTAAATTCAATGTCCCATGGTTTTTTTTCGGTTTAAAGGAAAGCTATTTTCACTGACTAGTTTCTTAGCTAATAATTCTCTATTTTGATTGAGGGGTCCTGTGATTATGTTAATCCGAATATCATGTTCATAAATCTTTGGAATCACAATTATTATCTTTTCATTCGACCGCTTGTTGCTCTGCTTTGTTCTCATCAATGTTATGTATGTACCGTGGATTCCGGGGCTTTGTAGAGTCCATGCAAATTCCTCGTGCAATATTGAATGGGCGACCCATGCCATACACCCACATCTCACCTCACTGCCTCCAGCGGCAGTCGTAGGTGTGGGAAATGGGTGGTTTTGCTAGGGCGTCAATTTGCGAAGGCGTGCTGAAAGGAGGACTGGTCGACCCGCCCCTGGTCCTTTGAGAGACCAGAGGTGCGATTAATGGGCAGCTAAGGGAAACTCACGGCCAACTCCCGCCACCCCTGGTTGCTAACGCTTCGTCCGGCGCCAGAAAGGGCCCGACCGATGCCTCCCTACGGGGCATGGGCGGCCCGAGAAGGGAGGCCGGCCCTTGCTCATCTCATTGCTCGTGGGTACGTCCTTGCCAATTGTGAGCAAGATCCTGTCCGCTGTGGTTCCCTTCTGATACCGGACAGAAAATTCGATGACACCCCAAAATGGAACCAGGGGCCTGAATGTACACCCATGCGGTCTAAGGCGGAAATTTAGCCATCAGCTGACCATCTCGAGGGCTGGAGTTAAAGGATTTCAGGGTATTGAGTGTGCCATCGCGGACTTAGGCGAATATTTTTATTTCAATCAAAGCATAGTGTGAGAAACTATGACTTTGTCAGGACATAAAACTTTTGCTTTCGCGATAATTTAGTCGCGGAGATCGTAAGTAAAAAGGTGAAGTTATGGAAAAAAAGAGGTGCACTTCTTGTAGTGTAAAGGTTTTGATTAACTTTCTCCCTGGTGCTTCAAATGGCTAATTCATAGCAGGTTCTTAATGACTTAGATATATTTTTGGTTCGCTTTCCGGCTGTAAATTCGAACTTTCGACTTAAAAAATCATTTTTATATTCCTTATAATACGATTTTTGTGGAAAATTTGATCAGAAAGTTTAAAGACAAAACATCTTCGAACTATTTTAAGTTTACCTTATTTTTCTGAAATTACGAATTAAAAAAAACAGGGAAATTTTAGAAATGCAGGGAGTCTTTCCGTTTCAATTGTTGAGATATTATCTGGTTTTTTTTATTAAGTTTTGCTAATTGTAAAGGATAAAAGGTATTGTTAAAATCTTCAACAATGGAAAATAAATGGGTACAGAATTAGATGTTGATGGAACAATTCACGAAGGGTCGAGAAAGGAAGAGGTATAGGAAGCTTAATGAACACAAAGGCTGTGATTGAGTGCAGAATTTTCGGTAAAAAATATGGGAAAAGAAAGGAAAAAATAGCGACTACATACATTTTTGTTTTTATGGTATTAGGTCTAAGGTGACTCATCAGGGAACTAAGTGAAATCAGAGTGCATGCCGTTATTTAGTCGCTGAACGGTCTTATTTCTAGAAATATTGGTAAATAAAGTTGTACGCTTATGGCACTGTAAGTTACAATGCATATTTCAGCTCTCTGGGACGCCTCTAAGACCATTATTTGTCATTAATCTATGTAAAATTTCCGCTGCCGGGGCTTCGCCTGAAAATATGAAACTTTTCTTTAGTTGAAAACGGCTGATGGTTCTGGGGAAACATTACAAATATAAAATGCTGCCCCAGTAATTATATATTCATATTAATATGTTATTGATCATTCATTTCGTGGAAACTGAGTTCAACGTTTTAGGTATCACTCGGATAACTAATGGAATATTATGAATAACTTCATTTTATCAAGTCTTGTCGTACGTTCCCATGCTGATTTCAAATTTCAATTTAGAGAAATTACTTTAAGTTAATGTATACAACCCGACATTGTAGGAAATTTACTTTTCTGCTACTTAAATTTTCATGCAGGTAGGGAAAAAACTCAGTAGCAGCATAAAAATCTCATGGAATAATTAGAAATGAGACCAGCTTGGAACGATATTTTTATTGACCAGGGTTTCCTTTTCTAATGAAGTTCGTAGACTTTACTGTTCGCATCTGTGTAACAAAATGTCTCATAAAAACACGTTTTCAAACGCTTTGCAATCTGCTAGGGATACAGGAGTACAACTTGGTTTTACAAATAAAACTGAATGATACCTACTTCATTTGACTTTCCGGAATTATGTGACTTCTAGGCTCGTGAAAAAATTCACACTTTAATGTAAAACATTCTCTCAAATTCAACTCTTTCTTACGATTTCATATTAGCCAACGATGTTTTGATCGGAGATCTGCCACCGTTTCCGTTCTTAACCGGAAATGATACGTCAAGACTACGCGACGGGATCAACTCTTCGGCCTTGACGACACCAGCAAAATATCCTGATCACGTTGACTCTAGTTGCATCAGACGATCGATCTGAGAGCTAAATTCACCACAAAAACTTTTCTCATACACCATACCGTTCAGTGTACAAATAAAAACGTGAGCATCGCGTAAGATGAGAATAATAAAGATACCCCCAAGTTGTGAGAGATTTCAGCGAGTAATGTTAACATATTTTTCCGTCCGGCAGTTTAATTATAGAAACAGCAAGGAATATACAGCATGATACCATAGAATTTGTTCAAGTTGAAATTGATATTAGAATCTTCCAACTTGAATAGTGAGATCATTAAATCACTACGGAATTATTTTCCAAAAGTCTAATTGTATAGTGTTGCGTTACTCTTTTAGTCTTTATGAGAAAATTAATGCATCTAAAATAATTATTTTTTTATGTTGGAGGTGCAGAGTCAAAATAGCCGTCAAAGTTTTCGGTTTACGGTAAAAAATGAGCTGCACGTGTCCAAAGAAAAACGTTTCAACTTCCTTTTTCACTTTTTAAGTTTCCACCAACGGAGATATGCTCAGGCTCTACTTCACCTCGTTCTGGTAAAGGTTGATACCAGAGTACGGAAAATAGGCACATATTAAGTCTCGTACACTAAATAACCCCCTGAGATGCTGACGCTAATCCTTTTTACTCTCGGAGAATACTCAATAATTTTTCTATCCCAGTCTCTTGTTTCCTAATCTATTCATCTCGTAAGGAAAAGGGTTAGTTCTCGGACGGTCATTTTGATGCTGGAGTGCTGAGTGAGCTTACACAGCATTGCAGCCTTTAGAAGCGTGGGGCACTTAACATTTTTGAAGGTTTAACTATATCAGTCATTACTATGAGTCTAACTTCCGATCACATCATGATATTCATTGAATGAACTGCGACGAAATTAAACTGAACTTTTGCATAAGATTATATTTAGTAGAAATATCTGCCACTATGAATGTCAGCCTGTTAATCCGTTAATTAATTCGTAGTTATTCACAAATTCTGTGAATTTTACAACGCCGCTTTAACTAACCTCGCATTTTGGAAAATGTAATAGAGCTCTATAACTGCTGACTGTATGCTTGCCATTCCCTTGAGTTCTCTTGAATCATTTATAAATCATATGCATCTGGCTGAGAACGAAGACAATAGACATCGTGGCACTATATCAGCCATATTCAAAGTATGCATTTCCATAAAGTTGTTAGTGTCAAAAGAGTAGTGAGTTTTGTCAACCAATTTTATGTGCATGGTATACTATTTTCTTTTTTATTTTCCCCTCCTTGGGGAACTTCTAGCTGAACAATAATACAAGATTACAATAAGCATCACATTTGCAACTCTCTGTCGCAGTAAACCGTATTTTAATGAATACGGCATGGAAAACGTTATCACTATGCACGCATCGTCTATTCATTTGCTAATATGGGTAGAGAAGCAACATGCGCTGGTCTTAGCTTCATTTCATTCCATCTCAAGTCGTGTATGAGGTATTTTTTACTGTAAAAATAATCGCGCTAAGACCTGTGGTACCGTTTTGATTGCGGCGTGTATATCTTCGGACTATTTCCATTGAGATATCAATCCCAGTGCTTTGGTAATTTTGCTGTTCAGTTTATTTTCTGTTGAAAGAAACGGGCTGAGCTAAGATTCTTCCGTATACACAACTTATTTTTTAGTACTAACCTGGTCTCAATTAGTTGCAAAAACATGCTAGAGGACCTGAACACAACCTTGTCTTATAATTTTAATGAACTTCACCAGTACTACTGACTGCTTTCAACTTTATTTTGGGCACCCATTCCGCTATTTGTGTTGCTATTTGATCGTTCGATGCAGGATAGTTCAGAACTACGTAGCTATTTCAATTTAAAGTGTCTCAACTTTTACCTTGGTCATAAAATACACCTACTGACAGATATCGATAAAATGTCCTGTTGGAGCAGTTTTATATAAGCATTATCAACATCATCACCATCGACTTTTTAACATTTTCAAAAACCATAAAGAGCAATGTTTACTATCCAACAACCTAGCTCCGTAAATTGCAATCGTAAAATTAAGAGCAAATAATGAATTGTTACATTTCTGTCTCGAAAGGGCCATTCCCGTTTCATTCCCCTGATTCACCAGCAGAAAAGAAGAGCCTGTTCCCATAATCCCCGTGCCCCAATTTAGATATAATAAGTGGGACGCTGTTAGTTTATGTGTTCATGTATGAAATGTAGTTCACGCCTACATAATATATTCTGGGGACGCCGCAGTGGCGTCCCCGGTCATCCATTAAGAGGCTTATCTTACCGCTACGCTGTTTGCAATCTCTGCCACACATCTCTCACCCCCTCCCTTCTCCCCGCCTTAATTAGCTGCTTTCATTCTCCTTTCTTATCAACAATTCAATTTTTTTTGCCGATAGGGTGAGTCTCCACTATCCTCGAAAGCGTTTTCATTAAGGCAATTTCCCGTGGGGAGGCGCTCTATTCGTGAGCGGAGGAAGGGGTGAGGTAGTTCGGGAAAAAATATGAGGGGGTGGAGGATGTGGTATGGGGTGAAAGCGGAAATCACGCCCCCTTCCTTTACCCCTTCCACTTCCTCAATAGCGATGAAAACAAAAGTGTTCTTCCTACATTGGATCCGATGGAAAAAACCAGCAAACCCTAGTACGAGAAGCCTGGGAGGATTATTTTTTTTGCATCCGTAGACAGGGGGATCGAGAGGGGAGTCGTGGTGACCATCGGAAGGGGTATTCATTCCCCTCCCCTCCTTGGGTGATGATGGACTGGAGCCAATTATCGTATTTCACCTTCGGACGCTCACATGCGGGCCAGCGTGTTCGTTAGCCTCATTCACCATTTCGTCGGCCGTTCCCTTTTTTTTAATATTCGCTACCCCAGTTTATTATCATTCACCTGCGAATGGTTGTGGACTTCATTAACCGAAACTGGCTTAAATTTTTATAATAAATCCGCTAATTTAATTCTATAGAATTCGCTATAATTGAATTCTTGCTATAAATTTTTAATGCAGTTAAGTTTAAAAAATGACTAATGAAAATGGTGTATTTGGCAGGATTTTTGGCACTCCTTCACACAGTGATAACAGTATGTAACTTTTGGTACGCAGGTGCATTTCAGTTTTCGCGAAACTTTATCTCCTTCAGTAAAATCTCTGGGCTTAGATGTTTTGACGGTCTAATTGAGGGTCGTTCTATTCGTTATATATCCGTATCTCAATCGACATGGGTCGTTGCAACCATATCCGATCTTCACCATAAATGACGTCACTGAGCATTTATTGCCGCTGGACATCGATGTAAATTTGTGAATATGCGGTGCATGTCGTTATTTTGAGCACAAATACTCAACCAGCAGAGCTGTTGAACAGCCTATGCTATGCTAATGAGGAATATAACCTTATAAGTTCATTAATGGCGGACTTGTTTACGTTGTGAAGATCTATATCGAAAGCAGAGTACAATCGATATAGATCATCTCTGGTCTTCCTAATTTCTGATTTTATGAACTCATTAGCATTCCGTTAAAGTATTCAAACAGCTGATTTGTAAGTTTTTGGACGGTACTTATCCTAATCCGTAGTCACTTCCCTGGATGGCCCGCCACTAGATCACCCTTGAATTCCTCATATCGTCTCCCTCCTCTTATTTCGTCCAGAATTCCTATCCTCCTTCCTCTTCCACTATACCTCAGTGTTCTCCCCTACATTACCCTCTTTAGCATGCCCTCTCCTTTCAATACGTCCTCCATCCATCTTCTCTGCCGCCTCCAAACCTCCGCTACTAGCTTCCTCTCCTCTCCAAAAAATTCAAGCCCTTCTCGTTTTTCCTTCCTGCTACTAAGCTCACCCTCTCCATCCTTCTCCACACCCACATCTCAAACACCTCAAGCTTATGTGCACAGTCCCTTCGCAATGAACAAGTCTCCGACACATACAGCGCCGAGCTCCATGTCATTATATGCTATGTAATTTGAAGGTACTTAATTTTGAATAAGTTACAAGTGAGGCAGAGATGGAAAAGGCTATGTTAAAAATTAAAGCAATCTATGATTACGGGTTCAGAGTACGACTGAGATACTTGCTGGGATGAGATACCTCATGGTGTTCCTGCTGCTAAATTTGTAAGCTCAGCATTTGCTGCCCATAACTTTACGAGAGCCACTAGCGTCAGTTGACTGTCTAACCAACGAGTTGGTGACAAAATGCCGTATTTGAGCCGTAGCATCGTGGTAAGACATAAATCTCATTTTTGAGGCTTAAAAGACTCTTGTTAGTGCAATGACCACCTTATGATCATATTTCTTGCCATATTTTGCTCTGAAAATACAGGAAGTAATTCCTTAATTATACTGGGTATAGCTGTAATTCGTGTAAGAGATGTGAATTATATAAAATTAGCTATGATTTGGCGGGTAACAACTGATTTTCGATGAAAAGCATTGATTATTGTACTCATTGTGCACTATTTCTCCATTATATTTACCAGTCTCTACCTGATTATGGTAATGCTTTTGAAGACCAAGGGAATGCGAAACTAAAGTCAGAAATTGTGGCTTTCATCTCTATCCGTAGCAGTTACTTTTAAGAGAGCTATGTGAAATGCAGTTTCACTGGTCAAAAAATGGATCATGGGGTATAGAAATGCCATCTCTTGTCAAGAGAGTAACGACATCCCAAGTACGGGGTGATTTCTCCTTCAAATGCACCAGTAACTCCTATAGGAGAGGGTGTAAAGAGGTTCATCTTTGTGGTTCTTGCTGTGAATGGGTTTATGACAAGTAAAGGTGACGGAAAATATTAAACTAACTTATTTCCTAAAAAATGTGTATTTCTGCGGGATATCAGAGTTTTAAAAAAAATTCATTTATTACATTGAAAGGGCAAAGGACTGACGTGTTGATAAATCGAATACGAAATATCCCTTGTCATCAGATAGAACGTATGTAAAACAACATCAGATAGAACGTATAAATTAACGTATGTAAAAGAATTTAAATTCTAGGTGAACCAAAGAACCATGAAAATAGTGGTCTCTCCATGGGAATTTAAAATATTGACCTGTTGCGGTCGACATCAGCTCGACAATTACGGGTATATAACACCCAATCACTCATAATTTGAGTAATTTTGCCATTTTTTAAATTTATATTAGTAATTATGGTCTAAGTGTTAGTTATTAGTAATTAATAATAGAAATTAAGTATTTCTGAACATCATTGAATGTGAATCACTATATTAACCACAATCGCATTGCGTAAGTTAATTTTTCATTCTACAGTGTAAAGTTATACAGTTATTACGTGACCTTGAACGAGTATCACTTTAGTTGGTACGGTGGCTTTTGTGTTGATCTATCGCCCGAGTGGCCATGGCGTACGAGTCTTGCCGGGAAGAGGATGTTACGGGAGATTTTCAATCAGGGGTATTGATGGGTACGGGGATAATCGATCGCATTGTCATTTGGCAGCGTATTCGGACAACTACAAGTATCACTATCATTCTTGCGAGTAAGAAACTGTGAAAGTAGTTAATTCTTTCGTATTTATTTCATGGGGATTAGGTTTGTGCTACTTTTTGCGTATTATTGAAACAATTGTACTTCTACAAAGCGTTTTCCGAGTTGCACGCTGGTTGATTATTTCGTAAAATTTTAAATGTTGAAGTGCGGTCATAGAATGTTAATGATTTTGCTCATGAGCATTATGTTAATCTTACTACTATAATCGGTCATTGTCAAAACGGTTACTCATCAAACGTAAGAAATTGAGAAAGATTGGAAAGAAAACGTAAGAGAAATCTCTATCTCAACATCAGTCCCTTACGTTTCGAACGTATTTATATTTCGATGTTGAAAATTTCATTGGCATCGTAATGATTAAATGCATCATCGCATGAAAATTGGACTCTCCTAAACTTGTGAGCAACAAAAAATTAGACAGCAATTATACTATTATTTATACTTTTTACCAGTTTTGTCTAAAAATGTAATGGCTGGTACTGTCATTTTCATGTCGGTAAAACCATTGCAGCCATTTCACAGACCTTTCTTCTGCTTTCATGGGATCCTTGTTGAATACTAATCGAAGCATTTAGTCCTAAATACTCACTACCAATGGCTCACTGTTGTTAACTCGTATAAATTATCAAGGGCTTGAGTTTTTTATAATTTGTAAACCTCCTTTTTCGCATTTACTTCATCACATCACGGCATTCCTCGAGGTGATGATCGCATCGAAGGCTACTTTTACCCGTTCGAAAACTTTTATTTGTACTGAAATGTCCAGTGAGTGAGAATGGTCGAGCGGCATTTGGAAAATGTGACAGTGTTTGATAATGAAACCTTCAAAATTTTGGATCATTTCCGAAGCGCTAGTTAATGAATACGGCCTTGCCCGAGTCAAAATGACACATTCCCACCTCTATCGCAACCAATATCCCCTCTGTCCTCCTGTTAACGAAGTGAGAGTTGTCGTCAAAGCCCTACTTCTAGTAGTGGCCAATTATTCTAGGCCGAACAAATCTTTCAAGGAGAAACTCCAGTACTCCATGAACCGTAGTAATGATGTGTATGTTGCGTCATTGAATAGCTCAAGGTATTTATGTCCGTTAAGGTAGTCCGAGCGTGATAGTTCCCATGTCACGATAGAGACCATATTCGAATTATACGTTTTAAATTCACCAGCTGTAGGACACATCAGTTACATATTGCATTATTAATGGTGCAATAATATATAGTTTTATATGACAGAAATTGTCAGTAATTAAATGAAAATATCAAAATAAATCTTTAACTTGACTCATTTTCTTCGCGCGGTGCGTTTGAAACTCCTTGAAAACGGAAGGTTTGTTGTGATACCAAAGAACCTACTGCGGTGACAATATGATTACTTTTCAAATATTATCAAGAAAACATACAAACTACACGCTGTTAGTTTTATTTTACGTCAAAGAAGTGTTAGAAATACCTCATTTTGTAAATAATGTCTTTCTGGGGTGAATACACGTAACATTTCTCATGCAAAAGGGCTGGTATTTTTTGGCAAATATCTCCGAAAGTAATGTGGTAAGGGGTTTATTTTTTGGTGTCATTGGATGGGTGAGGTATTTTTTTAATGAGACCAAATTCATTGATTTATAGGTAAAATGATATTTCGCTCAAACTAAATTAAAAATAAATTCTCAGGAGTCCCCAAGGAAATGAATACTTACCCAGGGATTTGTAGATGTGAGTCAACATGAGAGTCTCCCTGTAATATTTATCTCTTAATATTGGCCCAGGAGCGGCCGTTAATTTGGTCAAACCAGTACATGCTTGGCGTTCTCGAGTATGAGTTTTGGAATCAACTATTCTCTTAAAGTGAATCTCTAGAGTGGACATCATGAAAAAGGTCATTATACATAGAAGGCATCGATCACCTTATCATTCGAAAGGTATGAGAATATTTTCTAAATAGACATTTCGAATTGCTTACTGTGTGAAGATCATACGATACTGTTTTAGTGGCGCGGAAGTCGAGCCGACAAAACGAACGAAAATTATTATAGAATTTTGGTTTTTATTAAGAAGTAACTCAAACTCTTGGTCCCTGTAGCCATCTGGGTGACGAAGCCAAGTGTCTCCTTAGACTTGTCTAGCTGTTGGTCGTTTATATAGAAAGTTTAATCCTTGGGGACGGAGAAAACAAATAAGGTCGCTAAACTTGGCAGTATGTTTATTTAAGCAGCAAGTTAAACCCAACAGTCCCTGAGTTTAACTGGGAGACGAAACAAACCCAGGTCAATAGCCTTGTGTGGCGGTAAATATTTTTAAGTGAACTAGTTAATTGCTATAGCTGAGAGACCGAACAAACACTTTCCCATGAGCTAAGTAAATGTTCATTTAATTAATAGCCTAGAATGGCCTTATGCTGATGAGTATGTTATGCTGTTGCAAATATGGTTATATTTGTAATAGGAAGGCCCTCGGATGAAAAATGAAAGAAAGGTGCTACTTTGCTCTGGTTAGGCCACACCATAAGTATTTGGGATCCTGGACATAATCATTTAACCAAAGAAATAAATAATACACAATGGAAAGCGGCGTGCTTCGTATAAAACTGCTACGAGCGAACATATTGTTTTGGAGGGAATTGGATGGGCGCCGCTAGAGACTCGGAGGCTGCACCCTTGACTTAATTAATTTATTTATTTATCTTCACTATTCCGAATACAGCACAATGGGCCAATTTACGTCGGGTAAATAGCAGTAACAACGGTCCAGACACAAACACCCATGTCCTAGGCAGATAATATTCTACCCAGGTGGGACTCAAAATCGCGACCCTCAGGTTAGCAGGCGAGGAGTTTACCCCGTCGCCAACGGGGCCGACAAACTTACTTGAGAAATGCACAGCCGGTGTGTTTCAGGGTGACATAGAGAATATCATTTTGATACCACACCGTATCTCTAGGTCCGATACATTAAATAAAATAAGAGAGATACATTGCCGAACAGCTAGGTACAAAAACTTGTTCTTTCCACCCAAAATAAGTGACTGTAATAAAACCAGAGCTTCACTTAAAACGCTCCTATGGTACACTTCACCATTTTATCTCCGAAAACCCCTTTGTTAACATCTTTACACAGCTGGCATATTAACTTCCCCTGCCATACGCCCTTGTGGTGGCTCGCAGGGTAGTATGTAGATGTAAATGTTTTCACAGTTGGAAACGTTTAGCTCAATCTGTTTTTTTCACCTGCGATAACTATCTTGGCGTTTCGAGAAACGACCTCCGGTAATTTCATGCATTGCAAGTAATTTTTCTAATGTCGCTCATAAAATTAAACAAGAGCTCGGGAATGGAGTCTGTGCTCAGTGGATTTCCAAGGCCCCTAGGAGAACCCTTGTATGCACATAGCGTACCCTGAGGCATAGAGGCTCTCAACTCCCACTCATGGCCTACTAAAACTTGATTTCTCCCAAGAGACGGGACGAGAGGTCTCGGCGGGCCCGGTCGAATTTCTTGGAGGAGACGTAAATAGTGACCCAATTAACCGGACCGGATCATCAGTCGCTTCGTGTGTGAGTTTGCTGCGCCCCCCTTTGACGGCGGCCATTCCGGAGCATCCCCTCGTCCGCTTTCGGTCGGCTCCCTCGCCTGGAAACATGGATCACTTGCCGAGTGTGCATCTCGTATCCGACGGAGCGAGAGATCGGTTCCCGCGGGCGGCCAAACCACCTCCCCCTCTTCCCCTTCCCCCCCCACCCAATCCCGCAACCAGCTCCGGCCAATATTCCGCGCCCTGAATGCCTTCGAGTTAACTGCCTTGCAGTCCTCCGCAAATGGCCGTCCTTTGATGCAATTTCGGAATCAGCTGCCCGTGCGAATCCCGCTCCTCTAGGCAAGATTAGGTTTCTACCGCTTCTCATAATGCCGATTCCCTTGAGACCAACCCCTAAACCACCACCCCGCGGACCCTTTCCTCCACAAGGCATTTGCCATTCCTTTCATCCCCTAAAACCTGCCCCTGGCACCGGCGCCTGTGTTCTCCTTTCCTCGTAGCTCTGTTCCAGAGCCCATGCCTTACGGCCTAGAGAGGACACTTCCAGCGGCCATCCGCGTTCCCTTGGGCACTATATTCCACCAGTGCCGTGTCCGTAATTGTCTGCGGAGGTTTGCGCCTCAGACTCGTATCTCATGCGGTTTTGCATCTGTCCTTTCTTTAATATTCTTTCGCAGAAACTTTTATTTTAATCCTTCCCCGAGGTATTCCTTGGCGACCGGGTAAAGGGGTTCTAAATAACGGTGGTACAAGTCCCAAAGTATATAGCATCCTCCACAGAGGAATTTATTTCATAGTGTAGTTCCTTGAAGCTCATATCGAACGATCTTATGGGCATTACATTACTAGGAAAACAGATTAAGTTTTTAAAATTATGTGAATGACCAGAATGAAAAATGGAGCCATTTTCCTCTTTTGTCTTAAGATATTATCCAAATTTATAGTTTCATGATTCTGCGGAGGAAAAATCATAAGCCCAGACTGGGACGAATTGTCTTTTCCTCTTTGGATTTTTGATATTTTGTACATTATCGGGTGACTTCGTTGAAGCAATACCGTGGTTAGTTCTGGAACATTAAAAATTTGTGATCCAAAGTAATATTTCTTAATCAAGAGCTTGAAGTATAACATATTTTAGATGAAATTTGTGAATTATCTGAAAAAATGTTTTAACCTTAGTTCTTTTACTTATTTCTCACATTAATCAGAAGAATATATGGGCTTTAGAGTAACAGTACTTAAGTGTATCCTTATTTACCGCAGCCGAAGTGAAGCGATACTTGGCTCCAATTTACTGCTCACTTCGGAATCATATTCCTGCGGAAATTAGATACTGGAATTAAATGCGTAATCGCTTGGACAGGAAATACAGTAATTTTCATCGTTTGCCCAAAAATAAATAGTAACGTTCAAATGCAATAGGTTACTAATATAGTCATGGTAAGAAATACTTCTAAAAGTGAAATTAGTGTGTGTAAGGCTATATTTTTTTAAAATTAGCTATATCGTAGGACTCCTAAGAACTTGGAATTTATACTTGGACTTAGTTGTTATAATAACAATCTTGAAAAGGCGATAGAAACGGAGACAATTGGCAAAAATTTTAGTTAACATTTTAAGTAAAACATATCCTCGGTTGTTTATGGCACGGTGCCGGTGGTTTCGTGTCAGTATAATCTGGTTCAGCCTGAATAAATAAAACCTCTGATGAAACTACATGGAACTAATATTCCGTTTTCATTATAATATCCCTTATCAAACGATACAGGAACGTGTTGGATTGGCGAAAATACAATTGGAAATCTCTCAACAGATGAAACGCATTTTTTTATTATTATTCACATTTTTGGATGTTGATTCGCAGATAAAAATAAATTGTTGGCTTAACGAAGCATTTGCTTCCAATTCTCTAAGTCTTCTCCCTCGGAATCTGGTGTAAACGTTTTAGTCACTCGCAAATATCGTGCAGCTTTGAGCATTAAGTTTGGAGGCTCTTTCAGTGCAATCTTAAGATTGATCGATGATCGATCTATGTCTCGAGTCCATGATTGATTGATCTTTCGTTGGTTATAGAAAACACATTTTGCGTCATCTTAGCCGTGACTGACAGGATTGAGTCCTGAAGAGTATGGTCAAGATTATAAAATGTGGCCAAGGGCTTAATGAAAACTTCTTTTTAGGATGTATACAATATGAGTTACTCATGTTCCAATAGCAGAAAATTTATAATTGTACAATTAGATATAACTAATTTTGATAGAGTTTGTTGCTAGAAATTCGCCAAATTTTCAGTAATTTAGACTCCTTTTAGTTTCTATTTATTCCTCAACTTGGAGATAGTTAATAACGAATAAAAGTCTTGAATTCAATGTAAATTATGCCACTCACACTTTAATTGCCCTCAATATTGTCACTCGGAATATTCGTAACCAAAGCAATTGCATTTGTACTTTAAATAAATGACGTCCGTGGTCCATTTGGAAAAATTAGTTTCCTCAGCTGGTATTATTCGATGCTTTTCATAATTACAATTATAATTGGAACTATTTATGGAATTGTACTATCTATATTCGGTGAAATGTATATGATGAAGGGTGTTCATCGCGTTTCTGGAAAATTTAAATGCAAATACCGGAAAATAAACAGGAAAAGAGGCAGTTATGTGTCACTGATGCATAGTTATATCCGAAAATAGCTTTTACCTCTAATGACGAGCGATAAAAAGTACGAAGCATAGCGTTACAAATTCCTGTTTAATGGTACAATAATTAAAATTTATCGTGATGAGCGGTCCATTTCCACGTGTGAGTATTTATAGCTTCAAGATTAAAATCCTATGAATATCATTGATTTCCCTGAATGTATAATTAACTATGTCACGTATTCATCTATGGTGATAATTGTGGACAAACTCAGACTGTAACTTGTTTGTTGAATTTAATTTCAGTTGCTCACAATAGGTTGGACATGACTCCACAGCGACAAACGTTTCATTGTTCCTTGTTGCTTCTTTTCCTGCTCCCATATATATTGCAAAGTACATACATATCACGCCGTTCCCTTCCGGGGTAGGCAGTGTCACTAAGTTTCTCTCATAAATAAATATTTGTACACCTAACTCTGCTTCAATAATTTCCTCCATACTGACCTATCCTTGCAAACCTCTTTTGCCTCTACACCAGGGTTGGAATTCACTATGAAAAAAATCATTTGACTTGACCGGGATTCGAACCCGGATCTCCCAATTGCCGGTCAGGCCTTGGAGGAAAATGGCTTGGTGGTGTAACTGGCTAACACACCTGACCGGTAATTGGGAGATCCGGGTTCGAATCCCGGTCAAGTCAAATGATTTTTTCATAGCGAATTTTAACCCTAGTGTATATGCACCCGTGCAAGTGACTTCGTACCACATCAGTTGTTACATGCAATGTTTGGAAATTTCTCTTTTGCCTCATTTACCCCCATACACAGCTTCATACACGCCCTCCTGTTTTTAAGACTGCTAATATTCCTCCTCCTAAGAATTTCCACAACCACATTCAACCACAACTTTCTCGGCCTACCTCTACCTCTCGCACCATTCAATTCACTCTTATGTATGTTTAATTATTCGGCTCTCATCCATTCTCTCAACATGGCCAAACCAACGAAACACACTCCTTTCATATGTGTCCATTACTAGAGCATCTAACCCACATTCATTCATGACCCACTCATTCCTGACCCTATCCATCCTACTTTTGCCGCAAGCACTCCTCAGATTACTCATACCCACTGCGTCTACTCTTATGTCTATACTGACATAATTATGCATTATGAGATTATTTTTTGTCTCGAAAAGACCCAGAGTTTTGCAATAAAATATTAATTGTTACATGGAAATGAATCGACAATAATTTACAATTCGATATTATCAATTTTTAGTATATGTGCACCTTAACATTTTACCCCACCTGCCTTTTTAAATATATAGTTCTTGTAAAAGAGCAGAAACAAATTACACAAAATCTCGCGTAATAGTGACAGAGTTACCAATGTCAGAATATTGAAAAAAATACCTTCTCAGTACTCTCTTACGACGGACTTAGTCAATTCAACTGTCTTTAATATTGAAAGCAATGCAACTATTTGGGATATTTAGTATTGTTATTCCTCGACCTCATTTAGATTTGATCATTTCTCGGCTTCGAAATCATTTTGTCGAATAATTTTACCGGTTAAAAATTTATCTTGAACATGTGACTGGGACCACTTCGTCTAATAGTGTCGCATTGTATTCATACACTGACTTCCTAGTCCCCGGTTAAATGATGCTGGCTGTTATTCAGCTTGTTAAAATGTTGAAATTCTCCTTGAGTTGCATTTGCGTTATTTAAATTGACTCGGGAAATACATAATCAAAGAAAAGCTTGAGCTATTGGTTGCTTACTAAATGAATACGTTAGACATGATAAATAAGTATTTTTTTTAATTCCTCAGTGCTAATTCCAATGACCCCGCAATGGTTTCAGCACAATGTAACATTTTTAAATTAAAAAATGGAAAATTGCTGTAGATGTAATGCCATCGTCTCAGTATAATTTAGCTGTCATTAATTGAATAAAAGGAACGTAGCTCTGTTTGTCACATCTGATTCAAAATATTCAGCGCGTAATGCCTAAGCCATTCTCCAATGGATATAAATATGTCATAGTTATTGGTTTTAATACTTTTCACTGGCGGACTATGTATTTTTTATATGCCATAGTGATTGTTACAAAAATAATAGCTTTCACAAAATAGAGATGATCCTGTACTCGGTTTTGCAGAAATTAGCAAAGGATAAACTTCTCTAGAAATTCCTGTGTCGCAAATAATATATTTGTTTAAGGTATTTTGTAAGAAACTCATTCGAAGTAAATTACCACGTAAATCCGGAATTTTTTTCTTAAAACATGAAAAAAAATAATCTAACTGTGATTCAATTCTTTCTAAACATAAAAAAATATACGAGTAGCTATAAATTGACTATCATTCTTACGAATTTAAGATGAAGTATAAAAGGCAATAATTTACGGAGAAGCAAGGAAAATACACATTTTAAAATCCTATTTTTGTTAAAAACCATTTGAGCTAAAACTTTGAGCGTTCGAGTGATGAAAACATTTTTAATCGGCGAAACTGAAAAATTTAATTCTTCTCAATAATGTTGGAAAACTTCGGCAATTGAGATAGTAAAAGCTGCGTTTTTAGTTGACCTCGAGACCTTTTATATGATACCAGGCAATTCTGCTATATCACCAAAAACCATCCCTTTCAAGCTCTATAATAGGGCCATCTTTGTGAAGACTATTGGCCGTCTACGCTCAAAAAAGGTATTTTTGCGACCAGATAATTTTGTTAGTTTAGTTTAGAACTAAGTTTCATTGAAGTCGGCCGTCTACGGACCTATCCTCTCTTCGTCAGAGAAACTTATTTCGTGGCACACTGTGGCTTTTCTGAGTCACTTCTTTCGGTCTCTAACCGCTTCTTCATACTCTTCCTCACTTTCTCCCTCCTTTTCCTCTCACTTCATTCACATTCATTTTTCCCTCGACGTGCGTTTTTCATCCCCTTTTCCTCTCGCACCTTTTCCAGAATGGTTTCCAGGGCTTCCTTGTGAATGCAAATGAATCATCGCGGTGGAAAAAATTGGTCGACGACCTGGTCGCAGCTTCACCTTCCAATTCTCCGTTGATCAGGGTGGAGAACGACTATACGTGACTCCCATCAACTTAAATTCGAGTGAAGTTTTGTCGAAGCCTGCCACGCATAGGACAAAGCGATCGGGAGATAGCTCTTCCTTTTTGTGAAACTTTTGCACGACATGAAGCTCGCTCATACCGCGTAACACCGAATTGCGTGTAGGTTTTTACTTCAGGCTCAGTGAAATACTACAGAATAGAGTGAGGAGCAGAGTAATAGTTAACATCATCAATAGGTATGAACCGAATTAACAAGTTATGTGGAGAGAAAGAGATGATGACTGAATCATTAAACGTGTGATCTATTGAAATATATTTTGACTGTTTTAGGAAATATTTTATATCACATAAAAATCAACCGAAATTATTCCGCACATCAGGTGACCTCAATTCACCATTTAATATTTTCTGCAGCAAATTGATTGGAAGCGGAGGTATCCGTATTTGTTTCAAAAAGGTGTTACTTGATTTTTCAGCATTTCTTTTTTACTATAATTCCCAATGTCCTTCTAAAGGTATTAGCATAATGCAAGGTAATACTTTGACAACTTTTGCAACACTTTTTATTTACTGTTCTCATTTAATTGAAGAGTCAGTATTTCCAACATTAGAGCATTGATCCAATGAAGTGTCATTATTCCTTATTTTGAAATCTCTCTCTTCATTTTTCCTCAGTCGATGTATTAAAAGTAGTTTACAACTACCCTTTATGACATTACTTTGATATATCCCGTAAGATTTTCTTTTAGAAATACGAATCGAGTTACTGTAGCAATCGTTTGAGCCATTGAAGCTGTTTAGGCATACCGGAAATTTACTTGAAAGAAGTTCCATTTGTAACAGTAGATTTAAGGGCCCGCCTTCGTTGAGGGAATCAAGAAGTGTAAAATTTATTACCTCTACCAATTTGGTTATACACCAGACAGTGAAATTTTTGTAGAAGTAATAAATGCTGTGAAATTTTTTTTTTTTTGCTAGCCAGACGATTCTGTTTTAGTCTGTCGGACGATTCCCGGAAACCCGATTGGCTGCTCAGCCTGTCATTAGGTTTTCCAGGGACCAGACCAACAGAACTTGACATACATCCATGCCCTGGTGGTGAAAAACCCACCCAAGCGGGACTCGAACCCGCGACCCTCGGTTTAGCAGGCGAGGACTTTACCCCCCGTCACCGGGGCCGGCTATTGTTATATGAAATTGAATAGGGAACTAATGCTCTCAGCTTGATGCTTGAGTCTGTTTCTGAGGATCAAATGGACGAGGCAATTGCGGAAGAATAAAAGAAGAAATGCCAAATGGTAAATTATGACTATTATAAAGTGTGGATGGATGAGACATCCATTGAGATGCAGAGCATATGTTTGAAACGTAATTTAATGGATAAACCAAGAAGATCAAGCGATAGATAGATACGAGAACTAGGATTTAACGTGAAGCAGTAGAGCGACGTGGACATAAAGGAGTTAGCAGTGGACAGAGTAGTGTGAAATTCCTGCGGTACTGAATGGCCAATGATAATGACTATCAAGATCATAAGTGTTTGAATGAAATTTTCTCGTATCAAATTTTGTGGTCACAACAGGACCAAAGGTGTAACTACTCCAAAAGCGATGTAAATCTAGCATAATCTAGCTGGCACGTTGCATACACGTCATATGTTCACCAATTTGCAATTAGAGGCCGATGTCCTTACATCCTCTGCCACTCACCCTTATAGCTGCTCGTATGGTGTAGTATGCATGTAGACGTGGAGTGAGGGAATAGATGCTCAGCCTACATTCCTTCGCGCGTGTATGACGGCGGGGAATTACGTTACCCCCTCCCCAGGCCCGTGCTTCCTCCACGTCTCCCCCTTCCCCCTGCTCCATCACAGTGTCCCGCGTCTGCGTCCCTTATTACCGCCGCAGCCCTTCGCCGTAATCTCGTTAGGCGTGCCGAATCCCTTCCCATCCTGTCCACTGTCGGCTCCCCCGTCGCCGGTCGGGATGCGTACGCAGTGCGCTGCCCACGAGTGGGGCTCGGCAATTCACAGTCGACACTATATCGACCTTCGATTGCGAGGAATGGTGCCAGAAAAGATGACCGATGTGGGAATCTAGTAGATAAAAATGAATGTTTGATTGTTCGTCTTCTATGCGTTCCAATATCATAATAATTTCTAACCAGCAAAAGTTTAAGCAGTTGATGTCTCGTAATCTTGCCCATGGATGCGTTTGTTACTGAGCTCACTATCACGAGGTCATCACTAACAAGAAGTAGTAGCTGCAATAAATTTTAATGCAACACTGGCTGTTAATTCCGGATTCTTAGAATCGAATTGTAGTTGGAGTGGTACTAATTCACTGTAATTATTCTTTTATGATCCCTTCCGTACCTTAGGTACTATTTTTCATTAGCCTGAAACATTGAATGAAGTTGGTTGAAGTATATCGAAACCTCATAAAAGAAATATGTTTCTAGTGAATCAAATAAGGTTTTTGAGAAAAATATTGATTATTTACTTGATAAAAGATCACATACAGCATTAAGCCATTTTAGAGTGAACATACTACAAATATAAAAGGACACAAACGTAAAGACATAACAAGCAGATGGTAACAGAGTATACTCCAACATGGGGAGGTAGTAAGAATTATTTTTTTTTTGGAATGACCTATGGCTTGGTTAGCAAAGACTTTGGAAGATATGATGAAAGGGTTGATGTCCTCAGGAAGAGAATTTTGAGGAGAAGAAAGGCGAAAATTAAGGGAGCGCTTGGTGAGTGATAATCTAGGAGCAGGGATATGGAGCAATGAGTGAGTTGAGGTGGGTCGGGTAGATATTCTGCAATTTATAAAGGAAAATAGGTCGGGGCAGGGAATGCTTATTATCCTTATTGCTTGAGGATTCCGCGGGTACACAGTGGACACCAGTTATCCAGATATTACACAAAGATGTTGATACAGGTTATTGGTATTAGAGCTAATGTAATGTATAAAAATGAATATATGCTTGTTCGTTTTCTATGCGTTCAAATACCACTCATCAGTTTACAATGAAACTTTGGTGAGTTGTTATTCGCGCATCCGTGAAGGTTTTTGGATTATTAAATCCATTGTACAATGGGTGGAGCGCGAGACGTTTCAACAAATGAGTGTTGGCACGCGAGCTTCTCAAACAAGCGAGGAACGGAAAGCAAGCTACGAAGCAGATCGTTTATGGGTTGCTCAATCAAGTGAATGAGTATCGTAGCAGGGAGACATAATATCGCGTGCATCAGAATCATATCAGTGGGACATAATTTATGTTAAAAGGTACGTAATTTATTTTTACGTAAAATAAGATTTGGTGCAGTGGTCTCTGTGTTTGATATTTTAATTCTTGCAGTCGATATTGCTATCCGCGTCGCTTTTTCCTAAAATTGGATTTTTCAGCTTGAAAATCTCAAACTTTTGCACTACTTCAACACTAGAATATTTTATTTACTAGGAAACCGCATCGTAGGCATGGAATGGAAGCTGGTGCCATCATTTGTTCGTTACAAATTCCTGTGTGGGTTTTTATCCATCATTTCATCATCATTCTTAATATCTAATTTGAAGAAGGCTTCCCTTCTTTTTTGGTCTCATTTTTCTGATGGTTTTAGTTTATTACCTCTAGTGAAACGCTCCGCACGAATTTTCTTGCTAACTACTCATCCTAACACGTCGTCTTCTGGTTACACGTGAAATTTGTGCGTTGTGTTTTTCTTGCGACTTTAGCCTTAATACTTCATCTTCTTAATCTTTACTTAATCTTCAGATATAGTAAAATATTTGGAATTGCCATAACATCTAGTATATCGTGGGGATTACACATACAAAACATATGTGGCGCAGCATTAAACAAACTAGATTTTGTTAAACGTATAATTGGAAGGTCCTCGGATGAAAAATCAAAGAGAGATGCTACTTTGCTCTGATTAGGCCACACCTCGAATACGCTGCGAGCATTTTGGACCCTGGTCAAATAGATTTAACCAAAAAAATTAATAAAATGCAAATGAAAGCAGCGCGTTTCGTTGAAAACTGCTACAAGCGTACATATAGTGTCTCACAACTTTTAGAGCGATTAAGGTGGGAGGCCCTAGAGACTCGGAGGCTACACGCTAGGCTTAGGTTGCTTGATAAATTCAGAAGTGACATTTTTCAGAGCGACATAGAGAATTTTATCATGACTCCTCACTACATCTCTAGGTCTGACAGACGCGATAAAATAAGAGAGATACACTGCCGAACAGATAGGTATAATAACTCGTTCTTTCCGCGAACAATAAGCGATCACAATAAAAATTAAGCTCACTAAATACACTCCTATAATTCATGTCACCATTTTATCTACAAAAAAACTTACACCTTTACACGGCTGGTGACCTAACACCCCCTGTCACACGCCCATGCGGCGGCTCGCTGAGTATTATATAGATGTAGAATAGTTGATTCGTCGCCCTTGTGGATCGCCACCCTGTCCATATAAGTCAACGGCATATCATAAGGGGAGCACCAATTTCCGCACGAGCAACTGATAATCAAGCGTTCTTTGCCTCGTCTCAAATTATGAGGGGTGATTTTCTGGTTCGCTCGATTGCTGCCTAGTACTTATAACATCGGATTCACCGCTTACAGATTTGGTCGGCATGGTAAAAGTTTCGACTTTTCGTCCCAATATCTGAATACCACATACCATATTCTACCAAAGGGTCCCTCCGCCCCCCATGCTCCTTGATATACTCTCCCCACCCTCCGCTATGCCGCCGATACCCCTCCGCTAATCAAGGGGCATTAAATATGGATCAATGCCTTCTGCGTTGGCTTTGTGGAATACTTTATGGCCGACGCCGAAATGAACCAGTGAAGAAGGTGGGGGAATGAGGAAGGAATACAAACCTCTCTCTCTCCCTCTCTTCCCCTTCCTAATTTCGCCCCCTCTTTCCTCAGGTTACCCCCTCCCCCTAGGGGGATTCACCGTCCCCATTGTTAGACTTAACAACGGCGGAGGGCGGCCGTGGGCACTTTACGGGACTAGGGGGAAGCGGTGTAGTCGCGCGACGACCACTCGTAGGAATAATAAATTCATCTTTGGTATGCGGGGCGCAACCGGGTATACGGAGTTCTGATGGGCGGGGGGAGGGGTCCTTGGTCCTTTTTCCCTAGTCCTCTTGGGTAACCCCCCCCTTCCCTCCGGGGAAGGGGTATGGGTGGAAATGGATGGAGGGAGCTTACCCTGATTGTGTCCTCTCCGGTAATAATGTGCTTTGATTCTTTGTCTTGCTTTCGCTTCGGTGGGGCACGAGGTAAGCTTTCCCTCTCGGTGGCCGAGGCTGCCGCCCCTTGCGGTGGCCCCTCCTCCTTCGTTTTGTTAGCAAGGGACGGCCTTCGATGGAAATTCCAGTCGCCCGCCCACCCAGGGCCCAGCAGTCTGCTGGGAGGCCCTCCTCAATCGTTCCAATCTTTGCGCGTGATCAGATTGCATTGCCTACAATCGGCTGGCAAATTTTTCTCCATGCCATTATAATTAATGGTGATCGTATACGAGAGGGTCGAATCTAGCGCCGTACTAGTGATGAGACAAAGGGTTTTCTTCCCCTGTAAATTGGACTAAATTATATTTTGGCTATTTTGAAAGGCGGCGGAAAGCGGAGGACCTATTCGTCGTTATTGGTAGGTCGGTAAAATGTTGGGGAATAGAGATAGTTCCACTTTCTCAGGCGAGATATTGGAGAACAGCATCTTCAATGATACTCAAAAGATATCGTACTGTCTATCTTATATTACATGTCTACCTTTATTACAAACTCTTACTGGAAACACGTGTATTACGAGTTTGTAATAAAATGTAGATAGTACGATATCTTTTGTGTATCATTGAGATAGTTTAAGGAGAATCCTGGCGCTCATGCAGTCCTAATTGCAATGGGAGGCGCCTAGGTGATCTGAACATAACGGGGTATTTTTTAGTAGATCTCTTCATAGTAATGACCGGTATACCACTGTGAAATATCGGACACTGCCTAACTTAGGCCCTCTAGATGTCAAGATACCAGGAGTGGGGGATAGAACATAATCTAAATAAATGCACCACATTCCGCGCAAAAAATGAGTCAAGTTAAAAACTTATTTAGATATTTTCATTTAATTACTTACAATTTCTGTCAAATTAAACTATATTATTGCACCATTAATAATGCAATATTTAATTGATGTATCTTTCAGCTGGTGAAATTAAAACGTATAATTTGACTATGGTCTCTATTATGACTAGGGAACTATCTCGCTCGGACTACCTTAGAAGCAGTCGCCCGATTCTCAGCCGAGCAACCCCCTTCTTCCTCCGACTGCCCCCGCTGGAAGTGGTCCGCGTCGACACCTCGGATTCTGTTACGCGAATTTTTTTTTGATATTGTGTATTATTCGATAAATGTCCCCTATCATCTCGAGCAATGTTCTGTAGTGTAACATTCACGTTGTCCTCGAGCGCAAGCGGTGATATATTTCCCAAGTGCGTCTTTCTTTAAAGCATCAGCCTTCTCATTTTTAGTCATTCTCCCATGTCCAGAAACCAAGACCGCCCTTTGCAGCTGTGCAAGGGAACCTTTTGCTCTGGTTAAAATTTGACATATTTAATGATAACTTTTACTTAACCACAAAAAACACACATAAAAACACGACCCGGGTTTCAATACATAAATATCATCTTCAGGTGATACCTGGGTGTAAATATATAAGTATCAACTTCACGTGACTCCTGTTATCATTAAATATGTCTGTTTAAACATGCCACCAAGTTAACAAAGATACTGGTTTACATTGGCAAATATAACGATTATGAGCTAAAATATGGAGAAGATTATCCTTTTTTAACCTGAGAATTAAAGCGTGTAATTAAAATGCATAAACTATTGATCATTTTTTTATTATGATCGGCCAGATAGGCTTCTCATGAGACAATCCGTCCCACTCATGGAATTACATCCTGTGCTCAGTTTCATATGGAAGCATTGTTAGAGATATTTGGAGTGATGTCGTTGAGGTATCAAACGCATCTCTGTATCCTGTAGCGAGTGACAGAAAGCCCCGCCCACTAGGCTACCTCGCCATCAAAGCGACACCAGTTGAAAGATAAGTTCGATGGATGTGAGCTAAAGAAAGATGAAAGATCATGTGTCGGATGAGGGTGGGCATAGCGAAGCAGGAAGACGAATGAAAGGGAGGCATTGGGCAGTGGAATTTCTTAGGGAGATCTCTTGGTATAGAGAGAACAAGAAGTACTCCAGGCTTCTAATCGGACGTTTGATAAATGATGCCGGTTCAGGACTAACTCCTCTGTCATTAGAGATGTAATGGATGAAAGAAACATCCGATTTAAGGCGCAACGTTAAGAGCTTATCTAGTTAGGAGGGCTAGAATACGGTATGCCTTACTTCACTTCAGTGGCAGCGATATGTAAGACGACAAAATTTTTTTCCAGGTAATTTATGACCCGACATGGAGGAAGAAATGTTGGAATGGTGGATAGCGGACCATTTCAGGAATGTGAGCCATAAATCTGCTTACCTATGCACTACGTATGAAAACGATTTATATCCAGTTTTAAAAACACGTAAAAAGCTTCCAAGAGTGAGAAACTCGTAAAGAAAGACCTCTTGTATAAAACCGATGGAATTTTTTCAAGAAGTAGTTATTGGAGAGCGGATTTCAGAGTGTCTAGAGGAGGATAATGTTTACAGCTAGACCATCCCTTTCTCAAAGTGTTGCTGAGCTCTGAAACTATGCCCCATGTCTTGGGTATTTTTTTCATATTTGATGACAGGATGTACTTAAAAGCGTATTAAAACTTCATGAAAGTGATCAATTCCATCGAATTTATTGACGGCATATAGTATTATTTGAACATTTTTGCAGCAAAAACACCGCTTATTAACTTAGAGTGCCGGGCTAAGTGAATGGAGATAATTTACTTCTCTGTTGATGTATTTTTAAATTACATGCGTATCCTATAACTTTTTTCGCTATTTATAGGCAAGGAATAAACGGAGAGAAAATAATGCTAAGAGTAATTATATTTAAGCTCTAAAAAAGGTAGTTGCAGTGATGTTATCCGCAGTGGCATAATAGAATGGATCTCATATTTCCCGGTGGGACTGCGTATGTCAAGTTTATTACGTACGCAGTCACTTCTAAATACATAGATGTGGTGTATAAAAGTAAGATACTTCGAAGAAATTGAAATTTGCCGCTTTCATTGTATTTTGATCATTTTTACTCGGTAAATTTGCTTTTGATTTGTGTTGACTACTGCCAGTTACATGATTTTGTAAAGTAGGAAATAAATCTATAAACATCACCTGCAATATTCTTTTATGTTTTCCAGTTCTATTACGATTCTCGTACTTCGTATTAATTTTTCATTGATTAAGTTTTACCTGTTTTCGTACGTTATTAATAGTACTTACATTTAATTTGGCACAAAAGGGCATTGGAAGAGATGACATAGCTCTCATTCTTACTTTTTGTAGTCACTCTTTTAAAATTCTGTGCTACTGACTCTAAGACAGTTTCGGAAAAAATATTTAATTATTCCACTTGTCGAATATAATAAAATATTACGTTAAGCAAAGGGACAATACTTCTGTACATTTTACACAATGCAGTTTTTGCTTAATCCTGTAAACTTACCAGAAGGTGCATAAAAATACTGTTATCTCGTTGCATTTACTTGCTGAGGAACCCAAGGTGAGTCGAAAAAGCCTCAGGATAATTATTTTGCTACGCACTGTAAAATTTGTGTTATCCGTGCTGACTTATTTTTTAAAAGCTGATCGTGTAATAACTCAGCAGTTAGGAAACGGTATTTCGCCAGCGACTCAACTTTTGGATTTACCGGTCTAATACAGCTCATTAATTTTAAATGAACAAGTGTTTACTGCTTATAAAATACTTGACTAAATCATAGTCTTGTGACACTTCTTATTTTTCATTTACAGGTGTATACAGCGCAGTGACAATGTCAGCGATGGCAGCCGGCGTGAAGTGAAGGTAAAGGCCACTTTTATGTTAATATTTTATTCGTGCAAGTGGTGTTCACAAATTGTTCCTGAAATTTGGCTATTCGTAAAAGTAGTTGTCCAATAGACTAAGTGGACGATTTTGTGTATTTTTACCGAAGTTCATGAAAAATGGGGATATTTAGTGGCGCACGTATTATAGGAATTCGTAAATACTCTGTGGAGAGTATCAAGAAATGAGTCTTCTAGGGAAATGGAAATTGTTGCATGATAGTATAGCCCACTTTCTATGGCAGAAAGACGTGGGATTACTTGGATCAACATCAAAATGGGATGAATGCAATATTAGAAGGCAATATTTGGAGAGTGCATATGGAGCTGAATGGGTATGCAAGGGTGTTGCTTTGCGGAGGACACAAGTTTAGGAGAGTCAGTTCCCTTGCTTTACAGCAATTATCTGACTCTTTTACTTCTCAAACCCGAGACGGAGTGGCGTGATGAGTGGGTATTTATGGGTGCGAGGTACTGATTTTCATATGTTCACCGTGCTTTCCGATTGTTGGGTACTTGTTTCTTGAATGCTGAATATCAAATACGGAATAATAATTCAATGCGCCGTTGAAATCTGGAGTGTTGTTTGAGAAAAATGTGGTGTTGTTTGTGAAAAATGTTACAGTTTGGAAAATGAGGCGTGATGTGAAATAAATCAAATAAATTTACCTTTAAATGCTCCATTGTTCTGGGAAACATTAGAAAATAGTCTAGCCTCCTTCATTCACAAAACTCATTAGAACGATTAGAACCTTCCATATGAATGAAAGTAATATAATCTGTTTATGAAGTCAAAAATGCTGTTTTTACTCTTGATGCACCAGTAAAATAAGTGGATAGACCTTTACTAGTTTCTTCATTGAGCATTGGGCCAATAATCTATATTCCATCATCCGAACTCATTGCCAGTACCTCCCATTTTTTTAAATTTACTTGTTCAATGGAAATTTGTTGGCAGCGATATCTAGGATTACAAATCCAATGATATTAAGCATAAAAAAGTAGATTATTCTATGTCAGCTTAGTAAAGATGCCATCATCATCGTTTAAATTTTTTCGTATTTATTCTCAAGATATTTTGAATATTAATACAGACAAATCGAAAATGTTTTAACCAAAAGACACATTTTTTTGAGAAATTTGGCTTTGTACGGCCGCCAAGGTGTAAATGAAATCCACCCGCTAGTGAATTAATAAAAATTGAGTGCATAACTTTTTGGGAAAGGAATTCGACCTGGGTTATGAATCGAACCCAGAACCTATGTTTTCAAAGAACCACGGAACTAGCCGCTCAGTTACTTCAACCGCGGAGTCACTCGCTAGTGATCACACAGTTGTGTGAAATTCACTGTGGAAGAATCATCCGCCTGAACTAGGAATGGAACCCAGATTCCTCGATTTCGTTCGGAGTGCTCCGTAACCAATTAAGCTACCCAGGCGTCCTCTTCCAATGAGAATCTCAAGGGGGCTTTAAAGAGCAAGTTCTCCTCACAGGTTTCGCGCATATAATGCCAGAGGTACCCGTAAGCGAGCGCTAAGCGCTACAGTCCACGGGGTAAAGCCCAACTGAAAACACAAAGGTAGTAACTTTGGATATTTTCAAAGAACCACTTCTTTTCTTTGAAAATGTCCAAAGTATACCCTTTTGTGTTTATAGTTTGGCTTTACCCCGTGAACTGTAGCGCTCAGCACTCGCATACGGGTACCTCTGGCATCAAATTCACGAAACCTGTGAGGAGAACTTGCCCCTTAAAGCCCCCTTGAGATTCACGGTGGAAGAGGGCGCCTGGGTAGCTTAATTGATTTGAGCACTCGGCGCGAAATCGAGGGATCTGGGTTCAATTCCCAGTCCATGTGAATGATTTTTTCACTGTAAATTTCACACAACCAGGACCTATGGATTTCCGGGCCAATGCCGCAATTTATACGAATTCATCTCCGTAATTGGGCAACCGTTGAAATCAGCGGAACTGAGCGCATTTTCACTCGTGTTACTGTTAATATGAAAGCATAAATAGTAAGAAATATCTATACTTTAGAATGAACTCCCTCATTTTCATTCATACTGCCTTGTTGATCCTCAAAAATATCTTTGACGTAAATATCTTTTAATCGGCCACTGGAATCAGCGCAACTGAGCGCATTTTCACTCGTGTTACTGTTAATATGAAAGCATAAATAGTAAGAAATATCTATACTTTAGAATGAACTCCCTCATTTTCATACATACTGCCTTGATGATCCTCGAAAAGATCTTTGACGTAAATATCTATTAATTGGCCGCCTCGAGTGAATATTCTCCGATGACTTTCTCGCTGATGATATTTTTTTAATGTTATTATATCGCTGTGGTTTATCATCTACTCTCTTACTCAGTGTCACTTTATCGTTCCTGAAAGTTTCACTCCAAAAGATTTAACGATATCATCAGAGAAGAGACTTTTGCCCGACGCAAAGATTTTGGTGTTTCAAATTTTTCTTGATTTTGACTCGAGACAAACATTAGTTTTGCACCTAGATTCAAGCCTTTTGCTTTACGGAGACTCGAAACATCCAATAAACCTTGTTGCATCTCAAAATTGGCATTTGTGAATATACTAGTTCATAGGTCTTCCAATTAAATGCCATCAATTTGCAATGTGAAGACGATACCAAATTTTCACTGCATAAAAATCTTGGGATTTATCTGTACCAAGGAATCAGCTGTAACTGCATATCATCATCTGGAGGGCTCGTAATTTGTTCATTTTTTTCACTTTCCGTAAAATTATGCCGAATTTTCTCAGACTCATGCATTGATGCCCTGACCGAAGACATAGTACTCCGCGAAAGTTGCATTTGATTCCTCTGCCAAGGTATTGGGTTTCACTCAGAAGGTCACTTTTGTTGACATTCTAATATCACTTGTAGTACTTACAGCTTGAAATTAAACTTTTAAATGACTTCTCATAGCAATATTTCCCATATACTCTGCAGACACACTGTTATAGAGAAGGTGTACTATAATATACCGCGCGCCCAGAGTTAAAAAAATGTAGGCCTTACAGTTACGAGAACATGCTTCCCTATTGTTATAGAAACAGAATCGTACATATTTTAAAGATTAAATAACAATTAATTCGGTAGAAGACGTAGCATTGCTTAGCTTCGCTGAAGGACTTTATAGATCATCTACTGGCTGGATAACATAAAGATGGGCTTATAATCACCCAAGTAAATGGGGGTAAATAAAATCAAGTGTAGATATATTGTAATTCAGTGAATAATAGATATCGTTGCGCTTTTTGCGCGGTGTTTTGTCTGTGAAAAATTGAAATCGAAGTCTTGAATTGAAGACAGTTTTTATGTGAAGTTTCACCAAGGCCATTTACCTTACGTGTCATTGTTTATTTTTTTACACGGTGTAAGTAAAGTACAGGTAAATCACGACTTGAGGCAAACATAATTTTACAGAGAAATATTGAGGTAAATGATGAAATTGAGTCATATCACAGGTTTTTCTTATTAACTATTGTTATCTAAGTAAAATATATAGTTATAGAACACTATTTTGATTACCACCAGTCATAATGACCCGACGCTATCGGAAATGCATACCATTGTTGCGACTAAATAATAGTAAATGAAGCCTGACCATTGTGACTAATTGTTACGCAATGAAGAGTAAAAATTACTCATGCTCTTTTATAGCTTATTTTTTCGCAAACGTGCTATGAAAGTTGTTTCGCGCTAGCTGATGGCGTAATAGTTTTGATAAATTAAGCCTGGAAACCATCGAAGATCGACCGTAGAGATAGTAGCATAGGAAATAATTTCATAGCTGAACGGATCGAAGCTCAATCTTGGCCGTCGAGTGAGTTCTTGAACTTCATGTAGGCTTACCGGCGTGAAACTGCGCCTTTGAATAGCTCGTTTTGAGGAAAGCACTTGGGGAAAAGGTACCGCGCTTATTTGATAGTCAAAATGTCTCCAAAAATGGGTTACGGTTGCAAATGCCGGAACGGTTTTCGTTTCTCGTCCATCCCGATTTCGAGGATCTGAAATTCATCGAAAATATCAATGTTCAATGATATTATGAAGATTTTTGTTAAAACTGGCTGAAAAATACCCACCGCAATTTTCCATCTGAGGGCTATTCTATATTTTCATCCCTATTCTTGTCTTTCTCCTCATGATGACTTTACGTTGTTAACTTTCCCTCAAATTAGTCGATACATACGATTACTTTCGGCTAAATTTTCCCGTTGTCTCTTTATTCCCAAGTAAGTTAGTGATAATGATTTAAGTAAGACAAGACTGCTGAAGCGTCCCCTAGAAATATTGGTGAATATAGGTTTGTGAACAACTGTTTTGAAGCCGACCAAAGTCATATCAGTAGGTGACAATCGAAAGATGTTTGACGATGGATAGACATAAAAAATGGGAATTCTATAAAACGAATCACTTTCATTTTGAATATTTTGGCAGTTATTTGACAGCATATGGTTAGTAAAAGTATGAATCAATCCTTTTCTTCATTAGTACTAAGGTAGAGATCATTATGAGATCAAAATTACATGGGCTTAAATCAATGCTTAGGGTTAGCTATTGCTTTTGGAGTTATAATGTGTTGCAGGCAAAATTACATGCTTGGTAGGGCCATTTCAGACTACAAGCCTATCGATGCAGATAGTTCCGGCGACCGATGAAAACTTCTTCGTCCAATTTGTTATCCAATGTGCCTGATTTTTTCTTTCTCATTGCATATACCTACTGACCAGCCAATGGATATTTTCATCCTGGATGAGCAGTTGTTAAACTTGCTTCATGTACTTACTTACTTACAATTACTTACGTAATTCTTGTGTTTCCTATCTAAATGCGTGCATAAGGTTGCTGGCCGTCATTATTCGTTCTTTAAGGTCTATTTTTTGGCCTTCTGATTTTCGTTCCTTACGTCCTAATTTAGTTTTTAACGATTATTTTTGATGGTAGAGAGTTCAAACTAGGCTTGTTTGAGGGGAGGAGTAGCTGAGATCCCCCCCTTAATGATAGAACATAAAAATAAGAAATGCTTTCTTACTCTGATAAACAGTGGCTAAAGATAGTCAGTGATAGGCTCAATTATTATTTTGCTCATAAATTTTTGGAGGAAAATTAAACCGTTATTTTATGAGGCGACACAAGTGAAAGCTCATGAGTCTGTAGGTTCTCTCTTAGAGACAATGATTTTGCGTTAGCTCGATAATCCAGTCATCTTTAATGGGTTAATTATTCCTTTCCCCAGTTTCCATGCGAACACTATTGATATTTTTATTTTATTGACCTCTTATTTCCCGGCATTACTCTTCCTTTTCTGACACATTCCTACTCAAAGATAGTAGATCAATCATACACTTGTTCTTTGTGATTAACGTGGTAAGGAGGTGTATTTTCCCATCCTGAAGCTGATAATCGCACAGTTTTGTGACACTTGGTTCAAATGCGTTTTGCCTGATTGAATCCAGATCATGCAATGTCAGGTTAAAAATTTCCTGAGAATGATATCTGTGAACCCTCTTTCCGATTTATAGCACTTTTGTTTTACCGACTGTAAGATGTGCTTAATTAAACCCCTCTCTGAGTTATCATCTACATCTAAATCTACGTCATACCCTGCAAGCCACCCAAAGGGTGTGTGGCAGGGGGTGCTTCCACACCAGGCATGCATGAATGATACGGTAGAACACCGAAATTACATTGAAACCCGCGTACCACACATGCAAAGCGCCAATTAAAAATCTACCAACCAAGAAACATTCTATCGTCAATCGTTCCAACATGCAAGGGATACAAAAACTACTACTACATATTCAAAATATCATGCATAAATAAAAGCATCAATATTTACATCATGCATAAATAAGAAAGAGCAGAATATAAAGAAAACGATTTACTGTCTGCCTATTGTCCCAATTCGAACTAGTCATGATGACGATCACAGCTGTTATGGTCCCGAATGGTACGCGGAAAAAATGACAATTTATACCTATCGGTTCTAAAATCTAGCTCTCTAATTTTATTGGCGCGATCTGATCTGCCGTAGTACGAGGGGGTTAATAGTACGTTAATTTTTTACGTCGTTAGAGAAATGATTTTCTTGAAATTTAGTTGGAAGGTTAAGCCTATAATTTAATCTACGCTGTGATAGTTATCATCACGGTACAATTAGGATTATGTCATCGAGCAGTTTTAGTTGACTTCATGCTTGTACCCCTTCACACCAGGGGTAAATATATAGAAACATATCGTTGAATTGTGAGAGAGAACCTATGCATGACGAAAAAGAAAAATCTCTTAGTAAATTCCGCACTTAAAATTTTTATTACCGACCTAGGTTTCGATTGCCTTGCAATGATTTTCAAAGGTGGATTAATTTCAAAAATTATAAGTGTGGGATTTAAGAACTAAGAAATTTTTATTTTTCATCATGTCTGCGGTAACCTTCCACAAATTTACGCTTTCAACCAATAATTTTATAAGATAGAACCTTGTTTGACTTTTCGGATCAGAGCTTCTTGGCGGACCCTGGCTTCAAAAGAATTTATCTCCTACTTCTGGCCTAGCGTTAGCATCATACTCATCATAATGCTTGATGCTCTGGGTTTCGGCCGTAATCAACATAGTGCAAAACTATGAAAATACAGCATTTCTTGGCATACGAGCGAGATAGCTGATGCTAGGTAGCAACGTTCTCCGCTCACAGCCCGGTCATTGCTCGACGCTCTCGGTAGGCTTTTTCCTTCGAGCTGATGCTCGGAGTTTGTCGGACGTGCGTGCATGACCTGCCGGCATTTTCGTTGTCTCTGGAGGCCATCGCTGCTCGTATTCACAGATCGAGGTGCGTTGCGATGAACTGGCAGTGCGAGTGCTAGGCGATATTTGGTTCAAGAGAGGAGTGATGCCAACGATAGTGTGCTACGCAGGAGTTGACTCGCGGACCAGGCGATTTATCCCGAGTTTCATATCAGTTTGACCCCTCACGCATTAGATTCAGATGCGATATTCGTACGTGAGGTGCGTCGCTTACAGATCTGCATATTGACGTTGCTGACCCAATCGACCGGCGACTCTAAAATTTGGGGGACGAAGTTTGAATGTGAATTGTAGTTTTCCATCTGGTTCATTCTAGCTTTTAAATATTTTATTTTATATTTCCATATAACTTTTGTCTTATCTGATTTATCCGAGGATTTAATTGAATTTTATATATTTAGTCTAATTGTCCATGATTTATCATTATTCAAAATAAGACGGCGTCCACTAAAGATATTATCATTCCTCCCTTTTAATTATTTTTAGCTGCTGTTCATATATATACAATTAGAATATTGTTTTAAAATGTTATGAATCGTTTTCCGGCGGAAAATTTTAGCTCTATTAATGGTTGAATAAGAAAAAAGTGTTATGTATCTTAGGCGCAAGTTGGTGAATATTAGCCACCCTAAAAGCTTAAGATCGCTCTTATACGTTACAAAATGTGCTAAAATTTTGGACAGGCTCATTTTCGCAAGTTAACTGATGGGAAATCCTTTAAAAACAATTTGAAAGTAATAAACGAAGAGTCTTCGACGTTTTCGTGTAAAGTCAGGATGTCATTTACCTCATGAGATCACTGCTATAGGGAAATTTAAAGGACTATTGGATGGATCTTCTTCGATCATCATTATTTAGAAAAATGAACATATAGACCTATGTTCTCCATGAGTGTTGAATGTGCTTACGTATAGGAGAATAGAGGAATTGAGTCGACCAATTTACCGGGTTTGAAAATCGTATTACGAGCGAGTCGGCCCAATGCATGACCTGAGCTATTCCCTCCGGTCTCGGCCAGTGCTTCTGAATCCGTGCCAGAAGACTCGCGAGTGCGAAAACGCCATCAAACAGCTGCTGCGCCCTGAGACGGTCCCTTCGCGGTGCCCGGGGCAGTTACTCATGCATCCCAACGCCCCTCGCGACAGCCATCCTTGGCCACTCTTGGTGCTCGCGTATGCGAGGAGAAAGATTATGGCGGCACAGAGAGCTATATAACCCACGGTCAGTAGTTATGCATGGCGGCATTTTCAGGTTTGATTGGTGCGCATCCGTGCGGCCGAGGTCTGAGTTACGCGCCCCCCGGGGCCCATAGCCGTGACGTGACGAGCCTGTGAGACCACGTGTGCGCGCCACCGATGCGCCGGGTCGTTTCCAACTGGTGGCGGAAACTTGCGTCATAAAAAGACATGTCAACTGCATGATAGAGGGTAGATAAAATAAAAAGCGTGGACTCGTCGAGGATCCTAATAGCAATCATAAAATGCTGGTTCGTAGATTAGGTCATATTTATAACGTTTCCAAGTAGCCATTTAACATTCATTTCAGGCTTCTCTCAGGAGTGACTGACTGAGGAAAACGACCTCGTCGTATCTTTTTACTTAGTTCTGTATTTTAATAGAAAAGCGTTAAAGACCGTAATAGGCAGATTTTCAGTTGGCATGGCTCAATATTATTTTAGCATTCAGCTGCCCAAATTTGGCCGTCTTTATTTAACATGCATCAATTTTGTGGAGACTATAGCCAGCCAGTCAGCGAATATTACACTGCGTCTATGCTCACAGCAAGCTACAGCTCTTCTAGGTAATATTGGTATTTTAATCTTGCAAATCATCGCAAAAGTTCGAATGCGTATCCATCTAAGCTCTGTGGCAAATTTGCTGCATCCGTTCTTCATCTATGACTTAAAGCATTTTTATTATATTTTTCATAATTGCCGTCGGAAAAAGTTACCAAAGGGTTGTTTAAAAGTATAGTTCAAATTTCGAAATTCTGATAGTCTGATAGGATTTGCCATTTAAGCTCTCGCAACGTCCTTGTTGTATTTAAGAACAGTTTTTTAAGATATATCTTAGTCTAATTAAAACAAATTAATTTTAAACGTTGGTTCACATCTTTCTAGAAGTGATGAAAGTAACCGAAACCTAATCGTTTCATAATAGTAGAAAAGGGTAAATCGAAAGGAAATGGATTCAAAAGGAAGTTTATGATGGGATGGAAGAGATGTATTTAATATATTTTTTACCCCGAAAAGGAATCTAACGTGAACGTCATATTTAATTCGAATGTTTCATGAGCACGATACAAAAATTATGTACTTAAATCAGATTTTTGGAAAAGAGAAGGTTATGCGAATAAAAATTTGATCGGAACTTAGGGATTTAATAATGAAAAAGTTTTTCAATATTTCCTTCAAATGAACACGGCATAAACAAGAGTGATGTACATCCACAAGTTTTGTCGGATTAGCTAGCTTCTACTATGAACTGTGAGTCGAAATTAATAGCATTTATGTCCTTAGATCATAAATTTAAGTCTGACTAAACAATGTATATATTTTTTAAAATTATTTCACTACGATCCACATCCAAGGGTACACTTGGTCGAATATCATTGAGCGCATTGCAAGTATTTCAAGCTTTGCACCGAAGGAAGTGGCTGAACTTGCGTTGGGTTATAGGTGCGAAATTTTTGCATAAAATAGCATGCGGAGAAACCGATTTGGCCAGCAAATAGGTTCACTTTTGGCGGTAGCATGTTCAGCAAGCTAGAGAAAGAAATATGTTATTAGTGGAAATTAGTATTTTCATCTACATCTACATACTACCCCGCGAGCCGCCGTATGGGCGCGTGGCAAGGGGTGGTAAGTCACCAGCCGTGTAAAGTTGTAAAATTTTTGGAGGTGAAATGGTGACATGTACTATGGGAGTGTATTTAGAGGAGATCAGTTTTTATTGTGGTCGCTTATTGTACGCGTAAAGAACGAGTTTTTGTACCTATCTGTTTGGCAGAGTATCTCTCTCATTTTATCGCTCCTGTCAGACCTAAAAATGTGTAGAGGCGTCATGATAATATTCTCTGTGTCGCTCTGAAACACACCAGTTCTGAATATCTCAGGCAGCCTAAGCCTAGCGTCCAGCCTCCGAGTCTCTAGGGGCTCCCACCTTAATCCCTCTAACAGATGAGTAACACTATATGTTTGTTTGTAGCAGTTTTTAACGAAGCGTGCTGCTTTTCTCTGTATTTTGTTAATTGTTTGGTAAAATCTTTATGATCAGCTTCCCAAATGCTCTTGGCGTATTCAAGGTATGACCTAAACAAAGCAAAGCAGCATCTCTCTTTTACTTTTTCATCCGAGGACCTTCCTTTTATACGCTTACCAAAACCAAGTTTCTTTTTAAAGTGAAACTGAGCTTTTTTTAGAAGCCAAAACGTCCATGAGTACCTGTTATTACAATGGTGGCTCATGATACTGGATAGGGGTTTTTGAATGAATTAATTCTGACATTCCGCACCAGTTACTGTATTAGACTCAAAATTGAAACTAGCGATGATGCACACCTCACATTCGAATATCTCTTCATTCGAACGGGTGGGGAAATGGAGTCGTTTTTTTCTCCCGAGACGTCCGTGAGAGGCGTCGGGCGTGTGGTAAAGGGTGGTCCTGGAACGCAACACGAGGAATTAGCGTCCATCCCTTCGTCTGGGCACTTAGAGGAGGGCGGCGCGCGACTGCAGTAATTGCAATCAAAGTCTCGTCCCTTCGGCCGGGGATCGAAGCTCCAATTTGCATCGATGACCGTTTCGATGCCGTAGTATAACCATCCGCTGCACGGGGGAGGATTGAAATGCAATATGCCTCGAGCGGGTAATTCGGTTTCCTTCCCGCCTCCGATTGCTCGCTCACCTGCGGGCGTCGGCGCCCTCGACCCCGGATTTATTGCGCTTCCGGGGGATGATGGATGCCTGGCGAGGAATAAAAAAGTCTGTAAGTCTGCCATAACGACGCGGAACCAATAACTGGGGATTTTCGCGAGATTGAACGGGGTCGCCACGGGGATTAATCCCACGCCAAGGTTACCCAAGTCATTCGAAGCCGAGAAACTAGTGAGTTGCGTTTTCAAGAGTGAGCTATCTCGTGAATACTTACGACATAATTTAACGAAGAGTTGGCTTTTCTTAGTTGCGTTTGACCGCCCCAAAGGTGGTTCTACCCGTAAAATGACTGAAGGGTTTTGAATTTCATTTTATGATTGTGTATAAAATCTTCAATGTCTCTTTGAGCATCAATTTCCTATTTTTCACACATTTTACGTAAATTAACATAAAAATTATTAAATAGTTCTAATCAAGATTGGAAACGAAACATAGGGAAAATAGATTTTTCTATCTAACATAAACACCGTGGAATGAAAAAAGTTTATTACAAACACTCTCGGGACATCAAATGGGAAAACAATTCAGGCAGCTGGTTGTCAGATTTCCACAGAGCTGGAATGATGATCACTGCATGTTTTCGGTATTTTTTCCGCGTAAGTTGTTCTTGGGAAAATAGTTTCAAAGCTTCAGTTTTCACTTCGACCCGAAGATGCTTGCAGAACAGCTAGCAAAGCTTTTGTCCCTAAAACAACTTTCGTGGAAGAAATCCCAAAAAGAATGCAGAGATCATCAATTTAGGCAGCTGTCCATTTTATTTTTTAAGTTATCAGTCAATTGATGTCATATCTGAAGTCAAGATGCATCAATGCAATATAAATTACGCTGAAGTCTACTTCTGTGGTAAGAGAATTTATTTATTTAAGCATAAAATCATTGGGTAATTTGCATATTTTGAGTCTTAATTTTCTTCTTTGATAATATAGGGCATGTCGTCAATGAAATTCCTTAGTTAACTGTAGTTACGAAAAGGTGGTGTCCAGTTATGGTCTTGCCTCGAGCAGTCTCAGTAGAAACTCGGAAAGTTTTTAAACTAGTTTGAGCGAGGTTTTTCTCTTGTAACCATAGACACCTCATTCAAATTCTGTTTTAAAATAAGAGATGTTTATAATATATAAATAATGAAGTTTTAATCTTGATTTATTCGTCTCACCCCTCACGCAGTAAGCACAACGAAGGCTTACCCTACGGCTTTACAAAAGCATTGCGGTGTGTTTTAAAATTTTTCTTGAAATAAATGAGGAAAATACCGTAATATTCCGATGCCATCTATGCTCAAGAACTTTCTTATTTCTTCAATAAATTTCTCTGAGATGGTTAGACGTAGGTACCATGTCCCATTGAAAAATACTTATAGCATATAATTACTGGATATTATGGACATGTATTATTGAAAGTATGGGATCTATGCTTACGGAACGAGGCCAAATTTATTGAATTTTGTGTGTAGTGATTCCTCCCTGACATTATACTTTAATTAAATTCTCCTTGAGTGTTCGATGAAAACTTGCATGGACTCGCCCTCGGTAGATTGAAGAGAGATCCCGGTCCATGTGGGGCCGGCCCTGAGGGCACTCTGCCAACCCAATCGACTCCAATTGCTACGGGGCCGGCAGAGCGCCGCCTTCATCCCCATAGTTCGCCTCAATCTAGGTTCCCATACCGGCTGCACCACTTGCCCTCCTCCCTCCCCTCGTACAAAGTGAGCACCTCCCGCGGAATGGTAAAGGGTGGTGGTGGAAACACTTTGAACCGTAGTTGCTTCTACTTTGCGAACACACAGAACTCCTTAAGTGTATTCCGTGAGGTGATCGGATCGTGAGTTGGTTGGCTATTGCTGGGGGTTTTACTAAACAGAGGAGAAGAAAAGTGAGAAAATTCAAGGAAAAACAATCGAAATACAAAAGGAGATACAGGAAGTCGTATGAGATGTCTTCAACCTTTTAAGTATTATATATAGAGGTAAGCTGCCTATAAAACTGTTAGGTCAGGTTGAAATTATAAATTCTTTTCTCAGCCCTTGATCTCATGTACCTTACTAATGCCCAGTTGCTGGAACGTCACAGAAGTATTCTATTAAGTTATAAGATCTATAAGCCATGGGAACCATTCAATAAGTATTGCAGAAACATTCAATAAATTTATTCGTTTCATAACTTCAAAACTTATGGCAAAACTCAGGCATGAAGCTATGAGTTCCATAAGATGTCAAGATGGCGGACGCTCAAATAGTCACTTCGAGGCTTGATAAAAGAGTTTTTATAAACTTATGACCAGTTAGTTTACTAATACTGACTAATTACTATGTGAATTACGAATTATTCACTGGGTAAGCTTTCATAAATTTTATCCGAGTAAACGTTTTGCATGATTTTATATGATTTCCATTAGATGACGTTTCTTATAAATACATTTCCTCTTTAATTCTCATCATGCTATCACCTTAAGTTAATCGCTTAGAGCTTCGATATTATTTTTAAAATGGAATCAAATAAAGTTTTTAGCTAAAACGATGTGAAGTTTCTATTTAAAGTTCTGTTGATATCCACCAATTAAAGGAATATTTTCTAGATCGAATTACTGACATATCAGAATGGTATATGTAAAAGGAGGCTCTAAATATATGAGATTGGAGTAATTGTATGATTGAGAAAAGTTTTAGTTATCCTTTAGGACTTATCTTAAAGATAGTAAGTGGGGATGATGAAATGATAAGCATGGGAGTTTGATGCAATGGTAAGCATCTAACGATTATCTTTAGCTTGGCGACGTTGCAAATGCGAATTATCTCATTATATGAATGTAAAAAAATAGTTTCAAATTCTAGTTAACGATTACGATCGATGAATGAATTTGACGAATGCAAAAAACATGTGATGGTTTTTTAATCCATATAACGTAGGGTTAGTCTATGAGGACTTATTAAGGACACACGACCTTGAGGTAGTTTGTGCGAAATTTCATTTTTCTTAGAAATCAATGAACTTGGTCTCATTTTAAAGAAAAATAATTCACCCTTCCAATTACTTCAAAAATTCAACCCCTTACCTCATTACTTTCGGAGATATTTACCAAAAAATACCAGCCCATTACATGAGAAATGTACGTGTATGAACTCCAGAGAGACATTATTATTATTACAAAATGAAGCATTTCTAACACTTAGATGTCGTAAAAAAAACTAACAGCGTGTAGTTCGTATGTTTTCTCAACTATTTTTTAAAATAAATCATGTTGTCACTGCAGTAGGTTCTTGGGTATCACAAAAAACCTTCCGTTTTGAAGGAGTTTCAAACGCACCGCGCAAACAAATGAGTCAAGTTAAAGACTTATTTAGATATTTTCATTTAATTACTTACAATTTCTGTCATATAAAACTATATATTATTGAACATTAATAATGCGATATATAATTGATGTGCCCTATAGCTGGTGAAATTAAAACGTATAATTCGAATATGGTCTCTATTATGACTAGGGAACTATCTCGCTCGGACTACCTTAAGAAAATCGAGAATTGAAAAACTTTCACTGTTTGCCATACACTGGAAATCAAATATGCTATTTTCCTTTTATTATTAAATTAATTGGAATATAAAAATAAAATAGTAACTGATCAATTTTATCAAATTGTGGCTATGAGGTCGAAAATGATAAATACCCGTTTTGTTGGCTTTTCTCGCGGAATGGCAAATTTTTGGCCCCTGTAAGAGCTCAAACTTTCATTTAACGTTTCAAACTACTGTAAAATCAAGGTAGAAGTTTCCAATCGTTTTTGTGAGTTCAAACCAATAATATGGTGAAAAAATGCTTTTAAACAAAACATGATACAATTTTTTCTCCTCTCTTGGAGAACCGACACAGATGAAATCTTTTATTTGAAGTGCCAAGATGTGTTGTGCAAATAAATGCTTTAATTTCACATCTATAAGAGAGAGAAGATGCGAACGCTGAATGCTAGTGCTGATTGCATAAATATCGCTCTAGGTGTTTACCTCGTAAAGTACTTTATATTCTACTGCGATTTAATTTGTTTAAAAATGTCGTTGGTAACTCATAATTGTACCATCTTTATGTAATCCATAAGAAAATACGATTTCGAATTGCATTTTCGATTTTTGCTAGTATCAAGGAAAATTTCGTCATTTTTCTATCAGTTTATATTCAACAGGTGTGCAAGTATTTCAAAGAAGTACAGCCACCTTATAATGTTAATGTGCGTAAATCAGAATCGCATGTGATTACCTCCACATAAATTATATTTCACAATGAAAATTGTATTGATTACTTTTAATCTAAAACTTAAGTGAATTACAAAACCGGACGTAGTATGAAAAGTAGAAATCAACCGGTATGGATAGATGTATTGTGCACAGTTTTGCACCTTAAAATGAAACTTCAATTATGATGTATCTTCCAATATTATAGCATTATCCTCTCCGGAGGATGGTAAAATGTCATCGAAACTTAGGTTGTTTGTAAAAAAACTCACTTGCCGAGAAAAGCAATTTGTGAAATATCATGGATAGTCACGTGATTTTGATCAACCTAACGCTCACATCTTGAGCTATGACGCATGTCTCGTCTTTTTTGTAAATAAAGCGTAATCACAGAACCTCGAGTGCAACTCCGGCAGTAATAATGACGCTTATCTTGAAAAGAGCGATGGAAACACTAAAATTAAAGGTTTTACGTGAATTATCTTAACTTTTCCTCATGAATGTCAAAAACAAACGCCAGAATAATAAAATATTAAACTTTCTTGCGCAATTTTGTTCAAGTCTCGTTTTGTTTACAGTATTTTACCGTATTTTAGAGGCGTATATATCTTATATTAAGTGCTCCTTTATTCTATTTTCATGTTTGCCCAGCAATATTTTCTGGTCTCCAAATTGCTCCCTCAATGAATATTCTCAATGATAGTACCAAGTTCAATGTCTTGAAGGTATTAGTGATGGTGATTGGTGTCTCTGCAAATTTGTAAATGCCACAGTATTCGAATCATTAAATTCGATTTCGACTTTATGACGCCAGAATCTTGAATATTCGGTCGTTTTTCCTTGTCCAACGGTCATTTCTTGTTGTCCGCAGGATTGCGTCCAATAATGACCGTCACCAGAGAGACCGCCTCGTCAGGATTTACACAGGGAGCGCACATAACTTTCCTAAATTTCGCAAATGAGTTTCCAAAGCAATTGGAGCATTAAGCTTTCCGCGGAGGCGGCGTGACGGCTTGGGAGCCCGAATGGGGTAATCCGGTAAACGCAATGAATTTGCTTGAATCCCCGTAGTAGTAGTTATAAGTTTGCAATGGTGTTCCATTCGGCGAATCCCGGGCCGTCCCCTCGAGGCGTGATAAACTCCGCTTTCAAAAAACTTGCATTTCCAGAGTTTGGCCGTCCCGCCGACTCCTCTGATTGACTCCTCGCCCCGGAAAGTAAAACAGGACTAACACCAGTTTGAGATTGTCCAAGTGTATGGGATCCGTGAACTTCCTGGAATCCCCTTAAGAATGAGTAGACTGGATTAAATCTTTGAGAGCATATTCTTCAGGTTTTCAGAAATAAGCAACTTCGGCAATTTCTACTTAATCACTTTAATTTCTTCTTCTCATTTGTTGCTTTAATGTTACTCAAACATTTGATGTCCTTCACTTGAACAATGCTGAAGCCGATGAATAAAATCAAATTCCATTGTTTTTCTTCACCTTGTAAATTAAAAATAATAAAAATTAGCAATGCGGAAAATCAGCCATCAAACTTGTAAATCGGTCCGAAACTTTTTATGAGCATGGTCTGGTTTCGGAATTCGTACATCTTTTCTCTCAGTGATATGTTATTTGAAATGCGGGCATGGTGTTATATGGTAAATACAACACTTAAATAAATCAACTATGCAAATCTGAAATGTCTATGTTGGTAAATTAAAAAAAGACAGTCATTTTGATTTTTGGTCTTATAACATGCGTGTGAATTGAAAAGCTGGTCGGTAGGTTGGCATTGGTATGTGCTGTATATATATTAAGGGACTAATTCAGGGCCATATCAACCTCTTTATTTAGATTCAAATTGAGAGTCATAAACCCTTTGTTTCATGCCGTAAATTATCAGGAAATCAGAAATAATAGCATTACTATTTAATGTAAGGATAGTGGGGTATAATCAGTCAGGAGGCTACTTCTGTAATTCAACTTAAGTTGACTGACGTAGAAGTTATATTTTGTACTTAAAACGTATGGGAACATTTACACTTGATGTGCGCGAAACTTTTGACGATAAATTTATTTTTTGTCTGCTAATGGTAATTAGTTTTTTTCAGTATAAGATCACATAATCGATTCAACCTAGTAAGAAATACTACAAAATTAGTAATTCTATGATTCCACCGCGAATGAATTTAAACAGGAACCGATTTTTAACTAATGTTTTAAGTAAAAGCGAAGTATTTTTTCATGTTTAAATAATTAATACGAGATTATTACGAGTTTAAAGAATTAATACTTACATCTTTGGTGACTAGTTTTATGTAATATAGAGAAATAACAGCAATTTATCTGTTATATTATCAATCCATGGCAGTTTTTTGAAGAAATATCCATCGTCTGATATGGAGAACTCGTCTTTTCTACGTTGATTGTGAACATTTTTATCGTAGTTTGCCTTATTGTCGAGGCTCTGATTTTCTGAGTCGGATGATAGTGGGTGAAAAGTTTTTATCCTCTTAAATCCGTAAAATACTTTTAGGGTTTTTTGCTCGTAAGCGTTTACGAGCTGTTAAATTACTAAAAATATATATATATAAATCATTGTTTTTCATCGTTCACTTTGCGAACAGATTTTATTAACAGTAGCAGTGACATACTTTGGTTATTAATCCTGAAATTAATATATTAACTAAAATAAGTTAATGGTTAATTATATCTGATGAATTCATGCACGAACAGTTAAGATTATATAAATAATTTCAATCATAAATTTTGATATTTATGGTACCCGAAATAATAAATTCAAAACCAGACTGACGTTTATGTGAGGAGAAGTAATTAATGAGTCAAAAAATACTTGGTATACGTCGTAAGGTAGTCATTGACTGTAGATGGTCGTTAATCTTGGAATTAATGAGATGAAATGTCGACCTACATATCCCTTGCATGCCAGAATGCTGCAACAACGCTTTAGCCTGAGGAGTATTAAGGTTAAATAGACGTTTGCATTCTAAAACTCGATGATGTTCGGCAAAGGCTTGCATTTCATTTTATCAGAAAAAATTCTGTAAATACGGAAGTAAGTTACAATGAGTAATGTACCCAAAGCATGTAGAAGGAAGAAAAGAAAGTGCACATGCGCTAAGAAACGTACTTATTGAGTTTATCGCAATATTGTTCTTCTCTCTTAGCGGAGTTGAGCAGCTTGCGCTCTTCCTTCATGATATCCTAAATTCAGGTGAATCGAAAAATAGTCGACGCGACATTCCTTGAATTCAAGAAGGCATTTGACAAGGCTACTCGCCAAAAACTCATTTATAAATTGCATTCATGAGGAGTTATAAACAAAAACAGTGAATTGGATGAGTGACTTTCTCAGTGATCGAAAACAAAAAAGTAGTTATTGATGGTTTTACCTCTGATATTGTAGAAGTCACATCCGGTGTTCCTCAAGGTAGCATGATTGGCCCTCTTTATTTCATTTTTTCTATAAATGACCTAAGTTCTCCACTTATCAATGAATTAAGATTATTTGCATCCGAAACAGTTATCTAACGTGAAACAAGCGACAACGCGGGCTTAGAAGTTCTGTCATCGGACCTTAACAGCGTTCATTCGTGTGGCCAGGAGTGAAGTTCAGAATTAAATATTACTAAATGCACCACAGTTCACTTTCTGCGAAAGTGTTTGCACAAATGCCAGGCCTTCTCTGTAGGTAGAGTGAACATAAAATCATCAGATGAAGTAAAATATCCTGGAATTACCTTAGCTTCTGATAAATAGTAGGATACGTACATAAAAACATATGCTGCACAGCATTAAAGAAACCAGGTTTTGTTAAGCGTATATTAGGAAGATCCTCGGATGAAAAAGTCGAAGAGAGATGCTACTTCGCTCTGGTTGGGCCACACCTCGAATATGCCGCGAGCATTTGGGACCCTGGTTATAAAGATTTAACAAAAAAATTAATAAAAAACAAGGGAAAGCACCGCGCTTCGTTTAAAACCGCCACTGCTTTTGGAGGGATTAAAGTGGGAGCCCCTAGAGTCTCGGAGGTTACACGCTAGGCTTAGGTTGCTTGAGAAATTCAGGTGTGTTTCAGAGCGACTCAGAGAATATTATTATGACGCCTCATTACATCTCTAAATATGACAGAAGTGATAAAATAAGAAAGATACAATACTGAACAGAAAAATACTTTCCGCACACAATAAGCGACCACAATAAAAACTGAGCTCCACTAAATACACTCCCATAATACATGTCACCATTTCACCTCCAAAATCCTTGCATCTTTCCACGGCTGGTGACCTAACACCCCCTGCCACTCGCCCATGCGGCGGCTCGCAGGGTATTATGCAGATTTAGATGTATATTTCGAATTACCTCCCCTGACATTCACCCTTTGTGTGTCTCCTGCTGTAGAACATATAGGTGTAGACTTAATTGCCTATTTCTTGAGGTCCTTCGGCGGGCCTTGGCTTCGTACACCAATCTTCACTTAAAGATACTCATACTTCACTTCTAACGTCCCATATGACCTTCTTTCCTCTTTCTCAAGACGCGTGCATTACTAACCACCGAAGAAGGATTTGAACCCATGACCTTTCTGTTACGATGTCTACCGGTTACCAATCTGGCAACCACAGCGGATAAGATCTCAGTACCAGGTGACCGAGCTTCACTCAGTAGATTTTTTTAGAGTTTAAATCAATGAATGCACATCAAATTATCAATCGAATGATTAAGTTATAAAATTCAGCGATATGGATGATTAAAATGAAGTATTTAATGTGGCTGTCAGTTTACTTTATGTATCACAGATTCAAATTATTATGAATCTTATCAAATTAATTAACCTCAATATTTATTGTTCATCATCCCGCCACATTAAACAGACACGCACACATGCTACATCTGCGTTCTTTTCCAAACAAATATGAACAAATGTTAAAATTTAAATGTCTAATGTACCATTATCAGCTCGATTTGTGAAATTAATAAAATAGCTAATTATGTTATTTACATATATTTTAAGAAGATGAAATGATAGAAGATATTAAAAACAAATGAAAGTGTATTAATCCTTTTTTTTATTCAGAAACATTAAAATCTTCCAAGAAATCAGGATACTCAATATTTTCAAAGATATCATCATTATTACCACTATTGTTGTTTCTATTGGTATTGCTGTTGTTAAAATTACTCAACCCTAAATTCCATAGAATATTTCTTTAATGACGAGGATTTTCTGGTGGTAGAAGAACTTTTAAGCCACTTTTTCTTTTGACTCTAGAAAATTCTACTAATAACTTGCCATGCATAAAAATTGCTGTTAATAAACAAATACCAACTAATTCATAATTTTGATCTTGAGCTTTATGAATAGTCATTGCGAAAGCCAGTTTAATTGGAAATTGATGCCTTTTCATTACTCATCTAAGTTTAATTTTGTTGGAGTCTAATAGCTTAGCAATTATATGCACCAAGTCAGGTCGATCTTGTGCTAATTGTTCCAAAGCTGATCCATCATCAAATGTTAGTCGAACTGCTTCTGCGAATTCTGGCCATTCAGGATTGCAACCATTTTTACCGCTCGAAATTCATTGTTCTCGGTATTAAATACGGAGTACGAATATGATGAAATAATTGTCAAATAAATTTGCCAATCGATTTTTGAAATTTTACTTTTGTCAAACGTGACTTATTGATTTTGATCCATTCGAACTCTCAGCTGGTCGGTCTCCCGTCGCTCTATTGAAACCGCTCGAGACGAAACCAGAAGCATGTGTTTTCATAATATATATATACTGTAACTTTTTTTTCTATGCGACCGCCATGGAAATGATCACCGTTACTTAAAGTAAGGTACTCCTCCCTCAAGATTTGGGAGGAGCGTGGGCCCCCGATACAACAATCGTCACCTTGGGAATCTGCTTCAGGAATCAATCTCCAGCGCCACTTAACAGAAAAAACCAGTTCTGGAACGAGTGATAGGGTTATGAATTGAAATCGAAACTGAATGTTGTGAAATGAATGTAGTCAGCATTTAATAATAATAAAATATGTTACAAATAATAAACGATCGATCGATCTAATACACCAGAAAATCCCCAAAGCAAATTACCATTGATCAACCCTTCCAAAATGTTTTAACACAGCCCCTTTTTGGGCTTAAGATTGGTTTTAAACAGTTGATGGGGTAGGGTGCGAACCCTGACTTTCGTTACAGGAAATTATGAACCAAAAAAAAAGAGACACCCTTTTTAGGATGATAGCTGGATACACTGACCCGAGAAGTCGGCAGACATTCGCCCTTCCGGCGATCTTCGGCTTCACACCTGCGGCTTGTAGACGAACGGTGCTCTTGGAGTGCGGGCGTTTTAGCGGGCAATTCCCCGGACCACCGATGCGATGAGCTCCCAATGTCGGGCTTTCCTGGGAAGAGGCGCGGTGCCCACCGTATTTCAACGTTCTGGGAAGATCCCCCCCGCCCTCCGCCAACTATAAGTAGCGTCTATATTTTCAGGCCGCTCGCTCTTCGTCTTGGGTCCGTCAGGGATGCGTGCTCTTATGTCTCGCCACCTCACGTACACTCATCACTTTGCCGGTGTGTGAAAGCTTTCTGCCCTCTCTTGGCCAGCGATTTCTCACAGAACTTCGTTTTCCAAAAATGCCTAATTTTCGGAACAAACACGCCGTTATATAGCGGCGTCAATGGGGAAAAGGGGGGAGGTTTTGTGCGTCACAGACGTAGGGAAGGAGGGCCGGGTGACGAACACATCTCCGCCTTGTTCCTTGTATGTGCGGAGTCAAGTGCGGCCCTCACACATCACTTTAATTCACTCCCTCCCCGGTCACTCGCTCTGCCTTTCCGGCCGTGGTCGCCTAAGCGTACTTTTGACCGTTTAAATTGTTACATTACATACTGTTATAATAAGGACAGGTCGGAAGAAAAGATAAATGACCCCCTGTAAACATGATTTACATTTTCGTTCGACAGCTTTTCAAAAGAAAAAGACTCATGTTTCGGCCTTTGCAATGTATCTATATAATTTTAACTTCGCAGTTTCTTTTACAAGGATGAGACCTAGCGCATTGGATTCCGCGCATCAAAAGACCATTGTATTCAAAATTTAACAAAAATCGTTTGGACCGTTTTGGAGGGGGAAAAAGCAAACATGTAAATATTTAAACAAGGATTGGTCGTTTAATATTATAGGATATTTTTTTCACACCTGAAGAGTTATTCTTTTAATATTCGAACACTATCGAGTGACGTTGCTCCTTATGTTGCCATATGTTTTGCAATATCAAATTAAAGCCTACGATTAACTGTTAATGAAATGTAAAGTATGCAAATAATAAAATTTGCATCACAAGATACTTTAAGATATAATAAATTCTGTGGAAGCTACCGGAGATTATCATGCTGTAGATTGACTCTTAGAAAACTTTGACAAAGCAGAATAAAACTCGCGGTTCAATTTTGTGGAGTTCCATGTTGACAAGTAAAAATAATTTATACGCTTCATTGGCCAGTTCATTGGTCAATAATTTGTTACATAAAAAGTTATTTTTACTAATTTACGAAGTGGGTTAAGAGATGAAAGCTCTGGAGAATATTAGGAGGAGGTAAAAGGTAGATGAAACTTATTGTGAGGGACAAATGACCGCTAAAGACCGTGATATAGAGGATATTTTTAAGCCTGCGAGGAAGAAAAGGAAAGAGAAGAGGCTCTAATGACTGAATGAGGAGAGGTAATATAGTGATGAGACAAATATGATTATTACGAAATATGATATGAATATGATGAAAAAGTAAGAAATCGAGCAAGTACAGTAGGGCTTGCTGTATAGCTCTGAAGGATTTTCACTCTTTTCTCTCATAGCATACCCTAAATATTAGATTTTCAAATTTAATTATATTTATAATTCAGGCATTTTTGAATTACCATTCACATATGTTGTTTAAAATTGAACAGTTTTGCCAGTGTCCCACCGGTATCCTAAGGTATATGCACGTGTGCTAGCTCGGTGTTAACATTTAACTGTCCGGTTCTGCGCCCAATATTCGCTATGTTCCTGGTAGTGTGGGATATTTATTGCTCTTATCTACACAATGAATAAGGGTACATTTTCCTTGCTAAAATACTTGGGCATCTTTTCGATTTCTGTCGATTTTGGGACTATCCTTGGATAACATCCACACTCTCGATGATTTCATGAGGACAAATTTCTGGACGGAATCCTGAAACACTGCAATCATCTGATCTCCATGGAATCGTGCGAACTAGCAGTTATAATAGTAAAAATTTGGCGGAAATGTCAGATTTTCTAAATGAATTCCAAAATTTACTGAATAACCTCCGAGGTGACCTACATATCCCTGCGCCACGCGGTGGCTTGTGGGTTCATATGTATTTGTAGATGTAGTTTCCCCATTTCCGAGAAACTTCTGGCCGCTCTCGCTTCATACAAGGGATCCCACTTTTGTGAAACCCTTATTTCACAGTGGCGCCCAAGTGTCCCCTAGGTCCTCCTCCATTTTTCTCTCTCTCCCCCCCCTCCCTCTCTCCCCCTTTCGGCCTAAACTCGGTTCATTGTCCTCCCGAGCCACTGTCCCTCCTCTCCAATTACCTCCTCGTGTGTTTCCAAGCCCTTTCCCGGCCACACACAAACACACACACACAATACCTATCTTGGCCACGCCTTCCTTCCCTTCCTTTAGCCCTTCTCCGCGTTCTCATCGACCCACGGTCAATTTCGGGTCCAGCGGTCCCAAATTCTCCCCTTGCATCCAACCCGAACGGGTTTTCCTCCCTCCCGCGACATATTTGTGAGTGTGTTTTGTTTCCCTCCCAATCTCCTCCTGGTACCCCCATGTGTACCGTAGGTGTAGGTATATGTGTTCCTTATCGCTTCAATCGATTGAAGTTTGGCTTCTTGTTCCTGTGGACTTGTCCCGCCGAATCCGACCCCGGCCTCAACGGAATCCGAAAAACGCCCTTACGGAAAAAATCGCGCTCTCCCGAGAGTATGCGAATTTATCTGTGGGCCGAAAACCCCTCGAAATCCCGCTTGAGTTTTGACCCATATTTCTTTGAGCAAAACAAATCTTCAGAGCGTATGGAAAGAGTGGGACATTGGCCCCAGCCGAATGGTTCTCATATCCGATACCTACCCATTTTGTAATTCAAGACGCTCCGAGTTTAAAGAGATAAAAAAATGTAGCCAGTAGAGCAATTTTATTTCTTCTTTTCACTGCATATCTTAGGTATTGAGGCTGCTACAACCTTCTTTTGCCCTGGTATTTCCATTTCTTGCGTGGACATCCTTGGAATATTCTGCCTACATTTTATTTAAAATATTTATTAGCCCCATGTGGAATCGTGCGAACTCCCTACTTTATAACGCGACATCAAACGTATTCTTGATTTTTCATAAAATTGAGAAAAGGAACATGGAATGGCAGTTTAAATTCATTGATTTAGTTTTGAAATCATAGTGATTTTTGTTGTTCTTCTGCATCCGTGTCATAACCCTAGAGCTGCACTTTTGGCGTTTGTCTTGTAGTATTTCTATACTTATCATCATTATAAATTTGCAAATGTTTGCATTTTTCAACATAGTTTTACTATTTTTTCCTAAACTCTATATAGCTAATCTTTTGCTAGTGTTGTTAATTTTTTGAGTTAAATTTGCTAAAGACATAGTATTTCTCTCCGTTGTTTGATCCGAACTGCTGCGAGCTGAAGCGAGATGAAGTTTGCTCTCCTATTCCTCTTTAAAGCTGAATTCAGATGTCACACTGAGAGGAGAGAAATTAGATCAAGTGAATTCCTTCAACTATCTCGGAAGCACCATCACGGGACGGAACAAGTTTATGCAACGGACGTCAAGCGAAGAATTGCTCTAGCTACGGAGGCGTTCATGGTAAAAATTCAACTGCTGTGCTCAAAGATAATTGGGCAACAAACCAGGAAACAGTGTGAGAACATTCGTGTTGAGCTCCATGGATCGGAAGAATGGACTATTGGAAAAGCAAACCAGAACAGACTAAAAGCCTTCGTATCTTGGTACAGGAGGAGGATGCCGAAGAGAAAATGTACGGATAAATAAGAAATGATGAAGTTTACGGAAGATTAGAAGAGAAGGAAACCATATGAAGTACTGTGCAGAAAAGTCGGACCAGATAGATGGAAACATCCTGAAATAAAATGGGTTTTTGAAGAACATAATAGCTGCTAAGTCCCCAGAGGAAACTCACGGACTAGCTCATCGACCAAATTAATTGTAGAGTATATACATATGAAGAGCTACCCGGAAGTATGGGAACTAGTATTGGATAGGGTAGGGTTGAGGGCTGCAGTCAATCTATCTTAGGACCAATGACGATAGAAAAGCTTTTTCTACCCTAGTGGAAATTTAAGTTCATATTTCAGTTGATACGCATTTATTCCTGTGTAGTTTTAGTTTTAGTTTTAGTGGCGTATGCAAGCGAGCTGATGGGAGTGCCATCTCATCTTCTTGGGTAGTTCTATCGCGTAAATGGTTCACTCGTGGTTGACATCCAAGCCTGTCTAACCAATACCAGTCTCATGTTTTCTTCAAACTTTCCTCCAATCTTTATTATTTCGAGCATAATTTACCTCTTCTCCTCTCTTTCCTTCTATCATTGTCTAATACTCATACTTCTACAAGTACTCATTCTTCATACAATGTCCGAACAAATTCATCTTTCCTTTTTTTTATTTTTTTTGCCAATTGCCTATCTTCTCCATTTCCTCGTGACATCAGCTTATTCTTCGCTCTATCCGTCCATCTAATTCCTTCCATCCCCCTACAGAGCCACATTTCAAAGGCATTATATTCTTTTTACCTCATCTTTCTCCAAATTCCATATCTCTGCTCCATAAAACATCACTGATGGGAGTGTCATCTCATCCAGAAAGTAACATTTTGCCAATCTCTTTCTCAGTTCATTTCTCAAAGGTCCTCACAGTAGCTTTTTCTTATTTAAGCTCATTTACCATGTCTATTTTTCATTTTATTTTCTTTGAACAGGACCTGTCTTTAGCGATGACACTTCCCAAATTCCTGAAGCTTTTGCATTTCCTTCATCTTTCAATATGACACTGACCTTTTCACCTTTACATAATATTATCATACTCTTAGTCTTTTTCTTGCTTATTAATATTCCGTATTCCCTACATTTAACGTTAAGTTTTGCTGCCATATATTTTTTGTTAACTGCCACTAAAGCCATATCATCAGCAAACGTCATACATTCCCTCTTTTACCTTCTATGTTCACTCCCCTGATTACATCAAAGCTTTCTGTTGTTAACTTTTCGAAATATAAGTTCAATGGATTTGATTCCTGGAAATATCCTTATCTGACACCCCTGCTGATTCCAGTCTCGTTCGTCAACCAACCTAATCTTCCCCTGTGATTTTCTGACTGATATACAGATCTTTTATCACTATTTCTGCCTCTTCTCAGATTCACCATTAGTTTGTCCCGTCAAAATCTTCAAAAGCGTTTTCTCAATCTGTGTATGCAACATACACCTTTTTTTCTTTTCCCCTGCTTCCTTCACCAATTACTCTTAACAGATCTATGGAATCCCTTGCCCTTATCCCTCGTCTGAATCCATATTGTTCTTCTCCCATCACACTCTTCAGTTTCCCGTACAATCTTCCTTCGGTCGTTCTTAATAGTATTTAAGCCACATTGGGTCTCAAGCTGATAGTCCAGCGTTCCCTACATTTTTTGGAATTTATTTCCCTTTTCTATAGGATTCATTGCTCTTTCCTCAAGTCTCTAGGCCATTGATCCTTTATGTAAATCTTATTACACAACTTACCTTTACTCCCTCATTACACAACTTTGTAAATTGATCAATGGGAGTGTGAAAGCTTTCAATTGCCTTGGTCCAATCAAACCCTTGGGTGTATTACATGGGTTGATGAATCACTGGTATTACGGGACGGCAAGTGAAAGCGTGAATTTATTATATTTTCCAGACTACTGGAGAGTGCGAATTGGCATTTCAGTATCCTTGCTAGAAAACTTGCTCAATTTGTGAAACTTTTGTGGTTTATTTAAAAATATTTGATTGCAATCTTTATTACTCAAACTTTGATCCCTAGAGCACCAATATTTGAAGCAAAGGTGAGACTTATACAGGTGGATTCAAAAGTCTTGTTATGATCACGGAACATCAGAACTTTTTATTTTTCAGCATAAATACACGAAACAAACATGAAAATATTACTAAATACATCAAGGTTTATTAGCTATCGCTACAAATGTTCAATGTGACCTCCATTTGAAGCACGGCATACATCTGCACGATAGGATAATTCATCCCAGACGTTGTGTAGGATGTTGTAACATCTATGTTTAGAAATAAAAATGTTCTGATTTTCATTAATTATAACTAGACATTTGAATCACCCTGTGTGTAGGTTACGACGTTGGAATGTGATTGTTTATCTGCCGTAAAAAAGTACTATCGCGAGCAAAATTTAGGTGCAAAATCCGCAGATTACTTGACGCATATATTTGTATTGAACACTTTTTACAGCTTTAGGCAAAATGGAGTCTCACAACCATTGTACTAAGGCCGTTTTTCTTCCATGGTAGCCTTAATTGACCGATAACTGAAGCATATACATGATTTATTCATAAGTATACTTAACTTCTACTTAATATCTCTTAGGATTTGTCTCCATATGAGTATGCCGCGGCAAAAATTCTCAATTTTGAAAAAAAATCCCTAAAAACTCACCTATTATTCCGAAAAAGTCTCCAAAAAGTTCCTAGCATTTTTGCATGTTGAAAAACATGCTTTTGTTAGAAATAAGAATTATTATGGCTGAATTAATGGAATTGGCAGAAAGTTTTGGTTCTTTTGGGAAAAAAATCAAATAAAAAATTTTCAAAATATACCATGCATACCTATTTCTAAAATCACTCCGATTCATGTGTAGAACTTTAGGGTGGGTGTAGTATATTAAATGTACATCATCTAATTCTTATTGCAACTGTTAAAGAAACCTTTGAATTGCAACTTTTATAATACAACAATAATTAAAATTACGAAAGTATCATAAATATATCAAGTTAAGAAAAACGATTTGGCCTCAGCGAAAGTCTCAGGTGTAACATTTTTTATAAAAATTTAACATCAAGTATTGTGGAATTACACCTATGTTATAGTGCAAACTTTAATTTAATCGACACATTTTTGTTTCGTCATTGCATATCATCATTTAGGTGTTTTTATTTCTTCTTTTGAGGACGGGCCAAATTTTCCTTTTTTCCTTTTGAGGTACATCAAAATCGGAATATAGATTGGAGTCATTGGAGATTGGAGTCATTGGAGATTGGAGTCATTGGGTTGGTAGGTGTAAAGGCTGTCCATACGGAAGGTCGGCGAAATCAATAGGATTAAACGCGTGTGCTCTAGGTTTCGTTGTGCGCCACGTGAAAATGGAGTGCGGGGGGACTGGAAGGTAGGGGCGGGAATAGACGAACGTTTACTAGCCCGTCCAAAACATTTGCCTAACCCCACCCCATTTCGTCTTAACTTATAGCTAAACCTTGAGTTAGTTTAATGCTTCCTATTTTCCTGGCCCTCCAAATGATGGCTGTCGCTTTTCCCTTCCTTGTGTGTAGAATATGGTGAAGTGTGGTATTAATCAATGTTCAACCGATTTTATATTTCCAAATCAATTCACATCAGTATACATTCACCTTAGGTTCAAAATGCTCATTTATTTTCACTGTCATTCTCACGATAGAATGTGTCTTCAAGAGGGAGAAGAAATGATACCTCTTAATGTTTCCCACAGTGAGGGATGTACTAAAGTCACTCTAAATAAATTTATGCGAAAAAAATTATGTATTTCGCACGAGTTATCGGGGCTCACCTTAGAGTATCCCCTTCACCGACGAAGATTATCTGCAATGTTTTTTATGCCTTACCCATGTATTCAACATCAAGAATTATAGATGCTACATTTATTAAATTTGAGGCTATAACCTTTACTCCATGCGTGGAGTAATTTCCTATGGACACTGGCAGTGCATGCGCCTATTTCATCCGAAAGTTTCATCTCCATCCATGTACTTGTTGACGCTGAATCACTTAGGCTATGGCGTGGAGATTCAAGACACCTGATACTATTGATCAAAAACCCGAATCAAGGTGAAATGCATGTCGTATTATATGGAAGCGAGTTATCGCTCAAAAGCTCTCGGACATTTTAATACTACTGATCTGATTCGATTTTCGAGGACAAAAAGGAAATATAATTGATGGGAGACAAATAGCTTTTTTAGAGGCTTCTATCAATGGTCTGTCACTTATTGTAAACATGAACTTTTTATAAACTATTTAATCAATTAAATATATATTATAGGTCCTTATTATTGCAGCCACATTTCTTTTGAAGCCTTGATTTACCGATACCATTAATGACTTCGCTTCAATCGAGATGCATAGAAGATTTTAAAAATACATATAAAACTTTTAAAAATCATAATGGTAAATGAATTTTTCTAAGACAAGTTTCAGATAATATTGCACTTTTTTAATTATTTATCACCCATGACGTAGATTGGGGATGCTTTAATTTGTGTGTGGGAATGCAATTAAGCTCGCTCAAGTACAAAACATAACTATCACGGTAGGATGCGTATGATAGCTCTCTTTGTGAAAAATTACGAATTCACTGCATCAGTTAATGTGACACAAGCTGATGTGATGAGCTGTCAATGAGTGAATGAATGACTGAATGAATAATTTATTAATTGTCCTGGGGATATATCCCTTAAGAACAAAAGCAATTTACATTTTTTGAGCAACATAAAGAGCAAAAACAACAATTTGGACAGTAACATAATGAAAAAATTAAGTATAAATCAATACCATTTTTACAATGCTGAATACAAAGTTTTTTGGAAATCATATCATATAACAAATTCATCTGCATACATTTTCTTTTCAAAGTTAACAACAGAAGAACAGCACTTAAATACTATTATTAAATACGCAAACACAACTACTACAAGCAATTACAACAATATGCAAAATATGCAAGATAATAACAACATTTAGTGGTCAGAGAGTAACATATTATAATATTTCATCATAAAACTAGCAACAGAAGAACAATTTTTTATGTTTTTGGGCAGGGTGTTCCAGAGATGTCACGCAGTGACCAAGAAAGAATTTTGGAACTTCGTTGTGCGATGACTAGGAAAGTAAAGATACTCAGGATCACATCTAGTGCACATATCCCTAGTGGAAGGTTTCACGGAAAACATGTCGAATAAATATTCAGGGGATTTTTCTTGAAATAAGCAATACAAGTAGAATCCGAGGAAATATTTCCTTCGGGTTTTAACATCGAGCCATCTAAGTTCATTGTAGTAGGGGGTCATGTGGACATCTCTGCGAAGGTTAAAAATAAACCTAATGCATGAATTTAGAGCACGGTGTAGTGTGGTGTTATCTTCTTCAGTCAATGTGCTGTTTCTTGTGCGACTTCAAAGGTTTGTTTATTTTGACGTAAAATTACAATTTGTTGAACGTCAAATTTGAAATTTAGAGTCAGGCTAATATTGTAATTTAATTCTTCTTGTTTAATTTATGATGCGGAATGTAGAGATAAATAATTCAGATTAATAATCGTCAGTTGATTAGATAGTGCTTCGAGACAAATCCTTCATTATAACCATATGCTTGTCCGTGTCTCCTGAACTCTTCCATTATGATGCTGTATGTATGTACCTAGGACATATTGCATGCCGTGTATAATGTCAGCCCTCAAACAATGCATCTGCGTAGTTTGTTTCTCTCATGAGAAATAGAACGTGATCAGGGGCGCATTTGTTATAATTTTTGCCTTATTTCCCTTGAGAAGGGCAGTGTGTTAGCCCAGAGCGGTCAGCTATTCATCAGAACACCCGGATACCAAGTACTTATGTCTGTCAAGTATTAATGGTATCGGTAAATCAAGGCTTCAAAAGAAATGTGGCTGCAATAATAAGGACCTATAATATATATTTAATTGATTAAATAGTTTATAAAAAGTTCATGTTTACAATAAGTGACAGACCATTGATAGAAGCCTCTAGAAAAGCTATTTGTCTCCCATCAATTATATTTCCTTTTTGTCCTCGAAAATCGAATCAGATCAGTAGTATTAAAATGTCCGACATACATAAGTACTTCTTGACAGACATATGCCAAGTACTTAAGTCTGGGCATTAGACCAGAACCTTAGATGTATCGTAGAGCACTATAAGTCTCAAAAGTAATTAATTATAATTTACTCCAGAGCAGTTTTTGATTCTTCTTCAAACTTCGTAATTCATTCTTTCTCTCCTTACCATTCCTCCATCCTTAGTGTCTTGTACTATTTTATTCAGCCACAGCCATTTTTGAAGGGTTTTAAGATTATGAGTGCATAAAGAAGTGTTTCTTTCTGCAGTTGCCAGAAAAAAATGTTATCGCCAACTTGTGAGCTCTAGCCACAGAGCTTTTCTTACTGGCTGAACCTCACCTTGACTTTGCGTCAGAATGACAGATTTTTTTCATTTCTGGATAAATTGTTTTGTCACTTGAGGCATTTGTAGGTTTCTTGTGTGTTCATTATCTTTGCGATTTCAGAATAGTTAATATTTCAATGTTATTATCAGCACAGCAGACACAATTGGCCGCGAACACAATTACAAATTTAAAAAATATGATTCATCGAAAATGTTAATTCAGGAGGATAAATATATGCTAACATAATCACGTTTGTTTTTTTGCTCTATGAAGCAAAAATATCGGGGTAAAGTCCTCGTCATCGTCACAACCACTGGCACATTGATCCTCATGTCCGAGTTTCTCGAAGTCTCTGACAGGTATCAAATATAGGAATCTGTTAAATGGAGCTCACTCTGTCAATCTTGGACTTTGCAAACTTTCAGAGGAGTAAGGTTGACGCTCCGATTTCCAAAAAACAACGTCATGTGTCGATAGGCTGAGGAAGTTTTGGGCTGGTGACAGCGTTCTCGTAATTCTTGTTTATACTACTTAGAGGAATTTTTGGAAGAGTAATTTGAATTTTCTGTGCCCTTGGAAATGTCAGGAGATATTTTTTGTGGAATTGAAGTCATTAAACTTTAAATTTGAAAACGTACGAGTTATAAAGTTGGCAGTTCAGCAAAAATTACGACAAAAATCATAGAAACACTTTATGAGTTAATAAGAAATTAAATTTTCATTTTGCATTTACTTCGTTTTGTACTTATCCTATTATTTTATTTAATGAAGTTTGGCCATTACTAAATATGGCGTTTGATGAGGACCTGGAATAGCTAATGAAGAGAAGGGAACATGAATTAATTTGCAATTCGACTTCGGTAAGTACAAATTTGAGAACGGCTTATTTTTTTGTAGCCATCGAGGTAAATTAAAATCTAGAGAGGTTAATTCTCCTTTTTGTTATACATACCATTTTATTCTCGGCCGAGATTCGAGAATGAAATTCGCGGGAATAGTGTAGCCTTTTCTAGTCGAAAATTAATAACCTCTTCGTTAGAAATACGTAAATTATATAAAAATATTTTTATTAGATTTTTCTGGAATTAGAGAGACCTTTATTACCTCCTAAGTCTGATAATGTCTCGGTTGCGGAAAATTTAACTTCTAATAAATGAATTGTCAATTAACATTATTTTCAGCAGATTTTAAGAATGATGCTCAGAGAATTTTTTTCGTTTCGAGAACTTCGGTTGAAATTGTATATGACTGGATAAGTAAATCGTTTTCGGACCGATAATGAAAATTTAGGCCCATTCCTTTAGTTCTTATCCAATCTATCTTCTCACAACATTATTTAACCGTTCACAATACCCGGCATTCTACAGAACATTTTATATCTAGCATGAAGCTTCGGAAATAGACTTCCGAATGGAGAGAATTTTCCGTGAAATCAATTTTTCCTCATACATGAGGCTAAGGCCATATTATCTTATACTTATATCAGACCAAACTTATAATTGGTGTAATATGGGAGATACTAAAATTAATCATGATAAATCATAAAAACCATAATTTTGGTTTTCGACAGACCAAAAGGTAAATAAGTTGATTTTCTCTTGAATGATTCTGCATTAATAATCTAAATCATGCTAATAGTAAGTCTCATATTTCTTCCTTAATAGGTACTTGTATCTCTCTACGTTTATTTTACCGCAAAATGCATTGATACTTGCATTTCCTATTATATTATTCAACTTTACAGTGTATGTTGGTGAAATTTCATCCCCAGCCTCACAGCCTGTCGGTGGCTTGCTGGATAATATGTCGATATGGATGATGCTAATTTTTACGCGGTTTAGAATGAGTGCATACCATTATAAACTCTTCACCATTTTAAGGTCGATGGTTGGTTGCATTGTACCTGTCAAGTTTGGTTGTGAGACATGTATAGAATATCAAGTTCCTTTACCTATACCTTCATGAAGGAAATGTAGTTATGACTCCGCGTTTTTAAACTCGCGGTTCATTTGCTAGTCATCCCGAACGTCTATATTTTTAATGAAAAGGATAACTTATCCCTTACAGTTGTTGTATACATTTGAAGTAGATTTCAGAAAATAGTATTTGCCATTTTCAAGGCGTTTAAACCGTGGTTCTTAATAAATTATACCTTTAGCTACCGATTTTTTCACCGTTATAAACTACCGTTTTTATTCATATGACTTGGAAGTTAAATGAGAATCAGTCGTTGTTCCGTGTTCCACCAAGATACCTCAATCCATTTTCGCATTTATTTCTTTCTCGTTGGATTGGATTCAGTTCATTGACTTCAGAGACGTTTACCCAAGCCAAGGTGGTGTGAAAAGAATCGAGGTATACAGGTCCAATCGTGTTTCCAGCGATACGATGGAGGGATTTCTTTTGAAGCAAATGATTCAGTGCAGTGGCGGTCGCCTTTGTTCTTGTTCTAGCGCCTCTGTGAATTCAGCCGCCATACAAAAGTGACGCTATTGTACATCACGGTTCAAGTCTTTAGGATAACTCCTGGTTCGAGGTGTCGAGACTTACTGTGTACAGTCCTCTGCAGCTTAGAAAAGGCCAAATGCGATGCATTTGCTTGCCTTTATCTTTACCTTCCGATCCGAAGCCCAGTCATCCAGTGAATCCATTTGTGCTTGCAGTCAAGGGCTCATCTGAGAGGAAGTGACTCCAGCGGCTAAATTCAACCTGAAATTGCATCAAAGAACTTGCATGCTCGTCATTAGGAAAGCGTTGAGGAAGTGAATTCACTTTTGAGATTTTTCTATAAGCTTTGTGAGGCTAAATCCTTAGGTTGAGTTTCGACGCTTCCATTGTCGTGGTCATCCTATTTCAATCTGTATTGAGCTATGTGCTGCTTAAGGGTTTTGCTTTGTCTACGATACTCTGTGAAGACTAGTATTTCATTGTTATATGATGAATGAATTTGGCGGTTTCCGATTGCTAATTATTTCAGTAACATGTAACGAGCATGCACGTTATCATTAGTGTTTTGCATGGATTCCGTTGTTGCTTTTTCTGCTAATGAATCCCTTCCTATTTTACGAAAAACTTATACGCCTTTTATTTACACATCTCATAACTTGGCTCTTTTTATGTATAATAACTCCCATAATGCTTCTTTAAAGATGCCAATGTTTTTAAAAAATAATCAAGTTTTTTCCTTATAAGTATTTTTTTTTAGATTTTTTACCTCAAAGGAGAAAGGGGTATCATGAAGAAGGAGATCAGTGAGCAACCACTACTTTTAAAGGTTCTTGCTTGCCTTGGATCTAGAAAATGGAAGCCTTAGCTTATGAACTCAAAAAGTGGTTTTGCTGACGCTAAGCTAAGCTAGCATTTGTCTTAATGGATTGCCAAAACATGAGGCTTTCTTCAGGGGATGCAAGTGACTTCCAAATATCTTGAGTAGGGCCATATACTTTCTATGAGTTAGTGGGAGTTCAAAATGAAAGCTTGACTCATTTCTAAAACGCAGAAATTAACTTTGACATCAAATATCCGAAATCATCCGCATTCGCCGAAATATGCATATTCTGTTATACTTACGGATCATATCGATAAAGTTCCTTTCAAGAATTATTTTTCTAATAATCTATGACAAAATTCTCTTTTTGGTAACTTTTGGTTCAGAGGGTCTTAGTATGGACGATAGAAAATGTACTTCACTGATCATTCTCGCTCTCGTGAATTTATGGTCAGATAATGTCCTCTTTCACTGGTGTCACATCAGTGAGTATTTTTACTAATTTTAATTAATCATCTTCAATTTGTAATGAATGAGGTAATTTAAAAAAGGAATCGGATTGTGCTTTCTGTTACTTCATGCCTCTCATGAACACGCCACTTTTTCTCATGCGAATGTTCACGTGATATCCCAAGGCCATTTTACACGGTGCATTTTATGATTCAAATGATTGTATCATAGAATTTACAAGCAAATCCAAAATTGAATACTTGTCTGAATGGAATTAGAGCTGTTTCTATTTTCCTATCAGTGATTCCGACAATCGCACAAGCGTTCATGCAACTCGCCAATGTGCACAATACAATTTTCCTCATGAAAGATTCATGTACACATCCTTTTTATGAGTTCATGTATGTATGTACCGTTTATAGCTGCCTTTAGTAAACTGGAGGCTGCTCATTTATCCTAAGATGGGCTGGCTCAACTAACCCACCGTTCTGTCTATCAGTTAAATACATTTTACATTGGTATTGGTTTCATTATCATATACTTGTCGTAAATGCAGTTTTCTTCTATCGACCTCTTGTTTTATAAATCCAATTAAATATCAAGTATAGGTCCAAGTTAGTGATTCAAACAATCATCCTTCGCCAACAACAAAAGATAATTACCTCAGAATTTCTATGTAAGGGTACAGAATCATTAACAATGCATATTGAGGTCAATGCACATCAGGATGATGTTCCTTAAATTTTATTATTATTTTTATCCAAAGTGTTATGACCATGGCAGGTTTTACCTCAATATGCATTGTTAATGATTCTGTACCCTTACATAGAAATTCTGAGGTTATTATCTTTTGTAAATTATCTGTGGCAAATTATATTGACGTTAATGTGTCAAATTTGTATTGTTGTGCCTTCACATTTTTCTTTGTTTGTAGCCCTGAAGATGGAAATTATTAAATTCCGAAGCATTGGTGAAGGATGATTGTTTGAATCACTAACTCGGACCTATACTTGATATTTAATTGGATTCATATACTTGTCACCATATGCTACAGAAATTTACTTTGCACACATTACGACGGAAGTATTCATAATATAGAAGTACAAAAATAGGATAAGACTTATGGTGCATTTTACTGTAGAATCAATTGGCTGTTTTCTGACCGTGTTTCGAATACTGCACACAGAAATGAGATGGAAATGTATTGACGGTAATAGATTACTCACTTAACAATTGCTTGTAATATAAAAGGGTGTATTAAGTTCTACAGGGCTATTTACGCATAAGAACGAGTTTTCACATAGAATAACGCACGTAAGAGAAAAAACTAAAGGTCCGTGCGCCCATTATAATATTACCCAGATTTGATTCTAAGATTGTGATGTCAGAAACCGAAATTTATACTCTACTCAGTGGACTTGAGGAATGAGGGTATTAATCAAATTATTATAAAATGACTGCCATATTCAAGCAAAATTTTCAAGCAAGGCACAGCTAAGAAATTTTTTTGTTATTGCGTCAAATATATTGATGACATATGGTTCGGAGCCGCTCTCTCATTTGTCTCTTACGGCTAACAAATTCCAAGGGCATGCATATCAGCAAAGAAAAAACGAGTTTATACAACTATTAGTGGGTGTGTATGTCATGGAAAAAAATAGCGGTGTACCCTGAAGCTCCTACTACAGACAGCAAGTATTTTAAACATGTGAGAATTAAGTTGTTCAAAGTATTAGAGAAAGTTTATAGTCAAATAAATAGAATTGTAAAATCAAACGGGGAGAATCAAGGTACAACTTTATTAATGAACGGACTAAGATCAAAGAAATGATAGAAGCAAAATAGGTTAAGACTTCTCGAAAGTGCTGAGGAATGTAATCCATTTCCTGCACTGACTAGTTTTGAAGTGCAGAGTCTTGAAGGCTACATGATATATTTGGAATACGTGAAAAGTTTATATCACACTAGTTCCAAGTTGTTACAGAGGGTGACATCTAAATGCCGCACCATGTTCCTATAGCTGATGGAAGCGATCAAAAAGGAGCGATGAACTTCCGAACAGATTGGTATTAAAATTCTTCCTTCCACAAACCTTTAATAATGTTCATTAGTGATAATAGCACCCACAGAATGAGACATTGAACACTTCTTTCACAACTACTATATTTTTAATCGTAATTCATAACCTCCGTGGAGCCATGGCAGATTCTTCATCTGCATGAATGGCTAACGGTTTTACTGAGAGAGTAAGCGTTTTTTCTTGAAAATCGTGCATAGAAATGTAGAGTGGGCATAAAAATACCTGAATTTGGCCTTGAAACGGAAGGCGCCAAGATCTCTAAAGACGTACGTCCCATCCGACAGGCGAATTGGTACTCTTGAGGGTGGTTCTAGCAAGACGTGAGGGACCGTGGTTACAATTGAAATACTTCTGCTTCAATGGTCGACTTTTTAGTTCACCCCGCATTGACTAGTTGGCTTACGGTTTGAGATAAAAACCAGAGCGTGCGCTGTTCGTGACTTAAAAATAGTTATTTATTTTCCATCATCGTATTCGTGAATTATCTGCATTTCTAAGGCTAGCGCTGAAATAATGCATGTACATGTACATCTACATACTACCCCGCAAGCCGCCGCATGGGCGTGTGGCAGGGTAGTAGCGAAGTAGTAGGTCACCAGCCGTGTAAAGATGTAAAATTTTTGGAGATGAAATGGTGACATGTACTATGGGAGTGTATTTAGAGGAGATCAGTTTTTAATGTGCGCGGAAAGAACTAGTATTTGTACCTATCTGTTCGGCAAAGTATCTCTCTTATTTTATCGCATATGTCAGACCTATAAATGTAGTGAGGCGTCATGATGATATTCCCTGTGTCGCTCTGAAACACACCAGTTCTGCATATCTCAGGCAGCCTAAGCCTAGCGTGCAGCCTCCGAGTCTCTAGGGGCTCCCACCTTAATCCCTCTAACAGTTGTGTAATATTATATGTTCGTTCGTAGCAGTTTTTAACGAAGTGTGCTGCTTTTCTTTGTATATAATTCATTTTTTTGGTTAAATCGTTATGACCAGGGTCCCAAATGCTCGCGTCGTATTCGAGGTGTGGCTTAAGCAGAACGAAGTAGCACATCGCTTTTACTTTATCATCCGAGGACCCTCCTATTATACGATTAACGAAACCTAGTTTCTTTAATGCATACCTTTAATACGTGGCTAAAATTATTGTAATATTGAACGAAGCGGCCCCATTACTTCCAAACATAATATTATAATATGGTATTTATTACATAATCCTTGTATATAAATGGATCGATTCTTAGTGGTGGCTTTTTAAATGAGTTAGTGCATGGTAAGACAATGTAATTTGAATAGCTCTTGTAAACGAACGTTGTTGTTCAAAATCAAAAACTTTTGTATGCAATCAAAAACTAAACCTCATGTCTGGGTCCACGTTTCATATTGACACCATTCATGAAGTAGTCTTTATTTGGTAGGCTTAAGATGATTTTGGGCAAATACACTTTTTCTTAAAAACGTCTCAACACAGTCGCGAGCATGGCTAGCGTCGGAATCGGTCGAGGAATTAAGAACAGAGTATAATTTACTGGCATTTTCATATAATTTCACAAACAGCATGCATTTTTATGCGGGCATCATCACCATCGAGCGTTTATTTATTTATTTATATGATACTCCCAAAAACGGCACAAAGGCTTTAATCATTGGATGACTACCAAGAAAATAAATTATGAGCATCAACAAAATATAAAATAATAACAGACATAATAACGGAAAATTGAATATATACAGAAGAACATAAGAAAGTAGACGGGGACTTAGCGACTAGTTAACAGGGTAGATGGGGCTAACTTGCACGCGTGGTTAGTAAGGAAGGATTTGAAATCGGAGGGTGGCGAGAAGAGGTCAAGGGAGGGTGAATGCGAAGCCAGGGAGTTAAAAGTTTTTGGAATGGGGTAGAATAGGGAACGCTGGGATATTGAAAGACGAAATTTGGGGATGTTAATAAGACAGCTATTGCGTGTTATACGGGGAGGGACATGAAGTGGAAAGAGGGGAAGAAGGACATAAAGGAGGGAGAGAGCCCCTCCAGATGCCACGAAGGAACTTCATGTCAGAGAGTACATGACGGAGAGATAGGTGTAGGAATCCAAGTGAAGACATGATAATTCTTGAGTAAAATTTCTGAAGGAACGAAATCGATGACGGGCAATGGCGATAAAGAAGTTAATAGGTCGATTAAGTAGTTTAATCTTCAGATTGGTTGACTGCAGCACTCCACCATCTCCTATCTAGTACTATGTGGTAGCCTTTAGTAACGTTAAAACGAGAGAGACAAATTGTTTAATGGTGCGTGTTCCCCAGTCACCTTGCAATGGGTAAGGCATGGCACAGCTGACAGAAACACTTGAACGCATATAAAATTCAACAATTGGATCTAAATTCTATCTTGATGTTCGCAAAATGGTGAGGTGCTAATAACCGTCTATAACAAATATTTAAACTCATTTCTTGAAATTTAAAACTGCGAATCTCTCTTTACTTTTTCGAATAATCTTTACAATTGCCTTATTCATTGAGGTGGTCCCAAATCTATATCTGCATATTTCCGCGCAAACACAAGTTTCGTCCGCTGGTCCTCACTCTAACGCAGACGATGTACGGTGAAGATGTGTTTCATTTTACTTCGTGCAGTTTACTGAATATGTGAATAGAAACCACTCTGATATAAACAGATTAGAACGATTTAGCGTATACCTGTAGTTGAATGGAAAGCAACTTAAATTTCCAAGCATTGTATAAATAGTATAGTTTTTTTCCTGATTTTCCCCAAAAATCTTTGATTCCTGCTCTTCGGACTGTGTTTCTGTCACAACCCGTGGTTAATCTCTTGCTCTGTAACATCTCCTTTCCAGAACCATGCGGAACCAGAACCTTTTGGCAGTACGAGCGTTGCGATTCCGTGTAATAATTCCTTCACTGGGCTCGAAATACATTATTCATTTGCTGAATTTCAATGGAGCTTTGCGCTCTGACTGCAGTAGCTGCTTTGGCGGGTACACAACTCCTTCTAAGGCGCACGGAAGTTTGCCGAAAGTTTCGCCAGTGCAACAAAACTAATATTCCGGGATAGACGGATAGCCCTGTGACTTCGGTGAACAAAATTCCTCCAATCTTGGCTTGCTTTCCGCTCATGTGCAGGACATTCTTTCTTTGGCCTGCATTGAACTTAAGGTTGCTTCGTCAGAAATTGCATTAACCGATTTCCTCTTCGGGGATATTCGTCAAACTTCGTGATATATCTGAACACATCCGCGAATCCACAGGCCGTAAAGTTTACCGTAACGCTTCGCCATTCGGGCTGAGTTCCGTTTGTGTGCCGACTTTATACGGATAGCAAGTAAAGACGGACTAAACTTGAATGTCATGGCATTGATAAAGATATTACCTAAAGAGACATGGAGCGAGTGCTTCAGAGCCGAGATGCGATCGTCCCAGTGGAGTCACGACGTATTTTTGGTGTTTGTCAGGTCTTTCTTTAAAGGTAGGTCGTATAATTTTCTTAACTCGTGGAATTGTGGGGTCATGAGTTACTCATGTAGAAAAATCCATCCTGTCGCATTCGAGGCTGTGCTGCCTGTGGGCGTTAAGTGCTCTTCAAAGAAGACACACCTCCACTTGAATTCAAGCGTACTATTATCGTTGTTAATGGCCATCGTCAGGATATCAATCCAAGTTCAATCAATCCTGTGTTACTGCAACGGTGTACTTTCTTCTTTAATCTATATGATTTGTATCGCATCCTGGTGATTCTTCTTCCATAGGCTATTTTTTACTTGGCCTTTAAGTACTCATCCCTTGATATTCTACGTATGCAATTACATAATACCCTGTAAGCCGCCTCAAGGGGATTTTGGCAGAGGATGATTTATCACCAGCATGGAGGATAGTGTAAAAGAAACGTCCTACATGTACATATTACCCTACAAGACACCTCAAGGGCGTTTGGTATGGGGTCATTTATCACCAATAAGCACTATAGTGTCAAATTTACTTTCTACATCAACATAGATTTTTCATGAGATCCTATCTTTCCTTCTCTTTTTAAATATATATCTAAAAATTCATTCCGTCTTAACCCTAGGTCATTTCATCAGATTCTTTTTATAGTCTGAAGTGGTTGTGTAACCGTATAAATAAAAAGGAAACTTATGAAAATGCTATTCACACTAGCACTTCTCTTGTTTTATACCATGGCTTCCGCTACAAAGCAGTAGCATCAGGTGGCGATGGTCATGTGATTGCACTACCTTGTAACGAAACTATTGTCAGTCTCCGGCGAAAGGCCTTTTCTAAGCACATTGATTTTGGCCTCCATGCTTCAAGTTTTGTGCAAGATAATAATGGATAATCCACCTTTTGCGAACTCATTTAATCTCTTTATGATACGATTGGAAATCTCTGTGAAGCACCGGTGAAGAAACCAGACCACACTGCTACAACGCCACGTGGGGAATAAATTGCACTACCTATTTCCGTTCGGTTACCGGAGTCTAATATGTATGTTGTCGTATTTTCGTAAAAAAATAACCCATTTTACGAGGAAAACGGAGTCTTATCCGTATGTTGTCGTATTTTTAAAAAAAATAGCTCATTTTACGAAGGAAACGAATTAGTGACCAAATTATGAGATGATAGTATGCTTTTGTGGACAAGGATGGTCCATTTAAAGGTGCCTTCTGGTTTAGTGAATTTGAAACGTTTAAATGGCTACGCCCTCCGCTGAACAGCATTAATTCTGGAATTTGAGATATTCATATTTTAATAGGTAATAGAAGTCTTGTCGAAATTATCCTGATTGGCTGAACTGAAAACTTTCTTAATATGATCGTTGTAAAGCCTAAGTTCAACCTAAGTTTTGCTTCAAAATGAAGTACTCACAACATTTAATACCAAAGTATGTGTACAGAAAATCGAAAAGTATAATATTTTAGGCATTCTTTCGTTTAGCAAGGAAATGCAATTTGAAAATCCATATTTTCGATGCTATTAAAGGGGACCTCTCGATTACGGGTTCAAATATTCAGTCTTCTAAAAGATTTTTGTTTGAACATTTACATCTTTTGGTTTCAGATCGATAGAAAGACCCCGATAGTTGGTAATGTAGATATGCTCCTGCGCCGATGCGCCAGAAATGCGGATAAGATTTTAAAGACAATTTTCATCTTTTTCACATTACAATTGATGTTTGCAGTTAATTACCTGAATAAAATGATCTGCAAGCTTTTGTTATGACAATTCATATTAGACGAAATTCAAAATCTTCGTTTATTTATGGATCGTTAATTAGCTTAGGTTCATCATATGATGGTAGGCGTTCACACAATCTACAAACTTGTTTAAGAGTACATCAATTTAATGTCATTGTCAATAAATAGTGATTTTTATTATTTTTCCTCATTTCCGGCTAATAAATTCAACATTCATGTTTGGCGTAATAACATAGTAAATTACATTAGCGACAAAAATATATATCTGACTTCTCAATTTGTAATTCTTCAACTTATCCTGAAAATAAAGAATTTCTTTTACTCCCCTCTGATTGATTATTTGGCGCTGAGAAAGAGTAGTAAAGAAGTATCTTCATGTGGTTAAAAACATTAAGCAAGAGAGACCAAGGTTTTCTACTGTTTTCAAGGTAATTGGAAAATTCTGCAGCATGGAGAAGAGACATGAATCATAGCAAAGAAAACTTTGAAAAAGCTGCTGACATTAGAAAGTAAAGTATTCAAAAAAAATATTTGTGGACCAACGAGGGAGGGAGAGACTTGGAGAATTAAATGCAGTGCAGTAGTTGGGTATTGGTGTAGAGCTCAGGGTATAGTAACAGAAGGTGATTGCGATGAAGGAGAGAAATTGATGTGTACGAGCCTGATATTATGAGATCAAGGGGGTTGAATGAAAAAATCTGGAATCAATACCGAGGGAAAATAGGACCCCAGAAAATCCAACAAAATCAGACCAGGTTAAGTAACACTTCAAGAAGATGAATGCCGCTTAGGAGGACGGATAGAACCGAGCAAGATGGAGGCTAGGTTTTAATGAAGCTAAATAACTTCTTAGCTATTAATATTAATGGGAGTAACCTAATGAGCACATGAAAATCGAACCATTGTTTCACCGTTATGATAATCTTGTTATCTCACCCATTTTTTACCAGATTTAAACGCACCTGTGTAGCCTCATCCCTCCTCAGATAAAGTTTCGTCCCTCAGTTTAATAATTTTCTGTCGCTCCTCATTCTAAAAGGAGCCTTTTTCCCGACCATCCTAGTGTATCGGACGGTCTGGTTTCCATCAGGGTGATCATATCCGTCCTTCAAAGGGCCCCAATCCGCCGCACAAAGCACATTTCTTGGTCGAGTCCACCTTTTTTGGGGGGGAAGGGCACGACGTTAAAAAAAATAATAAAAGGCCCTGCCTTGAAACATTGAACGATGGAGAACTATCGGATATTGGCGCTTGTTTTTCTTTTATCTCCCCATGATCAAAGAAAGACTTTAATGGCTTTATATCGCGTCCACGGGGAAGGCCAGTCATGAGCGACACGGGCGTCCAGCGTATCCAAAGCTTCCTTTATTTCCAAAGGCCAGTATTGGCAAAGGGCCCTGTCTCTCGCGCCAGTTAGATTCAACGTCTGTGCGTGATACGCTGTCGATGGCCTCTTCAATATTTGAAACACGATATTTTCTCATGTTACCGCTGTAACGCGACCTCAGTGTGTGTGCGTTTCTTTGAACCCGGTCGAGTTGCCTTCCGTTTGATTACTTCCATTCTGGTTTATACTGGTGCGGACTCCCTTCCATGTTCCCTTGAGTTGCGACACCTTCTAGTTGGAGGACATTTATTCAAAAATCCCCGAGGGGCGACCACAAACCACAGTGTGGCGCTAGCGAACCTAAATTTCGACCATGGTTTTCGTCTTGAGGGGATCATATGGTCTCATTGGTGTGAGTTGGAGTGTTGTGTTTCTTGGCAAAACGCATGGTGTTAAATATTTTTACATACACAACATAGGTCAAATGAGACCATAGATGGAGCAAAATTGTTCAGTAACGCGAGAAAAACTGAAAAAATTAAAATTTATGTTGATTTCTACCACTTAGTACGTATACAATTGTTCTAGAGCTGTATTGTTGGTTTTCAAAATGAATTCAAATACCTCTTTCCGTCAACATTTCCCATTTATATTTTGGCGTTTTCTGCGTTATAGTACAACAAATATAATCACATGTTTCTTTAACTTATAGGTGATATAATATTTTCATCAACTTTGAAGAAATTTTAAAGGTATATTTTTACCTTGAAATGGATAGAATGCTGAGTACAATATAATAAATGGATGGTTTCAGTTGTAATAAGTTTTAAGTTTATATCTCAAGGAAAACATTTTGCTCATAATAAATTATATGTAGTTTGTTTTATATATCTTTTATTATGAGTGAAATCATAAATTTCCACCAGGTGAAGCGGGAAACTATGTTTATATTCGTAAAAATTTTGCTTTAAACTTTCCTCAAGGTCTATAGAAATGTTAGATCACATCTAAGTTTTGTGAAAATGCTATTACATTTGTTGTGCGATAGTCCTAGGTTTTCAGAAATATATCTGCGGAACGTTGATGGAAGGAGATTACCATTCTTATGTGCGTATAGCATCATTCGGGTAAGGAGTCGGCGAATCGCCGATCACGTTAAAAACGTATTTATTCTTTAAGTTGTTTATAACCAGCGTGTAACTAATGAGATGTGACTCATTAAACTTTGTTAATCCATTAATAATGATATAAACCCACTGAAGAAATTTCATTCTAAATGGTGCTCTATAGCCAGAGATAAAAAATGAAAATGAAACGAAAAGTTTGAGAAAATTTAATAGGAACTAAGGACCGGAAATTCCTAGGAAAATTAAGAGGCAAATAGGTTAATGTCCAATCGTTCAATTATTATATGAATAGTTTATGCCGTTGTTGCGCCAAAAGTGTAAGTATTGGCTGCGGCATATTCATAATAATCTAAAGATTTACCAACAGAAGAAAATAAAGGATACATTTTTACATAAAGCACTGCACTAGTGATAAGATTAAGGATGAACTCATGAGACCCCGTTAGGTTGATCATATTTCGCGAAAAAAAAAGTCTTACTCCTGCGTGATAATATCATTTGCTCTCTTCTTTTATCTGTCATCCATATTTGTTAAAAGGTTTCCTTTCAGGGCAAAAACAATCAAAATTCTAATTCGGAAAGGGTCTTTGAGTATATTTCTTCGACTGGCATAAGGGGTTCTGTTGTATTAACCGAGGTATTCTGCGCAACCCTTTTAGTACACAATCTTTTTTGCTTCTGTCATATTCATATATTGCTTCATTCGATGTTTTTCCCAAAGGATAGTTGTGTGTGCACAGGTGTGTCTTTATTTTTTCATTTGTAAGATAAACTTTTCTTATTATTATCCTGGCAAATTCTTTATTCTTCACTGAAAAACGTCACTCTCCTGCGTGAAAATATAATTTTCTTTCTGCTTCAAACTGTCACAAATATGCATTTAAAATTTTCCTTTCGGGGTAAAAACAAACAAAATTCTAATTCAGAAAGAGACTTCCTTTATATTTCATCGATTGACATAAGGTTTTCTGTTCTAGTAACCTATGTATTCTGTTTAACCTAGGTATTCTGTTTATTCTGCTTTAAGTATACACATTTTTTGCTATTGTCATATTACTATATTGGTTCATGCACTGTTTTTCCCAAAAGATAGCATCGTGTGCTCAAGTGTGCATTTGTTTTTTTCATTAGTAAGAGAAAATTTTCGTATCATTTTCCTGAAAAATTCTATTTTCTTCACGTATATTCTATTTCTCACATTTATGAAGAAACCTTTTTTCATCCGCAGAAAAACTACCTTGAATGGTTCAAATATTTCGAATTTCTTTTATTGTAGGATCATTAGGGATGCACTGCATCAATGCAATTTCTTTGTAGTCACTTAAGAGTTCGTTATTTATTGTAATTAACTTATAATATCCGTTATTCATTCTATTGCTGCTTTTTAGTACTTGCGGGAGAGTTAATAAGTATAAATGGTTTTATTATGCTAAACTTTCCCAGATTAAGCATATAGGTTAGCTTTTGACCAATTATATTTTTAATACTTTCGAATCATGGTACTTAAATATCAGAATGGGCAAAATTTTCTGCTGTGCCTTCCAGATTGGCCAATCCTTATTCGTCAGTGAGCCAGATTGCGTTACTAAAACTTTTGAGAGCAATATGCATTTTAATGAAACACTTCCCTGTACTTCAGTCTGCTCTGAGTAGGTATGTAAAAGAATTTCATTTGGCTGAAATAACTGTGAAATAAAAAATTATTATAGAATATTTAGTTGAAACATTATTTTTCATAACAATTAATGGTGATTCCAAGGCGAACAAGGCGGTGGACTACCTGAGGATCCAAGTGAGCATTTATGGACCGCATGCTGCGAGGTAATTATACATCGCTTAGTGGACATATTCTCAAATTGGGTGCAAATATTTTCGTGCGCAGCAATGGCTTCAAAATTTCTTTAATTCTCGTAAGTAAATCATTATTTACCTCTTTACCCATTATAATGAACTATGTTTTAGATCGTTTGGAATGATGTTTTCGGGAATAATAAGGTTTATTTTTAATATTGAGATCTATAGAGCTGTAAAATAATCGATAAACTTTCAAAATTATAAAGAAGGCTAACCTTTCACTAAGCTCGCTACGCTAAGAGCAAGAGTATTATCCTAAATCAAAAATAGAGATCTTATGCCGATAATATTTGATTCACTTATCCTTTGTATATGGCGGTAATTATATTCTTCCCGTGACCTCTCACGAAGGTAACCCATGGAAAGGGTCCACCCCTTTATAGGGTAAGATGCGAGATATATTTCATCCACGGCGCTTCAACCCCGTTGAGGATATGAATAAATTTCCTCGAAAGCTCCAGGAAGTGTTAAAAGTATTCTCTGCCCTCTCCTAGGTCACCATTTGGAGGGAAGCGAAAGAGAAAAGGTGTCGGGTGGATTCTTTTATCACTATATTTTCATACCCTTTATGCCTCTCCGGGCTCTCACCAATCCTGAGCCCTTCCCAGGAGTCAAGTCTTTCTACTCGCACTCTCTGCATTCACCTTCGTTCCTTCCCGCCGGTCTCTTTCTTCCCAACACCCCGAGAAGGAACCGAATTCTCCCCCTATTTTTTTCCACGCAACCCAAAACCCTATAACACCCGCCCAATTTCTCCCCTTCTCCTCCCCTTCCCGCATGCAATGCATCGAGAGCTCGTCCCATCGAATAGAAGGGCTCGACTGTATGTATTCCCTTTCATCCTTTTTCTTTCACTTTCCTCCAACTTTCAGAGGGATAGGAACGTGACCCCGCGCCGTTTCCTTCGATACGCCTCCAACCAACCTTCACCCCCTCGGCTCGCCCACCTGATCCCCATCCCCTTCTCTTCCCCCGCCTCTCCTCCCGCCCATTGCCCACAAGCAACCATCCGTTAATGTACTCCCTAGCGCTCTTATCATCATTGGTTGTTCAATTCGTAAAGGCTTGTTCGCACTAGGCTGGTAATTTAGTTGAGTACCGAGTAATTTAGTAACTAAATGTGTCTGAACATCAATAATTTATTCGAGTGGATTAGCAAGTTATTTAGTCGAGTCGAACCATTTCTTTCTATTATTGTTGGGCGAGTAGCGCCCCCCACCACGCGTCACTGTTCACTCGATCATCGGCTAAACAAGTCCGAACCTGTCGTTTTAGTCGAGTTCATTAGCTGACACAAACATGGCGTTTCGCTGGAGCGAATCTGCGTATCTTTACGCTGAATTTTCGACTGCATTTTCATTACCAGGAAATGTACACAACTTTTAGACATCCTCAAACTATAGAAGTATTCTTTGGGATTTTCTAATGCTAATTTCTTCAGAAGACAATTCGTAGCTCCTATTTCATCTCTTCTATTAATCCATTTTCGTATCCATAGCTTTTTTTCTCTATCCCACAAATTTCTTCATCCACGTCTTCCAAAACAGCCATTACCATAAGCCTTATCAGCTTATTCACTTTATTGCGTTGTAGCCCCTTCATCTTGCAAAACACGTGTCACTTGTCAACTGTGCTCGACCGTAGTGCGAATGATTTTTGGAGGGTAGCGAGTATTTTAGCTACTAAAATACTCTCCACTAAACTAAATTACTAACCGAGTATGAATCAGGCTGTAGATTGGTTGACTGCACACCTCCACTCTTCCCTATCTAATGCTAGTTCCCATACCTTCTGGTATTTTATTTATTTATTTTATTAATTAAAACGCTCTAAACAGCAACTAGGCCTTTACAATGGGTTTAAATTAACAAAAATAAGTTTAAAATAATGCAAAAATATATAGTGAAAACAATAACAACAATAATCAACAGCAAGAAAAACAAAAAGTCAATTTTGTGGCAGGGACGAGGAGGAGGACACAATGCGTTTAAGTTGGGAAGAAAAGATGCTGCGTGAGGAGAAAAGGTCGAGGGTAGGGTGACTGTTGGCAAGGGTATTATAAAAAGAAGGTAGGCGGTAGAAAATGAAACGTTGGGAGGTAGAGAGACGGAATTTGGGTGTGTGAAACAGACTTACATCGCGAGTGGTGCGGGCAGGGATGTGGAGTGAAAAACAGGAGAGCGGAGCGGAGGGACCCCTTCACGATAGTGTGTAGAGATTTAAGGTCAGAAATCAGCCGGCGATGGGGGAGATGGAGTATCTCTTCCTATGTACTTTCCTATTTAATTGGTCCATGAAAAAATTCCTGGGCCTTCCTCTGGGGACTTTTCCCTCTATTTTGCCTTCAATTTTGCTCTTCACAAACTCAATGTGACTCGGGCTGTGTCCAATCCATCTGGTTCTTCATTTCTGTATGGTATTCCATATGGTCCTTTCCTCTTCTACTCTTCTGTACACTTCACCATTTCTTATTTTTTCTGTCCATTTTATCTTTAGCATCCTCCTCCAGCACCAGGTTGCAATGGCCTCTAGTCTGTTCGAGTAAGCTTTAAAAATGGTCCATGCTTCCTCTCCATAGAGTGCTGTGCTCCACACGAAGGTTTTCACGTACTGTTTCCTGGTTTGTAGTCCTATCTTCTTTGAGCACAGCAGTTGTCTTGTTCCTCTCATTTTTAGCATTCTCATTCCTTAGTAAATGCGTCGAAACGAATTAACTCTAACTTACACTAATGCGCACCCCTTGCCCAGAGACATTTACTATGCGGCCAGTTTGATATACACGTTGTCCCTATTATTCGTACGCATTATTTAGTAATTTGTATGAATACCTCATTTAGAGAAATCTGATAGCATTTGAGATCCTGAGGGAATAGGCTGCAATACTGAGCGGGATTAGGTGCAGTGAAGATTGACTAGATATGTAAAAGGTCAGTACGATAATTTTAATAATGTCATAACAGAAACAACAATTGCTCCTTTCCATTGGATATTTTTATGAGTACGGCGCTTTTTTGCTCGCAGAGCTCACAGCTCATCAGGTAAGGTACAGTATTGTACCTGATGATAGCTCTGTGAGCTGAAACGCGTCGTACTCATTAAAATGTCCTGTGGAAAAGTACAATTGTTGTTTATGTTATAATTTGACAAACTTCCACGATATTTCGCCAAAATGTGTTGAGGTTTCAATAATATTAGGGGCCCACTGTAGCGACTGACGCATCAATCCCTGCCAGACTGCAAAATAAAATTGACTTAACATTTTAGATAAATTTTGAAAACCTCCTGAAAACTTGGATAATTTATACTAACCTCAGCATGGTATCGTAGGTTAGATCATGGGAATATACTTCGAGAAATATATTGCCGAACAAACAGGTTTGAAATGTCATTTTTCCTGCGGACGTGATGAAACCATAGCAGCCACCGCCGAGACAAAATAATTAGTTATTATTATGATTTTGAGCATGGGATACCGCTTTATAATATTTTTTTCATTTCTAACGGCACGAAAATGGTTGGTGCCATATAGCGACGTCTCTCGCCTTTCATCGTAGATGCATACCTCTCTATTCAAATTCGTTCGATAATTCGGTTATATATGTGTATGTGGGCATGCTTCATTTTGTTATAATTTTTGGCTCAAGCATTTCCATTATTTTGCGTATTCTGGCATGGCTTAATCGAATCTGACGTATATTAGGAACATTGATTTTTTCGTGGATTGCAAACGAACGCATAAAACCTCTTCGTATTCACGCTTTTGAGGTTTTTTTCAGTTTTGCCTGTATCATCGTATATATTGGTGTTCCTGCCTTCATTCTCCCTCCACTTTTGCGAAAATTTTACTCAAAGAAATGTTCGCTACTTTTTATATTAGCCGTAAAAATAGCAATATAGCCATAAAATCCGATATTGGCTTAAAGCGAAAAACTGTCGCACAAATTTTCAACTTCCAGTGAGCAAAGTGTTATTTTTTTAAATTTCAGTAAGCTTTTTTTCGCTTTCAGTCTACTGTACTGCGGTAGTTAAACCCCGTTTCGAAACATGATGCAGGAGAATACATAGTATGCTATCAGGTAATAGATTATGAGGATGGTTCCAGTGTGATCAGTGTCTTGTTAGAAGATTGCAAATGATCATTGCACTTGTACCGGCGAGAAAGCTGTATTTTCGTTTACGTTAGTTTGAGCGAAATATAATTTTACTTAGAAATAAATGAAGTTGGTCTCATTAAAATGTAAATATCTCATTCTTCCAAGATGCAAAATATCAGTCCCTTACTTCACTAATTTCCGAGATTTTTTGCCGAAATATACCAGCTCTTTTACAAGGGGAATGGACGTGTATGCACTCCATAGAGATTTCATTGAAAAAATCAGGAAGTTTCTAGGAACATAAATCTCGCCAAAAAAATAACCATGTGCAACTTGTATGTTTTTTGTACTATTTTTGAAAAGCAATCATAGTCTCCCCAGTTATTTTTTCAGTATAGCAGAAAACCTACCGTTGTGAAGAAGTTAAGAAAGTGTCACGTGAAAAAAATGAGTCAAGCTAAAGACTTATAAGCATATTTTTATTCACTTACTTGGAATATCAGAAATATAAAGCAACAGGTCCTATGAGTATATTACTGCAGAATTTATAACGCAATATTCAATTCATGCCTCCTACAGCTACTAAAATTAAATCGTGTAATTCGAATATGGTCTCCATTAGGACTAGGAAATTATCTTACTCGAACTATCTTTAATCTTTACGCATCTCTAGTAAAACATTAAATTTACCAATAAATGATTCTAGGAGACCAAAACAGCAGTTTGTATATCTTTATTAATTGCTGATTTGGGAGCTTAAAATAATCAAATAGTCAGAAGAATCAATAGATGGTGCTGAATTAGAAAAGTGAAGATTAAGTTAAAGCTTACGTGAATGGTGGAATGCAACTAAGTCCTAATGGGTGCAAGTAACGTGCTATTACGGTATCAAATATGGACTCAAGTAGCTCAGCCAGTACGATAGCAATTGTACTTACTAGCCAGCGTTATGGTTCTATATAACAAGATAAATAAAGGCTATCATGCTGGCGGGTATCTTGTTCGGATATGGATCGGAGATAGATCGGATCATGTATCGTGTGCAACAAGCTTTAGACTGAATGAGTACTGAGGTAATACTCTAACAGCGGCGTGAGCTTGAGGTATGCTCACACCTTGATCATACTGAGGATTAGCTCCTCTTTTCCCTCTTTCCCCCAATGCGAATGTGAAAGGGTAAAAAAAATGAGTGGATCTTGTAAAAACCCTACCCTCAGATCTCGCGCGCTCTCTAACTCCCAATGACCTCTCATTCCAATTTTTCCCGTCCCAACATTTCCCACCCCTCCAACTGTCCGTCTCCCCTTTATCCAACTCTCTCTGGGCCGTCAAATCACCTCTGCCCTCTTATATAATGCCTCTCGACTCAAAAATTACGTGCAGAATCTACCTTTCCACACGGTCATTGGAACATACTCCTACGAACTCATCTCTTTTGGGTTAAATTAATATATCCTTTGGACTTTTTTGGAATATTAGTCCGTGAAGCGAAATTTCTGATGAAAGTTTTCTACCATTGGCTGTTTGAATTGGAACTCTTAGATACTTTACAAATTATGTAACCAATTTCCACACTAAGGTAACAATTATCAATCGCTTAAACCACTCTGGAGCAAACAAAAAATAACTGCCTGGCATTTAAAAGTATTACTCACCTCTTTCCAAAAACTTTAAGAAAACTGACACAAAATCCACCAGCTAGGAATATGGCAGAAGATTATAAACAAAAATAATAAAAAATGACTCTAAATAATTGTGAAATAAATGTATTGAAAATAAAATTGGGACGTATTGAAAAATGACTCCTGCCGTTCCGTTTAGTCTACCATTTATAAATTGAGTTGTGACCAATTCCAGTGACGAAGGATTTGACTGCCTTGTTCTTACAAAATGCTTGTATACTAGTTTGGCTAAAGATATTGTTTTTCCTGCGCAAACCCTAGCCATATCCAGCCGGGTCCTAACCGTCCCTTGCCAAATAGTAGGTACTGTTACCTTATGCGCCGGAACCCAACTTTTCTTTTTCTGAAAAATAATATGGGTAAATTTTATTGCAAAAATCTAAGAAGAGTTAAACACCATTTAAGCGTGACATTTTTTGCACTCAATTTATCCATTCATTACTCAGAAGATTCAGCATTCCTCTTTTTTAATTTTTTTTCTTTGATAAATTCATGGTGAAAAAAAATTTATTTGATTTTATTTGAAACTTGCACGATAGTGCATGTGGAATCAACCTGTCCTCATGCAATTTTTGCTTCTCCTTTTTGATGTTAAAATGGAATAAACCCAAATTACGAAATTGGACAAAGGGGAAATTTAGCGTCATTAATTACGTTTGAATGTATGGCACTGAAACTAAATTGTTCGTATTGAGATATGTGGACCCCAGAAGTCAAGGGGTCTGAGTGACATTAAAAAAAAGTTAGGAACATGTCAATTATGACCGTATGGACAAAAGTGGAGTGTATAAATTAAAGTGTGAGGACTGTGGTATTTGTTATGTTGGACAGACTGGTAGAAGTTTAAAATACAGAGTGAAGGAACATAGAAGAAGTTTTATATATAATGATGGAAAATCTTGTTTTGAAAATCATTTATGCCGGTGTAATCATTTTAGAAACTTCGACATAGATATTTTACATTGTAATGACAAAGGGCTTACATTGGATTTTATGGAAATATTAGAAATTGTCAATAGCCCGGATGAACTTTGCAACGATGTTTTATTCTGTTCTGACTCACCTTTGTTAAAGCTAAGCGTCCCTATAACAAAACCCTGACCTTCACTCACACCCCACTTTGTCTCTGTTTTACGTCATCGACCTTCATATGTTCACCCAAACTGTTCTTTCCCCCTCGAACTTTCCTCCTCCCTCCCCTTCCCCCCCATGCCTCTTCCATATAGCCCCTCCTCCTACCTTGGCTCTGGTCGCTCTGATATAAATACATGTGAGAGTGTCTGTCCCATCACCTTGAAAATGACATAGTATATCGAAACCATGGTCGGTGTTGAAGTAGTATATTAAAGTGTGGATATTACTATTGTTGTGTTATATTTTATCATGGATATATCGCATTTCCACCAAGTAAAGCCTGAAACGATTTCATACGTTGGGAACATGATTGGGATGTGAAAATATAAATCTTTTAGGTGGTAAAGGGATCCAAGTGATTTTCTTGACAGGTTGATCATACTGAGGATTAGCTCCTCCTTTCCTTCTTTCCCCCAATGCGAATGTGAAAGGATAAAAAAATGAGTGGATCTTGTGAAAACCGTACCCTCAGATCTAGCGCGCTCTCGAACTCCCAATGACCTCTCATTCCAATTTTCCCCGTCCCAACATTTCCCACCCCTCCAACTGTCCGTCTCCTCTTTGTCCAACTCTCTCTGGGCCGTCCAATCACCTCTGCCCTCTTATATAATGCCTCTTAACTACTTAGTGGATTGTACCAAACATTTTCAACTTTGACTTAAGTTTTCTCAAAACAGCGCTTTTGTTACTTAGACCCCTTGACTTCTGGGGTCCTCGTATGACAAATATGGACGTATTACATTTTTCAAACGAGGAAATATTATGATAACCTCCAGTTCAGTAGATTTTATGAGTGTATCGATAGTTTTTTCTGTCTGAAGTAACCCCGTCATAGCGTGGCGTTCTCAGGGGTTTTATTCAATAATAATTTGATGCTGAGCTTACAAAACCCGAATTTGCGATATCATGCAATCTTGACGCCTTCATGGTGCGATTTTTAGCATTTATAAGTTGTCATTTATGTCTTCATTATTGCTCAGGCCTGAGAGTTTAGTATCTTTTCTGGTATGTTTAAAACCTCTCGATTTAATTATACTCTCTTTATCTAAATGCAATGTCATCCATGTGTCTTAGGATTCAGGTTGTGAGTAAAATCAGGAACGATTCAACAATTAAGTGTTAGTCACACCTACGTGCAACTATGGAGCGGTTTTTTGTCTCATCAAGTTTTTTATATGGATTTCAAAGGTTTTGTGTTGTAGAAAGATACTCGCAATAGTTTCAAAAATTATCCGCTATAGTGCTCTCTTAAGTAGAAATCGCTATTGATGAGCTTTAACCGTGCCAAGCCTTTCAACAGCATGAAATCTTAGTCTAAAATATTCTAGATCAGTACCTCTAACACAAAATTTCCAAGGCTCTGGTTTCCAACTATTTGGATATCTTTCCGAGGCAAGGAGAGATGTATCCACTTGATTTGTTCTCACAGCTGCTTTTTAGTAACTTAACTTGGATGTAAACCAGACTATATTTTATTAAGGAAAAAAACAGACTCTTTTAATTGTAGAAAACTGGAAGGAGTTTTTCTTATTTTCATAAAAACCTACCTTTTACCTCGATTGTTTTCCCTCCTCTTGGATATTCCTCTGAGTCACAATACCTTTTAAGGATGACGCCCCAACCCCCGCCGTGGACGCCGCACTCATCGTCCAACCATACCCCCCTCCCCCCCCCCAAAACCCCCGCCATCCAAAAATTTTTGTATAAATTCTGCAACATACTAGACTTGTGTACCTGATGATGAAGCCTTCTTCCCCCCCCCCCCCCACAGTCGCCGCCACTGGCAACCCACTGGCACCGCCGACCACGCCACAACTTCCCACCCCTCCCAACGCGTCGCCCATGCTTGTTCCCGCGTCCTCTCACATACCTTCTTCCCCCCTTCCCCTCCCCTTTTTCCTGCCTCTTCACCCCCTCCCCCATCAGCAGCATTCTCAACTTATGTACATGATGATGTCGCCTATGCGACGAATCCGATCGACTTGAAATAAAATCTAATAATCTCTTCACCGAGGAGAAACGACCACCTCGTTGTGATGAATGCGACTGCCCTCAACGTTCGGCATATCCTGACGGAGTGTGACAAATACCGATGCTTGCGTAGCAGGCTGCAGTTAGCGGGAGACATAAATTCGATCCTAGGCGATGACTCAGTTGTTCTCAACCGCGTTTTATCATTTTTAAATGAAACTGGCCTTTTTAATAGTATTTTAAGGATGTAAAATTTATTTTAATTTTGACTAAGAGTACATATTAACAATTTTATTATAATACCAATGTATGTAACACATATTTATTTTATAAATATGACGTGTAGTGGTGCAAAATGACCATGTTGTCGACGCACCCTATAAACTAAATACTACTACTTGAAATAAAAACTGAAAAAGTACCATATCTCTTTTGAATTCTTTACCTTTTACCGGAAGAATTATTTTTAAAATACAGTTTTGTATTGATCATATAAGTTGAACTGAATAAATCAGGAGTAATTAAGTGTGTGGGAGATGTAGCATGTGGCCAAAGTTTCATAGCTCTGTAGAACTGTACTAATCAATGAAAAGGAAAGAGTTGGTAGGCGATAAGTTACCTGATTTTGATCTCGCAAAATATTCTAACGAGGAGGATTCTATCCAATCTGTGAGTCGGTTCATAAATCGCAAACCATTCGCGTTACCTTCCGAAGGAACCTCATTTTCCTTTTTTTATTCCAGGGCCGGGTTCGACTCCATCTGGTGAATGGTTAGGCCTTTTTTATTCGCAGCCTCCACTTCCAACTTTTTCACCTCAGGGAGTAGACCCCTATCCTATGATTTGCGAGAGGGATAGAGCAGAGAAGTTCGCCCAAACTTTGGCGACATTCCGCCCTTATTTCCAATTCGAATTTCAATTGCGTCTTCCACCTCGGGGGAATCGATGCTGCCGAAAGTTACCTTCCCCGTTAATCAACCCACTTCGCTCCTAGGTGCCATTATCGCGGTAAGTTATGGCCCCCGAAACGTTTCCTAGGCTAAGAATACGACGCGGTAATGGCTTCCAGAAATTGCTCAATCGTTGTTAAGAAAAGGTTTCTCATAGCCGGTTGAACCCTCATCGGATCAAACTCCTGAAATTAAACATTATACTGGCTTGAGAAAGATAAGTGAGGTTGAAAGTGGATGGGTGTACAGCAAAGATAAGTATGTTTTATATAAATGATAGTATGTCTTTATTATGAGCGAATTTAGGTCTGTACAGACATCTCTCACTATTTACTCATTTGATGAACACAAACACCTATGTCCTCGGCTGTGAATATTCTACCCCGACGGGATTCGAACCCGCTACCCTCGGTTTAGCAGGCAAGAGCTTCACCTCGTCGCCACTGGGGCCGACTTAAAAGCAAATTGAAATGTATGACGGACTATTCAAAAAAATCTTCAGTTTGTTTCTTGAGTCAGTTATCTTGAGAGAAGCTGTTTTTATCAAATATTAAAATAATGCATATTAACAAGGCACTCCTAGCAGGATACAGGGTAATTTATATGAAGCTTGAATTTTAGATATGATAACTCAGTATAGACATTGAAAAACTTGGTGACATGATTTAGCACTTTCCCGGCGAATAACATTAGTGTACATTTCTCGGGCTCGCCACCGGGTAAGATATTCCAGGCTAGTAGCCTTGAGAATGGGTAACGAGTCGGAACCCGAAACGTCGGCTGCCTATGAATATCTTACCCGGTTGCGAGCCCGAGATATGTACACTAACTTGGTGACACTTGTCATCAGGGAGTTGAAATCCGTGATGGTGAACCATGTATAATTGGGAGAGCACAAGTACCCAAGGACTCCAACGGCTACCTATGGAAAGATCATCAGTCACCTTTCCTCATATCTCCCATTTGCTTTCCTCTCTCTGACGACATTATATTCATAAGTAATTGACAGCATTTTCCGTTACCCGTATATAAATCATAAGTGAGGGTAAGTGCCGAACTATCCGTTTTTTTATCATGACTTAGGTCTAGAAACGTATGTCTGAATCAAACCTCTCAGAATCTTGGAATGGAGGTTGGATGTGTGCAAATTTACGTTATCAGAATACTTCAGCGGGCTCTATTTTGGTCAATAGGCCGTATGAAGAACGTGGACCAAGTGAAACGCCTCTTCTTAGTTTACGCCATATGTCGATCTTCAATCTGATCATAGATTATCAGCAAACTGCGATATTTATGAGGTAAAATTGGCTGAAGCAGAGAATATCATTCTTTCAACTATTTTATTGCCCTATTATTTTCCATACCAATAACGCTTACAACGTCATTTGTTAGTATTCCACATGTTTGTTGCAGGATACATATACAGACGTATAGCATTCTCAACCTCATCGTGTAAATGGCAACAGATATATTTAGGATTAAATTAATGCAATGTAAACACTACAGCACTCAGGGAATATTTAAAAATTACATTTCTGAAAATACTTTTTCTTTAATTCTTACTGTTGTGGGCAGGCATAGTCATTGAAAGATGCAATATTTTTAAAATGTGGTATAGTAAATTATATTAGTATATTGTAAATGTAATTTATAAAATTGGAGCCACTACAAAGATTCTCAGAAGTAATGCTAAGATCAAGCTCTTGATTAACTAATCTAATTCTTAGCATTGAGCTTATTTTGTATTTTTTAGTTCTGCGTACCATTTACATGCCCATTGTTAGATTAATAAATTCCCATTTTTTTACTTAGACCCAGGTATGTGGCCTTGTTCTTTCAATTTACTTCTACTACTTATTCATATCTTTCTCCTTCAGTCGAAATGTATGCATTGAAACAATAATGCTTGCTAATCTTTATTTGTAATACACCTGTTCTCACAGCATATTCTGCCATTGATCCCAATAAGGTTTCCTCCAACACATACCGCTTAGTCTAGACTATATTCTAAGTCCGTGGTCTAGACCCATCCCGACGTCACACCTGAAACCAAAATCGTACATTTCTTTGTCATTGTTAATCACCGCGGATTCTATAATCTTGGTCGAATTAGCAATATATTCGTCTATTAAACTTGCTGAGTAAACGTTGCAAAGTTGAAATTCCTATCTCATGTTCTCTTACCAAAAGTGCTCCTCACCTAAAAGCCATGAAATTTTCCGATATGTATTACCTGGTCGTGCGTAGTTGATTTGCTTTGCCTCGTTATCGTGCGTAAATAAGCTCAGTGGCATTAGAAACCGTTTTTACGTTTACGATTAAATAAGGCCTGTATTCCTATTATTCCACAATTCACTCAGATTCAATATGGTTGGTTGTATTAAAATGTGATAGGTATTACTTACTAATTGCTTTTATAGGGAAATTATTTTATAAAGCATTGAAGGCATAATTCGGTTTTTCATCTCTTTTTTTCTTTAGTATATTATTATAATTATAGTTTTTTCCAATTGATTCAGTTCACCAGTATAATTTGCCTGATTAATTAATTTACCGGAGTTTGAATGGGATGAGAAAAGTAAATTGCATGCTTTCGGAGAAGTGGGAGGGTCTTCTTGTTAATTTTTTTGTTTTTTTTTAGAATATGCACAAAATATTAATCGGCATTATAAGTTAAAAGACGGTCATTAGGATAAATAAAAGTAACGTTAAATTAGGTGATTGATTAGATTCGAAGAGTAAAATTGCTTTTCTCTGGAAAGAATGAAGAAGTGTGATATTTTGAGTCAGATCGTTTCACTATAATGTGAACTGTGTGTATGGACCTCAAAAAGACGTTTTGAGTCTGGAGTAGAGTAGTGAAATGAAGTTTTACCTCACGTATCAACAGCCCTATAAGGGCTGAAATGGGTTTGCTTGTTTTGAGTAACTAAATAGTACCTTAGAATGGGACGCTTAAGCTCTGATTTCCGCAGTTTTTTATTTAAGAGATTGGAGCTATAAAAAGAACACGCAACTTAAAATGAAATTACCGCGATCCTTTATCTTCAACGTGAGCGATTTATCTCATTCCGTATGACGGACGCACTCCTTGGAGTCATCTGTCACAATCGGTTCACCATCTCCATGCAACCTTTCCACACTTGGTTGAGCCTATTTCAACTACATCCCTCGCCCGTGGCCGACAGATGTGACTTGCTCAAGAGGGGTTTCGTTAATGGATTCTTGGGTCTGTGGCGTGGGGATATACCTACCCATATTCTGCCTACAAGGAAAGCGTTTTTACGCTTTCTAGCAGACAATGGGCACCAACTGTCATTTTACAACTAACACGTGCGTTGATTGCATCTACAGCTTGCTAGGCCTGCCCACCGTAGCCAATCGGACTATACCAATCCTTTCGTAACGTTATTTAAACTAACACACTGAATATTGAAAGAACAATCCGGCAATATTAGAAGTCATTTTCTCTTCATTTCTCGTGATTAATGTGAAGTTTCATCTATGCTGCTAGAGTTTACTTAAAATGGTGTCTTTTCTGAAAGAAAATATTTTTTTCATTCTTCCGATATTGTAAATGTTTAGTACTAGAAATTTTATATTTCAAACCAGTTATTTTCGGAGGTGAATCAGGTGAATTTTCATTTTACACTCTGAATTCAAACAGGTAGAATAAAAAACCTTGGCCGAACATATATAAATTTTGGAAGGAATGATGAGGAGATTATTGGAAGGTGTTTAGCCGTAAGATAAAGACTACAATCGTAGTACATGGTAGAGAAAATCGGAATACAGAAGTCAATAAGAGCAGAGAAATTAAAGGTAGTAGATTCCTTCATATCTCTCGGAAGTATCAACATGTGGGACAACGGACACACGGGCATCAAGCGGAGAATAACCCAAACTAAGAAGGCGTTCGTGGGGAAAAGACAACTGCTGTGCTGAATAAAAATAGGACTACGAACCATGATACTGTATTGAAAACCTTCGTGTGGAGCGTAGCACTCCCTGGATCGGAAGCATGGACCGTTGGAAAAGCTGACCAGAATAGACTAGAAGACTTCGAAACCTGATGCTGGAAAAGAATGATAAAGATAAAATGGACGGAAAAAATAAGAAATGGTTTGAAGAAATGAAGAAAGTTTACAGTAGAAGAGGAAAGAAACATACGTAACATCATACAGAAAAGAAGAACCAGGTGGATTGGACACACCCCGAGTCACAATGGGTTTGTGAAGAACGAAATTGAAGGCAAAATTAGAGGGAAAAGTCCCCAGAGGAAGACCCAGGAATAAGTTCATGGACCAAATAAAGAGGAAAATATATACTTAGGAAGAGATACCAGGAGGTAAAAAAACTAGCATTATGTACGGAAGGGTGGAGGGCTGCAGTCAATCAATCTCAGGATTGTACGACCAATGAATGCGACAGTTTCTTCAAAGCAGTTAAGGAAGGAGAAATGAGTGGGAAGAATTATTGCCGAAGGACAAGGTTGGAATCCTTTGTGCAAATTATGGATTACGCTGACTTATAAAAGTGTTCCGGAATATAAATGAGTTCAGGAATAAAATGGTTCTTTAAGGGGTCGGTGGATTGGAGAGTGCGTTAAAGTAATCATCAGCCCAATGACTGCTGATTTTGATGTACTATAGGCTCTTGTTCAAGTGACTGGATCTGAAATCAACTCTAGACATGTAGTATAAAAATCTTTTTCTTTTACCCTGGAATGGGATCCTAGTCCCGCTTATCTTGAACGACGAAAAATATCCTACGTATTTGTTAAATTATTTTTTCAGTTTATTTTTAACTGTCTTCATTAGTACTTAATTCTGTAAAGGTGAATCATTAATGCTTCATGATTCTTATCTTTGTCAATTTAAGACGGTTAGTTACTTCAGTAGTGTTAACTTAAAATGAGACAAGAGTAGAATGATTTGATCGGTGGACATTGAAAATCAAGGATTATTTTTGTATGTAAAAGGACTTTAAATTAATGCAGTTCAATAAAATAATCGAATCTTCCTAAATACATAAGATATAAGAACAACGTTTAGACATATGAGTAGATGTGAGTAACGATGGAGACCAACCATGGGAAACGACCCAGAAACTGTCATACTGGGCTCTTCTCAATCTCTTTGAAATGGTTAATATGTTGAAGTTTTCACTTGGTGAAGGGTGGACATTGTAATAATTGTGTAGAATGAAGTTTCACTATCTCAATGTAAAGAGTTTAACAATTACCAAAACTTTGTGTCTTCCACAGATGTGTCATTATGAATACAAATGGTTTCGGCAGTTAGGCCATCATCAGGTACCTGATGTGCTGTTGTGTGGTTGGTTGTATTCGTCATAGAATAGAATAGAAAAAGGTTTATTGTCCCAGGAAAATTTGCTCCAATGGCACAAGATTTTTCATCAAAACATTAAATTAACATATGAAAAACAGAAAAACAATATTGAAACAAAATACAATAACATAAATGAAGGTCTCAGTTTTTCAAAAAAAAAATATTAGAGGGAAATATTAAAATAGAAAGACCAGAGCAACTGAATATTACCACTTATAACTTAAATAAAATAAAATTTTTAGATTTTTATAAACCTCTGGGCATTTAAAATTTTTCAACTATTACTAATTTTAGTTTCCGTGGGCACATGCAAATCAACAGTTGCAACAATGTATACATAAACAAGATGTACAAATTAACAATTACAGCAATCAAAACAATTATAATTATCAACACAAAGTTACAATTAACAAAATATACAAATTGACAGTTTATTCAAATATAATAGTCCACTTACTAGCGGTACTTGTACCTTCATGTAAGAGAGCGGTACTTATGCCTTCATGTAATAGTTACATATTTACACTGTCATTTTCTTTTATGTAATCTAACAATAATTTTTTTAAATATTGATTAATGTCACTTTTTTATGTTATCGGGTAATTTATTCCAAAAATTTCATGATATTACCAGAAATAAAAATAACAAATCTGTGGAAGACACAAAGTTTTGATAATTATTAAACTCTTTAAAATGAGAAAGTTAAACTTAATTTTAGGCCTTGTAAATGAGAGAGAAATTAAAATTCATGTATTTTCAACCACCAATGTTGTTACAGCTGGTATGTCCTTTCTTATGAATGAGCCTAACCCTCTATCGTCGCATCTATTATATGGATTGCCTTTGAGCTAGCTTTTAATTATATTTGTATAATTAATTAATATGGTTACCTCTGGTTTCATGTGTTTCTCGTTCCCCTGGTTACATTTTGTAGGCGTTGAAATAATCTTTTCTTTAGGTTGAGTTATTCCCCTTAGGAAACTTGCAAGATTTTCCGGAATAAATGCGTATTTACATTTAATCTAATATTCTCATCCGAATAGGGGCTATACCCTTCATAATAGTAGCATTGACCGTTGCCCTTGGGGTATGAAAAGGCGTCCATTATTGTTCGGAAGAGGGAGAGCTGGACGCTCTAAGGCGAAAGGGGTGTGGCGGGGGTCGCCTCGGGAGATCTCCGAGGCGATATGGCGACCGCAGGCTTAACGGCCGCCCGCCATACTGACAGGTGGGCCAAGGGTCCGGCCGACGGTCTACGCCCCCTTCATCCTCGTCCTTTTGATGCATCCTTTCAGGGCCTCTTTCCGACTGCCGGCCCTTCTGTGTTCGCCTCGACCACTATAGAGGGCATCCCATTTTCACCCCCTCGGGGCGGATTGGGTGGTTCGGGGAAAGTGAACTGTAAACCTCTTTCAGTCCCGGAGGCTATTTCGGACGGCGCGGGCAAGATGAGATCCCTGGAGCTCAGGTGACTTGTTAGATGGGTGCCTGATAAGCTTCTGCTGATATTGCGAGAAAAGTTTAATTTTTGACGCCATTATGCTTTATATCTGCGTGCGAGGCATTTTTGAACTGTACCTGCGACTGTTACAGACAAACATGTGTGATTTACTTTGCGCACCAGGAAAGTAATTACAATATAGGACGCGCGCTATGCAGTTTACGCACTGTTTATGCGACCAGAGCATGCTGGTGCATGTGTGTCAGGCATAGTAACCCATGGAGGTGTTAATACCCTTGAGCCCGGAGTTCGCGTTGTTTTAGACAGCTCTCATTTCTAGATTGTTAGTAATCTTACCGTAGTTGAAGTAAGATATTTCCCTAGTGATAAGGGAGACTATATTTCAATTTTGTTTTGATTTCAACATCTATTGGAATTATGAAGTAAATAGAGCATAAATCATGAAGCAATAATATCATTTTATATTACTCATAATAAAAACGGTGTACATTTCTACCATGTTTTGATACCGTCTACCGGTTTCGACGTCTATAGCGTCATTTTCAAGACAAACAGAAGGAAAAATTACTAATCCAAACCTTATATATTTACTCAAGTAAGAGAGGATGGGGAGGAAGGGGAAACATGGGAGAGGAGGGGAGGGTGAGAAATGGAAGTTTTAGGGTTTAGAGAAGGATGATGAGGGAAGCGGAAGAAAGGCCTGATGATGATGTCATAATCAGGGTTAGGGAGGGTTGGCAAGAATGAAGTCAGATTTTAAAACTGTGGTAAAAATCGAGAACATTTAACTTCCATCATATCCTTTAAAGTAGTATAATCAGGTGAAAGAGAAAATTTAGTGATCTCTGAGATTTCTAAAACATCCAGTTTAAAACCAACGTCAAATACATGTAAAAATTAATATTATTAAAACCACACTTGTGTCCCGTGTGTTTGAGGGTTTTGGTAAAAATGGACTTGAAGTCTTAGAGTTGGTCACTCCATTTATTTTCTTTAGTTCGAGTAAATTTTCGGCTCGTTTGGCCCACATACACACCATCACACTCGTCACACGCAAGAGCATAGACACAACTTTTTTCTTGAGGTACCATTCTGTCTTTTGCACAAAAAAGAACTTTTCTTAGAGACGTTGGGGAAAAAAATTGATCAATTGATTTGATCATTTTATGACTTCAATCTTCACTTCACTTCTCACAATTATGAAAAACAATCTCCATAAGTCTTTAACTTGACTCATTTTTTTCACTCGGCACGTTTCAACTCCATAACGAGGGTTTTTATGTGATTCTGAAACCTTGCTGCGGTGACTGATATTGTCTAGGTGTTAGAAATTGCTCATTTTTAAATGGTGTCATTCTGGAGTGCATACTCGTGCCATTTCCCATTTAAAATGGCCAGTTTTTTTTGCATATATCACAGAAAGTTGTGTAGTAGGGGGCTAATATTTTGGTATCTTTGCTTGGGTGAGATATTTTTCTTTAAAAGGAGACCACATTCATTCATTTCTAGGTGAAATGATATCTCGCCCAAGCTGCCTTAAAGACAAATTACAGAGGAATTTTAGATTTTATTATCTGGGTAAAAACTTTTTATATTTCCGCCAGTAAAATACATCCATGTGCTTTCCCATCACAAACGAGCACAACTACTTTACATTCGCCTTCGGTGTTGTTCATTGTTAAACTACCGTTTTTATTTGAAATCTTAAATTATTTCCAGCAGCACCAGGAAGACTATTTGTTTGAATAAATAATTTCCTCTGTAGCGTAACCTTTCAAGACATTATCGGCCGTCTTACGAAGTCTAACGTGTATGCCAGGCGTTTGATCTGGAGACAATTTTCCCCACCGGCAGCGTCTGATGGGAATACATGCTTGAAGAGTACTAGTAAAATCGCAGACAAAAGAGTAATTAAATAAAAATCTCCGAAAAATAGCATTATTCTTTCAATGTCGGCTACATCTTACAATCATGCAATGCCTTTGGCTTGGAGTAGACAGAACTGATAATTATGCATATAAATAAATACATACATACATACCAATCACGCCGTTCCCTTCCGGGGTAGGAAGAGTCACTAAGTTTCACTCATAAATATATTTTTGTACACCTAAATCTGCTTCAATAATTTCCTTCATACAGACCTATCCTTGCAAACCTCTTTTGCCTCATTTACCCCCATATACTGCTTCATTCACGCCCTCCTGTTTTTAAGACTCCTAATATTCCTCCTCCTAAGAATTTCCTCAACCGCAACTTTCTCGGCCTACCTCTACCTCACGCACTATTTATTTCACTCTCATATATCTGTTTCGTTATTCGACTCTCATCTATTCTCTCAACATGGCCAAACCAACGAAGCACACTCCTTTCATATATGTCCGTTACTGGAGCATCTAACCCACATTCATTTATTACCCACTCATTCCTGACCCTATCCATCCTACTTTTGCCGCAAATACTCCTCAGATAACTCATACTCACGGCGTTTAGTCTAAGCTTATGTCTATCCTGACATACCCATGTTTCACTTATACATTTAAATCACGAGCGAAATATGTATCAATAAACATGAGTGTGTTTTCATAAGAAATTGTTTACTAAGTAACAATTTAAAAGGGACCGCAAGTTTCAATGCTTGATTAATGAAAGTAGTGGCTTGGTTGTATCCACACTGAAATCAATTACCGACCGTAGTTTCAAAGCATTCCAAGGTGCGGAAATCATATAGCCCTGATACCTTGCGCCTATACGTTGATGATGACAATGGATTGCAGAAAGTTCAAAAATTATACCTAGAGATGGCCGAGTTTTAAACTGCTCGGAACGATTGCGAGCTCATACCTAAGGAAATATGTGGTACAACAACGAGCAGTTGGAGATTTTGGTAAGCTTTACTCACATGGATGGATAAATTAAGTGTCAGATGCGTTGTTTATAATGTCTCCAATCGCGATATCCAACTACATCAGCAATAATATCCCCACAAGAAAAACTCGATCGGTAGGGCTGCGTGTGATTTTCACGAGTGTTTTGAATGCATAAAAATCTCGCGCTGTTGTACTACGTGACTCCTAAGTTACGCGCTTGGAATAATTCCGAGTGGTCTCAAACACAACCTCCCTGGAGCCGTGTCTCGTGCGTGTAGTTTCAACGCACAACGCACGTCATTATCGAAGTATTGAAGTTCGGATTCATTTACTCATGTAAGAAGGCACAGAGGGGTGAGTTGCTTGCGGTGAGGGGATATAAGGGTTATTTTCTCGGGCGAGGTGTAGAAATAAGGGGATGGCAAATTGGGTAGCGGGGATGGTTTAAAATTGGAGATCGAATATTTTTTTCTCTTCAATTATGGGGAAACTTTTAGCAGCAATGAGTGCTTTTCAAGCATAACTACATCGGGGGCCTGTTATCTCAGTTGTCTGCTGATCTCTAGCTCCTCCGATTTGGGCATCTTACACTGATTGCCAGTGTAAGGTCAATATCCAGGGTGACGTCATTTTCTCGCCCTTCTTGTGGAATGCCTCCCGGCTATCGTACATGCAGGTGATGATACAAGTAAATATTGTGCTGGATCCCTTCAGGATTTGAAAATGGTTTAAGATCGATTGCAGATGGTCCCGAGTCACAACTTGCCTGCCTCCCTTCCCTTCGTCTCTCGGCTGATAACCACGCCCCCCGGTGATCATCGCCAGAGCCCGCCTGCGCTAAAAGACTTAATTAAGGGTTATTCACTTCTGACGCCAAGGAAAGGGATCGCCTCTTTCTCTCACCCTTGTGAATAAGAAAAAAGAAACAGACCCTACCATTCATGAACGGCTGAGATAAAAAAGTATATTTCGTGAGGGATAAATACACTTGATATTTTATTTATCCCGCCCTCTCCTTTCTGTGTGGTAATGGCCCCTTTTTTTTATTCTTATCGCAGGTAACCTTTCCTAAAGGTTCCCAATTACGTGCACGAGGCCATTAGTGAACCTTTTAAAAAGAGATTTTATCCATAAATGGGTACAAAAAGGATAGAATTCCCCCATGAGTTTCGTTTGAGGGGAAATAATTGGCTCACCAATGATGTATATGTGACCAAAAGATGTTATAACTTACACCGCTAACTGCACATTAAAGTAGCCAGATGCCCTTTGAGTGGGCATAAGGAAGTTTTTCTCGAAAGTACAGATTGCCTGGCGTAATTTATACTTCGCCCATCTGGACCGTTTACCTCCGATTTCGAATAAGCATCTCTTGATTGGAAGGAATGAACTGGCTAAACGCTGCACTGATTGTTCTTCCATTTCCTCTAAATGTTGATGACCATCGTTAACATTGTACAGCTGTTGAAATCCAGCCGTTTTCAGCACTACTTGACGGTAAATTTCCAAGGAAATACATACATACCCATCACGCCGTTCCCTTTCGGGGTAGGCACAGTCAAAATGTTTCACTCATTAATGCATAATTGTACACCAAACTCTGCTTCAATAATTTCCTCCATACTGACATATCCTTGCAAACTTCTTTAGCCTCATTTACCCCCATAAACTGTTTCATACACGCCCGCCTGTTTTTAAGACTCCTAATATTCCTCCTCCTAAGAATTTCTTCAACCACATTCAACCACAACTTTCTCGGCCTACCACTACCTCTCGCACCATTCATTCTACTCTCATATATCTGTTTCGTTATTCGACTCTCATCCATTCTCTCTACTTGGCCAAACCAGCGAAGCACACTCCTTTCATACACGTCCATTACCGGAACATTTAACCCACATTTATTCATGACCCACTCATTCCTGACCCTATCCATCCTACTTTTGCCACAAACACTCCTCAGATAACTCATACCCACGGCGTTTAGTCTACGCTTATGTTTATCCTGACATACCCATGTTTCACTACTATATAGCAAAGTGGGAAGAATTACACTTTTGTACACGGCAATTTCCGCTTCCTTAGACAAGCTCTCATTCCTTGATATGCTCCACTTGCTACCTAACACTTTCCTTCCAGCATTCGCACGTCTCTTTATCTCCTCATCTATCTTCCATCTTTCGCATACATCTTACCTATGTACACAAAATCATCCACCTGTTCAATTACTTCACCATTCGCCCTCATCACACAGTTATTCTCACCATTCTCCTTATCAAAACTACTACTTTAGTCTTGCACGCTTTTACCTTCAATTCCATTGTCTCCGTTGATTCACAAAACTTTTCTTGGAGCTTCTGTAATCCCTGTTGACTGTCTGAGATCAGAACAGCATCATCCGCATATAGAAGAACTCGCAAGTTTACATTTCCAATCAAAACACCGTCGTTTTCACTACATGCGTCTCAAACACATTTATCCATAAATACAGTAAACAGCCATGGAGACATTACGCATCCTTGCTTTACACCCCAATTTATTACAAACCAATCACTCAGAGCTCCGTTAAATCTTACACTTTTCCTACTATTGTCATACATCGCCTATACAACTCGCATTGAGCTATACAATTAATGTATATAGGTTTCTGTTGTTCCGGCGGATTGGAAGAATGCTATCATCGTTCCGTTGTACGAAGGGAAGGGAGGAAAGACTGAATGTAATAATTATCGGGCCATTAGTTTATTGAGTATCCCGGGAAAAGTGTTCAGTAAAATATTAATCGAAAGAGTGAGGAATATTACTGCCGACATAATTTGGGGTGTGCAGTGTGGGTTTATGCAGAGGATGTAGTGACCAGCTTTTTGCACTAGCAAGTGATAGAAAAATGTATGAGTGTCCGAAAGAGAGTGTACTGAGCGTTTGTCGATTTAGAGAAGGCATACGACAGAGTAAATAGACAGAAGTTGTGGAAGGTTTTGAGAGACTGGAGTGAATGCGCAGTTATTGAATGTTATGATGGCGATGTAAGGAAATATGCATTGAAAATAACTACAACTGCAAATGGCATGTTGGAGTTTTGAGCGTCTTTGTTAAAACAATCTTTTTATAATGTCATTCTAAAGGCAATTAGGTTGCAGAACCCATCATTTATCAAAGACAGTATTGATTGTCTCAATATATGTGAATGGTGGTTCTTAAACTTCAGTAAGTTACGTACGCTGTAAGAGCTATGCAGAAGATTTTCTTTCTCGCGCCGGAAGAAATACATATCGCATTGTATCGCGTGATTTTCTTCCAATAACTAGACCATAAGATACGAAAGTACGATAAGAAACATTTTTATGAGCACAGGGGTGTGAGGAATAGCAGTGATTTTTTTACTGTTGCTACATTTCTTGTGGAATTCCTCTAAACTTCCTACGATTTAAACCTTCCCTTTCTAACGAGGAGCGGAAGTTCATACTTTGTTACGTAATAGAGCATACAGTTTTCCCATGTGTGTTAAGACATTTATAGGCATTCCAGGAACCGATTATTAATTCACAGATTTATAGCGTGAATATTTTTAATATATATGTTCGTAATATGGAGTTTCAGTAACTTTTCTATTCTTTATGAACCTGGTATCTCTAGAAACACCTTCATAGGAAAATATTTAGACGATAAATTATAAACTTTGAGTTTCTGCCTCTAATAAGAAGTAAAAGTGCGTAATTTTGAACGTAAACATTTTCATCGGAATGTAATTTTTAATCTTTCATCTATTCTAAGGATGTAAATCCTTACTTTCAGCATGCAAATCTCAAGTGTCTCGGTAGCGATCTCGATGTGTTCCGTGGGGTAGCAGTTGAAAAAAAAAACAAACCGGGTTTCTAAATGAATGTTTTAGTAGTGTACTTGACGTTTGCTCATGACAAACGCAAACTGACGGCTTTATGTGGTGGGTAACTTTAGTCAATCCTCTTCCGTCAAAATTTCATTACTCGGAATTTGGTCGGGGTTAAATTATAATCCTCCCTTTTTACCCCAGAAGTCCACATTTATGTATCAAAATCATGACAGCCTAACTCCACCCTTTCACCCCTATCTCCGGCTTTCCTTTTAATCGCTTCCGTCCACCCTGAAATGACTTCATCCCAGCTCTCCGCTCACCCTCACCCCCTCTCCCTCTTGCCAAAATAATTAAAAATGCACCGGCCAGCCGAGCCCGCTCGACCGATCGCGTTCGCTCAACCGGCAGTGTGTGCCGTCTGGTTGATATATTAAAAGTTCTGCGCCAAGGACTACGTCATGCTGTAAAGGTTCTTTCATGAGAGTGAAGTCATAAAATACAGATACTATGCTTTGAGTGTAGGATGAATTGGAAGTTATACACTAATTGATTCTGAAAGAATGGTTGAGAGAAAAAATAATTTTTTTATCAAGGTCTTCAAAATTTTCAAGTGTCTTCGTATATTCTTCAGCTTCAAGAGGAGGAATGGAAATTGATTGTAACTAGGGGTTTTTCTTTGAGGGAGTTTGAACTTTATTTTGTATATAAACTCAACGTTTTTGGTAATAATACAAAAGAAATAAGCAGGAATTTTTGGAGAAATATGAAGTATTAACATGGGTGTACAATTTTTCTACTTAAAATAACTTCTTTAAGTAAAGGCCATCCTTTTACTGTGGTAAGGTTTGTTTTAGATGCGTGACTTGAAATGGAGCGGGGAGGGAAAGAAGTAAGACAAAACAGTTGGGCATGTTACATAACAAATCGTTCCTAAAATTCTATATTTTCCCTTTCCTTATAGGAAAAAGTATTTAATTTAAAGCCACAGAAGTTTGTGCACACTTCAGAAAGGGTTTGACAAAATAAAAATATATGTCACCCATTGCTACCATCTCTCTTTTCTCTTTTCCAACTGTTTGCATCTGAACTACGTAAGGGCATTTGAAGAATTTATGCCTTACATGTGACATTGTGTTTCATAACCATTATCGTTCTGCTAATTGATTTGTGGAATAAAAGTGATAATTCATGTTTTATGATACACTTCCAAAAACTTAATCATAAACCTTTCACTGATATGCTATTGGTAGTTACAGCCAGATATTACTACGCGTAAGATTTTAGCGAATAAAGTCTCGATATAGAGTAAAGTATTTCATCTTTCAATTGAAACTAAAGAACCAAGCACTAACAATTTACTTTTCAGAGTATTTTCTGAAATTAATAAAAGCTGTATTTGAATGATTCCTTCTTTATTTATGTATTTTGGGAGCCTGCCCCTCTCATTTTCTTGCTATCTTGAGTAATCTGGTATTATTCTGAGAAAAACCCCTTCATTTTTCTAATTTCATGTGTATGAAATATATGACTCAGACGATGTAGTTTCCTGCGTTCCTTGATTCATGCTTCTTTGTTTTTCATTTCACATTAAAACTTTCAAGAACCTGTAATTCTCACTAATTTCTCAATGATATAACCTCCCTAATATCTTGTAAAATTGCCATAATTTTCGTTAATCCAAATATCCATTGTCAGTTACTCACCAAAATCCCATATTTGTACGTCTTTCATGAAAATTATAAATAAAAAATTTAATTATTCCTCATCATATTTGAATATCTTTTTAAATATGTATTTCGTTTTTGTTACACTGAACACTCATGTTTTGTTCATTCGTTATCTCAGCTTAAACCTTTGTATGTATAAATATAATACTGCCGAGCTCAAATTATTTATTTGATGGCAACCCCAACACAAGGTTTCTTTTGGGGTGCCTCATTTCACGAAATTTATGTATTAAGTAATTGTATATTCAAATGTCTTTGTGAAATAATAAATATTATTATTATATACCATCTGTTCTTCATGCGTTTTTTCCATGTCAAAAATTGATGAGCTCTTGGCACTCGTATTTGTGGTACGGCTTTTATGATGCTACTTCTGTTTCCCTGAGCTTGTACTACCCTTGACCATTTTTTTCCGAAGGTTTGAGAACGATTTGATGAAAATAAACAACTATGTAATCAGTAGATCATTATAGGGTTGTTTTCTATCACCAGTATGGGAGCGGGACACTTGCATTCGCCATTATGTAATTCTTACCGTCGGTAGAAGCCGTCGACGCGAGAGAAACGGCGTCCGTTCAGTGGTCCATTCGAATCATGTCACGCGAGCGGACGTCTTCGAGTGCAGTTGGGAGGAATTGGGCGAGGGAGCGGTGGGGATAAATGTTCGATGAGGATGTGGTTCGCGGTGGAGGGCGGGCGGGAGAGGGGGCCACTAGCGTCTGTGGTTGGCCGCTTAAATATAAATACATCCTAGCGGACCCGCCAGACGTCCTGCCCGAACGTTGGCTTGCCTGATATTAGCGGGTTCAGCTAACGTTTAATCGATAGTCGAATTTTCGATACACTGTATAGAATCATGTGTGAATCAAAGTGACATTTGACATTGAGTTTGACATTTCGATCTTTTCGTTTCGTCAAAACAGCGCCAAGCTACGACGCAAGTGCGACGACTTGCGCATGTATTGATGCGTACGTCAAACAACACAGAATTTGACATCAGCGCTACCTATGGTACACAAAAATAATTATAAATTATCATCAGATGGTTAATTATTCATGAACTTCTCAGAAGATTTTAGCGGACAATTATTCGTGATCGTATGATTTTTTTCATTTTAAAAATATTGGGGTAGTGAGGGGGTGAAATTTTGGGGTTATATTTTCTGATATGCGAAAAATATTTTTTTTAATTCCATCCAAAAAATTTCCTAGAACCCGATTGCAGCGCCACGTACCGGGACCAATGGTGAATGTAAACCATCCAGGGACCCACTCAAAAACACAAAAATTTCACCAAAATCGGTCCAGCCGTTTAGGAGGAGTTCAGTGACATACACACGTACAGAAGAATTATATATATAAAGATATGTACACATACACTCCTCTGCCCTGGGCCGTCTCGGGTAGCTGCGACCGCTGATAGGACCCCGGGCCCGATCGAGTGTGAGTGCTTGTTGGAGAGGGACCTCAGCCGCCCTTTTTTTGTCCGTCTTGTGGAAGGGAAGGAAAAGAAAAAATAAAAGAATTGTGTAGGTCTTGAGAATTACCGTCCACCTGCCACCCATCCCCCGCATCGAAAGGCTCTCTCCGCCTCGGCTGCTCAATACGCCTTTGGACCTTTCCTCCCCGTCCTCATGACAACGGCTCGCCCTTCCCTTTCCTCCTCCTCTCTCGGAGGAAAGAAATGAAGGGCGCGGGGCGCTTTCCAATTGGACCCCGTGGCCTTTTAGAGATCTCTCAGACTCCTTCCCCCGCTTCCCTCCAGCGCCCACCCACTCTTCCCCGCCCCCCAACCCATCTACCTCCCAATCACCCCCATTTCGTTCCCCTTCACCTGGAGGGGCTCTTTGCCTGTATCCTGGCTCCCTCTGTGTCCTTCGGGAGAAGTTTCCTTCTCCGTCGGCCCTTCTGCCTATTCCTGTGCTCGAAACCCATTTTTTATTCCTTCATCCCGGCCTATCTCGTGTTATCGCAGTCCATTAATTTTTTTCTTGTTATATTTAGGAAAAGATACGAATTATAAAAATAGATAAGCAGAATAGAGGGTTAAAAGGGAAGCCAAAGTTTGATGCGACAAAGGAAAGAAACTTCGTCTTTGGAATGGACTCGTGTAGGAGGAGAGACATTGAAATATGAAAAAACCTTTTTACTACTTTTTTTTAAATACATGTAGGCAACCAGATCGTAGGGATAAGATGTCCTTTGGCATTAGACCACGATAAGTTGATTTAACACTGAAAGTAAGTAAGTACCTAGTTGCGTTGAGCATGATTTGAATTTAGGGATTTTTACTCAAAATGGTGCAACAGTTTTACGTTTTCTGGATTTTCTTGCTTTTCAAATTAATGCTATAATGAAGAAATATTTGAATAAATAATTTTGTCTATTGGTAGGCGTGATGTAACTTGTATATGAAGTTAGACGAGCTCGTTGAATTCCTTCCTGTTAAACTTCAAATTTCAACCCGGATGATTTTCAACACGGATAAATTTACCCAACTCTTATCGACGGTGAGAGAGTTCTATAGATAACATGTGCCTTTGTAGAATAAATCCACTAGTAGGTTGAAATGTCTTGAAAATACCCTATTTTTCAGCCTAAGTTAAAGTTTTGTAATGAATAAGGTAGGAATCAAGAGTGGGTTATGGAAATGGTTGAGTTTTGTTGCGAAAATCATCCTAGTAGTAAATGGTGGCAAAGTTAGCTTTTTTGTTTTAATATGGTTTTTAACCTTTAATCCTCAAATCCCTCAACCTCCATTGTGTAGAACCTATTCCCAAATCAAGTGCCCCATCCTCCTGACCCCTGGTGTCCCACACCCTTACTCGTTACCCTCAAATTTTACCCTTAAACTTCCTTCGCTCCCTTTCCGACAGTACCCTCTTCATCCTTCTTTACCTCTCTGTCGGACTTATTTATTCGGGGATCTCAAAAGCCTCCATTACACTCATCCATGTCCTCGCAAGCCAAGTTTCCAGATCGTAAAGCACTGCGCTACTTTTAAAAAGTTTGTCTTTCATTATGACCCCATTTTCTTTCACATCCTCTTTAACAACTTTTTCACTATCAATTTCCTATCTACTATTTCAATTATCGTATGTCCAATAACGTTTCTTTGAATGCAGCTAGCTAATCCAGTCATTTCCCTAATTTATATAATTTGTGATATCAAGTTGCGTCCAGTTTTGTGAATACATAATATTATTTTTAACATAGGTTCTTCCTTCAACATAGGTTACTTGGTAATTCTGCCCAGTCAATACCTCCATCGGTGTTTATGGACGATCAGCCTATAAGCACTCTACTCTAAGAATAATGAAAGTATCGAAACGTCGGTAGCCATGCAGGAATTAACCGGGTGGAATTTGCGAACGGCATATAATAATCATATATTACGGGAAATCAACGCGTATTTTACTTTCGTATTTTTGTTTGTTAATGTTGGCTAAGGGCTATGATCATGTAACTTCTGTTCTGTAACGTTTTTTCGGCCTCATGCCCGCTTTCAAAATGATAGCAAAATAGTCGAATGAAAATCTTGTCCACTTAATCTACCCTGTCAACCCATGTTAATGTTTGCAGCGCCTTGAAATAACCAAATTCCTCCAATATTGTGCAAAAATTTTTAAATGTATACACATCATGATCTATCATACTTTTTCATAAAATATAGTTGCTGTAAAAATTTTGACCGTGGCTGATTAATAATTCAGTACCTGGAATTTATTACGCATATTTGTAAATCTTTCTCTTATAATTACTTGCATATAATATTAAATCATTTATTTTCTAATCCCTAATTTGTAATTAATAAGACTCAGTTTATCTGTGCAGTTATAACTAGTTGATGACAATATTGCTTTTACCAAATTAATCCACCTTCTTAGCATTGAAATCCCAATGAGACTGTATGCATGACCTATATATAGGATTTCTTCTGCGAACAATTTCGATTATTCGTATATTTTTCAAGTTTCATTGCTGATGTGCGAAGTTTTTAATTCATATTTGTTGCATACATATTTTGTCAATGGTTGGCACGGCCTTTATTCACGAGTATTTCGTGGAAGCACGGTTTTTTCCACGCAAAGAGGGTAAGTTGTTCACAGTTTCCTTTGGTGATTCCCTCAAGCCAAGTAAACAGAAGTAGTGAGTGTGATAGATGAGAAAGTATTTTCGCTATCAAAAGTCGAAGAGCTTCCAGGGTTGCTGGGAGATGAAATTAAGTTCACGAACCTGTTCCCCACCTGCCAGAAATATCGCTCCCTCGCCAAAATGATTTCCGATCGATAGCCTCAAGGGAGAGTGTTTTACGTAGAAATTCTTGATAAAAGTGAGAGGCCGTGAACCCATGACTCAGTAGTGAAGGTTAGAAGAATATGGTCATGTTTTTCACAAGCAAAAAACATTTGGCTTCTTCATGCTTTTCCACGGATTCTCCGTCTATAACGGAACATGTAGATACCTTCCTAAAGCTATTCATTTGCTTAAATGATCATCTAGTATTTGACGGTTTTTGGTTTGTAGGATTTAAATTTTTCCCGGCGAATGACTGCAATAAATTCTTCTCGGGTTTCTGTCCGGGTGAGATGCTCCATCTGCTCCACTGGCAGTGGAGCAGATGGAGCATCTCACCCGGAAGGAAACCCGAGAAGAATTTATAGCGGTTTTTGGTATATTCCTGCATCTAAGAAGTTTTTAATTCCAATTCCATATCTCAAAATTTACCTTCAAATTTATAAATCAAAGCAATATCTTCAATGGTTTGCGAACTAACGAGTTAGCGCGACAGTGGCTTTGCAAGCACGATCTTCGTCTCATGTGCCGCTATGTAGACCTAAGGCGTGAAGTTATAGTTCGCATAAACCCCCCTCGAAATTTGTACAACTACAAATTTCAACCCTTGGTATACATGCACCCGAGCGAATGGCTTTGTACCGCATCATTCGTCAATGGATTGGAAATGGTTATCATACTTATTGCGTAAGGATTCCGCGCGTAGAGAGTGAACACCCGGCTGTCCTGATATTTAGCAAAGATGCTGATTCCGGTTATTGGTATATAGCTATTAAGAGTTGGTTTTCAGAGGGGAACGTTCGTTTAAAGACTTACCAGGCTTGCGTGGGATGGAAAAAATCTGCGTCGTACGGTGCTGCCACCTTCAGCGGTCTGTTAACAAGGTTCCACGTAATCGGCGACAAAGGGGGGCCGCCGGAACCCCTACTCTGTCGGCCACTTTGAACCCACTCTTGCCTGCGACCCCTGCCTCCCCCCCCCCCCTTCCCGGCACATTCACTCTCCCATTGGCCGTTCTCGGACAAGACACGACGTCGTCAAGCAGCGTAAATGTTCCGAGAAAGTAGAAAGGGGGAAGAGAGAGAGTGTTTCGGTGTGTGCGAGCTGAAAAGTGGGTCAGGTTCTCACCGCCCGAGTGAGAACTGTAGGGTGAGACTTAAGGATGAGTGAGGCTGGGGCGGAGTAGGGGTATAGGGTTAGGGTGGGGAGCGAGGGTCTGGAGAGAAGCCCTGGCCGTTGTTTCTATCCCGGCACGCATTTCTCTCTCTTCTCAAAGGCCGGGAACGTGAGTGGAATCTTTAACATCCTCCAATTCTCTCTCATCCGTCTCGTTTCTTTCTTTCTCTCCCGGGGACCCCAGTGCAAACAACCGACGTAATTTACCTCCCTTGGAAAAAAACGACACAGTGCTTCGAGAGGAGTTGCATTCACCCCCTCGAAATCACTCCGTGTAAAACGCGCACTTCATTCCGTACGTTTCCGATGTATTTTAGTTTTTACTTTCGCCTGTTACATAAGAATTATACCGCGCCACTCTCGAATAAATGAAATTAAGAGTTTTGATTGATTTTTAATCCTTTGTAATGTAATTTTTTGGATTTGGATTTGGTCAAAGGCAGAGAAAAAGATGGGGATATGCATCTTTTGAAAAACTTACGCATAATTCTCCGGTAGTCACGAAGCCCGTTTTCTACGATTAATTTCTTCAGTCCTACAAATGTTTTGTCACGTCCTAAATACTAAACGGTGCTACGTGAAAAATATTGAGGCCCAACAGTCGGTTTGCGCGGTATTGATAAGATAATTTTAGCTCTTTTGAGTTCTCACAAGATCTTTAATCTAAAAGTGCTCGTTTGGAAACAAGAGAAACAGTTGTCTGCAGAAATAATAAATTAAAGGGAAAGGAAAACCAGAAAATACGGAGTATCGAGTGATTTTTTATCAATTTTATTCGAAAGGATATTAACGAATATGTGAGTTATATTCACGTATAGTACCTCTGCAATCGATAAATATCTGCAATCGTCAATCCTAATTGGTTACATCAATAAAACTTTCTTTGATCTGCTAGTTAGGGTTTGATACTGCTGGTATCCTTCGGGAAGATGGTTTGTTGGAGCTCTTTACATCTTCCTTACGTTGCTAAAACGATGAAATCGATCGCAATTATTTACTTTTACATACGTTGTAATTTTGTGAATGCAATCAATGCTTCTTAATTGGCTTTCCTTCTTCTATAATTGTTTTCGAAAGTCATTCATGCAAAATTATGCTCTTAAAGAATGGTTCTACTGCTCTGCCCAGTTTTTCAGGTACATACATTCTCCCTGGGATTTTGACTCACTCATTATATGTGATTATTTTTCTGTTTATTTTTCGACTCCTTTCAAATCTCTATGCTTGGTAGATGTTACAATCCAGGATTCATCCGCCGCAGCTATGCGTGCTCTCTGCATGTTTTTGGTCAGATGCTACCTTAAATTTTTTCCTTAATCGATGATATGGTTCCATGTCTTAGACTTTGAAGTTGTAGGACATGAAGACTAATGTATGAAGCATCAGTATGTACTCTCAGATTTCGTTCTGAATTATGTCTGCTGCTTTTGGAATCTCTTCTGGAGTGGTCTTCTGACTGTTTTGCATCGAATAGAGGTTTTGGTGGATGCAGTGCGTACAAAATCGGAATAGATGATAACGGATTCAAAATGCGGATATAGAATTTGAACACTTCCTGAAGAAGATGTCATTATCTCAATATCGGATGTATTTGATAACAGGAGACAAGTCATGTATCAGGGCGGGTTTCTCTGCTATGCATGTGCATATTTTTCACCGTGCACAGCTATTAGCACGGCTTCTACATTCAACTATCCAAGAAATTTAGATTTTCATCTTAATGTGCATGTTCTTAATAAATGAAAAGCGACAGTCCTTTTGCCATGTTGCATCGGAACAAATCACATTTTGCGCCACATTTGATATTTTCATTTCTTCTCACCAAGTTTTCCCATCCAAAGTCTTTCAAACTTTATGGAATCGTTTAAGGATACCAGATATTTTTAATACTTTGAAACCACTAGATTCGTGTTCGCAATTTTTTCAATCCCTCAGCCAGATTTTAGTGTGTCTTAATAAGAATTTTTCTAGTAGTCAGAAGTTTAGTCATTTCTGATGTCTAGTCCGCTCCGTATTATCATTGGTAGATATAAATTTACACTCCTGGAAAATAGGAGACACTTCTCAATAGGAGAATCTCTGGTCCATGGCTGACATTTTTTTCTATTTTAATTTATAAGCGTCACTTTAGAATTCCAAGGAAAACATATCTGAGTACGCATTGCCGCTTTTTTCACTGCCGCGATGGGATTGATTTGTTTCAAACTTTTAATTTACCAGTTCACGTTTTAAACAGTCTGCTTGACTTCACGAATCAAACATTCTGTAAGCTTACACTCAATGAAAGTCAATTTACAAAACGCTGTAAACTTTTGAATTATATTCTTGGAAAAATGAAAGTTATTGAGGCCATGCCTTGATTTTTTATTTTATATGTGGTATTTGTATGTGTCATGTTCTTAAAATATCAGGATATGACTGTATTTATGAAATTGCTTTACGATAGAAAGCCTTCTTCAATTCAACATATCTTTCGCTTGCACCAATTCTAGTTTATTACTACCATCATTATGACTACGGGAGTATCATCTGAGAGCAAGGTTTAGCCAATGGGGTTCCTCGCCTGGCTTCACACGAACGAAATTGAATAAATGAGAACTTCCTGCGCGAAGAACACTCATATTCTAGAGCACGGCTTGTAAACGTATTTTGGCCAATAAAAAACACAAAACAACCAGAGAAAACGCCAGAATATGGTGCATATGGACGCCGATGAAATTCGACAACAAGGAGCTTAAAAATGCATGAATGAGGTATACGCTCGCAGATTCTACATGTTTTAGTTTTTTATTCATTCACCGATAGATGTCTGCACGTGAAGTCAACACACGACGTCGCCAACACTTGAAGCGAGCATTTCTCACATTACGCACCTAAGCTATCGTAAGATTCAGTGAAACTCCTCTTAATGACCACTCCTAACAAGCGATCACCCCTCTCTGCGACCATTTATCAGCGAAACAGTCGATAGTGGCTTAATTTAGATTTCACTGTATGTGTACATCAAATTAATATGCACTGAAATGTCCCAAGAGAAGCTGAATTTTGGGAAAAGAAGCACCATCTACATAGGTTTTAACAAAACCGTCGCTCCAAGAGTTTTCCATTTTCATCAAATCAGCCGCCCGTTCTTTTGCTTAATATGTACTTCTAAAAAATGAATCCCTGTAGAACGACCACCCCTTTTAAAGACCAGTTAAGTTGGGAGTCACTAGAGTCTCGATGGCAACACGCTAGCCTAAGCTTGCTTGAGAAATTCAGAACTGGTGTGTTTCAGAGCGACACACAGAATATGATCATGACGTCTCACTGCATCTCAAGGTCTGTCAGGAGCGATCAAATAAGAGAGATACACTGCCGAACAGATAGGCAGGAAAACACGCTCTTTCCGCGCACAATAAGTGACCACACATAATACACGTCATCATTTCACCTCCCAAAACCCTCTCCCTTGCTTCTTTATGTGACTTTTTGACCTAACTGCATATGCAGTGTTCTTGGTTTGGGCAAAACAATGCATATGCAGTGTTCTTTGTCCTTACACCCCCAACCACACGCCCTTGTGGTGGCTCGCAGAAAAGTATGTAGATGTAGGTGAATTTGTAGCGGAACCGTCGGTGGTCGCTTAATACAGGTTTCACTATAATAGAAACTGGAATAATTATCTTTCTAATGGACTGTGGTTACGAATTTGTGACGTAATGGCCTTAAATATCAACTTGAATGAATAGGGCGACCATGGGGGAATCACATCTACATCAGCATGGACATACTACCCTGCGAGAAGCCGCATGGGCGTGTGGCAGGGGGTGTTAGATCACCAGCTGTGTAAAGATGTAAGGTTTAGGGAGGTGAAATAATGGCGTGTTTTATGAGAGTGTACTTATTTAGTGGAGATCTGATTTTATTGTGGTCGCTTATTGTGCGCGGAATGGACGAAATCTTGTACCTATCCGTTCGGCAATGTATCTCTCTTATTTTATCGCGTCTGTCAGGCCTAGTGATGTAGTGAGGAGTCATGATAATATTCTCTATGTCGCTCTGAAAAATATCAGTTACAAATTTCTCAAGCAACCTAAGCCTAGCGTGTAGCCTCAGAGTCTCTAGGGGCTTCCACCTTTATCCCTCTAGAAGTTGTGATACAATATATGCTCGCTCGTAGCAGCTTTTTACGAAGCTTGCTGCATTTCTTTGTATTTTTTTATTATTGGTTAAATCTTTATGACCAGAGTGCCAAATTCTCGCGGCGTGTTGGAGATGTGACCTAACGAGAGTGAAATAGCATATATCTTTGACTTTTTCATCCGAGGACCTTCCTATCATACGCTTAACAAAACCTAGTTTCTTTATTACTGTGCCGTATATGTTTTGAACATGCGTTCCCCACGATATATCCGAAGTTATGGTAATTCCAAGATATTTTAGTGCATCTGAAGATTTTATGTATACTCCATCCATAGTGTAGATATGGTATTTGTGTGATGGCTTTCGCATGAAGTGAACTGTGGTGCATTTTCTAATATTTAATTTTAACCTTACTAGGCTGGCACAGCATAATGTGGGTCTGGATTTTTACTCGACCCGCACCAATTTCGTCATGCCATATCCCCATTGGGATTCGCACATGGGACGGGGAGGGGTGGGCAATGCGACACAATGCGGTTTTGCGGACGCGGATGGGGCAAGGTGTCGACAGGACCCCTCCCTGAGGGAATGTTTGAGGGAGCTCGTGTTTCACGAGGATGCGATGCAATGGACGGGATGAGGAGGGTGTGGGGAGCAAGGTGGTGTGAGAACACGAGGAAAGGCTGGGGTCTCTGGTCGTCGTACTTCGAAGACCATTCGGGTTGAGCGGTGGTCTCCTACCAGGCCGTGACAACAATGGAACGCCATGCCCCGGGAGTGAGTTGAGGGACTGCTGTTGGAATGGAAGAAGTACGGGCTTCACAACTTCCTTTGGGGGACTACTTCCCGCCGACAAGAACAAAGAAGGCGGAGCGGTGGGGGAGGTGGGGGGAAAGGAGCATAAAGATGCCCCCAGCCTTAAGGCTTTTGTGGTCGTCCGGACTCACCCCTCAGAAACACCCCCTCCTTTATCTTATTCAGGTGTTCATCTACCCCTCCTGAACCATCCATTTCTTGAAGCCACCGCTACCCATGACCGCTCATCCCCATCTCCTGTTCCGTCGGCCTCCTCCGAAAACTCTTGCATCCCTCTCCGCCGCCCGTCAGACAGTCCGTTTTTCCTAATGGCCACAAACCACGTGCCCGTGGGGGGAGTTTTCTCCAGACGTCCATTTGGGTGATTCATAAATCGAAGCGAGTTCGACTTGCGTGACGAATATACGGGTTTAAAGACTCGGTGCTATACCTTGGTTCTCATTCTGCCAATTCCTTTTAAAAGATCCACCCTAGCGAAATGAATTTTGGGATTCGCGCTGGAACAAACTTGTTCGTTTTGTCAGTTGTCAAGACATACCACGTCGCCTCACCCTGTTAGCCTTCACACTTCTTTCTTGTCGGTTTACGTCCATTCCTGTGTAGATTCGCCAGAAGGCTTTTCCTGTCCATTAGCAGATGGAAATTTTCTTATATGCCCACAATTGTGTATTCCAGCTGTTCCCTTTGGAAGGACATTTATCTCCGCGTCGCCGAGGAATTTGTTGGTGAATTGAATTTGCTAGGCACTGTGATTGGAAAAAGTATCCGGCAAGCCACTCAAAACGTGTCCTTGGCATTGCAGTACATGATCAACATACAAACTTCTACTTGTCAATTTTGCCCTGTGGTACTGTACAAGGTGTACGGCGTTATGAAAAATATGTAAAATAGTTTAAACAGAGTCCTCTCATTTAAATGGCCCTGTTGGGTGTAATTTCATTGACGTAGTAAAACAGTAATTAATCTAAATGAATGGATAATTTGACAGGAAGTGATGTTATCCATGGTCCAATCGTCCTTCCGTGAAGTTCGAGGTGGTAGCCTGAAGAGAATGTCCCTTTCTCTTAGCATGAGAGAATCCTGTTTCTGATCATGAGTGTTTATGCCTTGTTGAGTTGTAAAAATAAATTCCTGCGCCACTGGTTAGTTCAAAGGTCAATAATTAATTTCACAATCCGGATTTTGATGTCTGGCATATTCTTAAGGTACTCGCTGGCAAGGTAAGAAGGTCTCATAGTCATAGAAGGGTGGAGGGATGGGGAGGGGGCACGATTACATTCTAAAGCTCTCCCGACCCGTATCCCCCCAATCCACCTACCTTCGTTATGAAAACCTTCGCAATACCTTCATACCTTGTCAGTGAGGACCTGAAGATGATGCCAGGCATCGAAATCCGGATTGTGCAATTAATTATTCTCTTCAGGCTATCACCTTTAACTTCACGGAAGGACGATTGGACCATGGATAACATCACTTCTTGTCAAATTAACCAATCATTTAGATTAATTACTGTTTTACTACGTCAATGAAATTACACCCAATAGGGCCATTTAAATGAGAGGACTCTGTTTCAAACATTAAATTGCGCATTAAATTGGTCAGTGAACTGACCAGTGGAGTATACAAGTTATTATTACTAATCAACATGGAACTCCACAAAGTTGAACCGAGCTTTATTTCATTTGGTGATGCCTTGTGTTGGAATATTAATCGCGAGGTATGTTGTTTCCAGGTAAAGATTGATCCCTCGTTAATCACTTACCATCTTTCCATTTTGATTTCATATTTACGAAAGATATAATCGTTTACGGCCTGTGAAAAAATCGTTTTCATTAATCCCGTTGGAGTTTGCTGCTTAGCTTTTTATCAGCCACATTTTCGAGTTTGAACGCTTATGTATACCATGAAGGGGAACAATGAAAGTCTTCCACCGTAATGATCCGAAGAGACACTCTCGCAACTTCAACTAGAATATGCAACGTGTTGCCCGAAAAAAAATCGACTTGAACAGAATAATGACGCTGTTAACCATTAATTGTAGCGCCGATCGAAAATGCCTCTGGCGCAAATGACCTTAGCCGTCGGTCGCCTCCCCAAATATCCAATCCAATCGAAAATGCCAATTTATCGACTGATAGAAGGTTGAACGTTCATTGAATTCTGTTCCAAGTTCTAACTAACTAGCTAGCAGAATATTTTGTGTAAAGACCACGCTCATTAAAATAACAGTCAACGTGCGAAATATGCCCCTCTCACTCGGTAAAAGTTTCGACACTTCCTAACACCAGAGTTTTATCAATCAATTTCATTTTTATGTAAAATATCTTGCCTATCATAAATATTTCGAGAGACTTTTGACAGAAGTTGTAGACCTGCGAGGTATACATCCTCCCTTTTGAGCGTTTCTTTGTTAGGTATCCCATCTTTCCATCCGCTCCCAATGCCAATCTTTCGTTATTTTCTCATCTGCTTCTTGATCTATCTGTTGCAGCTGTGATGAGTTATTTTCATACAAGCTATATGTTCTTTTCCATTTATAATGAAAATATTTTGAGTAGATAACCAAAATGCTAGTACTATGGAGAACATTTTCCTTAAACCCTGCGACGATGTGTATCATAGAAGATATGTTTTTGTTTTAAACACTTGCCGGAGATATAAAGGGCTTCCTTTATGTGGATTATTTTCAACGGCGGGAAGTTAGGGAAATACTCGGGAAAATAATGGTGCAGTTAACCAGAAATTGGGTGTTGTTAAATGGGTACTTCGCATGGAGCTTAGCTACTTCTCCCTGGTTAGACCTCATTTTGAATACGCACCCGGTATTAAGGTTCCTAATGAGGTAGGCTTAGAATTAGAGTTTGCGTGCAACGAAGATCCCCAAGATTTGTTGTAGGTTGTTAAGATAATTCCACTTGTGTTAGAAGCCTTCTTCTGCCACTATAATGGCCATTGTTTTTAGACCGTCCCGTCGGATAAAATTGTGATTTCAACATTGAGGTATTAAGCACCAAGCCGACTTATTTTCTGACTTTACCGCTGAGGACAACCTGCCACTGATTCATTATAATTGTTGGTTGGTTGAGTACTAATTATTTTATTTGCTCTCGAATGATTTTTTTCCAATCAGTAATTTTAAATAACTGTACGTCGTAGCTTTCTATATATATTTTGTTTTTTCATTCACTAATGTGCTAGCCAAACACATTGGATCTTTCAGTTTTTATAATATTGATATCATATCTACAGTTTGGTGTATTTTGGTTCACCACCTGACGTGTACTTTCCAACTCTTTGATAGTAGAGATATACTTTCGAGGTTAAACCATAGTGTGTGTTGTTAAAAGAACTCACCCTCTGCCACTCATCATTTTGGTGGCTTGCTAGGTAGATGAATTTATCGGGCCATCCTCTCTTGTCAGTATACTGCTATTCGCCACGTCCTTCACGCCAGAGGTGCGGTCGCATGTTTACACCCTGTGGGGTGCCTCAAAACGCTTGGGAAAGGAAGATGGTCCACTGACGGGAATATTACCATCTCAAACACCAAAACGTTTTATTTTCCATGCAAGGTTTTGCCTCTCAGGTTCTGTAAATCCTGTTCATTTCTTGCCACGATGCGTGCGAGTTGTGTTCATCCGATGTGTTGTATTCTGTTTTGTTATTCACCGTCCCGCCTCCGCGATATAAATCAGTTCGTGTTATGATCTCCGAGGAAGTATCCAGGCCAATGTGCCAGTTTGTAAGCTTGTCGGCCTTTGCAGATGAGGGCATTCTTTCTTCTTGACATGGACCCCGCCTCCCCGCCGAGCAGCGCTTTCATACTGTCCGAGACGTACGGTCGAGTGTTTTCGCAGCACTGTTGCATTCATTCTACTCACGTGGCCCAACCGGCCCCTGCTGCCCGTTCCTTCGAATGGCATTGTGGGCCAGGGAAGAGTTTCCCAAATAATCTGTTGATCTGAACAGGAGGTTTTTTTCTTTGGTCCTTGCGGACAGTATTGGGTTGTTTGTATAGGTATTAGCAATAGGTACGCAAATAGTTTTATATGGATGTAAGAGTTTCGAAATAGGGCGAAGGGGAAAAGAGAATGCATTAAATGAATTGAATGAATGCATTGAAATGCATTGAATGAATGCATTAAATAGGCATAAATACTTAAAATTGCACCGTTACCCTATGGGAGATTTCAAGCAAAATCCCTTCAAATCTATAAGTGTATGAGAAGTATCTATAAAAACTATTTCATCTCATATGGCTGACTGATAAAAATACTACATGGAGATGAGATTTGGCGCGAATGTTTGTTCAAGTTTTTTATCAATAGGAATTAATAAATGTTAGTGAAATCAAAGAAATGCTGAAGAGTAATGAAGAGTAGAAGAGAAAGGACCATATGAAACACCGTAGAGAAGATAAGAACCAGATGAATTGGACACACCCTGAGACACAATGGGTTTCTGAAGAACATAATTGAAGGCAACATTGAGGGAAAAGTCCCCAGAGGAAGACCTAGGAATAAATTCATGGACCAAATAAAGAGTAAAGTACATAGGAAGAGATACCAAGAGGTAAAGGAACTAGCATTAGATAGGGAAGGGTGGAGGGCTGCTGTCAACCAATCTTATGATTGAACAACCAAAGATGAGTGAAATAAATTTGAAGCCGATTTGTTTTTTCATATTCTTTAACTACCAGCCACATTAAAAAGCATATGAATCGGTAAAGAGGTTTCTTTATTCTATAACAAATGAAAGATATTGGGGATGAAATTTTAGGCATTGAATTGCTTCAAATATAGTACTCAATTCTTTCATACAATTTTCATGACTCCGTTTCCGGTCGAATTCCGTCTTTAGAATTTATAATCTCCCGGACAATCGTAATATAGGCCTTAAACGAGAACATATGCCGGAAGTCTTAAGCTCCTCTGAACGAGTGATCGATATGCAAATTACAATGTGATTTTAGCCAGGGTATTTTCATTTCAATCTCGCCATGAGAGGTTGATGACTTTTACTTGAATAAATTTTGCAAGTTACGCTGATAGAATCCGTTATAATTCTTATTTTGTTTCATTTTCTTGCCAAAGAACTTCGTTGGTCATGCTCTCCTAGTTTTAAATTTAAATGAATACTTTGATAAATACACGCGGGGAGATGATTTCCAAACTTTAGTGAAATGTTGTCTTATGGCTGAGTTGAATCCTTTGGGTGAGTGAACGTAGTGTTATACTAAGTTGTATCAAAAAGTCTTTTGCAAATTTTATAATTGTGCAAAATTTTTTGGCGTGCTATTTTGAAACATTCGTGGAGAAGTTAGCAGTGAGTGTAGGTTTTTCGTTTCGAGATGTTATATTTTTATAAAAATTGTAATTAAAATTTTAACTTGATGTAGGAAATTATTGATATAAATTTAGTGAAATAAATAAGTCACTCGATAAATTAAATATGTGGGAAACTTGTTTTCAAGCTGTATTAAAAATTAAAATTATTTCCGTGATTCATGTATTCTTCCTCTTGTCTCTGCTTACCATATCGCTACTCATTGCCGGCGGCAAACTGCATTAAAAATGTCCTTTTGTAATTATCAATCGTTTTCTTTCAAAGTCCTCGCAGTTTATGATTTAATCTCAAATATTCCTTTCGAGAGAGAAATTGACCCCGACTCTTCGTATCTTCGCATATGTGTGGTGAGCCAACCTTGACGGTGTTCTCATTTTTACCTCGTTTATTTGGATATTTTTCAAGAATTTTTAAAAGACTCTAATTAATAATAAAGTGTCTCTTGAGTGCGCACACCAACCATATCACATGTAAAAGGGCGGGTATTTATGGCATATATCTCGGAAAGTTGTCCGGTAAGGGGTGCAATATTTTCGTTTCTTGGGAAGAATAAGATATTTTTTCTTAAAATGAGCCCAAAATTATTGACTTCTAGGTAAAATGATATTTCGCTAAAATTACCTAAGGTAAGATTTCACTGAGCAAATGTGAAATTTTGAAATGAATTTGGCCTTAAGCTACCCTGAAGGCAACTCCCCTAGAGACAACAGGTGAAGCTGTGATATTCCCTTCCGCCTTGAATGCGCTAACGTGGCTCGAGTGGCCACAGCTCAGCATATATATTCTCATTCCAGCTCGAAGGGATTTCTATGTGTACGAGGATGGTTGTAATGTAAATATATAGTCGGAATCCGTGCATTTTATTGGTTGTCGTTTGGCGTCACGCAAACGATGTGATGGCATTTATCCCACCACGCGCGAGCCATGCCTCGTTCCACCTAGAGGAATCAACTCTCCAAATCTCTGGGCCCTCCCCCCCCCTCTCCTCTTAATCCTCCCTCCTACCTTGTCCACCCACCCTGACTCCCATACCTGTGGCCTAGCCCAAAGGAGCGAGAAACCGTAATCTCAGCTTTAGCATTGTCCGGGCCTCGGTCTAACCTCTATCCCTTTTGCCTGCAAGCCACACGGCAGGAGGCCGGGCGGCCGGTGCTCGCTGATAGCCATGAATTCCTAAAGCCGCCTTTCCACCCCAGTCATTTCTTTCGCGGCTCTCGGGCTCGAAACCCCACCTCCTATTCCTTCCTTCCTCTCTGCTTAAAACCCTCCCTCCCGTTCGTGAAACCCTCTTTCCGACCCCCAAACCCTTAGCCGAGGGTTCCAGGCGCGAAACAAATGGGCATTATCGTTTTCCGAAGCGGAAGTCCTTTCCGAAAAGGGAGGCTCAAACCCACGGGTTTCACGCTCTCCATAATCTCGCGTCGATTTTCTCCTCCGCCTCTGACTTAAGGGCGCATGGAGGCGAGACGGAAGTCTTTTATATCAACGCGAAGTAATAAGTTTTTGGGCGAAAAATTATTTCCATCGGCCGTGAATGCCCGAATGTGTCGATGAAAAGTTTACGAATGAATTAGGAGTTTTGAGAAATAACCCCACAGATTTTGACAAGAAATGAAATTTAATTTAATTTTCCAACCTCAGTAGGGAATGTGGAGCTTACAAAATCGTCAGTATCACTTTTTGATTCCGTGATTTCATCACAATTTTTTTAACTTTTACAACTCCGCTTTGCTCACGTGTAGTATGGTGAGCTGGAATTCTATGTACGTTACTAGGCCATAGTGTCGTTGAACTTGTTCATGCATTGAATCACCGTTCCATATTGCGATAACTATGTGCCAATAAGGTCCATACTAGGTAAATAATGATACCAAAAACAAATGGGCAAATTATATATGAAACTCTAAACCAGCTTTTCTAGGGGCATTCTAAGATAGAAATATTTATATATTCTGTTATGTATATTTTCATGATGGGAGAGGAAATAATAATGATCAAGCTATGGTGTTAAATTTTTTTTGTAACTATAAAAATGTTACATATGCATTGCACCGATAGTTTTCCGTTGCCTCCTTAGTTGAGTTGGCTTGCATATCGCACGTCGTCTAACTTTCTTGAAGCACTAAAGAGTGGTACTTCTTCAAAGAAGAAATGTGAAAACCTCGTAAATGGTCTTTCTAATAATTCATTCCTATTTTCTCAATCCTATTTGTATACAGAAAATAAATATTACTCCATGTTCCAGTGATTATCGGAGATCTCTAAATGGTAAAAAGAATTTTAAATAATTGATTATAAAGATGTAAAGCTTGCATCTCAATAATTATTAATGAATGATTTCATTAAAATGAGAACAGATTTACCTTGTTCGTATGAATTGTATTATTTCTAGAGTTGAGTATCCCTTCCCCATCGATCCTCCCAGTTTCTGAGCTACACATTATTCTAGCTTATAGATATGATCCTAGATATGATCTAGCTTCTTCGTGCAATAGAATCTTCTATCTTTATGTGAGATGAATTGACTGACATTCATTGTATTAGCGAAGTAAGATCCTTCATAATTATCCACAACATATTGATACTTTCCAACCGGGATTCTTTCTCTTGCTCCCACTCTGTTTCCTCCCCTTTCGTGAAAAATGTTTATATAATGTAATATATAAATAGATTTTTTCAATCTAAGATTGCCAAAAGAAATGCTTACCTTCCAACCGATATTCTTTCACAAATTATTCGTACTTAGCTCATAATTATGTCTGTTTTACACTTGTCATTGAAATTTAAAGGATTTAAATTTCCGAATAACTTCTTTGAATGGAATAAATAATAACATTATGATGTGAGGAAAAGAAGTTTTCGACCGAGGAACTTTATTTTACCATGCAGGTTTCGTAAATTTCTGGCTGTTCTTTCCTCTCAGGTTCCCGGAAACCTCTGAGAAAGTGAAGTCAACGTCATTTTCCTCAATTTCTGGATTTCAGTCAAACGTTTTCATTTGCTCCTTTTAATCAAAATTCAAAAAGGTTTTTCCATTTGAATATCGAAAGGAATCAATATCGTATGGTTCCATCCCTTGCATAAAAGGTTTCACCTAAAATTATACCGGATCCTGGGGCTCAACCATTTTAAATCTGATGAGAATCAAGGCCCTACAGGACTCGATATATTATAGCAAAAGCAAAAGAACCTGGCGCACTTCTACGCGGCGGAGGGGAAAGGTAAAGTGGAGGGAGTGAATTGATGTGACAGAGGGGAAGGTGGAGAAGGGGACGGCTGAGAACTAGGCAGGGGAGCCAAACTGCTTTGCTCGAAGTACACACGCACACGGCTAATAGGCAAGCTTTGCTTCGTCAATGCCATGCTTTACCCTTTTTTTAATGGCAAGGGATGTTTAATGCTCTCATCATCTCCTTATTTATTCATTCATTCATTTTGTTTAGATCATCATTTTCTTACTTTTGGCATTGATGCATCCATTGATTGATCGTCAGCGACGGGCTACGTTAGGGGGGTTGGGGGCCGATCCCAAGGGGCTGGTTACCGCAAGCTCTCGGCCCTTGTACCCTCCGCCGGTGCCCTCGCTTTCGACATCAGTGAGAAGTGTGGTACTATCATCGTTTTTTTTACTGCAACATCTTTTCACTAATGTCGCCTTCCTTATTTAATAAAAGTGTTTCTTGACGCCAGAATCGTCGAAATAAAGTGATTTCTTCCGGAGAACTGCTACTGTGGTCCTATTCAATGTGCAGCAGTTTTTTTTTAGATGTGGGTCAGTCTTTTTAATAGCTTTTATTTAACTTCACTTGTGTGTCAGGGTCCTGTGTGTCAGGGTCTTGTGTGTCAGGGTCAAATTTGTTAACCAATTTTTATCTACCTTCCTGACTACCTAGAGATCTGAAACTTTGCACATAGGTTCATTCCCGGTGACAATACAATATTCAGTCATAAAGGGGTCAAAAATAAAATGAATATTAAAGAAACATGATTTTTTTTAAATTCCTTTTTTATATCCTGTAGTGTATGCAATATTGTAAAATGTGTGTCAACCCGGCGATTTATTTGTTAAATAATAGCTATTTTTTTAGTATTTTTATATATAAGTATATTTTGTAATTGACTCCCGGAACTTATCCCTTGCAGTACAAGGTAAATTCCTCGTATATTGCTCTTTTTGTCACGTTCATGAGGAAATTCGAGAGTCGAGTTCCGTTCCTATGGACCTAGTTTTTCATCTCGCAGGTCCCCGTGCTTAGTTGATATTTGTATATTTTGTCTTTCTTGGTCAGTTTCTTTACCCACGTCGTTATTTGTTTCCAAATGGGGGTAGCTCTCCAACACTCGAACAAGATATGATCCACGGTTCCCAGTGTTTCGTCGCACCGTGGGCAGTACGGATCTATGCTTTACCCGTGCACTTCCTTGTCATGTACAAGGAGTGCAAATAAAATGCAGCAAACCGGTAGCTGTAACTGGTGAAATTCACCGAGGCGCTAAGGTTGGCAGCAACTAGAAAAGGTTTGCTCACTGGCGCTCCACAATTTAAAGCCTTCCTCCCCCGCAAGGCAGGCTTTTAAAAGTCCCTAGGCCTATGTCCCAAAATCGTGCCCGACGCAGCGCCAGGTTCTTTTCCGACTGCTACACCTTTGAAACTCAGGTCTTATCAATGGTGACCTCTTACATGTATTTTCGTATTCAATAAAACCCTATTCTTTCCCTCTCTGTCTCAAATGTCTATATTCACCTTTTTCTATCATATAGGTAATCCTAGAATTCAAACACATTGTGCATTATTCTGTATTTTCACCTAAGCTTTATCAACTTAAGGTGCATGAAAATCTGCTGCCATAACATACCCGACAACATTACATACCCAACAACAATTAATAATTCATAATTTTGATTACTGTTGTCTTGTTTATAATGATTTAACGCCAGAGCAGAACATCAAACTACAGCATCTCCTAAATTCGACCGTTCGAAATAGTTTAAATCTTCGTAAAGATGAGCACCTCGCCCCCTAGTACAAGAAACTTGGCTGGGTGAATATCATATCCCGTCGATAATACCTGCTTGGAAGCTTTCTTTATTCTATCTTTGGCACTAACGAACCGTCATACCTAATTGATATGATTTCTAAAAGAACTTCCAATCATACTATGGTTACTAGAACAGAACCAAGTAACCTTCTACTACCGACTCAACGAACCACTACACTTCATAAGTTTTTGTCGTGGCCGCCTCACAACTTTGGAATTCCATTCCAATTTATGTGAGGAAATCTCGCTCGATGGAAATTTTTAAATCTAAATTGTATGCAATTTTATTAAATGAATGTTTTCGAGAATAGTTTAGCCTGGTCAGGACTCAGTTGGCAATTTTATTTTATAATAATAATAATTTTTTTTATTAGACAAAAGTTGTTTTTTTTTCTCATGTTGTGTTTATGTTTTTTTATCTTTTACCATATAATATCTCAGAGTTCAGCTGTTCAACATGTAAAATTATTGTTTTTCAATGAGAGTATCTATTTAGTCTTTTTTTATACATTATATGTTATTAAGCTCTATTTATTTTTTGATTTGTACTAAATAGTATGTTATTTGTTTATTAAGGCCTACACCTTACCATTGTATGTGTTTCATCATACTTTTCCCTGTAATTCTTGGAGAAGTGGTTATTAACCACTAATATATAAATGTAGAGTTCATCAGTGGTTCGTATATTATATTTTTCGCTAACGACATTAGGCGCATTAAAACCCTTAAAATTATGATTAATATTGTGATTAATCAATTTCAGTATCCTTTTTTGGTTTCTAATTATGGTTTGTAGGCTTGACTTTGCAGTACCTTCCCATATTGTGAGGCCACATCTGATGGTTCTTTCTACTTACGCATGATACATCATCTTTACATTAATGGGCAATACATTCTTAATTCTATATTTCAGGATTTTGTTCAGGTGTTCATATTCAGGTGCCAGGAAAGTTGTAATTTTGACATAAAAGAAAATTTGGTTTAAATTTCAGCTGTACAATAACGAAGAGGCCTCGGTAAGAATTATCCCGTTTAACCTCACACCTGCAAATCCGTGCCATCATCTCATTCATACTCGAGTGTAACATCCTCGCAGAACCGCGCATTTTTGCATTTTTTCCCGCGCCTTTGATCCAGTTCCTTCGAGCGCCCAACCGGATCCACGGCAGCGCTTCGCTCTTTCGCTTGGCGTCGCGAAGCAACCGCTTGCGCTATTCGCATTCGTCGCCCGCGTCGACGCACGCGGGTGCGGAGTCACCGCGCTCCGCTGCGCCGCAGCGCCACGCCGTTCCGACCCAATTGTCCCGACACATGGGGAGGCGCCAGCTCCAACAAAGAATGCGGGGAAGGAAAGGAGAACTATATGATGGGTAGTGTGCGAAAGGTAGTGTGCGAAAGGTAGTGGTAGGAAAACACCTTCATCTTATGCGCACAATAGGTTGCACACCCTAAGCCGCTATGCGTGTATGTGGCAAAAGGCGTTGGGACCCAAACGAGTGGTACGCAACTTCAAAAACAAGTGTACACAGCATTCCCATTTCAGCCATTTCTATCCATTTCTAACCATTTCCATCCATTTGTGTCAATTTCCGACCATTTCTATCCATTTCTGCCAATTTATGTCCATTTCAAACCATTTCTAACATTTCTATCCATTTCTGTCCATTTCTGTCAATTTCTATCCATTTCTGTCCATTTCTGTCCATTTCTATCCATTTCTGTCCATTTCTAACATTTCGGTCCATTTCTAACCATTTCTGTCCATTTCTGTCCATTTCTGTCCATTTCTATCCATTTCTAACCTTTCTGTCAATTTCTGTCCATTTCTAACCATTTCTGTCCATTTCTGTCCATTTCTATCCATTTCTGTCCATTTCTGTCCATTTATAACATTTCGGTCCATTTCTAACCATTTCTGTCAATTTCTGTCCATTTCTAACCATTTCTGTCCATTTCTATCCATTTCTGTCAATTTCTATCCATTTCTGTCCATTTCTGTCCATTTCTATCCATTTCTGTCCATTTCTAACCTTTTATGTCAATTTCTATCCATTTATGTCCATTTCTATCCATTTCTATGCAATTCTGTCCATTTCGCAACCAGTTCTCAACAAGCGTAGACCATTTCTCAGAGTTGCATACCCCTCGGACTCAAATAATATTTTGAGTACAAAAAAATAACACTCGGCAGTTTATGATTTAACTCCGAAGGAAAAGACTAAACAAGACGAACATAAATTGTATAACTAATTTGGTATCTATCAACAAGGAAAAAATAATTTACTATGCAACTTTCACAGTTCATTTTAACGTAGATACAGCAGCCTTCATCTACATACTATCCCGCGAGCCGCCACATGGGCGTGTTGCAGGGGGTGTTAGTCACCAGCCGTGTAAAGATGTAGGAAATAAGGTTTTGGGAGGAGAAATGGTGACGTGTATTATGGGAGTGTATTTAATGAACTTCAGTTTTTAATGTGATTGCTTATTATAGGCGGAAATGACGAGTTTTTGTACCTATATGTTCGTTAATGTATCCCTCTCATTTTGTCGCTTCTGTCAGACCAAGCGATGAACTATGTTGTCATGATAATATTATCTGTATCGCTCTGAAACACACAAGTTCTGAATTTCTCAAGTAACCTAAGCCTAGCGGGTAGCCTCCGACTCTCTAGGGGCTCCCACCTTAACCCCTGTAAAAGCTGTTAAACACTAAATTTTCACTCATAGTAGTTTTTAACGAAGCTTTCGACATATGCATTTCATCTTCTGTAGTACCTCATAACTAAAAGACACATTCATGTGCTAGAGTTTATTGTGTAGGATTAAAATTTATACGCCAGCCTCAGGAGTAACAAAGTGAGGTATTATTGTTCACTACGCTTGGCATGTTGGCTGCAGTTTTACTTTCTGATACCTATCGGCATCCTAGGGGCGGATTTTTTGTGGATTATCAACCTATATTCGGTGCCATGTTGAGAACATTTAAGAGCAGCACACCTGATCTCTCCAATGGACTGAAAAAACTTATGACCTCTTGACATCTTCCGTTTGCCAATGCCGGGTTTCTCTCCATCGGCGATAATTACAATTTGCTGCCGGAAGTTACATATCACCGGCTACAATTTTCTAAGACCAATTATGAATACCGGTAATACATAAGTGCAACCTTTTGCCTGGAATCCGAGATTTTCACGTGGGTTGCTGCTCTGAGCCCCGCATATCGAAACGAACTACTACTGTCATTTACAGAGAGACTGAGCAATGCCTAATGCGGGATTTCACGGCGGCAGTTGAGAGCAAGGAAATGCATTGCCGCGTTCCTCCCACATCAATCAACCACCTACGTTCCTGTGTGAAAAGTGCTCTAATTTTTCTTGTCTTCCGGAGTTACCAACCAACAACTAACAACTTGCTCTGAAAAGGTGAATGATCTGACTTGGAAGTATTGTGTTACCTCAGACTCTCACTCAAAAGTAGCCAAGAGGATGAAGGGAAGCGTATGGGAGAGATATAGAGAGCTCTCGTCTATGTTACTTGGGAACACAAAAGAGCTGTCTCGCGTCAGGACAATCGCGAGTACTTCGAATCCATGCAGCAAAATTGAAACCATGTAACAGGCGAGGATGGCCACTCAAAAGAAGGATGTGAAATCTAATAATTCTGCCAATATTCGTTCAAACAAGATATATTATCTGGATATGCTATCGGAAAGAACGTGAATTTTATAGTAAAAATGCACACGATCCATGGATATGACTAAGTTGGGGGGAAAGCGCTGAGAGGATTCATAGGCTTTAGAGGTAAAAGAGGCTATTCTGCCGTGAAATCTGTCAGACGTGAATCTCAAATTATAATGCGTACTTATTCCATTTCTCCATCATATTTTGTATTAAGAAAATATTTTTTGTCCCTACAATCCAACTTCTTATTTTTTAATCGGTCGCTGCCCTTACAATTATATAATGCCATCTAAACAATTTTAAAATGTGGCATGTTGTTTTGATTAAAACATTAAACGAAATAAAAATACACTATGATCTTAAAGTAGGAGCCTCAAAAATTTGTCCAATGTCTCATTCACTCACAAGGCTCTACTTGGCACATACCCCACTTTCATCCAATATCAGCATATGGCTACTTAAATGGGTATCCGTGACTCCAGGATGGAAAGACACCATCTACCGAGAACAGTTGGAAACGCCAGAACGATGATACTGTATGTGGGCGTGCCGTGCTTTCGTTTGTGCTTATTGGATTGTATTTTATTTATTTTTTCTTTATTTATCTTCACTATCCTGAATACAGCGCAGTGGGCCAATTTACTTCGGGAAAACTGTAGTAACAACGGACGAGATACAAACACCCAGGCGGGACTCGAACCCGCGACCCTCAGGTTCGCAGGCGAGGACTTGACCCCGCCGCCACTGGGGCCGACGAAATTTAGGGAGATGACCGACAGCTAAGGTCATTTGCGCCATAAGGGACAGGTAAGGGAGGAAGGATGGATGGAAACCCGGCGTCGGCATTAGCCTACTCTTAACGAAAGGCACCAAGGGGACCACGGCTTAACGTCTCATCCGACAGACGGAGTACTGTACTTGAAGTGCCCTCCACAAGACACTCAAGTAGGGATCGGGTTTCCTCTGAAAAACATCCTCCTCTGCAGGGATTTGAACCCTGGCCGTTCGTATGGTTAGCCAGTACTCTAGCCACCACACCTACCTGATCCCCTTTAGTGTTTATTGTGGAGGTTTATTTGTTATTTATTAAACGTTAAATTTTACAGATAAACTTCTCAACATGCAAGAAAAATTGTTCTTTTAATTACCTAAGAAAGATGCGCGCAAGTTGCGCGAGTCTTATAATTCGGGAAATAAACTTTAAAACATATCTGGCCGTATCCGAACTTCAAATCAGCATGTCTTCAGAAGCCCAAACAGCCGTTTCGTGTATTTCTCACCTGCTACTGTCACTACACAGCAATTAGATACCGGAAAAAAACTGCCCAAATTCATAACTTTCCAGCAGCGGTAATGAAAAGGTTGTGAAAAGCTGGAATGGAAAAGTCAGAAGAAAATAATGATAGGATAGCAGAGCACCAAAACCCATTCACCGAAATGAGCAGTAAGAGTACCTACGAATGTAACATTAACGAAACGGTCGATTCTTGTTTTTTGGATTCAATGGGCGCAGTTTGATTTTTGAAAACAGGCATCTGATTTCAGAGTGCAGTGAGCTCAACCGACAGTAAAAATAAGAGGGAAGAGTGAATCTGATAGTAGGTCAAGCATGTGATACTGTCACAGTAGATTTTGAATATTTGATAACTTGAAGGGAATATCCGGAAGTTGGGGTATTTTCGTGCGATGAGAGCAGGAAGTAAGATCTTATTTTACCGGCTGGTGAAGAATATAATTAAAGATCGTAAAATGACAAGAGAAAATTTGTTAGTATCGATCCACCCGAAACGATAAAAAGAATTCATTTTATGAGAAGGTAATAGTTCTTCCGGTACAGGCAAACTTAATTCACGAAGATTATACAAGAAGATGAATTACGCATGAAGAAATACCTACCTTACAATGGCAGCACATGTAAATATGAAAGAATAATCAAGAAACAAGCTTTCTGGTTATATTTATGATTTTCATGACAATCTTAAGCAAAAGTTTTCATCACTTGGGTGGCCAATATTTTAAGTGGGAGGCTAAAGGTCAATTTTGCCAGTAAGAATAATTGATTGCTCACAGTTTTGGTACAATATTGTGTGCAAATATCAATGAGGTTTAGACAGCCTCAAGGTCACAGATCTATGTGGAGACTTCATAAATGGAGTCTTCCATAAATGGAATTCATTGCTGGCATTAAACGAAAATTGATATTAGCATATACATTAAACAAATGTGTATATAATAATAACACGACGATTTCATTCTAGCCTAATTTTGAACATGGGAAGCAGAGACAATATTAGTATTTCAACTTGTAACAGCAATGAAACACTTATTACCTCAAGTTACAATACAGTGTACATGTACGTATATTACAGTTCTAGTACAAAACATCAATATTGATATTACTCATTCCTTAGTTAATTTTAAAAATTTCTTCCTGTTTTTCAACCTTTTTACGTATTGAGGTAGGGCGTTTAAAACTTAAGGGCCCAATACACAATGGATCTCTTAAACAATGTGATATTAGGTTTTGGAAATTGAAGTAAAAATTTGGGTCTTTGAAAATCTGCTAGCTCTTGCACTCAATCTGAAATGTCGGGTGGCTATGCACTCGATCGGCAACGTCCGAATTGCCCGCTAAAACTGCCAATCTTGTGACAAGTTTTCGACGCATCCTGCGGAAGGCTTTCTTTTTCTGCCGCTAAGCCCTCAGTCAAGGGGTCATTACTGTCATCCTTCCATCTGGGGGCTCACTGTTTGGGTATTTCCCTTCATCCCCTCTGGTCTTATTTCTTCATGAACGCCACGGGGGGCGTTCGGTCGCCCCAGCAGGGTAGGGGGAAGACGCTTCGCACCATCAAACACACGACAAAAGCCACCCCAAATCTCCCTCCCATTCCCCCTTTAAAATTTCTTCCTGCCTCCAAAACCTCCAGGCTCCGGGCCCGCCTCGTTCCCCTTCTCCCACTCCACACTTCTACTCCAGTTCTCTTCCTGCCTTTCTAAAAACCCTCCCTAGACGAGATGCGGTCGCATCCGATAACCTTTGCGGTTTCTGCACTTCAATTGTCGGCTCTTCGGGAAGGCCGAACTAACCCCACCCTCTTACCTCCCCCCATTTTCCTTCTTCCTGCGGGAAATTGCCGGCGGTAGCGGGGGTGCGTCAGAATGGGGGCGTGCGGGATGGAGGGATGGAGGAGGCTAAGGGGCGGAGGGAGGGGTAATGGGAGTCCGAGGAGGCGGCCGGGGGCAAGTTGCAGCTGCCCCGGGACGTTGTGTTGCGACGGTGGGGAAGGCTGGGGTTGGGAAAATGGGAGATTTTTACTGTCGAATTCACATCCAGTCGAACAGACATATTACATGCTTATAGACTGGAAATACAAGTACTGTCAAAGTAGGAAACATGTTATCACCCAAATTCGAGGTAAATAAAGGTCTTAAGCAAGTATGCTGTTTAGCGCCAACATTATTGAAATTATACCCAAATGAAGCGCTCAAAGAATGGCGAAAGAAATGTGGAAGTATGGGGATTAACATAAATAACAAGACCTTACACTCGCTACACTTTGCCGATGACCAGGTAATCCTCGCGGAGGATGAGGACAATGCAGAGTACATGTTAAGAAAACTAAATGAAGAATATAAGAAATGGGGTCTGCAAATAAAATTTAAGAAAACAGAATACATGGTTATCGGAGGGACGGGTAGGAATATAGAAGTGGAAGATGGACAAATAGTAAAGTGCTGCAGACAATACAAGTATCTAGGGACCTCAATAACAAATCAAGGAGGAAGTGATGAAGGAATACGAAACCGAATGGGAAAAGGCAAAAGCGCAATAAAGCAATTACACTCAATAGTTTGGAACAAAACCATCACAAATGAAGTTAAGCGAAAAATTTACAAAACAATAGTAGAGAGCATTGCCATAAATGGGGCAGAGGTGTGGGAGCTTACAAAAAGAAATGAAGGAAAGTTAAGAACGATGGAAATGGTCTATTGGAGACGCAGCTGCTGTATATCGAAAATAGACAAGGTCAGAAATCAAACGATCCGAGAAAAAATAGGTGCTACTATGAATATCATAGACACAATGGAAAATAGACGTCTCAGCTGGTATGGACACTTAAGAAGAATGCCTGAGGAACGATGGTCATCCAGGATATGGCATTGGAAACCTAACCAAAGTAGACGAAGAGGAAGACCGAAACACTCTTGGGAGGACGGATGCAGGACACATGCAGGAAACAGATTGGCTGGATAAAGTAAGGTGGAGGCTTGGATGCGAGAGGCGCCGGATGGTGTAATCCCACTCGCAAAATATATGTACATGTTACATCAGTTTGTGTTAGTGAGATTTTTCTCTAGTCAGGCCTCATAGGAAACATATTTTAATTATATTTACAAATTTAAGCAATTTTAGGAAGCATGAAGTTAATTTTATAGGATAAATTACACAAAAACCTTCAAAATTTTTAACTCCTCACTTAATAACGAAACATATATCATGGCCATATATCATGATACATCAATCATGATATACCTATCGTGGAGATTACACATACAAAACATGTGGCAGAGCATTAAAGAAACTAGGTTTTGTTAAACGAATAATAGGAAGGTCCTCGGATGAAAGGGAGTGTTCAAGTATTACGTAAGCATATTATTGGCCATTTTTGACCCCTCCCCCCATGGTAAGCAAAAAAGCATTTTCCGAAGCCCCCCTCCTCCCCACCCACTTGCTTAAGTAATATTTTTCGATTTTTTATATTTGCTTTATATTAAGTAAACCAAATATTTTATACTATTTTTGAAGCGTTTCTATAGCAATATCACATAGAGTAGTAAAAAAAGCGTACTATTAAAGTACTTTAGTAGTGTTTATTAGTAAATTAAATGTATTAAAGTATTTATTAATAAATTATTATTAGTACGCGTCACGCTTAATACTATCTGGGCATTCTGTATAGTGTAGAAAAAAATTACTTTACTTTGAGCGTAAAACTAATTCAACGGTGAAATCGAACACGCACGCGAATGGGCGAACACATCTCTCCACATTTAACAGAGAGAGAAGATCTTCAATACTTTATTCAAGCATCCAAAGTTTCACTTCTGTCATGCGTCACTGCGATACCTTATTTTTTGATCGTAGTAATCTAATGTTTATGGCTAACATAACACGAGATGTTCTAAGTGCGGTAGGGAGATTTCAAAGTGCGCACTGTCGGCGATATTGCGCGACAAGAACAAGATCCTCTTACTTTTATAGTGAATTCGTATCTTTTCGGAACTTTGTGGCAATGGTGCTCCTCTACGCCGCCGTCTCAACCAATGACTGGACGAACAGTTCCCCTACTACCCCCAACTCCTACATCGGTCAGCTGACTCCCCTCAATCGCCAGCCGCATCGACACAGCGCGGCGCTCGCTGTCTTTGAACCTATCACCGGGGAAGGACGTATCTCCTTGGTTCCATTTATGACTTGTGTTCGTCTTGTATAGACCAAGTTAACGGTATTTAGCCTACGGGCTTGCTTTCTATTGTAATATTTGTGGTTATATAAATGCTGTTACTTGAAGTTAATCAAACTGGCAAAGGTTGTTGTCATTTTTCTCTCGTTTCCGCCCACCAATCGCAGTCAATTCACTCGCGACGTCAAGTTTCAGTGGCTTGCGTTGCAATACATACATGTAAATTTGAAGGAAGGAGTTTGCACCAGTAAAATTAATAAAGCATCTTGTGAAGGTTTCATCCGAGGTCTTTCTGAAATTGCCAAAATGTCCTTTTTCTCATTCTTTGTTTCAATTGATTGTTCATTTCCCTCTTCAACGCTTCCAAGAATGGAGGTACCAGAACGTGATGTTTCCCCCTCATTTTTGAACGCGGACGCTTCATGGAATATACGATTATTTATTTAATATATGATATGTAAATTTTAAGAGATTGAGAAACTAGCCTCGAAAATCAACTTTAACGCTGTTCCGCACTGAGTGAATGTATTACAATAATTCTCGGTCATTTTAAGGTTCTTAGCTGTTTGCTCTTTGGGAGCAATCTTTCACTCCTTTACTCCTCTAAGTGACAATGTATTCAACGATTTATTCCATATACATTGCGCTCTTCTACTTGCCTTAGGATCTCCTAGGTGACACGTTACGACTAGATGATGCTACATTATTCTTTGTAATCATCCTTCAGATGACTCGCAACCTCTGTTGTTTTCAATTTACGGGATATTATTTTGAAATCCGTTAGAGCAACCAGAAGCACTCCGAAGATACACAATATGTCTACTCAACCACTCCTCCTCTCGTCACTGAAGAGTAAGACCTTCCTGTCTTACGTAAGCAATGCTGGGACCCCCTCCCTCCCACTTGTCAGCAAAAGTAAGCAAACTCTTAACCCCCCCCTAGGGCTTACGAAATACTTGAACGTCCCAAAAGAGTCAAAGAGAGATGCTACTTCGCTCTGGTTAGGCCACACCTCGAATATGCCGCGAGCATTTGGGACCCTGGTCATAAATATATAAGAAAAAACGTAGTAAAATACAAAGAAAAGCGGCGCGCTTTGTTAAAACCTGCTACGAGCGTAATTATAGTGTCTCACAACTTCTAGAGTGATTTAGGTGGGAGCCTCTAGAGACTCGGAGGCTACACTCTAGGCTTAGGTTGCTTGATAAATTCAGAACTGACTAGCTGACCCGTGCGAATATTTCGACTTCTTCCTGTTTCTTCCTTCTTTCTTCCCACGTAACCATAGCCAATATATTAGTTGATTATATTGTCAACAGATGGCACTGCTAGTTTTTGATCATTTTTTAACAAAAACATTAATTTTAAAACTTTTACTGAAAAAATTTAATTTTAAACCATTTGTCTATTTTTCATCAATAGCGGGGAACATAAGCTTTAAAACCAGCTTTGAATCATTAATTTTGATGAAGAATTATGGGAGTTATGGCGTTGCGAAAAACAAAACACCTTTTAGAAATAATATATACTAGGTGACTCGAGCGAATATTTCGCACAGTATGCAGCTTCTTCCGGTTTCTTCCTTCTTTCTTCCTGTTCTTCTACCTGTTGAATATTTCGCACAATATGCAGCTTCATCCTGTTTCTTCCTTCTTTCTTCCTGTTCTTCTACCTGTTTCTTCCCATGGACAGTTATATGTTATTTATGTTTGTGTTAGAGATACATAATCTAAACGTAAACGGTAAATGGTCACACTGATTGCATGTAGAATGTAAGAAATCTAACTAAACGATGTGTTAACAGATCGCGCCTCCAACAGTCTTTTGAGCACGTAACCATTGCCAACATATTAGTTGATTATATTGTCAGCAGATGGCGTTGGATGACAATTTTTTTAACAAAAACTTTAATTTTAAACAATGTGTCTATTTTTTATCAATATCGGGTACATAAGCTTTAAAACGATGTTTGAATCATTAATTTTGATGAAGAATTATGGGAGTTATGGCGTTGCAACAAAAAAACACCTTTGAGAAATAATATATACGGAAATTATTCTGAAATACAGAGAATATTATCATGCCTCCTCACTACATCTCTAGGTCTGACAGATGCGATAAAATAAGAGAGATACTCTGCCGAAGAGATGGACACAAACACTCGTTCTTTTCGCTCACAAAAAGTGGCCACAATAAAAATTGGGCACCACTAAGTACACTCCTGTAATACATGCCACCATTTCATCTCCCTGAAACTTACATCTTTACATGGCTGGTGAACTATTACCCCCTGTTACACGCCCATGCGGCAGCTCGCAGGGTATTATGTAGATATAGATGCATATTGCTCAAACTGACAACTTTTCCACGTCCTACCGTTATAACGCCTTCATAACTGAAGAATTTTTGCGATTCTTTAAAAGTAAATGAGGCGAAAAATTCATATATTAACAATAGTTGATAAATAGGACAAACTTAAATTCATGATGAGGTCCCTGCCTTATAATTTCTCAATTTTGTAATTAGGACACTAAGGAGTGCTCCTCCGCACCATTTCCCACGGAAAACGGCTGGCACTTTTTTGCAAGTAGCTCAACATAATACGTTGAGATACTATGTAACATATTATGTAATGGTACATAGCTGATTGATTAAAATAACTGAAAAATGAGATTTTTTCATTGATAATACGGCAAAATTCTTCGATTTTCATGTGACGTGATACCTCGCTTGACCTACCATTAAGGGAAATGGATATTTTGGGTTCATGAAAATTTATATTTCCTAAACTGCAATGTGTTTCTCAAAGGAGCTCTCAATCGTTACTCGATGGATAAGTTTTTAGGTCATTGCATAATAATCCGCTGTGTCCCGTCAACACTACTCGTATGTAGGATGGTAGGCTGTATTCGTAATGTAAATGCACGTCCGTACTATGGTAATCCATACTTCCTAACTTTGTTACTATCTAGTGGTAGCGGCAGTATCCCGAGCAGAAACCGGAAAATTAATAAAATAAAAAAGCCATTGAACTGTTATGTATAAATATTTAAGTATAACAGTTGTGTATATTGTGTGTGAGTGTGTAGCGATATGGTACTAGCATAATTAAAAAATTTTAAAACATTAATAGTTAACGGTTATAAATAGCTGTGGCCTATAGCTTCCCTATTGAGAATCTGCATATTATTAGCAAAAGGGAAATGATATGAAAAAATCAAAATATAAGAATTCGATGGAAAGGTTTTGGTAAATTATTTGGATGCTCTGCCTCTGACAGTCCTGATAACTAGGAGGTTGCCTTACGCAATTATTTACAAACTTATAGCTAAAGGCTCATTTACACATGGTTGCCGAATGACCATAACGTAGAGGCTTTACTTCAAACTCCGTAAAGCCTGTACCCTATCTTTGAATATTACATTTAGTTGTTAAATTAGTATTATATCCCTTTTTGCTGCAACTGATTTGTAATTACATACCAATAAATATAGATAAGTATTTTTAACCCAAAGACACAACTAAATACTTAGTTCATTATATCTACTGCTCAAGTCATTTGCAATACAGATCACTTGTTATTTTTCATCTAATATGTTACAGAGTCAGAGAGTTTTATCAGATTTTGATGAATAAGAGTTAGTCTCCTTCCTCAGTCCTGGCAAATTTTTTCTCCTCCTGGAAGGAACGGTTATAATGGATGGACATTTATTCCAAATATGAATAAGATAATATTTTTGCTGATTTATTCTTTGCGTTGACGAGTAATACTTGTTACATGAATGGAATTAACAACAGCTTCAATACAACGCTCCAGGGTGACGCCGGGCGAAGTTGTCAAGAGTCCTTGTACGCTGTGAAGCAATACTAATACAATAATAATAAGCAAACTGCATGTTGACAAGAGTTTCTTCCATTCCGCCATAGCGGTAATGACCCACCCTCGCACATAATCTTTTGCTGAACGGGTGTCATTCAAGGTTCAATGCGTTCAATGCGTTATTAACCCTGCCATGTTTTTGCGTTATGCTTTGACGTTCGAGTGGGATTCACGACCTCTAATTGTAGAGGACAATTGATAAATTTAAATTTGTCATTTTTTTATTTTCCCAATTTTTCAACAGTACCTCGCTCCTTGTGGTTTTTTTTGCCTATCAAACTTAGGTTATGTAAAAATGCTTGTTTTACGCAATGGCGTTGATGAGTAGGTCTTACTTGTCTCTCGGCATGGCATTTTTTACTCTGTCATGTCGTTTGGCGCGTGTGCGGTCAGGTGTCACCCATGTCAGTGTCACTCACATTCCTGTTTGAGTTGAGGCTAACTCATTACTAAAAACGTAATATATTGCATAAAATATCCTACCCTCGGAAGCTACTTGCTGTGATATGTACGAATGCCATCCATCGACTGAATGAGCTGCTAATGAAAGCGGCTTGTTGCACTTAACCCCCTGAATGCTTGTCAAAGTTGAGGTAATAAATTGAGCCGGATCTATAATTATTACAGGCAAAATGGAATTAGCTGAAATAGCGTGTGAATAAGTCATATATTCATTCATTGACTTAGTTTCCTAATGGTCGTATACCAAAGTATCAAATACCAATCGTCTTATGGTAAATTTTATCATTAAGATATATTAAAATGGCTATTATTATTGCGTTAGCATGGGTTAGTGAAGTGGTTAATTCTTTTTGAAAGCTAACCCATACGATGATATAAATTTTTACAACCTGATCTATTGCTCATTACCGCTCATTTTAGGGTTTCCTACAATTTACAAATTAGGGAAAAAATCAAATTTTTAAAGTTGACCGGGTAAATGTTATAAATTGGAGGCACATTTGGTAAGTACACGTTTTTGCTGTAAACGAATACATTAGAGTTTGTACCATTCATTTACATAAAATTTATGATACTTTTCGAACTTACAGCTATGTAAACAATTAAAACTGTCTGTATTAGAATTATGATTTGAAGTACACATTAGATATTTTAAGAATATAGCATAATTTTCTCTCATCATATTTCAATCTTTTTCATAAGCCGTCAAGCCAATATGAGTATAAGTTAATCGCTGAACAAGAGGTCAAAATTTACGCCGGATGTAGAAATTTCATTATTCACGGACTGTCTTTCACGTTTTAAATGAAATTTAAATTTTTATTAGGCTTCTAATAATTAGAATTTCGGCTCCCACGAGTGCACCTCTCTTTTACCCAGGATTATCCGGAATATTAAAAAAACCGGGCATTTCTCTAGTCGCATTTCCAATTCTTTTCCATAGCCCGCCTTCAAAATTTATTTTTACGGACGGCAAAATTAATAAGGCCGTAATTCGTTCTTTGCTCAGGGAACGATTAAGTTAATGGTTTAGCACGCAGCGGAACTCGATGAAACTTTAATATAAAACGCTAATCGTTTTTCTGGGAAAAAATGACCGGCAGGCTGTCCACATTTTCCAATTTAGAAATTGTTCAGGCAGTTGAATGTGTTGACAGTTATTTCATGAGAAATGAAAATTTAACGTAATATCCTTGACCACTGTTAGCGTGTTAACTTTCATTTAATGAATACCGTGGCCTTTCAACGCGAGGTGGTTCTGTTAATAGCATTCTAAATCAGACACCAATGATTAAATTGACAGTAACGTGCGCAATGTGTGATTGTTTAGGGTCACATAATGCCGCATTTATCTACTGTGCCGCTTAATTTAATGTTTCAATGGTATTGTTGTCGCTGCATCAATATTTTAACCCGTGGCTATTATTTATTCATATAAATTGCTGGAGAATTAGCTAAAGACGTCCCTTTAGTTGACCCCACGGTTAAGGTGGATGCTGTGTGAAACTTGTGCTGAGAGATAGTATCAAGAATAAGCAAATCTCATCATGTAAATATTTTTCTTAGTATATTGTATTAATAATTGAGATACCTAGTCGTTACTCTTGCATGACAGGCAATTGTTTGAGGTACTTAATGATTCTCTTTTGCGTAAAGTAAGACTCACCTGAACACATGTTTGGCGGAATGAATTAATGGACGAATATGTACATTTTTCTCGGGTTCACTTCCGCATATGTTGTTTCTTTTGAGGTAGTTTGAGCGGGATAGTTACCATGATGTAGGCCTTATTCAAATTGTATACTTAAAATTCCGCAGCTTAATGTAGTATGCATAAAATATTGGATTATTAATGGTGCAATAATACACATTTATTTGACTGAAATTCCAAGTAATAAGGTAAATATATCAACATAAGTTGTAAACTTGACTTATTCTCTTCACGCTGTACGTTTAAAACTCCCTCAAAATAGAAGTTTTTTGTGATACTGAAAAAATTACTACGGTAACTAATTGATTGATTAAATAAATAATTGAGCAAACAGTACTATACACTTGTTTTTTTATGAGGTGTAGTTGTTAGAATTTATCAATTTTTTTCCGTTTGGTCTCTCTGAAGTGAATGCACGTACCATTGCCCATGTAAAAGGGCTGGTATATTTCGTCAAAAATCTTGAAAAGTAGGTCGGTAAGGGGCTAATATATCTGTATCTTTGAAATGGTGGGATATTTATTTTTAAAGTGAGACCTAATTCATTGATTTCTAGATGAAATTATCTTTCGCTCAAACTACCTAAACTACATATGAGGACCAAAAGCAGCTGATATCATCTAACCAACGCCACGAAAACCTATAAATGAACATTTTTTCGAGCGTTTTTATGCTGTTGCTTTTTGATAGAGCTAATGCATTTTTGTCAGTCAATTTTGAACGTTAAACGAATTGTAAAATTATGACGAATCTCACCCTGCATTGATTCGTTCTTTTTAGGTTTTGCGAGAAAGGAATTCCACAAGCATGCTATAAATCAATGCAAAATCCTCTCATTTTATCTCCGTTTTCCATATTTTAATTTCTTGCAGTTTTAATAAGTATTTTCCAACTTTACTCACCATGCAGTAGCAACGAATATCCTAGGTTTGATTGTTTGGAATTAGAGACGTGCACTGTGACCACTCATTAAATTTCACGAGAAGGGCCGCGTCTTCCTTTAAAGCTACAGTCGGCAACTTTCCGCGAATCTCATTCTCTTGATCTTAATTATATTTACTTTCTATCTAGCGCTTTTCGGTCCACGAATGAGAAGTTGGGTGAAATTCAATCTGCCTCGTGAGCTCTCCCGGGTGTAGTAATAACTCAAGCCGTGGGAGACCGTTTGTTACTTGCCCTAGCGGGCGTTCTCACTATTCTCGCCCACTTCATGTCGCGCGCTCTCACGTTTTAATCTCCACAACTTGCCTCGGTTTAATATACAGGCGTCTCAATTTCCCTCGAAATTATTTCTTATTTAACAATGTTTTTCTGGCATGTGATGCATAAATAGATTACACATATCCATGTTGCAATGAAGCATTTGGCAAAAATTCCACGCTAAACATTTATCGACAACCGACCATGGCTTCGACAGAAAGTGCCATTTTCAAGGTGAATAAAACTTAAAAGTCTCAGCTATATATACAATCTAGATGATTCTTCGTCGTGGCCTCTTTTTTTATTAATATCAAGTTATTTTCCTGGAGATTGTAGGTCATTAATTCATGTTTAAACTAAAAAACATTTTAACTTATTTTTTTAACTCTAAATACCTAAATTGTAAACTGGATTCATTTGATGTACAATAAAAATATTAATTTTCACTGCAGCCCTGGTGGAGCATAAATAAATGTGCGAAACGTTGGTAAAAGAGTAACAGTTTAAACATGAATTAATGACCAATTCTACGTTCTTGCGAACAAGGTGCTAGTGGCACCGCAATATCAAGAAAACCTATATATATAATAATATATACCTATATATACTTGTGTGATTTTCGCCCTCGAAATTCACATTTGTCCTCACGAGTGATCCACTCTTCAAAATCGGCACGGTAGCTGCGTGGTTAAGACTGCCTATATATGGGAATGTTTCAAATTCGCCTTGCGAGGCAGTCTTAACTACGCGGCTGCCGTGCCGATTTTGAAGAGTGGATCACTCGTGAGGACAAATGTGAATTTCGAGAGCGAAAATCTCGTGTTTCACTCCGTCCCCGTCGATCCTTCCGTCTGTAACTCATTCCCCACCGTCGTCTCACGACGAGTGAAGCTAGCCCAGCATAAGAAGTAGTCCTCAAGTAGTGCCAAATTTCAAAATATTTCCCACCGCACAAACCGTAGAATGGGGGAAAGTGGATGCACTCAGACTTTTGGAAACGATAGTACATACATGAAGTTAAAGAGGGATGAGGAGAAAGGAGATTTTTACCAACTGTTTCATTGCAATATGGAGATACATAAATTCCACAAAATAAAGCCTGAAATCGTTTTATACGAGAGTATAAATAGTGTCGCTGTACAGATATCTACATCTATAAAATGCCATGCAAGCCACAACAAGGATATATGGCACGAGGTGATTGTACACCAGGTATGCAGCACTCATTCCAGCTGAAATCAGAACCGCGCACTTTCTCCCGGCCGTTCGGTGCGAGTGAACAGAGTCAGGATAACAATGCGCCGTCGGACCAGAAACGAGGAGAGTGCTACTTAGACAAATATGCTACCATGCAAAACTAGTTATTATACAACTAATGGTTAGAATTATTTCCGCGAATCAAAAATTGTTCCACAAGGTACGAAACCATACAGAAAGATAAATCATGCCGGGAAATACATGCGGAGTGAGTTGTTAGTTATGAAGGAAAGATATTAAGCACAAATACAAAAACTACTCTACCTAGTGAGGATTGATGTTTCATAGAATTGATATATTGCAACTATTACGATCCTTGATTTTGCGTGGAAAATGGCATTTTAACTTTACCGGTTATGCAATCCATTGCCTTAGTTTTATGCCGGTGATCGTTCCTACTATAATAGTTTGGCTCGAGCAAATATGTTGAACGACCGGCCAAAAGAATTTTAGGCCAAACTATCGTAGAAAATGAGTAAGTATATTGTTAGTATGATAAGGAAGGCACGAGAGACCATCCGGGCATGGGAACGATGCTGAGCGGTGCACTTGCTGGACAGAGGACGAGAGGAGCCATTCAGATTGTGCACTATCCCGCCTCCCATTGCCCAAACAGGAAGAGAGGAGCAAATTTGTCGGTGCACTATCTCATCTCCCATAAAGGACCGAAGAAGAGAAGAATATTAAGATTGTCGCAATAATGGGTTAGATGAATGGCGTCAGCACTTGGCGGCCAATGAGTTGGAAGGGGTGTGGTCCGGAGGTGATGCACTCTGAGGGAGCGCGGGTGTGGGAGTAGCGCGCCTCGGAGAGTCTCGCGGGGACCTTGCTGCGGTGTAGATGCAGAAGGTGGAATAAAGTCTGTGTCAAACGAGCTACCGACTTGCTCCCTGATTCATTCCCCCCCGAACCCACAATCATCGCGGCGGATATACTTACATCTATATTTTTTCCGTCGATCAGATAGAGGTTCCCACCCTAATTCCTTCAACCATTTAGTCACACGGCTAAGTTTTTCGTTAAAATTTTCAACAAAACTAGCTACTCTCCACTGTATTTATCTGTATCTGATACAAGTCATACTTCGTACGGGTCCCATATGCTAGTAGTGTATTCCAAGTGAGGTCTCATGATAGAAAAATTGCATCGCTCCTTTACTTTCTTGTCATATTTTCCAAGTATTATTTCAATAAATCCCAAGTTACGATTCGCCTGTTCGTAATACGGGAAAAAAGCCGGCCTTGGTAACAGAAGGATAGTCCTTGCCTATTAATTCAGTAGTTACCTGGTTCGAGTCCCACTTAGTGGATTATTCGCGCTTGTGTGCTTATTTTGTTGTACATCATAAAGATCTGAAAGTTTAAGAATATTAATGTTGTATTCAGTGGTAGATAGAAATGAATAAAATGAATGTTAATGAATATAGGCATAATATTAAACAGATGCACCGATGAAGAAAGACTGGAGTCTTCAAAATGGACCATGTGATAAGTGCAATAGGCAAAGAACATAGCTGGCCCAGGAAGCAATGAAAAAACATATAGATGAGGGCGAGGATGTAATTCATATGAAAAGGCAAGTGAAAACTATAGACAGGGAAGCGTGACTTGTTCTCAACGCTGGATTTTGTCGTATTGAGGAAGAGTATAAACTGGAGGTCGTTGAGGTCCTGTTATAGGTCTGAATTGAGAATGAACGAAATAAGAACTAGGAAAAATTGGAAGCAGTAACAAAGCAGGCCGGTGTGTGCAGGCAATACATAAGTTATAATTATAAAATTCAACTTCTGTGACAGATGCAAAACGCTTGCAAACAATACAAATTCGGTTAGGTGTCATAAAAGTCTTCTGTAAAAACCAGCATTTACTTCTGAGTGAAGAGTCACTCTACGGATGGATCGCAATTTCTCAAAGAATTGCAGGAAAGGTGAAAAATGTCCATTAATAAGGTTACCGGCTGTATCAAAGTCTCTAACCCTAATTATCCTAAATCAGTGATATAGACTTACATTACTCTATTGTTACTGACAAATACAGGAGTATTTTAACACATAGGTATAATGACAACATTTATCTGTAAAACTGAATTACCTCCATAGTACATGTTCAAAGATATTGTAAGGAATAGACCTATATTTGTGATTTCAGTCGGTGGCAATATATTCATATTAACGTCAATCTTTCATCATATTGCTCATCGTTGCTTTATTTGTTGCCCCTTTGTCATGCATTCTTGTGAAACTACAATTTTTATCTGCCCAGATAACTTTTATATCAAAAATGCTGCCTCTCAATATTGACTCACCCTTTTGCTAAAAGATATTATTCTCACGACATTAATTTCAAGCCTAACAGTCAATTAAAAATCCAATCTTTTTTAACTAATTTAACCTAATCTATTTCTTTGAAATAAATGTCCCCGGCAATTCATTAAAACAATTTATTATACTCTAGTGCAATCAAAATTAAACTACGGTATAATCTGCCAGGGAGGTGCCTATAAAAATTCACTCACTCCACTGCTGATTCTCCAAAAAGCAATAGTGAGACTGATTGCTAGAAAGTTTCAAATTGAACTGTCCTTCCCCATATTTGTGGATTTAAAGTTACTCCTTGTACGTCATATTTACGGTCATAAGGTAATGAAATTGTTCTACCTCAGAAAAGGTAATAAATTAAGGCAGAACCCAAAGCCAATGTATACAGTGTAAGATCTTCAACAGTAGCCTTGAGAATGGGTAACGAGTCGGAACCCGAAACGTCGGCTGCCTATGAATATCTTACCCGGTGGCGAGTAGCCCGAGAAATTTACACAAATCTTCAACAATATTTATTTTGCCCAAGCTCAATTTGTCTCAGTTTAAACGCTCGTTTATCTGCATAGGGCCAAGAATATTTCTTAGATTGTCAGATGATATAAGAGGTAAGTACAATTAGTTTGATATCATTTTTGAACTGACTAAAAATGTGGTTATTTTATGTAGAAAATCTAGATGTGTTTTTGTCAATAGTAGGTATGGTTAACACTCACTATAAACTGAATGCACGGCTAATTGTGATCAAACAAAAATTGTTATCTTTTTTCGAGTACATATTTCTGTTACGTATCTGGTCTCAGTTTAATTTTTCATTTCTCAACTATTCGGAATATAATTTGTATATGAGGTATTCCAAATACAGGCAATGCGTAAAAGGAATTCCTAGTTTATCCGTTTTTATTTGTAATGTAATGTGTGCATGTCAGGTTCACACAATGGTTCTCCTATTATGCCATCGTACACATAACGAATAACATTAGGTGACATATATTCCCTTTAAATGTTTTGCATGCGTTGATGTCAGTTTAACTTGACTTCTTGATGAACGTAAAAGTTTACTATTTTGGCTCAAACTGATCAAATCTAGCTCCAAAATATGGTATTAATCTCCATTTTATTTTGCTCTACCGTCTAAACAACTTGGTGTCTTTTTTCATGCAAATGCGTCGCGTGATAACCGTCCATTTCACACGGCATGCATTATTAATTCGTACTAATGCGGTCCCCGAAACTAATGTGGTATTATGTGCTCTTTCATTGCAAAGTGAATGTGATTTGTCCATTGTCACGAATGTGGGACGCTTACAGGCGCGTCGCGTGGACATATTCATCGATAACATCTCGCGTCAATAATTATGTATGGCTTAATTAAATTAGCGCCGAAGTTTAAATTTCCATATCGCTTTCCTGAAATAATTAATTCCATTGATTTATGAATTATTTTGATATCAATATGTCCATTCCGAGAGATGCTTTGACTGTTTGTTAATTATTTTCAAATTCACGTTTAAATTTTAATCGGAGACGTTAATCAAGCTGTGATAATGGATGAGTTTTACATTAAATTACCCTGCAATCGCTACTCAACATGTCCTTCCTCTCCAATTTCACGGCAAAACGGAAAGGTAAACTTACCGACCAAAAAATTAAAGATTTTTCGGTGGACTTTTTTTTACATTAACGCAAATAGCGACACGGGAAAGAATTGAGTGGTAATAGCAGAATAATAGAGAATATTATCACATACGGGTATTGGTGTTGTACTCATGGCATCTTGAAATGTCATTAACGTAAGAAACCATTTTCCCATCAGACGCTAAGGCCTTCTCTTCAACGTAAACATGGCGTTTAAATTCATCGGGCGGGGAAATTATTTTTATTTATTTGAGATAATTCTAATTACGACTCTTGTATAAAACTTTTGAAGCAATTTGAGATTCGGGAGAGACCGTGGGAGAGATAATGTGTCGTATATTTAATAAGCTACCAAAGCGGTAAAAATGCCAGTAAATGAGCATGCACCTGCCAAAATGTCCTCATCTCTTCCTTTCCCCTCTCCCAAAATTTATCATGCATCATTCTACTTGGAGGTCATTTTTCAACTTCCATTTCTTCCTTATGGTTTATCCCGATGTGATTTGGACTACAACCTTGTGCGGATCATTGCACATTGCCGAGAATGATCTCCTCGACTTGGAGCTATTATTAAAAATTCTGATCTTTTGAAGAGAAGATTCGTCCGGTTCTCTACTTAAGCGGCTGATTATTAACTTGAAATTAAATGATGATTTTCATCATTGTTTCAATGGCAGCTGAGTTTTAACGAAGGCCTCGGCATTGGACAATTAATTCGCTAAGACATCAGGTTAATAATCACCCGATCATGAATGTCCTGAGTGACTTTAAAAACAACACAGGTATGACGCTGGCAATCAAACATTGAATTTGTCTCACTCATGGCATCTGTAAGTAATCGTTTCCATCTCTTCAGAAACCACGTAAGAGAAATATATCTAGAATTTCAATCATGATTCAATAGATCCAACCCTTGTAAACTACTTGAAATACATAAAATTGCCACAAACATTTATAAAATCTGAAACTTAGGTTAGAATTTGTGAGTTTTTCTCTTATGATGATACACCTATGGTCATGTTGTAATTTCTTCGTATTATTGCTGTAGTTTTCATGAACTGGAAATCATAATTGTATGACTTACGAATAAAAATTAATATAGTCTGTGCCTCAGTTGGCGTAAATTCAAACTATTGAGCGCCTACTCTTACGAATTAAGTTGATTTTCGGTGATTTATTTTGTGGATGTTGATGAAAAAATTTGTACTTATCCACACTTTGTAACTAACTGCGACCAGTTTCGACATTCAGGTCATTCTCAAGTAGCACGTTCAGACATCAGATGAAGGTTGAGCCAGATTATATAGCTCGTGAAGAACCGGAGGGGATCGAAGGGGAGGGGGATGAATAGGAAGATGGGGTTGGGGAAAGTGGATGAGTGAGATTGATCAAGGTAATTATTCAAGGAAGTATAAGGATAGGAAAGGGGTGGGGGAGAGTAAGAAGAAGGTTAATTCAGAGGAGAGGTGATAGGCCTTGGTACAATCTCGTTTAACAGCTATTGACGTAATGACTTTGAAAGACACAATTGCGAAATTTTCTATGTAATCAAGTTAACGGCCCTTATCTCAAATATGTAAAGTATTGAGCTCAAAGTCTGCCTCGTGGGACAAATTACATACAAGTGAGTTACCATTTCCGTTATGTAGACGACGTAATTAATTTGTGGATTGCCGGCCTTAGATAAACTGATCAATTTTTGAACCTTCTCAATAGTCTACAAGGGTTAATTGTTATTTCTGGTGATGTGGGTTTAGATAGTTTAAACTATTCAGGTCTAACCATCTCTATAAAAGACGGCATACATCGATTTGCCATTTTCCGTTGGAGCATCTTTTCTGACGTAGTCATTTCTTATGGCTCAAATCATCACCGTTCCCATAAGCTGGCGTCCATCAATTCTATCGTCTATTGAACTGCCTCCATTCCCCTAGAAGATAATAAATCCTAAAGCTTTGACCTTCATCAAATAGATAACCACCGACAATTGGTATAACGCTTACCCCAGAGACAAATTAAAAGACCGAAAAGGAAAACTCCAGCCATTTCTTCCGTGTCTAATTTCTTGTAGATCCCCATTCCCGAACGAGATGGAGCAAAATACAGTTCATTCAGAGCCTATCTGATAAACCTGCTCCTTATTTTAATAGGAGAAAATTTTAAGTGTATTTTTACTAATATGACCTTGTTAAAATAGATTCTTAATGCTAACGATAGAGTGAATGCTTTAGAAAAAAGTGGTGTCTACCTTCATCGCTTTGACACCTCTGTGAGCAATTTTTTTCATGAGGGCCACACTGGTGGAACCAGAGAACATATTAATTGGTTTTTAGCTGTGAAAATAAATTTGTGTAATCTAATATGTTATGTGATTTGTCTCTCGAGATAGATTTTGAGCCCAATATTACACATGTTAGTGATAAAGGCGGTGAAGTAGACTTCATAGAAAATTTCGTGATCGTTAATATTTCAAGGTCATCCGGTCAACAGCTGTTGAACGAATTTGGGCTCACCCACCTGTCACCCTTCCTCAATATTGACCTTTCCTCCCCTCTCCCACCTTTGACTACCTTTAGTTATTACTTTGCTTTTACTCTCTCATCCCCAGCCCCCAACCCTATCTTCCCATTCCACCCCTAATTCCCTCCGCATCCTCTTGATCTCTATTAACCCGCCCCAAATCGTGATCTCAATCTACACTGCTTGAGAATGACGTGATGGTTGAAACCGGTCGCAGTTAATAAAAAAATATGGAAAAGAACAATTTTTTTCATCAACGTTCTCTAACAAATTAAAGGTTTACTGCTTCGCAGCTTCGAGAAATCTGATGTACTTCATCGCGTGCTCTTCTCTTTAGTGAAAGACATGCAAGAATGGATATTTTTTTGGGAATGATCTTGAAACTTCGAAGCGGTAAACTCGGCATTTTTTAGCCCTTTCTGAATTGGGCTTCAAAGTAGTTCTATGTAAATCCAATCTCCCTTTATCGCTGCCACCACGCTACTCACCCGCCCTCACCTTTAAACCTGTCCTCGTTCTAGCCTTCCTTTTTCTTTCCCTCTCTTTCTGGTTTCATTATTACTTTTTCCTCCTAGCCAATTAGGAGGAATCCCTCCGTGAAATAAGATGATCGTAACTCGGTGGTGACAAATGTTTTGATTTGTCATCGTATTTTATTCGACTCGTTGTTTTTAGTCGCTTATATTTCCGATTAATTTTTATCCTTATATCTATCCACATCTTACGTGAGTATTATTTCGAGATACATGACATTTAACCCTAGGCCGGAAGATGAACAATAATTTTATATCATCAATACGATTTTGAATTCAATAAACTAATGTAGTTTCAGTTACTAAGTGGAAAACTTGAATGTATTAATGGAATGGGAAGTGAAAATCTGCAAGTGGAAGTGCAAATACCGATGAAAACTGCATTGGGTTTGCAAAAGGGCTTGTTGATGTTCGAGACAAACACCTCGAACAAAAATCATGTATTAATCTTTCAACAACGACGATGTTTGGTAGCCCCAGCACATTTGGCCTTTTATATGCAAAGACATTGACATTGTCAGAATTCCGGATGATAGAATCTCTACCGTGAGAACGATGCCTACCACTTAGCTGCCAAGTTATGGATTTGCAATGTGAGAGGCTTCTTATCACTCAGCTGTCTCGTCTTCTCAGGGAACAAAGGACAGCCGGGCAAGTCTTGTGCTGGTCGAGAGAAGAAGGCTATTCTCCCTTCCTCCCCCTAATCCCACCCCCTCCCTCCTCTCGCAAGGGCCAAAACCTCGGCACGACTGTAGCGCCCAATGAAGGCTATTGTTGTAGGAATTTCATCAAACGCCACGGACTGCGAACAGAATCACCCATCGAGAGAAAGCTGCGAACAGCTTCTAATACTGCTCCTCTCAACCAATACTCCACTTCAATCCCCTCTGTTGGATTGTATGGTTCTCGTATGGGGCTCTTGCGTAATAATAGTTCAAAGTGATCCTTTATGCCACAGAGTGTATTTCACAAAAGGAACAACGTACTTGTAGCGTGCCTTTTTCACTGGAATCACTGGAGTTTCTCATGAACAAAATGTTGACAATATGAACCAAATGTTACATAGCTGTTGATAGAGGTCAGCACTTTACGGTTATGGCAGTTTTAATTTAATTAGGAGAAATTGTCGTCCACTACACTATGTGTAACCAATCTTCAGCCACGTTAACTCCAGTACAACAGCTGCCACAATCCACCCCCACGCAAAATACCGATCGAAGGTAAATTTTAAGAAAACAAAAGTACCTAGTGAAATTTTCTGCGGTGAAGGAATGAAGGCTTGTCATATTAGTAGGATAGCACAAAACAAACGTTCGTGGTATAGATGGTGAGGAAGGGAAACTTATGGAGAAGACAAGAAAGACGTAGATAAAGTGTTTGAAGTAGGTGTATTGGGATTAAAGTTTTCTGACGGTCGTAAAAATAAGGAAGGATATTGTATAAGCGAGAAAGGGGAAGAAAGAGGACTGACTTCATGGACGGGATGAGGAAATGTAGGACTTGTGCTGTGATGGAGAAAGAAACTCTGAAAGAGAATAGGGGCCAGATCCCGTGAAAATTTCTGTAATATTTCCTTATTTTAGTAGAACACCACAGGGTACTATAATCGATTACTTTATTTAAATCATACCGTATTTAAGAAGGTGGTTACTTGGACCATTTGCGCCAGTGAAAGCCGTGAGGTTGAAGAAGAAAGTAGAGTTATTGGGGAATGGAGAATGTGTGGAATGATGCCCAGCGTCAGGATTAGCCTGTCGCAGGGGCCGGTAACAACCACTGTGTGTACGTGCCAAATTTAACGTAAACTATATTTTGATTCCAGGCGTGTGCAAACCCATAGAGTTTTCATATTTTTAAGAAAATTATGCAGTTCAATTTCAATGGAAAATTATGTTTTGGTAATATGTAATTAAAAATGCCTTTCTTAAACAGAAATATTTAATGTAGTGAGTCTATAGCTTTACCATTTGCAGCACGCAGAATTTACATTTATGGTTGTATACGCAAAGTAAATATTAACAGCGTTTATTCATTGCATTGAGAATAGTTGTCACGAAGAAAAGTTTTCATACTCATTTTTAAGATTTTAAACTCAAGAAGGACAAAATAATCAAATATCCTCATTTATTTGTTTTTTCGGAATGCCAACAACAAGCTTCCTATTTGTGCCATGCCAATCCTTGGCGTACTTTTCACATTAGTACATAGATGTTAACAGTATGTCTCATCTGACGGTCAGAATCAAGCACCTAAGTGCGCATCAGAAAGCGCCTAAGGCTCGGAATAGCACTATAAAGTCTCTTTCACAGATGAGATTTGAACCTCGGCTATTGGTGTGGGAACCCAGTGCCTTCCTCAATACACCAACCCGACCCCCGACGAATCAACTATTATTTTTCTAAACTTTATTTATTTTAGGCAAAATAAAATGCAATACTTGAGCTCCAAAGTATTGCATGAAAAATCATCGTTATCGATAGGTTGCAGTATCGCATGAACTCCGCTTTAAATGCACTTCATGAATTCTCAAATATGGAAGAAACCTGATACCCGAATATCTTCCTTCCCCATCGTTCCTCCATGCAAAATACAAGTTTATATATTTTTTTTTATCAAAACGGTTTCCATGTCCGATTCATGCGAACGAACATATCGGCACTTCGGCAGCTGCGCTCCTCCATTCCACCGATTCTCCACCCCCACTTAGGGAGAGAGGGAGGGTGGGAGGGAGTGAATGGGGGGGAGGGACCCTTATGATCGAGGAGTAAAGGGGAGAAGGGACCACTGTTAAGGGCTCGAGAGAGGGAAGCGTGGTTTGCAAGGGAGATTCCAGGCACTGGATGGAGACGGACCCCTTTTTTCCCATGCTTGAGTAGGTTCGGGACTTAGCCAAACAGCCTTCCTCCATCAAGGGGCCCTTCTCACTTCCCCGGCCCTGCCGCCGCTGGCCCTGGGCCGCGAAAGTTACGGCGAGGGGCGACTCGTTCACTCTCGGGGAGAGTGTCCGGAACAGGACGCGGAGCCTTTCGACTCCATCCCTCAGCCCAACGACTCTGCTCTAATATTCCTCCATTTCTTCTCTGACTCTGGTAATTCAGGGGTGTGACGCCAAAATCCTTCCGTATGAGGTACTCCCCCGGACTAATCCTGCTCCCAATTCTTTCTTACAAGATTGAAAATATCCGTATAATCTACGTCAAGTTGGTATGACTTCATTATGATAAATCAATGACTTAAGTCAAAGCCGACGCTAAATTTGCTAATTGACTTTTATAATTGGCTTAATCTTATTTTCAAAGTGCTTGGGTTTCAACTGACATATATTCCAAATATCCTGAAATGCTCCCACGAGTACTGGAATCTTTCTTTTAGTTGACAATAATTATTTTTTTAACCTGTGTAGTTATTTCAATGACCAATCACTTGCATGGCAGATCATATTTTATGCATATTGATGAAAAATATTATTACAATCTGGAATCCATTTTAATTGGTTTTGTTATTTTTCTCTTTAAAAATAAACCTACCATTGGGTGAACAGATAATATCGCGAGCAATAATCATTAGTTTTGTTGCTATAGCTATGATTACACCATTATGACGAATTTGTTGTGGAAGATGAGATATAAAATTTCAGTATTGCATAAAAAACAAAATACTTAAGCATAATTTTAATTAAGTCAAATATGGTGAGTTACAATAGCATCTCTCTCTTAAAACTATGAATGAAAGCGTGCAAGATTTGGTGTTGCGTATGCTTACAACTGTTGAAAATGGAGCTCAGGTAAAGCTAATCTTCGAAGTATCACTCAACCTTCGATTATTCCTTGATTTTGCTTGATCCTCCTGATCAATATCTGGTCTTCGCCTTGCGGCCCAGGGATATAAGAGGTTCTAATTTGAACTGGGCAAATAAATGCGTGGTACCATAACGGGCCACAAACCATGGAGGTAGTTTGCACGGTATATTTTAGCTGTCGATGAGATAAAAGATGGATCCATCGCAACTCCTCAATTACAACATTTAGATTAAAATAGCGGACTTCTGCTGGCAAACACGCTTCCAAAAAAGCAAAACAGTTTGATCTTCTGGTTTGGTAAACCCACCGTTATGTGGGATTGACGTGCAGTTATCTCCAATAACTTCAGACAATAAAAGACTGGAAGCATGGCACCTTCATTTGATGGATTTAACAATGAAATGACAAAACTACCTCGTAGAGTGGAGAAAAAGTATATATACACTTCAAATATGCACTAACTCACTCATCTTCCATTGCATAAATCTCTTTGAAAAGGACAAACCACTGTATGAATTACTCCCTCACTCACTCGATTCTCTAGTTCTAACACCCTTCGACTTTTTCCAATTTAAAAACTTGATGAAATATCTTCTCCCTCCTTCTCCACTTCGACGATTCTCATTACCTATGACGAGGCAGTAGCCATGCTCCTTAGTTGTTGCTTACATTCGTCAATTTGATTCCAATGTGGGATCCGATTCATTTTTTGCATTTGATTCCCTGTCGTCTTATTCCCATTCAAATTGTTATAAAATCTTAATTTCTAAGCAATGAGGCGCACATTTAGCTTCAATGTCCTCATTCAGCTCTTGATGAATTGGAATTACTTTGCCGTTGCCATAAGCGTTAATCGAAGAGAAGTCAGCTACTTATCCCTTGTTAGAACTTAGAATACGCTGCCAGTGTTTGGGATCCACATGAGGTAGGCTCAAAAACTGAGTTGGAACGCGTGCAGAGAAGATCAGCAAGATACGTGAAAGGCCGTTATGATAGTCTTGTCAGTGTTACTGACCTCTTGCATCAACTTGGATGGGGATCGCTTTCAGACCGTCGATTGAAAATTAGACTCAATTTTTTATTTAAATTCAAAACCAATTTATTCTTCGGCGAGGTTAACGGTATCTTACGAACTCCTACATACTACGGTAGATCAGATCATGAGAAAAAATTAGGGTAATAAATTGTAGAACAGAGATTTAAAATGTTGTTTCTCCCGCGATCAATAATAGACCATTAAGTCTCCGTTAAAATTTATTTAGGTCATTTTACAGGTGGTATAGCTGCTTTATTCATATGTCCCCTAGTGGATGATTCTAAATCTGCCGATTAGTGCTAACACCATGTTTTGAATGTTTCCTACATGAATCTTATGTCACGTTAACATAGTTACATTATGGAATATTTTACTAGTTTCTGTAGAATTTGTAGTACACCTATAGGGTGGTGCATGTTGGTGAAAGTTAATTTCTTCATTCTAGTTCATGTTGGGGATAGGTCACCCTCTGCCAAACACCCTTGTGGTAGCTTGGAGGGTAATAAGTAGAGGTAGGTGTAGATAATAAATCGTATGGGCTTTTTTGGCTTTGATCTTCCTGTTGAACTTAAATTTATACGTTATCTGATCATCAATTATGTTGCTGATATTGCATTGCTACCTTCTCCAAAATATAACACCAGAATAGCCATTACTATAGCTTAGTGTGCCTCATCACTTACGAGTTAAAGGGAATAGCTGGTGGTGCTTCGAGTTACTTCGTGGGCATTTTTAAGGGCTTGGGAGGAATTATAAAAATATGCACGCCACGTGCGCGATCTGTCGGGATGTTCGGAATTATGCCCGGGGAAAATTCAGCCGACGGAATGAAATTATGCGAATTCGGAACGGAACCGAGTTAAGAGAGTCGCCATCACATTGCTCCGAGGACGTCGCATCCGGTGGGACAATTTTTTCCCGGCTGCGAGACTTGGATGCGTTCCCATGACAGCAGAATTCGGCCCAATGATTGCGCTAGATCCGGCGCAGTAATTAGTCTAGCAGAGTACGTGGATACTTGTGACGGGCCTTCACTGTGGAACTTTGATATCCCATGCTTATAGAGCCTTTACTTTTCTTTAAACCTCAATTTAAGTTATAATTTATATGTTCGTGGGCACTTCATGTTCACAAGGCTGAATAATCTGTCGTAGTGAAAATATTCTTCCCTGAGTCTTTGGTGCCTGTTGTCGACCGGATGGAAAGAAAGTCTCCTTTTGATTCCTTGGAGAAAATTCTAATTATTTTGTCTTTCAAAATGTTTCAACTCAATTCATAATACCTTTTTATTCTGATAAAACATAGAATAGGCGTTAAAAGGATTTAAAAATATTGTGGTGCTTTTATTCGAAATTATGAATCGAAAGCCAGTAATAGATGAATCTCGTGAAAAATATTTTCGTCCATTCAAAGACGATGCCCTGTCGGGACTATCTTGATTAAATATATTTGATTAACAATGAAGTGTATTAGTGGAGGCAGACTTACTTACTTTAGTCAACCGATCACATGACATAATTCGCATTTTAATGTACTCATATCGATGTAGACAATGTATCGATAAAATCGATGTAGGTTAGTATCATTTCCGAGATCCCTGCGCAAAGAGGAAATAAATCCACATTCTTAAATTTGCAATTTTGCAGATGTACTTTCCTATGGTAATATTCATTCTCTAATCGATTTGATGTCATTGCAACATGTAATATAAATATACATAATAAAGTGGCATCAGCGTTCACAGTTTGTTTGAACTCGTAGTAAAAATTTAAAAGCTAACGGTAATGAAGGCATTTGCTCTACCCTGCTAATGTTTTGTAAGATCAGACACTACCAAAAGCGCGGACATTAATTTAGGTTTGGAAGGAATAATTATGAATTTCTTGTGGAGCGCAGCAGGATTCTAATATGCCTGTCGCTCCTAACTTTGACGCGTATTTTTCCAGTTGTGATTTCGAATTCAAACGTCCCTTAACTGTTTCGAGAAGCGAATGATACATATTTAATTAACTTTTTCTGACAGTAACGCTTTGGCTTTTTAATTTGGAACAGTGATGAATTTATTTCACTCTTTCGAAGCACAGTGATGGTTGCTACTGCCTTAATAGTGGAACCTTGGAAAATGCTCCACTGCTTTAATTTATATTCTCTTCCGCTTAAGCTGTACAAATAGCCACTGATAGCAGCTAAGTCAGCTCCGGTACGTATTTAATGTTGCCGGCATGTGCAGTATTCTTAATGCTAATTAGAGGATAATTAGTTGATTTTATGCTTCCTGCAGCTGGGTTGGAAGTAGGCGGTCCTGTAACTGCGTTTATTCAAATATTTCTGGCTTGATGTAATATCAACGAAAGAGGTCTTCTAAAAATCAATTTTAAAATTGTCATTTTGTTATATAAATAAACTCTCAAGGTAGTTCCACCGTGAAAAGGTTAAAATTCAATTTTGTTTGCATTCTAACTGCAAATAAAACAATCCTCCTGCGGAGGAAGTGATGAAGAAGGTACTAGGTAAGTGGAAATGTATTCGAAGAAAATTATAATTTTATTCGACCCAATTTCAATTTTGTTGCCATTTCCATTTTATACCGTTGCGAGGCTGATTATGGTGTTACATGGTGAAACATAGTCCATAACAAATTATATTTATCAACTCAAACATTAGATAGTCTTTTTCGGTTACTTCCTTGATGGAAGAATTCCTCACAGGTCCCCCTGAGACCGTTAATCCGTGAATTTCTTCTATGATTGGCGTAAACTACATCTCGTCCTTTAGTTGAACTAGAAAAACATGATTCTAAATGCACTAATAGGGAAACATGAGGAAAAATGGTATATTTTATTTACTCTAAATGACACTTCCACAACACACGATTTAAGTTCGATTTTAAGGAAATTCCGCCAGAACACTGAAATGTAGTAAAACGTAGACTGCTATTGCGTTGCATATTTGAGCGATTTATAGTTTGACTTAATGGCTAATAATTGAAAAAATATATATCAAAATGATCTAATCCAATGTGCCGCCGCACATGTGTAAGTCCCGCTTAAGTCATCCTCTTTTATATTTTGTATGAGTATGTAAGTATACCTATGTATGAATATGTATGTGGTTTTATAAGTTATAAGGACATATCACTCCCCAATTTATGTAAATTAGTTATGTAAATCAGTATTTCAACATTTCATCCTGCAATCTGAGGACATCTTTGTTTCTGTAAACGCTATAGCTTCTAATATATAGTCTGATCTCGCCTTATTTATTTATTTGTAAGAGCACCAAAATATAACAATAAACATTGTATACTGTTCCATAGGACACCAGTCCTAGAACAATAAAGTTCTATTCTATTATATTCTTAGGCCGGAATAAGTGCTCTTTAAAATACTTTTACTGCTAATCTATTAATTTAGAACCCAATTTTATATATGTAATAGTATGGGCACTTCACCAGGGAAATCTGTATTTTGAAAGCAATGACGATACGATGGGAAAGTTTTGAGACATGATTACATAATTGCTTTTGATTGTATAAAATCGGATTTCTGAAAGAAGAATTAAGTGGAGAGTTATATAAATCTCACATGCAGATCTTTCACTGACAATAATGATGATCGATTCCCAGTATTTGCCGAGCTAAATAACTACAAGGTAGAATTTCTACGGTCCACCTTCTGTAGTGGAAGCTAGTTTTCATCAGATGTTTTTCCTAGAAGCGTCTTCAGCCGGCTAAAACAGCTGTTGTTATGATACAGCCTTTACGCATGTAGAGAATACATTGCAAAGTGGTAATTCAGGACTCGTTAGTCATTCACTGCCTTTTTAGAAAGCACCCTCTAAAAGGTGTATTCTCTCCTGTGTTTAGTCTACCATGCCTTGAAAACGAGGCGGCAGACAAAGAAGAAAGAAAGGCCTTAACGTCTAATATTGCGTCGTAAAGTGACATGCAAGTCACTCTGCTAGCTCTATCATTATCCAATGCCCGTAAAGGAACAAGAAAAATGAGAAAAAGGAAGTATAAAATTTCATCATTGGTCGTTAAATCCTAAGATTTGTTGACTGCAGCCCTCCACCCTTCCCTATCTGATGCTGGTTACCTTACCTCCTCTATCTCTTCATATACCTTTTCCTCTTTATTTGGTCCATGAACTCATCCCTGGGTCTTAATCTGGGGACTTTTCCCTCTATTTGCCTTCAATTATATTCTTCACAAACCCATTTTGTCTCAGGGTGTGTCCAATCCATCAGATTTTTCATTACTGTATAGAGTTTCACAAGATCCTTCTCTCTTCTACTCTTCTGTATACTTCATCGTTTCTTCTTTTGACTGTCCATTTTATCGTCCTTTAGCACCAGGTTTCGAGGATTTTTAGTATTTTATGGTCAGTTTTTCCGATGGTTTATAATTCCCATCCATAGGGGCAAAAGAGACCTTCAGCCAGAAGAAAAACTTGCTATGCAATAAAAGTCTGGATCTGGAGCTGAGAAAGAGACTAGCTAAATGCTATTCATGGAGTGTTTTCATGTATGGATGTGAAGCGTGGACATTAGGTAAGAGGGAAAGGAAGAGAATAGAAGCTTTTGAAATGTGGGTGTGGAGAAGGATGGAAAAAGTAAGATGGGTAGATAAGATGAGAAATGAAGAGGTTTTGAGCGAAGTAAAAGAAGGAAGATCGCTCCTAAAGGAAATAGGAAAAGGAAAGGAAACTGGCTGGGCCATGTGATGAGAGGGAAAAGTATAATAACTGTGGGACTTGAGGGTTCAATTGAAGGAAAGAAAAAGAGAGGAAGGAGAAGAATTAAATTGGTGGATCAGGTGAAGAACATCAGCTATGATGAAACAAAGAAGGAAGCTCGGGACAGAAGCGGATGGAGACGACAGTGGTGTACGGGACCTGTCAGCAGACAGAACACCAGATGATGATGAGGATGCAACGCTCTACACGAAATTTTTACACCCAGTTTCCTGGTTTGTAGCATTATCTTCTTTGAGTCCTGTTGCTGTCTTTTTCCCATGAATACCTTCTTAGCTTGGGCTATTCTCCGCTTGATGTACGTTGTACGTCTTCCGTCCCACGTGATGGTACTTCCGAGTCGGGTGAAGGAATCCACTTGCTCTAATTTCTCTCCTTTCAGGGTAACTTCAGGGTGCATTCAACTTTTCTCTTCCCCAAACTAGGATTTTATTCTTCGCATTATTTATTCATTTAAACAAATTTAGAGATTTAAAGAATCATTTATACCCGTCCTTAATATGCTCCTTATTCATCCTTGAATCAGTACAGCATTAGCGAAACTTTGTGGTAGTCGTAGGCGCAAAGTTTACCTTCAAACAATTGGAGGTACCCATGGAAGCAATGGGTAAGGAGTTGAGAGTAGGATACAGCCTATGATAGGCAAGGCTTCCTTCTCTGCTGCTGTTGAATCACACAATGAGAGGGTAGAAAATCTCAGACTTGTGTTTTGTGCCATTTTATATCAAAGATGGATCAGAAAATGGTGGTACAATTGGTCATTGAATAACCTCATCAAAACAGGGATATTAAGGGAAGCAGAGAGCCTTTCACTTGATGTTTTAGATAATAAATTGGTAATTTAGACGTGGGCAAAATAATTTTGATATCTCAGGAACCCTAGATGATTAATGCGCTGACTCCTTTACCGCTTTTTGTAGAGCCAGATTGTTGGCAACAATTACTTCCAGGGATGAGTACCGACTGTGTAAATCTCACCAAGGTTGCTACTACTTTAGGTCACTTGGTAGAAAATTTGGCTCTGGATAAAAGGTTTCCGGGTACAAACTCAGGTGCAACACTATGTATCCTGTCTAACATATCAATTTGTTTTGCTCCAGGAGGGTATCAGCTAATTTTTGAATGAGAAGTGATCTGAGAGCTTGTTTGAAAATCCGTAGAAGTAACAGAATTGGACTCCATGTGCTGAAGCAAGGGTATCATGCATCTTTTAGTCTCTAACGAAGACAATTCATCTCTTGCCAATCACACCAGCGCCAAGACCACCATGTTAGAGAGAATAATCGTATTGCAAATTGAAGGTGGGCAGATGTTTGGCTTATTTCCTTTTCGATGTACCCTTTAAAAATATGTGAATAATTACAATAAAAAACATTACTTCGAATTGCCTGGTGACCTGTGGCGAGGAAACCTTGAAATCCGTATTTCAATGTAATGAATGAATAAGGAATGGAAAACACATATTTCCACCGACAATAAGTATATCCTATCAAGCTAAATCTGTATAATCGGTATTTATTGAATTAAATGTTGACACATATCAAGTGCAAGTCTATAATTAAGGAATTATTTTATTCCCGCTTAACCGATTCTCGAGTTTTGGAGCAGTCATTGGTGAAACGAAGATGGAATTGCGTACCTTAAGTTAAACGGGTCCATGCAGTTTTCATGAGCACATATTATAAAGAGCGGTGGCCAAAAAAGTATCGATTGAAGAAATGAAGTTGTAATGTTGTGTAACGACACCCTTTGAAATTTAGCAACTCTGCAATGTGAGCTCAACCTTGAGTGCGAGTACCAATTGGTTTTAAGCACCTTCTTTTGTGCAAGGATGCAGTTTCGGAAGCCATTTAATTAGTGGACCCGCAGAGGCGAGCCAACTTTTTATTGCTTGTTCTACTCGGGAGTCATTTTGTAGCGGGCAGGATGATAATGGCTGTTGACATCACCGGGTTAACCCAGCGTCGAAATTCACTTTAATGCTGCGGAGGTATATGGCAGGGAGTTTGAAAATGTATGAGGATCAGTCACAAAGAGAATCGGCTAGGGAGTGGAGCTACAAGGGAAAGGAAAAGGTTCTTGGAACTAGTTGAATCGGGAGATTACAATTGCTCCAACAGCACCAAGAGAGAGAGAGAGAGAGGATGGGACGCGGGATTTCAATTGGAATATGGATCGGTCAAGGTCGTAGACTTTAATGTCTCCTGGAAAGAACTCCTGTGCCGCGAACAAGGCTCTTTTTCCTCTAGCGTTGAGCATAATAATCGTTTATGAAACAATATCATTCTTATTACGACGCGTATCATAACAGCTACTATTGCATAATTCGTAAGTACCCAAGGGATAAGGAAATTGAAGTCAAATCCTTAATTTTTTGAAGTTCCTAGTAAATAGGTTAATTACAAACAAATACTCAAGAAGTTATTTTTTTTATTCATAGTGATTAGCATAGTATTACTTCAAATCTCAAAATTCTCATTTGAACAAAGTCTATTTCCTTAGTCACCTCTACATTTAAATTTTGCATTTTTCTAATGTAATCTTTTCTTGTCATGATTAAAATGTATATATGTGACCCGGTGTGTCAGTACACCGCATATACCTCCAAGTGGTGGGTCGCGGGCAACGATATGCTAGCTCTCAAGGTAGTCCTTTCAGAAGGGATCCTAGCTTGAGTAGAATAGTGAAAGCGGGCCTAGGGTATTACTATGCTTTGGTTTCTCTTGTGGCATACCGGCAAAAATGTGCCAAAACTAACCGATAGAGCGCCGTAACCGTTATCAGGGAAAGCTGCACGTGGTGCGGGTACTGCAAAGGCTGGTAACCTTGCATGCTCTATCACAACTTACTCCTAAGAGTCACGAAGTAGCCCCGGATAGCCGAAGCCACGATGGGCGGCGGAAGCTGAATAAGGTTGGCCCACCGGGATACGGACATAGCAATACAACCTGGACTATTGGTACTTGGAATGTGAGAGGAGTATATGGAAAGGAGCATGAGTTGTTGAATGAAGTGAAAGTGGGACGAATGGATGTTCTGTGTGTATGTGAAACTAAGCGGAAGGGGCGGGATGTTGTTACTCTAGATGGCGGTGGTCTGGCACTGTCGTCAGGAGTTGACGATAATGTACACGTCTGTCAAGGTGTAGGACCCATTCTTAATGAGAGAGCTAAGTTACTGGTAAGGAAGTATGAGTTAGTATCCCCTAGATTGCTCTGAGTTCGCATGAAAGTAGGTATTAGGAGAGTTGTAATTGTGGCGTGTTATGCACCAGTGGATGGAGAGAGTGACAGCGTGAAAGATGAGTTTTGGGAAAAACTGAGAGAGATTTGGAATGAGTGTGACCGTGGTGAGAGAATAATTGTGCTAGGTGACATGAATGGCTGGGTTGGTGTGAGGTGGGATGCATCTGAGAGAGTGGTTAAACCTTTTGGTGACCCCAGAGTGAATGATAATGGTGAAAACTTGGTGAGTGTGTGCTTGGAAAAAGGTTTGTTTGTGTCTAATACATGGTTTAAGCATAAGAGAATTTCACATGTATACTTGGCATAGGAGCTATTGTTAAAGCATCTTTGTGTATGATGAGAGATTGAGGGGGTTAGTATGGGACACGTGAGTGATTTGGGGTGCTGAATGTGGAACAGACCACTATTTGGTACTCTCCAAAGTGAATCTGGGCAGAAAGTGGGTGCCAAGGAAGAATGTTGCGCGTAAACAGTTGAGAGTAAAAGTGGAGAGGTTGCAGGATAGTGAGGTAAGAATGCAGTATGGTTGCATGCTTGAGGATGCTCTATTCTTGAAGCAGAGAGAATGGGACGAGTATATCAGAAACGAGAATGTGAATGATGCGTGGGAGTCATTGTAGAATGTGCTGAAAGTGTATGTGGAATATGAGTGGTAGGAAGAATGAAAGGTAATGCTTGGTGGAATGAAGAGGTGAAAATTGCAGTCAGGGAAAAGAAAGAGGCGCACTAGAACATAATTGCTGCCAAATCTGAGGAAGAGCGTACTAAAGCATGTGAGATTTACAGAAAGAAAAAGAATGAATGCAAAATCGTCGTGAAAGAGAGCAAGGAAAGAATGCGTGCGGATGAAGCTAGCAAGATGCAGAGTGATTTTGAAGGCAATAAATAGCAGTTTTGGAAGTGGGTAAAAAGGGCTAAGATTGGTGAAGGTAGGGGAATGAATGCGGTAAAGAACAAAAGTGGAGAGATCATGTGGGACGAGAGCAATATCAGGGACCACTGGAGGGAGTATTTTGAAGAAGTGTACAGTAATATAGCAGGCGTTGAGGATGAGCCTTGTGAAGTGGTATGTGAGAATGTGATGATGGAAAAGGATATCAGTGAGAAGGAGGTCACAACGGCTGTGAGAATATTGAAAAATGGGAAGACTGCAGGCATAGATGGGATATCCAGTGAGATGTTGAATTGTGGGTGTAATTTACTCATTTGTCGGCTGTGTGAACTATAAAATTTATGCTTACAGACTTCCGTTGTTCCAGAAGATTGGACGAATGCATTATTGTTACATTGTACCAAGGGAAGGGTGGAAAGACCGAATATAATAATTATAGGGCCATTAGTTAATTGAGTATTCCGGGAAAAGTGTTCAGCAAAATTTTAATCGAAAGAGTGAGGAATACTATTTCTGACAGAATACGAGGTATGCAGTGTGGCTTTATGCCTGGGAGAGGATGTAGTGACCAGCTTTTCGCGCTTCAGCAAGTGATAGAAAAATGTATGGGCGTCCGAAAGAAAGTGTATTGTGCTTTTGTTAATTTAGAGAAGGCATATGACAGGGTAAATAGAAAGAAGTTATGGAAGGTTCTGAATGACTATGTAGTGAATGGGCAGTTATTGAACGTAATGATGTCGATGTATGATAATAGTAAGGCAAGCGTGAGAATTAACGGGGCTGTGAGTGATTGGTTTGCAATAAAACAGGGCGTGAATCAAGGATGCGTAATGTCACCATGGATGTTTGATGTATTAATGGATAAATGTGTTAGAGATGCATGTAGTGAAGACGACGGTGATTTGATTGGAAATGTAAACCTGCGAGTACTTCTATATGCGTATGATGATGGTTTGATCTCAGGCAGTCAACAGAGATTACATTACAGAAGCTCCTAGATAAGTTTTGTGAATCAACGGAGAGAATGGAATTGAAGGTAAATGCGTGCAAGAAAAAAGTAGTAGTTTTTGATAAGGAGAATGGGGAGAATAACTGTGTGATGAGGGCGAATGGTGAAGTAATTGAATAGGTGGATGATTTTATGTACTTAGGTAAGATATATTCGAAAGATGGAAGAATAGATGAGGAGATAAAGAGACGTGCGAATGCTGGAAGGAAAGGGGTAGGTAGCATGTGGAGCATATCAAGGAATGAGTGCTTGTCTAAGGAAGCGAAAATTGCCGTGTACAAAAGCGTACTTCTTCCCACTTTGCTATATGGAACTGAAACATGGGTATGTCAGGATAGGCATAAGAGTATACTAAACGTCGAGGGTATGAGTTATCTGAGGAGTATTTGCGGCAAAATTAGGATGGATACGGTCAGGAATGAGTGGGTCATGAATGAATGTGGGTTAGATGCTCCAGTAATGGACATATATGAAAGGAGTGTGCTTCGTTGGTTTGGCCATGTTGAGAGAATGGATGAGAGTCGAATAACGAAACAGATAAATGAGAGTAGAATGAATGGTGTGAGAGGTAGCGGTAGGCCGAGAAAGTTGTGGTTCAATGTGGTTGAGGAAATTCTTAGGAGGAGGAATATTAGGAGTTTTAAAAACAGTAGGGTGTGTATGAAACAATAAGAAAATGAGTGTAGTGAAAGAAGTAGGTTTCAAGGTTTCTTCTTTTACTGGGCCGTTTTTAATGTTACCACCTAATGGCCTATTTGTAACTGTTTAATTGTAATAATAATAATAAAAATAAACAAGCATAAATATTGAATTTACTTCTTCCAATTTTCCAATTTCTCCATTAAGAGAAAGTATACGCTAATTTAGGCATTAGCTAAGATAAGTGCGCCTCGTGGTCGTTTCGTCTTGTGGCATCTATGGTTGCGATGTCGGTCGAATACGAAATATTTTGGTCGCAAAGTTGGAGAAAAGCCCCCTTGAATAACTTCTCGCTGAGAGATATCCAATATCAAAACAACTTTCTGATTTTCCATTTCTTATGCCCACATGAAAAGCCGTCCGGTTACACTCGGTCGTCGACAGTATCTGAAATCAAGGGTCTATATTCGAATCTCCATATCACATTTCTCGGAATGGGAAAGGCTATAGAGAAGAGTCCCCTAGTTAGTGTGACCGGTTTATTTCTGTCACAGTGCAAAGAGACATGTTGCCACGCTGTAATTCACTCCTCTCTCTTATCTCTCTATCTGCGAACAGCTTTATTCCATAAGAAATCTTATCTTGCAATCCGTCAGTATTTTCCCTATGTATTCCAATTTTGGAATTTCTTGGTAGTACTTAATTTTGCATGATACTGTCTCCGGTGTCTATTATTTGTAACTAACTAGACTAGTATTTCTAACTAGCTAGACTAGTACAACTAGACTTCTTTACTAGACTCACTAGACTAGTATTTCTTAGTTTTGTCGTATTTCGTATTGCTAGTAATTTATCGGCTTATCATCAGGGGGCTCTGCTTCTTTTTCATTGTAATCGTATGGAGGATTTTATATTGGCGGATAAGTTTCGGCGCCTTTCCTGAATGTCCCCAGAGGGACCCTCCCCTATAAACTTACCATTCAATGGTGTGCTAACCAGTGTTATTCCTCGAGCCGGCAATTTTCCCTGAGATAAGGCCCGGGTGCCGTTATGCGCGAATGGAATAGGGCGGGAAGGGAGGAGGGTAGAGGTCTTCCTAGTCTTGTACTTCAACATCTTCCTCGACCATCCGCTGGACCCAAATGGTGGAAGTCCACACCTTCCACGCGCGTCCAAGCAGACTGGATTCCGGAATACTGCGTGTGGACGGGTGGAATAGGAGAGGGAGAATGAAGAAGTTGCAAGCGAGAATGGAAGGGAAAGAGTTGGGTGGAGCACATTTCGGGGGGGAGGGTTTGAGGGGGAGGAGGCGGAGGTAGAAAAATCGTGAGGGGTTTTAGAAAGTTGATGCTGCCGGGCGGGCCGAGTTGGTCTCGTGCGAGTGGGAAGTTGCGAGAAGGAGAGATGGGGTGGTTGGGGGAGAAAGAGGCAGGAGGGTTATTAGATTAGCGAAATGGGGAGGGGAGAATGAAGCGAGTGCGTTCGTAGAAACGGTCCAGGGGCGTATTAGCGAAGGAAGAGCTCCCCAGGGGGGGCGGGCCGGGAGGGGGCGTATACCGGGTGTACGGAAGGAGGAGTAAGCATCGGGGATGGAGAGAAAAAGAGCTTGAGGCTAAAGGCCTCCTCTCCTTTTCTCGCGGAGGTGCCGTAGAATATCCACCTTGAAACCTAAATCCTCTGAAGCACGTGAGTCTGTAACCATCTTTTGCTGAGCCATCTCTCCCTCCTCTTGTCCTTGCAAATCCAGGAGTGTTACTCTCCGCGCTATCTCCCCTGGCTATCTCTCCTCCCTGTGGACCACCCGATCCTCTCCTCTCCCTTCACCTTGCTATCTCCCCGCGTAATCTGTAAACGACGGTCTCTCTTTAGCGTTTATCTGCCCCAGAGTGTTTAGGAGTTGGCCAGGAGAGTAGGAAGGGATTACCTCTTTTCTCCTCTTTTATTGTAAATTATGATTAGCCTGCGTTATTAATATCCATCCTTGGCTAGAGGTTCGTTTTCATAATCTGATAAATGTGGGGCTGTAATTTTGGAACTTTCATCCCACCTTCATTAACTGGATGTTAATGGTAAAGCCCCCTCTAAGGGTGTAAAATTTCAAAACGCGCTATAATTTGCCGATTAGGTGCCTGAATGCCTGTCGTCGAAGAAGAATGCTTCATCTGGATGAATTGTCAAATTCTAAAGGCCTCGTTAAGGCATCTATTGTTGTCAATGGAAAATGGAGCGAAGAAATATGTCTATTATAACTCGAGTTTGGTATTTACATGGCATTTAAATCTATAATTTTTATCCGTTTTGTTATCAACTTAGAAATAATTTATAGTGAACAAATTTTAAAGAGGTTAGGTTAGGTAAAAGAAGTGTACATTAAGAAAAGTATGAGTTAACGTATTATACTAATTAACATGTCATACTAAGGAAGTCGTGGCATTGAAATATGAGCTCTGCATTCCACCATTACGCGATGTTTTTTTACTATAATCAACGGAAGGCGTTTTGATGTTCTTTGTGGGAACAAAGGAGTACACATTTCAAAAAACTAAGTATTACTCTTATTCCATAAGAAACCATACATTTATGCACAAACATTCTCTATATTGATATTAAAGATCTACCCTATGTACCAGATTACTTGGACATTATTTTTCCAAATATCTGGATCTGTTACCATTTTCTGGGCCGACAGCCGCCGGATAAAGCATTGGAAGAATATTCTCCATTAAAGATCTATTCACTAGTCATGGAGACCCATTCAGTGCATCGCACTGTAATAAAATTATTTTATTACTCTTTCATACTATTTTGGCCTTAGACTCAAAGAAATTTTGTAGGCCGTCTGCCGCCAAATAAATCATCTTTAATAATATATATTGAGCCATCACTATCACCACCCTTAACCCATATGCTTCCATTATTCTAGAGAGGTCCCAGTTTCTCCTGTGTTTGTGATACCTACTTCTTCCTCCCTACCCTTTCATGACTATCCAGGAGCATATTGTCAGAACGTCATAGCGTCTGGCTTCTACAAAATATCTTTACTCCAATCTAATTGCGACGGTATGGCTTTTTAAAGAGCAATGCCGCAGGAAAATTTAAGAAATAATAATCAAACAAAATGGTGGGTTAAGGTGAAAAGCGAACGAGTTATGAATGATTGAAAATTTTCCGATTAGCGAAATAATCAATACTTGGTAACGGCTTTTCTCGTGCTAAGAAAATAAATATGAAATCATAACACAGATGAATGGTGAGAGTTAGTGTATTGAATACTTAAATGGTAGGTTAAGTGCGAGCTAATGTGTTTGTCGGTATTCACTAAGAGAAAGGCTGCTAGAGTGTAGAGGTATGTCTTTAATAAAAAAATCGTTTGATGTGACCGAAAAAAAGCTTGTGAAAATTATTTAATGGCCTTTATCTACGAAACTGCAAAAAAGCTGGTTATGTTGATCTTTTTTGGGTGTTACATTCGTTAGGGCAATTTTAACTTGAATAGATTTTTATTAGTTGTCTTGTGATGTCAGAAAAACGGTTAGTTTTGGCAGTAAAAGTTTTTTTGTATCTATCATTGCCATATGTTCGTCATATTGCTGGTACACATTTTGTTGAGCATAGTAATTAAGCGTAGGAAATAGATGCATGGATAACTCAATAGATTAATGTTATCTTTTAAATTAAATGAATAAATGTATTTCCAACCAAAAATTCGTCTTTTGAGAGGCAATCTCTACAGCAAAATTAAAAAAAAAATTGCGGCGAATGGGGGTAAAATATGTGGCGTTTACAGGAACAAACTTAAGCGTTGCTGCCCGTTGTATGTCAACCAAAAAGGTCTCATCCTCTATATGGGAATTGTATAACTTGTACTACGACTGCTAGAACTGTTGACCTTAATCCCGTACAAAGGAGCGGATAAGCGAAGGCAGGATCATGTGAAGAACGATGTTTTATGAAGATGTTTTGACTAATGACACGGTTCATACATAACGTATCCAGAACAGATTTGAACCATGAACATGATAAAAACTAAACTTTACTCCCAAAAGACCCTCTGCTACTGTTCTTGTGAATTAATCAAAATTTACTCCTGTCAATTGACCACGCTCAATTGATTTAAGAGGTCTGGAAAACGCTTGGATACAATTTAAGAGAAAAGTGTTTCCAGCGAAAGAGGGACAATGGAACGAAGGGCGACAGTTTTCCCTTGCGAGTGATATTTTAGTCGTCTGTACTAATCAGGGTAGTCCAACGTGTGGATTGCTCTTCGTTAGCGGCGCTCTCTGGTGGCACCACTGGGAATAAGGCGCCGCATCCACACCCTTCCCTCTCTTTCGATTACTTCCTACCTCTGTCTTCCTCTATCTCTCCCTTTCTCCTTGTGGCGAGGCAAAATGAGGAAGGATATAGCGGTTAAAAGGAACCGTTCTGTCTCTCACCCATTAAGATAGGCTCTAGCGCTACGGCGCTGTACGTATCCTGCGAAAGCGCTCGCCGTGCACGACATTCCCGTAAGAAGGGACGCCGGACTGTTATAGCGTGGACCACGTGGGTAAATGGGCGCCCGTCTCCCGTCCCAGATGGTCTTCGGAGTTTGCATCTCATAACCATCTTCCCTTCAACTACGCCAGTTGAAAAAAATAAAGTCATCCATTCGTTTGCTAATATTAAAGATAGTTTAGCGAGAAAAAGGTACATATTCGCGCTAAGAATTCGTGAAATAATGCATACATACATATATTTATTTAAATTCTGGGACTTTCTGTCCCCTGGAACATTTACAGAGTATGAAACGAACAATAATCAACAGTCTCGTTTGTACTGATAATTTAACAGCAGAGGGTTGCCAAGATATTGTTTTAACATTAGTAGTAACCACAAGCACCAGCTGTTAACAGTTAAACACATTTTAGAAATGACAAGGACAAAATACGAACAAACAAAAATGAGGCCTCATAATATACAAACGTTGAATACATAAAAGTAATATATATAAACAAAATTAATTGATTCACTCATCTGCGTTAAATCATAAATGAGGTTTAAGGATAGTTAGATAATGTTTTATTTATGTACATTACGTCTCACATAATGGTGTATCTTGTATGGAACATAAAGAAAAATTTTATATAAAAATTCAATTCAATTGTATAAAAACAACTATGTTAGTAGCCAACATTTTAGTAGCAGCTGTAGAAGTGGCTAAAGGGGCGAGAGTATTAAAAAAAAATTAATTAATTAATAACGAACGAAAATGAGTGCAACGTGACTGAATGTTTTATTGAGGATACAGTTGTATCAGGCTTGTGAAAGTAAATAGATGAATATGAACGTAGTTTACTGTCAAAAATTTTAGAATGAGGGAATACTTGAAGGAAAAAGTTATAAAATAAAGTTTATGATGCATCGGACATTGTCTTCGATCAACTCTTACGATTTTCATTCTTACGTCAGTTTTATAGCTCGGGTCTGAATAAGGATGGCAGTAGACAGCGTTCAAACCCCGTAGTGGTTCCAAAAATGTTGAATGTGGGCGAATTATGTACCTGGAACTGCCACGAGAACGCATCCCTGGCAGTGTGGAATGAAAACGTCAAATCTGCTATAACGAGTAAATTTTCCTTGTACCTCAAAGTTACGGCGAAGTACAAATAGATGAGTTATAGGTTTCGCATTATAGTCCATCCTTTTGGAATTCACAGTTGTGATAATAATGGTGATAAAATAGTGACAGCAAAGTAGAGAAAACTAATGGTTCACTCAATCCACGTGGGATACAAATCATTCATCGTTTCGGCCTATTTTATCGCTATCGCGTGGATACCTGTATAATGGCCGGGTATCAAGGGTAAACAACGGTCTCCTGTATCTTGTTTACATACCACGTATGAGAAATGGTTCACCATTCTTGTTACTTTAGTTTCCCCTGAAACCTTCACTTTCTACTCATGATAAACTCCCACGACACGTTTTCTCCTGTTCGCCGTGTTACCGCATTATCTAATTCCGTGTCAAAATTACGCTGAAGCAGGAACAGATGTGTAGAATATATCTGTAGTAATCATTTATCCTGTTGTATTTCATCATTGAGAGAAGAAAAACTAAAGGTACCCTCAATCTTTACGGGGTCTCAACTAATGAGCACTATCTTTACGGTATGTTTTGCCAATTTTGCGCTCAGTCCTGTAAAATGATCTGGTATCAAGGGTAAACTAGGGTGTCCAGTATCTTTCTTACAGACCTCATAACCGTAATGGTTCACCATTCTAGTTTCGTCAGTAACCCTTGAAATCTTCACTTTCTTCTCACAATGAACTTTCACAACGCGTCCTAGCATGCTTTTTTCTTTTTTTATCTTATCTAATTCCGTAATGAACTTTTTTAGACTGAAAATAAAAGATAAAAGAGGCCCGGGCGATCAAATGGGAGCGCTAAGTGATCTCACGCACAACAACGACGCCCGCCATTGTTCGAGTCTGAATGGCCAGGGTCCCTCTCTCCTTTTCATTTTTGTCGCGAAATTCGTCCGGACTCCGCTTTTAAGTGCCCACCTCCCGACGCAGCGTGTGAGGAGGACCTCAGCGTGGTCGGCATTCGTCCCTCCACTTCTCTTTTCTGTCCTCTCTTCTCTCTCTCCCCGTTCGTGTTGCGTGGCTAGAAGAGGGAGAGGGCGGAAGCGGCCGATGTGGACGGACGGTCGGCCCTTGTGAGGGCCAGGGCCGGCCGCGGGAGGGAGGGAGGGAGAGTGGATAAGGGATAAATGAATTTCCAGCTCCGAGGACACAACGGCTGGGAGAGACGTGGAATGAGAGAGAGAGTGTATGCTTAGGGGTATGGGGTGAGTAAGAATTAGAGAATCGTTGAGTGTATCCGCGTGGAGTGGAAGGAACTCTAGGAGTTAAAGTAGGAGAGAGGAAACAGTCTAGAGGCAGCTGTTCGTTCCAAATATGCACGTGACTTAAAGGGAATTGGTTCGTTCCGGAAATGTAAATGAAATTCTCCATAATGCCGAATGATACCGCAAAGATATGGAGGCCCAGGAATTAACAAAACTTTGTAAGTGTTACTTAGAGTATTTATTGTACAACCGGTTTCGTCGAATAACCGACATAATCAGGTCGAATAGTCGACATCATCTCCTGATGTCTAATAGTCGGCATTATCAATAAGTCGAACAGAGGACATCATCACCTGATGATGTCAAATATTTGACGAAACCGGTCGTGCAATAAATACTCTAAGTAAAACGTACAAAGTTTTGTTAATTCCTGAGCATGGAAAAGTTTTACGAAGTGAAGGAGCGAAGGAATGTACGATGGAAAAGTTTGACAAAGGCTAAAACTATTGAATGATATGGAGGCGTTGGTGGGAGGCATTTTTGGTGGACTGCGGGGGCCTGGCAACATTATGGCGCGGTCTTAGCATTTTAGACAAGTTGAGAGGCGTGTGACATCCTCCTCGGTTGCAAAACTTAGGTGTAATCTGCATTTGTGCAAAATAAATGAATTTACTCATGAGAGTCTCAATGGTTACCTCGTGGAGTTTTTAATCGATCATCATGATAAGAAAGAAAAGAGTCGGCTCACTCCGGATTTTGATACTTACGCACACCCGACAATGGTCTCCGCATTATGTATCTTAATTTTGAAAATGGTACCAGGCACTGAAACTGAAAGCTTGCTTGCAAGATATTTAACAATTGTGGAAATACCGGCGTATTTTCTGGCTGATCACGTTGAAGACTTAATTTGACGGTCAGAACGTGCAGACGTGGGCTGGTTTTCGCTTCACTCTCTATTGACAAGTACCGCATGGCTGTTTTGCGTGGGGCTTGGGAGTTATCCTATCTTATATAACGACAATTAACTTTGCAAAATATTGTCTCAGCAAATTCGAGAATTTGTACCCGCTAGCATTCAGCCTCGGTATTGAGAAACCCGGTGGTCTGAAAATACCCCATCTGGCATTTTATCTGCCCCAATAAAAATGTGGGTGCAATTGCCTTGGTCTTCAAAACGACCAATGAAAAGGCTTATTTCTCTTGTGGTGTGATTGCCGTTGCGCTAATGAATTTTCATCTTCTCTTTTTCTTTTATTAAGACGAAGCAAATAGCCTTAAGTTAGACAGTTCATGGGAATTTGGTTTACCCTTACGAAGGAAATTAGTCCATTATATTTAGCGAAAATAGAAACATTAGTGATGTAGATGTTCCTGAAAATATTCTCGTGGAGTGTTATCGCGGATTGGCTTAAGTTATCCCTTTCGCTCACCCGGTTCGTGGAGCGTTATGTTCTCTATTTCAGCAGTGAACGTGATGTTCGTTAGTGCAATGTAGAAAGACTTGTTTGCTTTATCAAAAATATGAAGAGTTTTATAGTGAAATTACTTATGTTTACATTTGGTCAAAAATTCGCAATGCGTCACCCAAATCTTAAGAGGCCAGAAAATTCGTTTCGCTTTTCTAGGAACGGTAAAATTATAGGTTTTTTTAATGTCTGAAGCCCTTGAATCGACCATGAGGTTAATTTTTTCACATTTTTCATATTTATAGTTTTATCTTTTTCGTGCCCTGAGATCTCATTTTATCTTTCAAATTTGAATTGCGGTTTGTTTACGTTAAGTAACTTTATATTTTCCACTTTGGAATTCTTTTGGAGCAACCAAAGAATGATTTCATAATATTGCTAATTTTTTCTGAATATTTATGATTGTATATGCCCAATGATTGCCTATCCAACTAGTATGAAATTTATTCTCATAAGTTATTTTCTTAAGTCCGGTTCTTACGGTATGCTTAATTGAGACAGGTCCGTGCTAACCGGTTTCGAGGCTGGCGGATTATACTGCCGTTTCTCTCCCTCCTTTTCCTCCCATCCCCGTGAGATAAACCAAAGTGGCTGCCGGGCGATTTGCGCTTTTTCTACCGCCACCTCCATATCGCTCGAGAAAATACACTTCTGCCTCGCTTCTCTTCTCTGGAGGATCACTGCGCTACCCCATCACCGCCTCTGAGGCCTTCAACTTCCTCCTCCTTCGCTCCTTATAAACCGTTCTTTCTTCCCTCGTCTCACTTCCAACACCCACCCGCAGCCGTCCCGAGTGCTGCTAAGGGACTGCGTCTTCCCTCCCACTCCCTCCGTTATGGAGCGAAGGTCATTAGCGATGAAAGCGGCCGGAGTGGACGGCCCGGGCTTAGCTAGATGTTGCAGGGTCGGATGGTGAGAAAAATTGCCCGCTGATTAAAGGAAAACGCGTTTAATTCCTGAAAGTTGCCTCTTCCTTTTCTCCCTACTTCACTCTCTACATTTGCCGTCGCAGAGAGAGTTTGGGGTGGGGGGAGGAGGGAAACAAAAGCATGCGGACGAACAACGTCGCGATGCATAATTTTAAAATGGTCGTACCGGAATTCCGAATGGCGCTTTCGTTTGGCTTGTTTCCTTCTTTATTTTATCTCCCACCTGCGTTTCCCCTCTGGAAATGAGCGCAGGCTGAGTTTATGAAATTTCCGTCGTCAAGTGATAGTATGTTATTATAATCTCGTTGCAGAAATTTAAAATTACTCGCAAATAAGTGATTATTGCGAGTCTTGACTTTGTTTATTACGCCACGTCTTTTTTCCCTCTGGGTTCAGTAAAGCATATAGGTCAAAGCTTGCCGAAATGCAAATTTATTTAAAAAAATAATTTTACAGCCTTTCAAGACTTATATGACACTATGCCAATACGGTTCAAAGAAATTAAAACATGAAATGGTTACCGAATGAAATTATAGAATAGCTCAGCAGGAGAGAGAAATTTTTTGGACGCTGATGCACAGGTATGCGCGCAGGTGATTGAGCTTTACGGTAGCTACAATGGTCAAGCATATTTTATTAATGCATAATAAAAGGAAACAAATAAAGGGAAAGAAGTTGGACTACCCTTGAATGGTGCTTAAGACAATATAACCAGATAATAGGCATACTTCATAAGTTGGAAGGTATTTCAAAAGTTTTCATGTAAAAAGCTGAAATCTAAAACGAATAACTCATTCCGACTTGTAATATAAGGATCAAATAATCAAGAAAACAAAATTTTGAATCCATATTGAAAAGATGCTTCGTAATTTTGGGAAATTATTTTATTGTATTTTATGTACTTTCATTATATTTATCTACTATTGTAACACAACAATTATGGGAAAGTTCGATGCATCTTTTCCAAATGAATTCTAATAACTCTTAGATAATTCGAAGAAGTGACGCCTGGAGTCATAAAGTTAAGGAAGCAAGTACCTCGCGCAAAGATAAACTTCAGTTTCTTCCTCTCTCCTGTCTGGAATCATGACATATACTGCTTTTTTATGACGGAGCAAATACTTTAAAGTATTTCTTCGTATATATGTCATTTTATATCAAATTTATAAAATATATGCAAAATCCCTACCTTTGGCTGGCGATAACATTTGAGATAAAGGCGCAAACATTATTTAAGTATGGTATCTTGAAATTCTCTGTAATTTAATCATTATGAACTATTAAAGTGAAGCGAAAATAAAAGTTTTCTTTTGCTCCGTACATTTTAAGTGTTGTAGTGAGTTACCATCGTTTAGGTTATAAATTTATCCTCTGAAATGAGTATTTGTTCGTTGCTGTGAAATTGGCACATGTTTGTACATAAGTTTTCCTTACTCTGTGCAGTGGGTGTATAGCTTATTGAAGTTTATTGTAATATTCAAGAAAATACGTTCAAATATTGCATTAATTCTGTAAAAAGAGATGTTATTCTCTGATAATATTATACCTGAAACGCCAGTAGAACGTTATTACCGCTGTTTGCTCTTCAAGTACTTCTATAGTCAAGATCGAGCACATGGTTTACTGTTTCCATTTTGAATGGCTAATATTTGTGAATACTCTTGCTCTTTGATATTTTCCTCGCCTTGTTACGTATTCTTTTGCATGAAGCATCTCAACTAGCACGCTACCCAGAAAACATTAATATTTACCCTACTTTCTACCCCCTCATCCACCTACTTATACGGTAACTTTTGCATAAAACTCGCGTGAAATAATTTGCGAGCCTGCATTCTAGTGACGGATGATTTTGGGGAGGCCTTTCTATCTTTAGGGGAAGAGTGTATCATCATTTTTGAAGCGTGAATGCTCCTCGCAGCGAGACGCCTCCTCGGCTCACGAGAGGGAACATGGATGATGTTCACACTGTCGGACGGGCGTTAATTGCACGAGCCGGGAAAATTGAACGCAAGGCGGGGAGAAGTGGAGGGAGGGAGGATTACAAAGTTTTCGAGGGAGAGGGCGGTAGGAAGAGGCAACAGCGTGGCACAGGATTTTAGAAATGCTCAATTTACCTCGCCCCGGTGCGAGTAAAACATACATGAAAAGACAATTCTTTTAAACTCTTTAGTTGAATTGAAGGAACGAAGCCGACGAATTTGCCATCGCACCTTGACCTCAATATAATATATCTAGTAGTGCTTTTCCACGCAGCAAAAAACAAATGCATTTTTAAAACTTTGTAAGTTTCTACGGAAGTCTCATAATGACGCTAATATATGCCATTGCTGTGCTCAAGGAAGATTGAAATACAAAGCAGGAAACATTACGAGAAAATATTCGTGTGGAGCCTGACTCTCAATGAATTGGAAGCATGGACCATTGGAAAAGCTGGCCAGAGAAGAATAGAAGCCTTTGAAACCTGGAGCTGGAGGAGGGTGCTGAAGATAAAATGGACGGACAAAATACGAAATGATGAAGTGTACAGAAGAGTAGAAGAGAAAGAATCATATTGAACACTGAGCAGAAATGAAGAACCAGATGGATTAGACACGACCCGAGACACAATGGGTTTGCGAAGAACATAATTAAAGGAAAAGTATAGGGAAAACTCCCCAGAAAAAGACCCAGGAATAAGTTGATGGACCAAATAAAGAGGAAAGTACGTAGGAAGAGATACCAGGACGTTAGGGAACTAGCATTAGATAGGGAAGGGTGGAGGGCTTTAGTCAATTAATCTTGAGATTGAACGACCAATGCAGGATACCATTTTATTACCAATGTCATGACATGCTTCCACAAAGGAGGTATTGTGTGCAATATTGGACAGCAAATACGAGAAAGACCAAGTGGAATACTTATTATAAGTAGATTTAGCAGAATTAAAATGAACGAAATTGATGTTATGAGGAGAATGTCCTATAGGAGAAGTCTTTCCATTAAAAATACAAGTATAACATCCTGACAAAATTTGCTGGTAAATGAGGGAGCATTTCATTGAAGCACATATATAGAGTTAATTCATTGACTTTAGGGTAGATTAGACAATAAATGTTAAAGTATAAAGGGGATGGCATTCAACGGCAGTGTTATCAAAGAATAATGGAGAGTTATAGGATCTAAGTATTTCCCGGCGAATGCTCAGGATGACGTTTATTTGGGTGTCCAGAAGAATTATCGTATTGAACTGCACCGACATTTCGATGGCGTAGTCTGCCAGCGTCATCAGGGTGAATGAGTGCAAAATTAAAAACCATGACGGTTAAAAAAGCATTCATTCACCCTGAACACGGTGGCAAAGTACGTCATCAAAATGTCGGTACAGTCGAAAACCATAATCTGGCTAACCCGAGAACTCTTCATCGGTTACGGAGAGTTAGTGGACAGAGGACCATCAAAGAACAAATTGTAGTATGGGCTATATTCATCTTTCGAGTACGTTCTCTCTCTTATCTGCTCAAAATTCTCTTTTCACCAGCAAAGTGTAGCGTGCCGATGTCTCACAATGCTTTTCCACCGCGACGATTGCTGTGTGCGTTGATTCCTCTTAATACCTGCCACAGAATTACAGTGAAAGATACAAACGAAAGGCTCGTGTTTCGTTACACTGCCCATATTGATGGAATGGATGAGGGTCGAGTAATGAAAGACATTCATGATGTAAGAGTAAGAGATGGGGTGTGAAGACTGGCGAGACCGAGAAATTAAACGGTAGATATATGTGTTGGTAGAAAATCTTAAGGGGTGAAGTACTTCCTAGGATTGTTAAGAGCAGGATAGCGTTATTAGAACAACGCATGAACGCAAATGAGGGCAACTGATATGCAATATAGTGAGCCAAATACTTAGGCCAACTAGTAAATAATGGTGAGAAGAGTATTTTAGCACGTATAAATATATTTTTACACAGCATTTATTCTTCGTAGTATTCAAGTTTGTACAAATACAGGCATCGATACATTTATGAAAGTTAATATAAATACAAAATTTTGATAAATGCAGTAAAAGTTCTCCTGAGCCACTAGCTCGTCAGGAGGTGTGTGTAGGCAAATGAAAATACCGAGCATCGGTGGAGTTAATTTCAATCACTTTCTCACATCTGTATAATTATCGGTGAAATTACACATGTTAATCAAGTATACTTAATTATTACTCTTTTTATGTATAAAATACATCATTCACATTTATCACTTATATATGAGGACCCCAGAAGTCAAGGGGTCTAAGTGACAAATTCGTTGTTTTGAGAAAACTGAAGTCAAAGTTGAAAATGTTTGGTAGGTTTGGTACAAACCACTAAGTAGTTTTAGAGGCATTTCCCTAAATAGCATCACCTGTCAAGAAAATCACTTGGACCTCTTTACCACCTAAAAGATTTATATTTTTACATCCCATTCCTCTACCTAACTTATTTTTTTTAATGTCACTTAGACCCATTGACTTCTGGGGTCCACATATGTATTCAGGAGAATGAAAGTTTATTATGCTATCATTGATTTTCTAACAATAAGTTCCCACAATTTCTTTTTTATTCTGAAATGGTGGTTATGTTAGGTATGCTAACATTTACATAATTGAGTAATTTAGCTATGATTACTCTTAGCATTCTATCCCCATAATTACGTCATGTCTTTGGAATATCATACAGTTCCCTGTCTTAACTGCATTGTACATTTTGTCTTTTTAACCCTATATTTATCATTTGATTAATTTGTTGTTATGCGTACATATTCAAAGAGCTTATCCACACGCATTACACGTGTGTTCTTATACACCAAATTAATATCAGGTACCTCCACATCATCTCCTAAATTGTATTTACATCTATAAATTGATTTTAGTATTCGATTTTGGGAGCTAATCAATTTTTAAATGTAAGTTTGCAGTGTTACTCCACACCGTCAGGCCATATCTTATCACATATTCAACCAAAGCATAGTAGACCTTTAGAAGGGTATCTGAGGTATACATATTGATTGATATGATACATTTTATAGGATATTTTTCTTAGTTTGCTATTAATTCTAAATATATGTTCCGCAAATTTGAAGTTGCTGGAAGGTAGGCTTGGTAGATTCTATTATTTGAGATGGCTATTTGACATCAGTTCATCGTTATGTAACCGCCCTTCGGCTGTGGATGTAGGTACTTCGGGAAAAGAACTCCCGGGGAAGAGGTAGGTCACATATGTGTGAGGTAGCGTTGAGGAGTAGCGGAAGGGTTTTGTGGTTAGGATTTGGACGAGGGAAGGAGGGTGGACAGGGGTGTGGGGGCGACAGGGGAGGGGGGAAGAAGGGGAGGAGAGGGTTCGTTTTGGGACGTCCCAATTGTGGGACTGTGCGGTGAGAGCGTTTTAATTCTATTTGAGCCCGGACAGCATTTTCCAACTTCCTCTCCCATTTAGTGTCGCCATTGCCTGTTCCATATTTATCTCCCCTCTATCTCCCTCTTGTCTTTTCCATTTGTACTTGAGTTTCATTTCCGGGCACTTTACTATTCCCTATCTCTCAGGGCTAACGCCCTTGCCCAAGAAGGCTCTCATGGGATATGTGGCAGGAAGTGTCTTGACCCTATCCAATATTTTATTCGAGCAATACCTGTATGTAGATAAACATGTCGAGTATTCACGTGTGGGTAATATAACAATTTATCGTTAATAGTAGATTGAATTTATGTGTTTGTTCAGTGTTGTTTGCCCACCATGGAGCGAAATGAATAATAAGTTTACTCTGGATAATTCGTCTCTTGCAATTGCTTTGATTTTTCAAATGTTTACATTTTATTTTCATCTGCAATTAAATAGTTCACATTTCATTCTTCAGAAGGTAATCATCTGTCGTATTTTAATTGAGAATCAGAGGTGACAATTGCACATCGACCAAAATTCTCCAAAGTAATATTATATTGTCATTGTGGAAAACAATACTTAGGATGTTTTTGGCGTTCCTATAATGGCGCCGCTCAAAATAATGGTTTTTAGTTAAACCTATGAAGTAGATTATATATTTTAGTCAATGTTTAGAGTGTTTTTTTTTAAATTGGCTACTTTTTTAATAAGACTCAAATTCGGATGACTTGATGGTTTTGCTGGCTGATAAATCTAACCGGAAATTGGGAGGCTCAGTTTAATTCCCGGTCAATTTGTGAATAATTATCTCTGTTTTTAGTGCTCCATAATCCAATTATTCTGGCTATTTCATGCATGGGTTTACATTTTTCATGTCCATAACCTTTTCTTTAACTTCTTGTCTTAGAATCCGTTACCGCACATTTATTTTTGGAATCGCTCTAAATCCTTGACATTTTCATATAGGATCTAGGCTATCGCTAAGGTTTCAAGGTGATTAGTAATTTGCAATTTGTAAAGTGATATAAATTTCAAATCACTTCAAGTTACCGAATATTGATTGAAGACTTATCAATCATAATGAGACAAAGCTATATTGAAAATGGGTATTGTACTTTTTCACAGTCATTTATTGTATACATACAACAAGTTTCTCAGCTTGCTGCATCTTCAGGTACAATTGTTTATCTTTTATTTATTGATTGTAACGATAGTAACCTTAAGGTAAGAAGGTAGGGGAACAAATTAATTTTTAGGAGGGAACGCAGGGAAACATACACTACGTTTACCAACTAGCTGAACCAGCCAAATCGAACTCAGACCTATTTTGCCGGTTTAGCTCGGCATGATGAACGCAACGGGCTAGTGGGATCGTTATGAGAAGCTGGCTAACACGGCCCGCTTTCTCCGCCAGTCTGAGGTTTTAAATCGGTATGAACCGAATCAAATCGATATTTTAATCGATTTCGCATTGGCAAACCAGTTGATCCGAGTCGGCTGCCTTAGAATGCTTAGATCGATCCGAGTTCTTATCGATCTGATTTTGATTGGTAAACGTAGTGATAGATTAGGGACTTGTAAGAAGGGAAATTTTATCGGAAAGAAGTGGGGAAGTGTGCGGAAAAGTAGCTCATTACAAAGGTTGCTTGACTGTCATATATTTTCCATCTGTTCCAAAGAGAATCCATCTTAAAGATCTTTGGTAGAACATGATAAGAGTGTCTGAAGTAATATTACTCAATGCTAACAGTGAGATGACTCCACCCAAAATACTTTTACATGCTTATCAATAGACGTTGGCTCTAACTTCCATTGAGGGCAACATTAATACGACTGCTCTCGAGCATCAAAACTATCTTATTATCTAGAACCCCAATAACTGGTTACTTCATCACTGATGAGCACCGGTAATTTTGGTATATTTACAATTTTTATTAACCGAAATTTTCATAAGTGTTTACCTCCTCCATAAAGTTTTACGATCTTCCTCTCTCACTTGTATTACTGTTAAGCCTTTGGGCTCAGATGGGAAACAGCCCTCTCTTAATTGGCTTATGTTCTCGGAATCGCCCTTTCACATGCTATTTTGCTCGCACGATGCATCTCTTACCGGAGGTCTCGCAGTAACGGTGTAGAGTCACGAACGCCTCTCCGACCAGCTTTCCCTATGCAATAACCAACCAAGAGCTCCTCAGAACCGGACATAACGCTGGCTGAATTTCGCGGCTCTCCGATCATTCCCAAGTCTCATTTTTTACGGTTTTCGAGGTCATTTCGAGTCATTTCGTCAAACGAGCTCGGCGGTCACTCTCGCGTATTACTCCAGCCAGCCGTGCTGTTTCACGTCCCTCCTTTCAACAGTGTCATAAAGAAGGATGTCGAGGAAAATTGCTGGCAAATTTGAATATTTCCTCGGTAAACGTCAATGGGTCGAGTATACCAAAGCTTGCGTGAAGATATCGAGAAACTCATTTTTCTTTCCGACCGTATAATGTTTAGCCGCGATTCCAAGTTTAATCTGTAGAAATTACGTAATTTCCGAAGCATGTCGTATTTCCCTCTGCAAAAAGCATGGAGCACCCACATTATGACTTTTGCTCACTTATGTCTGAAGGGCTATAACCATTTTTTTAAATAGGCAGTATTTTTACTAAAATTTGACATTATTGGTCTCTACAACGAGAGCGCTTTTCCTCTGTGTTAACTCTGAGCGGACTTAAATGTTCTGTGATTGGACCTTAACAGTGTTCATTCGTGGTGCCAGGAGTGGGAGCAAAAATTAAATCTTAGTAAATGCACCGCAGTACACTTCTTGCGAAAGTCATCACACAAATGCCATACCTAAACTCTAGGTGGAGTAAACATAAAAACTTAAGATACAGTAAAATATCTTGGAGTTACTTTAACTTCTGTTATATCGCGGGGAACACACATACAAAACATATGCGGCACAGCATTACAGAAACTTAGGTTTTGTTAAGCGTATAATAGTAAGGTACTTGGATGAAAAAGTAAAAGAGAGATGCTACTTCACTCTGGTTATGCCCGACCACGAATACGCCGCGAACATTTAGGACCATGGTTCTAAATGTTAAACCAAAAAATTATTAAAATACAAATAAAAGCTGCGCGCTTCATTAAAAACTGCTACGAGCGAACATATATTGTTTCACAACTTTTAGGGGAAGGTGAGAGCTCATAGAGACTCGAAAGCTACACGCTAGGCTTAGGTTGCTTGAAAAAATCAGAACTGGTGTGTTTCAGAGCTACACTGAGAATATTATGATGACGCCTCACTACATATCTAGGTCTGACATAAACGATGAAATGAGGTAGATATATTGCCGAACAGATAGGTACAAAAACTCCTTCTTTCCGCGAAACATTGAGGGACCACAGTAAAAACTAAGCTCCACTATATACACTTCCATAATACATTTTCACCTTCCGAAGTCTTATCCCGTACATCTTTACACGGCTGGTGTCTTAACGCCCCCTGCCACACGCCTATGCGGTGGCTCGCAGGGTAGTATAGTATTACATATGAACAGGTTACGTCAATGCATTGTAATTGTTATGAGAAACGTCGTCACATATTTTACATTTGGTGATTTTAGTGACTGTGAAAATCGAGAAACTTACTCGAAATGCTTTATCTTTGGTATATATATTTTCCATCTCAATAAATATAAGTCCTCAACAATAAGAAGGTTAAAATTTCTTTGAAGGTTTCCGCGACTCATATACTAGTTAATATTGCTGTTTTCAGGTATTCTCGTCGCGTGTTTAGATTTTCTGACTACAGTTTCTCCCCTCTTCCTGGGGGTGTCTTCTGGTCCGTTGGAAATTTTGACCAAAATGTCCAACGGACCTAAAGACGCCCCCAGGAAGAGGGGAGAAACTTTAGTCAGAAAAACTAAACACGCGACGAGAATACCTGAAAACAGTAATATTAATAAGAAGGTTAGTTATATAAGCAGTGGTAAGGGACAACTGAGATTATTGGTACAGTTTTCTATACACTGATAACGAGACTTGTTGGCAATTAGGTGGGTTGTTGGAAAGTTCATGCTAGGTAACCTAACCAGCAGATTTGCACTCAACCTGAGAGGGATGAAAGTGTCTGCAGCTCGTCGCATGCCAATTTTTACGATATTTACGGAGCGTAATAATTATTTTGCTAACAGCTTACACTAATGGGATTGAATTCTTCATAAAGATAATTTGACTTTGCCCATTGTCATCACGGTTTGCGTATGACTGCCAAAATAAACTTGACTGATAGCTGAAAGATAAAAATTGAGTTCAATGTCCGATGTAATAAAGTAATTTTTTTCATGATGTTTGTCAGCCATATGGCCTAGGTCTGTGCTTGCGTTTGTGTGACAGCGTACCTTTTCATTCGTTTATTTCGGAGTAATGTTGACTTGCAATTAGTCCTCGACACACATCGGAGTGGCCCGTTCAAAATTTTATTTTAGAGACATTGATTAAATGTAAAGATTGGATTAAGCGTTTTGATGTTGACAACGAAAGCTTGTAAACTTTGTAGTCAAACGTGTAGAGTAACTTGCTCTCCGATGGGAGCCCATTATCTTGGCCACCGACCCTTTCTCTGAAAAGAAAACATATTATTGCTGCTAAAAATCACTGCTTTTTTTGTTTTCCTGTCACTGTAGGCGTTCCTCCTCTCAATTTGTCGTTTTGGTTGCTTTCGAGCAGGAAACACCTGTATAATTCTGCGTCTTTTTTATTCTACTTAGGTTATATTTTAATACAAAAACATATCTGCGATTTATAATAATTTTCTCAAGCGATTCACACCTTGACCTCGTGGGCATTGGATATTGAAATTATTTCAATTGGTTGTATTTCAATTTCTGGAAGGCAACGGCGGACATTCTCTAGTCTCGTTTAGCCTTAGGTCTAAGTCAGCTTAGCATCGCTCCATTCAAGCGTCATTTAGTCTTCATAATACGATATCCAGTTTGCAGTAGAGATGATGGGTCTTTCTCCTCCTCACTGGTAGCATGACCCCGGGTTCATACCTCACATAACCCTTTGAATTGAACCCCTTACCCCAAATTTGAAACAATTCCCTTGCCATTCTACCAGCCTCTCCTCGCAAATGACCTCAGCTTGCAGCTGCTTTTCCAAATACCGCGTCAACTTGCTACTATAAAATCGTATTAAAGTCTTTGAAGTATGACACTGTGATTCAAATTAATTGAACCAAATAGAGTCATCTCACAGCCCTTGGTCGTCCCCGGCGATTCCTTCCCTCTATAGCTCCTTCTGCTATTGTTTTAACGATGTTGTCGTGTCTTAGAAAGTGCCGTACGAGTTTGTCTCTTCTCGTTTGGATATGCCTCCACAGGGATCTGGTTTCTTGAACTTCTGGCTTCTAGCCGCCTTCTCTCTTGTTTTCTTACTACCCATGTTTCGCTCCCGTATAAGGCCACACTCCAAACAAATGCTTTCATCATCCGTTTCCTTATTTCCAAACTAATGTTCTTGATGGTGAGTAGGTTCTTTCTAAGATATAATGCAATTTTGGCCTGATGTATTCTCCTTACAATTTCTTTCTGGCTTCTACCATTTCTTGTTACTCTGCTTCCCAAGTAGGCAATAGGCAGTAGGCCTTCGGTTCGGTTATTTCGTTTCAAATAGTGCATGTCGAAAATTATGGGATTATTGATAAGCGGTGCTGTGGCAGGAGTTTGATGGCAGAAACAGTCTGTTCCCGATGACCTTTTTGGCATTTAAAAATATTGAATTTTTTTTAAAGAATCAGCTCAGTATGAATGCCTTGAAGGTTAAAATTACAACTATTTTCAAATGAAGATTGTAGAATTTTTATATATTATATATTACAAATAAAACATCAGTTAGCAGATGAAAATAATTCGTATTTCGGTAAGTAAATTCTAGAAACTCGTTTATTTTCTCTAAAATTAAATTTCAAATTGTGTCCAGAGATCTTTCGTACTTATTATATGTTCCACAGCAGACCTTCCCAGTAAGCTAAACTGTTGCTGCATCACCCTTAATGGGAAAAAAATAATGCGCCTCGTCCTGTATAATATCCTCTTTCGCATCGTGCTGCATTGCGCGCAAATTTTTAGACATGCAATGCGTTAAAACAAGTGGATATGTAACGCATAGTACTTTGTCGGTACCCAAGTCCTTCATTGAAGTGCAAAAAGGTCCTCATTAAAGAGCGTTTTTATGTTTCCCAACCCGTGTGAGGTCTTCCAGGTCAAATCCCATGCTCAGTGCAAGAGCCGTCCATTGGTCCTTGTCAAGTCCTTTAGCGTGGGTCCCCTCGTGCCTTCCATAGACCTCCAGCCTGGCCAATCCTCCGTTTCTCCTCTGTATTTCTTTATATTTCCCTCTCTTTTTCTTCCATTACATCCTTTTCGTCCACTTGTACCCCGCTCACCTCTTGAAAATCCCTTGCCCGCCTCATCCAGAGATCCGGGAACTGCCTGCCTCGTGAACCGTGTACGCGCGGCCTTTTCCCCTGAGCGTACCCGATCGAAAGTAATGAAGAAGAAAAACCAACAAAAGGAGGTAAATCCCCACTCCCAATTCGGCCTAAAATATTTTTTTCTTCTCCCTACCAGTCGGTGGTCTCCATTTTAGGGACCGAAGCACGGTGGGCTGGCGATCGCCGGGGCGAAATATATTAAGATTGATTGTAAAAGGGGAAACGCTTTGCGTGCACTGGTGGAAGGTGAAATCGGATGGAGGTTTTTTTTGGGGAGACTCGTATCTCCTTTCTCTAATCTTACATCCTTGCCATGTGTCGCGGGCATAACTGGACCGCAAGGGATCCTTTTGGGTTGGGCATTTCTCTTATGAAATTTCACTTTTAACGTGAACTCCATAAGCTTGGGGTTTATGTCTGGATCAAGGTCCGACCGCTTATTGTAATCCGTAATTGACCCCGATGCTAGGAGTGCAGTAGAAATTCGAGCGACCCTGACATATCCTTGATTTGAGGGTCCTAAGGGTACGACGAAAATAATATATCCTGAAAGTGAACTTGAATCAATACGATCAATCAAGTGCGGCTGAGAATTTTACGTGGTACATTATTATTCCTCCTTACCATTCGATTTCGCACGAGGAATGTATATCACGTTAGGGAGAAAGATTTCCTCGCTGAGAGAGGCAGGCTTTTCCAAAATAAGAGCATATAAACTCATAGTAATTCATTTGAGCATTCCGCCAGCTGATTGGTAGTTTCAGGACAGTTTTAATCCTACCAGTACATCGTTCCGTCTCGGCTCCTAAAGATAACCCACGGTTAAATCTCTCTTTAATCCCTCATATCGTCTCCCTCTTCTTGTTTCGTCCATGATTCCAATCTTCTTTCTTCCTCCACCCCATTGTTCTCACCTCTATTATTTTCTTCAGCATTCCATCTTCTTTCAAAACGTCCTCCAACCATCTCTTCTGCTTCCTCCAAACCTCCACCAATAGTTTCCTCTAACAACCTCCTCTTCTCTAACCATATCCAGGACTTCCTCGTTCGACTTTCTCGCTACACAGCTCACTCCTTCCATTCTCCGAACATCTCAAACGCCTCAAGTCGTCGATGTATATCCTCCTTTCACAATGATCAGGTCTCCGCACCACGTAGCGCCACGCTCCATATCAGGATTGACTCATATTATATAATTAAAAAGCTAACGCCTGCCGTAAACTCGTATATTTAAAACGTGAAAGCTTGCCAATGTGGTTTCAACACAAGATGAAGTTGAAGTAGAGTATAACCTGCGTAAACGATCTCTTGACTTTCAAACATCTCTCTGACTTTCAGACAGTACTCAAATCCCGGAGGGGGATCGGGTTGGTTCAGTGGCTTACCATTTAGACGGCCAGGGTACAAATCCCTACAGAGGAGGATTTTTTCAGAGGAAACCCGATCCCTACCTGAGGGTCTTTTGGAGGGCCCTTCAAGTTCAGTACTCCGTCTGTCGGATGAGACGTTAAACCGTGGTCGTCTTGGCGCCTTTCGTTAAAGGCAGGCTAATGTCAGGCTAACGCCAGGTTTCTATTCACCCTTCCTCCTTTACCTGTCCCCTATGGCGCAAATGACCTTAGCTGTCGGTCGCCTCCCCAAAATCCAATCCAACCCAATCAAATCCCGGACTGAGTTGCACGAAAAATTTGCCTGACCAACATCTATCACACTCAGGCTCTCCGACTCAGGAACACGACACTTAAAGAATCGCTTCTTCATAAAAAGAGAATATCTTGGTGATTTCTTTAAATTTACCTAATTCTTCAAGAATTTATCTCTAGCAAATATAATGTATATTTCCTTGATATTTTAATTGCAAAATCTGTGATTAAATTGTAATTCCAAGAATAATGTTTTTGGTATTCTTAAATTTCTTTCAGTTTTTGCTACACTACCTTCGCTCATGAGACGGATCGGGCTATTATTATCTCAATCTGCTCGTAAAACTTCTGATTAAAGAATGCCTCCTACATAAGGTTCTTAATCTTATGGATCTCTGCTGTTTATTAGACACAGAGTTTGCGGTATTCTATAAATAGCAAGGATTATAAGGTTAAGAGAGCCAAACGTAAAATCTAGATTTTGCATAAAAATGAAGCGTTACCATAGTTAAGAATGCTTTACATAACTATTTGTCCTTACGGTAGTAGTTTTTTTTGGCGTTGGTATAACTTCGAATAAATTTTCACGTTATTCTCTTTCTTTTATTTCAATAGGCTTTTCTGAGTCCGACCTAACTCTAAAGGATGGTCCTTCACAGCGGGACTGATGTCCAAAATTTGGTTCCCTGGAGTCCTTTATTCTGAAGGCTGTTTCACTGAAGCTAAAGCCCCATCACTTCGGTAAGTAGCCTCAACTGCTGAAAGCACACAATATCGAGAAGAACGCTGTTGTAACTTTGAGTGTCCTTATCTGAAATTCCACTGAAATACTGAGGTTAAATCTCACTCTTTTGTCATATTGCGTTAGTGAAATGTCAAAAGCGAAATTCAGGAAATTTAATATGCGTCCCTTCATGCTACTCCTGGCTTCTTGGAAACAATTTGTTGAACTTGAGAGAACTATTTTTTCTTGAATTTAAACCTACTTACATTCGGTTGTTGTGTTCCTTATACGTAGTGGGATCGTTTTCGGAGAAATCAACCGCTATCGATTTAACACTAGAACGACTGAACTTGGACACTAACGAGAACGACGGACTTAGCCATTTTGGCTATTTTGAGATTTTAAGATCGCGGGAGTTATTAAAATTTTCAAAACGAAATCATAAAGTGTTATTTGCTTTTTTCGATCATTTACGATAATATTTCTTATATTTTAGCAACTGAAGCTTTAAAACTATTTGTTTTTTAACTATTTCTGAGAATTGTTTGTAATAATTCCCGGAAAAATCAAACAGCTGAGTCTCTTACACGTAATGCGTCGCCGTAAGGGGTCAACTCTTTTATTTTGAAGGATGAAGTCACAAAAAGTTACTAAAGCTTTTTCTGCGATATGGACTTTGATGCAGGACCATTTGATCGGCTTGCTGGTGAATACCTACGTGCTGGTAGGTGATAGCATGAAAAACGATTCCGTTGATAGGTACAAAAATATTTATTTCTTGGATTTATTAGGTGAAACAAGAATCCTAATTCTACATTTTTGGTTATGAGAAACACAAGTGAAGAAATAGTAAACAATACAGAGCCTAAGACCTAATAATACAGAACTAAGTATCGAAAAAGTTTCACCCTTAAATTGGTTTGTCTCGCAAATGTGTCTCCCACGGGTCTACTGAAGGTGTACACGGTGTCTTTCTTGAGAATAGATATTACTGATAGCAGACATTGTTGTCATTATATTGTTGATAGCAGACGTGTCGACAATTTTTTTGCCATATTTTAAATTGGTACGCAAGATAAATTCCTCTAGCTCCGTTATTTTTTACATGATTGGTATAAAACTGGCTTTCGTTACGAATCTAAAATTGTGAATTTTTTATGTTTTCCCATCCACTTTTTAAGATTTATCAATTTTTTTATATTTACCGCACTGACTTATTTAATCGCATAAAAGCGTCCGTTGTGAAATCGTTTTCACCCTACAGGGTGAGAAATGAGTAGTTAAAGAATTGGTATTGTTGTAGTCATTTTGTTACTGAGACTTGAAGTCATAGAATACTTCATTTTTGCGTCATTATTAGTATAATACATATCCATGCTTCTTACAGCTACTGAAATTGAAATTTGGAATGCGAATTAGGTTCATTATTTGGGAAAAATATCGCTCAAACTAACTTCAGACTAGGATTGTGCCGACGCCGGCTTTGTCTCCACTCTACCTATATTCTTTTTGATAATCATTCTTAGTATACCTACCAGTCTCAACTCAGTTGCGCATGTGACCTGATTTACCGATGGCCTCCTCTTCCTAACATACTAGTTTTATACGTAGTGGTATCTTGCTCGCACTGCCTAAAAATTCCGCCGGCTTGGACACTTTCCATAGCGTAGGACAATTTCTCAGAAGCGCCCGTTTGACCATCTCTACTGGCAAGGGCACGACTTCCTGTCCGCTGATCAAAGGACATCTCTTCCATCCGTCAATAAGGGCGTGTCCTCGCGTGACTCTTGTGGTCGTAAGCAACGCGTGCTGGTCGCCATCCGCCGAGAGGTCGAATTCTCATCACGGACCGTCGTGAGGTACACAATTTTATCACCATTATGCTGACGACCTCTTTATATTTTTTATTATTTTTCCTTTCCTCGGTGGTCTCCATGTGAAGGGTGGAATGCTCACGCGTTCATTTGATGCTCTGAGCAACAGTGGCTGTTATTTCAGGAAAACATAAAGTCCAAATAAAAAATTTCATGTTGATTAGATTGACATCGCATGTTCGAAAAGGTTTTAACCCAAATTTATCCAAATTGTAGCTATTAGAATGGATATCGTACGCATTCATTTTATGTCATTTTTTTGGAGGTCATTCAAGTATACCAAACTGCTCCACTAAACGAACTCTTATTTATCCTCAAGATCAATTCAGTCTTTTATTCAGTGGAGTCCTCCTACCTCCCTGCAGTAATAATAAATAATAATAATAATAATAATAAATTTTATTTACAAATAGTTTACATGCTGTAATTTCCCTTTGGATGGGTCACATTAAATTTACAACAACAAGGAATATTTGTACTTATTTTTGGTCATAAATCATTCATAAATATAATAATCACAAATATAAATATATATTTACCTTCAAACAAAGATTACTTTTTTATATTATAATATAATAATAATTTAATTCCGTTCAGGAATTACAGAATGGTAGTACCATAGATAGTCCCTAAGGAATAACCTGTGTTGGGGCTACTGACAAATAAATAAACCATGCAAAAAACGAGTGTCAGTGCAAAATATGCAGTCTTTCTCATATATCTATCTCGTCTTGCACTGCGCGTTTCTAACTTCGCGCGTCCATTATATTCTCACAGTTCTTCTCCATCTTCTCGTTTCAAGGGCGTTATTATTCTGAACCTTTTTACGCCTACTATCCGTTAGTCCTACGTCTGAAGTGAATATATTCATGTACTAATGTTTTGGCATTATTTGTCGCATATAATTTTTCTCTCTCAATTCGTCCTACTGATTACAATCTTTGCTATATCAGCTCTATCTTTATGGCCGTGCACTTTTCGCTTCATGAAATATTCATGCGGGTGAAATCGAAGTACTCCGTATTGTTTACATAGATTTTTAGTATTCATATAATACCTTCCTCATGTTACAGCATTATTCTTTGTGAAAATTTTTCTCGGTATCACATTGTTTATTTCTTCGTCAGCCAAAACAAGTCTGCCAGCTACGTCTTAACCTTTCGCAAAGCCCATTCTCTCCCCATTTCTTCGCCTGTATATTCAGGACCATGCAATTCAAACTGTCAAAAGATCGATTGCTTCGGGGCGGTAGTTTTTCCAGAGACTGAGTTGTAATCACTCATGTCCCGTCGAGGAGCAGGTGGTCCTACTTAGCTATAATATATGGACGCTAGCCACGCATAGCTGCAGAATACGGGGCTCTTAAAGTCTCGAGAGGAGCACGCGAGGCGTAGTGCTGTAGAATGCATTTTAACGATATGCCCCACTTAAATGTGTTCGATGAGTTTGTTTAATGGCATTGCTACTGAAATTTCTATTTATATACTCGTCAAAATCCATTCAATAAAAAGTAGATCAAGTATCAGCGGTAACTAGTTTTAGTAATTACATATTAACAATAAAAGACAGCCACTGTATACTCGTCCAATTCCGCTCTCACTATAGGCATTTGAAATAATGCTCTATGAGTGGCTCGTAGCGGTTTCAGGTATGGAGCCCTTGGTTTGAAGTGAACTCGTTAGCGTTCGCCGGTAATTATTTGTGGCCATTCAGGTGATTGTTCCTTGTTCATTTTCCCTTGTTTAATTGAAAAAGTAATCATAACACATGTACGGTCCAGATTTTACTATTCTATTTAACCCACCATTTACTAATTAAAATGTAACAACGCCGATAATTACTTCTCAAATATGTGATTAGGATAAAAAATTGGAATGAATTACATTAGCAATGCTCAAAGAAGATCAGATTCTTGAGGCTCTGAGTGAGAATCACCAATCTGAGTAATTTGGTTAGAGTACTTTTCCTGAGTCGGCTAGTAATCAGACTCTTTACTTAACTTTATCTAATTCACAACCCGCTCTGGTAAAGAATTATTAGGTTCAAGAAGGGTGGTCAGCAATGAGAAGGCACTGATAACGGAGATTTTTGATAAAAAGTCTAGCTAAGAGTTTAGTATGTAGTGCAGAGTTGTAAGACGCAGTATTCTGTGCTTTAAGAATTGTGGTCGAGTAGGGAATGTAGGATTTTGAGATGTGGGTATCGTATACAGTGGAGAAAGTGCGATGGGTGAAAAGAAGGAGGGAGGGAGAGCTTCGTGTAGTGAATGAGGAGAGAAAATTACTTGAGGCGATCAAGGTGATGGTAAGTGGCTGTAAGGTAATGAGATGCGTAGAGATACAGGCGGCCGTGATAGAGGAGAGGATTTTGGGTAAGCGGGGAAGGGGAATAAAGATTATGGGCTTTGTAGTCGCAATAAAGAGGAGTAGCATGTAAGCAGGGATATAAAATTAATCATGTGAGGTTAAAGGAGCCTACGCCTGTAAAACCAGAGTATTCTTACTGTAGAGTACCCTAATTAAAAATATATATCGTATTACCTTGAAATTAATCAACCCATGTTATAACTTGAGTATGTTTAGAGTAAAGCTGCGCAAAATGTTCGGGAATACGGGACTTTATTTTCGCCATGAGGAGCCTATCTACTCAAGAGTCATCGATGCGGATAGAGGAGGTTTTCAAGGTATTAAAGAAGGAAAAATGTCGTTTATTCCATTGGGTTGATACATAATAGTACAGCATACAAGTGAAAATACGAACTTCTCCCGTGTTTCGTTAGTCATTTTAGTTGGCGTTTGCCAATGAGGAGAAAAGCAAAATGGAAGATATGTATCTGTTAGAGTGCGTTTAAGTTAACCGACGTCTTACCCCACTTCATCTGATTCATTGAAGCCTATTCTCATTCTTTTCCTTCTCAATTATCCTCCACTCTACCATGGCCTCATGCATTCCCTTTGCCCCTACAACCACCCACTCTGGAAGAGGCGCGTTGAATTTTGGTAACAATAGTAAAATAAAAATATAGTGACATTACCGACAAGAACTCATTTCGGACAAAGTATGCTTTGGAGTTTTTGCTTCCGGTCGACGCGACTGCGGTGATGAGTGAAAGCCGGCTTAGACATTCGGACCTTTACTGCTGAGGCGGGTCGGCAATCAATGACTGCCAGCAGGGAGAAAGGAGAGAAGGACGGCCGGAGAAGTGGACAGACCTTTCCCTCTCCGTATTTCCTCACTTTCCGCCTCGAGGTAACTGCGGGTGAGGCCACCTGGACGCTGCGATTTGGTTATATTCATCTCTTCCTGCCGCTGCCGGCTTCTTGCGCGACTGGAAGGAAATTTCTCCTCCAGTTTACTCCTTTAAATCTCATTAATAATCGGGTTACTTTAACTCAAGGGAAACCTACAAGGGAAAAACTATTTAAGGTAGTCCGAGCGAGATAGTTCCCTAGTCATAATAGAGATCGTATTCGAATTATGTGTTTTCGTTTCACTAGCTGTTAGACACATCAATTAAATATTGCATTATTAATGGTGAAATTCTATAATTTCATATGACAGAAATTGTAAGTAATTAAATGAAAATATCTAAATAAGTCTTTAACTTGACTCATTTTTTTCGCGCGGTTGTTTGAAACTCCATCAAAACGGAAGGTTATTTGTGATACCCAAGAACCTATTGCAGTGACAATATGATTAATTTTCAAAAATAGTTGAGGAAACATACAAACTACACGCTGTTAGTTTTTTACGACATCTAAGTGTTAGAAATTCCTCATTTTGGAAATAAAGTTTCTCTGGAGAGCATACACGCTACATTTCCCATGTTTAATGGCTGGTATTTTTTGGCAAATATATTCGAAAGTAATGTGATAAGGGGTTGAATTTTTGGTGTCATTAGAAGGATGAGATATTTTTCTTTAAAATGAGAACAAATTTGTTGATTTCTAGGTAAAATGATATTTCGCTCAAACTTCCTTAAAGCAAGGGGTTACTTTAGTTGGCAAAAGCCTGACCATCTCCATTTCTCCACGCGGTAGCCAAATGAGACTTCACACACATGCAGAAAATTTGTGTACCTGCATAAGAGAAAACTGGATTTATCAAGCTCAATAGTTGAAAGATCTTTGAAGAGGAAAATTGAGGAGATGTTTAACCTCGCTCTATAAAGATTTTATATGTATTTGGAGTATGCGTCGAATATAAGTGAACTTTCACCGAAATACTAATACAAGTAATTATCAAAAGACAGGTAAGCTCGAATATAAGTGAACTTTCACCGAAATACTAATACAAGTAATTATCAAAAGACAGGTAAGCTGCGCTATTTGTTAAAAATCATTGCGGTCAAACAGAGTGTGTTGACCAGCTAGGACAGGGTTTGAAGTTTCTAGGGGTTCAGAGGCTGCATACTGGAGTAATAGTTCTTAAATAATAAAAAGAGTCTACATACTAGAGTAATAGTTCTTAAATAATAGTGTTAATACCAGTTACAGGATGCATTGGAGGATTTTTTTTAAACCCCATCCAAGATTTCTGAACGTGATGGAAATGATCAAATGAGAGAAATAAACCGACGAACTAATACGTACAAGAATTCATTCTTTCGCTGCACCATTGATAACGAAAGCAAAAACAGGAAGAGGCGCTTAGGCATTATGTTTACTTACAGTTCACTTTCGTCCTGTTCATCTTCTAATTTCTTTTTTAAGGCCTAATGTCCTAACACTCGCTCCTGCGGTGTTTCACGGGTCATTATTTCTATAGATTCAGATCGCTGATTATACAATACGAGGGTTGGCGTGCTACAATTCCTCACAATGTAGAATGTGCGCAAGCTCTAAGAATTCGGGGATCGCTTCAGAGAGTGCGTTTTGCTAGTTTGTTCATGTTAATATAATGAATTAGATTCGTTTTGTAAAACGTACAATTATATATTTATAACGTTATTGAATTTAAAAATAATTTTATAGCAAAATTATATAATTTTATGATCAGGTTTGGATGGTGTTGGAAGTACTGCTAAACCAATAGATGTAGAAGAAGTAATCCTTAAGAGCAGGAATATTAGAAGTCTCAAGTGTAAAGACTACATGCGAAGAAATCCATGAACCTGGCAGTAGTGTGGGAGGTATGTAAATACGGGCGGTATGAAGGGAAATATTGAAACAACTTTTTCGTCGGCCTACACAAAAACCTTCAGTTATTTTTATTGTGCCCGCCTTGGTGGAATGGCGTGACAGATATATGTATGTGATAAATTTCACACATCTCAATTATAGGGCTCTGCATCTGATTCAATATTTTAAGCCGAGTTAAAATTATCTGGAAAATTTATATAGTAAAAGAAGCCTCGATGTGCATTTATTGATGTATTGGAAAAGTTGAATTTGTTATCTTGTATGTAAAAAAGTTATCGGGTCCGGAAATGCTGGTTTTAACTCCGACTTGATTGCTACCCCTATGAGATTCTTAATTGTGGCCTTAAAATTCATGTGCTAAATGTTAGAAAAAGAACATGAATTTGATTGTATATGCATATTTTGTTTTTTTTACTGATGCATACTACAGATAAACCAATGAAATTTCTTTACCCTTGGGAAAGTGGAACAAGAGTGATATAAGCGCATAAAATACTAGTCACCTTGATCATTTAAGCTGAGCTGTGTTTGACGTGACATGCGAACTATTATCTTGACTGCAGGCGTCTCTTTCTTGAGACCATTCGTTGGATAAGCACTTTTGTATTCATTTTACGTATTTCTCACGGAGAAATGAAGTCACATTCAAATTTCAAAGCGCTATAATTGCCGCAGTAATTAACTTGCATCGCACTAGACTTATTGTCACGCAGCCTGAGAAGCATTGTCATGTATCATGCACCGTGTTCTGACACGGTACCCAGTTAATCACGCCAGGAAGTGGTTACCTGGTGAAAATGTGTATAGATGACGAATAAATGACAATTTCTTCCCATTTTGCGTTGTTTTTTGGTCACTACTATTATTCCCGTAACCTCAATGGATGTTGAAATTCTTCTATGCCTACCTACTGTATCTACCACGGGAAATGCTTCTTAATTTTTTTAATATTCTTATCACAGTTTAATTGTGCGAAATTCCACAGAGAAAAAATCATCCACCTTGACCGGGATGATTTTTTTCTCTGTGGATGATTTTTGGCGGAGGCGAATGATTTTATTCTCTGTGGTATTTCGCACAATTATACATTGCGGGTGACTCCGTAAAAGTGGAACTCCGAGGCTAGTCCCGGATGGCTCAAAATCTATCACAGAGCTAAAGCCTATTATGGAAATTCTCTCTCTCAGGAGCAATAAATTTTCCCTTAGGTTTATCTATTTTTACCATCTGAATCCACAACTTAACTGTCGCAAATATCTTATAAGATACGTTTCAATGGAGCTTTAGAAATCAATGTGCAGGCCACAACTCAAGCTAGGAATCCGTCTTCTCTTGGTGTTTTTTCCTTCATCTCCCTTTAAGAACTGTGGTAGTTTTTGTTGCAACTACTCGAATGGTTAGTGTAAGCCTTTTCAAAGTTTAAGCATGGGCTTGTTTCGTGTAACTCCTGCTGTAGTAATAACAAACTGTAATAGTGAAGCAGTCGCGCCAAGCCATGAATTATCATATTCCTCCTAGCAGAGTTTGGCGTTATTTTATTAACATTTATTTTTTTAGTCCCCAAAATGGCTTGAGGGGATCGAATTTGTGTCTTGCTATTGATACAGGTATCCCATCTAAAAGCTCAGGTACCCAGGGAAGAGATTTTTTCAGCGGTATCCTGACCCCTACTTGAAGGTTTATGTAGAGAGCACTCTAGGTACAGTACACTCCGTCCGTCGGATGATACATTTAGCTGTTGAATCCTTAGCGTCTTTCCATAAGGGTAGGCAAGAGCTGATGCTAGGTTTCCCTCCACCTTTTTTAATTCTCACAAATACTTTCCTCACCAGCCTATCGAATTATCCAAAATAGCCTCACCTGACCGTCGTCTCCCTAAATTACCTACCTGCCAATGTCTTAAGGGCACCAAGTTAGATAGCAAGGATTGTTTTCGAATTATGGTATGTAAATATTGTATAAAATTTAATCCGTTATTGAGAGGTGGCCAGAGTTTTGTGCCGCGCAGAGCTCAAAAGGTACGACGAAGAAAAACTTTAAATCGTACAGCCGGGGTTAAGCCGGTACAGTTCTTGCGATTTTCAGGCCTTCTGTACTCAGTTTCCTTTTTTTCATCAATGTACTTTTATTAAGAAATATTCATCCATCATCTTCCTACTTGTAATATTAGCAATCTAATCAGTTTGGCTTCGAAAAAAAAGTTAACTTTGTTGTACCTTTGACCCCGTGAGGTGGGTGAGGATAGTACACCAAAGTTTTTCGTTGAAAACTCGTAGGCATGGCCTCTATTTCATTTTCTCCCAGTTATCTTCTTGCTTGCCCCCTTCCTACAGACTATTTGCACTTGGGAAACGCCTTTCCAACTATTTTTGCATAAATTATTTTACAAAGTCAAGTGTTGACGACTTCGAAAACCCATTGCAATATTCATTGTATCTTTTGGTGACCATCGCTTCTTCGAGGGGCTCTGTTTTCAAGTTTTCTTTAGTGATAACATGATCACAAAATAGATACACTTTGTAAACTTTCTCATAGTATTATCACATATCATATCGACTTAGAATTCTATAAACCTAAGCTTCAATTCTATAAATCTAGCTAGTTATAACTAAAAGAACGACTAATCATGCAATGGTTACTAGAACAGAACCTATAAACTTCCGACCCACCGCACCAGTACAATTCACAAGTCGTTTGTCGTGGCTGTCTCACAACTCTGGAAGTCTATTCCATTCATGTCATAACTGTTTAAAAATGTTTTTTTTCTTGTTTTCAATCTCATACGTATTTTAACTGTAAGGATTTTTTCCTTTCGATTATCTTGCATCATATCATACCTATCTTTGAATTAAATTGTATCACATGTAGAGTTATTGTTTTTCACTAAGAGTGGTTGTTTCTGTATTTTTTTCTCTGTTATTGAGCTCCATTTATTTTCTGATTTGAACAAAATCATTTGTTAATTTGTTAATTACCTCGCTGCTATTGCACTGATTCGAATTGTTGCTCTAAGGGACCTATCCCAAAGTATTATAAAGGTTTATTCTCTTCCATTATCATAGTATAGGAGTTCATTTTATCATTGTATATGAGTTCATCTTTTTGCGAATTTATATTTGTTAAAGCATATAAAGGTTTACTTCAAAATAACTTGGACCGAAATGGTGAACCTGTGTACCTTGATAATGGTCAAATTTTAAGGAAACCTAGGCCGGTGTAATGAAGTTGATTGCAAATATACAAAGAATATTTTATTTTGTGATAATGTCATAAATGCTTCATTACCACAATGTATCGTCTGACACAATTTGCATCTATTAATGCTTGGCATTTAGAAAGTAATACACAAGAACAACGAAAATCTGTAATAAATTTAAAACTCCGATGATCTGTATCCACCGCTCTGTGCTTGTTAGACATGTTAGAGTTTTAAAAATATATTTACGATTTCTCAAGTACTACTACCCTCAAATAATATCTTGAATATGCAAAAATACTCGTCGATATTATTAACAAAGTCGGCACAACTACTGGTGTTCAGTGATGATGTAGTGTTAGCCTGATTACAATAAAAAAAGATTGTGTAACCGATCAGATGTGGAAGCCGGAATCGTTGTTTAAGCACTGTATGTAAATGCATACAAGTGTCCAGTACATGGTCCATTCACTGTCGTCTACCACCCTCTTCCGTTATTCCACCAATTCCACCCAAACTCCAAATTTTCGTGTTTGTACCATATTTATCCGGCGAATCGACTTCACCCTGGTTTAGAGTACACCATGAAGCAGCTATTTCGAAACTGATCTATTATTAGGAATTACTCGGTGTGTAATGATTTCCGGACAAATCTACCTTGTACTTTAAATCTTAAACCAATTACTCGCAATTTTTCATTTTTTCAATCTTTTTCGATGCTGTGGTTGTCGATTATCCCAGCCGTCAGCACACAAATTTCCGCCAAATTCCTCTATTCTTCCACGCAAATCAATGAATTTCTTTTTCAGGGGATAGTAGTATCGACAAAAGGATATATCCTTAAAATGTAATCATGAATTGCTCTTGTAGAATTTTTACTAAGGAATTAGGAATAGCCATTTCGCCACTATCCCGTTGCAGGGAATGTCGTATCATTAACTCCTTATTAACTTAAAATATTCATTCTTTGGTTTTTCAATCCTAATATTGGTTGACAGCAGCCCTCCGTACATCCTATCTACTACCAATTCTCTTACTTCCTGGCAGTTCAATGTATGTAATTTATTTTTATTTCTCGCAGGTATTATTCCATTGGCCTTCCTCTTGGATAGTCTACCTCTACTTTTTTCAGTTATATTCTTCACACAGCCATTGTTCACCTGGTTCTTCTTTATTGTAACCTCTTCCATGGGACACTTTCCTCTTCCACTCTTCTGTATGTTTCCTCATTTCATATGTCATTAGTCCACTTTATCTTTGCCTACAAATCGTGAAATGTAAAACCAAATTGGCTTGCGCTCATATCACCCTGCAATATACGTTTTAAACGAAGAAAATTGATTCTGGTAGTGATAAACTTCCTATTTTATTTGAAAATACAGGAATGTGGATTGATTACTGACAAATGATTTTCTATCGTGACGAAATATGCGTCGTTTCCTGTAATTATTTGTGATGAATGTTATCGGGTAACAGGATGTCTGTTGCAGTTTATAGCAATGTTGTGCTGTTTTGCACATGCGTGCGATACGAAGAGTTCTAAGTTATTCCCCACTTGTTTCGTAAATATTAGTCAATATTCGGTAAAAGCAAAGAGCACGTTAGCCAGGTCTATAAACCATCGCAAGGTATATAAAGAAGTCAGTCTGGAGAAAGAGTTTATTCAATGAAGGTAGTGGCTAATACTTCGAGGGAACGAAATTACTCTTGATAAGTTTGCGAAAATATTAACCAGTGATGGAGGATTTCAATTTGGTTTGTATCGTGAATTTAAATAATTTTTATCAGTTTTTGTCATTCATTTTTTATCTTCATTTGTAAGTGGAGTATGATTCGTTTCTTTTCAGGTTTTGTTAGCGATGAATCTCCTTAACAGTTTGTTTCTCATCCTGAGTGTCTTTCTGATTATGTCTTCTAACGCTGGCGCAAATTGTAAGTGTGAGCATATCGATGTGCTGCGTTTGAAAATATTTAAACCGGCCGACGAATTCTAAGGTCCTGTTCTATAATGGCTGGTTCAGTTTTTTTTCTGGGCGTGATTTGCAATCTGGGCATACTTTCTCATCGTTTATGCACATTTCAACTATTTGATGGATGTACCCTATGATGCTCGGTTTCCCAGTTAGCTTACCATTTATATAGAAGCTAAGTCAGCTACTCGTAAACGTTAACAAGACCTTACGAAATTGCGCCTGATGCTTTTACATTAAATTGAACTTAAATTTTCAGGCATAACTCTTTTAAATATTAGTGATTACCAGAAAATACTTTTTACTTCTTACTCTGGTGATCTTCCATACTATTTATTGCAATGCTTTAGGCCAATTCATTTGGTGCCACCTTGTTCCTTATAAAGCTATATTCCCTCTTCGGTTTATCAATATTAGAGAAACATAATAATTGAGATTTACTTACATTCAGATTTTGGCATTTATTTCCACACCATTTAGTTGAATTTGCTATTACTTGCTCTCCTGCCTGTATCACTGCATCCTGCTTAGGAGCTGACAGAATGAAATTAGTATCATCAGCATAGACTATAGGATAAACATTCTCCATACCGGAGGACAGTTCAGACATGTTATTTGTAAATAATAAAATTAAAGTAGGTCCTAACACAGAGCCCTGTGAGACACCACTTTTCACAGTTCTGCAAGTACAGTTTGGTGTTGATAATCAAGACAAAATTTGTGACTTCCACAAAATATTGATAACTTTCGACCGGTTTAGGCTGTCACGCCATCATCAGCTACAGAGTTTGGTTGTCAGTTCTTTATATATCATACAGTGGATCAGGGGAGTTTGAGGAGGGGGAAAGGGAAGGAGGGGGGAAAGGGAAGGAGGGGAGGTCTGCACACTTATTGGGACAAGGTGAAGGTGAGCTTTTAAATGAATCATATGGTGCCAGGGGATTTAATATTTCTGGGTAGGTGTCCATGAAGTTAGTGGGGTGGCAAAGTGAGACGTAGCAGGGGGATGGGTTTGTCTTGTTTTGTCTTGATTATTTTTTTGAATTAATCCTGATTAATTTTGTCTTGATTATCATGACGTTCGTCCACCGCGTGAAAGCTTCGAGTTTTCATTTTACAGTTTGGTGTAATATTCCCGGCAGTGGTGATTTTTCAGTTGATACCTAAGATATAAGGAGAGGGATTCAAATATGCTGTAAATGATGGTTTGACGATGTTACTTTTAGTTTGGAAATCCCTAATTTACCAATACACGACCAGTTGGGTGTATCAAATGACAGAGGGTGATTCCAAACTAGGCATGTATCAGACATCGAACACATGTTCCACGTTGTTGGTTATTTTAGTAATCTTTATTTTGTGTCAAATTAAATAAATTAAAGAAAATGGAAACATTATGCATCCGATTTTGCCCTGGTAAGTGCCGGCTTCCCGTTCAAGTGATGGTCAGCGTAATAATGGTGATTGTATGAAGTCTATTTCAATTTTTTCTCACGAGAAATATATAAATTATAGTGAGAGAACGTAGCTAAGATTTGATAAATAATCAGAGTTTTCGTTGATTTATTTCGTCCGTTACTCATCATAATTATTTACAATACTTTTAAAGTCCAGTGAGGCAACGAAATTTGTCATACCCAATAAGAAGAGTCCTCGCCTGCTAACCCGAGAATCGCGGGTTCGAGTCCCGCCTGGGTAGAATACAATCTACCCAGGACATCGGTATTTGTGTCTCGTCCGTTGTTACTGTTATTCACCCGACGTAAATTGGCCCATCGTGCTGTATTCGGGATAGTGAAGATAAATAAAAAAATAAAAAAGACAATCTCCTATAGCCCATTTCTGGTCTTATAATTAATTAAAAATAATATTTGAAATAATAGTCATTTTATGAGGTATAAATGTATAATCCTTTATATGGATTGGATGCTGTACTAACATCATTAAATTTCTTTTTAGTCTGGAGCTTGGACTTCGGCTGTCCTGTTACTGAGTTCGAATGTAACGATCACTGCTTGTCATTGGGAAGCAACGGTGGGATTTGCGATGGCTTTCTTCGATTAAATTGCTCTTGTTACATGTAGCCTTGCGGTGGTGGCAAATAATTCAGCCTCAAGAGTGGTCATTAGTGGCAGTCATACATCTGTATTTATTTCCATTTATTTATGATTAATAATAACGAAATTTTCATTGATGGAAATTATTGAATGTTGTTAGCATGTGACTTTTGGTTATCTTCTTGATCTTAAAGATGTAAATCTATTTGATCTTTATATTCATTACCTAATTTGAAGCTCAATATATAAATGTTCCCGTCTGAAAATTGTGTTTTAAATCAAAATATCCCTCGCCAATGTTCTTTGAATATGGATTTTAATGAACTGTTGCAATAGCATGGTACTCGGCTGGAGGCCGTGTGACACCAAGCATTCCGTCCTCAGTATGTAATCCAGCTAGCATACTAGGTTAGTCACTTGATCAAGAACAACACATTGTGTGCTAGCCGGTCTTTGATATTGATAACTAAATCTGTTGAAAGATTTGGACCTTCTTGGAATGTTAAACTCTATCTTTGCATTTCTTTTTACAAGGTATTGGTTTTCCAGTCATCCAGAGGCGTATTTTTACGATAATTTTTACTTGAGCCATGTATGACAGCAGGCGACCAAAAGAAATGCGGAACGTTGTCGCTTATTGCAGATTTTACAGTTCGATAATTATCATTCGCCACAAGGAGGTATAGATAGCGCTAACTTTTAGAAAGCGAAAATCGCACCGTTATTGGAAAACCTAACGTCATTGAACGACATCTAGTATAATATTGCTGTTTTCAGGTATTCTCGTCGCGTGTTTAGTTTTTCTTACTACAGTTTCTCCCCTCTTCCTGGGGGCGTCTTCAGGTCCGTTGGACATTTTGTCATTTCACAAAACCTGAAGACGCCTCCAGATTTTGTGAAATGACCTGAAGACCTGACGGACCTGAAGACGCCTCCAGGAAGAGGGGAGAAACTGTAGTCAGAAAAACTAAACACGCGACGAGAATACCTGAAAACAGCAATATTAACAAGTATATTAGTCGCGGAAGCATTCAAAGAGACATCTAGTATAGTTTGTATGCTCGCGATTATTTCAGGCGTCCTTTTACGATTTCTTTCTTTGCATTTTTGTTTTGAGTGCCATTCGGGAGACTGCTCGTCGGAAGCCATCATGCAGGTCACGGTGTTAGAGGCAGGAAGTTGGAGTTGTTTTGTTGGGTCATTTCATCTTTTCCGTCACTTCTCCACCTCCCTCTTACCTCTCCCTTGCTTCTCGTGACTCACAATTATAATACGTGACTCGCGGCATTTGTCATGAGTGTAAGCCACTGAGGGAATTACAACAAGTACATCCTACCTTTCCTCCCTACCTCATCATGGAGGGAGAATCAAACTAATATTGTATTGATAAGACTACGATCATCGCTTGCATGCGTCTTCAATGTATCTTCAGTATTCATAATCTCTTCGTTCTTTATTACAGTCCACCTCACATAATCCTTTTCCTCGTGATCATCTTCTTCACACCCGCCGTGCTGTTCATTTTTTCGTTTCTCATTCTTTATGTCCATCTCAATTCCCATTCTACTGCGCTCCCACATCTCGAAAGCCTGAGATCAGTTATCGTCCACCGTCCATCGCTGTGTTTTTCCCAACTACGCGGAGTAGTATGTTGGGTGAATGGGAGAGAGGCAAAGATGCGATATCAAGGAGATAAGAGCTGTAAATGAGGGAGAAGATTGTGGAATGAGTTAATAAGTGTGAGACGTACTCTAAAAATAATTGAAATAAAACGTTTATTGTCGTAGACCTATATAACGGCCTTTCCGACTTTATTGTTACATATATTTGATTATTTTTTCACTAAATACAATTTAAAAAACAATAATAACAAATATTACAGACAGATAATGTTTACGTATAAAAAATAATAATGATTACATGAAACGCAATATACACAAAAACAGATTGAATGCCCTACTAATGTAATACTACTATGTACATCAACTATCTCTTTTCACACTCTCAGTTGAAAGCTGTTGGAAATGTGGAATTAAATAATTATCTTTTAAAATTTTGCTACTTACCAGAGAGTCTGTAAGTATAACCATTCGACTTACCTTAGGGGCGCGTGGCAGATTGCTAGATAAACGGCTTAATTTTGGTTAAGATGGAGATTAGGAGTAAGTATTCTTTTCTTCCAACGAACTCTTCGCCTTGGTTATGTCCCTGGAAAACAATATTTTGTTATTTTCTTCAGTCCTTGGCACATGATGGCGGGAAAACTGTCGAAGATTGATAAGAAAGGCGATTTAGATTGAACCAAAATGAAAGAGGGAGGGATTTGGGGGGGCACATTAGAGGGATAGAACTGTAAAAAGGCAGGATTATTCGTGAGATGATGGAAAAACCGCAGGAATAGGGTGGAGGGAGGGTAAGATTTTAGTAGCAGCGAGGGTGTGGAAATATGAGTGGATTCCGCGGAGTGGAAAAGAACAATGATTTAAAAAAGCGGGCGGAGTGCGTGGTGCCGCCCATGTTTGTACTTCGACGTCGGCATGGCAGTCGTCCCGTGTCGGCGGAATTAAATCCGTGGGCTCGCGTAAATTACGGGAAAGAAGCAAAAGTGAGTTTCGGCTTGATGACGACGTAACGCTGGCGGAAGAGAAGAAGGCGGAGAACGAGAAAGCACGGCAATGAGTTTTGGAGAAAAAAATTTGTTTCGGTTGTTGGAATAAATCAATTATTTATGAAGCTAAAATTTTAGGGCCGAAAAAAAATTAAATTAGAAGAGCGGTTGGTATAGGCCGTCGGAATTACGCAGACGGAGAAGAATGGTCCGACCCGACCCTCCTATGACTCGCCTCGATCCGCTATCCTCCTACCCCTTCTACTACGCCTCCTATTCCACCCCTGTGCGTCCATTAATTCCAGTATATTTTTTTTCATCTTTCTCCCCTGAATAGGGCTCTGGATTGAGTTGGAGGGTAATACGGGGGTGGATGAAAAGCGGTTAAAAATAAACTCACCTCCTCCTAGCTGCTTAATATTTTTCTCGGGCATGAAAAAAGAAACGCTATCTGCGGGTTGAAATTTCATAAGAGAGGAATTCCATAAATAAAATCGCTACGTGCCGGTGAGGTCGGAAATGAATTATTTAAACATTTGAGCGCTCATGCTCGAAGGAGGATGATGGATTGCGTCTTAACTGCGGTAAATCATCGAGTCCTCTCACTTAACTGTCAACGGCCGTAATATCCATTCCCAATATCTCTCTAGGAAAAATTGAATTAGGATTACGGACGTTGAATATCGCTCGCCGATTGCTTATTTAACGCGCGTTCTGCCCTTCAGCACGAGACTAATAAAAAGGATAAGTGAGTTATTTCTTATTAATTTACAAGAAAAAGAGAAATTCTTACCAATACATAAAAATGTAATGTTGTCTGTCTGTTGCTCCATCACGGTAACACCACTAAACCGATTAAGCTGAAATTTGGCATGTAGATAGAAAAGTCGCTGGTTATAGCTGGTCGTAATAAAGGCTATATTAAAAAGCCCTCAGGGTCCTCAAAGGCTCCCTGTAGTGGTCCACGCTAAGCATTGGGTTCGGTGCAGTGGTTTCATTTGTTGCTTTTTGAAAGTACTTTCACTCAAGATAAAAGGCTGGAATTTTTTTAAATCGGATGGCTGAATAAATGAAGTTTCTATTTCTCTCAATTGAATCTCTTTACGCTTCATATTTTTCTGAAAACTGTGTTTTATATGAAAAATTTCACATGTTTCTCTGAAATGAACAAAACTACTTTTCCTTGATAATCAGAGATTTGATTTTCAAAGGATATTCATGCCTCTAGCATTTAAATGTCACGTTTTCCTGCAGACCCATGGTAGCACGTAGAAATAAAATCTGTATAAGAAGGGCCCAGAGCCCCAAGGGCCCCATGATAAATTGCTTCGGGGGTAATCGATACATTTAATGCACAGTTACAACAAGTATACTCTTCAATATCTATTCTCAAAGTGGCTCTTATAGGAGCACTGCAGGTATATGAGTGAACACTTACGTAGTAAACAATACACATAAAGGAATTAAATAGACTACACACGATACTAAGTGTGCAATATACTAATGTGCAGCGAGTAGTAATGGAATATATGCCTCTGATGCTACATCAAACACAGAGTTGCTCATTATCGTTGAATACTCAGATGTATTACACATAGTGGAACCGTCTGCCTCTCATCACGATCGCAAACTGTTAACGTTACGAGTTATTTATATGTGTTAAAAATGTTAAATTGCAGTTAACTTACATTCACTCAATCATCGAGGACTTTCCTTACGTATGCCATATAACCTCAAATGACTACAATAATACTTTCATTACACAATAGCCTTAAGCTCGATTTGGTGGTCTAATTGTCTTGTCGCACCATTAACATGTAGGCACAATAATCCATAGAAAAAACTTTCTTGTTCATAGGCCGAAGTGGTCAAACGAACTCTTTTTATCTTTTTATGAAAATTGGGTCTCCTTCTTTCCGCTTCTGATTACCAGGATTGATACGAGGATTATCATAAATAAATTGTACGATTTTAATAGCATTAAGAAAAATTGCTCCTATGGTAATAATAAGTTATCAATTTACGATTTGGATAATTAGAAACGTTAATATTTTATTGAGAGTAATTGTAGAAGCATGTGGAGGATATAATCACTTCAGTTTGTTAAATTATAGCATATGTGTATTCATCACTTTGGATAGGATTATATTTTTGGGATTCTACGCGTTGTAAGTTTAAAATGCCGACGTTTCTCCACCTTTGCCGAAGGCCTCCTTCGGTTGTATATATGCCGGCTTTTTTGTGAAACAGAATTTTGTATAATCTTAAGAGTGAATTTGGAGTGCAGAACTTTATGGATGTTATTTATTCCTCTGTTAATTAACGGAATTTTTTAACTTGCCTGGACTCTTTTGTCCCTAGTATTTTGTATTGAATCGTTTTTATTTCATATGATTTTCAAGACCTCCAGATTCGTGTCTTGGGCAGCGTGCTTAGCCATGGGTGACCTGTCTTAGTCTTTGTTATCGAATAGTTATCTACAGTAGATTAAAATGTTATTGCAAGATAAGGATTGATTACCTGACTAGCAATGCAGTCCTTGGACCAATATACGAATGACAATATTTGAGAAATTTTGAGGAAATTATATCATTACGCGAAAATGAGCTGAAAAAAATGAAGTATTCATAGATTAAATTTTAGCGAAAATATGCATAGTTAAAAGAATGACTGCCATCTAGGCCCTGATTCATTCAGGGAAAGGACGATTCGGAGAGATTTATGCCCGAGAATAGGTGAGGACATGGTTCGCAGTAGGCGCCTAGATGAGAGCTCCAGGTGAAGTAATGCTTCAATCGTTTTTAGGGGCGTGGCACTGTGCAGTAACGTAACTTGTGACTCCGAGAAAAAGTAACGTTAACGCCTTAAAGAGGTTCTGACTGGAAAGAGAGTCTAGGGAAGAGGAAATGACCTGGGTGAAGTAAAAATGAAGCTCCAGAGGAAATTCAGTGACTGAATAATTATAGGAAAGAAATGAGCGAAGTATGTGAAATATGAAAAAGAAATCTTTTGCGAGATAAATTTGTTTCCGATTGGTACTCCATATAATTCGACAGTTCCCATGATAATGAATAGTGAATAGCATTAAGAGGCCGTGATTGAAGAAATTCTTAGGAATGGACTGTATCAGGAGGCAGCAATCGATGAAAGGTCATATGATGGATATTGTCAGTGCAATGTGAAGTGGTAGGAAGTAGTCGGAGTTGAGCAAAGAAAATATGTTGATACAAATAATATTTCTTTACGCATAGAGAATAGTTAAAATAACCTAATGGAATGATTGGAGTGGCATTTGAATAAATGAAGGCTCCTTTAAGCCCAATGTTTTTTATATTACATTTTTATATGGCATCATCGTCATCAAGTACTCAGGAAAATTCACAAACTGACGATATGATACATACTACATGTTTATTGTGTTAAATATTTTTGTCCCTCCTCGCCGAGCCTTAGAATAATGGAATTATATGCCTTAATGTCTTCTTTCTTACACCTACTTACTTTTTCATGCTTTTTTAAAACACCTTTCCTCGCAAATCTGCAGCTGATTTCATGGTGTCGATGGACTAAAGCAGACTCGAAACAGTAAAACGTTTGACCGTGATGGGTCTCGTCGTTGAATGGCATTTTGCTTCAAAAGGTTGTGATTCAATAACCGAGCCACCTTTGACCAAAGGACACCCACCGGGTAATCTGCCCTTAGGCATCCGATTTGGCGATCAGGTGGTACATAACAGATCCTCCCTTCTCCGCAAAACCTCACTCGCCTCCCACCCCGTGCATCTCCCTACCAGCTCAATATGAATACCGTCGCGTCATTGCAAATCCATTGAGCGACTCGTTTGGTCTGAGAGCCCTGAATGACAGCATGGAATTGGCTTCCCTTTCGCTATCCAGTTCTGTGGCGGAGTCTGTAAGCTTCACTCTCACCTTCATACGCGGCATGTGAAGCCAAACAGATCCTAGGGCTTAATTTCGCTAATACCTTACGTGGAAAACTGTTGACTTTAGTCATTCCCTCTGAGACAAGAGCAAAGTGACTAGTTCGGGAGCAAAATCCTTTTCACTGAGCCAACTATCTGTACCAGTAATCGTTTGTCTATTTAATTTATAATAGTCTTTAATGACGAACATTGAAATGCCACCAGAATTTGTGGCAGCCTGTACATTCTCTTTGAAAACTTACTTTTCATTTTCTTCTAATGATCTGATGGAATTGTACCAGTGTCTCCGTAGTTTGTCTCAAGAAGCATACTTTTCAATCCAGTGATGTTGTAGTCTGCGAATAAGACGTCATATCAAACTTTTTATTGCCGCGCCAACTCGTCTGTGAATTTGTTTTGGTCGTAAGATATCTGATGAATTTATTTGATAAAAATGGGTTTTGATTGGGCCATACAGTTATTCTTATGCATTTCATTCAGTTTTTTACTACATATTTGTCACTATGCTGAGGTTTATTTTCTTGCCGTTTGGACGATAGTCTTCAAAGAAAATTGTTTTTGTAAATCATGAGTAGACTGGATGGCTTGCTTGAGCCTATAATATCGTCTAAGTCCTACGAATACGAAGGCATCCCATGGTGAGTCGGGTTGGTGTGTTGACTTCACGACTGACAATAGTCCATGCATCGGCTCTCATAATTTGGTCGTCAATGTCTTATATATTTCCCGGTATGAAACCTGATCCATAGCTAGTAGCGTTTATTTCATGTCCATCACCAATTTCTTATACCACTCACTTTAGTTAGTCTCACTTGGTGGTATTCCATCATTAAAAAATATAAGATGACAACTTTTATTAAAACCATGGTTATAGTAAAAGTTGTAATCTTATATTTTTTAATTTCTTATACACTTTAGATCGTAGTTATACTCAACCCTGGCCATGCTGTACCGTGCGCTGGGGGAAGACAGGCATAATATTCTAGATACAGAGAGAATAACGAAGGCTTCTGGTGCCTCAATTATATCTGCGATGTACCCTGTGCTCCATTCCTATTTTTGACACGATGCGTCACCTCAGTTCTTATTTTTGCGGTCCTATTTGTCAATATTCACCATCACCTTGATCATTTTTGGCTCATTCATCAAATTAAAAGAAATGAGAACGTAGATAATTAGGATTGCACTTTCTCAAATGGTTAAAATTATTAATGGCTGTCTGTAAACGACAGTGATCGTTGAACCGTCCGTATAGAGAGTAATGGAAAGATTTTATCGAAAAAATATCAACGAATAAACTTAATGAAAGCATTTCCGAGGATCATAGTCAGTATTTACCGATACTCGCGTCTAAGTCATTTTGCATACATATTGTGAATAAGATAATGTAATTCATCATGCTGTCAAAGTTTTGGGTGTACTGAAAAACCGCTTTCCTACATTTTGTTTTAATTTATGCTTTAATTCTGGTTTAAAAATGTTCGCCATATACCACAGGCACGATTATATGAAACTTCTCAACTGATTTGCATAAATTGCCTGTCATTTCTATTGCTTACAAAATATGTGAGGGGATTATACGACGCCGAAGATCAAAAGCTTCCTTTTTCATTCGATGAATACAGTGCATGTTATAAACCAGCTGCTTCTACTTCCATTCGAATTTTCCCAGTGTCAAAGAGTTACGCTAATGCTTCTTTCCTTTTTGTATATTCAGCATTATTCTGAGGTGCAAGCACTCAGGCCTCTTTTTCTTAGAGAGCACTCAAAAGTTAGAAACGAAATGTTTTTTTTTTCTTTCAGCCCGAGATCAAAGGACTCCGTCCGTTTGAGGAACAATAATTGAGAATGCAAGGGAATAAGACCAGATCAAAAAACTTGTTGCGACTCTTTGGTTTAGTGGAGAGGTAGGGACATAAGAAAATGGCGTTTAGAATGAAATTAAAATGCGAAAATGTTAATTCATCGCAAAGGGTGGTGTGATTGATCGCAAATATACGTTTCTCGAAATGAGTAAAGCGTAAATAAGGGTCGTGAACAGAAGAGATTCCATCCATTACTGCGATATGAATGTTATTACATCTTTAATCATGCCCGCGCCTTTGAATCGGAATTTTTTACTAATTCTCGGGATCCTTTGTACGCGTTATCCATCCCATCTACCAGGAGCCTACAGGAACACTATTGTTTCTACCCGATTCATAACTTCGCACTGATGGTGAATATGAAAGATTGGTATTCTTCTTCTGCAAAGATTCACTGTATAAGTTTCTTCCTACAAACAAAAATAATGAAAGGTGAAATCCTTGAATAAGAAATGAGATATTGTGGAAATGATACCGTTACATTTTTCGTTTTCTTTCATTAATTGAACGAACACTTAAGACTGTAATAGAATCAAAGTGATATTTTTAATGGTATTATATATAAAAAGTATACTCCTCTTTTACAAAGTATCAGCTACGCTCAATCACTCCGTCAATTATAACTATAAGGAATTATTTAATGAATGTCAACGAAACTATTTCTTACGCATTTACTAGATAATATTTTGGAAGTATGGCATGTTCTTTCATCATTAATGGAGTAATATTTGACTTCTGGGTCTTTTACCAAGTTCTGTTATGCGTGGTGCACATCATTTTACTTGTTAATTTAATAGTACATAAATTGGTGAACACTTGACTGGGCTATATTATGCTTCTTACATTTAAATCGGATATCTGTAATAAAATCGTAGGTTGGCAGATGATCATTTTTGTAGGTGATTATGACTTTAAATTGAAGCCATACATTTTTTATTACTGATTTTCTCGTACAAACATTATTCAGTGCAGATGTTTAAATATTGTCGCTAAGATGCACGAAATAACCTCTGACAAAAGTCAAATGTTTCCTAAATATTTTCTTTTCCTCCAATATTGCATTGCTCTCAAAAGTTTTTCTAACGTTAAGAAAGCCTATATTTCATTGTTATTCCATTTGGTTAGTCATGTGTGACATGCCATTATTAATAGATTCATGTATCAAAGTATATACCTATGTATATATATTGAATTTCATATTTTCGAATCTGTACCCCTACCTTCGAATCAGTCCATTCCCTTAGTAGAGCCTTTTCGCGGGAGAAGTTAGGCTTCGTGATATGTGCACACCGACGCACAAATGATATTGCTTTGCAATCATGTTTTTACTAAGCCATCTATTACAAAGATTTTCCCCGCCGAGATACACCGCCCTTCATCCCCCCCTACAACTACATCTACATACTACTCTGCGAGCCGCCGCATGGGCGTGTGGCATGGGGTGTTAGGACACTAGCTGTGAAAAGATGTAAGGGATAAGGTTTTAGGAGGAGAAATGGTGACGTATGTAATCGGAGTGCATTTAGTGGAGCTCAATATTAATTGTGGGAACTTATTGTGCGCAGAAAGAATTATTTTTGTTCCTTTCTGTTCGGCAATGAATCTCTTTTATTTTATCGCTTCTGTCAAACCTCGAGATTTAGTATGGCGTCATCATAATATTCTCAGTGTCGCTCTGAAACACACCAGTTCTGAATTTCTCAACCAACCTAAGCCTAGCGTGCAGCCTCCGATTCTCTTGGGGTTCCCTCCCTAATCCCTCTAAAAGTTGTGAAACCCTATATGCTCGTTTGTAGCACTTTTTAACGAAGCATGTAGTTTTTATTCGTGTTACCTACGCTCAATTCAACTTCATACCCTCCATTCTTGAGGATAATAAAGTTTTGTGTTTGGCTGTCTAAACTTAAATTATTCATTCTTGCGAAATATAGCGATGCGGAAAATTAATTTATTTTAATCGAAATATTTTATCGTAAATGGTAGGAATAACACCATATCGTATATGGTTCAAATACAAGGCTGCATCTTATTGGGAGGTTAATGTATTAGTTTCTCTGTTCCGCATAATTCCCTCTCGCCCGAAGCTGTGGCTGTTATAGTTGTGATTTGAAGAGTGTTGATACCGGTCCAGTCTTCCTGATCTGTGCCATTGATACCTTTTTCTGAGACTGCTGCTTCTAATGAGTGGGGTCATATCAACGAGAGCCGCCTTTGGTACAAGAAAATCAAAAGGATAATGCATAAATTTAGGTGGCACATGAAAAATACTGGCTAAAGAAGGGAACGGGGAAAGATTCGCCGCAGCCACAAACTAGAACCAGGAAAACGAAGGAAAAATGAGTAGTGAAGAAGGATGGGATGAGCAGATCAGGATACAGGCAGAAGTATCAAAAAAACAACTGGGGAGCAGGAGATCCAACACGAAGAAGCCGTGGAAAACGACAGAGATTAGGATACCAATAGAAGAAAGAAGAAACTCCCAGAATCCCAGAAACAAAGGTGAGGCAAGTCAATTGGGAATGAGAGATGGCTTGAGAGAAATGGAAATGTAAGCTTCTGTGAGTAAGTCGACAAAAAGATGAAGTAGGAAAACATCTAAACTGTATACAAACTAGTGTAGAAGCACTTTGGAGCGAGAAAAATTAAAATTTGAAACATCAGGGATACAAACGGAAATATACTGATGGAGAGTGTAGGCATTGGGTATTGGTAGACGCGATACATCGAAGATCAAGGGCGGAAGCCCCTGAATGTTAACGATGTGAAAGACGAGAGCGAGGTTTACGAGAAAGACCAGGGTCCACACATTCTGAGGGGTCAATTCGATAGAGCAGTAAAAGACCTTTAAAAAACTAAGTCCCTGAAGCCGACAATATGAATGGAGAAATCATCAAAGCGCTCAAAAGTAAAGCGAAGGACAACCCATTCGAAATTATAAAAGATAGCTACCATAGCCGAAGACTTTTACTGGACTTTCAAAGGAGTGTAAATATTGCGATACCGAAGAAGACGAGGACTGAGATATGAGAGGAGCAACGAACCTTGAGTCTAGTGTAACTTGCATCAAAAATACTTAAATGAATAATAAGTCGAGGGATGGAAAGGCAAATTCATTAAATGTTGAATGAATTTTTTATAAATGAATGATAAAATGAAATGAAAAAAAATATAAAAAAAATATAAAAAAAAAACTCTCGGAAAACAGTTTGGGTTTAGTAAGAATAAAAGAAGTAGGGAGGATATGCTCTCTCTGAGAGTAATGGTGGAATCATCACATATGAACTAACCATTTTATGATGCATGCGTGGACCTGAAGAAAACCTTCGACAATGTTGAATGGTACAAGTTATTCGGGATGCTGGAAAAACTCGAAATGGATAACGAAGACGGAAGAATAATCTACCAACCTTAAAAGAAGCAAGCCATCACAAAGCGAGTGTGACAAGGGAAAAAAATATGAGCTAAAATTAACAAACGATTTAAACACAGGTTCAACTCCCCATGAACACTGTTCAACATATATTTAAAGGTGGCAATAAGAGAAACTGGACGGAATGGAATTAAGATTTACCGAGAAGTAATAAACATGCTCAGTTTCGCAGACAATGTTGCAGTCATGACCGGAAATCGAATTATCTTCAAAGGTCACTAAAGTCAGTGGACCAATTTCTCCTAGTATGCGACATGAATGTGATAATATGAAGATTAAAATCTTATAATTAAGAACGTAGAAACTGAATAGAGAAGTCACTAAGAGAGGGAATAAAAATAGAACAAGTGGATTCCATCACCAATCTCGGAAGTACCAACACCTAAGACCGAAAATAATGGACATCAAGTAAATAATAGCCTAAGCTAATAATGCTACCGTGGAAAAAAGACAACTGCCAGAGCCATTCAAAGAAGATAGGACTATAAACGAAGAAACAGCATGGGAAAAAAATCGTGGCTCTCTTTGGATTGGAAGCATTCACCATTGGAAAATAATACCAGAATAGATAAGAGAGCTTTGAAGCCTGGAGGAGGATGCTGAAGATAAAATGGATGTACAAAATTAGAAATAATGAAATTTACAGATGAGTAGAAGAGGAAAGGACCATATGGAATACTTAATACATTTAAGAAGAACTAGGTGGATTGTACACTGAAACACAATGGGTTTGTGAAGAACATTGAAGAAATGATAGGGGAAAATTCTGTAGAGGAAGACCCAGGAATTTGTTCATGGACCAAATAAAGAGAAAAGGACATAGGAAGAGGTACTAGGAAGATAGAGAAAGCATTTAGGGGAAGGGTGGAGGGCTGCATTCAACCAATCTTAGGATTGAACGGCTAATGATGATGATGTATCTAACGTATGAATAGGAGGAAACGAAGATTCACTTCATCGAGAAAGTTTGAAGTCACTATTCTTCACTTTTTAAGACGTTTTTTGTTTCTTTTGCTGACTTTTTCTAGGCTTTTAATTTGTCCCTTCCCTTGACCAATAGATATCGATATATATTGATGTATTGGAAGGGCTTAAGCGTTCCCATGACCCACAGCCCCGGACTGGTAGGAGCAAATAATAAATAATAAAAGTGCCTCTGCTAGGGCTACCAGCCAGAAAGGTTATAGGCTAGGATTCAAACAAAAGGTTGCTCCCTAGATGGTGTCGCGTTAAAAATACTGTTGGGATGCGGGGTGGAGAAACCCTCCCCACTATCTGAACTACCCTGAACATGTCACTATATCAAAGAGAGGTGAATCCTAGCCACTATGGGACGATTTATGCCAGGGCAGATAATTATAATTAGGCAGCTATAGATAATTAGGCAATTCTATTAAACGTGGTTTATTTCTAATAAATATGTTAGTGCTCAGTGAATGAATTTCTTCTTTGAAGGCTTGGAAATCAATTATTACTTCTGGCAGTGAATTTTAACTTAGAAAATTTTATTTTTAAACAATACCATACATTATTTTGCATGATCTGGAACTTTTCTTCTGGGTACTTATCGATTTCATTGAATGACAGTCTCAGAATTGATGGAGAAAGGATGCGCAGTCCATTGATCAAATCAAAATCTGTTGCAAAGAACTGTTTTTGTCATCTTAAGCCATCGGATATATTTTTTGTTCGCTAAATTTGCGGCTCTGGTATTAAAAAAAGCTATTAGTCATCGCGAAGATTCTAGACCCTCCATCATTATCATGGAAAATAACGATATTCAAAATCTATCAATATGAACCGGAATCCGCTATCGCCTAACGTTGCAAAATTTCTTTCACATTTGAACAAAATTCCAAGTAATCTCTCACCAGATATGTACTAATCTTATATTTACGTGCTTCCTCGGCATCTCATGTTTTCCCAGAACAGGCTGTAGTTGAATTCTTGTCCTATTTCTCACCGTAGGCGACCACCGGGGGCGATAACGACATTAATGTGTTTTCTTCTGCTGTTTTACGGCTTCCACGTTCTTGTTTTATTAGCAGAAATAAAAAAACAAGGTGGAGTCAAATTATGTAAAAGAAAGATCAAATTTTGAACCAGAAAATCAAGCTCAGAACTAGCAAGAATAATTACTGCCTAATGAAATGTCAATTTTTTAAGTCACTCACAGGAATGATATATCTAAGAGTCAAGTTTTCCGTGGTAAAAGCCTGTTTATTTTCCTTGAACGTGCTTTTTGCCAGATTACTGACTGAGGTGCTGACTAATCAAATAAATTGGTGAACAGATATGGTGTCGGACAGAAGATATGCATCGCGATAGAGGATTTGGACATGGCTTCGGGCATGCATTTGAGCTAATTACAGGACCTAGCAAACGATGCATCCATGTGAATTTAACCGCAGTAGTGAGGTTGATAATGTACCAGCCTAGTAATTCAGAGGCATTAGGGTAGAATTTCCTAATTAATGTCACATTAGCTGTAATGCTATAACCTGTCCATAAGTTCGGCTACTACCCTGCCGAAGAAACAGTACCTTCAGGTTTTTGATTGCCTTAGGAAGCTTTCTCGCCAATACCAATCATATCCGTCATCTACCTTGCCAGGTTACAGCATTACTGAATGTTCCGCTTCCCTAGTTTAAGTTTAAGTTTAAGGCTAGTTCAACCCACTCTTCTTTTCCCTGGTGGAACTTATTTAACTCCTTGGTATCTTGCTAAAGGAAATTCGTAGAATCTAGTCTTTCCGGGCTATCGTGTAAAGATGAATTATAATTCCCTCGTCCTCCAACGAAGCTCGTTCGTCGTCATTTTTCATTCTATCTATACTCGAACAAAAACATTTGTTACTTTAGTTCGTTTATCTAGGTGTCAAACATTGGAAGTCACAAAGTTATGTGAGAAAAGTCATCTCTTTATTTGTAACTTTTTAAGGGCCCTCTATTAATGAGTTCTTTTAATTATCCCACATTTTGTTGTGGACCAGTTTTTTATCATGTTATTATTATCTTCGTAAATGATATGACAACAAAAACAGGGTAAATGTAATATTATTACAATATTGCCAGTTACAATTTTAGATATCATGGGGTAAGTGCCTTTGGATGCTCTTTTTCCTATTTTTCACCGACATTTTTATTTTTATTTCGGACGTGGTGATGATTCATTAATGACTACTCAAATTTGAATGGCACATCATCGAATCCTCTACATTTCCTTCATCTGTGACAGTAGTAGTAGCAGTTGGTAAATATTTGTTCTCATACGTTTGATTTTTATACTTCAATGGTTCCACGCCCTTCGGTTTCCACCCTGAAATTAACTTCTCCGACGTACTCCACCGACAATCTCCGGGGATAGCGTTCTACACCATTTCACGTATCCTCTTTGCCCTGCTTGACCCTTCCCCTTCAGTCCACGGGGTTGCTCGGATTTCTTCACCCTTGCAGTCCAATGGATACTTTAAAGGATGAACGCCATGAATAAATGAGCGGGATTACGCACATCGGAACGCAAAAGGGAATGCATGTTTACCAAACGGTTTCGTCGAATCCATCTCTGCGTGCCAGCGCCGGTGAACGATATGGGCGGGATCTACCCTCTCCTGCAACCGCCAAACGAACCGAAAATGATTCGTTCGCATTTCGTCGAGAAATCCCTGCCGAGCTGAAGGCAATCCAAAATCCTGAGCACTTCTTCCCTTTTCTGCCCTTGAATAATTTATGCAGGAGGCTTTCAATCATCTACCTTCCTTTTTACTCATGAGCTTATACCATATACCTGAATTTAGAGCCAGAAACAAAATCATTGCTGCAGTCTTATCATTTCGTCGATAAAAGCATTGCACCCTTGCTCAATGAATAATAAAATATCTTGCAGACTTTGCAAAAGGTTTTGGAAATGCTCCGTGTATGATTATGGGCGTGATAAGCTCTAGTTTTGGGAACCGAGTCCTGTGAAAAAGAAGCCAATTGGTTTGAGCTGTTGCTCAGGGTGCAGAATCTACGATGCCGCTAGAGGAATCTGCGTTCTTTCTAAAAGTGATATATTATGTCTTTTCTAGCATTTTTCTCCATGTACGTAGGGTTGCATCTCCTTATTTATGGCACCGTGACATCAAAATCAGAGTTTACGTTTAGCAGTTGTTGCAGTTGCGGTTACGTTTTACAGTTGTTTTTTCGATGCCAAATCACGGCTTCCTGAACGAATTGAACAGATCACAAACTTTTTTTAGTTGTGCGTATGGTACTGACTGTATGTAGCATTCTTTTAGTGTGTCTAACTTGCTAACCGTGGCAAGTTTTTCAATTGACATCAAAATCTCGTTAGGCCTTGACATTTCCACGGCAACATCAAAAGAACGAATAAAAATATTGCGGTTTCAAAGCTTCAATGGTAAGAAGTTAGGAAAATATGTATATTAGATTAGAAATATTTGAAATATCATCTCCTATCACCTCCATAAATTATATAAATTCCTGCGGAATAGCTACATTTATGCAAATACGCTGGATTGTTGCCAAATAAGTATGAAATGGACCTTTTTCTCCTGGACACCGCCGATAAAAAACTTGAAATATCCTTTCACCACCATTCTTCGTGACGTGAAGAAACATTCTCTTTTCATTCCTCTTCATCCTTTGTCTCGATGACCTATCAAGGGTCATCTCCCATCGGATATCAAGTGCTGCAAAATCGTCATAAACGTTTAGGAGAGCGTGCTAATTGAGTATAGAAATTCCGGACTTTCCTCCCCCGCATGTAGTGTGTTTGATCTTTCATAAAATTAAATTTTTAGTTTAAAACCACTTTTTGGGCGAAAAACATATCCCCATCACAAAAAATACAAATTATATGTAATAATATTGTAAATCTGTTTTTTTTTCAATTTTTCTCATGAAGGTAAAGGTAATTGGATTGGAGTCATTGATAGAGTAACAGCGTTCCATTCCCAGGCCTTGGATTCGAATTCTCGCGTTAGGTACGGAGATGAGTAGATACTTGAGATAGGAGATACGGAGATGAGTTAGGTACTTGAGTGTTCTCTGAATGGCAGGCATTGAATGGCATACTTATGTGTAATGTTTTTCTATTTCGCTGTAGCGTAACAACCAGAATTGTGTAATTTAAGATTTTATTTTTATATTCACAAGTTACATGTAATTTCAGAAATTGCAATACTGTATCTGTTGGAGAATGCTAGTCTAAGACATAAAAGCTTGACACAAGTACCAAACAGTTGTATTCTAAAAATATTTCAACTAAACAGGGACATACAAGAGTGTGAGTTGCATCACTCTGATTCGTTGTGTGAAGTGTTCCTGTATCCTTGAATTTTAAAGGTATGTCACGGAGTAAAGCAAATTATCATACATCGAAATTTGAACAAACTGCAGCCCTCACATTTGAAGTACAGCAATACTTGGTGAAAAAAGGGTATTAATTAATACATTTAACATCTTAAGGTTGCTGCAAATACGGCATCAAAAAGCACACCTGCCCTAAGCCCAATCCAGTTATTGATGATGTCTATCTTGTCCTTAAACCTCTATAAAAATGTTCATTTACTAAGCGTACGTTAATTCTCAATGAAAAAATGCAATAAAATCTTTCCAGTTGTTGAAAGATTTCAAGCGTTCCCGTTAAACAAGGTTTCTTGATATTCTTGGAACTCCACGAAACCTTCTTAATTACTGAGCTCTTACCGTTTTCCTTGTCATTGATTATGTACATCCAGGTATAATTCATTAAATACTCCATTATTTTTGGAAATTTTTCTGTATTTGAAAGTACCAGTAGTCTAACGACCTCTATTTTCTTTCAGATCGCCGAGAGAGTTTCCTGCCAGAATCTAGGTGAGTTTAACCTCACTATTTTTCCATTGCAACTACAAGCATTTCTCTGAGTGTAAATATTTGTGCCAGAGGCTTTTTTAATAAGCATGCTCTCACCATTTCTAATAAAGTTCCATGTGTACCGCAATCTGGTGCGTATTCGCAAGAATAGCAACTTTTCTACGCTGACGTAAAATTAACAAACTCGGCGAAATGAAAGGCATATTTTTGCGTGCAGTGCGATAATTCTGCGCTTTTGTGTGACAACCAGGATTGTTTAATTTAACTTACAGTTGAAGATTTTATATTTATATTCACTAGTTACATACAAGTTCTGAAAATGCTATTAATGATTCTTGAAATACGTACACCTCCAATGACTTTACTGAGGTAAATGACTTAAGATGTCGGCGATGAATTCCCTCCCTGTAGAGGTGGCTTAGCCTTAAGTCTTACATTACACTTAGATGTCAGTGCTTGAAGACGATAAAAAGATTGAATTGGAGGAAGAGTTAAGGTAGTTTTTGGATGTATCCCTTTTTTCATCCAAACGGGTTTTTTCCGAATGATTATACAGAGAAGATCCGTTTTCTTGGTCTTCGTAACGTAATAATATGTCCGTGGTTTTTTCAAAAATCGCTTCGTACATCATTAGGGCAATAATGCTTATCGAAAAATTTCCATTGGGGAAAGAAATTCTCTGTGAACTAATCTCGTCATGGACCTCTGATTCCACGAGGACAAACATTTGAAGTTCATTTTTACTAATCTTGCCACATTAATAATTGTTTCCTCTTGAGCTTGCATGGTCAGTAGTCAATAAAATACCTTTCTTTTACATTGCGTCTCGTCGTCGTCTTTCTACAGGCCAGGCTTCGTTGCTGTTGTTGTATCCATTAGCCTCTTTCGGAAGATATTGTTTTCATCTCCTTACAGGAGTTGCAGTTCTTAATTGACGTCACATTGTGAAGTATGGATTTTCTATGTCGTTATGAGTTACTATGGAACCAGCTGATTAGATTTTTCTGAGTGGATTTCTTGAAGAAGTGCCCTTCCTTCACCTACCTTTCCTAAAACTTGTATGTTCGTTTTCCTTATGGACAAACTTATTTTTATAATTCTCCTCCAGACGCGCATCGGTTGTCTTAATCTTTTTATATTACAAAGTAAAATTGTGGGGAAAATGTTTTAATTAGTACCCTATTTTTGTAAATTTTTTCGTCACTGATGGAATCTTAATGTATAGTGATATTAAATAAGTATTAGTGATTTTTTTCGTAAATTTTCGCAGCTCATGATTAAATCTTGTGAAATCTTTTGGTATCTGCGATGATTTATTTTAGAGCAACAGTTTCGCCATGCTATTCTGCCGGCTTCGTCAGGTATATTGTCTACTGTGTGGTGTATTGTCACAATAAGCCTGACGAAGCCGGCAGAATAGCACGGTGAAACTGTTCCTGTAAAAAAATCATCGCAGATACCAAAAGATTTCACAAGATTTCAGAATAAGTGATTGCCACTGGTTTTTTTTAAGTTACGTGCAAGACTTAAGATGTTTGCACTTGTTTCCAATTTTCTGATTTATTTTTCTTGTCATGTCATAGTATTTTGGTACAAATCTTGACGATTACAATGGATATCTAATTTAAGAGGAAAAGTAATTATAATATTTAAATGCCTTATTATTGGGATGATAAGTTCCAATGAAAAAGTTTTTCTGGGCCAGAAACCAATGCAGCTGTAATTGTGAATCCTGATAAACATCTTGAACTGTTGATTGGCTCGGAAAGGCGGTGTGTTTTAAAGTCAAAACCGGTAAACCCTTTTCGAATTCGAAAAATTCGAATCAGGAACGGAAAAATTCGAAATTGTCGAATTTTTCCATTCCTGTTTTTCTTCGCATTTGTAAAAATGTTACAAAACGCCGTAGAATATATCCTTTCTTTGACATTATGTCGGTATGCTCATAATTAACTTGATGTCGCTGAATAACATATAACCATGGAATTCCGTTTTTTTTTAAATCCGCATTGCACTTTCGTGGATTAATTAGTACTATTTAGTAGATTTAGTGTGTATTTTGAAAATGAATATCTAGAGCTTGTAATTTGAATCCTTTTCCCCTTAATAATGAGTTCTTCTTCGAGAATTATACCGTCCAAAGGGCTAGAAAGTTTAAGACAGCATATAAAAGGTGTCGTCTTTGTCTTATTTTACTCCTTTTCTAAGGCTGGACTTATCTGTCATTATTACTTTTTGCACTCGATACTTGCCCATATGATATACTTTGTATGTACTGTCTTGAAATTTCTCCTGGACACATTTCTCTCAGTTATTCAGAGCGGTTGTCTGCTTCGATAATGTGATCGTTTGCCATCCAAATCCGCAATGGAAGCATTCGTAAGTCCAGAACCTCTTTTTTTTTAAGCGTACGGCACAGGAAAATCTGGAGCGCAGCGTAGCCGCCTCTCTCATTTGAATTTATGATTTTCTGAATATTAATTGACCCCTGCGAATGAACTGAGAGTTTTTAAATTGGCATATATTCAAAAGTTTTTATGATATCTATGCGCTGAAATACCAGATGTGTTGAAATCTAATTTTGCCCTCATTTCATCTCCTCATTTATATACCATGAAATTTAGAAAATTTTGCATGCTAACTTCGTATCCTAAATATGATAAATAAATGAAAAATAAAAAAACGTAATGCAGCGATCACCACACTCGATTTATGCCCTAGTGGAGATAGTACCTAAGTAAAACGTGCACTTGCAGATAACGTGAAGTTATGGAGTACTCCTTTCCGTTGAACATTTGATCAGATTTGATCTCCGTTGAACAGGTGATCTTGGTATTGAAATAAGTAAGGGTTCACCTCATTATGTTGATCGCCATTACTGTCACAATAGCTATTTATTACAATAGCTATTTATTTTACACTAACAAAGGTACCCTTTGAAATTCAACGGGGGATGAAAGAAAGACAGGACATATAGGTTGTAGGTTCGAGTCGCTCTTGAAGTTTATTTTTTTTCTAGGCAAATCAGCTCTAATTTTAGTTTTATTTTTTAATTCAACAGGTGACAACCGCCTTATATTATGCTTACCGAGTTTCAGCATTCTTTTTCAGTAATATATAAAAATTAAACCACAGGCCATTTGCATTTCAGAGGCTAGTCGAATTAATATAACATCGTGGCATTCTCCTGTTTTACTCAGCTGAACTTCAGTTTTATTTTTTAATTCAGCAGATGAAAACCGCATTACATTATGTTTACCGAGTTTCGACATTCCTTTGCAGTAACACATGGAAACTAAACTACAGGCCATTTGCATTCCAGAGGCTTTCCGCATTAATGTAACATCGTGGCATTCTCCTGCTTTACATGGGTCCAACTTAAATTAGTCCACTTGAAATGAATTTCGCCAATTTTAGGCAAAAATATCCATGAAAATATCGTAATCAGCAACATTTCAGTATACGGCCTAGATTTTCACTGTAATACATATTAATATAAAAGTCAGCCGCCATTGTAAAGGCCCCATTTCCCTTCCAAAGCTAATGCTAATTCAACGGTTGCCAAGGAAATATCCTATTGTTGACAGAAGTAAAATTCATGATTTTGACATTAAAAACGCGATTTCTAGAGAAATGTTATTCTTATAAGAAAATGGAATGGAAAAATAAGAAAATGCAATCTTTTATTCATACAATGGCGAAAACTATAGCCTTCTATCTTTAGTAGAACTAATAAAAATATGCAAACAGAGAAACCTCTACACTTGAACCAAAATGTTTAGACTTGATTTTTTCAAACACATAAAACACCAGACGGCTCAATACGCTGCCCTTGGGGCCCAGGGGCCTTCCTTATAGTCCCAATAGTCACAATTTCCTTAAAATAGCTTTACTGATCCCATGTGTGAAAATTTCACTAAAATCGGTTCACTCGTTCAATACTTAAAAGCTTTTAAGAAAGCATTCTTTTGGGACCTTGGGCCCTCTGGGGCCCCAGCGTGACTTACGACCCCATGGCTGTTGTACATTCGGTATAGGTATATTTTACGAGTTTCTAATAGAGGAAAGAATAATCTTCCAGGGCCAATTTTTGGCGATGAAAGAGCCCACTTGAGGGCCTTCTAGGGCCCCAAGGCCCTTGTTCTATAGCCTATGCGTGAACCAGATATATCAAGTATCTTCCTGCCAAATTTTGTTTCAATCGATTCGGTGGTTTATGAGTGATTAGGTAACAGACAGACGCCACTAGATTTTTATATATTAGTAAGACTGGGAAAAGAGATGTTAATGCATTAAATCCACCGAAGGAGTTCCTGCTGCTTTGTTGGAACATTGAGAGATTATCATTTTGTAAAAAGTCTCCAAAGCCAATAGTACAGGTGGTGTGCCAGTGGTAGGCATTGCCTCTGTCGATTGTGTAACGTTAGCTGAAACGCCACTGTGGGCATAGGTATTATCAGCTACTAGTAGGCGATAACGTGTACTAATGCTAATGATTTTTAGGGAAGAAAAAAAAACGTTAAACTAAAAATTAAACTTTAATCAATGTTTCCAACTGACTGCATCGTAATAGAAAGAATATTGGTAGTTGGATTTGCGCGGCGGTGGCAATCATTATCCAACGTGATGGAGCGGGTCAGAGTCCCGTCAAAGACAGAGCTACTTCAGTGGTTACCCGATCTGCACTTGGGTTTCTTATGGGCAACACTTCAGAATTGAATTCTTAACCTTGACCACCGTGTCCGCAATCCGTGAAAATTTGGCTCATGCTTGTGCCGGACATCTCTCGTCTCTCCCACCCTACCTTTCCCTACTATCCAGTGGCGGATACAGGTGGGAAAAGGGGGAAATTTTGCCCCCCAAATCCTAGAGAATATTTTTTTCCGAGGCCAATAATTTACTACTTATTAACCGAGCGTCATCTATGGATGACGCGTGACAGTTGTCGGAGTTAATGTTGCCGCATGCCCTTTGGTGTCCCTTCACACGAGGCCACTCTGTGGTGCTTCCGAGTCGCGCCACTCGTAGCTGAACATGGTTTCAAATGGAGGAGTTGACACAAGTAGCGGGCACTGCCTTTTAGACACGGTCGTAACCGCCACTCAGTCGCTTGCGGTGGCGATGCAGACTTGGGATTGGAAAATCGACTTCGATTTTAATCGAAAATCGATAATCACACTCCGATTTTCGATTTAATCGTAGTCGACTTTTTGTCTTGAGAAATCGTTCAAAATCGATTCTAGCCGACCGATTTTCGATTTTTAGCTTGCTACAGCATTTGAATTTTGCCGCCTCGCTTTGCTCCGCGCCGCGCTATTTCACTCTGCATCGCTGGTGGGGGAACCTTGGTGGAGAGGCAAAGTGCTTCGGACATCGGCAGGTTGGAGTTGCCAACTGTAGGGCTGCGGATTTTTATTACAATAATTCCAGTCTAGGCGGGGACTCACGCTCGGAAGTAATACATTGGAGACCGCGAGACGAAGGTTCGAAATGATAATACCCGCTGACATTTTGTCTTTTTTGTAAACGTTCTCTCAATAAATCGCTTCAGAGCACTCGTCTTCAAAGTAGATTCGCCCAGTCCGAATATCGTTTCTACGCATGGGTTACTAAATTATATGTAATTTACTTGTTATATTACCTATATGTATATAAGTATCTGGTATGGATTATTACTTTCCTGCATACCTTATTAATATCTTTAAAATAATATATTGTATTAATAGATTTAACCGTATTCAGTTCTTATCCCTAGTGCTTCCATTAACCCATATTTCGCATTTTGTTAGAACAGCACATCCGTATTTCAGCAGACAATTACTTTACTATTTAAAAATTTCGATTATTCAATTATTTTGGGCACAAAATCGAATTTTTAGAAAATCGATTTTAAAAACCGAAATCGAAAATCGATTCTGGATTTACATTTCCAATCCCTAATGCAGACTCTACCCCTGATGTCAGTGAAAAAGAAATTCCCTTATTATAATTTATAATATTATTATTATCAGGAGGTTCACTAAAGACTGCACCCCCAAAATTTGGGGGGGAGGTTGAACCCCTTGACCCCCCCCCACTCGCTACGGCCGTTCCCGGAAGTTTCCCCCCCAAAATGTTTACCTGGATCCGCCCCTGCTACTATCGCATAATTTTTGACTGGTTTTGAGTCACCTGGGACTGACCACTTAACGGGATCATCCGCAATGTACAATCGTGCGAAATTTCACAGAGGAAAAATCATCCGCCTTCACCGGGGTCCCGGTCCTCTGTGGAATTTTACACACATCAGTTTTATTGATGGTTGCTTGGGAGTCAAATCTTAACGCTTTATGGTTGGGAGCATGAATAAATACTTCAGCCAGCTGCAATGATTGAATGTAAATATGATGACAATGTCATTTAAAGACAAAGTCGTTGGAGCTCTATCCTTGGAAAACTGAGCTTTTATGATATACTTGGTGACAGATCGACACCATCAAAATGTTTGCATGACCAATTAATTATAATGATAATAATAATCTAATTAATTAATTACTTAAATTAATTAAAATAACTATCAATAATAGTAATTAATGATAATAAAATTATAAATTACTTAAATAAAAAAATAATTAATTAAAATTAACACTCTTGGTCAAAAAACCTGTGCATTAAAACAAATTGCGTTAAGTAACTTTGGCGGTTCTGTTTAAGATTTCCGCGGCGAGCAAGTATTCTTTCCATTACTTCTTAGGGGTTCGGTCGTGTCTCGCGGCCTCTCCGACCTAAAGATGCCTCCAGGAGAAGAGGAGAAACGCTTTCAGAAAAAACAACGACGCGGTCGAATCCCGGTAGAAAGGACGAAAAGAATGTTTGAGAGCTTTGAAGGAAATCTGTTCAAAGAGTGGATATATATGGTGTAAATTCTTGCATTATGTCATTAATACCATCATTTTAATTCAATTTAAAAAATGAGAATTTTTAAGCATGCTTAAGAAATCAATTCAAGCTTTCGTTTTAATATTTTCTTTACTTATTCCTTAGTAATATTTCAATTACGTATTCTTGCTCCAAAGGAATTTATTCCTAGAGCAAATAAATTTTATTAATATTAATATTTTCAGTGTTTGAGATTGCTACAAGGTAATCATCAGGGAGTACTGAGTGATTAGTCTGAAATATGAATTGTTGAGTACTTTTCTCGTGGATTTTGTTTTTTTGTATATATAGTTGCGATGAGTGTCGCTCATTTTTTTTCTCCCTTTCTTTAATACCGAAGTACCCTTCCCAGATTCTCTTTATTTATTTCTTGAGGAATGAAGAATGTTAGCATCGGAGCAATCTCTCTCTCTCTTCTCGAAATAACCAATCAATCGACTGCTACGCAAAACCCTCCCCATCTCATTCGTTTGCCGATATCCCTCGATCAGATAGCTAATGCATACTCGTCCTTACTCTACCACCTCCTCCGCTCATCTCAACTCCCTCTGTTTCCCTTCATTTTAGCGCTCCGTCTGTTATCACCTCGGACACGAGATCGATGGAGAACATGCATTATGTATCAGTTGAGGGACTATTTGCGTGCCCTTCATCGGTCGAAGCCGTTTATTACTTAATTCCGCCTCATCATTCCGAGGAGTGCACTAATTGGGCATTTTTATTACTCCATCTTGATTAACAGCCTTACGACCTGAGATTGACGGCTGGCAATCGTTATATAGCGTGCCTGTTATGAATTCTTGGTAAAGTAAGTAATTGCTGTCGGTGGAAATGACGAATGGAAACAGTGGGTAAGAGGAAAAAAAATCTATCCAATGTGTATAATTACCGGGTTCAGACTGGACCTGAAGAAAGTTGTCGATATTCATGATGAACAAACCACTTGGTACTCTTCCACAAATGTATTTAGTGGACCGGGCGAAATAGTTCAGCACACTTTGGCACATAGTGATACACTGTGGACCATTGTATCTACTAAGAGTTCATATTTATGCCACTGCGTTGAGCCATATTTGCGGAAGAGCAATGTTGCCAAAGATGTAAACTGAGTTTTATAAATCAGTTAAAATTGGGAGGAATAGGACATTTGAAACTGAATAGAATTTTAAAAGACATGCCTAGTGTAATGAAGAATGCAATTATGCACAGTCACGTGCTAAAGATGGACATGGAAGTTTTCTTTATGAAAAAAAATGGTAATCTAGCATTGTTGTCCGGTGAAAATGAATTTCAGTACGTGAGGAACGTAGAGGGATATATCGTGAGGATGAATTATTTCGTTTGTTAAGTCAACAATGTTGTTATGGTTAAAATGTATCCGAATCCAAATCTCCAAGGACTTTTACCGTCGATTCTACACAGAATGAGAATTTTGGAATTACCACTAGTGAATGTGGATAAGTTTCACAAATTCAGCGAAAAAAAATGAATCCTCGCCTCTTCTTATTTCTCCCCGTGAGTACCTTGCCTCTCAAGTCGTCTGTCAACCCAAGAGCGTGTTGCAATCTGACGAGAAACTTATAGACTTACGGATACGTTCATGATAAAAACAACTTAGTTTCAATCCACACAATTTTATTTTAAACGACCCGGGTTTCAGCAATTTTGTGCCATCATCAGCAACTTCGTGCCATCATCATGTTGATGATGGCACGCAGTTGCTGAAACCCGGGTAGTTTATAATAAAATTGTGTGGATTGAAACTAAGTTGTTTTTATCATTAATATAACTCACTTCCACAAAGTTAAGCCGGAGACGATTACTAATGTTACGGACACATGACAAGAATCTTTGGAATTGATTTGAAAGTCATTTATACTTAGGGTTTGAAGATCAATGGCACTTCATGCCTGCTGACAATCCACGTTAAATTAACGACGGCAAACATTTTGTGGCTCTTTGTGAGCCCTAATATGTTTTGCAATTTTATTAGCCATATTGGCTTTGAATGGAAAAACCAGTAATACGTTTTAATGCCAATGCTTATTTGAGTTAAATTTCTTGAATAGTTGACAGTAACTGTGGATGTCCCTGAGGAATGTAGCCGAGGGCGTAAGGAAATGAATTGAAGGGTAACTTTATTAGATAAGCCTATAAGGCTATGTGACAATTCAATAAAACTATGGTCACTTTGATGCAATTGGCAGAGGAAAACAGTTTTGGGAGTATGATGTCTCTAACTGAATGTCTTTTGTGTCAGAGGCGAAAATGGAACTCCTCTTTCACCATGATTGGCGACTATTGGCGTCTTCTCGTATAATTCTAAGAGAATTTAGTTAATATTTAATGATGTTTATTAAATGTACCTATACTAATGATTCTTCGCTATATCATCATCATCTGGTGTTCTGCCTGCTGGCAGGTCCCGTACACCACTGCTGTCTCCATCCGCTTCTGTCCCGAGCTTCCTTCTTTGCTTCATCATAGCTGATGTTCTTCACCTGATCCACCAATTTAATTCTTCTCCTTCCCCTCTTTTTCTTTCCTTCAATTGAACCCTCAAGTGCCACAGTTATTATACTTTTCCCTCTCATTACATGGCCCAACCAGTTCCCTTTCCTTTTCCTTATTCCCTTTAGAAGCAATATTCCTTCTTATACTTTGCTCAAAACCTCATCATTTCTCATCTTATCTACCCATCTTACCTTTTCCATCCTCCACACCCACATTTCATAAGCTTCTATTCTATTCCTTTCCCTCTTACCTAATGTTCACGCTTCACATCCATACATGAAAACGCTCCATGAATAACACTTAGTTCGCTATATATCTGAATTTAAATCGACTGATATGTTATTACTCTTCATCCCATTCACGAAAGCTATATTCCGTGTCCAATTTTTCGCGCATAGCGGATATCTTTGTTTGAACGGACTACACACCTTCCCTTTCCCGACGTTACTTTCTCCATCTTCCCACTCAGCCTCTTTTTGATATTGACCATCAGTTTGCCTACAAAACTTGAGATGCCGAGAACGTGATATCTAACACCAGAATCATATTCTATTCGTTTTATTATCCTGCCTTCCAACCCCTTCAATGTGATCTTCTCTGTATGTGTGTCCATGCTATATTTAACGCTAAAATGCTACGTTAGACTTACGACTTTATTCCAAATAATGAATTCCCTGAATTAATCAGCAGTAAATAATGCGTTATGATATAATAATTCTCTTGTGTATGTAATTTGTTCAGGTACGTTTCAAAAATATACAGTAGACCCTCGCTTTACGATATTAATCCGTTCCGGAGGACCGATCGTAAAGCGAATTCCATCGTATTTTGAATCGGCATTATTTCTGGACGAGGAATCGGCTTAAAGAGCATCAATGCCAATTAATTCAGTGTGCGCGTCAGAGCCAATGCATACGAAATATTCTAGATTAAAATTATTTAAAATATTAATGAACCAATATTTAAAACTATCGATGTTTGAAGCAAAATCGGAGAAATTTGAAATTTTAAAAAGTACGCACAAAATCAGCTCGGATCGTAGGTTGAATACATCGTAATTCGAACCCATCGTAAAGCGGGGGTCTACTGTAACTATTCTCCAATTGTTGAGTTTCTGTCGCTGGTAGAATTATGCAAATAGTATCCATAGTGTTTCAGCTAAATCCTACCTATCTCAATATGTTTCAGTTTAGGTTCCTATCTGGGAATAATTGGTAGGACCATCAGTATAATTTTCAGGAATAAGGTCGTCCTTTTCGGCAAATAGAAGGGCTTGAGTGAATATCCAGCCTAGGCAGGGTAATGCAATTGAATCGCAAAAGACTAAAATAGGTATAATAACTGAGACGGAGGTTAGCGAAAATCCTTGGTAAGCACTCCCTCGGAAGAAAGAATCAATGCGGTGAGAAAATGAGTCGTATTTTCCATTATTTCGTGCTTAAAATTAATACGGGGACATTTTTTAAATAGTATGACCGCAAATTTGAAACTTTATTTGCACTGCCTGTAAGAAAAATGTAGTTGATACGGTTAATGTAGATGGAGGCCAACAATGAATACATAAATATGAATGTGATGGAAAATGTTCGTAAAAAAACGTATTCGTGGGTATTTTTATAACTCTATGGAGGTCACACAGGGAGTCAATAAGATGCCTGATAGGATGATAGAGGAGTGTAATCTAGTTACGTGGAAGGAAGGGATGAAGCTATTAGGGTGCTATATAGCACTGATGGGGTGGAAGGTACGGAATACTTAAGGGGGGCTTAATACAGAACAAATGGGGTAGGGAACTTTGATATACGGCATGATGGCAGTGAAAGCAATTAAGAGATGTGATTGTCTCTTGATGCTCCAGTATTGGTAGGTTACTCTTAATCATGAGACTCGCATTACTTTACGAGGCAGTGCATGGGTTTGTGGTTAGTGTAAGGTATTCCAGTCACGCAGAGAAGAACAAAATTGTGGCATGGGTGAGGCAAATTTTGTGTTTGGAAATATAATGAGAAAATTAATGGGATTAGTGCTTTCTGTCTCGCAAAGCCGAAGCTAAAGTAATAGGTTATAGCTTTCTCTGGCTCTTCTGTGCGGTTTAGACTTATGCATCTACATGTTCCTAGAAATTCGCCGCTGGAGGCATGGCAGGTGGTGTTGGAACCCAAACCATGACAAAGAGACAAAATAGGGAAAAGAAGAGACAAGGGACAAACATGGATAGTGTTCACGGAATTTATTTTAGCCTTGATGATTTTTGCTGGAGTCATCTTGGCTTCGTGGTACAAGGAACTTTTCACCTGTCGATTGGGTTGAGTGTAGGTACTTGTTAATTTGTCGCTTTTATCATTTCACTCACCTAATATTCTACCAGCTATTTATTATGACGGAAAAATTTAGAGCTTTCTGCCTCCATTTATTTTATCATTGAAAGCGTGTACTTCCAGCGGTTTTTTTAGGCATTTGAGTCCATCATGTCATTCATAATAACATATATTTCTATTCAATACAACTCGACCATGGTTTCGACACCGCATGTCATCCTCAGGTAAATCTTTTGAGTCGCGTTCCCCTTATAATAAAAAACACACAAAATATGGAGGGGAAAGGAGGGTGAAGGGAGAGGGGGAAGGAAAGAATTTTTAACGGTTACAACATATTTAGAGGGAGGTTTGTATTTGGAATTTAAAGGGGCAGGGTCAGTGGGCTTATCTGTGAAGCCGTCGGGATGGTTAGTGAATTCGGAGTAGGGGTGAGGGAGAGAGGAACATTTGGTCATTACATAAGGTATCAGGGCTATTTACGATTTCAAAATGTTCCATAAAATCAATCCGCCCTTTGTTAAAACAATGTAAAATTCTTGGGTCAAAATCACACCAGTGTTATTATTCGCTTAAATGTTTCACTATTGGCAGGGTCAGTGTGCTTTTCTGTGAAGCCGTCGGGATGGTAAGTAGATTCGGAGGAGGGTCGAGGGAGAGAGGAACATTTGGTCGTTACATAAGTTATCAGGGCTATTTTCGATTTCAAAATGTTCCATAAAATCAATCTGCCCTTTATTAAAACAATGTAAGATTCTTGAGTCGCAATCACTCTAGTGTTTTTATTCGCTTAAATGTTTCACCATTCCAATGGTTTCGTCACTATTTAAAAAAAAACTCTTCTATGCTTCTTCATTCTTCATTTTTCATTGAGTCTATGAAAAATGTTGTATCATCATTGGTAAACTGTGTGGCAAAGGTGAATTCGTGAAAGGAAGCTTCGGGGAAATTAGAAAAAAACAGATAGGCAGAATGGTGAAGTTATTAGCTCCTTGCAAATTTCCTGGTGCATCAAAGAAAGTGCATGTGACAGATTAAGTGGAAGGAAAAAGAAGTAAGTGTAAGGATATTACCGAGCATAATTAACGAATAGTATGCGTAGTGTGAATAAATTTTTACTCCTCTTCAGTCAAGAGGTATCATAATTGATATCAAACCTCTTCGTTTTATTCTGCCTCTCTCGTCCTTTTCGTCTCTCTCATAAATAAACCACAGTCAAGTCAAGTCCATTTTACTTCAAACAGCTTCTGGCTCGTTAACATTCACCAAGTTATATACTTAAAGTAGCGGAGGATTCATCGTTCAATACTGGCAGAATACATTCATCGTTTCACCTATGGTTTATAGGTAGTTAGTGGTCTACAATATTGAAAATCATTTGATCGAATAATAATTACGATAAACTAAACAAATTCATGATCTTTGCAATACCTAAAACAGGTGTTATAATAAAATCAATCAGTTCTATGTTATCAGCATATAAAAAGTCACTTAGTTATATAACAATTGTTAAACAACAACCTATAAGCTGTTTACATATCATGCAGTAAATCTCTGTCGCTATTTAATCCCTTATTAATTATAATTTGTTTCCTCCCCAATATGCATAGCAAAGTGGAAGTTCGTGGTTGTCTGTTCCGTTTTTTTATGTAAGCATCCTTGGTTTCTTCGGTTCGGAGAATTCTGCGGGGCTCTCATGTATGTTAATCTGTATCTGCGGAGTCACCTTTAATACAACATTTCAACAATGCAGACAACAATGCTATGCGTTCAATGTAAAGCCGCGCCCACAACTATAAATATTTAAGGTAGTGCGAGCGAGATAGATTCCTAATCATTATAGACACCATATTCGAATAATACGTTTTAATTTCACCAGCTGTGAGATACACAAATTAAATATTGCATTATTAATGGTACAATAATATAGTTTTACATGACAGAAATTGTAGGTAATCAAATGAAAATATCTAAATAAGTCTTCAACTTGACTCATTTTTTTCACGCGGTACGTTTGAAACTCCATCAAAAAGGAAGGTTTAGTATGATCCCGAAGAATTTACTGCGGTGACAATATGCTTAATTTTCAAAAATAGTTAAAAAAACACACAAACTACACACTGTTGATTTTTTGACGAGCTCTAAGTGTAGGAAATGCCTCATTTTTAATACAAGGTCTCTCTGGAGTGCATAAACGCATATTTACCATGTATAAGGGCTGGTATTTTCTGGCAAATATCTTGGTAGTGTGGTAAGGGGTTGAATATTTGGTGTTAATGGAAGGGTAGTATATTTTTCTTTAAAATGAGACCAAATTAATTGATTTCTAGGTGAAAAGATATTTCGCTCAAACTACCTTAACTCACGCATTCGCCACGAATATCGTAATTTCAAGCTGGAAATAATTTTTTCACAAATGTGTACGCCCTGCGGAGTGTTTTGGTGCTCAATTCGGGTTCACGGCGTAGAAAGACGAGCATTCGTGTGGCAAAAGTGTCCACATCAAGAACCTGAATGGGCGCAAATCCATTGTTGTTGGTCGGAAAACGGACCCTATGCGGAGTGTGTGCGTTGAGTGTGGAATTAATTCTTGCGTGAGTTGCCGCGTCCACGTGTACACTAATTGCCTGGTTCACGCAAACGTTTATGCAATGCGTCGTAATCGTGTGTAGTTCACAGTGGAAAAATCATTCTCCTGGACTGGAAATCGAACTCAAATTGATTTCGTGCCTAGTGTTCTAACCATTTTAGCTACCCAGGCGTCCTCTTCCACTGTGAATCTCATGGCGGCTTTAAGGAGCAAGTTGTCCTCACAGGTACCGTGCATATTATGCCAGAGGTACTCGTATACGAGCGCCAAGCTCCACAGTCCACAAGGTAAAGCCCAACTTGAAACGCAAAGGTTTTTACTTTGGACATTTCCAAATAACCACGGAACTAGCCGCGCAGTTATTTCAACGGAGTCGCTCGCTAGTGATCTCACAGTTGTGTGAAATTCACAGTGGAAAAATCATTCGCCTGGACTGGGAATCGAACCCAAATCCGATAGAGGGAAATCGAGGGATCTGGTTCTGAGGACTCGAGGGAGGGAGTTCTCACTATTGTAAAATCACTAGCGGGTGACTCCGTTGAAATATCTGCGCGGCTAGTTCCGTGGTTCTTTGAAAATGGCTATGCGTTGTATTCGGCGCAAATTTGAATAGAAGTTGACTCGGCTCGTAAGAAAATTATTTCTTCGTGCTCCACGAATGACATGAGTATCCAGAATACATTTTAAAACGTATCATATGCCTCAGGGATTGTGATATTTCTAGTTACCTACCAGAAATCTTCCTCTGCTAAGAAGTGAAGATAACGTTATATTGTTTTGTTTTAATTTTACTCCAAAAAAGTCTGTACTTTAGCGTTTATTTATGGGTGAACACATTAAATCATGCTCGGCATGGTTGGAAATTCATTCCAACGTGACTTGAACGGGCGACCCAAGCCTTTGGTGTGGCGCAGCTACCCCCCCTCCCCAGGGGCCGGTCAAAATCTAGTACTTTCTGTGTGCGCAAAATCCCACAAAGGAAAAACTATCCTCCTTGACCGAAATTCGAACCCGAGTCCCACGACTTCCGGCCGTGTGCTTTAGCCAAGATCCGGGTTCTAGTCCCGGTCAAGGCGGATGACTTTTCATCCGTGGGATTTCGCATGTACGTGCAATGCGGGTGGCCGAAAAGTTAATCTGCGGCTAGTCTCGATGTATTTAAAATTTTAACTGCCTGGTTCACCCTGAGCAAATATGGTTGAGACACATTAGTAGGATTAGTCAGACATTAGTAGGATTCAAAGATGGATCTTTTATTTTCCGATAGTGTATTGACCAGTTACACAACCGAGAAATCTTTCATCAACGAAAGTTTTGGCAAAGATTCGTGTGAAATAGATGTTTTCGTCTCCAGTGTACAATGTGACGCAGGAGGCGCTGTCGTGCTTGATAAGCCACTTTCGCGGACGATAAACCCAAAACTGTCTCCGGTTTAGTTTTTCCACTAATTCCTCTTCAACAAATACGTAAATAACTTGGTATAAAGTCACACTCATGAAGCAGTGATGGACACTATCAGTATGAAATAGAGTATGAAAACAAAATCGTCTGGGCCGAAATGACGTAAGATAATTTTGCTCCGGCTAAATGGAATTAACTGGCAATCAGGTGATCAGGCTTCAATTCTGGACCATCTAATTCATTTTTTCTTAGCCAAATTCTTCCTTTTGAAGCATATCGCGCACAAAATTTGTTGTGAGCCCATCTGAACCTAGCTATGCCTAAAATATTACGGTTTCAAAGCAAACTTCACAAGCAATTTTCAGAATTCAGATATTGACCAGCATGTTTTAGATCATGTGGAAATTTTGGTTCTCGGTTTAACCGTTGAGCGGTTTATTTCAGGCTGTATCCTTATTGTGATGTCCTTAGAGCCACGCCCTCAGAGATTTATTTCCGAGTCGCTTTGTTTGTGTGTCCTGGCAGCAAGATGAGTCCTCGCGAGCGTGCTCTGAGTGGAGGGTGCCGCTCGGGGGCAAAATGATATAAAATTAAACACGGCCTCCCCGCCCCACACCGCCCCGCGCGCCGCACCGTTCCCGCTTTGCCGCGTCTTTTTGCACAGGCTGCTTGCAAATTTAATCCACCCCCCTCACGACGCCCTCTCTCAAAATCCTCCCATGACAACATGCAAGATTCCATCTCATTCAATTTATTTCCACCGCCGTTGCTTTATTTACGCCCCGCCAGTGGCACAAAAGACGTTACGGCAAGGAGGAGCTAGCTGAATTAAAATTTTTTGGACAACCCCCAACCCCCCTCCCGCCCACACCCCGCGAAAAGTTATTATCCTATCCAAAGGATATTAAGACTCGCTCCGTGGAAAAGTCACGACAATGGGATGAATTTTACAAGAAGATCTTACCCTCTCCCTTTAGTTCCGTATCTCTCCCTCTCCCATCTCGCGAAGTCTTTGTTCTTCTCGTTTTTCTTTCCCCGTATCGGTTTTCTCTTTGCTTCCAGGAAAAAATTCTAGCCTCCCGCAAGCGGCGGAGTCGTCGCTAGCATCTGCCAGGGACGTGTAGTCAATAATTTGCCTCGGCCGTGTGTTTGTTTTCCGTGATTTGAAATGCTAAACTCGACTACTATTCTCAGCGAGGATTTTCTCCGGTGGCCCCTTCAAAACGAGTTGTCGGCGTTTGAAGTGCCTCGTAAAAACTTAGTGTGCCAAACTACTCAAAGCCGATCTCGGAGTAAGGCAAGTTAGCTTCCAATTCTATTTTATTCCGACCTATTTTTTTATCCGCGCGATCTCTTTTTGAAACAACCACGTCGGAGGTTACTTTATTCCCTGTGAATATGAACGACGCCGAGGAATTATTTTTTGAGCAAAGGCTTGAGCCGATGTATCCCTAGAATTGACGCTTTTGACATTCTACATAGTAATGAGTGCATTTCGTATTCAAATGAACCTTCATGTTTAGATACGATCAGAGAGTACTGAGAGAAATGACATGAGTGCTCTAAATTCCATACGACTGTATGCAACAGACAAGTTGTATTGGGATATTGGTTGAGAAATCGTATCAAGGCTGAATCTTTTATTTGCTCCGAATTCAGTTCAAGGTAGGAGTCTATTGATGACGTATATCGTAGATGGGGCAATGAAGTCTACTTTGCTATAAGGTTTCAGTCATTGGCTGCTATAAAAATGAGAGCTAGTAGTTTTTTCCGATCTATAAGAACAAAGCTTTAAAAGAATATTTATGGTAAATTGTGTATAGCAGTTGCTGCTGAATGAAACATAGGCTTTTAGTCAACCTACCTCAACTCAAAGTCAGTCTTAAAGTTAGTCCTTGATTAATGTAGAAGTTCATTTATGAGCCTCAATAGTGTCAGTTTGTTTATAAGGGATAGCGTAAAAAATGACTGCTCTTGAAATAATTCACTATTGAATAATCGGTCATGGTAGTGTGTACGAAGGGTGTGCTTCGGGGGTTTGTCCCTGCTAAGAGAATGGTTTAGATAAATGCATGAAAGCAGAGTGAATGGTATGAGAGGAGTAAAACATTAGGTGATTGGTGAGTTAATTGGAAGAAGCTATAAGGAGAAGGAAATTTGGAGTCGCAAGGATAGGAGTGTGTTTATGAAGCAATGGCTGACTGTTGGAGAAGCAAGAGTTTTGCAAGGATAGGGAAGTATGGAAGAAAACAAAGAAATTGAAGTAAGCTTTTCAGGTTTAAATGCTGAAATCAATCTATTTATGACAAATATTTCTGCAGAAAAATACTACATAGCTACTTCATTCAATTTTGAATACTAATATTTAGACAACATCCACCGTGTAAGGAATACGCTGATAGCATATGTGGCCCTGGTCATGAAGGTTTAACCAGAAAAATTAATATAATACAAATAATAGCTGCACGCTTCGGTAAAAACTGCTACGAGCGAATATACAGTGTTTTATAACTTAAACAAGGACTAAGGTGGGAGCCCATAGAGACTCGAAGGCTACACGATAGCTTAGCTTGCTCGAGAAATTCATAACTGGTGTGTTTCAGAGCAACACAGAGAATATTATCATGACGACTCACTACAGCTTTAGGTCTGACAGAAGCGAAAAAGTAAGAGAGATACACTGCCGAATAGATAGGTGCGAAAACTCGTTCTTTCCGCGCACAATAAGCGACCACAATAAAAACTGAGCTCCACTAAATACACTTCCATTATACACGTCACCATTTCACCTCCCAAAACCTTATCCCTTACATCTTTTCATGGCTGGTGTCCTAATACCCCTTGCCACATGCCCATGCGGTAGCTCTCGGGGTAGTATGTAGATGTAGAAGGTAACGGTGCAATGGGTATGTATTTGTGTAGGTAGGTAGGTATGTAAATTTAGTCATTCTTCCTCATAGTGCTTTAACACTTGTGCTCGCTTGGGATACCTCGGTATCCCAAGGTCCTATATTTTAGAATTCCTGCTTTGTAATACCATGTATGCTCCTCACCATTTCGATATCGTCCAAGCATAGCTTTCTCATCCATCCGCTGTCGTTTTACCCCTGATACTTTTTATATACCATCAGTGTCTCGTAGCAAAGTCTATTGGCACACCTGAGTATCCCACGCGACCTCCTACGTGACAGTTTTGTACAGACAACATGACGCTTTTCTATTCGTCGGTATTAGGTAAGTTAGCCCTGAATTGTTATTTTTCCTGATGATTAATTTAGACAATCATATAGGCCATAAATTATTTATATCTTTTCAATATTTATCTAATTGTATTTATGGTGTTCTAACAGTTATCTGGTAGCAAACGTGATACCTGAGTACCATACGTGATATTTTTCCCTGACCTCTTTCACCACTAAAATTTACTGTCCTTTATTGCCAGGTTAATGTTGTAAGTTTTTTAGATGGGCATGCCTAGATCACCAAACCTGCATCTGTAATCAGTGCTTTGGATGCAAAAATACCGATGAAAGTGAAACAAAGTGGCGAAGGTTACTATTCAAGATGTGAATGTGATTGTGAACTACTATAAACGTCAAAATAAATATTTTTTTGTTCATTTATTTAAAGAATTATATTTTAAATAGCAAATTATCCTTCGAGATAAGAGTTTTCAAAGCGTTACACTATTTAAGTGAAATTGAATTAGTGGGATACTATGGTTTCCCAAGCGATCACTCGCGTTACCAATAAGAGCGCGAGCAGTCGAGTGTTTGTAATACAATAATAATACATTCTGACGCTGCCATGTTTTGTTCGATTTATAATACTTTACTCGAAACGATGACGACAGCGCATGTGCTCAACCTGGCATGTTCCTGGCGTCTTCCACTATTGTTACAGGTTCCTTAGGGGATCTGTAGTCTCGTCGATTGTGGCTGGCTGCTCTGTGATCTGATTAATTAGAACTTCATCAGGCAGTTTGGAATCAAATTTCAGTCGGGTGAAACTTCCTATCAAGAGTCTCGTTTTTTAAACTACTAGTCTCCTGAGTTTCTTCAAAGAATTTTACAAACTACAAAAGAAGTTATCATCGTCAACCATTGCCAATGTAATTGGCGTAAGTATTTCATGCCTGTAGATCTCAGAGTGGATTTTATGATCCTTCAACTGTCTTTTCACCAAGAAACAGGATGTTACGCATTAGATGCACACTTACGATTACCGAATCATACGTATTCATTGCCGGTCATTTATTTCTTCATTCTGAATAGTCTCAAGAATTAATATGGATGGGCAAAAATAAATACCATTGCATAATTTGAGAGTAAAAATATGTAATTTGCTGTAATTCACACGAAACGCTCGGGTTGCGACCTTCTTTTTCTCCGGAGAGCACCTATAGATATAGTCGTGTGGTATTCTTGAAATATTCGCATGAGAAAATGAAAATGCCAATAGTATTATGTGGTAATAATTATTAGATACTAGAATAGCTTGTGATTGGACATTCGGTAAGAAATGTAGACATGTAATTTTCAATCAAGAGCGTTGATTTACTCCATCAGTCATGCTTTTGTTTGCCAATATTTATGTTGCAATGCAAAAATGTTATAGTATTTTTCAATTATGATTGAGAAGAATGGTTGTTTGGAAATATTTCTGTTTGAAAGTCACAGGATTTTTTTACCTTTTTGACGAACTTGACATTGTTAAAAAACTAAGGTTACTGGAAGCTTTTTGAAGCTTTATTTGAAGGCGAAAAAAAGTATTTTTTTGTTGGAATGATTGCTGATTATCACGCTTTTGACATCCAATACGCGGAAACGTGACAGAGGTCACAGTAATGTCTCACCTCTTGGCTGAAAGAAATTTTCAATCGCCACCAAGAGACATATTAGTTAATTCCTTGGTTTTTATGCAGTCCTACCTGGTTTGTACATTTCGAGGTGATTTCTATGCGTTGTTAACGACCATATTTTTCTGTTAGTACTCCATACTGATAACCTCTGTTCTCTCTTATAACGTTCAAAATTCCTATTCACTTCCTTTCTTTCTTGCGTTTACCAATTGTTCTCCCCTCTCTCACCCACTTCCGCATTTCACTTATCTTTGTCGTCCATTGCGTTTCTTGGGTATTCTTCATGGTAACCTGATATATCCTACGCCCTATGTTAATCAACCAATGGTTCGCCATTGCGAACACGCCATCTTTACTTATTTAATACCTCGATCACCATCTTATGATTCACAATTACTAACTAAAGAGAATTTTATACAGTTTGACTGCTTGGTTTATAATCCAACCCCTGAATAACTATTAATAATCTTTTTTTTTCAAGCTAAAGTGATCGTAGTGTTTATTTTAAACTACATTAAAATCTTGGAAATCCTCCAAACTTAAAAAAAATGTCAGATAAAATGGACTTAATGATACGATTTTCTCAACAATATTTGCGACACACAATAAGAAAGGCTAAATGACGCATTCACAGATGATTAGTGCAAGCTTCACATGAAAAAGGCACGATAAATTCCACCACGTGTCTGAAATGCTTATATATCAGAACTAGGATAGTTGGCAGGGTATTTGAAGAAAAAACAAAATGGCAAGTGTGTTTGAACCATGCTTCCTAGGAAAATGTTGGGAGGAAATGAGCAGCAGAATTGTGAAACTGAAATTCAGTTCTCCTTTTTCACTTGAGGTGTGCATTAGACCAGAATCCCCTTTTCGTAAATAATTATTTCCCTTTACTGAAGAAGTAGTGAATAAAGTAGGTCGAGAGATCATGCAATGAGGTGAATATCCTTTTATATTTTTAAACTATATTTTTTCGAGTTTTAACTGTTCATACTTATTAATTACTTTTCATTTTCATGAGTAACACAACTTTTTTCCCACTTTCCGGAGTTTTTCAAATACCATTATAGTTGATATTTCACCAACCATCTAATGATATAGCTTTGTTGAAAGAATAAATTAGTACCGTCTTATGTCGAACAATTTTAAAAATGTAGTTCTCCGTCTTGGTTTTTGTGTATTAAGGAGGATAGATATGTACCCACTGCCCCCTGAGGAGTGTATCTCCTTCAAAGCTCACTAAAGTCCCTCGAGTAAATTAACGCCTCCGTAGCAAATCTGGCTGAACCTCACGGTGCTGCATACAGGGATCCAGTTTCGAGTCCCGTTCAAGGCGGATGAATTTCCCTCCGTGGAATATTCGCACTTACGTGCACCTTCCGGGTGAAAAAGGAATTCCGCGGTTAATTTGTGACACGCTCGAAATCTATTTCAAATTTCACGCGAATCTGCGGAATCTCGTTCAGGCACGTATTCGGGTGCGAGATGACGAGCGTTTTTGCCTCCCTGAGCGGGAGACAGTCCTCATGTGCCGAAGACTCGTGACGATACGTATCGTGGGAAGGGATTGAGGATTTGCGTGAGCGTGGGTATTGGTCCAGTCCGGGTGCGTCGGCGGCCCGCGGTGTGCGGGATGCGGTGTGGGGAGTTTGAGAGTGGGGTGCGGGCGGGAGAAGAGAGGGTGGATGCGGTCGAGTCGCAATCCGGAATTAAACCCCGTCTTCCCCGCGTACTACGGGCTCTTCCCCCCATCATCCTCTCCTGTTAATTCATCCCAAAACTCAACCTACCCCGCCCGGCCCTCTCCTTCTCTACGGTACTCCCAATGCTTTAATTCCCGTCCCTCCCCCTTCGGTTGGGACATCCTCTAGACTCCGGACGAAACTCCACACACTCACCTCACCCTCCGTCAACGAAATGCAATTCCCTTCGCGTGTAACTTGTGTCTCTCCCGGTTCCTACTCTCTCAAACCTCCAGCAAACCTCCCTCTCTGCTGCCCTGCGTCCTTCATTCCCCCTCCTATATAATCCATTTATGTCCCTTTACCCTCCCTATCCCTTCCCAAATCCCACCCTCCCGTTGGCAACCCACCCACTCTTCCTCCCTCTGTTAACTAAAAAAAAAAGAACCACCGCCAACCGTCTAAAAAAAGAAACCATCCCCCCGAGCCGCACACGGTGTAGTACCGCCCACTCAAATCCCCACACACGAATTTATACTCTCACACGAAAGAGTTTGCATTTAACTCCGGTCGATATTTATCACGTTTCATACCCCTTCATCCACACCCCCCGTCCTCCTGCAGCAACCCACCTTCCTCCCCCTCTGGCCCTTGTCCTAATGAATCATTAACGAGTCCTGTGGCGGGCAAGGGAAGAAAGCCCGGAAGGGGGAAGAACTTTTCGATAGTTCTTTTATGTATTTTTTTTCTCCGAGAGAGCCTCCCTGTTTCTTTTTCGTCCGTTCCGGTTCGCTTGGCGAGGAATGGAATAAGATGTGAGGGGCCAACCAACGGGGATGGAATCCTTGGAGAAGACCAGTTACTGCTTCTGAGGAAGTGGGAAGATAAAAGTTTACCCACTTGCCAAAAATTTGGTGCCTGTGTTAGCTGAAGAAAAGATGTAGATATATTTGAAGGCAGTGTTGCCTCGAGTGGACGTTTTCCTTACGTTCGATACATCCATTTATAAGACTTGTTAACGTTTGTCTAATATTCATGACAATAGCTTGTAAACGTTTGGTTCCACGTGTTAAATGGTCATGTTAAAGACTGTATAAAGTTTGGAACAGACAGTATTGATGAACATAGCCAAGTTTCGTCCGAGTTTTTCTTATGCAAAGATGATATTCAGGTATTTTCCAAAAATTATGAAAGTTATTTCTGAAACCTATTACAAAGAATAAAATTGGAGAAGTTAATCGCGGTCCATGCCTACGAACCTGTATTTAAACTATACTATTTTCAGTGCTCATCGTCTGTTTCGCTATCCGTGTCCATGGTGAACTACGCAACCTAGGTAAACTGCCTCGTATCGCTTTGTCATTTTTACTATATTGTTTACAAAACACGTTGACGAGAATTGCTCCAGTAAACTAAATCACAAAACTCAAAAGCTTGAAACCGGTGTTCAGGAGGATCCGAGAGGTCAGAAAAAGGGGGTAAGATTTTGACCAATCAAGAGCCTCCTGACTATCCTGCCTGGCGTATATATTCCGGAACTCATGAATTCACGACATTCTGCCCTGAAGACGATGGACGACTCGGCCATCTATATGTCGGCCCGTATTGAGTCTCCTACCCGGTGGACTTCCCGAATAGAGCATCTTTACGTCTCCCGCCGGAAAGCCTCAGATCGTACTTCAAAAGCATAATTTCACGATTGCCGTTAGAACAATTTCTCCGCTGACTTATTTGGTGAATTCCAAGCTCTGCTTGTATACAAAAATAAGTATCGCACCTATTCCTGCTATTAGTGTTGCTGTGACCAACTTCCACTCTTTCGTCGAGAACGGCTACAGTCTTAACTCGCTACGATTTTAAACTTACAAAATTCAGTCTGATTTTCTCACTAAAAAAGCATTGCATGAAATGGCTGTAAAGATTTTGAACAGTTTAAAATATTTTCAGAAAAGTTACCCCGCGTTTACAGCTATTTCTTTACCATTTTTATCGTTTTATGTTGTAATTTGAGATATATGCCTGGATGAAAGCTCGCCCAGGGGTGGTAAATAAAGTACTAACTTTCCATCCCGAAGGTCCGAGATTGAATTCCGGCAGCAGTGGACATTGTTCCAAAGGAACCTTGATTCCTACTTCGATGCCTTACGATGAAAATGCTGTGTTGTACCTGAAGATGCCTTTAAGTACAGTAATCAATCTGTTCGATGGGACGTCAAACCGTGGACCCCTGGGCGCATTTCTTTTGAAGGAGATCAGTACCGATGCTGGGTTTCTCTCCTTTTTCTTATACTCTTTCTCAAACCAACCAATCTACCAATCCTTGAGACGCCAATGACCACACTTGTTGGTTCCCTCCCCCTGTTAACAAACCAAAAATTTTCACCAATGGTTAATGTAATTATCTACCGCAAATATAGGGCCTCAAGTGCTATTCATTGCAGGTTATTATGGATTGATTTTTACGATAATGTTACATATTAAACCGTAATTATTTCACAAACAAAGACGACTGCTGACGTGATTAATCGCGTGACATTTTCCCTCTGTTGTTAATTTCAAGCCCAATATAAACCAATCGTTTTACTAATGCACTAAGGAATGAAATGGGGGATATTATATTCAGGAAAATATAGAAAATTTTGCACATTATGCAGTAACATGGTTTGTGTCAGTCATTTTTCGGGAGATTTGCCTGTGTCTTTACACTGCTGGCTCATAAAAATATTATCATTATGTATTCAATCAATGAAATATTTAGCTCTTGACTTGACGGCCGTTGACTCAAACCTGAATGTATTTGACCTCGACGCACTGTACCCGTCTATATACCCGTCAATATATATAAAATGCGTCAATCCTATGTTTAGGATAAAGTGTAAAGATGTTACTGTATATTTTGTCATAACTTTTCCCATACTTTCATTTTCGCGCCATCTCTTTCATATCTACAACTAAGCATATTTTTTGTTTGTATTAAAGAATAGTATAGCTGTTAGAATATTAATTATAGATTTCAACTTCTTCCATACATCGCTGGATTCCAACTAGTTATTATCAACGTGTTTCTTCTGCATGAGCACCACATTGATTAGTCCTTCTTCCGCTGAGAAAACTGTCACTCAATATGTATTTCCGTTCTTACCATCCTTATCTGCTTGCTCAGCGTTCTCACTTTCATCGTGACCTTAGAATACACATAGATTTATGAGTCTTTGTTCGGGCGCCTATTTCTTCTTGGCATTCTTTGCTTTAACTCTTTTAGCCTGTTTTCCCCTCATCCTTTTCCATTCCCGGCGATGATGCTTGCGTTTTACTTTCTGTCCACTATTTATTATTTTCGTTTTCTTTATTTATTAGTGATATGGATTATGAAGAGAGAGGATGAGAGAAAAATAGGTATGTGAGATGAAATTCCTCAGAAGCAGCGAAGGAAAGACCATGATGATTAGGCTAAGAAATGAAAGAATCAGGGAAAGAGTAGAGGAGAAACCGCAACTGGAAAGGATAAAGGCATGGTAGACTGAAGTTGTGTGCGCATGTAAAAAGTACGGGAACTGACAGGATGCCTGGAAAGATATATGATATGGAAATGCATGGAAAATGGCCCCGAGGAAGATCACGGTTTTGATTGGTGGAAAGAGTGGAAGAGATTACAGAGAAACGGGAGGAAGATACGAGCGTTCTACGAATTGGGAAATGGTTGGAGGACAGAAAAAAATGGAATGGCTTGTATTCAAAGTAGGCCCTGCCATTTACTTATAGCTCTATTAGATGATGATCATAAATTGTTTTGGGGTAAAATTGGGAAAAACAGCAACGTTTCGTTATTGGTCATGCTAGATTTTAATTGAAATCATACGTACTACACCAGTATTCAGGAAGGATCAGTATTTTCATTTGATATATGATGCTCTGATCTGATGAAGGGTTCTCGGAAGCACCGAGGAAGAAGAGAAAGTCATTCTTCGAAACTTGGACCGTGATGGAGCTCCTGACTCGATAGAGGGCGCAAGAAGACTTCATTCGTTATTGTAATTTACCTCATTGACTTGTAAAATTGAAATATACGCCTACATGGAGAACTATTACTTTGCTGCGTTGGACTTTCCCTCCTAAAAATCTATAACGGTAAAATTTAAAATAATGCCGAATTTTTTCTTGATCGCCGATACATTCCAGGAACGTCTCAACTCACATTAATAATGCAATGCGTGATTGAAGCATCGCAAATCGAAGAGGTTCCAATGGTTCCTCAGGTCGGAATGCTTCAAATGTGTATCCTTAAAGTAAGGAAATATCAAATCTGATGGCGTCAAAATACGAAGAAAATATTTCCTGCAAAGAGCAAGTTGAATGTTACCCTACAACATTAATTTCCAAAATAAATATGATTTACAATTCTATACAATTTTAACACCGTGCGAGCATCGAACTTAAGCGGTGATATCTAACGAATACAATATAAATGTAACTTTTTACTTGTATATACAACTTTAACTACATGCTATGTATACTTTAATTTAAATATCTATCTTAGAATTTGCTCTGTAGCATTATAAAATTTTCAGATATTGATATATCCACAAAACTTCAACGGGGATCAAAGTCAAATGGAAATGCGATGTTTGTATTTTCATATCGTCAAGCACTTAGTCCAAATCAATCAGTCTAAATTCGCCCGCTCTCACGATGAATGTTTCTCTGGGTTGGCGAACGAAGGGATGAGCCCTTCCCGTTGTCGCCGCGCAGCATCCCTGCTCCGGTGATGCGGCGGAAGGGCGCCGGCGCGGATCCACTTCCATTCTCCCTCTCTCTTTCTCTCTTTCATCTCTTCTCCCCTCCTTTATTTCCCCATTCCGTTTCTTCTGCAAATGTGTCGAGCTCCAAGAGTTGCGCAGCGCAGGAAATCGCGGCACGAGACAAAAGAGGGAGCTTTATGAATAAGTAATCTTTCCCGGGGAAGGCCGTCGTAGTGCTGATTACTTTTTCAAGTGCTCCACAAAGGAGATTTATCCCCACCCGGAACCTTCCGACTCCCTCACCCTCATCCTACCTCCTTATCTACCCCCCCGAATCTACCTCCTATTTCCTTTTACACCCCTTCGTTTCCCACCCACTTGCCCTCCCCCATTACCCTTCCCACCAACCCTCCTTACAGCCCCCGCACCCCTGCGACCTAATTGAATAATCTTGATTTCCCGTGGAGGAACTTTTTACTTTTTTTTCCATCGGAGAAGAAGAGGAGCAGACGGTGGAAGGCACGGTTATCTCTTGCCGCTACCGGCACCGAGTGATGGACGTATTATCCTCCAAATAGGTTAAGAACGGAATGTTTTGGAGGGGTCAAATGTGTTACCCCCTCAACCTTCCCTATGTTTTCTTTTGAGATCCTTCCACTTCGTTATTTTGTCCTACAGTTTCGTCCTACGTTCTACAGAGTGTGATACCCTGCTTGAATGTGCCTGGGACGTGATCTCAACTCTACCGAAAAACTCAGCGAACTGATATATAGAATAGAATAGAATAAACATTTTTTTCCTCTGGGACCGGTCCCTTGGAGCAACAATACAATAAAAAAAAACAGCAGCGAGGTAATAAACAATTAAACATATTATTTAGTTCAAATCAAAAATTAATAGAGCTTAATAACATACAATGTATAAAGAAAAAGACCAAAACAACTACTCTCATTAAAAAACAATAACTGTACATGTTATACGGCTGAACTCAGGGATAGGTATAAATACAAGATATATTTAGATACATGACACAAGATAAAAAACATAAACAGACCGGGAGGAAAAAAACAATTTTTGTCTAATTAGAAAAATTGGCAATACGAATTAAATACTGAACAGGCACATTCAAGCAGGTTATCGACTGTATTCCAGCATCACTGCTCGATGTCCAGTCTGAGGAAACTTACTTTGCAAAAGCTTAACTTTTGCAAAGGTGGGAGGATGTTTAATGTTTAACCTTACCTCCTTGGTCATTGAAAATTCAGCAGGTTTTTGGTCTCACCAACTATGAATCTCCATTCTTCATTCTATCTTCTGCTCTTTGAAGAGTAGCCCCAAGTCTATCTATGTTCTTTTCAACTTGATCCTTCCACCTCATTCTTGGTCTGCCAGCTGGTCTTCTACCTTCAGGGGTTCTAAGGTATAAAGTGTTGATTATTACAGTTTCCTCTTTTCTCCACACATGTCCTGCCCATATTAATCTTACGCTATTAGCCATTGCCACTATATTTGGGTATGTATAGGTGTCTCTTAACTCTCTGTTCTTCCTAATTATCCATCCATCTTGGTCTTGAACTGGGCCAAAGATTTTCCTCCATACTTTATTTTCAAAAACAATTAGCTTTTTCTCAGAGTCTTTGGTTAATTCCCATGTTTCCGATTCATATAGCAGTACGGGGATGATTATTGAATGATAAATATTTATCTTGGTTTTTCTAGAGAGCCATTTAGATTTCATTTTTTTCCAAGGACCAGTAAGTCCTTGAAGCTGCGGCTAACCTATTGTTTATTTCAATTTCCTCTCTATAATCGTTTGCCATGGCTACTCCCAGATATTTAAATTCTGTAACGATTTCAAATGACAAATCATCTACTTTCAGCCTTTTTGTACATTTACTCCAGCCCTTCTTGCCGCTTTCATATATTTGGTTTTATCCTGATTAACTTCGAGTCTTACACACCTTGCTTCTCTAATTAGAATTGTTGTCAGATTCTCTAGATCTCCTTTAATGTTTGTTGAATGTTTTGCATATATCAATTCATTTTTATGAAAATAATGTTAATTTTGTACAACAGTGCTTTTTATTTCGCCGCTATTGTTTTTGAGTTATATTATTGACGAAATAGTAAAAATAAAATGCTGTAAGTGACCAGCGACTAGAAAAATTGCCTCGGGATGTTGTTACAAGATTCTCTCGCGGAGAAACTTATGTAAGGCTTTTCTGCTTATTTATTTTAATTTTGCTCCAAATAAAGGTATCTTGAGCAACATACGTGTGTAAATCTTGCATGTACCCGGTACGTATACGAACCCATTTTGTTGTTTATTAACCGAGAGCAATATTCTGATGATACAAATCTTAGTCACAAATATAACCTACGTGTCACAGTGACACAATGGCTCGATGACTCGGCTCAGATCCCTGGAAGATACCAACCCTTGCGAAACTGCGAAGTATCACTGATTAGAATCATTTGATATTGATTTTTCAAAAGAATTACATACTGGGGATGTTGACCGTTCATATGCTGATTATGTGCCTCCATCATTACTTTAGAGTGAGCCGTATTCTGATGCACATCTTACTTTACTCTTTTGCTGCGCGATACCAACCAGAGAGACTGATATACTTGGCTTATCCTGCTTTTCATTGGACATTTATTTTATACATTAGTTAATTGTATGAGAATATAAACTTAATATGTCCGGAGATGAAGCCAAATCTACTTCTGAGAAGTATTTATATTTCCATTGCTATGTCATATAACGATGCAATGTCCGGCCTCAAACAAAGCAATGTCATTTGAGGAAGAATAATTCAATATTGTGAAATTATTCACATAAATATGACGAAACTCCAAATCTTACGTTCATTGCTTTAATCTTAAAATGGCTACTACAGTCATTTATTCTAAATCAGTCCTAGCTTATCCTATTATTGATGTCTAGTTTAATTTTTTTCTGCCTTCTGACGGAACTCACGAGATTGTCCATCTATTAGGATAGATATTCCGATTTTAAAGGAATTATGTTATAAGAAATAGTTCACGAAACTATAGGTACACTGTGTATATTGAATGAGAATCAAAACCATGCTTGCGTCGCAATGATTATTTCTCGTTCAATCCATTTTAAGATGGGAAAACTTTATGAAGTGGCTGGATTTACTCACGTAGATTGGTATTGAAATGATTTGGACAAATGTTTTCAGACATTTCTGTATTCAAAGACACTTTCACAGATTAAATTGCTAAGGAATATTGCGTAGCAGAATTTCAAGTGGGCTAAAGACCCTTGCTTTTCATAAAAAGGTTCTTAAAAATGGCTTTGAGCTGCCATGCTCTTTTAGCTGACTCTGAAAGTTCATGGCCGATCAATCATTATTTGATTGTCATTTATTGAATAAATGTTACTAAAGGAACGAAGTTTCCCGAGAAAGAGTAAGCTTTTAAGTTAAAGCGTTTACTGCGGAAAATAGTAATTTTGAACGAGTTTCATGTTTGAATCTTGTACTAACGTGGGGGACGCGTTAAGATCTGAAACGTTTAAAGCTGTAACATGTATTTGAGAAATAGAACCTCTTGGTTAATTCTTGGTACGGATATTTAGTTTTTCATGTTTGATCCATCGAACATCTTCTCAGGTGATTGCTCATCTTTTCGTACTATTTTTTGTATTCCAAAAAGTTATCAAGGAATGGATGTTTAAAGATAGCATTGAACCAATTACTAAATGTTTCTTTGCTATTGAAACATTACGATATATTCAGGGAATGAAAATTTCGTAATCCCCATTGGTTTATCAAGAAAATTAATAAATCAGGTTTCTTAATAATTAATGCCAAATGAACGTTTAAAGAGGCTACGTTATAGTTAAGAGAGACATTAAATAATCATTTTAGTGAATTTTTATCAGCTGAGGAATATTTCCTCCGAGATCAGTTGAATTTCTCAGAGGTATTTCATCGAGGAAAAGGAAATAATTCTCAGTTTAACGTTTTAAGCCCATGGATGTGCTTGAGCTGAATCATTTTTATCATTGTTATGCGCGTTCTTCCGTTAAGGAACCAGTATATTTCTGCCTTGGATTCGAACAACTTAGGTGAACTGCTTTCTGGTCTACTACAACAAAATGCATTATGGCGGAATAACTTAAACGTCAGTCGTACCATTAGTTTCGAAATTAGCGGAGGTTTACAGCTTTTACAATGGCTCGAGCATGCCTCAATACATAAATAATTTTTTCCCTCTTTATATTTAAACATGGTTATCTAACTTCTATTAGAATCGCCAGTCTCTATTTTTGCCCTTTAAAGACGAGGGATAACTTAAATTTGGGTTATGAGCTTTGGAGTGCCGAAAACTGTCTTATATCAAATGAAATATCGTAATAGCACGGATACGGATGGGAAAATAGATTATTCTATCACATGGCTAATGTTTTGATAAAATCAATTGACCCTACTTGAAGATACAGCATCCTTAACTCGTCGGATTCGAATTTTTTAATCGACATTAACAAGATCATGTCTCATCTCAGCATCATCTGGCAACCTGCGATCTTCCGGATTGGATTGGATTTTAGGAAGGCGACCGAGAGCTAAGGTCATTTGCGCCATAGGGAATACGTAAGGGAGGAAGGGTGGATAGAAACCCGGCGTCGGCTTTAGCCTGCTCTTAAAGAAAGGCGCCACGGGGACCACTGTTTAACGTCTCATCCCACAGACGGAGTACTGTACTTCAAGTGCCCTCCACAACACACTCAAGTAGGGATCGGGTTTCCTCTGAAAAACATCCTCGTCTGTAGGGATTTGAACCGTGGCCGCCCGTGTGGATAGCCGGTACTCAAGTGCGATCTTCCGTCAATTGTTCATCCGTCATCTCTCCGACCAAGTCTTTAACTGTTTCTTTTGAGGACAACCATTATTCGCACGATGAATCTAGTGTCTAGAATGCAGCGGCACAAATATTTCGAAAGTGCTTCCACCACAGTAAGTGGTGATGGAAATTTGAAGCAACTTGGAAGTGATTGAATGTCGCAAGGAGGTATAGAGAGGGAGAAACGGAATTTTGAAGATTCTAACGGTGAGGAATCTTAAAAATGGTAATGATAATAGACATTTATCAATGACTTGTGGCATGTTATTTCAGTTCCTGGATAAACGCCATGAAACAGCCGAGGCAATCGAGCGTCAAGGTGAAGGTTTAAAAACAGTTCTTTTGTGTGATTTTTGTCCTACTTTATGGAGACTTTATGGAATATACACGAGCCGAGAATCGTGTGTGGGAACCGTATGCAACTGTTTTTATTGCCGCTCAAAAGACCGGAAGGGTTGAATGAATCGACCTCCCTGTTAAAAAAATAATGAATAAATGTCTTCACCCTCGCGTGGGTAGCGGCGAAGTAAATAATTGGATCGGCCCAAGCTCCGGTCCTTTCGCGAGTTAATTAACGTCGAGTGTGATTTCAAGGGAATTGTGATTGTTATTGCTCGATGAGAAATAAATACTTTGTTAGTGATCCCTCAACCAGCATGCTTTGCCTCGCCAGTGCTTTAGTGCTTTGTTTGTCCCCGTCTGTCGGTCGTCACAGTTTGAGCTCAAGCTCCCTTCCTCCATTCCATCCAAGCAAGCTTTATTTCATCCCCAACTGATAAAATAATCGTGGCCGAAAAAGAGCTCAACGATGCGTTAGCCAGCCGGCTGATGATGAAACGAGGGAGTAGTTAAATTGATGATCGTTGAGGGTGCATGCTACGTTATATACTACTCGTTTCTCGGGAGCCAACCGCGCACGTTGTTCGGCAACCAACAGGCTCCTGAATATAAATTCGGCGTAAACGCATACGCAGAAATGTGGCCTGTAAGATCAAACACAATTAGGAGAAAGGAAGCATTTTCACCGACGGGTTTACCTAAAATAACGGAGCCCGAAATATATTAGGACGGTAACAGCAGTTCTACGAGACATTTTCCATATTACGACGTGAGAAAAGCAAGATTGAGGCAATAGAGCGTAGGAAACATGAAATGGAAATTCAAGGGAAACGCCCTTGAGGAATACCGCATGGAAGATGCTTGAAAAGCGTGGTGGAGATCGCTGAGAAACAGGAGGAGAATTGGCCAGACAAGTTTTACAGATCAGGCATAATATCTTATGAAAATGAGCCAGACAAAATCATTGGTTATTCAATCCAAAGGTTGGTTGACTGCAGCCCTCCACCCTTCCCTATCTAATTCTAATTCCCCTACCTCCTGGTATCTCTTTCCTCTGTGCTTTCCTCTTTATTTGGTCCATGAACTTATTCCTGAGTCTTCCTTTGCGGAATTTTCCCTCAATTTTGCTTTAAATTATGTCCCTCACAAAGTAATTGTGTCACAGGGTGTATCCAATCCATCTGGTTCTCCTTTTCTGTATGGTGCTCCGTATTTCCTGGGAAATACGGGAGAGGAAGTACAGGTAAAAATAGATAATAGATGTGTGGACGGGAGTGGCCGGAATATATGGAATGAAATTCTATGGAAAGAAGAGTGAGTTCATAATCACAACAAGAAAAATAGGAAGGAAAACCACTGGAGTCACAATTTCATGCAAGTCACAAGAGAAGGTAGAAAATTTCAAATGTCTAGTAGGTGTAGTGGAAAAAATGGAAGAAATGATAGACAAAGTATAGAAAGAGGTAGGCAAGCAGAAGCGTTTATGAGGAGTGTCAGGAGCTTGGTATGGAGCAAAGATGTCCCACCAAAGAGGATTATCTACAGGACATACTATGTCCCTATCCTAACGTATGCCTCGGAAACATGGACAATGAAGAGAAAGGACATTAGTAGATTGCCGACATGTGAAATGAAGTTCCACAGAGCAAGTGCAGAAAAAATCCAGTTTTGACAGGATGAGGAATGAAAGTATTAGGGAGATATTCCAGGAGGAGCCGCTTCAGGTAAGGATGGAGACATCTAGGCTGAAATGGTCTTGGCATATGAAGATAATTGAAGCTGAGAAAATGTCGCGTAGGAAACATGAAATGGAAATTCAAAGGAAAAGCCCTTGAGGAATACCGCATGATAGATGCTTGAAAAGCGTGGTGGAGATCGCTGAGAAACAGGAGGATTGGACAGCAGTGAGAGAAGAGAAATGGAGGGAAGGTAGAAAAAAGTGGAAAGGCTTGTATTGGAAGATAAAGGTTTCTCGGGTCTTCCACCGGGTGAGCAGGTCCATGGGCCCAACGTTTCGGAGAACAACTTGTCCTCCATCGGAAGCATTCGGAAGCTGAACCCCCCCCTGATGATGGAGGACAAGTCGTTCTCCGAAACGTTGGGCCCCAAGGACCTGCTCACCCGGTGGAAGACCCGTGAAACCTATATCCATCAGATACGTCGGGAAAATCTGAGATCCTTGTATTGGAAGTTGACCCGACCAGTGGCTGGAAACTGTAATAGATGATGATTATCGCCCATGTGAGTATTTTTTAAATCCTATCAGTGATGCAGTGATCAGAGAACAGCGCTAGCTAAGGAGGCGTTTGGTGATAGAAGAGTGTTGATGACGGGAACATTGGGTAAGGATGTGAAGAAGAGGCTGGTGAAGACACTTGATATGAAGTTTAGCGTTGTATGGTGCAGAAACGTGGACCCTCAGAAAGGAGGACGAGAATTGGCTGCAGGCATTTCAGATGTGGGTGTGGAGAAGGATAGAGAAGGTTAGGCGGACGGGGTTGGAGGACTAACGAGGAAGTACTCGTAATGGTGGGCGAGGAAAGGAAACTTTTGAATGAAATTCGAGATCGGCAGAGTAGGTGGCTGAAGGATGTAATAAGGGGCGATGGGTTGCTCAGGAATGTGATAGAGGGAAGGATGCTGGGCAGGAGGGGAAGAGGAAGAAAGAGAATAGGTTTCATGGACAGAATGAAGAAGACCAGATCGTATGCTTAGGCAAAAGAGGATACACTAATGATAGATAGACCCCGGAAAGTGTGGAAAATCGAGAGGAGGTTCTCTGACATTCAGCAAAACCTACCTTTACTGTTAGAATTCTTTTTAAAAAATCAGTGATGCTCAACTTACTAAAATAGTGCGCTCGATAATTCTTGTTTTTTACGACCGAAGGTATGCAGATTATCTTCTTTGCCATTTACGTTCTGCTATCATATGGATTAACCATTGCCATTTAACAATTAACAATTTTCTTTAGCTGATACACTAATATATTGGGAATCATACCGACTTCATTTTTGGATAACATTTTTTAGGCTGTCAAATGTGTGATAATTATGGAGCTGTGATGCGGAAAGACATTTTCATCAACATTACCTACTAAGGAAATGGGGATTAGAGATAGATCATTATTGAAAGGCGTCTGATGAGTATGTCAAGTAGCTCAGATTTAACCCGTCCAGTCAACTAGTCAGTTAATAATTCCAATTTGATATATATTGCTGCAGACGTTGGTGGTTTATTCTGCGCGTTGACGGATTCCACGTCTCCTGCTGAGAGTTTGAACTCTCCCTTTGCTGAGGCAAAGTAGACGTGCACGCCTACGGGTCATGTCATGAAAATTGTGCTTCATCCCGATGTGTTTGATACGTGAATGTGTCTACTACATTTAAGCCGACATTGATGAGTGAATATGTAACATAATGCGCGTTAAAATAGATAATCCGGAGGGCTTACAAGCGGCTCGTATGCCTAGCAAATGAGCATCACCTGAGCACTCTGTTAGATCGTAAAACAAATCGCTAATGATGACGAATAAAATGGAAGAGGGAGAGGCTACACTTTTTATAAAATTAGCTATAGTTTTCCGTAGTGAAGCTTTATTTCTGGTGATATAGCAATAGTTTAAGCGATCAATTATGGATTTTTATGAAATTGTATCACCTCTCTACGCTATCGAAAGCATTGGGAGCACCACAAAGGATGGTTTCCTTCTTAAACTGCGATAAACATCGGAGGAATCCATGTTTTACCTGAGAAAAAATTCGTAAAAAATTAAACGAAGGCAAATTGGAGGAACAAGGATGGTATCTGTTTGAGACGCGAGGATTGTCAATGAAAGATTTGGATTGAGCCTAACGGTATACTGATGGCGCGAACATTACCTATATCACAGGAAGAAGAAACATGACTATCTAAAATAGTAAAAATTGATTAAACATATCAGTGTTTGTCATTTGAGAATATAAAAGTAAGTATTTGTTATTCACACTCAGCATAAACCTCTCGAGGGCACAATAATACTCAGATAAATTTTCTTACCCCTCTCATGTAAGTTTTCATTTTTATTGATGGACTTATATACCTTGACGGTAACCTTTCTACAGTGTTACCAACGAAGTGAGTACCGTACATGACACTTCCATTGTGATTCTGGAATATTCCTCGCCAAGCAAGTAATATTCGTCCTAGTTCAAGGTGAACCTCCTACCACCGACCGAATAAAGTTCAATGCGGGTCACAGCGCTGTTGGAAGAGAAATACTAGACTAGGTCCTGTGTACATTCGCTGATGACATCCAGTTAAATGCAAATAGTTAAATTTGTATCAGGTACCAACTCCATAACAAAGCTAAGCCCTCTTATTGGAGGTCGATGACATGACAGAATTGGACTTCTCTTATCCCCTTAGAATTTAATGAAAAACCATACATCGTCTTATTTTATGCCTATAAATCTTTGACAACATCTCAAAAACACTGTTCAACGTGCACTTGCAAGAGGCCATAAGAGAAGCACAAGAAATCGGACTGAGCGGAATAAAGAATTGGATTAAATTTTGGGGATGCGACCGACTACTAAGGCCATTTACGCCATAGAGGATAGGTAAGGGAGGAAGGGTGGATAGAAACTCGGCGTCGGCATCAGCCTGCTTCTTAAAGAAAGGCGCCTCGGGGACCACGGTTTAACATCTCATCCGACAGACGGAGTCCTGTACTTGATGTGCCCTCCACAAGACACTCAATGAGGGATCGGGTTCCCTCTGAAAAAATCCTCCTCTGCAGGGATTTGAACCCTGGCCGTCCGTATGATGCGGGATAAAGGTAAACGGAGAAGAAATTAACATGCTCCGCTTCGCAGATGATATCGCAGTCATTGCTGGAATTTGCGATGATCTTCAGAGGTCACTAAATGTAATGGAACAAATTCTCCAAGAATACAACGTGAAAATGAATTTGACGAAGATAATATTTATAGTATGCGGAAGAAAAACTGAATGTAAAAGTCACCCTGAGAAGAGAGAAGTCAGAGCTAGTAGATTTCTTAACCTATCTCGGAAGTATCATCACTTGGGACGGAACAAGTACAACGGACATCAAGCGGAAAATAGCCCTAGGTAAGAAGGCGTTCGTGGGAAAAAAACAACTGCCTTGCTCAGAAATTATAGCACTACAAACCAGGAAACGGTAGTGAAAACATTCGTGAGGAGGGTAGCACTCTACAGATCGGAGGCAAGGACCATTGGAACAGCTGACCAGATCAAACTAAGAGCCTCCAAAACCTGGTGCTGGAGGAGGATGTTGAAGATAAAATGAACAGACAAAATAAGAAATAATGGAGCGTACAGAAGAGTGGAAGAGGAAAGGACCATATGTAAAAATTCATACAGAAAAGAAGAGCAAGATCAATTGGACACACGCTGAGACAATTGGTTTGAGAAGGGCATAATTGAAGGTATAATGGAGGGAAAAGTTTCAAGAGGAAGATCCAGGATCAAGCAAAGAGGAAAGAACATTGGAAGAGATACCAGGAGGTAAGGGAGTTAGCGTTAGATAAGGAAGGGTGGAGGGCTGCAGTTATCTGATTATCCCTGTCTTATTTTTACGTCATATTCTTCTTCATCTGAGCAATTTGTCTGGCCATGGCTAGACAGCTCTATTGCCTCAACATAGCTTTTTTCAGGTCAAATATGGAAAATGCATCGTCCAACTGCTGGTCCCTTGGAAAACTATTTCGGGCTCTGTTATTTTAGGCAAACCTGTCGGTGAAATTGCTTCTCCTCATAACCACTAGTTCGAACAGTTCAACGTATACTCTCAGCGTTCATATTCGGCCAATTCCGGGAAATTATTTCGTTTGAACAGAACGCTGGGTAGCGGTGGGATGCGATTGCAACAGCTCCTCACTTTTTCATATTTATTTACCGAGAATGCAATCCTTTAAACTGTAGCCTTAGGCTCCACGAGTTATGCGCTGTGAAACCAAAACGTAGGGCAGAGATTAAACCGAACGCGGAAAGATTTGACCTTAAAATGTGAAAAAGGCAGAGAGAGAGAGAACATCAGAGGATCCGTCTGACTGTGATGCTCGCAGACTATGTTTATTTTAATGCATCAAACGCACTTTGATGCGTCCGGATAAACACGTGGCGTTGGAGTTTGACCGCTGTTGGTGCTACCCTTTCCGTTCGGTGTGAGGTTGAGCCATATGATGATATACTCGACGTCATTTTCAAAGTATTTTCATAATCTATCCTCTTGGTATTCAAACAGCGTTGCTTATAGAATATGACTGACATAGAAGCTATAATTAAAAGAATAATAAAGGTTCATGTTTCATCGTACCATCCTAAAGTGTCCCTCAAGGTTATAACGAAGTTGCCAAGTGACTGAAGTGGCCCATCACTTTAAAGCAAGCTATAGTATAGACGGCTGAACAATCTTTTGTTTCTTTTTTAATAAAATAAGAACTTTTATTTTTAAAGGTTATAATAACAATTAAATAAAACATACAAGGAGCATACAAATCATTCGGGTGATGCTCAAGTCTTCTTGAAGAAGATTATCCTCAGTAAACCATACACAATTTCATGTACGAATATGCCTTTCTTACGAGACCTCTTCGCTTCCCTCATAGTGTTACTTACTCAAAATTAAGGGATGTGATGAATATCTAAACATGGTCACCTACTAGAAGTAGAGAAGTATCTCAATATGTTTCGCTACTTTTACGGCGTCGTTCTACTTGAACGCGAATCCCAGTTTTAACCCAAAATCAGGAATTTTTGAAGCAATATACCTATGTATATGGTGATTTCAAAAATCGGCCAATATCAGAGTAACGTTTGTTTATAACACTTATCGTATTCCTTGAAAATTCGTCCAACTAATAAATTTGTGTAAAAATTGATATCGAAATTCGACAAGTCGATTTGGAGCAGACTGTCGATAACAAGTGTCGGTGAGTTACAATTGTTCCATACAGTTTGTCGATGATCGCGGTTGTATTTTTTAATAGCTCGTATGGACGATATTTTTTTGTAGTTTAGTCTTGGTGCAAGTATTTGAGACACATACACATTATTTCGGCGATGTTTAGCAAATGCGCCGAACATATATACGATACTCTCACCGAATCTTTGTCATTTCCTCTTGAAAGTATAAGTAATTCCCGAAAAACAAGGGATTTCTGACAGAAACGGGAATGCGGCATCTTGAACCAATATGGGGGTGACACGAAGGATACTATTATCATCATTACTTAGCCATATCCATTGAATTGGTGGAAGCAAAAAAAATATTACCCTGGCAAACTAATAGGTGTAAGGATTCCATCTTTCAACCCCTACCAAATTGAAAAAAACAGACAAAGAGTGAGAGACAAAGACACTCACGTACAATTTACATTAATTGTCTCATCGTCTCCAAATTCTTAATCTCTACTTAAACGAGTACAAGAGAAGGCCTTCGTAGAGACAGATATGACGTAGCCATCATGGATTAGAAGCAGCCGACGCAATTTTCAATAATTCTTCTCCGATGTCATGCTATTCGATGATCTTCTAAATTAATCCTCAATTATTTAACTCCTCAATTATTATTTGACATAATCCTCAATTATTAAAAAAATAGATTCGCCGCGATATCACGGCAAGGTTTTATGTCTAAGGTCACAGGCATAAATAGTCACCAAGAACTAGGCTGTCCGATCGTGCCGGTTAATTGAGAATCTACTATTACGTATTCATGATGTAATCAAGAAATATCTTGCTAGCCATGTCGTTGATCATTATTTTTCTGCTAGTTTTATCATTATTCCTTGTCCCCTGTGACTCGGATTGGAATTATAATCTCGAAATTCGCGTTGAAGGAAGATGGCTTGGTGGTGTAACTGGCTAACAGACCTGACCGGCAATTGGGAGATCCGGGTACGAATCCCGGTCAAGTCAAGTGATTTTTTACAGCGAATTTCAACCCTGGTCAGAAAAAGTCGTTCTGTGAGGTCTGTAGTTTAATTATTCAGAAGGGAGAAATTGTCTTTACCACGCAATGGTAATCATGTTTCGATATTCATCAATTCCCTTAATTTTAAGTAAGTAACAGTATGAGGGAAGCGATGAGGTCTTGTAAGAAAGGTATATTTGCATATGAAGTAGTGTATGGCTTACTGAGGATAGTCTTCTTCAAGAAAATATTAGCATATTCTGAATGATTTGTATGTTTCTTGTATGTTATCCTTAATTATAATTATAGCCGTGCGATAACATTTCTTATTTTATTAGAAATAGAAACAAAAGACTCCAGATTGACCTTATATTTTAAAAAAATAGGCATCCTACACTTAGATCTCGTCAAAAAATCTACAGTGTGTAGTTTGTGTGCTATTTCAACAATTTTTGAAAATTAATCTTATTGTCAACATAGTACAGAGCTGTCTATACTATAACTTGCTTTGAAGTGATGGGCCACTTCAATCACATGGCAACTTCGTTATAACCTTGAGGGACACTTTAGGATGGTACGATAAAACATGTACCTTTATTATTCTTTTAATTATATTTACAAGCATTATCAAAACGTCACTCATGATGAAGTGTAGATGACGGACCCGTAGTTATTATTTTATGTGCTCTACGGTAAATTCAGTAATGATGAGCAAACAGTGTTTTTACATTCATATGATATTAAATAATTATCAAATCATGTGATTTGCTTATTTAGCCAGCGTTGAACGTGTGAGCTGAGTGCTTTCATGTCTTTTTGTCAGCTGCGCTGTTATCGAGGATAGGGAAAATCGGCCTTTTTCAAGACTGGTGTGCTAACACTGACCGCAGCGGAAACTCCATGGGTAATATAAAGATTAAAATTACAGAATACTATAAGCTCACAGTCATATTTGACGTACACATATGCTTACAGAAGGTCTCGCCAACTTTAATGATATTTTATAGAATCAATCGGCCGATTTGGTTGGTTCATAAATACACAGCCTCATAGATGTGATGATGATGTGGAGCGCAGTTTTCCTCGTCGCTGACCTCCAACGTGCCAGTAATTGCCCAGAGGTAGAAATCAAACCTAGAGCGTGATTTTTCATTCATACACAGCTCGCACAGGATGAAGTAATCAAAGCGGTAAATTGAAACGCAACAAGCACATCGCACTTGGTACAAAAATATCGCGCAAAAATAACCAGCCGTTTGCATCCGTACTGACGGGCGAAGGTAAGAATTTTAGATTTGAGTCAAACAGTTGACGAAGGATTGTTTTGATAATTGTCATAATTTGTTCTTGTCTGTTGAAATTGATTGTATGCTGAAGACGTAGTTAATATATTTGTCTTTCGTTAGTTCATCGGTGCCTGTCGCTCTTTACCACAATTTAAAAAGTTGTCAGGATTATAATTAAGCCGGGAAAATAAATTTCTGACTATTCTTCTGTATTGTTTGCCATAATACATATATTCCGTACTTAACGAAATTTTCGGCTTAGTAACGTGTTTAAGATGTTTTTTTTAACCGCATTTATTTGTAAATTTGGTATTTATGGAATTTTTTCTGGTAAAATATTGAATAGTTATGACATTTATATCACACTGTAGCATGCATAAAGGTTTTCAACTTTGAAGTACTACACCAAAGGAAAAAATGTAGTAAAGAGGTCGACTTTTCTTGGTTACTACGGAGATGTATGGCAGCTTATATACGCAAATATAGACAGTAATTAGTCATTTCGCGAAAAAATAAAAGTGCGTCATCACATGAAATTTTACTTAGTGACAAAATCTCTTCATGTAACAGCATAATTGTTACGATCGCTCATCGGGGTCGCGAGATGTACCGCGAGGAAATTTTAGCTCGAGTTCAATATGGAAATTTTCGCAGTTTTCGATAAGATATCTCGTGTACTTGCTGTGAGATATTGTACTTATTTAAATGTCTTTCACGGGTGTTTCTCACAAAAAGCTTCATTCTTTGCGGCAGAGGTCTCTTTCTAGGTCTGTTTTTGGACATTTGCTCTATTTTCGTGGGGAAAAACTATTACTTTTCTACCTCATGAGATGAATTAAGATAGTTTGAGCGAAATGTCATTTTACCTAGACATTATTAAATTTGGTCTCATTTTAAAGAAAAATATCTCACCCTTCCATTGACACCAAAAATTCAACCCATTACCTCATTACTTTCCAAGATATTTGGCAGAAAATGCCAGCCCTTTTACATGGGAAATGGTACGTGTATGCACTCCAGATTGACCTTATATTTTTAAGAAATGGGGCACTTCCTACACTTAGATCTCGCCAAAAAAATCTACAGTGTGTAGTTTGTGTGTTATTTCAACTATTTTTGAAAATTAATCTTATTGTCAACACAGTAAATTCTTCGGAATCACAATAAACATTCCGTTTTGATGGGGTTTCAAACGTACCGCGTGAAAAAAATGAATCAAGTTAAAGACTTATTTACATATTTTCATTTGATTACTTATAATTTCTGTCATGTAAAACTATTTTATTGCACCATCGATAATGCAATGTTTAATTCGTGTGTCTCACCGCTGGTGAAATTAAAACGTATAATTCGAATATGGTCTCTAATATGATTAGGGAACTATCTCGCTCGCACTATCTTAAGTGAATCAATGTATTCATATTTCCGATTAGATATTCGGATTCAGTACATGAAGAGTGGTTCAGGGATTCACACGTCGCTGTTTCTCTCCTTTCACCTCATTTTTTGTGATTTTAAAGACGTATCGCTGGCTCTGAGAGGATTCTAGAGGATTTTTATTTTCTTCAGATAAAACCTACCTTACTCGATGGATTACCTAAATATTATTATTACCCGCCAGAAAATAAAGTGCAAACATGCCCAAGCTCCTCCTGGGTGTATTGAACTTCCGATGCCGCAGTCGCTAGTGCGGTGATTTTCTCCGCTCACTGCCGATGACTCGAGGCGGAAATGACGGTTGCTGTTGACTCGGAGGCGTTTTTAGAGTGGACTGTCAGTGACCGCAGTGTGGTTTTGAATGTGATTGGGCGGAGGGGAGTGAGGCTGAGGGGGACTTCTGGCCAAGAGTTGACCAAGCATTGGGGTAAACAACTCGACAACGGGGAGAGAAGGGGGAAGTGGCAGGGGGTTGAGATTGCGATAAATAGGGGTGTGGGGGAGGTGCGAGACTCATCTCTGTACAAACAAACACATATTCAGACTCATCGCAAATATTTTTCCTCGGCAGGCTAGACGGAGAGGTAATTTATTGGGAACGAAAACTTTCACCCCAGCGGGAGGAAAAATTTATCCGTTGGGTTGGGTCGGGCAGTAACCCAGCGTGTTTCTTTGAGTATAAAAGTAAATTTAGTGAGTTATGCTTATCGAAATATCTGCGGGACGATTCTTCCAACTAGAAAAAAATATATCCTTGAGTTGCGTTGCTTGAGTTTTGTTTGCTTAGAATGAAGGGAGTAATGAAATCATTCTGAGAGCTTTTCTTATGGCCATTGTATTTCTATGCAATGAAATTAAAATATATGCACTTATAATATATGACGTTTATCGACATTAACGATCGTTTTTCAATTTTCCTTATATTTTGAAAAAGTCTTATCTAATGCCTGAGATTTCTGTAGCAATCGAGGGTTTTTATGTACGAAAGACGCCATTGGCATTTTAAACTTCCACGAAAAAGTTTGGCGAAGATTAGCAGAAAACAATGTTTTTCATCATCCTAATGCACGGTTTTAACTGCGCAGCACAAATTGTCAAATATTTCGAAAAATATAGGAAGAGTTGTAACATTCCAAAATTATCGAGGAACACTTTTAAGTCGATAAATCTCAACATTCTTTCTCTGCTGGCAAATGTTATTATTTGAGCTATACGGGAGAAGAAAGTTTGGCTTTGAAATTAGGAGAGTGTGAATGGGATTATTTTAGGCAGAGCGTTCAATGGAATAGAAAATGCTGTAATTGGGTATTTTAGTACATTGTTATGACAAAAAAGTAATGAAATTATCTTTTAGCAATCCTTGTTTTTATATTAAATTTACGATTAATTGGATAATTATGACCATGTATATTCACAGTATGTTTGAGCAATAAGAATATTATCAAAAAGTTGTAATTTTTTATTGTTCATAAATTTTCTAGTTGCATTCAATTTCATTTTAATCGTTGCTTTGTAAAATCCTTTTGCAATATTTCTCAAAATTCGGAAGCGCGAAAATGTTCAGTAAGTGAAAATCGATTCCATTTATATGAAACTTAGAACGTTGAGATTTCTCTATGTGCACCTGAGAGATCGACCACATTTTCCATGTGAACATTTTTAAATTAGCAGTATTTTTTTGCAGTCAGTTTTCTATATATTATATGGATTGCGAAAGAACTTTTCTCAATTCCCTGTGACTCCCTGAATATTTGTCAAGCATTACTTAGCCAGCACCTCTCTCAGAATCTCTTGAAAGTTGCTGTACACTTGATCCATTACAGTTTCACCCTGCCTGACTGTGTAAAGAATGAGCAATCTATCTGTATTAATGTTGTTATAGATTAGAAATTTGGGTATTCGATTTCAGATTGTAAATAGATCGTATTATATCGGGAAAGGTCATACCCTAATTCCTGCATCTGTGCTATCGCTTTAAAATAAATATATTCTTGTATGTAATATTATTAAATTCTTCAAACAGTTGCAAACATTGTCCCCCATTTATGTTATACTTCCCCAAAGGTACTTCCTGTGTGTTAGCACGACTATTGAATGACTCCTAGTAAATATTCCTGGGACTTTAGCTTTCTCTCTGCCAATATTGCATTGTGGCGTGACCTATGAGACCATTTTTTCAACCTTGCTTATAACGGGGAATTCAATCCAGTAATGTTCTTGGGTACCTCGTTCATCCATTCTTTTTCTGTTGCTTTATCCTAAAAAATTTCTCACGTACCTTTTATCCAGCCGTTTAACTGACAAATTTTATTATCTCATATATATTAGCAGAATTTTTTGCAGTTAGTTTTCTGTCTATTATTTAGATTGCGAAAAAATATTTTTCAATTTGCTGTGACTCCCTGAACGATTTCCAAGCATTACCCTCTTAGGATCTCTGGAACGCGTAAAATTATGGCTAAATTTTTTTACGCCCCTTGCTGTGTTCGCTGATGAGACCGCCTTCGCACTCTCCCGTCTATGGAATTGCCTTTCCTTGGGACGCGGGAGAAGGTGAATGGCTTGGGTTCGCCCGCAATAGATGGCATTAGCAGCTCCGCGTTCCATAAACTGTGGCAGGACATTGGAAGGGGGAAGGAGAATAATTGGCATCAATTGCGTTAAGCTCTTTTAGAGTTCGTTGGCCGTAAAAGCGGAGCGTTCCCTTCAGCACCTGCTAGGAACCTTAAAAACCCGCTTGAGAGGACGGATCACCAAGCCAAGCGCTACGATGAGAATGGCAGCCAATTTACGAATGCAAACTTTCGCCCTCGTTTGCTTTCGGCCCTCGCTTCAAGAGAAATGATTTCACGCTGGGATGGATGCATTTCTGGCCAGCCTACCAATCCCGCCACACTTCCTCTGATAAGCTGTGTATGCATATGAGCTGTAGAAATGGTGACATTAAATAAATATCTGTGTATTTAAAAAATTGATATTTAGTTTACAATTAACTATTTTTCAGTTCAAATTAATCATTTAAGATCTTTGAAGGTGTTACCAAATATTCCCCGAGGTAAATTTATTCAAGTATTTAGGGTCGATTTTACGATTTATGGTTAACTCTTACCGCGGATATGATCTAGTCTCTTCGTTAACTCGAATAAAAGTGAGTTTGATTATGAAATCAAATTGTCGGTTACTTAAACCATTAACGTTGCCTTAGGATAGCGCATTAACTTCGGTGTACACAGTACAAAATATACACTTCCTCTGCCAAGCTATGTATGTGTATGAGCTGTAGAAAAGGATGACATTAAATGAATATCTGTGCATTAAAAAATTGATATTTATTTTACAATTAACTATTTTTCAGCTCAAGTTAATCATTTAAAATCTTTGAAGATGTTACAAAATATTCTCCGAGGTGAATTTATTTCAATATTTAGGGTCGATTTTACGGTTTATGGTTAACTCTTACCGCGAGATGATGTAGTCTCTTCGTTAACTCGAAGCAAAGTGAGTTTTGATCATGGCATGAAACTATCGGCTACTTAAATCGTGAACGTTGCATTAGGAAAGCGCATTAACTTCGGTGTACACAGTGCAAAATATATTCAACCAAATTTTAAAATACCGATTATAAGGTGTCGAATATATTTCGTAGCTTCCTGTAAAAAATAAGTTCTGTCTTCTCATCAACTTTTAATCCGTTAGGGACAGGATAATGAGACCTTAATACGAAGGTCTGTGTTGCGTTTCTCCTATTTGACGATGGCAAAGAATTCCGTGAATACCTTAGATAATCCCTATTAGGCTCTGAATATGCTGATTTGTTAATGTCTAAGCTAAACTGTCTGAGCGTGGCGGAGATTCGACAATTTCGGAGCTGATTAATACGATACCCTCATTTCACTGCCGAATCCCACATTTTCCTTGAAATCCTCAAGCAGAAATCATCATTTTCATTTCCTCCATTCATTCAAGTGAGTCAAAGGGGATAAAAAATGTGAATTGGAAGTTAGATAATTGCCTCTCTATGATGTAACCGCCCTTCAAAATAGACCACCTGGTCGGTTTTCAGCAAATCAGTGCCTAGTATTTTCCGAACTCTTTCGTATACAGATCGGTTTCTTCAGTAACAGTCATTATCAAGGTAATTTTTGCTACCACGAAGACACAATAGTGCTGGCAGATGCTGACGATACTATTCTGGAAAGTTTTGAAAATACATAGAAGCAAATTATTTAGTGACTTATGTGAATTAAAATTCACAAAATTAAAAAATGGAATTCCCTCCAAATTAATACTTAGCGCTCGAAGGAAAAATAATTGTGACACATTGCTTAATAGATGTAAATTTAAACTTTAAAGTCATATGCTTTTATTTTTTTACCTTTATTTGTAAGTTCTACTGCGTTTTCATCTTCAGTACACGTGGTTGATTTCATTGGAATTACGATTGTAGAGATGACAGAGCTGACTAGACCATCAAGGCCAGTTTCGATCTCAATTTACCCGTTTGTGGGTATTCCACCGGCTAGCTAATGTGCTATGTTATTGCACCTATTTTTGTGCTGTTATGCGCAGCATTCTGAAAATCAGTTCATTGAAGCTTTTTATCCCGTTTTTTCCTCAGCTAGTCGCTGATTACGTTCAATGGTATCGGGCTCAACTATGTGGAAGTTGATATTCACAAATGAAAAAACGACTTCGTTTTCTTCCACTGATTTATTTTTTCGGTACGACATGTTTCGACACATAGAGGTCATTTTCAAGTACAAAAATTTTTGAATTTCAAGCAAATGTAAATACCTAGAAGGAACTTGGGGGAGGTTCCCACCCCCTCCTAACACCCACTTCTACCACCCCTCTCCAACCTCCCCCAAGTCCCTTCCAGGTATTTATATTGGCTTGAAATTCAAAAATTTTTGTACTTGAAAATGACCTCTATGTGTCGAAACATGTCGTACCGAAAAAACAAATCAGTGGAAGAAAACGTAGTCGCTGATTCTTTACAATCACTTCTTCATATACACCAAATGAATTCAAAACGTATTCTATCTCTCTTCTGACTCAATAATTCTTCTCGATGATTTCTCCTTTCATTACTGTCTTCCAGAGGATTTAAGTTTCAGTGCTTGGTCAAAAAACTCATCTCTTCTTTATTTCAGAGTGTTCATTGTACATTCCCTTCATTTTTACCTTGAGATGTATCCATTAGCAATTTTCCTCTTCGATTTGAACTTCAGAGTTCCTCGTTTCATTTACTTGTCTTCTTTACCCTGATACTGCCTTTATTCAGCCTTCGCTGCCGTGTAAGAGTGTGATCAAAACAAAATTTTAAAGGAAATTTACTGTATTTCTCCGCATAATCGTCGCCATCGCATAATCGTCGCACCCTACTTTTTCAGTCCAAAAATTGGGTCACAACTTTTCATCGCATAATCGTCGCATGTTAATTCTGTTCGTCACGACACTTGCTGTAAATGGAAAAATTGTCTAATTTTTCACTCTACCTGACGTAAATTTCTACCTGCCATTCACAAATACAGAGTAGGGGAGACCGGGGCTAGTTGGGTACACTTTTTTCGTATGAATTTTTTTTTATCTATTAATGTTTCCAATGAAATAACCGTGCTATCTCATTGAAACACTATTCACCTTCAATAAATTGCGATTTATTATGGAAAATCATTATAAATAAAATAAAAATGTTTCCTTGAACAATGCACGTGTACCAACTTGCCCCTCATAATTTCATTTCCCCTCATCATGGTCGCACCATACTTTTTAGCGAAAAAAATTGGCATAAAATCTGCGACGATTTTGCGGTGAGATACGGTATCCTCAGCTATAAGATTGTGTTTTGTTCTTGAGTGAAAACATTTTCCGGTGAAATGTTATGCTTTCCTGGGCTATTCACATTGCACAGACCGTCTACTCTGTTAACATAATCTAGATCATTCCCCCATTCTTATCCATATGCATGCCATATAGCTCGCACATTTCTTCGGCAGATTGTAATGGCCGACGCCAATTTCCTCGACCCTTTTCGGATGGTAGGTAAAAGTAATTCCTCGGAGCGAGGTTTATCCTCAGTTTAGCACCTGAGAGTAATGGCTCCGTGGATCGCGTCGGGGCGAGAATAATGCCGTAAAATACGATATTCATCCTCCTCCTGCGATGACTGCGCCCCCCCCACTCCCTATGCTCCCCGCCCTCTGGTCGTGTGCATGCCTACTTAGCGCCGACGCTCACGGCTTGCGGCGTGAGGAGGAGCGGGAGGCGCCGCCGCGGGACATAAATCGTTCGCCGGCGCTTTTCACCGCGTTTAACGGCGGCGTGGAAAAACGACGCGTCTGTGGCGTCGTCGGAGAACGAGAGGGTGAGCCGGTTGAAAGGCCGCATCTCTTCCCCTCCTATCCACACGCTAGACTCCAGGGTGGTGCGGCACTCTACGTCGGAGTATCAACAGCTAGGTTTATTTTTTTCCGTCCTCATCCGGTGCACCCTCTCTATTATAAATCAATTTTCCCCATCTCTCTTGATTGCTCTAAGTGCATGGGTTTGTAGCCGTTTGAAACTCGTTCATTTGGCCTCTAAAGGAACATTGATGGCAGCCGAGTGTGAGGAAGCTGATAAAAAAATCCCAACTTACATTCATGTATGGATGTGAAGCGTATACATTAGGTAAGAGGGAAAGGAATAAATAGAATAGAAGCTTATGAAATGTGGGTGTGGAGGATGGGAAAAGTAAGATGGGTAGATAAGATGAGAAATGAAGAGGTTTTGAGCAAAGTAAAAGAAAAAAGATCGCTCCTTAAGAAAATAAGGAAAAGGAAAGGAAACTGGTTGGGCCATGTGATGAGAGGGAAAAGTATATAACTGTGGCACTTGAGGGTTCAATTGAAGGAAAGAAAAAGAGAGGAAGGAGAAGAATCAAATTGGTGGATCAGGTGAAGAACATCAGCTATGATGAAGCAAAGAAGGAAGCTCGGGACAGAAGCGGATGGAGACAGCAGTGGTGTACGGGACCTGCCAGCAGGCAGAACACCAGATGATGATGACATTTATGTGTATTTAACATTTTTCACTAATAACTTATCAAAACTGTTGGAGTATCGAAATGGATACTTGAAGCTTTCACGTGGTGGAAGGACGTCCTAATAAAATAGATAAAAATTTGTGACTTCCACAATATATTGAATACTAGCTTGTATTCAATAAATTGTGGAAGTCCTAATAAAATAGATAAAGATTTGTGATAAAGATTGTGGAAGTTACAAAACCTTTATGTTCTTTATGTTGAATTATTAATGTAAATCAACTAAAAAATATATTGTAATTTTTTGCTAATTTGGTTCATCATAATCTATTTAAATAATGGAAAATTCGTTAACATCATCAGTAAAGGTAGTTTGATCGAAATATCATTTCACCTAGAAATCAATAAATTTTAGCTAATTTTAAAGAGACCTACCTCACCCTTCCAAGAATACCAACATATCAGCTCCTTACTGAACTATTTTCCGAGATTTTTGAGGAATAATACCAGACATTTTTAATGGGAAATGGTACGTGTATGCTCGCCAGAGATACCTTATTTGAAAAATGAGGAACTTTTAACACGCATAAGTCATTTAAAAATTAATAGTGCTTAGTTTTTATGCTTCCTCAAATATTTTTTAAATATAATTCATACTTTTACTAATAAAGTCAACAGATTCAGGCGAGATATCGTGGAAGTTCTTCATAATGTAAGAGGAACAATTGCACTTTTCCGCAAATTGCTTTAATGCGTACAATGCGTTTCGGCTCACAGAGCCATAATCAGGTACAAGACCTGATGTTTGATGACCTGGGTCTTGTACCTGATGTTGGCTCTGTGAGCCGAAACGCGTTGTACGCATTAAAGCAATTTGTGGAAAAGTGCAATTGTTTCCCTTACATTATCATACTTTTACCTCAGTAATTGTCTGAATCTCGAAAATACTTCCGTTGTGAAGGAGTTTTAAGGACCCGTATGTCAAAAATTAGTCAATTTTAAGACATTTGTAGTTTTTTTAATCAAATTTTGGAGAATTTCAGCCATGTAAAAGTATACTATTGCACCATTAATTATACAATATTTAATTCATGCTTCTTTGAACGGCCTGAATTAAAACGTATTAATCGAATATGGTTTCCATTATGACTAAAGATCTATCTAGCTCAAACTACCTAAATTCATGTGTTTTAGTCAAAATCATGAATATTACGTGGTAAAAGAGAGAAATGGGCTCATATTTGTATTATTTTCTGATTTTAAACTTATATTTCGACTTGAGAAATGTACTTTTTTATTGGTATTAAAAGCAATCGCGGAAAACAAATCTATTTTCAAAAAGATTAGGGTGTCATTCAGACCCCAATAGTACTGCGGCTATCCTCTAGTTGTTGCGTTATCTATCCGTTTTAATAATTCCATGGCAAAGTTGACGAACTTTTTAAAGGCATTTCCAGTTTCCCTCTTGTTTCTTGTTTTCAGTTTTGATGCTTTAAAAGTTTCGCCTATGTAGATCCTACATTCTCAAGAGTATTCAGTTGGTATGTATTCAGGGGTCGTAACTCCAGAGTGGTGGCATACTTCGACTCCTTCCCTGTTTACGCCACCGCATTACCCCCCTGTGAGTCTCGCAAAAGCACCGCATTCGGCGCAGCTCCACATATATTGCACACTTGCTTTTCCTCATTCAAGACCCGATGTGTTGGTGATACCAAAGTACCTATCGCACGAAGCTTTCAGCGCTCGGTTTATTGCCATCCAGTGTGCAGTGATAGACCCGTTCATCTGTTCCCCATTTTAAAGAAGTTTCAAGCCGTTAATTTCCTCTGCTCATATTTGGAAACCTATTTTTGGAAGCTACATAAGTCACCATAAAATGTTAAGACCCTATGGTATCTCTTTTCTTGGTTAATGACAGCATCAACAGGAATCGTTTAAAATATTATTGTATTGGTCTATGTTCAAATGGTTTTGGGGTGAATGCACTTTCATGAGGTTCTGCGTAGTAAGTGTAATGGACAATCATGATGGGTTCTATGATCTGGTTGTAGAAAAAGCTGTGAGTCTAGCTATAATTTTAAATATTGCTTACTGTCGCTGCTTTTTGAACAACAATTAGGAATTATCAGCAGTAAGAAGAGAACAACGTCGGTAGAACTTCTAGCATCTTGGGACACATGAGTGAGATGCTAGCATATATATCGTGAGATGTATTACTTTCATTGGCTAACATTTTATGAAACCTAGTGACATATTTTGGCTTTAATTTGGATGACGCACTTTTGGAAGCAGCTAGAGCGTAGCAACTGTAATGCAGAATGCTACTTTAGCCCGTGAATATAAAAATATGTATAAGAAAGAAAAAAATGCGCCTGCGTAGAGAAGTTATAATTGCAAAACTGCTATTTGCATGGCTCGTTCGCTCGCTTCTGGCCGAAACTCGCGTTGAATGTGTGGTCAGTGAAAACTTTTATTGAGATACGTATCAAACTTTATTTATTTAAACTTGTTAGACGTGAGATAAACATGCCTAGTACGCATTTTCACGTTTTTGCTCGCAATTGCTTTATTTTGTCTCTGCACATGAAACCTAGTAAGGTGATATACTTTGACATCATATTATGTAGTCGCTTGAAATTAAAAAAGGAAGCAAATTTGCTTAAAAGGTTGCAAGTAGCCCTTTTTTATTTGGTGGAGTGAATAAAAATTCATGCAAAAACTGAGAATTACATTGCAAAACGATGAAATGCGCTGTTCATCTGCAGAAAATGACTATAAATATTATCCTGCGCATTGCGTTAATTATCCAGAGTATATAGATTAATTAAATTTAATTATTTAAAAACATCAAATTATCTTTTGCGGCATGACAATAGAGTTCTGCAGTGCATATGATTAATTTGATACAATTTTCGCCCAAATATAATGACTAACCTTATCATCACTCAGGTGATCACTTTTTGAATAGCTCTCCATAAAATATCCGGCAGTGAAACTCATATATATTGTAGAAGAGGAGATATTATTGGGCTTTTTTAATTACATAATGTGACAGCACAAAAGGATAGCTGTTTTGATGAGAGCTCGACGGATAAAAGGGCTCTCCATTGTGGAAATAAATGCATAGTATTAAATATTGAGTAAGGCTCTCCCTGCAAATGTGAGCGATCCGAATTTCCTTATACTCTTGGGATTAAAAGTAATTGTTAGAATTTTTTTCTTTGTATTTAAGAAAATTCCATGTCTTACTTCAGCCATCATCCGTTTCAAACTTGCCACCGGAGAACCCGCTTGCGGCCTAAAATCAAGCCAAAGATTCGAACCAGGGTCAATTGATTGAGGTTCCCTTCCCAAGGAATTTTGAAGACTAGCCGATGCTGTTGGGCAGCGCGCCTGTTGCCATGCGGAAACTAGGTGAATGTAAGAAGTTAAAGGCTGAGGTACTAAAATAAGAGGAAATTAGTGGGGGAAAGGATTGCTTCACCGGACGTATCCCAGGGCATCCACGCTATGCGCTTAATCCCGTGAGATCACCCATAGGCAAAAGAAGGAGTGGATCCGAACCATTGAGTTGTTGGAAAGGGAGAGGGTTTAAGGATAGGAACAGTTTAGAACTCGGTCACAATAAGATTGACCGCGTAATGAACCTAGTAACCTTGTTTTTGCTTTTTGGCATCAGAAACTCGGTATCTGCATCATTGTTCAAATCAGTTCTCAGCCTCTCTAGTCGGAGACTGAAACTAAGATGAGGCACAAGTACCGAGTTTCCTTTAGGACTATCTCCAATCATCCGGACAAGCAGTCCCGGTGAACCTCCGTCTACTCCTAGCCTAAGCCAGCCTGCGACCGATCCTGACTTAGGGAGCACCAGCGTGGTGTGGCTTACTCCCGACCTTCATTCTGCGAGAGTTGGAGGTCTACGATCGGTCAGAACTTACGGCAAGGCTTGGTTGTGAGTGTATGGGTCGATTTCTCCGCCATGAAGATACAGATGGAAACTTTGTCATCCCGAAGACGACTGCAAGACGTTCTGCTTCGTATGTGGAGTATTTTCGCTCACTTTCACGTAAGAGTCACGACTTGTTCATGATATTTTAGTTTCCGGAGAAGGTACGTAAAGGTAGACGCAGCGTTTCTTGACTTTAGAAAAGCGTTTGACAAGGTTCCCCACTGTAAGTTACTCGCGAAGTTAGCATAATATGGGGTAGACAGTAACGTAGTAGGCTGGATAAGGGACTTCTTACATGAACGCGTTCAAAGGGTGGTATTAGATGGTCTTAGCTCAGGCGAAGTAAAAGTTTAATCGGGTGTTCCCCAGAGAAGGCCCAATTTTATTTCTTCTCTACGTAAATGACTTAGATGCAGTAGTAAAAAATAGCAAGCTCCGTCTTTTTGCCGATGATGCAGTAGTGTTTAAGGAAATTAGAAATGAAGAGGACAGTCAGTCTTTAGCTAAGGATTTAGATGCGATTGATGATTGGTGTGATAGTTGGCAGCTAGAATTAAATTTGAAGAAATGCGCGATAATGAACTTTTGGAAAATGAATGGCTTTCCCCGGAATAGTCATTGCATTTCTATTAAATACTTAGGCGTCACCATCACTGAAGACATATCATGTGGGAAACACATCAGGGAAGTTAACTAGTGTAGCAAACCGTAGATTAGGATTCGTAAAAAAGGGGTCTAGGCAAATGTGATTAGAGAGTACGAGAAAGAAGCTATTTTACACTTGTCAGGCCTCATTTAGAATATGCCGCTAGTATATGGGATCCGTACGAGGAAGGTATCATAAAAGAATTAGAGCGTGTACAAAGGAGATCTGCTTGGTTTGTTAAAGTCTGTTTTGATAATTGTATAAGTGTTACGAGTTTAATAGAATAACTAGGATGGGAATTACTATCAGAACGCAGGTTAAAATATAGGTTAAACCTTTTAAGTAAGTTCGAAACCGATTTTTTTCACAGATGACGTTAGATATATATTGAGAACCCCTGCGTATAATGCTAGGTTTGATCATATTAAAAAGATTAGAGAGATAGATTGTCGTACCGATAGGTTTAACATGTCATTTTACCCGCGTACCATAAGAGAGAACAATATGCAGCGTAGCAAAGGGATAGGTAGGTGAAACATAGTTAGAGTAGTCTGTAGTGCATGATGCATGTAAAAACAACCAATAATCCCTTTCTTATTATGTGGATACTAACCACCTAGCTGCATGTGACCCTGTTCTCTAGCATGCCTCCCTTAAATATCCTACTTGCATGGCAATAGTGCATGTTTGGTGATCTTCACCCCCTGCCACACACCCTCGTGGTGGCTCGCAGGGTATTACGTAGATGTAGATGAAGAGTTCTGCTCGCAGTTGGGGCTAGGTAGCCATTCACCCGTTGTGAAAGAACGGCCGCCACCGCGTTTCAGGAAGCACCGGTGTGCTAAGCGAGCCTTTGGCTGTAATCGGAAATACGACGTTCCCGGGAAGTGTCGAAATTTAACTTAAGCTCGTCAAACGCTCGCTATTCACTCTCTCCCGATCGAACCCGGGCATTTTTCTTCTTCAATGCTTAAATAGGCGCTGTCGAATGCGATAATTAAAAAAAACGGGTATAATAGTCTCATAATCCCAGGAACCCCCGCTGCTTTCCAATTGGCTGGCTCGTTAGAAGCATAAATCACATTTGCCCTCTCAGTTTCCATCTTAGGACAAGACTATGCGGCATAAAAATTGTATTCTCTTATGTGAAAAGTGGATCTTCTTAGACATGACCGTTATCTTATCCTACCGTAATCGACTGAGAACCTCCCTTACGTGTAAAAGGTTATCTTCATTTGTTTTGCTCCCAACCACAAGGTGATCCAAATAGCTTATTACAAATCTAAAATTATCGCTTTCCATTATTTTGTACAGTAAACGACATCACGTAAATCCTGGTACAAACTTCGAAAAGTAACCTTTGAAATTCGTATGAACCAAAAGGATTGACAGAGTGGTAGCTTGTCTGCTTATCACAATTAAGGATATCTCTTGGTGTGGCGAATTTAAATCCAGTGCTGTGAATGGACGCCTGCCAAATGCAAATATTAATATTCTACCGTCAGCAAGGGAAAATAATAGAATACTTTTAATTTTAGGAACTAGAGGAATTTGATTAAAAATCAAATTCCCCTAATTCCACCACCAACCGCCATTTCTCGTCCTTATTCGGCATTAAGAAAGCTGGACTAGCATAAGCCGACTTTCACTCCCCAATTACTCCCTTCTCCTTGAGGCCGAGTTTTTAGCTCCCATTTCAGCGAGTTGCTGTGGGCTGTACTGGAAGGGAGGAAATGCACGGATTCACGGGTTCACTATCCGTAAGCGTTAAGTCGTTGTCGAGAAGGCCGGTCAAGCCAAATTATTCCGTTAAAACATCGGCGAATTTTGATAGAATCTCACGCATTTTGCCCTTGAAAGAACTGTGGGCCGAGATTACTCCGATTGGAATGCCCGCGACTCTTCCTATCTCCGAGGCCTCTCTTCTGGACAGAATGAAAATTTAAATGCTGGAGAGTAATTGAACAAAATAGACCAATTCGCAAAATTTTATATTATTTTCGGCGTACCCATAAAATCTAAGCCAAATACAATCGCGCAAGGACACGTGGGCACCACTGGCAGCTTCTGAATCCACGAATTGATGTGTATTTTTATGTGAAATTTAATAAATTCGTGGATGCTTACGCTCGATGACTCTAAACCTTCATTTACCTCCTCGCTATACTTACAAGATTTATTAGCAATGGCGATCCCCTGGGTACCAGTACACACCACCCCATATTATTTATGTAAGCTTTTGGGCAATATATGTATATTTATATAAGCTTTGTGATGCTTGGGACACATTGTTTGTAGCAATGTGGACAGAAGCGTAGTTGGGTGTTTGTTTGCTGCTTGGGATGCAAGTATGCACGGGAAATGTACAAGGACACGAACTTGTCAGGAACAGGACATGTCAACTTTGCAGCCTTTAAAACTCGAAAAAAACTATGGTGAAGTAATTTATGTTACAGTATCGGTGAAGTGGAAGTTCAAGTATACCGATCCTTACTTACCATACGAGCGATGTGGATTGGAATTTATTCGCCAAGATCACAATTCGATATTGTTTTAGTTTATATGTGTAATATAAGTTTTTTTAATTCCATGGCAAAACACTCGGGCTTTCTTAAACTCTGATTGACAGAAGGAATAATATTTTTGAGATAATTTTCATTTCAAATTCTTCCTTGTTTTCTTAAAGAAAAATAACTCCTTAAGACCACAAAATGCCTCATTAATGATGCTAAGTATGGCTTTGCTACTTCCTCACACATGTAACTAATTTTTCTGCTTTGCACGGAACGGAAAGTACTATAATCCAGCTCGAAAATACGGAAACACAAGTACTATTCACGAAATTCATGAAAAGGTAGGTGTTATTTAGAGGTTGTTTGACTCTTAATTTGGGAAAGCAACCGACTAATCATTCGTTTGCGCCATTCTAGGTGAAAAGGTGAAATGGTAATGGAAGTGTCCTGGTAAAATGAAGGAAAAGTAGCAAATTATGCGGCTTTTTTCATTACCCTACCCTCGCCAAGGCGTCCACCATTTAACGCCTCACCTGGCGCGCAGAGTGACAGACTACAATTGCTCTTCTCATAGATCCCATATATGGATAGAAATTTCACCAAAATCTCATCAGCTCTTCTCAAAGCACCCATGTTTGGATTGATGGGTAGAAATTTCACCAAAATCCCCGCCGCCAGTAGGAAATTAAATACACTTGATACTGGGATTCAAATAATTGTCAACGAGTAAAATTTTAACTGTATTTTCTTTGAAAACCGGTTTGCATCTTTTAAATATTTTTTGAGCCAAAAAATGTTACAACCCAAAAAATTCAGAGCGGGATAGTATGCACTAATAAGTGCCTTATGTGCATTTAGCAAGTATAATCGAACAAATTTCTACTCATCCCCTGCCTAACAAAGATCGGTAAGACTCAAATGAAAACATTGGCCATTATGAAGAACGTTACTCAGAAGCGTTATGCCTTGTCTACACTGCACGTGCACTTAAGGAGGGTTTACTTAAGAGCAGCACTTAAATACAGTCGAGCGTCTACACGCTGATATTAAATCTACCATAACCCCACCTAGTGTTCATGGAAAGAGCTTTGCATCGCTCGAGTTTTTGAGTTTATTTTGGTGGTTACTATGTACGTTAAACAGAATAAACTAATTAAGAAGAAGAATAACACGTGCAAAATTACTCAACCCATCATATAAATAACGTAAACACGAGTATAATGCATCAACTTCTTTTCAGGATAGGGTGCGGGTTAATTGCTCCATCTTTGCCGAATAAGATTTTCACCGAAATTTCGGCAGAGATGGAACAATCAACCCGGTCGCAAACCCGAGAAGAATTTACTTCAATAATTTGCCGGGAGGAAATTGAATCCTACCTAACGAAGATGATGCATATGGCTTGCCGAACTCTTAGATCTATCGATCGCGATACCAACTTGATGGAACACTATCGATACCTCCCAAGTCCACTTAATTAGGGCTTCCTAAGTCCACTTAAGGTATGAGATGGCGTCTGTAAGGTGCACTTTAAGTGAAAGGTGCAACTGAAGGCTCACCTATGTGGTCAGCGTAGAGGCGGCATAAGAAGCATTCTCATTAATATATCATTTATTTCCAACAATTTTTCCAAAAAGGAATTCCTCGCCAAATTATAATGAAAGAGCCATGTGCAGCGAAATCTTGTTAACGTCAAACTTCAGTGAAGACTTTCAGAGTTTTCCGGAAATTCAATTTCTCCTTCGCAGTTTAGTTCTATTGTCTTTTAATTGAATTATGTTTTGATTTTCATTGTATTTTAAGCGCTCATTAAATATTTTTGGAAATAAAATATGTCATTTACGCATTGATTCGTTAACGTTTAAGTATTGATTCGCTTTTTCCGGGTCCTTAGGGAAGTATGTCTGCAATGTATTGGCCACAACACCAACTCAATCTTATCAACCCCTAAAAGGCTTTACCCTAATTTAGCGTTGTAGTTAGTACTACTGGCTATCCTCAGTATTTCTCTTATGCCATGAACTTTTAATTGTATCTGCATGAAAGTGATTTACGGACCAAACTCTTTTTTCTCAAATGTTAGTCACAGAATTGCCCTGAAGAAACAATTGGGTATAGAACTGCATATTAATTTGTTGGTAAATTAGACTATAAATCAAAATATAGAGAATAATGTCATGGTTTAGCCGAACTTTAAATTCATTACACCATTGTGCTTCAGAAAAAATAGCATATCTTTCCAAAATTACCCCTTCTAAAAAACGCGTTTCCAAGTTTGATGACGTCAAGGGGCAGAATGACGCCTGTCATAGGAAACTTTGTCAAATGAATGAGCCAGTGGGACTAGCCCACGACCTCAAAAGGTAATTAAACACTCTAAATATTTAAGGGAACGGCTTCTAGAATAATGAACTGCGGTTTTGGAAAGGCCAATTGGAATATCGCATCACTAAGTAGTGATCCAAAATTTGATACATTGTGACAGAGCTCGTAAAAAACGCAAAGAATTGTAGAGGTTTTTGATAAGTAGGTAAATTTGAAAGTGGCCAACAGCTAACGAGCATATTCTAAGTGTACGAGCAATAGGTAGAAGTTTAATGCTTTAATTGATAGGGAACGGTGTTTACTCACCTGTGAAATCAAAATTAAACCAAAAATGGCGACGTACCTATTTCAGCGAAGCGTTCAAATTTACCCCTAAAAGGCTTTACCCTAATTTAGCGTTGTAGTCATTACCACTGGCTATCCTCAGTATTTCTCTTATGCCATGAACTTTTAATTGTATCTGTATGAAAATACTTCAGAAAAACCTTATAGAGCCGTTCCTCATATCAGGCTCGCTGATTATGTGAGCAAGATATTGTGAGGCTCTTAAATTTGCTAATGCATCATGTAGAAATGGACTTAAATGGTGAAAAATATCGACAAAACTCGTGTCATGAAACAAAGTCTCATGAAAACAAAAGCCTACGACTCCAGAAAGAGCAATGATTTGAGAAAATGGGCCCGGAGAGAAATGTGACAAGTATTGTCTAATCCGTGCTCGTTACCAAAACCCTCCCGACAATACTCGGAATGTTCACGTTTGCTTTTCACCTCTGATCTTTAAAATCCATTTGCGTGGATGTGAATAAAAGGAAATATCTTGCTCAAATGAGGAGATTGCTGTTAGCATTAAAAGGGATCGTCGTTTGAAGTCCGCGTGCCAGCGAGGCATTTTCGGGTTCGGAAGCCCTTGTAATGCTGAAAAGTGATACTTATTCACCGGCAGCTCGTTTTCGTATGGTTAAGTGCCAATGAGCGTCTCATTCTAGTAGAATATTCGACGGTTAGGAGAGGAATATGGGGCGGCTAAGTCTGACAAATGACGGTTAATGCCCGCCCGAGATGGAGGTAGGTAGCGCACGACGCTTCGAAGGCGAATTTTAAAAGATTCGCGGCAAACACTGATTGCAGTGCCGCCTCCCGGCGTTTTCCGAAGCGTGTAATCCGTTTTGAATGCGATGCCGTTGCCACCGTGAGGCACATTTTCGTCGGGTGTTTGTGGAAATATTCAGCACCTTCCGTCGAATTGTATCTCTCTAGTGTCTTGGCGTTGTTGGAGCACTTAATCCATCCCCATTACTCGTGATGGAACTCGGGGATGGGGAAGTACCTACGCAGCCGCCTCCATCTGGCGGTAGATTTCGGCGTTTGGCATAAATGCCTGATTAGATTAATGAGAGGTGTGGGTACATCTTGTCTCCCTATCTCTGAATTCGGTTTTGTTATCAAATTTATGACTTCTCCCGCGCGGAAAAGTGGGAGGAAATACTATCTCGAGTACGAATCACGGCCGGCAAAGGAGATAAAACATACTACCTACGTCTCATGCTCGTTCTTTTGGTGGAACCGGAGGAATGTTCTTTTTTTGGAGGCCCTGGAGGGAATTAGTGATGACTCGTCAATTGGCTCCGTAATGCTGATCGGGTGACCTGGTTTGCGCCTCTAAAATGGATCTGGCGGACTGGGAAGCGGAATTTTGGTGGAAAAGGGTATTTTTTTACATCTTAGTCTCTATCTTATGATATAGCTTCCTGAAAGGCATTCCATAAATACATTTCTGCTGAATCTGGAACTGTATCTAGCTCTGTGATGGAGTTAACTTATTCTCTTGATTTTGTTGCACCGGTCATTCAGTATTACGAGTTTTAACTTCCGATATATGCTCTGAGATTTAATTTTGAAAAGCTAGAGTTGCAACCAACAGCTCTTTGCCACGGGTATTCGTAATAAAAGCACATTATTGTAAGAGATGAACATTCTTTTCATGAGTTTCAGTCAACAAATTATTCATCACCTAAGGAAAAAATAAATACTTTGTGCTAATTATGCATCCCCGAATGAACAGCTAATAACAATCGAATTTACAATTGTCATCCCTGAAATACTGTAATATTTAAGCGTATAGACAACCAAAGCAATTATAACTGTCTAATTTAACCAACGCATAGCTTCATATTAGATATAAATATGAAACAGTACCTATGGATATTGAATATTTATTTTACTAAAATATAAATATTTATCATTTCCCACTGCTATTTTCATGTTGCAGAAACACATGGCTATTGTCTATTTAAGTGTAGAGCCATTATAATATTAAAAGTATTACCATGTTTAGTAAAGTAACATAGCCTTACTTGATAAACACTGATTTGCTAGATTCACTGCATGTGTTTTTCAGGAGTGGTTCAACCAATTCTTTTCAAAAGTTCTTTTATTGCTCATCTGAGGGATAGCATGAATTAAATGCGGGTCAACCAAAATTGATGGGAGAAAGAGAGGTTTTTGGCACGTATCATATTATTGAAAGACAGGTGCAGCATCATTGGATCAATATTTTTGCATAAAAAAGTTTCCTCATCATGCGTTGAGAGACCATATGTTTGCAATATTATATAAAATATGCTTCTCTAATGTATTCCTGCCCTTTTTCGGGGACTCATTTCCAAATTAAACTTGATAGAAAATTATTCTTATTTAGGTATTCATTTCTTCATCGAAGACTTCGCTCAACAGCCGTGTTCATTCAATTATTTTATTTTACATAGAGAGGTTTTACTATCATTATTTAGGCGGCGATATGCAGTTTCTCTTGTCGTTAATTAAATCTTGCAATTTTTTATGGAACTACTCACCGATTTCCATCTGGCCAAAAATTTGTTCGCGGTGAAATACGTATGCATATTACCATCAGCTGAAACTTCAGCGCAGCATGCGTGTTGTTTTATTATATTTTGCATAAAAATACTCAATTATCGTGTGCCAATACTGTTTTTAAAGCCTCTGTCTTCGTCGATTTATGATGGCAATCCATGTTCAACTCTCTCCGACCAAAATTAGGCCAAATAAAATTTACGTTCGGTTCCACTTGTTTGTCGTTGGGTGGTCGTCGATAAATCTTTGGGTCTTCTGCGCCCTCCAAGACCATAGGAGTCTGTGATCATGGCCCGCCCATCGCCGAAATTACTCTGCGGCAAGCATATGCTCCACACTCTACCAAGGGAAAGCTTAACCCCCTCCCCCAAGATCCTGTATCCCCAGATCTAACTGTGCCATACAAAATCCTCCTCCTATAGGGGAGCCCCTCGCTTCTTGATGATGGGACCGTTTAAACGGCGGACAGGGCGTCTAAAGCCTTTTTAGGGGGTGGCTTTCTTGGGTCACGAAGGAATTTGCTCGCTTTGGGGCAGGAAAGAGCACTCGTACAGCATCCCGGAAGACGCGGGCCAATTACGAGGAGTCCGAATCGGACGTCGTCGGGAAATGAGGGCTAACAAGGCTGCCTCCAATGAGGCGAGGCTCGGGCCTCCCGTCTTTCTGTTCGCTTGCTCTCTTGTTGTGGGTTGAGTCGGAAAGGAACTGGGTAGGACACTGCAGGGGACAGATAAAACAAACGCCTGAACGCGGCAATGGAGGAAGAAGGCATTCCATCCGGCTGGAGATGTAATAACTTGAGGCTTCAAGGTGAATCTCCCATTAAGTCATCCCTGTCTGCACTTAAGCTTTCTGAATCCTGACTCATCCGGCGTAATAATATTGCTTTTATTCATCCACCATCACATCATTCCAATGGGTGATGAAGCATATTAGTTTTGAAACGACAATTTTGAGGACTGCCGTGGTTCATTTGTGAATTTCCATGTGAATTATAGCCAGTGTATGATAGTTAATTACTTTTAAAAATTTCTTTATCATTGCAATATGCAAAACTTGATAGTTTAAAAAATTTTACCTTTCGATATGTGTCAACAGTTTTCATTTTTAACGCCATAGAATAAATAAAAATAGAAACTGTATCAAGTTTGAGAAATTCTAGGAGAAATAACGTTTAAACTTATTTTCATTGAATTTATTTCATTCATGTCAACTTACCGTAGCAGCCGCCGTAGTCATGTGTTGTATTGTGTTTAAAGACACCAAGAAAGAAAATTAAGAGGATTAAAAAAAGGAAAGGATGGAAGTGAACTGCATTTATTTTGCATTGCTTAATGTTTGTCTTGGTTACTAATGATGCGATCGGAAAAGGTATTCTAGTACTTTTTCTCAGGTCGGCACTCTAGGCATATTTCCTATTTTATAGCATCTGTTAATTCTAAAGATAACTTATAGGATAACAATTAGTTAAATCCTCCTTGATTACTCTCCTCTAAATTCACGTGACCTGAGAATTTTTTTTATAGTTGTCGAGTAGGAAGATGAGTAAATGTTCATCAATTGATTAACTATTCACATTCCAAAAAGAAGTTTAACATCTGTTGTCTCAGGTTTGACTTAATGGAATTTGATCAACTATAACTTGTGGATAACAACTATATATTTTTACATAAATCTATTGAACATGAGACCTAGACTCAATAGACTACTTGAAAACTTGGTTGTGTTTTAAATAAATTTTGTGGCATCACAAAGTAATTCTTCTTTATCATAAAAGAAATTTAACTTTTCCTTAGGTGATTGAAATTATAAAACAATATTTTTATCGCATTACTGCTTTCAGCACTATTATTTGGTTCCACAAACATCAATAATTTCCTGCCTGAGCTCTGTAAAGCCCTGGTTACACGATACATTAACCCGTACGAGTTAATGTAAGAATGCATGAACGCGTGAATGAACGCGAAAATTCATCGTGTAACCACACCAACTTGTACGAATGCTTCAACGCGTGAACGGGGAAATAGAACCTGTTCTATTCGGTTCATGCATTCGTTCATGAACTTGTACATGAACACGTACGGGTTAATGTATCGTGTAACCAGGCCTTAAGATAAGTCTTAAGTTTTGAATGTAAGTTATGAGATCATTTCATTGATGTGTAAATTGCAAAATTTTTTCTAACCCCAAAACAATGTTTTATTGGCAAAAATTCAACCCACTATTAGTTAGTGGTTTCCTAATTTTTGTCCCCAAGAGTGAGGGCCAATTGTTTTAGTCGAAATTAATGATGGGTCATAAAAAAACATTTTCTGTTGAAATGTTGTCTCTCATTCACATGCAGGCAGAGGAGTACCAGCAACAGAGGTTGCTTCTGAACCTAAGCAAATGTTTATCACTCACTATTATTTTTGTTGAAGGCATGGCGAACCATTGGAGTTTTTGCAGTACGTATTTACCCATGTTTTGGCTGGTTATTATGCGCACGAGGTTGAGTCTTGTTCAGCCGTTCCATTTAGATAGTTAACTTATGTAAATATTGCCAATAGATATCTTATTTAGATAAGTCCGTTTTCTTGGGTTCTGCAAATCCAAGGTCCAAGACAATCATTTTAGTCCTTTTCAAGTGTTGTTCTTACGGGAAATAGATATGTCAAGATTTCCTACCGCCTTCATCATTTGTTACCCACTGCAGTACGAGCTTGAAAAGTTTCGTGCACCTTGTCAGGAAAGAAATGCTTCGCACGCCGATGCATAAATTGGAATGTAGAGGATAAAAATGTTATCATGAATCGCTATTTAATGCTCTAAATCTCATATGTGCTGCTATGCTATTGTGTTTTTTTATTTATCGGTTAAATAATACTTTGACAACCTCCAAAAAATACTTCGGCAGCACTAACACGCGTCAGGTATGCATTCAGTAATTATAATCACATGATTGCCTATTCTGGTCCTATCCATCGTCAGTCCCGATGATGAGAGAATGTAGATGGTAAGGTGTGAAATTATGAATAGAAGAGATTCATCTACTGCCGGAAAATATAATCAGAAAAGTGATATATTTTAATTTCCTGTGTGGGGTGGAGGTGTTAGTATGTGAATCAGTAATCTTCTCCATTGCAATCAAGTTGTTCCATTTTCATATGAGTTTTGCCTTTTGGTTTTGACTTTTTATTCATTTTCAAGCATCAATCGGATATATATGTCAATAAAACGAACGGCTCTTTTCCATTGCTCTTTGAGTCTCTTTCCTCCTCCAGTGAATACGTAGCTTCCGTCTTTGAAACAGAGAATGAGGTCATATTAAAGGGAAAGCTTTGGTAACCATCAGTCATTCATCATCGCCGGGCGACAGTCTTGAGTGAAGTGAAAAAATTGATGATGAATGTATTTTAGGCTAATAAAATAGAGTCACGTCCTGGAGCGTGACAATTGTGGCCGATCAGTGGACGCGGCTGAAGCACCCAATGTCTTGGTCCAGTGATTGGACACGGAATTGATTGGCCCGTAGGACATGGCTTATATTTTTTCCTTGACTTTTCACCATTGAGTTCTCATGCGACTCATGTTCTCTTTACAGTATTAGTATTTCTAAGCGTGGCCCATTATTTTCCAAACTTTAAGCACTGAACACTTAAATGCAAAAATGCACATTTCGCAGTTCCTTTTCGAGGTACTCTTCATCATAAGTGCATCATAATCGCTCTGTATAAACAATTACGAGTACTTCCTTCTGCCCCAATTTTGCTAACCCTCTTTACTAAAATTATTAATTATTATTATTAACCATAAGGGTTACAAATTGGCTATTTTCCAGGTGGTAACAGTAAGATAATGTAAATCAGACGTTTAAACAACCACCAAAAATAAAACAAAATCAGACATCAATAGAAAATGTTAAAATAAACAGTGAATCAATCGTCCAAAATAAATTTTCTGCACCTATTCTTAGAAACATTTATATTGCCAGGAAAGGGCTGAAACAGTTCTGCAGGAAGACTATTCCAATCTACAATCGTCCCTTTGGGGAATGAACACTTTTACATTGGCCATTTGTGACCGACGTTTCACCTTGTATTGGTGAACATTCCTACCAATGTAGTTCGGATTTTCATCCTTCTGTCGCAGTTTCCCATGCTTTTTCCCCCTCACTTGTGTAGAGCAGTGCACAAAATCTATTTATTTTTCTTCACCGTCCTAGGGAGTCCTATCCTAGCACTTGCAGTATTTTAGCAACACACTCAGTTCTCCTATGCATCCCCATTGATTACCTTGCTGCCTTCCATAGTACCTTCTCAGTTGATTTTTTTTATCCCTCGTCATGTGGGTCCCACGCTAGTTACCTATATTCTAAAATTGGTCTGATCAGATTCTTATACGCCTTTTCCTTGGTGGTTTTTTACGCTGGTACATCGATTTATACACGCCACTGCACACACTAAAAACTCCTAATGTTCTTCTCCTGAGAGTTTTCTCCTCCACATTTACCTTTGACTTGGAAACGTCTACCACTTAATTTCACATTTTTCCCACCTCTATCATAAAACTGCTTCGCTGTTGGGATCTATTTCATTCTCTCATAAACGTGGCCGAGGCAATAAAGCTCTTTCCTTGATTGAGCGTTTTATAATTACAATTGGCTACAAAATAGCTTTTATTACCAAAAATGGCTTGTGAAATCGCCATTCAGAAGAGCCTTGGAGAGATAGCCCGTGTTTACTGCAGGACATTAGGGAAGACGAGCGAAACGTGAGTGGAAGGATGACATTTCGGATAAGTGGGATAAGTTTTAGAGCGGGGCAAATGAGAAGGGAAAGCCAGGGTCAGCTTTATTCTTAAGTGGAAGTACTGCCGGGTGTGGCGTTAAACAGTGGTAGAGAGTTTGAGTTCCCCACCTAACACAGGATAGGTAACTCAATATTTTATCTCTCTCTTATTTTGATGATAACAAGCAACAAATGATTAAAAAATTAAATCGAATGTTGGCCAAAGCAAATTTTTGGCCCCATCAATAACCACAGCTCGGCCTTAAACTCTCACTCAGATATTTTAACATAAACTGCATCATAATCGCGGCACTTTTCTATTGAAGGAACTTAGAATTATCTGCTTTTTGGCGTGTTCTCACACATTTTTCAGTTCCTTGTAAGTCCATTACTACATTAAGCCTTGCTGGGTAATCAGATTTAGTAGAATATATGAGCAGATCGTCTCGTCAAATTCCATGCAGTTTTGTTCAAATTGGCATTGCTTTTACGAAATGATCATCATCCACGTGGAAATATCGTCCACATCATAATTTTGTGTTCGGAGACAGGTTGGATTTACAATGTATTATAGCCTCGATCGTGCTCTTATTCTTCGGGGATATGATGGAAGAGAAATTCTGAAATATTTCAACTTCAGTTGTCTCTTGTAATAGACACTAACAAGTCGTATCGTTACATTCCCATGTAATTTCTGGTCTTATTGACAATGACTTTTACGAAATCATCCTCATCTACCCGGAAATTTAGTCTGCGTGCTTTGGAACAAGTTGAATGAGATATAAAAAAGCTTGCAATCTTGGACCATTCATTGTTTTGATTGAGGTTTACTCAACCGTGGGAGGCGGACGCGGATGATCGAGTACCTTAAAATGTATTTTGATGAAATGCATGGACTTGCGTTTAGATGAAAGACGTTTTTCTGGGTAGAACATTATGTTAAATTATGTGAGGGACCCGAAGAGAACTGGGAATCAAAACCGTGAAAAGCGTTAGAGGCGGTAATACTTTATTTTTTCGGTTGATTTGTTTGAACTGAGCAAGCGTGACCGAGTGGGGAGAGTTGATTGATCTCAGCGCGCCTACTCTTGACACGGTCGCCCTTTAGGACGATTTCATGGCCCGCAATCGCATTTTCGCCATCCAGCTGTCTGTCTCTCCGACCGCTGCTTCGTGGTGCTCTCGAAAGAAATCCGGGAGTATGGGAGGGAGGGTTGTCCACCCTCTCCTTCCATTGTCGGAAGAAGGAGGGTGCGAGCACCACGTCCAATCGTTAGGGTGCGGATGTCACGTGCCCGCCATCGGCCCCATTCACCTCCCGCCTTCTTTCTGCCCATCCGCGCCATTTGACGCCTTTTCTTTCTTCCCACTCGCGCGACGCAAGTGGACCGTGGCTACATAAAAGGCACTCCTCCAATTTGCGAATATTGGTATAAGGGGTGTTAAGGGAGGATTGGAGAGAGAGAAAGAGAGAGACACTGAGAGAAGGAAAGAAATGTCAATTGGGAGTAGAGAAAGGGGGACTAGGGATGAGAGGAGCAAGGCCAGCAATGGAGGGACCGAGGGAAGAATCGAAGCTTTCTTCCATTGTCGCCCGTTATGTAAGAAGATGGGCGCCCCACAAAATGTCCTCCTTCTTCAGCCGCCGAGGTTACGGTTCGGGAGGGCGAATTGCCGGATGCCTCGCCAAGATGAGCCTCCGAAATGGTTCCCCACCGGAATGAAAAGTGTAATTGCCGTTCGGGGTTAGACGAGAGGATGTGAGTCAAAATGGAATGGAGCACTTACTCCGAAAGGAAAGGACCCCCCCCCCCACTTTGAAAGATGTGTGTGCTCGGATCTTTAGGATGGTCTCTAAAGAAAAATCAGACGCCTCGCGTGAATCTGCGGCGTGGCAAGAATGAACTACGACTATGGGGAGCTCGATGGGTGTGATTGATTTTGTGGCTATTTTATGAGATTCTAATGGAGACGTCTCTATTCAGACTGTCGAAAAGATCATTTTTTTTATAGAATTGGACCTGTTACGGCGAGCACTGAAAGTGCTTCCGCAATATTGTTCCGCAAATGTGCTTCCGCAATATGGCAGAGGGACTGTGGACGATTCAGCTCTTAATATCCATCACTTAGCCTGTGTCGATATTTTATGATGTTCCTCCTCAAATATTCGTCTCCATTTTTCGTCCATCACGTAAATGTTTATCCATTTCATAATAACAGATTCTTTTTAGATGCGCGCACTTAATCTTAGCGCATATTTACAATAATTTCACATCTCGACCTATATCATTGTTCCCAACTCTCTAAATACTTAGGAAAATTTAAATTTGTTTTAGCTTTTAATTTGAGATCGCAAAAATATGTTGCACTTCTATGGGCTATTGAGATGTTGTTACTGCTGATACATTTTGGCATTCATTAATGCAACTCGAAGACCTTGTTATTTCTACTTGAGAGCATGTGTATTTGTATAAAATAATTCTTCAGAGTATTAAAATTCTTGAGGCATGATGTAATTTAGCGTGCAGAGAGCTAAGTGGAACTAGCAAATTAAATTATAAATATAATTTAGTTGCTTTAATATCAAGTGCTATGAAAGTCAATGGATGAATAGAATATCAACATGGTCACTTAAGATCAATTTTCCATTTAAATATCATTGTAATGGATTGGAGATGAAAAACTGCTATTACGATGGGAGAAACTCATGGTGTCACCATTTGTTGGGAATTTATTTTTTAAATTTAGGGTTGCAAATAAATAGTATTCAAAGTACCATTGCATAGATTGTTGATTTAGTTACTTAACTTGCTAAATTTGTATTGTGCATGAGAGTAATTGAAGTTTACCTAGACCGGTTGTTTCGATTTTGTGAAATTTACGCCTTAAATATTCGTTATACTCGCCCATTTGGTAACATCCAAACCCTTGGATAGTTTTATGAATGTTTATTACCCTCAAGTCCTACAGTCTATCTATGCAACGATGTCGTATCACGTAATAACGCATCATCGCAAAAGTTTCTTTTGATAATTACGTTGAGCCTTTGAATGATGAGCATGATTTCCCCTCAAATGTAAGTTTATTCACACGCGTGAAAAATGCTGAGCAATTAGGGTTTGTTGGGAATTAAAATTGCAAAACGGAGCGGTGGCGTTCGAGTGGACCCATTATCATCGAAAATTTTCGGATTGAAGCTTATGGGAGGGTGGAGTTGTTTGGACTGAGAAAGAATTCAAAGTCCTTCCATTTGGGGTAATGGAAGCAGTGGTCGCAATATAGTGTCCTCGGCAGAAGTGAGGGGGGGGGGGGGGGGTAGAATGCTTTTATGGGTTATCGATGAGTGGGGGTTGAAGCCTCTTGATCAGAATTCAATGGCTGGCTTCGATGGTGAGTGAGAGAGGGAGAGAAAAGCTAATGCCGCTCCGATTCGAATGGTTTCCTCCCCACGAAACGGAAAAGAGCGTCAGCCACCCCTCGAGTACATGTCGCCGTGGCACGCTGTGCTTTCCCCGCAGCCTCTGCTCCCTTCACCGCTCCTTTTCAATCGCGCCTTCTGCTTCACGCGTTCTGCCATCGGTGCGTCCCCTTAACATTAGAAGGACCGAACCCGTCATTTTGACGGTTGACCTATACTTACTAGATCATATTTCGTATATTTCTTTTTGTATCACCTCAATGTTTTCTGACTTTTAATGATATTTTATGATACGTATCCTGCTGGAAAATAAATTATTTTTTCAATAGAAATGAAATTATAATACTTATTACCTTAAAGGACCACTGCCCGTCAAAATGACGGGTTGCGTGTTTTCTTTTATTTTTGTGGCTCCTCGTTCTTATTTCTTCATGACATTACCAGTCATCGTCACTTCTGGGCATTTCAATGTTTTACTTTGTTTAAGAAATGATTTTATGCTTCTCAAAATATGTATTTTGATTGAAAAGAAGCCCCACATCTGCCATACTGACCGCGAAATGTATCACATTTCGCGGAACGTAATTTGAAAAAGACACACTTTTTTCTGAATTTCTATGCTTAATTTACTATTGTAATACTACTCTACTGTGTTCATAAATAAATAAAAATGCATTATTTAATGATTTCATCAATGAACTTGACCAAAAAGTAGGTAATATTTAAATTTTTTCATACTAGTCAAAATGACGGGTATTTGTCCTTCTAGGTAGGTATCGAACCCCGGTCCTTCCTAGTGTTAACCCACACCCCCAACCAATACGCCTGCCTGTAACCCGCCCGATCGCTGAAAGGAACTCCCCCCTCCTGCTCACTTAACATTAAAATTCCCCCTTGGGGTTCGACGTACTGGGTAGGCGAGAGTCGGTTTCCCGTGACGGCGATTTCTTTCCGCCGCGGCGGTGTTATTGAGACTTCAGTTGTTACCCTCAGTAGATAACCCGCTAATCCGAACATGCTAATCCAAAATATCCTGTCAACAGTTGAGAGCAAATTCGAGTCAAAATAAAGATAATAATTTTCCTTTAAACTTCATTTATTGAAAAAATGAAATATTTTGACATACAATTAGGAGTACTATGAACTTTAAATTTTTATCCATATTAACGGTTTCCTTTCCCCCGGGCTACAACCTTGACGTGGAGAAAGGGCTTACGCGTTCCAGTGACCATTAGAGCTGGACCCAGTAGGGCCACCCATGCCTGATAGGTCGAAGGGTAGGAGCCAGATGAAAGTTAGTCTCGTGATGGTGTCACGAGAAAAACAGTGTTGGGAAGTTGGGGTGGGAGACCCCTCCCAACTATTTACTACCCAGAAAAATGAATGCCATTCAAAGATAAATGAATCCTGGCAACCACGGGACGCCCCCCAATGGGACGGGTGTCGGGTCCGGCAGCGGGGGAGGTAAAGCCCCCGAGGTCTTAATTTCATGAAATCCTTGCACAACAGATCCATACTGGAGGGAGATAGGCCCCTTAAAGTGTAGAAAATCTGGAGGAGATTCTATCACGGCTAAAATCCGTTTTCTGTGGCGGAGAGCAGGTAATATTTCTGCGGCCCCAGCAAACGGATTTAAGCCGTCATAGAATCTCCTCCCGGTTTTCTACACTTTAAGGGGCCTATCTCCCTCCAGTATGGATCTGTTGTGCAAGGATTTCGTGAGATGACGACCTCGGGGGCCTATGACATTCAACAAAACCTACTTTTACTTGTAGAATAGTTAAATAAAAATTAACTGTTTGTTTCTTTTGGTGTTTAATTAAGCTGGTGGCACAAATCTCTATTGACAACTATGTCCTATTTGCAGGTCCGTAAATATCACCGCCAGCTGATTACTGTGTTACCGTTTACAGGATTCCAGAATCTTAGGGTACATTGCTTTCAAACGCTTTACCCAGAAATGTCGGTTTATCCGAAAGTCGCGATATGCCATCACGCCTCGATCTCCATTAGTTTGGTCTAGTTGCACTCTTCCGTATTAGCGGTATTTAATTTTGTGTATTGATCCTAAATATGTAAATTCAACTTTGCACCTCCCTACAAGTAGCCTTGGAAATATGTCAATAGGTGTTAGGACACCGGCTATAAAAAGGGGAAACCAAATGGAATGGGGAAAAGACGAAAATGATTTCCACTTCAACGAGTCTGAGTGTTACCCTCTGATTTCGTTGCAGCCATTATCGTGTCGCGGTAAGGGTAATGTCTATTCCCTTGTTAATATCTCCCAATTTTTTCTCCTCTAATACCCTGGAAATATAGTTCGGGATTACAATTTCCTCCGTTAATTTTGATTCGCTTGGTCTGAATTTTTAAATAACTTTTGCCTGTCGTGTAGCCTTGGAGTCTCTGGAGGCTCCTGACCTATTCCTACCACCAGCTCTGCTCCCTCGAAATAGTTTTTACCAAAATGTATGGATCTCATATGTATTTCACTTCACTACTAAATATTTATATTCACGGTCCAAAATTTTCGCAGAGTATTTACGATGTCGCCTAACCAGAGCAACAGACCAATCGAAATATGGTCGACCCTAAAGCGATTCATGTGACCGCTATTCAGAGGTATTTTATATTGAATGAGATCATATCAAGGTCAAGGTTCAACAATTTGAATATACATTTTGCTTATTCCTATTCGGTGTGCGTAGTATCTTCTACTGTAATTCACGAGGCTGGATTGTCGTTTTGAACTTTTAATTTCAAACTTTGACTTTCCATTATAAAGCCTCATTAGTTATTGTATTATATCCCTAGCATATTGATGCCTTCATAATTATTTCCATTAAGATTTGGTCCATATACACTTTTATGATTCCCAAGCATATTTTAAATACATAGAATGGTTTTTCGGGTCTTCCTCCGCGTTTATCCATTTTTGATGAACAATATTTCGCCAGAGTTCTAGCTGGCTTCTTCAGGTCCGCTGAAGTGTGAATGCAGGGTTTGGTCGGTTCTTTTATGTTATTCCGTTTTAGCGCCTTCGGGTTGAGGTGTGTCATGATTGGTCCGTACTGTTTGACGGACCTGAAGAAGCCAGCTTGAACGCTGGCGAAATATTGTCCATAAAAAATGGACAAACGCAGAAGTAGACACGAAAAACCATTCTCTTAATAAAAAAACTCCGCGGAAGCCTTCATGGAAACACATTTTCAATAGTTGACTTTTATCTTTTTTTACCATTTAAACTGACTAAACTTTTATAGTCAACTCTGATTAATTAATCATTCACTTAATCAAGTCACTCGTACTGTTGTAGTTTTTTCATACCATTATTTAAGCGAAGTTCGTTATCATTATTATGCTTTACTGCTATTCCTCTTTCTTTCATGATGTGTATGAAAATATCAAACCTCTGATGAACTTATATGATGGAGAAACGTCACCCCACAAATTAGTCATTGTGTATGATTATTCTACGATTATGAAATAGTCTATGATTAGTATGTGAAAACATACGTGTGGAACATAGTACCCTATGGATCGGAAGCATAGACCATTGGAAAAGCTGACCAGAAAAGAATAGAAGACTTCAAAAACTGGTGCTCCAGGAGGTGCTGAGGATAAAATAGACAGACTAAATAAGAAATGATGAAGTTTACAGGAGAGTAGAAGAGGAAAGGACCATATGGAACACCATAGTGAAAAGAAGAAACAGATGGGTTGGACAAACCCTGAGACGCAGTGGGTTTGTGAAGAACATGATTGTAGGTAAGTTTGAGGGAAAAGTCCCTAGAGGTAGACCCAGGAACTAGTTCATGGATGAAATAAAGAAGAAGGAACATAGGAAGAGATGCCAAGAGGTAAGGGAACTAGCATTAGACAGGGAAGGATGGTGGGCTGCAGTCAACCAATCTTAGGATTGAACGACCAATGATGATGATATTAGTCCCTGAAAAGGATCACATTTTCAGTCGTGAACATTTCCAGAGGAATTAGCGTTACCTCTATTCTTATTGATATATCGAATGGCATGTTATCGATAGTTCGTGTTGGTTACACCGCGAGCATTCAAGTTGAAGTTGTGACCCCTCCCCTGACCGACCCGGAAGCCTCCCGTGCTGAAGGACCTTCCCCAACCTCCCCTCGTGGTGCAATCGGACGTGGGGGTGGGGGGAGGCACAAGTTCCGCTTTTGGCGGTGTGAGAGGGGGAGGGTTTCGCAGCGGCGTGACTCAGCCCCCGGGTCTTCAAAACCCAACGCCAAGGCGAGCGAGACGAGCGGCGAACATCGCCCTTCCTCCGTCCCATCCCTGCGTCCCATCCTCCCACATGTCTCACGCAGCTGCCGCCGTTAAACCCCCCCCTCCATCCTCTCAAACCATCCCTCCCCTAACCCACACTACAAATGCCCTCTGCTCCGAATCCCTGGTTTTCAAGAATGCAGGCGCTAGTTAATGGGAGGTAGACTGTGAAGTGCTCGCAGAATCAATGAAATCGAGAGGCCGGTCCGCCTGTTCGACTGCCGGCAGAAATGAGCGCGCGAAATACGTCAAGAATACTTTACACCAATAATTAATTGTATTTGGACAATATGCAACCATAATCGGCATGTGAAGTGATGTAAGATTAATATATTTAAGTTTAAATTTATTAAATTTATAAAATGAATGAAATACAAATTTTTGAAACCAATTTTTTTGTTTACATTCCAGAAATCACCATTTTAAAAAAATTGCCGTATAGTTAGCGTATTCTCAACGATCAGTAAATTATTCTTTAGAGATATTATCGTGCCCCTATTTAGTTACTATAAAAAGGGGCATTTATGTCAATTTATTTACAGTGCATGTAGTATTGCAGACTTGTGAGTAATTTTTTATCCTCCTCGATCCCTGAGCAATGTCGGTCTGCCTGAGTTACGCTTTTCCCCGTGTTTCTCAGTTGGGATACGACATTATATTTACTTCCGTTTGTCCCTTACATATTTGCTCCGAATTAATGTTATCGACGGGTTTCCTAAAAAAGAAGTGATAGATAGCAATGTGTATAATTGTATTCTCGTCTCATTCATTCGTGGCAGTAGAGTAATTAAACAGCCTCTATTCTCATTCTATTACTAATGAAATGCTGTTCAGTGAAGCGGATATGATATACACTTGAAAATCTCGTGTTTATAACCGTTGAAAATAATTTATATATATATATATATATATATATATATATATATATATATATATATATATATATATATATATATATATATATATATATATATATATATATATATATATATATATATATATATATATATATATATATATATATATATATATATATATAAAACTGAATGTGAAGAGTCTACACCACACAAAAGCCACAATTGTTACCGGGCACGATATGGTACAATAGGTTTTCTGTGGTCCCAATGGTAATACCTGAAAAATACGTATCATCTTATTGATGGAAAGATGTTAGCGAAATGGAATTGTCTTTTTCCTGAAATAGTAATATTGGAAATATAACTCGATAACTTGATTTTTCAAAATCTTTCGAACTTAAATATGTTCATCTACATGTACGAAATACCGCGCAAGCCACTACAAGGATGTGTGGCTCGGGGTGCTCCCACCCTATGAAATAATCATCCCTGCTGAAACCAGAACCTCGCACGTTGGCCCGGATGCCGGGTGCAGACCAAAAGCAGTCAGGACAACAGTGCGCGGTCACCACAGAGACTAGGAGAGTGCTACGTAGACGAACATGCTACAATGCTGTACACTACTTAAAATGCAACTACTGATTAGTATAATTAATGCCACAAATTAATAGTACTCACAAATGGTACTACAAGGTACTATATTATCCAAGATCTATATCATGCAGAAAATAACATGTGGGGTTGGTAGCTAATACCTAACGATGTTATGATATTAAGTACAAGTGTAAAAACCTATTTTACCTAGTCGTGGTCAGTGTATCCTGGAACAGATCAATCTCAAATATTATGGTCCCTTATTGTATGCGTAAAAAGGAATGACATTTCGATCTATCGGTTCTATAGTCTATATCCTTAATCGTAGGCCTGTGATCGTTTCTACCACAAAAGTTTGGCTTTAGCAAAATCTGTCGAACGTCCGGTTAAAAAAATGCCTTCTTAAAAAAATTTAAATATGTTATTTTCTTGCTTATTTTGCAATATTATTACGCTATGTTTGTTAACGTGAGTGAAATCCTGAATCGGTGCTAAACACTTTGAAATGTAGTAAGGAATCTTTTCAAGCGTAAATTTCTGGAAAAGTTCGATCTCCCTTTTGGTATCGGTTTAAAAACAAGGAAAAACTCTGAGGTAAATGTACACGTTGGCATTCCTATGGGAATGATACGAGGCGTGAAACCAGGATCGGTACAATTTAAATGTATGGAAATTTACTACCGATTTTTTTTTCCTTTTTGGAGATTTTTTTAGCGTTGATAGTGTACGAAAAGATGTAATTTTGGTAAATAGATGAATTTATACTTCTACATATTACCCTGCGAGCCGCCACATGGGCATGTGGCAGGGGGTGTTAGTTCACCGGCCGTGCTAAGATGTAAGTTTTTGGAAATGGAATGGTGACACATATTATAGGAGTGTATTTAGTGGAACTCAATTTTTATTGTGGTCGCTTATTGTTCGCGGAAAGAACTAGTTCTTGTACCTATCTGTTCGACAGTGTATCTCTCTTATTTTATGACATCTGTCAGTCCTAGAGATGTAGTGAGGAGTTATAATAATATTCTTTATGTCGCTCTGAAAAATATCAGTTCTGAATTCATCAAGCAAGCTAAGCCTAGCGTGTAGCCTCCGAGTCTCTAGGGGCTCCCACCTTAATTCCTCTAAAAGTTGTGAGAGACTAATTGTACGCTTGTAGCAGTTTTTAACAAATCTTGGAATTGTTCGCACCCTAATAATGTGTTTATAAAATTTTACTAACATTAAATCCTTGCAAAAATCAAGTACTTTTACGCTTGGTGTGAGAGGTGCCATAAAAATGTGAAACTCCCTACGTCTCAAAGGAGTATTATTCTGACTTTTTATGTGACGTTTTTCCTGCTCTTGCGAGCTATACTTAAAGGCTATATTTTGGAGTAAAGCTCATAAGTTACATTTGGATGCCAATTCAATGTAAATTCAGTTTTTAGGATGTCATCGTTATTGAAGCAGGAAAAAGTTCTTCCAATAAATAGGTTTGTATATTTTTAGGCGCTTACGCATTGCACGCCAAAGAGAAATTTAGAAGGAATGAAATAAATTAATACTGGAATAAATGTTTTGTCTTACATTTTCTCTTATTCATTTTGATGCTTTATTTTTACTGCAATTTATTTCCGAAGCAACCATGTAGAAATACTAATGTAAGAGGTATATTTTTAAATAGAAATCCATGCATTCCATGTCTGGGTCTCGGATGATGTTGGTTTCAGTAAACTCGATGTTCTATTTTAAGCAAGACTCGACACATTCTTCTATTTCATGGGAATGAATAAGTTTATTTATTTACCATCTTCCGTCTTTTGTATTTTTTCCACTTATATTTGCCGCGAATCATCAATTTTTATGACTTTGAAAAGCGTAAATCTCCAGAAGTATTTCTTCTTTGGGTTTCCTATTACCTAGCTGGCGCGCTTATGAAAACTGAATCTCGGAAACTTTTTTCGGAATCTGGCGATTCGATTGAATTGTGGGATTGAGGCCGTTTTTGGGCCCTCCCATGTTGATGGCTCCGAAGGCCCGCCCTTGGAAGTAGCGCAACGCTCCCTCGGAGGAAAAAAATAAAAAGAAATGAAATCTTCCCTCCTGCACGCCCTTACTCAAGGGATGATCCAGAAGGGATCAACTCCAGTCTGTGGGGTTTTTGAGGAGGCGCTTATCCGTCGGATTTGCCGCCAGGGGGGCGAGAGAGAGAGAGAGGCGGGAGGAAGTGCGATGCGCGCAAAGCTAGAGACGAACGTTTCACCGGATGCCTCAAGGGTGGCGCGCGAATTTCAGTTTTTCCAGGATTGCAGATTTCTTTTTTTTTCGTGCAGATGTGGAAACATCAAAGCTGCAAATGTGGTCGTGTCTCTGGCGAAAATGTGATTGAGTCACGCGCTTGCGCTATAAAAAGTCTTACTTTGGTTGTGAGGTGTATTTGAAATAAATACCGAAAATTTTGTGGTAGAGTAAATCGATGGGGAGGAAGTGGGAGTGGGAGATTGAACGTCATGAGTGAATTTAGTTTCACAACATCTCAATAGGTGTCAGTTTGTGTTCCCTGTATGCCTTAAACTAAATCAAATTTAAGAGTCAAACTCTGCCATAAATCAGGGCTACTTGTGCATGAATTTCAGGGGAAAGAACTAGGTAACCAGTGACTGAAGAAGGAAAATCAATTGAATATTAAGGCAATTTGCAAGGTGCGTAAGGTTAGATACTGTTCCTTGGTTTTGTTGCGTTGAGGGAATGCATTGGAGGCAAAAGGCGATACAGTTTTGTGATAAAAAACGAAGCCATGAGAGGTACGTAGGTGAATTGAGAAAAGCACATACGAATCTAGATGAAAGTACTTGGATTAAAAAAACTTTAAATGTTTCAAACATTTATTCCTTACGAGGAAAAAATGTTGAGAAAATCAAGCCATTCACTTGACCGTATTCTCTTTGGGTGTTTGCCGCGTCGATCCATTTTTGGGGGACAACAGTTTCGCCTGCCTTCCAGCTGGCTTCGTCAGGACCTGACGATGCCAGATGGAAGGCAGGCGAAACTGTTGTCCCCCAAAAATGGATCGACGCGGCAAACACCCAAAGAGAATACGATCATTGAATAACCGCGGAAGCCTCCGTACCAATTTAAAGCAATTCACTTCTTGAAGTAATGTTTTGAGCAGATGTAAATGAACACATGAAGGAAAAAATAAGAGAGTTTGGGAACAGAATTGTATTTTATTAAACAAAACTAGGAGTCTTAAAAACAGGAGGGCGTGTATGAAGCAGTGTATGGGGGTAAATGAGGAAAAAGAGGTTTACAAGGATGGGTCAGTATGGAGGAAATTATTAAAGCAGAGTTAGGTGTACAAATGTGCATTTATGAGTGAAACTTTGTGACTGTGCATACCCTGGAAGGGAACGGCGAGATTGGACTGTATGTATGTAACTTTGTTCTTATTATTCATCACATATTTATTATTACAAACATACCGGTTTCGCGGTTACGCCATCATCAGGTACACTTAATGTACCTGATGATACTCACGTGTACCCGATGAGGGCTAAACTGCCGAAACCGATCATGTTTGAAATAATAATTCTGTGGAAGACACAAATTTTTGTTCAACACAATGTTGGCCTTGCACCTTGTGAAGACTTCACAATTTCAATGTACCCCAACGGAATTGTATTACTTCAAACTCTTATCGACCAAGACATTATTTGAACATGTTTCATTATTTACTGAAGTAATTTGTCTCTTTTTGGCAATTTAATTTCAACTTCATACTGTCATCATTCCAATGGCAATCGAATGCTTCCCACTGAGGCAATTCATATATTTTGCACCTTCTTTTGTATTAGGGACTTATTCCTTGGTATTTTTTGTTGTGACATCCTTCTGTCATTAGGATGGGTGCAGTCCACCATATTCAAATTTTAGTCTACTATCCAAATTGATCTTTCCTCTTGTGGCCTTCTGCATTTTACCTACCCCTTCCATTTGCAATTTATTCTGTCCAGCTAGGACTGGGACTCGACCTCTAGTTTGCCGGACCAATGTGCAGACGTCTAAGATACCATAGAGGGCTTCAAAGAATCCACACCCACACGACAGTATCCTTAACCAGTACTTATGCCGTGCTTAGCCATGTGAAAGTATCCAAACCAAAGCGGATGAAATATATTGGAATTTCCTGGAGAAAATTTTGGCTGGGAATCTGATAATCGAAACACTGACCTTTGGTTTTCCGGACCAATTCCGTCGCTGGGACTTGGAGTCTTTGAAGCCCTCTTCTCTCTTCGGTTGCCATCTTGGATGAACCGCAAGGGCCTAAGATCTAGTCCCCTTGTATCCCCCGAAATTGCCACGAGATTTAGAAATCCTGGATAGTGTAGAAGTCTGCGCATTGGTCTGACACAACAAAGGTCCGTGGTTTGACTCTAAGTGCGGGCCAAAATATTCTCAAGGCAATTTCAAAGTATTTCTGTATACCTACCTATTCTGTCCATATAATCCTAAGCCTCCTCCTAATATCGCCTTGAATTGCTCCTATATCAAATGTTATCAAAGTCTATACGCTGTGGAGTCGTTTCTGGTTCTTAGTGTTGAAATCCTTTTTTTATTATGTGCTTGACACCCTCCTGCCATTCCGTCTCTCATTACAAAATAGTTTTCGGTCGTCAGTATTTTTTGGTAGAGCATATATTGGTTTTATAACGTATCATACACGGAAAGATTATGACCACTGATCAATAAATCGTGAAGTAATAGTGTTCTCGGGAGATATTCGGGGTGATTAAACGTAAGCTGGCCTACCCGTTTCGCTGTGGGGTCGAAAGTTGGGCTGAGTTTGTTCGGGGGTTGACTGAGGGAAGGCGAGGGTGAGTGGCGGGGGATGGTCGTGCCATTTCTCATCCCTTCCATTCATTACTGCTCATTGCACTTCGCCCAGAGCGTCCTCGCCCTTCCTCACTCCGGGGATGCATCTCCCCCTCTCCCCCCCCCCCAATGCAATCCCCCTAAGTCCTTTCAACCCCTCCAGCCCTAACCTTGCGTATCTGTCATCCCCTATGATCACTCCCCTTTCCCGGGACCCCGAGCCATTACCTTCCCCCACTCATCCTTTCGCTTCCTTCCCAGCCACCCCGCTGGCAAAAAGTGGATACGGCTTAATGTGGTTGGGGGGGGGAGGAGGGGTAGGGTCGCCCGCGCCAAATGATGGCGTACTTGTTTCTTCCGGGCACGGAGTGAAAACCGAACCCCCCAAGATGCATCAAAGGTCAGAACTGCGCTTACGAATGTACTCGCAATATATGAATGCAGAAATATATTAATCCTATAAAAATAATAGTGTTAATAAAGTCCCGAAAGTCAGTATATTTATGTTTTGTATACTTCTTTATTAACCCGAAAACAGCGTTGATAACCTCTTACGTATCGCATTTTATCGTGTAGTATTTGACAAACTCACAATATAACTTAGGAGTGCGAAAATTCCCTTCCACATCTACTTACTAGCCTACGAGCCACCACATGGACGTGTGGAAGGGGGTCTTAGGACACCAGTCGTGTAAAGATGTAAGTTATTAGGTTAGTAGGGGAGGAGATATGACGACGTGTATTATGGGAGTGCATTTTGTGGAACTCAGTTTTTTATTAGTCGCTTATAGTGCGCGAAAAGAATAAGTTTATGTACCCACCTGTTCGGATATCTAATGTATCTATCTCATTTTATCGCTTCTGTCAGACCTAGAGATGTTGTGAGGCGTCATAAAAATATTGTCTGTATGGCTCTGAAACACACCAGTTCTGAATTTTTTAAGAAATCTAAGCTTAACGTATAGCCTCCGAGTCTCTAGGGACTCCCACCTCTCTAGGGGCCCCCATGAATGATATGCATGTAAGGAATCATGCAGGACCCGCGATCCCAGGGTTTTCAGGCCGGAATTTGCTATCCATATTCTGTTATTCGTAGCGATTTTCAAGTGTAGAACGAGTAAAATGTAAGATAGCCCGAGTGTATCCCACGATAAATTTCTAGGCGCTGCGCAGTGAAGGATTCAGATCCATGGGCTACGGTGCTTTAAAATTGCTGCCGTATCAGGGAGGAAGGTTGTTGACTGTGTGGGGTCGGAAAAGCTTTCTAGAGTCTGCCAACGCCTCCGCTTAGAGAAGTGGGGTGACTCATAGGTACATGGCGTCCCGTTTAGACTCTTACCATAATCACCATCAGCAGTTATCAATACGAAGATTGGTTTGCTGCTGGCGCTCCACGTCAGTCTCTCATCAGCCAACCAATTCTTTCCCCTATAATTTTGCACTTCAATGCCCCTCAGAATTGGTATAAAGAACTCCATTATAATTCCCGCCTAACGTTTGCCTTCGTATATCTACCCATTTATTCGTCCTTCCATTAATATATTCTTCTATCTTTATTCTATCCCATTTGGGAAAATAGTTGACTGCCGACGTGGATAGAAGTAAAATGGAAATGCTGAAGTGTGTAAATTACTTATGTGAACTCTGAGTTGATGCTTAAAAGCTTCAGTTGTTCCTACAGATTGGATGAATGCGATAATAGTTCCATGTTACTGAGGAAGGAAGGTTGGAAAGATCGAAACTTATATCACAATTCCGAGAGGAAAGATCTTTATTATTAGAATCGATTTATTATTAGAATTATAAGAATTAATCGAAAGTTGAAGAAAGATTATTATGGCAAGTATTGGGATTTTACGCCGTACAGTGAAGGTTTGAACGAATATTTGTGCATATGAGAGAATATCCTTTTATATTTCAATGCTCTTAAAAATAAAAAGAAGAATTCGTAGAAAGCTAGCTAGCTAGCTTATCACCGTGATTTTTGCTCTGCTTTACGTTATAAACGCCGTTTTGTCTTAAGACCATCCGGCTCCATTTGAAATTTTGCCTGTGCATCGTCGAAAATGTTCTTTCCAGAAGTGTTTGTTAGTTATTCCAGTCCTTCATTGGTTTTCGCCAAAAATTTATTTGTACGTTCTCAAGTTTTAACGCAATATACGTACTCATCCATTAAGTCATCTCCAATTTTTTCACCGGCCGCTTTTTTGCAGAAATTGGCACTGCTTTATGGCCTCTGGTAAGGCTTAACTACCGTATCGTTTTTATTTTTACCATGAATTACCTGAACCCATCGCAGTGAATTGCATACACATTGATATAAAGGCAATGGCTGTTTCTTTATTGTGCCTGATAACCTGCACGTTAAAAAAACTAATTCCTTGACGTAAATTTCGTGACACTAGGATTAGGCAACGAAATAAGTATTTTAATGAAAGTAAATTAGTAAAGGAGAAGAAATTGTGCATCATAAACAGATACTATATCTTAATTGTAGTGAAAGTAATCAAGTAATACGTGGTTCCTCTATATTTCCTTAGTCACCAGCTATGTTAAACATTCATTAGTAAATAGAAAAGATTATTCAGTTATTTTTCGGGTTTTACCTTATTATCGAATGAATGGAAATTCCTACAAACTTCATTGAATCTCGACGGTATACTAAAATGCAAGGGAGAATGGATGCATAGATCTCTACAGATCTATACACTCATCGATTGCCTCGGCACTAATTCTAAATCATTCTTGTATTGCCGCAAGTTAATGCTATGAAGATATAGGTCAATACTCGTATCTTACACATTGTGTCCCAGTTCCGTTAGGACTGCTTGTGTGAAATTCAGCAATACAATGCTATCTCGTGGCGAGTTGCGGCATTACAATCCTTTAAGTTTCAGCAACAACCGTGTTGAATTTCAAAGCGCTAGTATTGCAGTAACAATGCGTTCTGACCGTAAATTTGATCGTACGTGTCTGACACTCGTCGGAGAATGGTGGTTGAGTAGCGAGGCAACATCAAGTTTTGTGTTAAGTTAGGCAAATCTGCCAGTGAAATGTTCGATATGATAAAAAGCATTTATGGCGGTGATTTTTTAAATCTTGCAAATGTTTTTCTGTGGTATGCTCTATTTTGTGACGGCAGGGAGGACATAAAGGCCGCGCCACGAGCATCAAAGCCGCGAACAAATCGCGCTGACGAAAATGTTCGAAAAATCGCTGAAATCGTTGCATCAGATAAATGTGTTACTGCACGACTCATCGAGGAGATGTCAGGAATACCTGAAACTATTGTGCACGGAATTATGGCCGAGGATTTGGGTAAAAGGAAGGTCTGTGCGCGGTTTGTGCCACATGCACATGCACACATGCACTCAGGCGATGGAAAACATGGCAGAGTAGAACACTGCAAAGACCTGTTAAAGACTGCCTAAAGTGACATTTATTTCACGAAATCAATTGTAACTGGCGACGAGACATGGTGTTTCCAGTAAGAACCTCTTATAAAGCGGCAGAGTGCAGCGTGGTTGGGCCCAAAGAAGCCGAAACCAAAGAAAGTGCGCATGCAGAAGAGTCGTGTGAAGACAATGCTAACAGTTTTCTTCGATGATTCCAAAGGAATAAATTACAAGGAGTTTGAACCAGAAGGGCAAACTGTTAATACTGAGTATTACCTCAGCGTCCTCCATCGTTTTTGGCGAGAATTTGTCAAACTCGACCCGAATACCGAGCTGCAGGTCCCTGGTCGCTCCTCCACGACAACGCTCCAGCCCACAAAGCGAAGATCGTACGCTAGTTTTTGGCCAGAAAAGGGATCACAGTCCTGGATCGCCAGCCGTATTCGCCAGGTTTGGCCCCAGCAGACTTCTGGCCGTTCCCCAAATTGAAGTAGGCACTGAAAGGACACCGTTACGACACCATTGAGGACATCCAAGAAAATTGCACCGCAGTACTAAATGCAATTCCAAAAAAGGACTACAGTGACTGTTTCGAAACACTTTTAAATAGATTTCAGCTGTACATAGGTTCAGAGGGAGACTATTTTGAATAAATACAGTGATTTTTTAGTATAATCCATGTCTTTAATTTTTATAGCCACAGTCTTAACGGAACTGGGACACACTTCATCCCTTCATCCACCTTTCTAAGCAAACTCCTCTTCCCAACGATCACTATGAACCCTTCCCCGCTCTGTCCTGCTTTGAGGTATGTATATCCTTGAACGGTTGTGCAAGAATTTTTCCCTGAGAATGTCCGCGGTGCTTTGCGACCGTTATGCGTTGAAACTATTTAAATAAAAATATGTTACTGTTGAAGTTATATATAGTGGTATATCATCATTCAAGATGATACACTCAAATGAAGCTAATTCCATTGATTTATTATTTAATTTAGCTTTTAATATATGTATTGAATCAAGAGAGTTTCTGTATTGGGAATCTTTCCTATAGTTTTTAATCGGGGATCCAGGAATTCTGATAAATATTAGTTCGGAGAATATCATCTAAATATCTACTTGTTCACGAAACTAAGGGGGTTTAAATATACTCACCGCCAAGTGCTCGAAGGTATAAGACATAACCCGGATACCGTATCTCCGTTCTACCTACAGCCTCGGATGAAATCATCCGCCCATGGAAACGCACCTGGAACGCTAAGTCGGCCAGTCTCTCCCGCTTTGGGGAGTTCCGAAATTCGGTTGGAGTCGTTGAGCGGCTGAATATCCCATCGAGGAGTGGCGGCGGAAGCGACATCCGCGGAGCGCTTAAGGGGAAAGATCTGAAGGAAGAGAGAAGGCGCTCTCGCTTTCCTTGGAAGACTTGTTCCACGCGCGAGGGACTCGAGACAATTTGGGTAATGGTCGGAAAGGGATGGAGTGGGGAGGGGGCGGAGAGGGGAGGTGACCCATCTTGGCGCGCCGACGTGTCACCGATTCGCCTCAGTTGTTCTTGATCCCGTGACCGCAGTCGCCTGTTAAAAGCTCCATCCAGCGCACGTGCAGTAGGTACTGTTTCAGTGGAAAAGTACCACCCCTGTTACTTCATAATTGGATACTCAAGTCCTAAGTTTTCTCAGTCGCCTTTCATCAAATTGCAAAATACCCACATACTCTATACTAGCGCAACCTCTCCTTGAGTATTCCTCTTATGATAGCTTTGTATCACAATTATGATTTTCCAGTGTCGTTATTTGTATTCTTCAAACTTAAACGCTATTTTTTCTTGTGATACTGTGATTGTTACCCGATAATGATTGAAATATTGTCAATAATCCTTTTCTTAAAGCTGTGATGGCAGATAAGTGGATCATTTAGTGTCCCTCTGACGCCTGAGACTTATGATGACAGATAGTCAAGAAAGATGGAATTATTTCTACGTTTTAATGTTGTTTCAAGTTTCATTGTTGCAAGACAGTTTTCACACCGATCATTTTTCCCATATTCTCAGGTCTTACGTATGGCTCTATGAGTTGTACTTTCTAATTTGTTCACGTACCCTGTTTTCGATTCGAAAAAAAGGGTCATTGCAATATTTTAATCGAGTACTATTGCCTCAATTATGTTATTTAGCTTTTTTTCCCTGCCAACGGCTTTGAAAATACTGTTATATTCTCATTTCACTTATCCCTCACATCTTGCAGCATTAGTTTTCTTAACTTTTTTTGTTTATATTGTTTCAATTGTTTTCAATTCAGGGTAGCCTAATTCTCTAGCTGACTGCGTGATATTTAAGACGCCGTATTATTTGATGACGGGTTAAGTTACCCGCATATTGTATTCTTAAGTGCGCCGTACGATTGTACATTACATACCCAAAACAGTGTTCTTCGAAGACTCTATTGCCGGATCCGGTTGAAAGTATTCAAAATTCAGGTATCAAACGACCGAAAGAAATTAAGTTCACGATCCAAATCCACGCAATTACTCTTTGCTAATTAGATTGTTAATCGTTACTCTTTTCTCTGAATTGTCCCTAGAAAGAGTCGTTCATTTGGGAGCGTGTGACGAAGTCGGAGAGGGGACGTGTGGCCAGCCTTAATTTCCCAGTGGTACTGATCGCATTCATTCGCTGCAATTCACGCGGCGAAACTACATTAGCGTCACCAATCCGGAAAAAATCCCCTGCGCTGGAATCGTCCCCTAATCTCTTGCAGTCCTCGGTCCCATTTCCAGCGTTAAACGTTGCCGTCCTAGTGAACCGGAAAGAGTCGCCCAATGAGTATATCGATGGGCTTCGAAATCGATGAGAAAATATTTTTTCAGCGCGAGCATTAAAACGAATGAAATAAACTTTAGACAGGTAACCTGGGGACGTTGAACTCCATGGGTTTAGATATGGGACCAATCGACTGCGCACCGGGCTCGTTGAAGATTATACTCCCCAGACTATAGATCTATGAAGTTGACAATTTCACTGAAGATGAAAGCTAATTTCTTTTTTTTCTTGCGTTGTTTTGATTTCGTTATATCTATCTCTTGTGGGCATTTCATTTACTTATAAAAAAGCCATTGAAGGGTGCAAAGTATATGCTGTGGAGACTTACACAATTGTTTTTATTAAGTTATTTTATTTATTATAACACCAAAACAGCCCCAATGTCTTTTATATTGGTGGATATACATAAATTAATGGAAGAAATAACGAAAATACATAAAACAAAACATTTACAGATGGAGAGCTTAAGAAACAATAATGCATTTACACCTCGACAGAGTTGATAGAGGGAGATGGGGAGATAAGGTTGAGAGTGGGATTTATGCTGCCGACTGCGTATATTGACTGGTAATGAGTCACCTTAACACAATGGTTGAGAAAAATGCACGGGATTATGTTATAGAAAACTGTGGATAAAATTTCGTAATGTTCGTAAAGTAATTCACTCAGCATAAAATTTAATACAATTTTAATGTTGCTAAATGGTTTGCAAATATTTATGGCCTGCCGCAAAGACGGCCGTGAAATACGTTGGAACTGCCAAAAGAATAAATCTTCAGGCTAATTTTTACATCCATGTATATATGAGTATTTTGGTGTTCCTGAGGTGATAGAGTGTTCTTTTATTCTTTTTCCTGAGTCCCGGCCAGTTTGAACAATATAGATTGCACCCCTCGTAGGTATGACGTGATAGCCAGTACACGTCACTTCTCTTGTTATTGTCCAACTTGTCCGTTGAATTTCCAAAACACTTGAAAATGTTGGACGTGGGTAAAAGCCTTCTTCAAAATCATATTTGGAAAAACAGATTATCTACTTCCTAAGATATATCATAAATGGAAGGTGGTTTCCACCACTTCGATTTCCCATTACCCAAGAGCGGTAGATGTTAGGCACCGTTTAGCCTTCCTCTTTATTCTCCGTACCAATAAATTATCCATCAAGGATGATCTCTATTCATTAACTCTAGATAAGCGTCTAGTAATATTTAGTTCTTTTAGGCAGCGGGCTTTAAATAGATTATCGTTTAGTTGTTAACCATGAAAGGAATAACGAAAGGATTCATATATTAAGGGTCAAAAGACGAGGGAATGAAACGACTTTGTTCAGGTGCTATAAGTTTAAGCCTATTGCACACCGATAACATTAATGTCTATAACCTGGTGAAGGAAACATCCCATAAAATATCATTGTATACAAAATTACTAGATAAAACCTGATATTCACCAAATGTGATGAAGGAGAGGAGGAGATAGTATTTATGGTTCTAAAGTAGATTCGGGAACACATTTAATGCTCGTGTTAAGTTTTTAACTTTGTTTTAAAATCCGAGGCGTCACAAAAAATGTGGCAAAGAAAGAATGTGATCTTCCATTTCCTCTTTGGTACGCTCTAATTTTATTCCTCTATTTAACTTTGAATCCAATCGTATCCGAGCGGATTTTAATCAGCGCGAGTTTATTCATCCAAAATGAAAGGATGACTGATTTAATGACAAGCGATAAGGAATCATTGATTATGATTTTTTTCCGCTGAAGATAGCATCACAATTTTATGTCTTTATTGACCTTAAAAAAGAAGTTATTTTAAACTCGATCATAAAAATCTCTTCAACCCTGGAGTCTTGTTCCTACGCCCGTTTATAGTGTTATATTCTTTTCAATTCCTTAATCTGAGATATTCTTTAGCTTTTAGTCATCAAATTTTTCTGAAGTCCCTTTAGAGGTAGGCATCTTATATTTTTTCTCATCATCATTTGGAAATACTTCTTTTAACCTGTCTTTAATTTTTCGTTTACTCCAAACTTCAGACTTGTTAACTTATAATTGACTGACCTGATTCGCTGGAACAACATCTTTCTACACGTATATGAATACACTAGCTGACCCGTGCGAATATGTCGCACAGTATGCAGCTTCTTCCTGTTTCTTCCTTCTTTCTTCCTATTCTTCTACCTGTCGAATATTTTGCACAGTATGCCGCTTCTTCCTGTTTCTTCCTTCTTTCTTCCTGTTCTTCTACCTATCGAATATTTCGCACAGTATGCAGCTTCTTCCTGTTTCTTCCTTCCTGTTCTTCTATACCTATCGAATACTTCGCACAGTATCCATCTTCTTCCTGTTTTTCCTTCTTTATTCTTGTTCTTCTACCTGTTTCTTCCCATGGACAATTATATGTTATTTATGTTTGTGTTAAAGGTATATAACGTAAACGTAAACGTTAAACGATCACACTGATTGCATGTAGAATGTAAACAATCTAACTAAACGATGTGTTAATAGATGGTGCCTCCTACAGTCTTTTAAGCACGTAACCATAGCCAACATATTAGTTGATTATATTGTCAACAGATGGAATTTTATCATTTTTTAACAAAAACTTTAATTGTAAATTTAAAAATGAACTTTAATTTTAAACCATTTGTCTATTTTTCGTCAATAGCGGGGAACATAAGCTTTAAAACGATGTCTGAATCATTGATTTTGATGCAGAATTATGGGAGTTATGGTGTTGCGACAAAAAAACACCTTTGAGAAATAATACATATATGATTCTCGTATTATCCGCTAGTTTGTTCTGCGTTGCCCAAACTTCAAGTCCTGCATGCAGCTAATTCATTACCACCGCCAAATTCCATCACCAGCGCATCAATACATGTTGCAGTGCCAAGTTAAATTTTCCTTGTTTTCCATTTTGCCTCTGGAACATAGTTTTGCTTAGTTTACCATATCCAGCTATTTTTTTAGTTGCCACTGTACGAAATTTCAGCGCCCCCTCTCTCGGAAACGTTGAATATCGCGGTTTCGGTGCTTTCATGACCGAGTCCGCAACATTTCGTCAACTCGGCGCTGAATAAAGTCTACGCCACAGTGGCGCAAAGTTCATCGCTACGGCGAGATTACTACTGGCCACTGAGAGATCTCACCTGCGAAATGACCTCTCTTACTCCGGTCTGTAGACTTCAGGAAAGTGAACTTCCCGAAAACTTGAATTTGTGTGGCTTTGAACAATTATAATGCAGACGTTTGTGTAGCTGGACATACTTTCATGTTTCTTCACTCTTTATTTCTCGCCAGTATACAGTGTTTATAAGCTTTGGTTTTTCTTTTATTTTCATGTAATTTATCACGTGTGTTGACACATTCATTTATCCCAAAGTCAGTCACTCAGAAAATCCAAAGAAATACCTATAAATCCGTATATTTTACTAAAGGATTGACGGTACTTTATTTTTCACTTTTCTTGGGACAAATCCACCTCTGTGACAAGTGCTATTTTGTCGTTGATTTATCTCCATCCCGTTCCAATTTAGATTTTCCCTTGTACAAAACAAAAAATCTTATTCTAAAGTGACACTAGAACTTAAAATTCTCCAATAAAATATTGTTACGGTATGAGTCAACAAGGGGATCGGGTTGGTGTGGTGGCTAGAGTACTGGCCAACCATACGAACGGCCAGGGTTCAAATCCCTGCAGAAGAGGATGTTTTTCAGAGGAAACCCGATCCCTACTTGAGTGTCTTGTGGAGGGCACTTCAAGTACAGTACTCCGTCTGTCGGATGAGACGTTAAACCGTGGTCCCCTTGGCGCCTTTCGTTAAGAGCAGGCTAATGCCGACGCCGGGTTTCTATCCACCCTTCCTCCCTTACCGATCCCCTAAGGCGCAAATGACCTTAGCTGTCAGTCGCCTCGCCAAAATCCAATCCAATCCAATGAATTAACAAAAAAGGATGAACTCAAATGTAAGCTATTTCGTTCTTTCAAGCAACGCATCTTACGCGCTCGACTAGTTGAATTTTTCATGGTCTCCAGAGGCAATTCACCGTTTAAAAATTATAAGACCAGCATGAAAATTTTCAGCATATAAATAATTGATCTTCGACGAGAGAACTGTATCTCATGTGTCACAATTTTATCTCAGTGTATTTATAAACAAATCGGGTAATTACAACTTCATAAGATATTATGCATTTTTTTTCTAATGCCAATAGCTGTACTGAAAAATCTTAAATATAAGATGGTTTGGTCTTCTGTCAAGATGCTAAGAAACAGCCGTCCTGGTTGATAGGTAAAATCTCTAATTGGTCCTTTTCGACGAGCTACCTGTGTTTTTCAGCGATAATATGCTCGATTGGACTGGATGTTTGGGGAGGCGACCGACAACAAAGGTCATTTGCGCCTTGAAGGACAGGTTAGAGAAGAAGGGTGGATAGAGACCCGACGTCAGCATTAGCCTACACTTAACTAAAGGCGCCTAGGGGACCATGGTTTAACGTCTCATGCGACAGACGGAGTACTGCACTTGAAGCGCCTTCCACAAGATACTCAAGTAGGGATTGGGTTTCCTCTGAAAAGTGTCCTCCTAAGCTGGGTTTTGAACCGTGGCCGTCCACGTATGGTAATATGCTCGAATCGTGACGCAATGTTGTTTAGCCTTTCATTATAGATGCCCGATCAGCGCTGCCTGTACCTAGGCGCTCAAGAATTATCAAGAACTTGAATCCGACTGTTACTTTGAGCCAGAGTTATCCCAGAGTGAGAGGATCTTGATGTCAGAACGCCCCGATTGCGTGCGAGTGTCACCATCTGGAGGATTTTCTTTAGAACTATTCTTTACTGAATGTTATAATTCTCTTCCTAATGCATTTTTATATGCTAATAGTTCTGACAAGTAACAATTGACCATTCGGCGGGTACATTGGTCATCTCCGAGTTGAAAGATCCCACACTCCTACTTAGACTCCACATGGGGTGCATCAAATAGTGGCGAGCCACCGTTTCATGTGTTGAACTTCTTTTATGGTCATTATTTATTCTGAGAACTTTTCTTGTGGCTTAAACTTCCCATGTCTTCAGTTACCCTCGCAAACTTTTTCCTCGGTCCAAAGTCAAAACTTCCATAACCAGGGACTTCTTTCATGAATAATGAAGAGGAAGTATAATTTCATCACTGGAATTTGTGTCGGGAGGGAACTCGTCTCTAACATGAGACAGGCTGATGTTTAAATTAAAAACGGCGAAGGATCTTTTCTGCTTCCCTAAAGGAATTAATAAGCTTTAAACACGACTGCATTCCGACCCGCCTTGCATCTTCGTACGTTAAAGAAGCGCTTGAATTCAGTTTAACCCTCCGTATTGCAGCTCATGTCAGAACTTTTTGTGCAGAATATTCTAGAATATACTACGTCACTTAAGTAACTCAATTTTTTAAAATTATATGCTTATAGAAGAAATTTATGGGGTCAAAATTGCAAGCGTTTTATTCGATTGAATACCGAATGAAATGTTTTCCCATTGATTAGATTAACAAATATCTCAGACGCAGAGGAATAGAATGTTGAGAGCAACATTTATTTCATTATCAGAGTAATTGTTATGATGGAATATCGGCTTGCAAATGGTTACTGCAACCAGGTAGGGTTGCAGATTCTTGAGCGGAATTATTAATTTTCAATCGCTTGACCTATTTATGATAATTAATATAGACTATTCTGAATATCACGCAGCACCTAAATTTGCCTCATAGATGATTCAATTTTAACAAAGGACGTGTGATCCCTGTCATCGCCATTGTAATTGGTCTAATAAGGTCAATTAACCGGAGGTTCTTAAGAAGAGTTTCAATCAGTCACCACGTCACTATTTTCTAAATCATTTCCGTCACATACCGAAGAAAATAGTAGTGACAGCGTGCGAATGTGGACTCAATAGGTCAATCGATTCGATAAGTGTATGTTTATCTTCCATTAGAGGAAGGGAATAATGTGAGAGCTTATCTCATTGTAGAAATTTTAATTTATTCGACAATCATCTATTCTCCAGCATTGCTAAACTAAAAATGTAGGCGCTCTCTTTCCGATTTTATAAATTATTAGATTATTTTTTCCATTTTCTATTATTACGCACTCTTATGAACTCATTTTTCTCATTCTTTCCCTCAAACATTTCTCAGTTTTACATTATATTTAGCCTGCTTTTGTATTAATGTCAAAACGCCAAAATGTTGATGCTGTACCATAAATTTGGAAGCATTTAGCTTATTTTTGCGCCCTGCTATAATTGCATCCTTACACTTACGTCTGGATTTTGTAAAATTAATGATTCATTATTAGCTGTTTATCCACAACAATTATTATGTAGCAAAGTGACAAAAAAACAAAATTATTGCACAGAAATACTCGAGATGAAAAATTACTCTTGATAATTTTCCTCGAGTTATTTAAAATGGATCCAAAGCGTAATTGATACCCAAAAAATTATTAGATTACCGTGGAAAAACACTAAACATTCATTTTCGTCAACATCAATTTCCACGCAGTCGCGTCCGAACTCTCTACGTTTATAGAAATACCCGTCATTATTAACACAAAAAAGACTCAGTTATTACTCACTTTGCCCACCATATCTCCGAAGTTGTTGGCAAATACCACATTGTTAAGTTTGATTCGAGCAGGCACTCCCCATGGGAACTTCCGCTGCTCGAAGTAGTTAAAGGATGTGCGGAGGAGAGACGGGAAGCTGAGTGAGAGAGGTTGCTTTGATGCGGTGAAGGAATTTAAAGCCTTCTTCAGAGTGAGGGGAAAGGAAGCGTGGCGGCGGTGTGTGGTGGGGGGTGCGAGAGTACGTGTTGTGTGTGGAACTAGATGGAGAGGGGGTGGTTGTTGGTGGTGTGGGTGGGGAAAATGGTTCTTCACCCTCAAAAGGACGATATGGGAAGGAGACGGGAGGAATTTTGGGCTGAAAGTGGTGGGGGGAGGGGGGAAGAAGAGATGGAAAGAGAAGTTCGTCGCAAGAGTTAGTTACACTAGTGAGTCGTGGGAGGCGTCGCGGTAGTCGGCAGAAGGCAGCGTCTCTTCCGCGGCTGCAGTCCCTTTCAATCCCGCTCTCCGCACTCAGCCTCACACGGTCCGGAAACATCACTTAAGGGCCCACACACCCCCCTCCACCCCCCCTGCCTAGCGCCCCTTTTCCACCTCTCAAGCAGGGCTGCCAACTCTCCCGAATCCGCCGGGTGACGTTAGAAAAAATAATTTTGAAATTCCCGCCTCCCTGTGTAGAAGCTTTTTTTTCTCATCCCTATATGTAGGCTTACCATACATTCCCTATTTGGCTGGGACAGTCCTAGAGTGGAGGGAAAGCCCCGCATGACTGGCAAAGTCGGATGTCAATGAAATTTCCCGGAATTTCTCCGTACATTACATCTACATACCACCCTACGAGCCACCCCATGGTCGTGTGGCGGTGGATATTAGGACACCAACCGTGTAAAGAAGTAAGGGAGAATGGTGGCATAGTGACGTGTATTATGGAAGTGTATTTTGTGGAGCTCAGTTTTTATTGTGGTCGCTTATTGTGCGCGGAAAGATCGAGTTTTTGTGCCTATCTGAATCCTATCTAAATAAGAGAAATACATTGCCGAACGGATAGGTACAAGGTGTTGTCCATTCCACGCACAATAAGCGACCACAGTAAAATCAGAGCTCCAATAAATAAGTACACTCCCATAAAACACGCCATTATTTCACCTCCCTAAACCTTACATCTTTACACAGCTGGTGATCAAACTCCCCATGTCACACGCCCATGCGGCTTCTCGCAGGGTAGTATGTCGATGCTGATGTAGATGTGATTCCCCCATGGTCGCCCTATTCATTCAAGTTGATATTTAAGGCCATTACGTCACAAATTCGTAACAACAGTCCATTAGAAAGATAATTATTCCAGTTTCTATTATAGTGAAACCTGTATTAAGCGACCACCGACGGTTCCGCCACAAATTCACCTACATCTACATACTTTCCTGCGAGCCACCACAAGGGCGAGTGGTTGGGGGTGTAAGGACCAAGAACACTGCATATGCAGTGTTTTTCTCTAACCAAGAACACTGTATATACAGTTTCACTGCATATGCAGGTCAAAAAGTCACATAAAGAAGCAAGGGATAAGGTTTTGGGAGGTGAAATGATGACGTGTATTATGTGTGGTCACTTATTGTGCGCGGAAAGAGCGTGTTCTCCTGCCTATCTGTTCGGCAATGTATCTCTCTTGTTCTATCGCTTCTGTCAGATCTGGAGATGTAGTGATGCGTCATGATAATATTCTCTGTATCGCTCTGATCCACGCCAGTTCTGAATTTCTCAAGGCTACTAAGCTTAGCGTGTAGCCTCCAAGTATCTAGGAGCTCTCACCTTAATCCCTCTAAAATTTGTGAGACACATGTTCGCTCGTAGAAGTTTTTATCGAGTCGTGCTGCTTTTATTTGTATTTTATTAATTTTTTCGGCTAAATCTTTATGACCAAGTTCGCAAATATTCGCGGCGTATTTGAAGTGTGACATAACCAGAGAAAAGTAGTATCTCTCTTTTCAGTTTTCATCCGAGGACCTTCCTATTTTACGCTTAACAAATCCTATTTTCTTTAGTACTGTGCCGCATATGTTTTGTATGTGTGTTCCCACGGTATATTAGAAGTTATGGTAATGTCAAGATATTTTGCTGTATTTGAAGATTTTATGCATACTCCACCCACAGTGTAGGTATGGCATTTGTGTGATTACTTTTGCAAAAATGGATCTATGGTACATTTATTAAGATTTAATTATAGCCTCCACTTCTACCTGACGCATTTTTGAAGGCGAAACCTTGGTCGGCGTGAATAAAATTCTGTGAAAAATGAACAACTTTTATTATGAGATCATAGCAAAGGAAAAATTATTTTTTTTTTCGTTTATAGAAGTCTACTTTTTTGTTAGTCATTTTCAAAAATATTGGATCACATATTTCATGAAGTAATCACATTGATGGGCTCCATTTCATTCCGTCCACTGAAGGTTAGTTCAAACATTTCTATTGATTTCCTTGAAATATACGCTTTTTCCTCAATTTGACCTAATTATAGTTTTAAGTACCTTAGTGTAATATAACTAAATACTTAGTTTAAACCCTTTTTGCAGAAATTCATTTTCATTACAGATTCAATACCGTGTATTCTAGATAATCGCGTATTTGTTAGTGCATAGTAAGTGTTTCTCGCGTATTAAAATGTTTTTTGCGTTTTCATTGAAAGTGACTGGCTGATCTTTCTGGTAACGAGCCAATATCGCAATAGCAAAGTATATTTGTTCATGCTTATCAGCTTGATTTCTTGTTGACACAAAATTAACATAAATTTGCATCATATTTTGACGTCCCTTAATTCTGTGTTCGCATTCCACTTGGCAGTGCAAATTTGTTTTTAAATTTCATCCCTCGTGTGTGTTCCTGTATTAAAAATTTTTAACTTTTTTTCATTTAGTTTTAATTATTTCTCGCGATTTCCCGCTTAGAACTCGAAAACAATCCATAGAGACGAATACCCATGAGTTGGTAATCCTGCTACATAGGACGTGGCGTCTTTAAGAGGGACTGGATCGACGTTAAGTGCCGCCACGCAAACCCCGTTTTCAGTGGCCTACTACTTTTTTCCCTTAGCACATCTTCCAGCTCAACTTCTCGTCCTTACACGGTCAATCAAGACAGTGTACTGCTATCAATAATATCAACCACAACCTTCGTAACTGTTCGATAATTTTCATCTCTTCTCACCCCTCAAGTTTTCTTTCACTGCGCATCCTTGAAGAGTGGATCATAACATGCGGTGGTGTACCAAATATACCGCAGTAATACGACTGCTCAGCGAGCACATAGTTTTTTACAGTCAAGATCACATCACTCTATCAAGTTAAATAAAATAAAATAACTTTCTAACTTTTGATGTGAAGATCAGGTCATTTTACCATACAAGGAGTCGGACTCAGTGTTTGTGTAGTTATGTCGTTATGATCTAACAATCAATGATTTTTCACATTATTTCGGTCTACTCCCTTCCATTTCTGAGCTTCCTAAAGACTCCTCTATATTTTTATTTTTTTATAAATGTGTATAATTTTCTCCTTCATATTAGAGTATTCCTTTTCTGTCACTTATATATATATAATCTAATCGAACACTTATTTGTCAACGCCACCGAAAATGTGTCTTACTTTCTCCTCCGTGGAAAGCTTCCTTTCCTTCTTTATTCCTATCCACTATTGCCTTATAGATCAGATCCTAATATTCTAAATAATTGCCTCACATCTACGTACTTTGGAATCGCTTTTATTTAACTTCACTTGTGTGTCAGGGTCCTCTGTGTCAGGGTTTTGAGTGTCAGGATCAAATTTTGTAATCAATTTTTAACTACCTTGCTGACGAGCTAGAGATCTGAAATTGTGCACATAGGTTCATTTCTGGTGACAATACAATATTTAATCATAAAAAAATAGAAAATAAAATGAATATTAAAGAAATGTGTTTTTTTTTTAATAGCTTTTTTATCCTGTAGTGTGTGCAATATTGTAACTTGTGTGTCAACCCAACGGAGTAAAAAGCGTCCCATCGGAGATAATTTTTTCAACCCATAGAAATGGGTGTATTGGAATGAAATTTAGTGCTTTTTTAGTTAAAAAAAGCGATTAAAAATGTTTTTAATATTTATTAATTATTCTTTATCTCATTCAAAAATTAAACTATCTAGGGTGAAAACTCTTTAATGCGGTGCGACGTTAATAGTTTTCAAGCTATCTTACGGAATGCTTCCATGTATCGTTGAGCAGTTCCATTGCCCTTTCGTTCGCCGTAAACTGTTTCTTCCCTCATCATTTTCTCCTTCAGCTTTTCGTACTTTATATCCCATTTATAGCCCACAAATTGCCCATTCTTTTCCGCTCTTATACTTCCACTTAACCAGCGCTCCATTTACGATTCCAGTTTTCAACACCCCCACTGGCCCTCAATCTCTCAATATCGCCTCCATTTTCTCTTTCCCTCTCTTCGTATTTCCTCGAGCGACGACGCATGTCGGATTGTGAACGTAAATTCATACAGGGAAAAAGAATACTCTAAGACACCCAGCGTTGCAAACACTTTCAACGTTGAATAATTTAATAGACTACTGGACATAATATTTACGCTCTAATCGTCAGTCAAAAGTAATGCCATTACGGGCATATAATCAATATATTTTTCAAATTCACTGCCTTATAAGAAATACGGGTCATCATAATCATGACACTTATGCAAGTCGTAGAGAATACGATGTATAGGAATATGTCCCTGGCTTCAATCCTACGGAATGTCATATTTTCTCATGCTAAAACATTTTTTCCCAAGAATTACAAACTACGAAACTTTTATAGTTTGTAATTCTTGGATTAAGTATTTAATTAATAATTTGTAATATTAATTAAGTGATAAATTAATTATTTTCTCATGCTATAACATTTTTTCCCAGGAATTACAAACTACGAATCTTTCGTAATTTGTAATTCTGGGGCAAAAAAAATTTGTGCATTAAAAAATACGTCAGTCGGGATATGATAGGCACCTTTCTATGCATAAATGAAATCCCATCATGCAGTAAGAGGTCACTCTAGTATTAATATGTTTACTGATACCTTTACATTTATATTCACGGAGCTATTCTTCTTGTTGAGATATGTTGAGTATTTTTAATTTTGTATCCCGTAAGTTGGGTATTATGTTTTTTTCCGTAATGAGCGATTTATGTTTGGAAGTGCATCCAGTACAAGACTGGACTCCATATTCGGCGTTCGCAAATACTACCATCCAATTTCATGATTGAAAATCAATACTTTCCATTTATGTATCATTTACGAATATTTGTTACAGAGTTGTCTCAAATACTGAGTAAGGAAAAGCATGTATTTTTTCACTCAAATGAGCAAAAAATATTTTCTTGTATGTTTCAAGCATGAGCTCTTCTTGGGCCCGCTCGGCATTTCCGTGACTTTACTCAAAGGCATATTTCGTGTGCATGTGGGATCCGTGAATTGAGCCGAGCGGTCATATTCCGGGAATCGCATATTAGAGGGACCTATATAACTTCAGCTGTGAAGTGGCTATAGCTATACTTTCATGAATGAGGAAGGTATCAATTGGATATTTGAATTTCAGCCCGCCGCTTTCTTCCCTCCTTTTGCACGAATCCGGACGAAGTGGTTAGCAACTTCCTCAGCTTCGCCGAAGTTGGGCAATTAAACAGGAAGCTGACAATAATCGAGGATATGTCTACAGGAAATCGTATTGTTATATTATTTGTACTTCTCCCCACCAGTTGTATTCTGCTGTCGCTTGAAGGGCCGTACCCGGTGGACTATACTGAAGGGTGTAATCTTTTTGCCGTCACATCGGTAATGATTATTCTGAAAAGGTTTATTAGCATTAATGCGATACATTTATACATTTTTAGAACATTTCATTTTGTATTTAATTAGAACATGAATGTATGTACACGATTTTACTGTTGTGAGGCAGGAATAATTAACTCGAGAGAGCCAGAAAATTTATATATTTAATGTAGCAGCACCCAATAGTGTAATACTAGCATATTCTCAACTTTTTTGACTCAAAGAAAAGATGACTATATGTTTTATTCTACATTTCAATCCTTATGTCATTGGTTAGAATAATTTGGATAATGATCGTGATTAGAGTATTGTTTCAAATTGCTTGGTAAATGTACACAAATTTCAGCTGTGAAGTGGCTATGGCTATACTTTCATGAATAACGTAGGTATCATTTTCATATTTAACTTTAGTACTCGATAGCTGATATTTGGATATAATTCAAATATAATGTGGGCAGTGGTGTAAAAGAAATTTGCACTACCTTTTACATTTCACAAAAGTTCAGATATCTGTGTGAGGGTGTAAGAATATATTTTTATAAACACCCGAATTTAATAATCGTTAACTATTCTTGTTTACGAAGAGTGGCGATTGTTTTGTGAGTACCCATAGCCACATATTTCCAAGCTCTGCAAGCGCGTCAGCGTTAATACTCTACTCGAGCCCTTTTCTATCATCGATAAATATAAATTAAATCACTGAAGTGAGATGGACGTTTCGAATTGGTCCATTGGCAATGAATTATCGTGTATAATAGAGGTAAAATCTGTCACCCTAATTGTTTTACGGTGTTACATCATGAGATTGCCTCATTAAATTATAACTTCTTGTCAGTTCAGTAGTGGAACCGATGATTTTGAGCCGATCCCTTTTTTGTATCTAAATCTCGGCACGATTTCAGTTTTAACGCCATCTCATTTGTTTCCCCTTTGTTCGCCCTTTTGTTTCCGTCAATATCACTTTGCCCGAATCTTAGTGTTCCGGAGTTTTATGTCGGTTGCGGCGACTGGTTGAAACTCTTTTAAATTGAATAAATAGAGCACAGGAGTTTGATCACCAAACACCACCCTGCATTTCCTCGAAGAAGTTTCTGCCAAGATTGCTCCGAGTTGGGCCGACCAGTTCTCTCGTCGCCGTGGTCGGCACGAATGAAGCACAGTAGTGGCGGTCTCCACGTTTGCAAGAGAAGGGGATGATGGTGTGAAGAGAGCACTCGTTTCGCCCGCCGCTTTCATCCCTCCTTACGTATGAATCCGGAAGAAGCTGTTGGCAAATGGATGCGCAGATCCCTTCCTCACGAAAGGAATTATCCTGGTGGAATTGACATATGATCCCAGACGACATGGCTAAATGAGGAATGAGCTTCACAATGAACCAGCAAAGGGACCCGGATTCGCGTTAGAATATTTAAATTAATTGCACCAATCCATGGGAAAGAGGCCTAATTTAAACATTTTAAATTTTTTTTGCTAAATATAGCTTTCGACCCTAAATCTTGAGTGTCTGTCATTCAAATAACAGAAAAGGAAGCACCTGCACTGATGCTAATGCTTATCTGTGTATATGTATAGCTTTTTCCTATAGCTTTAGGACAAAATGAAGGGAGCCACTATCGCTCCTCATAGATTTCGAGTTTCAATTACTGGAATGTTGTTCTTGGTTACGCGCCGCAAGTAATAAGTTGTTTATAAGTACGGGTACGAAGGTAATAGTAGAGAAATTGTTTATCTAACGCTTGTCTGTACATTATTATTTCCTATTGGATAGAATATTAGCGAATGAGTAACTATTATTTAATAATCTTGATTTTCAATGTAATTTAGTATTTCACGCAATATTTGTCGAGTGCATGTTAGTATGAAATTACGCTTTACTTTACCTTCGAATGCGTGTTTATAAACAACTGAATAGGTTGCGGCGGGTAACCAAGAACAAAAACTCAGACAGTTAAACCAGATCTCCTTGAAGAGCGAAAGTGGCGCCCTTTGTTTTATCTTTGATAAGCCGCATACGTATAGGAAAGAAATGCACCTTCTCGATGTTACTTTTGTACCCGGAGGTACAGTCTGGCGCGATACACCGGTGCTCTGGCATTATTAAAAGTTCCTAGAATCTTTTGTACAATTTTTGAAAGCAAAAATGTTCTAAACGCCACAAAAATATGGGCGCAAACGCAAAAACTTTCGAAAGCCTCGTTCTCACCAACGCAAACCAAGGGTGAGTAATAGTGCTGCCACCTATCGATAAAGTTGGTGACAATAGCGGCCTCAGATATTTTCCTGAGTTACCACCAGCAGGTACAGGTTTATGTCGTTCTACGGCGTCCCCCAATCCCATTTTTTTCGGACATGCCATTGCTCAACTTCAAGATCTCTCTCTCATATCTCTTTTAATTCCTAACCTCCTGCTCTTCCTAGGTATTTCGCTTTACCTTTTCCAAGAGGGGTCCACTCTAGGACTTGTTTTGGTAGACTCGTTTTCTGTGAGTTGGGCGTGTCCATACTATTCCAGATTCTCTCTTCCTGCTTCTTCAATAACATCATGCTGGGTGTCCTTAATTTCTTTAATTCTGGTGTTCCTGGCTTAATCCCGTTCAGATGATCCTGCGGCTCTTCTCCAAAAATCCATCTCTTTGACTCCGAGCGTTCTTTCAGATTTTTCATATAAAGACCAGACTTTGCTTCCAAATGTTGATGCAGACTGGATTATGGCTTTGTAGGTTCTGCTTGTTTTTCTATCAGATATTGTTGTTCCTAAAAATACTCATAAGCAATGGTGTGGCCGTCCTAACCTTTGAGCAGCGTCCTTGGATTCCTTTGTCTAGTGTTCCATCATATGATATTTTGAACCCGATGTCCTTATATTCTTGAAAATGTTGTATATGCTCTCCTTTTAAAGGACAAGGTCTCGCTGTGTTCCAAAATATACATTTACTCTGTCTTTTTAATATTAACGTCTCGCTCGCATTTTTTATATTCCTTGTTTACCTTGAGGGTCATATACTCAATCTCGTCCTAATATGGCATTATAATTATTTGATCTTCCACGAAACATAGAGAAAACTGGTTCTTATCCATCTTAAGGATTCCCACAGCGTCACATCTTCTTTTCCAAGATTTGGAAACTTGCACTAACTATATCTTAAACAGTGTTGGTCAGAGTCAGCATCTCTATTTTAGACCAATTTCTACTTATCAATCCTGAGATAATTTATTTCCCACTATCATTCGTACGTAGTTCTCTCTTTAAGCTTTTAGTGGCATTTATTCAGCTAGTGCTTATATTTGTTTTCTCAAGGGTTTTCCAGATGTACATCTGAGGTACAGTATCATATGCTATTTTGTGTCAAGAAATAGTCTGTTGCTTTTCTGGTTACATGGCACTATCTTCTCATTAATTTGCGTTACACTGTGAATGTGATCTCAGGTGGATTCAGCCATTCAAAAGTCTGGCTGTTCTTCGGCCTCTATTTCCTTGTTAAGCGTATAATAGGAAGGTCCTCGGATGAAAAAGTAAAAGAGATGCTACTTCGTCCTGGTTTGGCCACACCTCGAATACTCCACGAGCATTTGAGACCCTGATCAAATAGATTTGACCAAAAAATTTATAAAATACAAAGGAAAGTAGCGCGCTTCATTAAAAACTGGTGCGAGCGTACATATGGTGTCTCACAGCTTTGAGAGGGATTAAAGTGGGAGCCCCTAGAGACTCGGAGGCTGCACGCTTGGCTTAGGTTGCTTGATAAATTCAGAACTGATATTTTTCAGCGCGACATAGAGAATATTATCATGACTCCTCACTACATCTTTAAGTCTGACAGATGCGATAAAATAAGATAGTTCTTTCCGCGAACATTAAGCGACCACAATAAAAATTGAGCTCCAGTAATTACACTCCTATAATACATGTCACCATTTCATTTCCTAAAACCTCACACCTTTATACGGCTTGTGACCCAACACCCCCTGCCACACGCCCATGTGGCGGCTCGCAGGGTATAATGTAGATGTAGATGTATTCCTTTTAACTTAAATTGCTTGTATATATACTGTACTTATTTTGCTGCTGATCAATATTCCACGGTCATGGTCACACTTGTTTTGATCCCCTTTTTTATTTTATCGTTAACACACATGAGAATTCTCCACTCCTTTGGGACACTTTTACCGTTTAAATATTGAATGAAGAGTTTGGATAATGAATTTGTGGCGTTAATAACCGAAAATTCACAATTTTACTATATTTAATTTTAAGACTCACAAGACAGGAACAAAAGTACAAAGTTGTAATAGCGCCCGAAGGACCAGGACGCAGGGGAATGCAGCGGAGAGTGGGGGGTCGAGGCGACGGCTCTTAACCATACTTAGCAGTGCACCCGGAGAGGCGAAGTGTGAGAGAGAGCTCGAGTCATCCGGGGAACTCGGGTAAGTGCCGAATTCCGGTACTAGTCCCTGAAGAGGGGAAGGAGGGGAAGGGCGATCGCAGCTCCTCCACGTATACATTGTAAAAAACAAAGGAAGTACATTAGTACTTGAGCGGCTGCATAAAAACCATACAAGGAAATAGGACCGAATTTTAGAGTCCTGGTGTGTGTTTTCACCCCTCACGGATACCTCCATTGAACTTTTACCCTTTACATAAATCTCTCATTTGGACGTGGACCTCGTAATCTATTTGAACTGGGAAAATTGTGGTAGTTAAGTTTTGCGAGTCTTCTCCATTGTTTAGGGATTTATGTCCATCGCCAGTTAGTTACTCGGTAGTCTTTCCACTGTTCTATATTAATTGATATCATAATGTCTTTCTTTTTGTTTTGCCTGAAAGCTTTGAGAAACCTCCTGTTTTTTGAGTTTTTTGTTCCACTGATGTAACCTTCGAGCTGATTACATTTCTTTTCTCATTTCTCATTTTTCGAAGTTGTTAGTTTTCTTAGAACATTTGGTTGCGCATTGTAGAACATTTAATCTGAGTCAGCCTTTGTATTGAGCAGTATGATGTATTTTCCTATTATCTCAAATCCTCCTCGATTTCTACGTCCCAATAGTGAGGTTTATATTTCCTCCTGAGAGCCAAAAGGCTGCCTGGTGAATACACCGAGAAATGTGTACATGACTTTTTTTCCGTGCCCCTAAATATTTTTTTTAATTTGTGAGTTTTTCTTCTCGTCTTCTCTAATAGAGTATTTTTACACTTTCTTCTTCGAACCCCCAAGAATGTATTTTTTGCTTTATTTCCTGATCTACGTTGTTTTTTGTATATAAATCATCTGCATTACTTTTGAGACTTAGTTGGTACTTATGCCTTGACAATGCGGTAATATCCGCCGCAAGAACTACCGCTGTACACTTAAACATCGCAAACGGTTATTATAAATGTTTTACTATAATATTATATAGTCAGTTATCGACATTAAATATCTTGTAGAATGTGTCCGAGTGTACTAACCTACGTTTTTTTAATGAGTAAATAAGCCATTCATAATTCTTAGACAATCTTGTTCCCATAAGGCGATCAGTCTCGTTCCTTAGTCAGTGGATGTCTAAATACCATAATTCCCTACCACGTTGTGGCTATCCATTCCTCTGACTCTGCTGTTGAAATCGCCCACTAAAATGATTTCTCTTGATGTACCGATTCTGATGATAGATGAATTTTTTCTTTGAGTTGTTCTAAGAAATTGTCTAGCATTTTCCATAGCAGCTCCAAACGGCTACTCTATGGCGGAGAATAGACGTTTAATGTTGTTTATCTCATATTTATAGCCTCACACAAAGATACATATTATCTGGACATTCCTTGCTGGAATCGTTTCTCTTTTGCTTTTTGATTAAGAATTTACTCGCCGACTCACACTTCAATATTCCTCAGGACATGCCAACTATATCTACAGACCACCCACTTTTCGGCAATCCATCCACCTTTATGATCACATTCTTTCTCCTCTCTTCTCACGATAGACATATCCACATCGTAACTTATAAGCCTCACTTTCTGCCATTGTATTGTAAAGATCTATCGATTGCCCTCAACAGGCTATAGAATATTCATCTTTGACAAAATAGCTTTATTTCCGCTTAAATTTGTCCAATATCCTGTAAATTCATTTAAATCTTATTTTTTACAATATGTATGCCTGCTAATATCATTTGAGGAGCCCGATAGTGCATGTAATACAGTCCTGATCAAGAGATAGCTTCTCTTGCCTTTCAACAACTGTCGGTGAACCCACTACGAGAGATCAGTGAGATAAATTCGAAGGAGTGAAAGTTACCGTGGAATAGAACAGCGAAACGAAAACCAAATGAAGACATTTGCATCTACATACACGAAATCAGTAAAATTTGGTAAAATTCGACATCGCTTTCGAATAAAGATAAACAAAAAGAATCTAAACAGTTCAATATATGTTTTCACTCTTCATGGATGCAATTTCTTGCGATGTGATTAATCGAAAAAGTGTCGATAGGTCGAATGATAAACATTACTCCCAAAATGACCGAGAAGAAACTATCGCAAATCGTATGCTAACAGTAAACCAAGGAGAAATTGATTAGTAAAATGAGTTTGCCCTAATGTATGGCTGTGGATATGCTTAAAAGATAGACCAATAGCAATAGCATTATTATTCAGTGATTTTGATTTGAAAATAACGTATTATTTTCGTCAAATGTATACGATAAAGGATAGATGGCTGATGCTTGAACGCTCTAAAAGCAGCATAGAAATATTTATGTCTTTTCAGCCGCAGGAAAGGCTTATTTCTAAATAAGGAACGGCTCACGCGAATGACCATATCTCGCACCACTGCAAAGAAAACTAAAATAAACTGATGGAATGTTTAGTAATTAATTCCATAGCCTGCTGCCTTAAAATCTACCCATTAAATTACATAGAAGATTACCAAACATTTGAATCTTTTCAGAGTTATGGGGTACTATCAAAGTATTAACATAATCCGTGAAAAAGTTGATCAACAATAATGGGATGAATTAAACCGGATGCATAATCGTTTGGATAATAGCCTTCGCGCATTCATTGAATGCATAAATGAGGACTACCAATAAAAAATTTATTCATCGTACCTTGGTAATATCACCTGCATCAAGACGTATTGCTTGCACCAACTACTAACTGTACATTCTCGGCGATAAGCTATTAACGTCATTTCAATATAAGCTCGCTTTAACTACAAGATTTTGCGCATAGTTTAGATCGTGTCTCGAAATTTTTCTAAACGTATCTATAAAGTGTATGCATTTATAAAACCTTTGCATGCTAACCTTAATTTTCAGCAGCCTCAGTTGATCCATGCAATGCGTTACAGACTGGTTTCCGAACAAAAACTGTGATCAACTCTAATAACAATAACATTTTTTAGACATTGTTATTGATAGAGACGCCAAATTTTATTACTAAATAAAGATCGTTTTTCCTGTCCTTATCACGGCAATTATTACGTTAAATACTAAATAGCATGGACAATCGCGATGAATTACACGCAGAAATAGTTTATCCCACGGGAAAGGGAAATAACGAAAAATTAACGCTAAATCTACAATTTCTCGACTCAAACAGTAAATGTGCATTTGTAAACAACCAAATAGGCCTCTTCTAATAACCAAGAACGACAATTCTGTTGGTGTAACTGGATTTTTTATGGGAAGCGTAAGTGGCTTCCTTTATTTTGTCCAAAAGGTTATGGAAAATGCTGTATAGGAAAATCAATGATTTGACGTCACGGCACGGTATTTCTTTTATTTTCTACACTTGTTTCCTCGTGATAGAGAGGAGATTGTTGAGTAGCTAGGGAAGGGGAAGAATGAGAATAAACTCTGCGAATTGGATAAAAAGATAGGAATATGCAAAGCTGAGTAATGCATACTAAATCAGAATTCAATAATAACGCCTATCTAAATAGTATACTGAATTATACGGCGGAAGACATATATTGGATTTGCAGATTTGAGCGTTAAGGACGGAGTCGAGCTATCTTGGTTTTTAAAGCCTCAGAGAAGAAAAGACTACAGAAATGATGGCAGGCAGTTGGAAAACTGTGAGCACCCATTTTTCTTCCCTTCCCCGGGAGCCTGCCCTAACATCCCTCACGGAGTGTCTGCCCTTGACACGTAAGCAGAGGGCGCTTATCTGTGAATATGTGAGAGCATATGTTGGCATCTCACGCATCAGCTCGCAAAATGTCTTCATTTCTCCCCTGCCATCGGCACGCCATTTCCCTCTGGTTCGCATAGAATTTTCATTCTTCCCCAATGGTGATAGATTGATATCCCTTAGTAAAGATGACTAGTTTAGGGGTGCGGAATATGGCAGTGATAATGTGGTAGCATTTTAATTTGGGGTACCTGGGCGGGCAACGAAGGTATTGTTTTGCCATGAATGACAGGTGGATATGTTTATAAGGGTAGTATGGAACTGATGTTTTGGAAAATATAAAATAACGTTTAAAGAAAACATCACGTTAACTAACTTTAACTTAGTCTCTAGACGATGGTCGTATTTGAAAATCATCCTCATTAGTCGTTCAATCTTATGATTGGTTTACTGCAGCCCTATATTCTACCCTGTCCCCTGCTAGCTCCTTTATGTACTACTGAATAGGCTGTGGCGCGTAACCAAGAACAACAACTCAGAGAGTGAAACTCGATTTCCTTGAGGAACTAAAGTGTCGCTCTTCATTTTGTCCTAAAAATTTGGTAAATCGGGCACGTGTGGATTTATGACGTTCTACGGCATCTTCTCAGTTCCATTTTTTACGGACATCTATTGCTCATCTTCATGACCTCAGCCCTATATTCTATAATGTCCCCTGTTAGCTCCTTTATGTACTTCTAGCTCTGTAGCTTTATATCCCGTTGTAGTAGACCCAAGAATTTTCCCATCAATCTTCTCGAAGCACTCTATCAGTCATCTAGTAGTAGTCATCAGTCAGTGCGTATTTGTATGTGTTCATGTCTCATCGACGATGAATATGAGCACAGTTTCAATCTCAACAGAAAAAATATGTGATAGTTGTGTTGACGTTACTTGAAGACTTATACAGGGTGGCGATCGTCAAGGAAAACCTGGAATTGTCCGGGTATTTTGAATTTCTGGAAAAGTCAGGGAATTCTCGTAACAGTCAGGGAGAAACTGGAATAGAAATTCTCGGTATTTCTCTTCCATTACGTTTATCGGCCAGTCTTTCCCGCCCTTTATTTCACCAACTAAAACTAACGTCCGTCGCTGACGTGCATGGAATAAGCATCATCTATTCGTGGAGTATTCAGTTGTGAATCTTAGTTATTTAGTTGTGAATCAGACGCACAATGTATCCCTTTTGTATATCCTTATTGCGATATTTGCCTAGTTGTGTTAAAAATCATGACCACAATGTATTGCGCTCATCACAATGAATCCGAGGCCATAATGTTCGGAAAATTTTACCTCGCGTTTTTTTTTAACTTCGGAAACTCAGGTCGAGAAGTAGCTGGAGCACACTAGCTTATAGTAAATACATGCTTGCAGTTATAAAAACGACGATGATTAGAAAATTTAATTCAGCAGAAAAAAATATTCCAATAATAAGTGGCATTTTTGGCGACCGGTCAGGGATATTGGTAAATCCATCGGGGAAAAGTCAGGGAAAGGTCAGGGAATTTGAAAATTGGATATCAGCAGCCACCCTGTTATAGCTTCATATTAGGTCACCAGCTTAGGTCATGCGCAGGGACGTAAGAAATAATTAGTAAAATATTTATCTTACCTGTTAAGGCCGCTTTACTCGGTACATTTTATTGTACAATCGAATGTATGAACTCTTTCATGGGGAAAATTGTACCGTGTAAAGCGGAAAATTGCATGATTGTCTGAATGACTTAACGGGGAATAGAACGTGCTCTGTTTCCATTCAGTTTCTTGTACATTCTATGATACATTCGTTTGTACAATAAAATGTACCGTGTAAAGCGGCCTTTGGGAGTCCAGTAGATTTTTCCTGAATGATTTTTGCGCATCGGCATTCAACCCTGGAATAAGTATTCACCGACTGTACACAAAAGGCAGCAAGGGGCCTGCAGTTTAATGTCCCTGTAATTCGACTACCAGAATACTGTGATTGAGGTGCTCTCCACAAAATATCGTAGCTGGGATTAAGATTCCTCATTAAAATCTCCGCCGCTGGCGGAATTCGAACTCCCCCCTCCAGTATAAAATCTGAACATTCTTGCGATATTGAGTGGAATTTATGCATGATGCAGAAAGTAAAAAAATGTGCAATTATTCACAGAAATAATTTTTACTGCGACCTAGGTTCCGATATTTTTAAATCATCCTCAGGTGTCAAAAAAAATTTATATCTTCCCACGATAATACCTTAATACAACTATATATAATACTCATTTAGATTAGTAGTATTAAGTCATTACCATATATATATATTATATATAAATACAAATTAATACTACTAATCTATGATATCTTTAGTCTTTCCACGATACATCTCACATGCATCCCGAATAGTTTCCTTTTTTTGTTGATTTGATCATATTCCGAGAAAAAATTCATTAACTTTATTTACTATTGTTCTTATCGCCACAAAATTTACGTTGCTTGCAGTGTATCTTCTGTTTTAAAATCGATCATCAGAGTATTTCATGACTGTATATAAGTAAAATAGCAACACGGTAATTTTCCCTCAACCTTCGAAATAAGTTCTCTTATATTCAAATGTAGTTCCGCGATCCGCTATCCTTCTCCCATTACTATGCAAAACCCCTCGATCCTTGGAGGTTTTACGATAAATAAAACAAGATTTTTGCGAGTCTCTGGTGATGCCACTGGCGTGTAATTCGTGGTAATTGGATCATTCAATACTTATTTTAAAAATTTTAGTTCGTAGAAATAATAGGTAGCCGGAAACCAATTCAATTGGGAATGTGTAATCATTCTTTTTATTTTCTGCCTTGGAATCAGAGTCAAAAAAATTTTGATCCAATTTTTCTACTGAAATTCAAAGAGGATATCTTCTAGCTTATCACAAATCCGATGGATCTTTTGGACTAATGATAAGCCAGATTTTTCCGTTCTTTAGTCTATTTGTTTGTCTTTGTCCCACGACCCTCTTTCAGGAGGCTGCCCTCCTTTTAACTTTTGCCATCTTATTCTCTTCTATGAAGTTTTTGTATTCTCATTCCTTATATATATATATATATATATATATATATATATATATATATATATATATATATATATTTATATATATAATAGGTCTTTATGTTTATAATAAAATTTTCCAGGAGATAGCGTTCTAAATTCAACATTTCCATTAGATTCTTGAGAGTGTACAAAGGGAAGTTATTACTCAATTGAGATTAGAGCACAGAGCTCTAACGCAACTATACCTCTTTGTAGAAGAAAATATTCAGCCCGGATGTGATTATTTCAACTCACGTATGGTATAGGGTTGTATATACATGAGGCTCCGTGAACACTCGGTGAAAGTCCTAGGGTATAACTCGGAGAATATTATAAACATCAATAAAGTTAAACATGATATTGGCATTTATTTATATATATATATATGGTTCAATTTGAGTGAACATATTGAATTTCTATTTATCCCTGATTGGTTGGAAATAAAAGTAAAATCTAGATTTGCAATGGGTGAAAAATTATTCCATTCACCGATACACATGAGCCTGAAACTACGACTCATGAAATGGCTTTTATGATTGGGAAATTAACTGACATGTGAGAGCGGATATTTCTAAAATATTGAGTTGTTAGGCTTTGAAATTGTCAGAAAGCAATATCTTATTTGAAAAAAATACGTTGTATATACAAAACGAGCTGCAAATTTATACTAAAATGCATTGTTGTAGCCAAGTGAGTAGGCTAATGATGTTACACATGTGCGAACTCAATAGAGTCCTATATTATTCTGGAAAATGGAACGCTATCGGGGTACATCGAAGTGTGCAATTTTCTTTTTTTGTATCATTCTATTTTTTAACGTAGGTATAATGGTGTGTACCAGCATGGATAATTTAATACTTCAATTAGCATCATAGAGACCTCGTTGAAAAGGTAGATAAGCTTGTATGATTTTACACTTTCCCGGCGAATTAAATTAGTGTAAATTTCTCGGGCTCGCCACCGGGTAAGATTTTTATAGACAGCCGACGTTTCGGGTTCCGACTCGTCACCCATTCTCAAGGCTAAATAAGTAGATAAGCTTGTTTGTTTGCCGTTAAATAATTTGTTAGTGAGCATCATAATTATTCATCAGGTCAAACCGTGATAAAAAACGTATGTCTATAATGAGATGGAGTTTCGTAGAAATTGGTGTAACTATCGTATTTTTACAGATATTATCTTCTTTACCTTCAGCATTTACGTTGATATTCACGCATTCCTATTTTATCAGAATCGAAAAGCCTTTTTCTACTAAATAACAAAATTAATGGTCATAGCAAGGCGAAGAAACTTCAAAATTTTGCGTTACAGTTGAACCTTTGCAATGGACTTCAAAAATTAAGCGTAGTAAATGGATATCAATAACGGCTTTGAGAAATCATTTGTTGTGCTATAGCTAATGGCCATTAGTTATTTTAAAATCCCCCAGTCCTTTGTGGGGAATAAGAATTTTCAAACGGTTAATTAATGGCGGTAGCGCTCAAATTTCATTATATATTCATTGCTTGATTAATCCGGAAAGAGCAGAGTGAGAGGTAGAGAAACCGTCGTGAAATGCAATTGACTCACGCATAAAGGATAACTTACGGAAAAAAAATTGTCTTTTATATCTTTATTGTCCTGCGTTGCATCCTGTTTGCGACGACAATGCATTATGTTAATAAAATCAAATTCCCTTCGCCGGACTGCCACGGGAGCCATCGGCCTTATCTTTCTGAAATTGGAAATGGAAAGAAGAGAGGAATTGCCTGCAGTCTCTCGCTTCCGTCGGTAAAGGATAGGGGAGGATTTAGTCGCAGAATGCAAACCTTTTATCCGTCGAAAGAGCAGACGGCTCTTCTCTCGGGAAGTAAGTATTTATCCAATTCAAACGGCCAATTCCTCCATCCCCCAGTCCAAACCCCCCTTCCCTTTCCTCAGGCCCCCCGCGGGATGAGTTTTCGCGATCATTAACTGCGAATTTGGATCGGCGATCGATGGATATTCGAGGCACATATATATACACCCTGAGTCTAATTAAGGCGGCTGCCGCTGGCTGGCTCGGATTTAGCGCTCCGTTAACGCTTAAAAGGTTGGCACAAGGAAGGGAAAGGTATTAGGCATTTTTTTTCATTCGAGGCGAAAGCAATAGGAAAAGGGGACTTCTAAAATCCATATCGCCCATCTCCCTCTCGTCTCTCCCGGATATTCTGAAACAAATGCCGTGGAAATGAATGCGTAAAGGTAGGGTTTGGGGGACTGATAATAGGTGGGGTGGATGGCAGATGGTGGAGTAGGAGTTGGTTACGAGTCGAGGCGAGAAAGGAACAGTTGGAGATAAGGAAGTGAGCTGGAGAGAGAATAGATGAAGAAAAAAAAGAGAGATTTTCCCCGAGGAAAATAAGATGCTCGCCCCACTCCTCTACACCATCCCAAAGACCTTTTCGCCAATTAAGACGATTCGATTTTAAGACGGGAGACATGCAAACTAATTACAAAGTTTGACGTCAGCTTCCGTGAACTTCGGTAGTTTTCCACGTGGAGGGTAAAGAATATATTTTTTTTACCCCTTCCCACCCGTTGAGACGGAAAACTCGTTCTTTTACTTGCCCGAGGGAAAACTTAACCCCTTGATGCCCCTTGCAGCCTTGCTGCCTCCTTTTGCAGGGCCGGGCCGCTGTCTTGTCTGTCTGTCCTCTTCCGCCAAACCTACCCAAGTCACCGATCAAGTCGGTGCTTCTCTTCTAGTCGCTGGAGCAGTCGATCGAGTCACTTTTATCTGATTGAGCGAGCGAGGCACGCTGTACTGTTTTGTTTGTAAGAAAACCGTCAAAAGAAGTCCACAGTCTTAATTTTGTACTTCTCTTGCAAGAAAATCACTCAAACAATCTATTAGCACGTGAGAAATATACTTTAATTTTAGAAATTGTGGATACATAACACATCAGAGTATAACTTCGTTTAAGAAACACATATAGTTAAAAAAACACCAGCTTGATCTGTAAAAACGTTTCTCCAAGATAAAATCAGTATAATGCTGTATTATCCGTTTCATAACAGATTAATGTACTTCCAGATGCGGAGTTAGCTTTCGAGATCATATTTATACTCAAAGGTTTCAGGCTATTTCGACTAAGACGAGCTAAAGGGTTTCAGTCTGTCCAATAAACCAACAACAAACAGATCGGTGGTATTTCATCTGCCATAGGTATGTCGTGGGTAATTACAGCTCCTGGGGTCGTGAAGGCAGTAGGCTACAGGAAAAATATAGGTGAGTCTAGGTAATGTACGAAAATGAAAGTACAAACCTTCATATTGTGATATTTGTCGCCAAAACCTGAGGGATAGGTCTCTAGAATTTTATTTCCCATGTTTTGTTTCAATTATATGAATTATAATTATATATTACTATAACTTCTGATGTATCGTGGGAAACACGTACAAAACATATGCGGGAAATGCATATACATACATTAAAGAAACTAGGTTCTGTTAAGCTTAGAATAGGAAGGTTCTCGGATATAAAAGAGAGATGCTACTTCGCTCTGGTTATGCCACACCTCGAATGCGCCACGAGCATGTTGGACTCTGGTTATAAAGATGAAAAAAAAATATATATAATACAACGAAAAGCTGCACGCTTTGGTAAATACTGCTACGTGCGAACATTTATTGTTCACAACTTTATAGGGATTAGGTGGGAGCCTCTAGAGACTCGGAGGCTACACGCTAGGCTTAGCTTCCTTGAGAAATTCAGAACTGGTGTGTTTCAGTGCGACACAGAGAATATTATCATGTCGCCTCACTACATCTTTAGCTCTGACAGAAGCGATGAAACAAGAGAGATTGAATTGGAAGACTTCTTTCAAAGATGTGAAAAAGCATTTTATTTGACTTCAGTTGCCTTTTATTGAATCATTTTATTTAAAAAAATATTTTTATAAACTCCTATAGCAGTACATTCCTCGATGGAAAAACTATGAATTCCATCAGACGGCAAGCTGGTGAAGTAGGTGTTCCGGAAATTTTTTAATAGATGAAATCATTTAAAATCGATAATAAATATTCATGAGTAACCTTGTGTCTTATCATTAGCGTTATCTCTTAGCAAACATGTTTTTATACTGCTACTGATAAACAGATTAATCATCATCAACTGATGAAAGCTGTCCCTTGTCACTGATGCCATCAATCTCTCGGAGGATTTTAGCGAGGATTCTTGTGTCTCCGATTGTAATATAGCCTGTCATGTTTATAGGGCCTTTGTGTGCGACATAATCTCTGTTTTTTTGTGGATGTTTTCTCTTTCTATGCTGAATATAGTTTTCTTTTTAACTGTTTGACTATTGAGACTTTCCTTATTTTTTTTCAAGAAAATCTCCCATTTTGTATATGCAGAGGGCCAGGATCGTGCAAAAAATTCAAAAGGTCACAATATGCCCAAGCACAAGCGTTCTGCATGTATTCCGGATCCTTGATTTGTTTGTAATATATTTCAATGTGTATACTACGAATCCGTATTAAAACAATCCGTGTACTTTCCACTGATAGTTATTAACGTACTACGCGTTTCGCAGCAGAGATACAATTGGGATAGCATCTGCTGGATAATAATCACGCAAGTGATTTTATCCCCAATATTCTACATGTCCTACCAAAAGATTTAAAGATGGATGCATTGGAGAAAATGGAAATTATCAGAGAGTCAAGCAACCTTTGCAACGAGTTTCTTTTTCCGCACCCCTTCCCACTCCTTTCCGAAAAAAATTACCTTTTTCCAAGCCCCTAACGTATGTTCCCCTGCCTTTCCACCTAAAAATGAGTTTATTCTCCAAATCCTCCTCCCCCAGCTGATTGGCGTTGGTTACTATCGTAACTATCAATAAATAACATGTAAACAATTGTACTTGAGGATGCAGCAAGCTGCGAAACGCGTAGTACATGAATTGAACGCGTAGTACATGATTGGTGGAAAAGTACAAGGCTTGTCTTAATATGGATTCAAGTATAAAATACTTCACTAAGTGACGCCTGAGGGTATTAAGTTTATATATACTCCGGCTAGATTTGAGGAAAATATTTCATCATGTAATACATTGTAGCACCTAATTATCATATATATGTGTCCGTTTGTTTACCTGTTTATAATACTGGATAGTAGTTTTCTGTGGAATGTTATATCGTGACATTTTTTCATTAATTAAATGATTCAAAAATATATATTTGTGATTTTGTGGCGCTGCAGAAAAATACAATACAATTTTTCGAAAGTACTTCTATTTCACAAAACTGAAGTCTGACGTGTAATTTTTAAATCAGGATACCGAGAAAATTATTTTTATTTCTTCTTCAGTCACTTCGTAAGAACTGAATTTCAGGGATTAAACGTGTTGCCGTTTCTTTTCAGTGTATATTGATCAACAATGGAATGAGCATCAAGTACGGCCTTATACATCAACCTCATTCCAAGTCAATCCCATCGCCCATTGAAAGTGTATGGTAATGAAACTTGTGACCTTAACCCATTTAAGAAGTTTTCGGCTGACTGCCGTGTGCGCTCTACGATGAGAGGGGGGATACGCTATCCCGTCGCTCCAGAGCTCCTCCCGTCCGAGAATACCCCATAAACGCTCCCCCCCCCCACTCTACCTTTCCTCATTTGCATTTCATGGCCGTCGGAGAGCAGCAACTCCTAAAGGACGCCCCAAGAATGGATAACTGCCGACTACTCAGTAAACCCGAAGGAAGCGTCATCTCCCTAATCGCATTTCATTTTGTACTTCGAGCGTCAATTTTTTTTCTCACCGCCAAATGAAGAGGTGTGTGTACGTACTCTTAGCTCAACGGTTCCGCCGATTTCGTCGCCTGCTCTTAAAAGCGAGGCAGCTGTTACGTCGAGTCCCAGCGAGCCTTGTAGTGTGCGAGGACGCTCCATTGATTCTCGAGAGAAACTGCATCAGCATATATTGCTTGCCTGCACCTCCCCGACCAATCACCGAAGGAGAGGCACCGGCTGGTGGTGCTGGCGGCGAGTAAAGGTTGCTTGACTGCCGCTTTTTTCTCCTTTAACAGTTGGGAGAACTGCATCGTACAAGCGACCTGGATTGTATTAAGGGGATTGATTCGAAAAGTTTTAAAGTATTTTTTCAACATTTGGTAAACTGTTGCACTGAGCATACTCCTAATATTTGCATCTCCTGAATCATGTTATTATGAGGATGAGATATTTATCATGGCAAAATGTAATTATCTTCTTGCCAATGTCCTACGTTTAAAGCTGAAAATTTACTTTTTAAGCCCGTTAATATGCTTACCATGGGTTGGAAAATAGTTTTACATTAAGTAACTTATTGTGATAGAAAAAACGCATATTAGAAAATTTTCATATTATTTTCATGGAAATCAACTGTAATTATTGACTCTATTAGACGGGTCTTAGTTTCCGAGTAAAATTCTTAAAAAATCGCACTCTATAAACAACGGATACTCATTATTCCGCAATTACCTTTGCAATTCAATTTAAAAAGACAAGTACGAGGAAATGAGACGGCCTTAATGAATTGAAGGGATTTCTCATTCGTTTGTAGTTTCCACTTAACTGGCAAAGTCTAAGTGTACTCTCTTGCTCTGATGAAGTGAGCTTTCTACAAATGAATAGATTTTCAAATAACATGGCTAAATCATTTTTAAATTGCTATTTTATCAATGCAATTAACTATTTTTGAAACAGTAAAATGCTTTTTGGGACTTCACATAGAATTTGAAATGATATTAAAAGGGATGACAGAGGAATTTTTCAATTTTTATTTTTTTTACGAATTTTTTGTTAATGAACATGAGATGTTTATAGTGGTAAAAACTTTCATATGCTATGGCTTGTAGATTTGAATAAATGGCTTTTTTGAAACCTGTAATATAGAGCATATACCGAGACTTTCTTTAGTCCGTTTTTGCTTACAAATTTTCGCCAAAACAGCGTTTTGCGTTAGTGCTATCAGTGTACAATATAGAAGAATTTAAAAGGTGTGATATCCACTCTCGTTTTGGCTTCATTTTTTCTCTCGTGACCTGACCGTCTTAAGGTCATCGCTTACTTTCCACTGGAATCCTTATTTTTTTACGACGTGGTCCTGAGAGTGACGCACTTCCACCGCGATGTACCCTTCCTCCCGTTGCTCTGGTCCTTCGCATCTGCTTACGGGCGTCCGGAGGCCGCACCTGGCCCTCAAACCCAAGCTGACGGCTCACTTCTTGTCTTCGGTTCTCGTGGGGACGGACCTTCCCTTTCCTTTTTCCCTACTATCTCCACCCAACCGACTCCATCTATAAAGAGAGGGCGTGATAGCGGCCCTCCCATACTTCCGGCGGTGGCCCGTCGAGACGCTGTGGGCAATACCACGGTGTTTTATTAAATGCCCATCGTTGAAGCATTCCATCTACATTATTTTGTGACGCTATCATTTACAATCCTACGTCCTCCTCTTGGCCCAATCTGTTCTTGTGTACTCTCTTAAAACTGCCTAAACCTTATACTTATATTGGAAAACCTGTGTGTCACGACCATTCATCTAAGTTAAATTCGATGGTTTCGGGCTTAAATTTGTGAAAATCCATTATGAAATCAATAATGAAAATTACTTAGTAACTTTTCACAGGTATTTTATTTGTGCGACCGGTCTCATTGCATAGGCAAACATCTTCAGGTGTTGATGAAGATGTTGCCTCTTCCACCTGAAGATACTGCCTATGCAACGAAACCGGTCGTACAAATAAAAATATCTGTGAAAAGTAACTAAGTCATTTTCATTATTGATTTCATCTAAGTTGATAAGAATAGATGAGAGCTGGGTACACTTCTGTCTTTTGTTTTTTTCTATTTTTAACTGTAACAGCTTTCAATGATATAGCTGCTTTATCGTATAGAAACACTATTTACCTTTAATAAATCGCAGTTTTTGGTAGAAAACTACGATAAATAAAGTTTTTAAAAAATGTTTCCTAAAGCAATACACGTGTACCATCATGCGGGGCAAGTTGGTGCACTGGCCGTTGCAAGTTCGTTCACTTATACAACGGCTCTTAGGACCAATAAATAGAAATTTTGCAATGGCACAAAGTCGTTAATTAGCCTACAATAATATGAAAGCACCGGAACGTGGTCATCATCGCCATCACTGGTACTGTTCAACCACAGAACAACTTGTTTCCTTAAATCCAGAATTCGTGAGCCTATTTTCTCATTTTATATATCAAATCCAAATCACTATATTAAATCAGTACCATTAAAAACCTTTATTACGCTTAATTGCTAGCTAATATTTTATCTATAACAAGGAATATTATTTAGAGTATAGTGTATCCTACGACGGGGCCAGTTCCTAACAAACTATGCAGTGTATGTGTTAACCCCATCACCATATTTTTCATCTAACCTGACATAACGTGGTCCATTTTTAATTCACAGTAAATTTGAACGTATCAAACTGTGGCCAATTGATTGCTCTTAAAATATTTACGATATTGAGTACCCAATTTAAGTCAGTTAACTCTAGATAAACAAGGAAGTAGGATGGAATAGTATTACTATCCGGCACAAAAAACAAAACATGTTTCCAATACTAATCTCGCCTCAGTGTTGATGTTATACTCCACACACCTAACACTTATTGCCTGCCCTAGTGAAAATAATGACAATTTTAATAAAAATTAAGGTTAATTATTACCAAATCAATCCCTTTAAAAATTCAGGTAAAACTTCATTACATATGGCGTAATTTTGTGGGTCTCATTCATTGTTAAACTAAAATGGATGGCCTATTGTACCCATTTCAATTTAATTTTGTACACAATAGGTGAAGTTGTACTTCGACAGAAACTATAGCCTGATATATTAAATGGCCCAATTAAAATTATCCGGTTATCGTTTACGGCGTGGTTGGCCTAGTTTTTACCCAAACTTAAAGTTAGCACAGAGTTTTGTTTTTAAATTTATATCCGACTGACGGTAAGTGGATGTAAGCATCATTGATGGTAGTAAGAATTAACTTTGATTTCCTTCTCGAGGAATATGTTTAATTAATATACACTTTTCCTATGTAAGTTTAATGGCTTCCTGTCTTTTGTGATCGCTTTTTCAAAAAATCTGGATTTTATTTCTCTTCTTACCAGCTACCAGCTACTGAAACAAATAATCTTCAATGCATAATCCTTGGAATTTCAACTCATGAGAAAATCTGAAGTGGAAAATGTGATGAATGGATTTGCAGTGATAATCTTCAATGCCTACTTCTTGTGAAATCTAAAGTGAATAATGTAATAAATGTCTCTGCATTCCCTTCATCCTCAAATTTCAATCCGTGAGAAATTTGAAGAGAATAATGTGATGAATTAGAGATAATGTTTGGGATTATTTTACTTAATGAAAGTTTTGTTGCAGTAAATTGTATAGCCTGTGAAGTTATTTTGTCTTCGGGACATGTTGTTGTCACGGGCGCCAGACCTAATGCGGCCTCTCGTAGTCTTCAAAGGAAAGAAAAGTGAGAAGCCGTTCGATGGGAAAGACTCCTGCTTCTTCCGCTCGGTCGCATCTTCGGAGGAAGACGGGGAGGCTGACGGAGGATCTTGATAGATCATATCCTTAGGATCGCCAACTCGGCCCTCCTCCCGTGACATGTCAAACACTGGGTCCTCATCCGCCGACCGCCTGAAAGCCTTTCTCGTCCCCTTCTCCGAGAGGGAAGACTTCCCTTTTCGCCTCGCCGCTTATGTTTCTTCGCGTGGCATACAATCCACTCCACTTTGCGCATTTATACGTATATCCCTTACGTCGACTTCTTTCCTTCCGCCACTTCGGGATATTGCGTGAGGGAAAAAGTTGAAGGCGCCGGAGAAATGGAAGTAGGTGGTCCTTCGTGGTCTTCCTCGGTCCCACGTGTCTTGCTTGCGCATGAATCCTCGCGAAATTTGAAGGGTTTAGGACCAAGGGAAGAACTCTGAGGTATTCCCGGGATCCTAAACAAAAAAATCTTTCCTCAGAGTTCTTCCGACTTTCTTGGCCAGCATTGGCCAGTGTTTTTATTCCTGAGGATTTCCAAATTTACCAGAGTTTAAAATAAAATCAGGGCTTTTGTCATCCAGATTCAGAGACAATGAATTGGCAGGCTACATTTATATATGCTCTCATTAGGCGCTTTCATTTACGCAAGTACATGATGATTATATTCGAGCTTTATTGTAATATCTAGTATATATGGCTTGATTTTTTCATTCTATGATTCGCATGGTAATCATAAAGGAAAGGATGGTTTAGATGGCTATGCAAAAAGTTTTACGCAAAATCCTAATTACACTTGGAAACTTTTTACTCTAAATTTGTGTAATGATTCGTGAATGACGAGTTCTTATTATCCTCCAATTTGAATTTTACCTTCTGGAATTAAATGTTCAAGTTATGCAGACTTTAATAGGCTTCTTTAATGGAATTCGTGGCATGTGTAATCCATTTTTTCTGGGCGAAAATAAAAACATCTTCGTGTTGCATGCCTGAGATAATCGTAGTGACATTAAAACAGTTGATATTTATTGCCTGCGCATTATTTTTTGTGACACCTTGTACAGTCGTCTAATTTTAAGCTGCGTTGCTACTCTTTTATAGCAAACTTGTTTTATTGTTAATCTGTTTTTGTAAGTTTGCTTAAGTAAAAACTCGAGAAAGTGGGTTGGTGTAAGATTTCCGTTGGGGAATTGATATTCCTTAGCCTAATAAAATCCCCTGGGCTAAATCTTTCATCGGTATTTGCTCCATCCAAAGGTTGGTTGACTGCAGCCCTCTACCCTTTCTTATCTAAGGCGTTCCCTTACCTCCTGGTATCTCTGTGTATGTACTGTTTCCTTTGTATTTTTGTCCATGAACTTATTCCTGTGTCTTCCTATGGGGATTTTTCCGTTCTTTTTACCTTCAATTATGTCCTTTACGATACCATTGTGCCTCAGGGTGTGTCCAATCTATCTTGTTCTTATCTAAGATGAAGTAAGATTTAGATAAAAGCTAAATCATACTTAATCTTGTTCCTATCTAAATATTTGTTGGAGCGTTGATGGAGGGAAGTTTTCACTTTTAGTTGGATGAATTTGGCTCGTGAGTTCAGTGGGAGGATAGTATTTTAACTCACTCTGTCGAATGAAGTTAAAAATAGCATCAGAGTCATCATTGAGAGATCTCATTCACCAATCCCAGTCTCTGTAATGTTGCTATTAATTCGCCCTCATTCCAAGCTCGTAACTTCTACACCCCGTTTCCTCCCTTTTAAGGGTTCCAATCTCCTGAACTCCCCGGAAAATTCTCCTAAGTCTCGAAGCAAGTGAGGTGGTCGAGAATCAATTGACCTCATTTTTGACCCTGTTAAGAGAATTTTAATTGCATAAATTCATCATATCCTCTTTTTTTCCTAATATTTTTATTAGCATTTTAATGACCTTCCGTGAGATTGGAAAAGAAAAAAAGTTATATCTTCTCAAAAGTCCCAGTTCAAGTAGAGTACGTCGTATAGGGGTGGGGGAGGGAATTTTTGAGGTAGGGGTACAAAGAGAGTTAAGAGAGTGAGGCTTGAAGCGGCGTCACACTGAGGCGACTCATCTTTTTTGTCCACTTCACAGGGAGGAGTCAGACTGGGGCCAGCACTCGCAACGACGCCCGCACTTGCACCCTCTGGGGATCTTCAAGATCTGAATCCTTGCCCATCCGTGTGCATCTTTGGGTGAGTAATTGCATTTGAATTTCATATCCAGTTCGTCTGACGTCCGCCAGCCGACGTTCCCTCGCTCGAGTCTCCGCCGCGCAAAAGGAAATCCTTAAGCGTCCGCGGAGAAATCGCCCCGCTCGTCTTTTTGGCGTGGATTGCTTCGTTTGAGTTGGCCCTTTGAATCGCTTTTGGTCCAAGAAACGTCCGCGGGAAACCCATGGGAACAAGTGGGTAATCCCACCCGCTCCTTCATTGCTTGCGTTCTTTTTTCCCAGAGTTCCTTGCTCTTGAGTTCTCGCCAAAGATCACCTTACTCAGACTTCGAGTTACAGTTCCAACTGTGAGAAAATTTACACCAAATCAACGCCATTTTATAATAGCGTCAAATTTAACAGCATTCTTGTTTTTGGTTGCGTGACTGATCTTTAAATCCGAAAAATCCGCGCGCATATTCGGCAAACATTTTAATATTTACTATTGAATCTTTAAGAAGCTGTTTTGATCACATTTTATAATGTATCCAGTAGTTTTTCGGCCATAAGCGCGTTGTATAATAGATTTACCGATATCTTATAATTATAACACATCTATGCTGATATCATTAGTCATTTTACTTCCATTGTAACTTAAGTAATGAAGTTTATTCGACATATTTTACTCATAAAGGTATAGGGAGAGTTTCTTTTTTTCCACTGTTCATTGTATCTTTAATAACGTAAGGATAGGAAATCAAGACAAGAATCTTTTTTTTATATTTTATTTTATCATTCTAGTTTTTCTCCATCAGTATTAGATTAAAACTCAGTTGATCCACTGATAATGCTTCCAATTGATCTCTAATCGGAATATTAGCATCCTTTGTGTAGAATGAGTTGCGTAAAAAAGATGAAATTACGGATTTCATGGGTTAACTTTATTTCGCCTTGATAGAGCTTCTATCAGCGTACAAATGTTGAAAGTGGTACCAGATTTAGGAGAGTAGATATCAATGAATTAGAGGAATCAAATGTTTAATGATTTCCTGATCATAAGAGGTCGCTAGGTAGTTATTCAGTATGGAGGATAAAAATGTCAGTTACCTACAAGTCCCTAAATGTTGTGGAAAAATAGGTCAAAATTGGTAGGCAATTATGCACATAGAAGTGCAAATGGGTCAAAAATACGCCGCAGATATATTTAACAAGCATTCAACAGTTTATATAAGCCAAAATACTAAACCTATGTTTAACAACGTCATTTATTTCAAATGAGCTTGGTTTTTCGGCAGTATATATTTGAAAACTATTGAACTTGGCCTCAATTATTTGCTTAGAGGGACTGTAGAATTGGTTTGGTTCTGTTGATTAATTGTTAGAAGTGTGATTGTCATATTTTATACGGTATGCATTACTCTCATAATATTCTATAAAGATTCCTTCATCCTATACTTATCTCTGTTGATTTGATTATTGACTAAGAAAAAAATTCTAAAATGACTGAAATACTATGTTAACGAAGCATGAATGTAAACCACCTATGCACCATTAATTTAACTATTTCGTCCTACGGCCCACATAAACGGTGATAACCCAGCAGACGCAAAACAAGGAATAATTTTGTCTGATTTTGATCCAGGGCTTCCAGCTTACCGTTATTTGGTCTCTCGGCAATTGAGTAATGCTTGGGATAAAGGTCTTTGGGTTGCAGAAGGGCGTTACTCAGTTAAAATAGCGGTCTATTCGCTATTTTTGCCAGGAATAAGTGCTATTATCGGGATAAATACGGGTATTAACATTTATTATTTTCCAATGTGATCATATATTTTATCTAATTGATGGCTTTCATAAATAGGAACTGAAAACTTATGATCTTCTATGTTTCGTATACTAATTATAACGCAACTTATCTCGAATGGTTATTATTATACAGTGAAACCTGCCTCGCCATCCACCTCTATTTAGCGGTCTCTTATCTAATCGGCCGATTTTGTCGGGGGCGGAATGAATGAAGCGTTGTTAATGCTCCCTCCCTTCAGCGGTCATCTCCTTGAGCTGCAATCAAGTCATGGTGGTGGCCGCATAATACAGGCCTGTCTATAATTCAGTGTCTGTAATTCAGTATCTGACAGTCAGTAATTTAACAGCGTTTCACTGCACATTACAATAGAACAATATCTTTGTACAGCATGTAAATGATGACTGCAAATAAAATTTTGTACGCGTTAAAAATAACTGTTGCCGTCGGCGCAATGAATATACTCATCACTTCCACCGTTTATCACTCATATACTTCCAAGCTGTTCTCTCCCCATCTCAAACCCGTTTACTCCCGCCCTCCCGCCTCCATCCGTTGAGCAAAGGTTACATAAGAGATTTTATACCTCTGTTACCTTGGATGTTACTCTTTAGCCGAAAGCGATTGGAGCAATAAAAAAGCTATCACTCTATAACTATAAAAATAACAATAGGTCACGCAAGTCATCAGTGGAGATGACTATCAGCGTTGCACGCGTTGAGTATAACAAAACTGTTTCCTTTCCTCCTTCTTTAATGCTAGTTGCCTCATCCATGCATAAATCTTCATTTTGATGCCCTTGACAATGTATACTATGCTTGACGTATCCCATCCTTGATCTTCTTCGTTTATTATTCTATTTCTTTCTCATTCCATCGCTAAAACGTGGCTGTTTTGTCTCAGATATGATTCACTAAAGTTTCAGACCCCTGTTTTTGGAAATATCTGTCAGCCAACCCAATGACAATTTTTTTTATGTTTTTCCAAATTTCTACCCAAAACTAGAGCAGTGCGAATGCTTCGAAATCGATTCGAATCGACACGAATCAGGCTTAATTCGATTCGATTAGCCTGCGAAACCGAATGATTATAAATATTCGAATTTGTCTCAGATATAATTCACTAACTCAAAAGTTTTAGACCCATGTTTTTGGAGATATATGGCAGCCAATTCAATGATAATTTTTGTAAGTTTTGCAAAGTTTCTACCAAGGACGATCGATACTGTGGAATGATTGACATCGTGAAGGACGTCTGGTCCAATGTGAACATGTGGCAATTAAGTTTGCCCTTCTCCCTCATTGTCCTTCGTTTAATCTACGTATTGCCACCAGCAGAGGGAATTGATATAATTAAATAATTCACATAACTTCCCATTTACATAATATTCGACCTTGAAATTCTTACAGTCATTCTCTGAAAACAAAATTCAACAATGCGTTGAAATCCTTTGTTTGCTCTATTTATTTCTCATCCCATCGCTAATACGTGGCTGTTTTGTCTAAATATTATTCACTAACTTAAAAGTTTCAGACTCCTGTTTTTAGAAATATATCTCAGCCTACGCAATGAAAATTTTTGTAAGTTTTTCCAAGTTTCTACCCAGAACGATCGGTACTGTGGAATTATCGACATCGTGAAGGACGTCTGATCCAATATGAACATGCGGCCATTAAGTTTGTCCTTCTCCCTCATTGTCCTTTGTTTAATCTACGAATTGCCACCAGCAGAGTGAAGTGATATAATTAAATAATTCACATAACGTCCCATTTACATTATATTCGACCCTGGGATTCTTCCAGTCATTCTCTGAAAACAAAATCCAACTATGCGTTGAAATCCAATGTTCGCTCTGTAAAATTCAGTGCTCTTGAGTCGTTGCACTTGTTTTTGGTGAAATATGTAATGGGAATCCCAGCTCAAGTGACGAAATTTGTTGCACGTTTGTATTCAAGTGGCGTGGTGCTAGAGAAAATATATTATTTCCTATTTTCCTCCCTCCCCCCCTCCTCCGCCCATTCCCATCATCCCATTCTGCGCGTTCCTCTTTCCCATTCTGATGTTCCTCGCTCTCATTTCCCGTCCACTCTCATATCTCCCGAAGCGAGTAATACCCTTCCCTTCCTCCCGCCGCCCGGAACAGGAGAAACATCGCCCCAGACGGGTGTGCTGCTTCTCTGAACTGCTTCAGACTACGGGCTCTCACGACAAGCGCAGCGTTCTCCGAATATTAATACTCTTCCTTTCCCGCTCTCATCTCTCCCCCTTCCACCCACCCTTCCTTGCCCAACCCTTCTCCCAGACTCAATAAGTCTCGCTTTTTGCGTTTCATCTCCATTTCTACTGTGGATTAAGAAAGGGAGTAGACGGCGTCTTGACGCTCCACAGAGAAGCCAATTTTTTTTCGAAAAATGATATGCCTAGCATGGCTACCACGCGCAATTAATGCATAAATTTCATCCGTTACTTGTATGTATATTTCAAGTCAAAGACGCAAAATGCTGTTTCGACCATTTTTTTAATCCACTCTTTTTCCGCCCCAGTGGACGCCGAGGACAATGCCTCGTCTTAGCTATAGTCACCGCAAGGTTTTATTAGTGCCGCAGTCAATGTAAGAATGTGCCTATTTACTTCCAATTCATGAAGTATCTAAGACGATTGATTATTTATTGGACTTCCCTGATCCTATACACGACATGTTTGATCTCCTGAACTATGTTCCTCCTGTGTACCCCTGTTTGGACGCCACAATATAATTATCAGAGAAAAACAGTTTTTCAGAATCTAAATAAATACCGTAAATCGGGGATATTTCGCGACAGCGTGTTCAAGTTTTTGACATATATATGCAACACAACACTATATTATGTTTTCCGGGCTCTCAGAATTGGTTAAGGTGGAAAATATTTTGGCAGCGTGTTCCCAGATGTTTCTGATATTTCGCTGGTAACTCTTGGAAATACGTGCATACATTAAATCTGGTGACTCCGGGAAATACATCCAAAATTCTGTTACGCTTTTATGCGCTCTGAGTGATTTTTAGGAAAGTGTGGAAATTTTGTGTTGGTGAACGAAATATAGAGCAGCTTTGAATTTCCAATTGAATTTTTTGAATACATTATTCATTTTGATAATTAAGTGAAAGGAGTGTTTAGGTTCGAAATTATTGTTGCATTTTTCAACAATATATGTGTGATTTGGATTAAGTGTGGTTTTACATCGTGATACCATAAGTGTTTGCTACTAAGTCACCCCATGATATCTCCTCATCCTTAATTTTACTTTAGGATTAAGAATGCCCAGAATAAATGGATAGAAACATTGCATCGCTGCCATATTACAACTTTTCATACTATCCAGCGCTGTGAGGGCCAAAAAAACTCTTGTCGGAAGATCAGGCATCTGGTTTTTTTTAATGTGAAAGTGATGCAGAGTCTTTTGTGTGTGAAAAATTAGATTTTCATGATGAAAAGATATAACTTGGTTAATCCCACACTAATTTATGGATGGATTCCACATAACACACATTAAGAGTGAACACCACTGGTGATTCGTCTCAGAACATCCCTATTATCAAGGAATTAAGTCCTCAAACGATTAAGTGCGCTTCCGCTACTTATTGAGCTCATTATTCCAATCCATAAGTTATGAAGCCATGTATGAAACCAATTAATCTATCGAATTCGTGATGAAAACATACAACTTTGTTAATTCCACACTAATTTATTAAAGGAAAACCAACCCAGATTTCAGCAACTGAGTGCCATTTACAAGTTACAACTGACTTGAGTGGTTGAGTAAATATATACACTAAAGGTGGAGGGAGAGGGAGGAAAAGAGGGGAGAGGAGAATGGGGGGGCGTGGAGGTATACCTGGTAGAGGTGACGTAAAGTCGGCGGAAAGGAAGTAGTACAATTGGGTGAAAACTGAGTAACTTATAGCAGTAACCTAGTTGTATCTTTTCATCATGAATATCAAAAACTTCCACTAAGTAAAGCCTGAAACAGTTTCGTTTGTAAGAATTAGATTGTTGTGAAACAGACTTTAAATCAGAAGTCGGCGTCATTCTTCCGATCACAGAAGGAAATAAAATAGTATGGGTATATGTGTTTTGTAGTTTTGTGGGTAAATATTATCCAGGAATGATCACCAAAAATGGTATCCGAGATACTTCAGTGAATATGATGGAGAAAACAGGCAGACACTGGAGATGGCTTAATGAGAGGAATTTAATCCAGCACCAAGACACAGAAATTGTGTATAGAAAGACAAGAATTGGAGAGCAGTATGTTCCCGAGACAAAGAGAGAAATGAAGCCCAAAATCTGTCGAAATTATATAACATTTGTACATCCATATCTAAGTCCAACTTTGTAACACATGTCACAGTATTAACTATGATGAAGAAAAAACGATTGTCACAAAGTTGTACTATAAGCAGGGGTAACGTTGTGACAGTGAGCGAGTGAAATATTATTTGTCCAAATGATGAATAATTATAGTACTTATCGGTAATTAAAAAATAAGTGGTGATTTTGATTAATAATATTTAATTTTGTAAAATACCCATATATTCACATAGGAACATTGTAAATGTCTCTCTGCCTCTTTGACTTCGTCAAAATCCTCAAGATCAAGCAAAATGGCCCGTCATTAGGCAGTTTAGAGCCTTTTGTCATAACGCCATTTCAAAGGGATTTTTCGTAAAATTCAAATTTTAAATCCAAATTTTTTCCTTTGGCATTTTAACTGGAACTCTCCTTACTCACGCTTTTCACTCAAAGTGATTTCTGACATAGCAGGATAATGGAACTCCGAGAACAGCCCACGTTCGGGAATTGTGGAAATTATGAAACTCAAAGAGCCTTAGTATTTGAGGTCAGTCATTTCTACATTATAATCTCCACCATAGCCTACGGGTTAACAAAGCAGTAGGTGCATCTAATTTCATTTTCGTTGTTTTGTTTACTCATGGAACCTTTCTTAACACGCATTGTCCAGTCAGGGACATCGTCCTGAAGAGGCGACGACTAAAGCGAGGTTATTCGTAACGCTCGTTTACGTGTTGTGGACTGTCATCATCACTAGTCATCAATCCGGAGATTGTTTCGCAAAAGTCTTCCACTCCTAACAGCAAACTGCTTCATTCTTACATAATTTTTAACTTTGAGATCCTTCATCACTTGGCTGATATATTCCATTCTTGGTCTTCCTGTGCCGTCCTTCCCATTTATTCATCCTTTGATTTTTATGCTCATTAAATCCTTGTATCGTAAAACGTGCCCTTTAAATTTGTTTCTTATTCTTTAACCATATTTCGTTATTTTCCTCTTCCATCCAGCTCTTAGTATTTCTTCTTTCTTAGTCATTTTCTCTGTTCGTTTCATTCTCAGTGTAATTCGGTCACACAAAATACATCCCTCACTTTTGTCAGTCTCACTTGATGGTATTCCATCATTAAAAATTTTAAGATGTCAACTTTTACTAAAACCAAGATGATGTGAATGCACATCGAAACCTGGGTCGTTGTTTAATAAATCGAGTGGTTTTAGTAAAAGATGACATCTTAAAATTTTTAAAAATACATCCCCTCCAGTGCTTCAAATCTCTTTTGGTCTTCAGCTGTTATTTCCCAAGTTTTGCTGATTGGTAAAAGAATACTTGATGTGCATATACCTATAAACTCAAGCCTACACGAGAGATACCGCAATTGAGACAGCGATGCCCATGTTGCGGTATTTTCCAATATGATATTATAAAATCGTGACTAATCCCAAAAATTAATTAAATATTACGTGTTTCGTTGGAATAATAAGATGAAATTTAAGCATGAAGTTATATTGGCTCTACAAATGCGTGAGGTGATGGTGTGGACCTTGAAATATTTTCGCAGAGCATGTTTCGTGACTGAAATATGTTTGAAAACTGATACAGTACCCAACTGTTATGGTGCCCAACAAAATACTCTGTCTTGGCCTATCAACCTCGGCCATAAAACAGACTTATTGATGATGAATTAAAAACGAATGGTTGAGTTCTAAGTTTCATACATCTCCGCTCTGAGTTAAAACCCCTCATAATGAACATTTGCAACCCAGCTAACCCGAAAGGTCGTCTCATCAGTAATCGGTCCGAATTCACGTTAAAGTCAAAGCAATTTCCCTGAAAAGACTCATTGGACTTAATCTTTCCTTATTTTCCCAAAACCCCGGGATCAAGTATGTCACTCAACAAATTTCCTTCATCCACCGCACGACGTTTGTCTTTTGGCCAACTTCAGCACCCTTCCTGTCTCATATCCTCTCCACCCCCTTGACGTCTACCATAAAGGCGTAGCATTACTCAATTTTGTTTCTTAATTTATTATGTGACCCATATTTCTCACTTGAGGTATGATTTTTCTGTGGTAGCGGATCCGACTATAAGTGAATATCAGCTCCAGTTGATTATTCTATCTCGGAAACTGTGGATGCCATCCGCTTGGTGATATATGCTATTCCTTCTGTCCTTATCTCTATTATTACTATTTTTAAGAGCTCAACTGGAGTTAAGTTGCGTCTTGTTGCTTGGACTGTTAAATTAGAAAAGAGCTAATTAATATTGATCCCGTTTCCGATTATTTTACGAGAAAAAGTTTTGATTTCATTACTCATGATTTTATGATATTGAAGGTTTATTTTATTTATTTATTTATTACATTTATATTGCAATAAGACACTGTCTGGTGGCAATATGACATTAGTTTAGTTGTAAATAATAATGTCAACATTTATAAAAAATACGTATACCTACATAAAACATCAACCACTCCTCTCATTTTATATGAGTAACATTTTTAAAAATATTTACATTCCTTGGTAATGGATTTGTGAGTTCTTTTGGTAATTGATTCTATTTGAAGACCCCGCGATTTAAGGAGTATTTGAGAGCATTCGTTTCACGCGGGTGATCATTTTTCCCCGCAAAATTTGGTGGTTCCAGCCTCTTCTCCAATTCCAACCAGGCTGAATTTTTTGCAAAACAATTAAACATTCCCAACAACCTATTTTTTCCCTTCTATCTTGCAATGGACTCCACCCCAATTCCACTAACATGCTGCTAACACTATCTGTATTTATATGTCTCCCCAAAACGTACATTGCTGCCTTCCTTTGGACCTTTTCCAAGCTCATTGCCCTTCCCTTATCATGGAGATGTGGATCCCTGACATTCATGGCATACTCAAGTATGGTACTATTAACGGTAGTAAAATATTCCTTTCTTTTAAAATTATTATTAAAATTAAATTTAAAAAAAGTCTTTCACCTCTTTCGGACATTTGTGTATGTTCCTCATCACGTGGTGAAGTTTGGTATAAGTTTATGCTGTATTTTGATCTGCTTGTATTTTTGTAAGTTTTCTTAAATTCCTTTTTAGAGATCCATTTCAAAATGGATCCATTTCAAAATGACTATGGTTTCAGCACCTAGTGCCATTATCAAGGGGCCTTGATAATGGTGCTAGGTGCTGAAACCATGGTCGGCAAAGATTAAAAATTCTGTGTGGAAAGTTACAATTGTTTTTCATTTTTTTTTTTTGCTTGCCGGACGATTCTGTTGGCCCGAATGTCCCTGGAATCCCGATAGGCTGCTGAGCCTGTCACCAGGTTTTCCAGGGACCGGACCAACAGAACTTGACACACATCCATGCCCTGTGTGGTGAAAATCCCACCCAGGCGGGACTCGAACCCGCGACCCTCGGTTTAGCAGGCGAGGACTTTACCCCGCCGCCACCGGGGACGGAAATGGATTTTTATCGCTTCCACGAAGTTGAGCCTGATACGCTTTTATATATCCTTTTTAGAGATTTAATCCTCCCATTATAGGATACGGGACCAGGATTTTTTCCGTATCTTATGCGGAATGAATTTTTCCATCCCTTTGAATATTAAATTTTTAAACGTTTTTCACATATCCTCTACACATGTTCCATTCCCAGCCCATTCATGAAATCTTTCCCTGAGAAGGTTTATAAAACTCTCCATATCCTCCCTCTTATCCTGCCAGACAACATCTCTCGTTTCGGTACTTGTGACCTTTTGTAACCTCAACTCCAGGGTAGACTCCAAGGTTCAAGGTAGACGGCGTCGTGGTCACTAATTCCTGCGGTTATTTCTGCATTTACAAAGAGGGCAAGAGGCCTAAACAGGGCTACATCTAGCACGTTTTTCCCTCTCGTGGGTTCTTTGACGGCTTGAAAAAATCCACCTTCGCGATCGAGGATATTTACTAGCTCCTGAGCCTTTCCCCCACCCATTGTTTCCCCGGCCCATTGAACTTGTGGGAGGTTTGAACTTCCTGCAACAATAGTGTTTTCCTTTCCAAATTTTTCCGACAATATTGTCTTAAGAGTTTCTAATAGTGTGAAGTCGTCATCCGGTTTTCTGTATGCAGCAACAACGTTTAGGCTTTTCTTGCGCTCTAAATCTCTCACTTTCGCACACATTGTTTCGCATTCCTCTCGTACCCATTTGAGAGAACTGTGAAGACCGTCTCGTACACATATAAATAAGTATACCCCCTCCTCTGGAAATTTGATCTCTTCTATAAACAACTCATCTACATCTATGTCATACCCTGCAAGCCACCCAAAGGGTGTGTGGCAGGGGGTGCTTCCACACCAGGCATGCATGAATGATACGGTAGAACACCGAAATTACATTGAAACCCGCGTACCACACATGCAAAGCGCCAATTAAAAATCTAATAACCAAGAAACATTCTATCGTCAATCGTTCCGACATGCAAGGGATACAAAGACTACTACTGCATATTCCAAATATCATGCATAAATAAGAACATCCATATTTACATCATGCATAAATAAGAACGTAGAGAATATAATGAGAAAGATTTACTGTCAGCCTATTGTCAAAATTCGAACTATTCATGACGACGATCACAGCTGTTATGGTCCCGAATGGTACGCGGAAAAAATGACATTTTATACCTATCGGTTCTACAATCTAGCTCTCTAATTTTATTGGCGCGATCTAATCTGCCGTAGTACGAGGGGGTTAATAGTATGTTTTTTACGTCGTCAGAGAAATGGTTTTCCTGAAATTTAGTTAGGAGGTGTAGCCTATAATTTAATCTACGCTGTGATAGCGATTCCCATCCTAATTCTTCTAACAGTCCAGACACATTAGCCAACTTATCGTAGCATCGTTTCACAAACCTAGCTCATCTTCGCTGCACGTGATCAACCTCTGATATCAACCCCGCTTCGTATACATCCCATACACTAACAGCATATTCCAGATGAGGCCTAACGATTGAAAAATAACAACGTTCTTTCACTTTCTCATCACATTTTCCGAGTACTCTCTTGATAAAGCCTAGCTTCCTGTATGCTTGACCGCATATTTCCCGAATATGTTTTCCCCAAGATAAGTCGTGAGTAATTGTGACCCCTAAGTACTTGACAGACTCGGCGTGAATAATTTCCGTATTATTAATTCTGTAAGCCCTACCTGGAATATTTTTCTTTTTCCAATAGCTGACTGCTACGCACTTTTTTATGTTTAGTTCCAACTAGATGGGTAGGAAATATTTCGTTTGAGAATATATCAGGGTGGAGCCATGACTCAGTACTTATTACCAGGTCAGGATTGCAAGAATCTAAGAGGGTGGAAAATTCCTCCCTTTGAGCAAACTTGGGCAATGGACCAGAAGAACTCTCAAAACCATGCCTTTTTTGTTGCTACAAATCATCTGCCTTTCACCGTCGCCGTTATGTGGCACTGTTGTCTCACTTCTCATTTGTTTTTGTCTCAATGGTAGTCTCGCTTCTCATTTTGTCTTCTCTGTCTCCTCTTTCCCTCCTCCCACACTTTACTCCCACCGCGACACTAGGACAGCTTTTTTCTTCACTATGGCACTCTTTAGGTTTTGCTCACCCGTCCCTACCCCGTCCATCGCTGGTTATCTCGATTAGTTTCCCGACAACACTGGATTCATTACATCTTTTAGCAAATTTCCAAACTTATGCGAACCCTTTCTATGTAAATGCAGTCCATATCTTCCCAAGTCTCTTTCATTTAGCCAGCAGTTTGGGTCAACAAATAATAGACCCTGTATAAAACACACAATTAGTCTCTTCGTTAATGTTTATGACTTTCCTCACACTTACTTCTCTCCTCCATATAATACCAGCATCTTTCAACAGCTTAATTCATGAACCACAACTACATACGTTATCAGTGTCAATGGAGTAAGATGGAACGACTTTGATTGATCAGAGTAACTTATAGAAAATAACATGATTAGACGTTATTCTGTGAAAATAAATTAAAAGTAAACGTATATTTTCTCTCAAATTACAATAGAGGAGGTGAGCTAAGACCTATTTTGGGCACTAAAATCGTCCATGGCGTTGAAATGAGAGGAATAAATGTCTGATTATGAAACGTGATAGACTAATGGACTCATCGCGAACTATGGTAGCTTAAAACGCCTCGCCGTAATTATTAGAAATATGCGGAATGAAGAGGCATGTCGCTAAAAACGGAGAAATATATATTACTATTAGCATAACATGGCGAAATTTCCACCTTTTGATTGATGGATCATTTTTTCCTTGCGCTATAAGTTATATTTTTTAAAAGACCCCTCACTATTCCATGCTCATCAAACGTTTTGGTCATTTTAAGGCCCATTCTCACTCATGTTCGCACCCGCGTGCGAGGCTCCATTGGATCGCTTGCAGAATTTGAATTGTACTTCAGTCAGCCAGACTTCACCCCGCGAAACAGTTTTTTCAAACTCCCCCTACCATACTTTATGGGGGATGAATTAATATGTGGACAGCGAGAGTGGAAGTTCGAACCATTCTTTCTAGGCGGGCCAGAACACGCCGCGCTGTGGGCACCAGTCCCTTGTCACCCCCTACCCCGCCCTACATCTTCCGCCATCTGTCGCACATTTTTACCCTCTGAAACCCCCCCCCCCCCCAGTATTCCCTGAGAGTGGACTACCTACCACCTTGTTTCATCTCCTCTCCACCCCTATGACGTGCACCCTAATGGCGTAACATATTCCCATCCGACTACATTTAATATTCAGTTATGGAAAAATGATTCATCCCTCACGGTTTTCGCTGGCTCCGCGCGTAAAAAAATTTTCACCCAGATTAATAGCAGCACTTTCACCGTATCTGCGTACTAATTATTGTTACGAGGGGGCTGAGCGTAATGTGATGGCTTGCGAAAGGAATTCTCTACAAGCTGAATTTCCAGGACACATGCTTTACCATGTGACGCATTCCAAATTCATTCACTAATTGCGGACTCATTCAATGGATGTCATATTACAAATTGCCACTGCTCGAGCTATTATACCCTCTTGCGGCCGTGCTGTTAATGCACTGGCGTTGTTTCAACGCGCTAAGCGTACTTCAAGAGACTTATATCCAAGAATAATAACTTCATTGCTCTACAACTCCCTCCTAGGTTTTGCATTTCAAAAATTTGCCTCGCTTTTTCCAAGGCTTTGTAAACTGTGTTGAAGGAGTATCTAGAGGCAGTCCCTCGATTTCATACTTAATTTTCTCAAATTCCCATCATTATAACTCTTATATAAATATTCTTCAGTGATGATAGAAGGGTTATTATCTCCTCATTGCACTTTACGTTTGCATAGAGTAATTTGGGATGATAAATTTAAATTTGGCGTGAGATCTATTGAAGGTGAAGAAAATACCCCGCGAATAATGAAGCAAACTGGAAATTTTGCACATTACTCAAAGCGTGCTGATTGCTTAGCTTATCTTAATCAGTATGTCTCATGTGTTGAAAGCATTTATTGGACATATTTCGTTTCACCTCAAACGGCGCTCTTAATTGCTCCACATTGATTTCGATCAAAGTTATCTTCGCGATCATTGCTCAGAATAACCTTAAGAGTTTTATTTAAGTATTAAAATTTTTGGTTCGACGTCCTAACAAAATACGCAGCAAGGATTCAAATCTGAAATAGAGAAGAAACCGAACTGGGCAGCCTGAGTGGTTTAAAAATTATTAATGTCCTATACTAAAAGACTTCAGAAGACTAGCCGTGGCACTGATTGGCAGACGAAAGGTGCATTGATGTATAAGAAGCAAGGGAAAAGATTACCTCGTGCCCTAATTTCAGAACATGTCTGGAAAATTTAAGTTACTCATAGTAAAGGGCAACACTATCCTTTTTTAACTTCATCATTTCCTGAAAGTTCATGAGTTATAGCCGATATTGGCCTTAAGCCGATAAGTCAAGCTCTGACTCGCTTTAGTATCTTTAAGCCTACCTCTTTACATCTTAGCTCAACATCATCAGTTAAAAATCTAGAATATTATGTGAACTGGAATATAAGGAATAAGGCTGGGGAAACAGAACTTTGGGGTTATATTTATGTTTCCATCAACGAACAATAGCTACCAGAATGGAGACATAGCATACCGGATTTGATGATGGAAGTAGCATATCTCTGTAAATGTATTCACTACATCCATCAGCACTTCATGCGCAGAGTTCATTTATTGAAAGGTTTCAGTATCGCATGCCGTGATTTCTTTACTGTTTAAAAAGTTACACCTCTTGAAAAGGCATGTATCATAGTGCTCGCGGTAAAGAAAAACTCTCTAACCGTAAAATAATAACCCTTAACCTCGATAAGACTCCAAGGATGCAAAGTAAATGGATTCTCTAAAGGCTCCTTACCATCCTTCTTCTGTCACCAGTGTGCCTTTTAAATTTTTTTACAATTCAGACTATTAAAATATAAACGCGATGGAAGGAGTGAAATATGTCCTTTCTCGGCATTGTCATTCGTAGAGCAGAGAAAGTGTTCGGCATTCATTCATGAGTAGGTACTCCTGTTGAAATATTCCTTCTTCAACGAAAAGGTCGCACCAGGCCCTGCACCCTCTCCCCTTCCTCAATAGTCCTCCCCTTTCTCCCCTCTACGTGTTTTCGTCCCCGCTCCACGTTTGACGTCACCGGCGCTCCCCCCACTGCCCCCTCACTGCCGCCCCGCCCAAAAGTTTTTACTTTCATCTTTTGGATTATGTATGGTGTTTCTCGAGCGTCGACCCAAAACTCAAGGGGCTATACGGGTTGGGATTTTCTGCATCTTTTTCGCACGGCCTTGAGATCTTAACCCCTCAGTCAACGGGCAATTGCCGTTAAAACATTTTATCAGACGCGTGAATCAGTTAAAACGCAAGTGCCCACTTGTGCTTTGACGTACCTATGTACAGAGGGTTCAATTCAATTTTGAGTCTCGTTTTGGGTTATACCATATATTTATATTAAGGATGAGTCAAATCCAAATGTCGATTCTCGATCCTGCCCTGGAACAGGTCGACAGAGCCCTGGGGCAGGGGCAGAGGGGGCCATCGGGCCTCATCTGCCCCAGGTTAAATAAAACAAAAGTCAAAGGCAAAGTCGATGCCACCGAATCTCAGGATTGGATTCGGTGTAGGAAATCGATCGCCTAAAGTCGATTCTGATTCCATCGATTCCAGATATATGAATATTCCAATCAAATTTCATTTATCACGTCATATTTGTCTCAGTAATTTTGGGTTTAGGCTATCAATTTGTACTTTTTTTCTACCTCAATAAGCTGAGGATATATTTGCTATTTGTTAATAAGTATACTTTTTGAGCGACTCAATTGTCTTTGTTATTTTATTTCAGCCAATACTTGAATTTAAATAATAGTCGTACGCTACTGGTATATCAATATCCAAACTTTTATTAGGATTAAGAATCGATGGAATCGGAATCGAGAAACGGGAATCGATTTGAAAGAATCGGAATCGGAAAAAAGTGGAATCGACTCATCCCTAATTTATATGAGTAACATTTTAACTCAATTTTTACAGACACTTCCATTTTCTCAAGATGACGTGTTAGCAGGAAATCATCGACATTGTTTCCTGCTTGACGCTTTTCTGTATTCACAATTCTTTCACTTGTCGCCGAAAATATCCAACGGTTTTTATTTCAATGCATATTAAAAAAAGATAAAAATCCCATTTGCATCTGGATATGAAAAATTCCTCACATTAGTTAACCGTTGTAGAGTTTATTTTGTTATCTTTTGAGTAAAATAAATGCCTTTAATGTTGTGCGTTTACAAGCCCCAGTGGCCCAGTTCTGTTTAACTGCTTTAAAAAGGCATTGCTGTTGGGTCACTAAAGATCCTATTGATTTAAAATGGTTGAATTCCGCTCCTGCTCAGGTAATCTCTCAAAAAAGTCGACTTGCCTTATATTCTATAATTGGTATTTGGATCCAAGAATTCAGTTATCTACCGTGAAATGAACGAAGAGGCGGACTTTGAAGCTCTGTCATCGGACCTTAACAACGTTCATTCGTGGTGCCAGGAGTCGGGGTTAGAATTAAATATCAGCATATGCACCACGGTCCACTTCCTGCGAAAGTCATCACAAAAATGCCATCTTATACTCTAGGTGGAGTAAACATAAAATCTTCAGATACAGTAAAATATCTTGGAATTACCTTAACTTCTGATATATCGCGGGGATTACACATATAAACTATATGTGGCGAAGCATTAAAGAAACTAGGTTTTGTTAAACGTATAATAGGAAGGCATTGAGATGAAAAAGTCAAAGAGATAAGCTACTTCGCTCTGGTTAGGCCACACCTCGAATACGCTGCGAGCATTTGGGACCCTGGGTAACTATATTTAACCAAAAAAATTAATAAAATACAAAGGAAATCAGTGCGCTTCATTAAAAACTGCTACGAGTGTACATATAGTGTCTCTCAACTTTTCGAGGGATTAAGGTGGGGGCCCCTAGAGACTCGGAGGCTACACGCTAGGCTTAGGCTGCTTGAGATATTCAGAACTGGTGTGTTTCAGGGCGACATAGAGAATATTATCATGAGTCCTCACTACATCTCTAGGTCTGACAGACGCGATAAAATAAGAGAGATACACTGCCGAACAGATAGGTACAAGAACTCGTTTTTTCCGCGAACAATAAGCGACCACAATAAAAAACTGAGCTCCTCCAAATACACTCTCATAGGACATGTCACCATTTTACTTCCAAAACTTTTACACCTTTACACGGCTGGTGACCTAATACCCCCTGCCACATCCATGCGGCGGCTCGCGGGGTATTATGCAGATGTAGATGTAATCATTGTACCAATTCCTGTTTTTAGTTATCTTGATGAAGTTTGATTCTTACGTCGGATTCGATAAATCCGTACAAACGGTACGATTTTTGGCTGTGAAGTAAGCAATCCTTTCAAAAGGACTCAATCCCAAATCATATCACTTAAATGGATTGGAGAGATTCTCTAAATTTGCACACAAAAGCCAAAATACGATTAAAATCCTACCCCTCCAGAGGAACAAAGTTGTTGCGTTCAACTGTCCGCACTGTTGTCGACGGCAACTTTCACGAGCCAACGTTCGACCTTGCATATCCAGTGTACGAGCCATCGATTTGCTTGGGAATGGAGATTCAAGCTGTTAAAACGGTCGTTTTCCGAAAACGCCATATGCGGTGCGAAGCCGTGAAGTGTGCGACAGGAGTCTGATGCGTATAAGATTGGACAATGGTCAGGACTCGCCCAATGATTGACGACACACTGTTCGACGACTCGCTGATGCGATTTTACATCGCTCTCCGGGAGATTCGCTCATTCCCGGAACTCAGGGTCGCGTTTGTTGAACGTTGGATTTTAATGGCAGTACATGACACTTTCACGATTGATATCACACTGACAATACGTGACTCTGACACGATGTGGAAAAATTTAAGCGAAGCTTGATGGATAATGGAGTCACCATCACTACAGGTTGTTGCCTTAACCTAAATTCCTGATTAGAATTCGAAAGCGTTGCTGAACGTCGGCGGTTATATAAAAACAAGCGGCTGTATATATTATAGATTCACGCTATCCAAAAATCGCAATAGTAAGTCCTCCACACTTCCTTTTCCCTCAAGGCCGCCTTTAAGTTCTTCTTCTCTTCCACCCTCGCATTTGCAAGATCCATCGCATGCTGCAACTTCCCAACTCCTCCTCGTAACTCCTCCAGCAACATTTGATACCTTCCGAGAATTCATTCAGTGACTTTGTTTTATCCCCTTCCTATCTCTCCATCTTCATTCTTCAATTATTCTCTCTCACGGCCACTCGCCGTTTTGTATGCCTTCTACTCCTTCGCTTGTGCATTCCCATTCGCTACGACATCTTCCGCTTTTCTCTAATCATGCCTGTTCCTCTTCTGCTTATTTAATCTGTCCTTCTTATGGTCCTCCGTGTTCCACCTCGATACTCTCAACATTCCGTTCGAAATCTAAGATTTCGGAGTATATTTCGAAATACCTATCCAATAGACCAAAGTTTTTTTCTTATCTTATATGTACCTTCTCAATTTTTATTTGGTTATTCATTGACACCTATTCAAACTCAATAGTCTCTGTGACTGAAAGACGACATTCTCTGATTGTCTTCACTATGGTTACTAATAATCAAATACGATCCTCGTCCATAGATATTGTTAAAATATCAACCATTTACATCCACATCATACCCTGCAAGAGGCCGCTTAGGCATGTTCAGGATGTGACACCAGATATGAATAGTGGAGATAACAAGAAGGTCGAGAAGACGGAATTTAGTTGAATGCTGAAATCTTATTATCTCGCTATTTTTAATTATGTCTGGCGAGGTATGCTGGCATGTCATGGTGTACCTGATATAGTGCACACAAAAATTCCCAGTTGATATTACCAAGTATTATTTCCTTAATTTCTCGCTGTTTTTGTTTTAGTCATTAGGGAATAAGAAAGTTTTGTACCTATCAGTTCAGCAGTTCTCATGTTGCCACCTCTAACCGATGGTGTGATATCATGAGAATATCATCTGTAACACTTTGAACCGTCTCTGATGGGGACTTTTCAAATCATCTTAGACAATCGTGCAGCCTTCTAGTCAATAATGGTTCGTATCCCAGTCTCCGTGATTCCTATCCGCTATTTTCCTATCTGCTGTGATGCCTTATGATGCTCGTAGACGTTTTTAACTGTATGAGGCTTTCCTTTATGCATACTTCGTAAAACAAATTAAAACTTCATGTGTGGATTGACTATTTCTAAGTGAGCAGTCTTCAATGGGGGGGAGGTAGTAAATAAATATATGCCTTAATACGAGGATATACGATGCTGATATAATCGGAGCAAATTATAGAAAATTCAGAGAGGGTGGAATTACAGATTATATGTTTCATGACAGACATAATGGCAGCTGCAGGAGAGAAAGTCCTTGGTCGACGATGAAAGCGTTAAATTATCAAAAACCGAAAAGCAATGACTCAGGGTACAGAGTATGAGGTGATGAGGAGGAAAATCATGAGAGAAAAATTGAGTATTTGGCAAACGGAAGTGCTTCGAAAGTCGAATACGAATTGCATTAGTTTCCCTAGAACTCCCAAAAACTTATCAGTCTTCTGTCATTCTGTAACTTCGGTAATTTTTCTGTACGGATGCACGGAAAAGCGAAGCAAAGAATTGGCAGAAGTAATACGAAAATGATTTCCATCGTTCCTGCAATTGCATTACGACAGCGAAAATTCAGATTGGCGCTGCCTTCCCTCTCGGTACCAGCAGTTGAGTTTCGCACGTGTGAAATTGATGGAGCATTTGGATCACGAATCTCGTTCCGAACTCATTAAATCACGGTTGTTGGATGAACGATCTCCGTATGTTTTGAAATCACTGGGTGCTACGCATTTTAAGTAATCGAAAACGGGCCGCGTTAGTGCGGCGATGATAATTTGGAATCGTTTCGCGAAGTCGGGAGGCAAAATCGCGTCCCGGTGGAGTTTAAATAAACTGCGTCTCGCCGTCGACGGGTAGGTTCCTTCAAACTGTAAACAGAAATCTTAGGGCTCCGGCGGCGCAACTCCGCATAATTAGATAAAACGTGGCCAGGTATCGGTCCAGGATTTTGAGAGGCTGTAGGTAGGCATGGGATGTCTTCGAAAATTTTGTCTCTCACACCGGCATGGAATTAATGAACGCGCCCGGCTTCGAAAATTGCGGGCAACGGACGGAAGCGTAGCTCTGGGAAGTCGTTTTCCGTTATGAGTTCGCGAAACTTGCTCGGTTCCATATTAAGGAACTGCATAACAAGTCAAGGATTTCGGAGAGGGTGGTGGTAGAGTCTCAGGGCTCGAATGAAGCGATAGCGCAGCGCTTGCAACGCTATATTATCAAGTCATTAAATAACTGCGTTCGGGGAAATATGTTTCGCGTCGCGTTTTGCTACTTTCCTTCGACAAGTTACCCATCCACAGAGATTAGTTGAGATTATTTATGATCGCGCACCCTCCCATGACTTCGTATGGGCCCAGAGACTTGCCGGGCAGAGAGTTGACTTCCACCACGTTTTTTTGTCCGAGTTTGTCGAATCTACCTCGCGTAGTGGAAAATCGAAGCCAAATTTTTCTGAAGCTACGAATATTTTTTCCGTTACATTGAATTTAGTAATGATTATACGGCAATTATTTTGATAATTGTACTGCCTAAAAATGATAAAATTCTGTATCTAGTCAGATAATCTGCTATTTTGCAAATAAGACTTGTAATTAGTCGGGATATTTTACCATTGAGGCTCAAGTCAAAATGCCCCTCAAAATTTGACAAATGTACAGTCTTCAAACTATGGTGTATTGTTTTATTGGTGATTATCCTTGTATGTTTGTATATTTGCATTGCAACGAGTTTCAAAACATACGTATGATTTTCGTATTTTTAGTTTTTATGATTTACATAGTGGATATATGAGGTTTTTCCTCTGCCATTGTTTTTATCTTTTCCCTTCTCTCAGCGCTTCCCATTTCGGGTTGGTCAAAATTCTTTAGCATTTCCTATCCCCCCTTCATGAAATTCTGTCTTTAGGTTAGTATGCTTCATGTGTGTCTTCATACCGTCTAACTTACTGATAATTTTTCCGTCTCTTAGTTTTTCAAGGGAGCGCCACGATCTTCATCATTCCATAGAGGCAGTCAAGATTTCTTTTCCTTTGATAACATTTTACACATGAACACTCTTCCTAAGATTCACATTTAACTCATTATGTTCACGGCCTACCCATTGAAGAGCAATATAGCTATGATATAATTTTCATTGTACTATTACTAAATCCGTCAATGGAATCGTGGTGTCAAAATTATTCACTATTTATTTTTGAATTTCAAATACACATAGCTAAAACAATTGAAAACAGAATACGTTAAACATAACTTTTGGATGACTTCCACCGCAAATGTTCACCTGAAAACAACCCTTTGCCGACTACTTGAGAGGCTTCCCGGTTTGTCTGCGCGATGATCAATTGTGGATAATGGAATTGTCCCTTCTTAGGCAAGGTTTAAAATCGCACATTTGCTTTGCACCGGAAGACGCTCGCTACAACGCGAGACACATGGTTGAATTACGTGATACCACGAAGAGAATCTGGGAATGGCAGAAGTTTTCGATCAATGAGATGCATTTCTGTCGAAAACGGGGTCGTCTTTTATTCGTGTTGTTTTTTGAAATATCAAATTTTATTTCTATGAGCAAAACATTTTATTGATATGCATGAGACTTGAAAGTTTCCAAACTTGGAACTGGAGGATAGTGCTAAAGATAAAAGGGACGGATAAAATAAAAATGGTTGTGATTACCAAAGAGAGCCTTATGGAGCATTATAGGTACAGTAATGAAGAGCCAGATGGATTGAACACGCCCTGAGGCACAATGAGTTTGTGGAGAACTTAATTGAAGGAAATATATTGGGAAAAGTCCCCAGAGGGAGACATAGGAACAAGTTCATGGGACAATTAAAGAGGTGAATCCTTCGGAAAAGCTACCATTAAGGAACCTTACTTTAGATAGGAAAGGGTGGAGGGCTGTAGTTAACCAGTCAACGGCAAATAATGATGAAGTATCAGAAAAGGGTTAAGGAATAAGTTATCAATCCGTGCCAAATCCATAGGATAGGATCTTTCTGGGTTCAAATAGATTTGTGGGTGCCACCGTCCAGATGGCTTTTTAAAGGGTTTATTTTTCATCTTAGGTTAAGGAAAAATTTAGAACATTTTTTTTCAGGTCGAGTGGAAGACGGGAGGAGTCCAAGGGAGGAAGACAGCGCTGCGAGGTTTGGAAAGACGGAAAATTTAGGACGTGAGGAAGATCGATGTTTCGAGCCGGTCGAGGTTGAAACACGGGGTTGAAGCAGAAGACATGAGGTCATTAGTGCGGAAGAACATATATCCTCCTCATCCTTCTGCGGTAACATTTCACACCATATCTGGTTCGAAGGTATTGCAGAATGTGATTTCAGAGGTTTACTGTGTGAATGCACACAGGGTATGTTCCTGATTTCATTGAAATAGACCTTACCTCTGAAAGTCTGAAAGAAATGAATGTGTAATTTGCCTGCGTGCGATATCCTCACATTACAAATGGATGCACTACGTCTTTAAGTGTGAAAACAAGCAAGTCGCCAGTTCAATGCGCTGTCAATGATAGAAATAAGATGTGCCTTTCAGTATAACCGATCCGTTAGAGAAGGCAAATTGCATCTGTGTCGATTTTTAACTCCGTGCTCACCGTTTGGCTTTCTACTAGGAAAAGACAGTGAACGTTTACGTTTTGCTTTGTGAATTATAAAATTTACTTTCTTCCAATCATTGCATGAACAAATGACGTGATACGCGGTCTCGCGTACGGGTGCAAACATATATAGTAGTATACAGGATTGATGATATAACTGGTTAACACACCTGACCTACAAACAATGGGATCCGTTAAGTCAAGACTTTGATTTTATAAGCGGTCCTTTGAAGTTACAAAAATTGAACCTGTTAGCTTTTCCCGATTTACTGATCGTTCCAGTTTTCCTAAGGACTCAGGGCGCACTGATTCGGAACTACTACAGATTTCAAATGCTTTTTGGCATAATTATTGCATGCCATCGACCTAAATAGATGTGCCATCACCTGTTATCATGCCTGCTATTCAATGTGTATTATTATTTTTTAAGTGAACAGTTGGCCTATGCGCAATATAAAAGTTATGGCATAAATTAAGAAAATGGTTAATGAATGGTGAATTAACGAAATTAGAAAATTATAATCCCTTATAAATATGTGCTATACTTATAAATCTGTGATACTTAAGTAATCACTTATGCATTTATTGTACATATATAACCACTATAGTCTGTTATACTTTTGGCAAAGATTTTTTTTATTTTTTTTCCTTTTTTCCTTATTTTCGCTTTACAAGTTTCGTAACATTTTCAATATATTGATCCTTTTTTTTTTGGTCTTACATTTAAACATGTATAAATTATAAGATAACTATTCTACTGCGTTTGTAACATGCCGCTTTGTGTGAATATTATGGAACCTTCTGACAAGCCATATGGCTTTGATGGACCAAGAATTCCTATATGGCATTTAATTCATTTAATATTGACGAAGAATGAATCTTTATAGGGTTTTTAATGAGTCCGATTTTTTGTATACAGGGATACTATTTCTTCTAGAGAAGCCTTTGGTATCACAGGGAGTACACTGATTCTCAGAGGTGATATCCTTCCTCAGCAATCAATCCGGCCCGACTGGGCCGATTTGATTGATAGTTGTTGCCATCACTCTTTAGGAGCTTTTATTTTTCATTTTCGAGCTATTTCACCTACTCTGTGATTTTTGACTAATGCGACCGAAAAATTGTTCTTTTTTAATCGGGACGGAAAGCTAATATTGATTTCGAGTATTCGTTGGAAAAACTCCGGTCCTGTTGTAAGTACTGCCAGTCCCAAGGGAGATGAATTCCATTCTGGCACCGGCGCCCCCCCCCCCTCCCTCCATGGCACGGTTCCCCCAAACCACCCGTCGTCTCAGCGGCCACCCGGCGCCACCTGGCGCTCCCTCATCAAAACACGCTCAAGGGGGGTTCTCCGAGTTGGATGGAGAACCACGGGAGTGCGGGAGAGGAGAAAGTTTGGGGGGGGGGGGGGTGTCCCTCCTTTTCGGCGGTGGGGGTTGACCCCACCATCCCCGTCCCGACAAAACGCTCTCCAAAAACCCTCGATAGATGGCGTGGTGGCGAAACTCCTTTTACCTTACCCATATCTCCTTCTATCCCTTTTGAAGTCTCAACAGCTCCCGAATGACCGGAGGTGTTCTTGCCACGGTAAATGTAGCAATGGATTGACGTATGTTGTCCACAATACTTTTCGCAAGAGAAGTTCACTACCACCCTGACTATTATATCGTCCTCGAAAATAAGTTTACCCTTGATCTACATATATACATCAGAAATTTTGAATATCTTCAACATAAACGGGGTGATTCTCTGCTAAAAAGTTGCATGACTCAATTCATCGATTTATGTCTTAACGGTATAACTAATCGTTTGCCTCTGAATTATCTGTACACTGGACCGTGAGTATCTCCCGGTGATTTTAATTAAAATCATGTTTACCGACCCGAATGATACATCTTCGATGACTGAGCGGAAACCTGAATGAGGCGGTTCAACACTCTCGTAATAAGTTTTTCATGTTGGATTAAAAGTTTAATCCCATTTTATCACCTGCTAGCGGTTTCACCCGGTTGATGTTCATAGCTTTTGCAAATTTGAACCATTGGCAGTTCACTGTGTGAAATTGAACCTAGGCAGTAACAAATAAATAGACTTCGTGTAAGGAATCCATACCATATCTGGAACTACAACCGGTGTTCAGCCCATATTATTCTTCAGCACTTAGGGCCATATTGTCAGTCTCTCCTCCTAATCTCTCCTTCAGGAAGGCGGCCTCCTATTGGGAGGTCGATATTATGATCAAGAGATCGACCTTAACGAAGGTCGCCTTCACCTTCCAATAGAAGGAGGGATTGTTGTCGTTCACAGACTGATCCGTTCCGAGATCCGCTCAGTTCATCAAACAAAGACGCAGCGTTACTAACATAACAGTCAACAATTTTCATTGTGGAGCGAAATCACTGAAACGAGGAAGTTTAGCTGGTATGCTTTTTCGTAAAATATATTAATATAATTGAAGATTAGAACCAACTCTGTTACTTTGTCGACCAACGGAAAGTACTGGGTGAAGCTGCAAGATGAATTCAATGGAAACGGGAACATGAACGAGGTAATTATACATTAGTTTATTGGTCTGGCATATTGGTGATGATGTATTTGTGATTGCATTGGCTATGAAGTACCGTTGTATGTAATGTGCTACATGTTAATCAAAGTAGTTAGCATTACATTAGAAGAATATCTCGACGGTGAATTGTTTTCTCTTGTCCGACGAGTGGTGTATCGTGGGATATTAATATACGGTTAGAGTACGCGATCGCGTACATGTCAAACCTAATGACCTTATCGCGATATCATAAATACAGGCATTTTATATTAACAACTGTGCTTTACATAGCCAATGCATATAAAAAATCCAAACCGCTGATTACTCTCCAATCACTCTTTCTAGAGTTCTATGGTGCTACTGTATATCAAGGCTGTCCCGAGTTCTTCATTGATGTCCTTTGGATTTCCTTTCGTCCGAATGTTCTTCCCATGAGTTCCGGAGAAGTCTCCAGTTAATTTACCTTGCATTGTATTCTCACTGAATTGTTGGAGTGCCGTTCTTGTTTTGAACTTTGTGAACATCATTATACCTGTGATTCTACAAGAAAATTCTAATTTCTGCGAATAAAATTTAATTTGTCCCGATATGTTTCCCTTTCATTTGATGCTACGGCTATTTAAGAACTTTGTTCCAGGTACAATAGCACCGTTAATAAAGAGCCTGCTTCGATGCTTACTGGTTGCGGAAACATGATGCTGCAAGTTATGATGACCTGCAGGTAATTAGATTTGTGATCCATTACTTTCTAGCGAATAGTGCCTTAAAAGAATGTTCATGATAAATTAATTGATGTAGGTATGATTTTCCGGAACAGTAAATGACAGTGGTTCAACTTATTAGTGCGTGAATATTGAAATCTTACCATTTTGCAACCGCTATTAGCTCCACTCGCCAATGTCGTTCGCATTTTCATAGGATGTTGTTTCAATAAATGCAGTTTTAACTATTTTAACACTTTATTAGTTTGGCAATAAAAATATGAATTACATCAGGAGGTATCACTTCAGCCTTCGTAGATCCAATTGAAATTGGTAAGGAGTTATTTCAATCAACATAGCCAAATAATGATAGAACATATATGCACTGACATGTTTATGAAGACAATTCATGGTTTCATACCACCAACACCGTGATTTTCTGCGCCCAATGCACATCGTCAACTGTTATTAGTCAGCGTTGGCAATCTGTAAACAAAATAATCATGTATTTAATACAAAGATAATCTTGAAAAGTCACTTTATTGAAATTAAATACTATGAACAAGTCATTACGTAGAATGAACTTAGGGTACTATGATAAGCTAATAGAAACTATCTTTTACTGGAAAACAGTGATATTTAGGTATTCGTTCTCGCGATTTGGTTAGCACTTTTGCAGAATAATTCATAGGACGTCATTATCTAATTTGAAATCATGCGAATCAATCATATTTTAATCAATACATCAAATATTTACGTGAAGTTTGGCACAAAACACTGTCACGGTCGGATTATAAAAATAAAGCAAAATGTCAAAAACTTGTTGGCAGTATTAGCGTTTGATAACATTCGTACACAGCGTAGAGGTCACATTATATTCATGTCATCATTAATTTTTCTCGATAATATTGAAAGTGAAAAAAGTTTCTCCTACCTGAGAGCCGCTGGAAGCGGAAAAACCACAGGGCTGTCCATGTCTTCATGATCGGTGGCGTACATAATACGTCTATTGCTGTTTGCTAGCGACAACATTAGCATACGTATATCAGTAATTGTCACTTGTAAAACCTGGTCACAGGCCTAAAAAATATATCGGAAGATGATTCCACCACATTCTACCATCTATCAAGCGCTGCAACGGTATAAAATCATGGAAATTGTTGCAAATATATTCCAATAAATCATCGAGATGGTCGTCTGGTACTTCCAGTCCGCGGCCATTTGTAAACAATTAGGAGGAGACCTTCTAATAGAAGCATTGGCCATGGTAACCTTCGATTAGAAGGCCTCCTTCGACTCCTAATAGGAGGAGAGGAGAGTCTCTTGAACTGAAATCTCTCCTTAAGGAGAGTTAGGAGGTGAAGGTCGCCTTCAAGGAGAATCTGACGATACGGGCCTTAGTCTCACTTATATTATCGGCTCCTTGTATAGGTCCCTGATTTCCTTATTATACTTTCCTCAGCATTCTCTTTCTTCTTATGTTGACCGGTAGATATTCCTAAATATCTTGTTCTTATGCATGATAGAATTTTTCTCCTCCTTCCTCTTCAGTCTCCATTCCTTGGGTCCGTAGAAAAGTACAGGGAAAATTATTGCTTTTCACAATCTAATTTTTGTTTTGTGTGACAGGAATTTCGAATATAAGGTTCACGTAAGCATTTGCTAGATTTCATCTATTTCGTATGTCTGGCTCTTACTCTGAACATTCCATATAATGAATTCTAATTATTTAAAAATGACTCAAAGAGGGACATTTCTGAAAGTGAAGGAAGAGAAATTCAACAAAAGAAGAGAGACCATAAAAACCTAATTCCAAGTTTAGGAAGACAATATTTAAAAATGACCTAAGATCCATAATTCATTCATCTTGCACATATCTATCCCGCCTTACTGACAAATTTTCAGTTAACTGACCTTCAATTCCAACTATTCTCTTTAATTTAAACATTTCCTTATCTTATCCGCCTTCGATTTTCACACAAAGCACTGTTTTTCAAAATTCTCTTCCCCTGTACCCCATTTTTTAGGCGTGAGCAAATATGTTCAACAGCTGAAATCGCGGAAAGATTTTGACAGTAATAATTTTGTAATGAGAGGCAATATCGGCCGCTAGCATAATAAATGTGTCACGATTATAATTTCACCATAACTTGGTATTTTACTGGCTGATTGGTAGGATTTTGTCCAGTCCCTGCTCGATTGTTGGGACATATACTCACTTTCTTGTTCTGTTGGCTCCTACTTACTCGCCATCAGGAAGTGTACCAGTCGCCTTGAGAATAAATAGAAAGTGTGGAAGCATATCAGGAACCTTAGTAAAGCATTAGGATTATACAAAATGCATCACCTTAATATTATCTTTCTCTCTTGTAACTTGATTTTCATTCGGTGCTCTCACTTCTTAAGAAATTCTATGTGTACCTTGTTGAACCTGTCTGAACTTTATGATTCTCGGAGAAAATACCTCGAACATTTTTAGTACCTAGAATAATTCCATTCTCTTATGTATCATGTAACTCACTCCTATTTTTTACTTTAGGGCGAGGCAAACAACCACTGTCTGATAAACATTATCCACTCCTTTATTTTTTTAATGAGTTCAGGTAATCATTTGAAGGCATTTTATTCTGATAGAAAATGCTTCCCACATTCTGCTACAATTTTTATTTTCTCTTTTGTAACCAATGCTTAAAAATAAAACTTGAACGATGTATTTTTCACACTATTTGGAATACCAAACCCTACCGGTTTCGACACTCTCGCGTCATTACCCTTGAAAATGACATGAGAGTGTCGAAACTAGTAGGGTTTGGTATTCCAAATAAAGTGTGAAAAATACATCGTTCAAGTTTTATTTTATCATGGCACTTTTTCACGAAGTATCGCCTGACTCGATCCAACTTACACAATGCTTAAAACACAAAAATTCATCCGATTCTATTGGAGCGGAAATCCAAAATGTACATAAAAATAAGCTTCCTCGTTAAAATCCAAATGTTATTTATTTTAGCTTTCAATAATTTAAATTTTATAAGAACAAATATTCATTGATATTCCCCATCTTTCCTTTTGCCGCATTTTCATTTTTCGATAGTACAGTAGATTCCGGTTTATTGGGCCACCGGTTATTTGGGGCGGCCGCTTAATTGGGGTAAGTGTTGAAGAACAGAGCCCAATGGAAGAATACCCCTGTGTTTTAGCCGCTTTATAAGGACAGCGTGCCGCTTTATAGGGCCATGATTCGGAAACATTGACTCTACACTCGCAAGGATATGCAAATTTTTTCATATCAGGATACGGTTATTTTACATTCTACTTCTTTCGTTTAACTTTATTTACCATGTGGGTACCTATTCCTACCCCTTAAGCTCTTATACCAGCCCGTAGGGGATCCGGATTCCGTTTCCGGACTACGTGGCTTCATCCAGTTTAGTGTCGATTTTTTAGGGGAGTGCACTCTGGAGGCGGTGATTGGGCTGTAGGCGATGGGTCAAGAGAAAAGTGTATATTACGTATATTCGTACATACACGTATTCTTATCTAATAAAAGGAGCATTGTTCTTTAATGGGACATCGTAAAAGGCATCCCTCCAGCTTCACCTAAGGCTGAGAGAAATATATCAAACAAGACATAGAATTCCTGAAAAATGTTCAAATCATTTTCGCTCATTTATAAAACCAACTAATAATTTAATAAACTTTTTTCTCTATAAACCTTATTTAGTCATCTTTCTTTCTAATTTTTTTATGCATACTTACGGGATAATTCACTTAATTTGGGCAGCCGCTTAATTGGGGCAATGTGCGCTGGTCGCGACGTGTCCCAATTAACCGGAAGATACTGTACTTTGAAGTGAAATATTTTCAAGAAATTTTAAATTCTCATTCAAAAATATTTAATTCAGTCTTTCTTTGAGCGCATCCACGGCCTCGATATCTTTGTCCAATTTTTAAAGGATGGTAGGAATGAAGGATCTCTCAGGTGTGTTAACAGAACGAGACGATCAGAATAGCTAATGAGTCGAAAGAGCGCAGCAGTAGGTTCTCTCCCAAAAGCTGCCTGACTCGAACGCTTTAAGTCGTGAGGGAATAGGATTTTTGTATCGGTAGCCTAATTGCTTACTTCCCTCTTCAAAGATCCGGGTTCGTTTTCTGTCGCAGGGAGCTGAATTTGCATAATGAAACGGTAGTGCTAAGTGGAAAGGTGATTAAACGAGTGACCCTTACGAGATAGAGAAGCATGGCATTAAGAGCATACCTAGAGCCAATACGCATGCGCGCACTGCATTTCATTCCACCCTACTTCCCGCTCATTAATCGCTCTAGGGTTATACCTCGTAATTATTCTCCTTTTCCAGCGTAAATGGAGCAGGCTACTCCAGCCGTCTCCCGCTTAAGCTATTACTGCAGTGCAGTCATCAACAGGGGGTAGATTGTTCGCCGCATCCTAGGGAGACGTCAAAGTTCGTTAGGGGGATTAGCTAAGGCTCAACATTGCTCAGCAACGTTGCAAGGAAAAATTCCGTGAGAATATACGAGGAAAAAAGTAGAAAAAAATTTTGTCTCTCATCGGACTAGAATCCACCACGTAACCCTATCTTGGAGCTCTAGGATTATTAAGTGCCCCTTTTTATAAATATTTTTATGCATTTGTTTATCCTAAATTAATGCATGGTCTACTACGCTTGAGAGGAGCGTATCATAATTCTTTTTCTCGCGTAGAAAGAAATTGCCAGAATTTCATTCAACGGTTTCTGACGAGTTCAAAGTTTCTTTCTTTTAACTTTATGTCCGAATTATAGCCCGAAAAACGTACGTCCTCCGCTCATATTATGAAGTCTACGGAATTTATCGTAAGGAAAAAGTATGAATATATTCATAGTATGAAAGTTATACTCCCTTCGTTTTGTTAATGTACCTAATGTCATGGGTAAACCACTAATGACCAATTTGAGTATCGCATAATGCGTAGGACTGTCCCGACTTTTTGTTTGAGTTTAGGATAGGACGATCTAAAATCAAGTTCCAGAGCGTAATGTTAAGCTTATAAAATTTGCATATAAAATGACGGTTTTCGCATTACATCGTACGATGAAACATTGCATTAAATGATTTATCGCATTGCACCATAGATTGCCCCGCATCTCTCTCTTCCTAATCAGCGTAAGGGTGTTGCACGAATAGTTTGTGTAGTTTCTGAAGGTGATGGAAAGTGTGATTTTAAGACGTTTTCCATCATTAGGGTTCAAATAATCACTTTCAGAGCTAAGCAAATATTTCTTTTCAGTGCAATTTTCAGTTAAAAACGACGAGTAACGGTGGTCAATACCAAATAAGGGCATTTGAAACTTCTTTCAGTGGAGTGTAGGATGTGTATGTTCCTTCAGCGTCAACTCTCTTACACTGGTAGTAGATCATATTCAAGTTCATGCATATGGATTGTTGACTCATCTCCAAAAACTGTTGCCTTGAATTCCGTGAACAAACAACTTTTTCGATTGAGTCGACGTCTAGTGATGAAAGACGGCAGTTCAAATGTAAATACAGTCTACAGATCAGTAATCATAATACAGTGGATAAAAAATGCAGTACTACATGCGGGACGTAATTTCACTCTTTTTTAATACTGTCCGGTCTACATAATTGTTTAAATCCTCTCCAAACGTAATTACACTAATGCACCATTAACTTCTTCGCACTTCGTGAATATTGTTCTGCGGCAATGTAATGATAATACTAGGTGAAAAAAGTTGAATGAATTAGAAGACTGTTACAAGTACTATAAGGATTTCAAACCCGAGATCCGGCAATATCATCTATGGATGAGAAATTGCGCCAATAACTATCATTTTAACACTCGCTGCTGGGCACTTCTCGCTGCCGGATAGGTAGAATGCTGCGTATTTTAAGCTTTATTCATGCTATCACAGAAAAATAACTGTATTACTTACAAAATGCTGTTTATATTGCTTTAAAGCTTGATTCTTCTACCTTTTTAATTGTAAGTTGGTTGTAAGTTGGTTGGAATATGTTTCTCAGTAGCTAAGGAAACACGTCAAATGACGGGATTAGCAGCGAAAGTGTTAATAACAAATAAAGGAGAGATTGTTGAACCTACTCCGAGGGCATACATGAACAGTAGGTCACACGTTAACATCCACATCAATCTATCGAGATCATACCTTCTGATTCCTTAGGCTCTCAACAGGTAATAATCGAAAAGAAATGTAGCAGTAAATTAATAGTAAAAGATCCACACAGCAGAGAAAAGGCTCACGATGGAAGCTTCGTATGCCTCTTACACACTTCCTCTCTAGCATTTACAAAGTAACTGTTAGGTCTCAATAATAGTCTGCTATTATTCACAGCATCAAGTTGTTCATATCTCTTCAATTGTTATTGAATATTCACCACAGTCTCACGTTAGCACCAATCAACCACGGCCGTTTACGAGTCGGCTGAGAAAACTTTTTTCTAAGTAGCGCCAAGGACTGGGTGAACTAAAGTGGAAATTTAGGCAACACGTATCCTAGGCAACGGTTCTAGACATTTGAATCCATTATGTATATTCATGATCAAGTAATACATCTGCGTTATTAGTAGTTCCTTTGCTGCAGAAATGTCTGATAAATAAAATGTTTGCATTGTCGTAGCTCTGTATGTTAGGTGCAGCGACATCGTATCCATTCGAAGAAATGCACCTAAATTTAGATACTCATATCAACTCACAAAATAGTAGTGCTTATTCTTCTGAAAATAGCCAAAAAATTGCGTTTCATCGTAATGTAACGTACAAGAACGTGATTCTCAGCCGCCTCAGGTGTGTGTCACTGAGGGTAATGTATCGTCACAAGTACATTAACCGATAATGAAAACATTTTAAAATTACTCGTTTATACTCTAATTTCATTGTTAATGAACGTACGTGCTCGGAGGTTTTGCAATAATTACCGATAAGCTTTACGCAAACACGAAGGACAATGTATTTGTACATCACTGGGGCATTAGTTAAAATTCAATAATCCCAAACCTGCAAAACGATGACAAAATCACAGTGATGCTAATACGTAAACCTACTTGCAAAATTAGTGGCATATAAATCTTATGATTAATTATAATCGCATTCAGGAAATAAAAATTAGGGATCAAGCATAGAATATACTCATCATATTTCAGTAGTGTTTACGACTCAGAATTTCGTACATAACTTAATTATATAATCAGGATATCTATGCGTAGTAGCAGAGATAAGGAGATGCCTTCCAAATGTGCGTTCATATTTGAGAAAGTCACGTGAATCAAACCGTCATTTTGTTTGCTTCACGTCATCAATTGATAACGTTTCTATAATATGCATGTATTTAAATGGGACGGACTAAATCGCATTAGCATATCGTCCTCTACGAAGAAAATAAAACGATAACTTCGTCAATTTAAGGATAAAACTCGAAGCCCATGAATTAATGAGATGGATCCCTGTTAGCGATATCGTTCCGTGACGTCATTTCCCGGGTTCCGATGACGTGGTGTTTTCATACGGCCAAGAACGCGTAATTTTTGACGGAGTAATATTTTCTCTATTCATCCTTTCGCTCAAATGGAATTCATGACTTGTCTATTAATAATTACGTACGTGTAACATATTTAGAGGGATTAAGGTGGGAGCCCCTAGAGACTCGGAGGCTACACGCTAGACTTAGGTTTCTTGATAAATTCAGAACTGATATTTTTCAGAGCGACACAGAGAATATCATCATGACTCCTCACTACATCTCTTGGTCTGACGGATACGATGAAATAAGAGAGATACACTGCCGAATAGATAGGTACAAAAACTCATTTTTTTCCATGAACAATAAGCGAACACAATATAAATTGAGCTCCACTAAATACACTCCTATAATACATGTCAACATTTCATCTCACCAAAACTTACACCTTTATACGGCTGGTGACCTAACACTCCCTAACACGCGCCAATGCGGCGGCTCGCGGTGTATTACGTAGATGTAGACAACGCAAATAGTTTGCTTTTATGGTATCCATGCTCCCCATTCAAAAGAAATGAACTAATGAAAGTTACCTGTTGTGACAATCGGTATACCATTACATAGCATATCGCTGTCGATATACTTAAGTATCGTCCAGCGTTGGAAATAGTATCGACTGGTTTCCTTCATCCTTGCAAAAGTCTTCATCTCCCTCGTTGGTCCACCCTTTCCACCTCTATACGCCGCTCCCCTCCAAGTTCTGCCACTCGACGGCAGATGGCGTGGTGCCGGGGGTGTTCTCTCAAAGGGAATATATTTTTTTTATTTCCCTTTAGCTATCCCTCTCTCTTACCACCGAAAGAAACCCCAGTCCACCCAACCCCCACTTCCCTCTGAAAGACGATTAATTCAAGCGAAGCAATTAACAGGTCTCCTGCACGGTCGAAGAAATCTCCTAACTTGTACGCGTTGAAAAAATGAGAGTGAAGTTACAATAGGGAATTCGCCGTCACTAGTTTCCCGAACTTTGATGTGAGACAGGGTTCGTGTTCATCTTCGCCAAGATAATATAGAAAGAGTTTGAATTAATTTCATCGTTGCCGATAAGGGTAAAACTTGGACCTCGGTCTCGGGTTCAAAGAGGGATAAAGCCTCTTAAACACAGCCGGCTAAACCCAAGGCGTAAAATGCTTCCTGGTTGCGAAAATTTTCTGTTAAACTTGCGGAAACTCATCGCCTTTGTTCTCCTCCGAGTTCATATTGCTAACATTACCGACTAAACAAGCATCCAATGCCTCTTACCGCGGCATTGAGGCTTACGGAATCAGATAGATCACATATTATTGTAGAAAATTCAACTGTTATAACAAGAAAAAGTCCTATGAATCAAGGTGGAAATATGATCGAGATATTCCTGAAAAATATGTCCATCATATCTTAGAGAAATATGGGCACTATTTTAGATATATGGTCATATTCGTGGAGAGTATAGTCGACGATTTTCAGCTTGCTCCTCCTTATATGCGAGTTCATTAATTTGCTCTATCCACAAAACACGTATGCCATTCAGCATCAACTTAGCACAAATGTCCATTATGTGCTTCAAGTCAGACAGTTCCTAGCCGATGCGATTTCTAAGCGAATTCTGAGAGAAATCGGCATAGTGACCAATCTAATGCCGCTTATTGTTTCTTCGAGTAAATTCTCCCGATTAGGTCTTCTTTTATCCTAATTTAAGAACGGAAACTAAATTCGTATCGCAGTTTTCCAGTAGAAATTGGCTACCCCATGAATAACTGGCTAGTGTTGTACTAATTCTTTCGGGGCTTTATAAATATATATGACGGTTAACCCTAAGCGGCTCATGATTTTTCCTCATTTTTTTAATCAATATATTTTGCATTTACTGATACTCTGTAATCCGTTTTCAATGCCGTGATATGTTATCGATGGCCGTAAAGCAATTACTATTCATGATATTTAAGTAAAGGTTATATTTCGAACGCGTCAAAATCTGGTTTAGGAAAGTTCATTGATACATCATCACTAGCACTCCGAGCAAAGGTATCAGACTACGATTCACTTTGACGGGGCAATGATTTATTTTATTCCATATTGGGGTGAATGTCATCGACACTCCACCGAATACATCCATAGTCAGTTGAAATTTTGCGGTAAAAGCTAAGTAAAAGCGTTCTATTCGCCACCCAAGAGCTCGATTCCTAAACTTTCCGCGGTGAGCCATTCATCGCCCAGGGTGGATGCGGAGTGTGTACGGGCTCCCGAAAGGGAATATAGTTCTCCTCTGAGAGGCATTCTACGTATGTCATCCATTAGTGACGACTGCCTATTACTCTTCCAGCCAGTAGTGCGGCCCCGCTTCGCCTTTAGAACTCCCTTTGAGACGCCGAGAAAGGATGGGGCGCGATAATGGTTCCGGCTGTGACGCCGTTTCCACGGTCAAATGGGGCACAAGCAGCCCGCCAATGAGAGAGAAGGCGGGAAGAGCAGCGACCATTTTCGAGAGCGCCAACTCTTGAGCACTCCACTTCAGGCGTGAAGGCTACGGAGGGCCATGTAATCGATGATTGGAGAGGAGCAGAGGGGCGAAAAGGGAGAGAGGTCCTCCACAAGGGCCTTCCGCGAAAGAGGTCGAAGAGAAAGAGGGTAGAGGGGGCCTTAGCCCGCTCGTTAATCATCGAGTCCCACCTCTGGAGGAGGCGCGACGCCAAGGAAAGATTAGAGATTAGTCGCCTCTGGACTGGAAATGTGGTCATCCGGTTGCCGCTGCGGTTCCTATCCACGTGGCCCTGTAGACCTAGCTATATAGCCTAGACTGCTTAAGTCCGAAGGTCTTTAATTTACGCGGCAGTCACCCTCTAATTTTCTGTGCACCAATATATACTGGACATGAAGGCAATTCTGCGAAATGATGTTGAGTGGAAATGCCACATTTTAGCACTATTATCCATTCAAATTTTTAAAATGGATATTTTAAAGTTAAAAATGAGACGTGGAGAAAAAATGCACTATCAATAGCCCTTTATGAAGGTGGAAAACTTTCCGAACTATATTACGAAGACCGCGTAAGGATGATGACTGATCAGAATTTTTACAAGATCGCGGTAACTTCACAAATGTCTTCGTATTGGAAAGGAATTATCGTAAAATAAGCTCTTATGCTATATTAATTTAAAAATGCTAAGCAAAATTTAATGTAAACAAATAACTCTTAGTTGCAAGTACACTGTTTGTCCCGAAAAATAAGGAAACTGTTCAAAGTTGTATAAAAAAATAGGAAGGCGATAGGCGATAAGGCCGTTTTATAAGCGCTTAAGTTATAAAGTCGAGTGTAGCCTAAAGACAACTTTAACATTCGTTTTTAAAACCCAATGACTTTTAGAAAAGTTAATTTTCAATCAAAATACACATACCTATTGCACTTCGGAAATAATTGTATGTACGTACGTAAGTGTACTCAATAAAATGTGATTCTCCTGGATGCGATTTTACATTGGCCAAACTGGCCGAAAATTCAATACGAGAATGGCTGAACAACAATGAAGTTTCATCAGTCGTAACTGTAATTCTATTTTCACTCAACATCTGCTCCAGTCTAATCTCTCACCTAGTTTTAAACCTTCTATTTTAAATTTTTTTGACCAAGGCGTTCGGTTAGACATTTTTAAGAAAATTTTTCAACTCTTTCATCCTTTTAAATGATTTGTCCAAGAGAGTTAAATGACTCTCTTCCAGAAAAATTGTCCGCCATTTTTTAATGTCCCTTTTCCTTATCTTTAAGCTTATGATATTGTTTTTATATTTTCCCTTGAGTTTGATATCCTTGTACTGTTTTACTTGCCTAATCATTTCCTTTATCCCGAAGGTCCTTCACACCTCAACCCGTCCCCCATAACACGTTCTAAAAATATGCTTCGCCTGTTGTATTTGTCTTTGCATTTAGAACTCTGATAGTGGTGCAAGAACATCAACCCCGGTCAGTCCCATTGCAATAAGGTTTAAAACTTTAAAGACTCTGACATTTAGACTAAGGCGATAGAGGCTGACGCAGTAGGAATATTTCAGGGAAAAGTTATCAGTCTATACCTCCTTGTTCGAAGTTTAATTCTCAGTCATTAATCGATTCATGAGTTACATTGTAAAACTCGTTATTTAATTAGGAACAGCTAATAGAAAAGTCCAGGACCTATCTATCTATCTCAGATACCTACTGTTTTTCCACATTCTGAAAGACTTCTGTGTTCGGGGGAAGACCTGTTCCATCCCACGCTACTGTCTGAAGGTGCGATTTTCTTCTTCTTAAATATGCTCATTGCTCTGTAAAAGACACAGGTTTAGCTCAATCAATGGTAGGTGTACACCTTTCATAGTCCTAGTTGCACCAACTTCCAAAGTGCTTATTCAAGTAGTGAGAGTAGAAAATTCCGAAAGAATTACTTGACAGAATACTGGCAATCTTCGTCGAATGCGTATTTTTTTACATTACGTATTTTTATATATCGAGCTGCATTACTCTTCATTTTGATAACCATTTATATATAATATGTCTTGGGATAAATATCCCCGCGAAAAATTCACTTGACTTGTCCGGGTTTTGGACTCGTATCTACCAACTACTAATCAGGTTTGCCAGTTACACAACTTCCCATCAATTAGGATATCCGGGTTGATGACACGTTGTGTTTTATTCTTAGTGACATTTTGATGTCATCCAGCTTAATGATCATGATGGAATGACTTTTTTCTTGGCAAATTTCATCCCAATGGTGTATATCTTTGCTCCCAAGCGCGTGGCTTTGTAGAGTATAATTTCGTAATGGTGTGGGTAGTGACGAAATTTTGCCCAAATCATCTCCACTTTTTCCATTGAATATTACAACTTAGGCAACATAAACTTCAATCATAATGTTTAGAGTACTATGCATAATTAGTCAGAATATATCCCGTATTCTATTCTTGAGCAATTTCTTTCACAAATTGAAGTCGAAGTTTACAATCCGAATGTTGATTTCTATATTTATTGAAATCGGGAGAATAATGCCTCAATATGGGAGGTGGGGAATATATATATTTAACGTAAAATGGATACTATTTTCCAGTGTGCTTCAACTAGGTACCCATTCCAAATGGTTACAAACTACCGTGCTCGCCCCATTGCTATAGAAATTTCGCTGCTCGTAAACATCAAATATTCCTCGCATAGTGTATATCTCCCGATCCAAACTATTTCATATTGTGGTTGAAATAGGATTGAATTTTTATAGTAATTTTTAGCAAATATGTGACCCGAATGCGATATATGTGCATTATTTACTACATTGGCTCGCCCACATTTCTGCCATATCGTTTACCATATTGCCTACTAGTGTTCGACTGTAAACTTTAATTTTGCGCACAGAGACTCAGGATATACTTTAACTAAGTCCATTTGCATTTAGTAAATTCATTTCATTGCATTCTTTTCAAATGTTAGATGCATTTTTTAGTCATTTTAAACTTAATCTAGGCCAAAAGTCATTATATTGACCAACGAACGTTTTCCTATCTTTATGCATTAATTTAATAAATAGGTTAGCAAAAGAGGTCGCCTTTTGGAATATTTTAAAATATGTTATAGTCAACAGGAATGCCATTATTTTTCATCAGTAATTAAGCTATGTTCAATATATACATATTTTAAATAGATTAGATATTAAATGAACCCTGGGAATTTATGCATGAGGCATCCATGGAAAAAGAGATCAACTGCGCACGATATGCAGATTAGCTCAATTTAAAATTACCGTTGTTTGAACGCAGTAAAATTAATGCTTATCATCCAAAACCGTAAGCTACGATTATAACTATTTACTTGCTTGTTAACCATTCAATTGACCAAAAATAGCAGGCATTACACTCGTTGATGCTCAAAGTGCGCCGCAGAGTTGAATTTTTCCGTAAGCTTAATCAAATTCGTGCTATTTATTCGCTTGATTCAGTTCTTTGATCTCCCCGTATCGTTTCATGGAATTCGGGTGTGTAGAACTATTTATCCGTCACATTACAACGTTTCACTTGCGCAAGTAGGCCATTAAAAGTACGTTGATATTTAGGTTAGACCAGTGAAAAATTTAGTAACCGCTAATTTCTTTATTGGAGAATTGATAATATGTAAACTGCAATTACTGCAGTTTACATATTATAATAACACATGCATACATGTACCGGGGTCCTTAACTTTTATATCGATATGCATTTAACTTTTCTACCTCATGGAATATTCAACGGCCATGATAACACGGTTTTATGGTATTGGCTCATCACCTCCTTAGTGTAATGAAGTATTTTATTTTGTATATTCAAATCTCTGATATTTATTCCTTCCTAGTCACCGCTTATTTTATATTCCTAAAAGGCTAACATAAACTAAGAAACTTCGGATATCCTATGCCTTGCTGTTACCTAAACTATGTCTTTTAATTCTCGCAGTTCTATGTGTATGACTCTACATAAAGTGTGCGCAAAATAATGTCGACACTCCGAGGATATTAATCAAAGATACAAAATAACAACAAAAGAGTTAAAAAGGCATTCCGAGATCGATAATGTATCGCTAATGTATCGTTACTGCGTGATCGAATGTCACATTCCTCTTATCTTCTCCAGGCTACCTACTTCTTTCTTTTTCACTTTCATATTGAGCTACTTTAATTCACTGTAATTTATGCCTCCTCTTTTTTGTGAATTCTACATCTTTAGTAATTACTGCTTTAATGACTGCTCGCGGTTACTCCATACCTTAAATCTTAAAAAACAAGATCCTAAAACATTTTTACGTTCAAGCTGCTTAAGAATTTTCCAGCATTCTGCTGTACCCCCTCGTCTAAGTTATTACGTGGCCATATAATTACAAGAAAAGAAGACACTTGTGAGATTGTTTAGTTGTTTCTGTGAGTTTGGTTTATTTCAAAAAGTGAATTGACGGTCGAATATCAAAGTGAAACAAATGGATTGGCTATCCAGCGTTTTTTGAAAATCATGATAAAATATATTTGTTATGCAACCGATCACGTTAATACATTACGCTTCGAAACATCAAAATCATAAATAATACATTACTCTGCAGCTATTTATAATCACATATATTATTTCTCAAAGGTGTTTTTTCGTCGGCTGGCTGGCTGTCAAATCAAACAGCTGTGCGATTAATACGAATGTAAATTGTCGAAAGTAGCGGCTCATATTGCCTCTGAAGAGCTAGATATATCATAAGAATGCATTGTCATTTGGATCTGATCTGTACTGAAAATATTAAGTCGATAGCTAATCGGGAAGTGGGTTCAATTTGAGTTGCAAGATTTTTGCCCGGAAGGACAAACAAACAAACAAGAAAGCGACTTAATAAAAACGTGGTAAAAAGTGATACAGTGCCATCTGTTGACAATATAATCAACTAATATGTGGGCGATGGTTACGTGCTTAAAAGACTGTAAGAGGCGCCATCTATTAACACATCGTTTAGCTAGATTTTTTACACTCAACATGCAATCAGTGTGACCGTTTACGTTTACGTTATGTATCTTTAACACAAACATAAATAACGCATAATTGTCTATGGGAAGAAACAGGTAGAAGAACAAGAAGGAAGAAACAGGTAGAAGCTGCATACTGTGCGGAATATTCGCACGGGTCAGTATATGTTATGTATATGTTATTTTTACAATCTTTTACCACCGACCCCACAACCGGTATTGTCCATTCCCAATGCGAGACGACCCCTGGGAGTTAATATCGGCCACTTTGGGAACCCCTGATATATTGGATTCCACTTCAGAAGTTCTCTCTCCCCTTTAGTTTGTGACAGATTTTTACGTCAAATCGTCCACAGTCAGGCGGCAATCAATAAATTAACCGCTGCGACAACAAATCAATCAATATGGTGCTCCAAAAGCCTTTGGAAAAAACACAATCCATCCTGTTATATTTCTCTCATCTGCCTCTCTAAAAATTTATTTTTATTGCCTCTCTCACCTGCAGCTGCTAACAAAGCACACAAATCACGATTTTTTTCCACGGAACACTCAACTGTAATTCGTTTTTCGTCCAATTAGGGATAAAATTTGAAACGAGACAAGTGAAATGGTGTTATTAGTGAACACCAAATGGTCCAAATAACCTTTTGTGGTCAAAATATCCTATAAAATGTCCTCATATCATCCCGTTGTCCGCCAATAACGGCAAAAATTTCCCAAGACCTAGGCATAAATTAATAATTAAGTCTCTTTTGGAATGCCCCTGTTGAGCTCTTCCGGGAAAAATAATTTCAGCAATGAATTTACCGTTATTTACCCCTCGCCGAAATGCTTTTTAAATGGGAATCAATTCTTAGAAGCGTCCTACGGTAGTTTCTACGTTGACAAATAACTCTTGCCGCGAAAAACAGAGAGCAGATGAATTTAACGTCAAGATAATCCGGAGGAAACCAATGCTGTAAAATTATTGTCTGTAAATGCGGCAAAATGGTATTTTTGTTATAGTGTAATGCATTCTTAGTTAATGTAATACTGTTATGTGCCATATATTGAGTGAAAAGTTTTAAATTATTACTATTTTGACTATTTTAGTCAAAAGGAAACGAAAGAAAATGAACTGAAAAAATGAGAATGAATTTGTTTGTCACTCTCCTATTTTTGACACCATTGTTAAATAACTTTACCTCCCCCAATAAACCACCCTCTCCCCTCACACCACCCCCCCCTTTTCCATTTTCTCCTACTTGTCCTTCTATCCTTTCCCAGTGTGACGAAAATATGGCGAAACGGAACGAGTAAATAAGGGGAGGTCAAGATTTCCTTACGTCAAGGAGGGCTGGGGTGAGGGTGAGCCGGCGTATTTTTCGTAGGGGTGAGTGGGATTTGATGAATTAATTGTTCATTACAAAATTTAAAATTAGCTGAGGCATTTAGCGGGAATTTTGAATTGCTCAAGGAAGTCCAACTTCTTCATACAATGTAATACTGTCGGCTCGAAAACTCGTCTTCATACAATGTAATACTCTCTGCTCGGAGTGATACCCATGGTTATTTTCACTGTGATATTCACGTGGTTTGGCCTAAGTATGGTATGGTACTGATTTTTGAGGATTGTACATTTTTTCGGCGAAGAAAAGGGTGCAACCATAAACTTTGTGTGAAAGTAATTTAAAAGAAGCAAAATAATAAACCCCAGCCCTGATTTCATATCTGGTAAAAAAGTAAAATATTAAAAATCTGGTAAATATTACCCAATTGAATAATATTTCTCAACCAACATGGAGGGTGCACTTTTCGGTTCTTGAGGCTATCTTTCTCTTATGGCCATATCCTTCTTAAGGCCGTTTTACACGGGGCACGAAATTGCACAACTTAACACTGCATTAATTCTGCAATCTGCCGTGCAATAATTATTGCGAAAACGAATGTGTGACTGCTTTACACGGCGTTCGTAAGCATGCATTCATTCGTGAATTTCAGTCGTCTGATAAGTACGCTAAGAGCGAGTGTTTTGTTCAAACAGGAGAGATACGATATTCTGTACACGACTTTGTTGACATTAAGTGAAAAATAAGGTTGTGGTGATTGTGGGATTCTGTGATATTGACATTGTGTCACTCTCTCTCTGTGAGAAAAATGATGGATCAGGAGGAGGCTGCATTGATTGCTGCAGAGCTAGCAGTAGTGGGAATTATGATCGGGGCCGCAGAGCTCATAGAAAGGCGAAACCGCAGGAGAAGAGCCAGAAGAGCACTTTGGATGCGAGAGTGGATCCGTCGGCGAGAGGAGGGAACGGGCATTCTTAATGTGGTCCAACAGGAGCTGGCTTTAGACGGTAGGAATGCTTACCGCAATTTTATGCGGATGACAGAGAAACAATTTAATGAGCTATTAAATATCTATCTAAATAAATAACAATATAAGTAACTGTAAATATCCTCCCACACAAAGAATAACCTTAAACTCCCATCGCTCATCTCACTCATTAAACACTCATCGCAGGTTATCAAACCTTTTCGTCAGTCAACTTCCCGTGAACCGAGCCTAGTGAAAGCTGTAACATTCACGGTACACTTCACGTGATATCACGTCATCAGCACCAGCGTAATGACAACCATGACGTGATATCACGTCATGCCGCACTCAAAGGGATATAGATAGATTTTTCGGTTTCCCTGAAAGCAGCCGATGTAGCCTATATAGCCTTTTAGATCGGGTATTATAGTATATAGTTATGTTGTTAATACTGCGACCTCTAGATGGAGTGCTATTCGTACAAATTGCAAGAATGCGACCACCGAATTAGAGCAGGGCTATTCTGACGTCTCGTATTCATGCATTCGTGTATGCGTTCTTGAATTTCGCCGCTTTACACGGTGCATTTTGAAATTCACGATTGCACATACATTAGCTTTTACAATTACTTGCCCCGTGTAAAACGGCCTTTAAACACAGCATATACATGTGTATACTTTTTCATCGTAATGAGTTCATCATAAATGAAAAAAAAATAGAGACACTAATTAGGAGCTTCAGATTCCTTACCATACCTCTGAGCTATACAAATACATCATGGTATAAAAGGTTTTCAACAAATGTCTCCAACAATGTGCAAAGTTCTACATTAGTGACATTCTACAATTTCCAAAGGGCCCGTTTTGGTACCCTTCGGGACCCTGGGCCTACAAAGTTATTTTTTTAGTACTCCTTAGTATATACGCTAGAATCATGCAAAATTTCAGCTCAAGCGGCGCAGTAGTTTTCGATAACAGCTGCAAGCCTATATATCCCTTTGAGTGCGGCATGACGTGAAATCACGTCATGGTTTTCTTTACGCCGGTGCTGATGACGTGATAACACGTCAAGGGTACCGTGAATGTCCCAACTTCCATTAGGGAGCCTAGTGAAAGCTGGAACATTCACGGTACACTTCACGTGATTACACGTCATCAGCACCAGCGTAACGACAACCATGACGTGATATCACGTCATGCCGCTCTCAAAGGGATCAAGATAGATTTTTCGGTTTCCCTGAAAGCAGCCGATGTAGCCTATATAGCCTTTTAGATCGGGTATTATAGTATACTAGCTGACCCGTGCGAATATTTCACACAGTATGAAGCTTCTTCCTGTTTCTTCCTTCTTTAATCCTGTTCTTCTACCTGTCGAATATTTCGCACAGTATGCAGCTTCTTCCTGTTTCTTCCTTCTTTCTTCCTGTTCTTCTATCTGTCGAATATTTCGCACAGTATGCCGCTTCTTCCTGTTTCTTCCATCTTTCTTCTTGTTCTTCTACCTGTCGAATATTTCGCACAGTATGCAGCTTCTTCCTGTTTCTTCCTTCTTTCTTGCTGTTCTTCTACATGTTTCTTCCCATGGACAATTATATGTTATTTATGTTTGTGTTAGAGATACATAACGTAAACGCAAACAGTAAATCGTCACACTGATTCCATGAAGAATGTAAACAATCTAACTAAACGATGTGTTAATAGATGGCGCCTCCTATAGTCTTTAAGCACGTAACAATAGGCAACATATTAGTTGATTATATTGTCAGCAGATGGCACTGTATCATTTTTAACAAAAACTAATTTTAAATTTTTTAACAAAAACTTTAATTATAAACCATTTATCTATTTTTCGTCAATAGCGGGGAACATTAGCTTTAAAACGATGTTCGATTCATAAATTTTGATGAAGAATTATGGGAGTTATGGCGTTGTGACAAAAAAACACCTTTGAGAAATAATATATACGATAACAATGGACGAACACAAGCGAGCACTTTGCCATACACCGTTGAGGTGGCCCCCTGGATATTGTTTTGGATGATCCACGCTCTGGGTTGGGAAGTACCTACCCAGGTGAAACTTGATCCTGCTATCCTGAGATAGCAGGCAATGAATATACCAACCCAACCTTCTCCCAGAGTCGGCAATAAGGAAAGCATTAGCCATCGCGTCCCGAAAGTGGCTTAACATCTCGTTGATCTTCTCTCATTTGTAATTTTCGACAGTACGAGTAGGAGTTGATAGATGGATTAGCTCGCGTTGATCGATCATTTCCGTGTTCCTCTCTCAAGGAACGATCATCCCTTTGGAGCTTCATTTCATTTCGGTATTAGTGGAGTGAAATCGTTCTAAAGTGGAACGCGTCCCGGGTACTTGAGAGAGTGATAAAGATACATGATGGGAAAGAGGGACGTGAGCGAACGGAGGGATGTGAACAGTTCGATCCGCTGGGAAATGAACTCCGCGGCATTGAAATTTCAAGCCATTCCGTGGACCGGTAATTGGAAGAATCCGCTTCATTCTCGGATGTTTCCCCAGCGAGACTTTGATTTCGCCGAATTGAAAACTCATATAGGCGGCGAATATATGCCCGTCGACTGCTGGAATTCCATTTCGCCAGTGACAATTGCCGTCCCAAGGGGCGTTTGTTTCATGTTATTGCCTCCAGGACTCTTCTCGACCCAACAGTCTCGTAGGTATTCGCTTCCAGCAGAGGGGCTATGACGATGTGTGCAATTGAATAACGTAGACCTACGAGTACCTACTTGTGCATTGATTTTGACGCTAAAAAAACGTGCCACAGTTTGGTTCCTGCGAAGAGGCAGTGTTAGGTAATTTTAAAGGCAAAAAATAGTACCCGAGGTCGCTGCAAGTTTTGGAGGTACGAAAGTTTAATTGATAATTCGTAAAATAAGGAGTTTATCATTTTTAACTTTCGTTTTAATATATGCCCATTATAGATACGTGAAAATCACGTTTCATTTAAACGACTTAATTTTATGAATTTATATGTTTAAGTCATCAGTTTGTGTGCTATTATTTTCATATTTAAGTTTTAAAAACTTCCGGCTAGCAAGAACATGTTTCACAAATACCGACAGTGATCCGGCTCCTCGATTATAGTAAGAGTCGCAAAAATAGATACTCTTACGCAACTATTTTTATGTTTTACTCTGTTATGATGAGCATGTAATTTTGTGCAGATGGTTTTTCCTTTGCTTTTTTTTAGCAATAAAATTCATAGAGATTGATAGAATTCTTTTTCATTGGACGACTAAAAGAACAGTATGAAATATATACGTTAGATTTTTTGTGCGCGTTGTTTTTGCCTAACCATGATTATTCAGTTTCAAAAACCATCAGTCTTTCTCTTACTTCAACGACATCGATTTTCTTGGTAACCCATTTGATGCACGTGGTAATTAGGCTTGAACGCCTGTAACATTTAAAGCTCGGACTAATGATCCATTGAGACTAGCTATGAGAATTTCAGAGCGAAAATTTTCAACTTAACCTCTTAAGAGTGGGGCAGAGGTCAAGGGTAGCAGTTACTTGAATAAGAATTAAGTGATAAGAATTTATGAAAAAAAGTTTGCTATTCACTATAACTTTGAACTCCCCTGGGGAAGAGTATCGTAATGGAGAAGAATACAATTGAAAAAGGTGTTAGGTTGTTCGAAGAGGAAATGAAAGTGCCGGAAGGCCTTATTTGGCGGAGGCAAGGGAGGAGAACAACCAATTGAGAGGTGACAGCTAGAGAAAAAGAGAAACCATTTTCTTTGTTTTGTTTGAGGGAAGAAATTTAAGGGTTGTAATTTTAATAGGAATATATGATCGAAAAAGGAGACGAAAATACTTACAAAACGTAAAGAAAGTCCTTTCGCGCTTCGAGAAATCAAAGACAGACAGTTCAAGAGCATCTCTTTCATTCAATGAGATACCATTTAGGCAAATCCACTCTATGACATGGGGAACTTTCCTTTCAAAGTGGACTTAGTGTAGATCGGAACACATCAAGGCCACGATGTTAGCTGTCTTTAATGTGTGCACTAGCGTTATAGCTATCTTTCAAATACGCTCATGTGAGCGAAAACGGAATCGCCATTCGCCAAATTTTGGCATGTGCTGTAAGTCACTAATCTTAGTTGATGGAATGGGTCATTAAGACAGTAAACCTCAGCGCCTCCCATCTAGAATGTTTTGCGTTTTGGGTGACGATTAAACAAAAGACGGATCCCACCCGAGAGCATACGAACGATGACAAATGGAACGATTGTCGCTGGTGAAACATTTGGTAAACTCCCAATAGGTGGCATTCTCAAGGTATAATATAGTCATGGCCGTACAGTTATGGAATTCGTTAAGTAAATGCATTATTTTAATGTGAGCCTTTGACCACAAAGTAAGTAAAAATTTCACGCTACCCATGTTTCACGCCTTCACTGAAAATCAATGCCATAACAGCAATTTCGGGTGGGGTTGTTGAATTTCTTTTACTTTATGGCGAACATCAACTCGGGTCGCATTTTTCATGCTGCCAGTGCACCGGGTGGAAACAAATCGAAAAAAAAGTGCGGTATTGCGTCGCTAAGTAGGCACCGCACTAGGGGGAATATGGAGAATTCCTTCTTTTGGATTGCACAATTTGTCTAAGCTTAGAAATATGACAAGATCACTTTTTTACGATCTGTATTCCTGAAAACATATTTCGCTTATTCACGCCATCTACAGGTTTCTCATAATACCTATTTGATAAAATTAATTCTTGAACTTTACTGGGTAAATTAGACTTCTTTCTTTGGATTTATATTGTATGTATGTAGAATAGCTTCAAATTTTTAAGTGGACGTGGAAGTTATTTTGTCGTATTGAATCACGTCGAATATCGATTCAATGAATTGCGATAACCCCTCCGTATCCAACATAGTGTTCGATAAATCGACATATCGCTCTGCCCTAGTTCCCAGGTGCGTTTCCCCTTGCCCTCCACTCATTCGGGATAAACGGTCCACTTCCTTTGGCCGATTTCGCACACGTCTGCGGGCGACTGCCGGCTTCCATTTCAACAGCGGACTCCCCCCCCCCTTTTCCCGCTCACTCACAGAGTGACTGGAGGTAAAGAGTCGACGCTCAATCACATCTCCAAGGGAACGGAGGGGGAGGGGAAGGTGGGTGAGTGGAAAGAGGGGGAGGAAAGCTCTCTCCCTTAAAAAGGCCCATAGGGAAAAGGCGATTCCTCTGAAGGAATAAGAAAAAAAACACATCCGAAAAAGAAGGATCACTCTTCGTAGAGCCCCTCAATGCTTTCAAGTCGCCCTCCTCCTTGTAACAATTTCAAGTTGCCATCAAATGAAATTTCTGTCATACGTTACCTAAAGGATATACGTCCTACTCAGCCTCTTCCCGTAATTCTCTTCAATTTTTGGCTCAATCATTCTTGCTTCGGTGGTGAAGATACGCTCTGTAGATTGTTCTGTTCCTATAAAGTGTTTCTTTTATTCGCTGTGTATAAGCTTCATTTGTTATCAAACATACTTGCATATTCATTACGACCCTCCTCTTCGGAGTTAGTATAGTCAAAAGATCTCAAATCTCGGTTATAGACATGCTAAACTGGCTCTCTTTGACTGATTATTTCCGTAAAGGTTTATCCCTACGAACCTCTTTTGTATTCATCGCAATGTACCAACATTAACTCGGTGTATGGTGGGATATTTTTTTCTACACGCGTAATTATTTTGGAGCGTTAGTCTTGAAATAATTAATTTATCTACCTCTTGCAACTAATCTTCTTGCTAGAAGAGGAGATAATGAGTGAGGTAAAAGCCAAAATATCATGTTATTTAAACGCCTTTTGTATTTTAATATCTGCATCATGAGGGCTTGCGATTAAAATATTGCAATGAGTTCACGGCTCCGAGAAGGCTGAGTACTATGTCCTTACTCCTCAGTTAGGGTTATTTTTGTTATAAATTATTATTGATAGTTAAATTGTATGTTTCAATGAATGAAATAAAACTCGGCTCAACTTTGTGGAGTTCCATGTTAATTAGTAAATATAGCTTTAACACACCACTGGTCAGTTCACAGATCAATTTATGGTATGTACAATTCGGTTTTCAATGCCTGGCATCATTATCAGTGAGTACCTGAAGATGTCACCAGACACTGAAATCCGGATTGTGCAATAAATTGATCTGCGAACTGACCAGTGGAGTATAAAAGTTATTTTTACTAATAAATCATAAACATATCAGGATCAACCCTCCATAAAAACTCTGACTGTGTAAAAGTGATCCAAATGCGCTATCGATAAGGTGATTCTGTTGCCTTACGAATGATTTTTCAGTTCAAAATAGTTAGAAAACTCCTGGATTTTGAGTAGGAAGACATGGTAGATAGAGAATATTGCCTAAGGGAAAGTAGGTTCACTCCGAGGAGAAGATCGCCTTTTTTATTATTGATAATAATATATTTGAGAAATATTAGGCCACAAATTAGGTGTGAGTACATATATATTAATGACCAAAGATTCAAGAATCGTATTAATATCTATATTTTTTGATCGAGAAGGTTATAATTGTTAATTATTACAGTTTTATTTATTAATTATTTCTGCTGACTTCAAGGCGTCTGGAGACTAGTTACAAGTTGTTTCATCACAACACGCAGACTTAAGACTCTGCGAGGCGACAGAAGTGGCTGCTAACGGAGAGAAGGGTAGGATGAGGTTATGTGTGAAGAAATAGGAGCAATTTCTACACGGTAAGCGAGCGGGGGTGGTGGCTAAGTGACTGAGGGGGCGCGCAAGAAGGTTATATTGAAGGTGGAGGTGTTGAGAGAGGGAGGGAAGAGGGGCGGAGTTTCCTTCCTGCTAAGTGAAAATGGGGAGAAATCACTTTCGCCCGACGAAGGTGTCTCGTCTCATATTTCTCAAATTTCCTCCGAAAGGAAAAAAATAGGAGAGGGGCGTTCCAGTATTTCGACGAGCCAGGGAGCTGCTTCTTGCTGTCACGCTATATACAGGGTAACCAGGAAGCCTTGTGAACCCCGCTCACTTTAACGGTAAGTTTATAGGAAGCAATAAACAGCAAACGCTACACAAGTGACGCGAAATGCTGTAATATGAACCTGCACACTTCTTTGCGCCATAGTTCAGTTATATTCATAGAGAAATTTGATGGACTTTAATACAGTGAAAGTCAATAGACATCAGAAGGCAGCGATTTATTAAGATGGAAGGAATGGGGAATGCTAGAGGAAAAAGGGATAGATTTCTTTTTGAGAATATAATCTTTAATTTTAGTAGAACTAAAGCTATATTTTTATCTCAAAGTGATAGCGCATGACTATTAAATTCTCTTTACGTCAATAAGGGTTTTCAATATTTAACTCTTAATTCCTTGCATAAGTAATTCTGTGAGTTTGTCATTTATTGGCTGTTGTCTGTTTTCCTGTCATTTATGTGGTATCCATTTTGGTGTTCTTCGTTAGAAATGAGTTTTTTTGCTTTGCTTGCTAAATTTTGTATTTCTGTTTTTCGTGAGAGCTGCCGGAAATTACCTTCTCTTTCAAGGAATTGCTACCCCACGGTGAGTGCTTTATCTTCTGGTGTGCTCAATTTCACTCCTTTTGGCGATAAAACTTTGTTTTTTGGAAAGGGAAGGATCATTTACATTTATAGTAAATATTTCCGATGTTGAGTGAATACCGAGAAGAAAAAGTTCAGTGGAAATGTTGTCAGCATTACGTGCAAGGAGAACAGGAAAAACTGATCAACCCATTATGTACGTGATGAAAGATTTCATCATGATATACCAAACTTTATTTGTGTAAAAATCCGTATTACTAAATGGCTTGTTTCGCCGATAAGTCGATGAAATGACTCGGGCCATCCACGGATACGATCCGAAAAATTCAGCTACATTACTAAAAAATTAAATTTTTATTTCAATGAACATGTCTTAAATGTTTATTTTCAGTTTTATTATGGCGAAATATTATTTGATGGTAATTATTGCATATGGGTACATTTTCTGGAAAACGCCACCAAGTATGGTTTGGTTCATTTGGATATTCAATGGTGTAACGCCTTGCTGAGTGGTAGCACTATCTATTAAGATAGTTGGTTTGCATTTTTTTGACATAATTTATTTTTCTAGACGGAGGAGAAGAATTTCAGTACACACGTTCGGACTCGTTACGTGTCTCTTCCTCTTTTCTTGACAATCAATCTCCACCGAAAACTTAAACAAATCCTTTACAACGTCGAAACAAATTAATAAACACCATAAACTCATAAAAATAACTAAAACAAGGAAACATTTTCGGTCAATGCTTCCATCAAATATATAATACAGCAGAAAAACATTTAAAAAACGCAAACAATAATTAACAGGAGCAAAATAAATAGGAGCGCGGCATTACAAAATTGCTTTCCAATTGTCAGGAACTGTGGGAAATATTCGAAAGTATCAGGTGAAAACACTGTTTCTTGACTGTCATACTACCCCTCTTTCTGTGTTAAGGCACATGTTTCATTCAAATTTAAGTTACATATGAAGGCTGTTTTACATTAGGACTTAATTACACAATGTGATAAGCAGAATTTTCGTCAACACGGGCTAGTAATTAGAGCAGCGGTTACTCTCCTGTCGCCTATTCAATAGGAATGCATTCTTGTAATTTACCGTCTTACTGGACGAAATTTTCAATGCGTACCCGGACTTATATCAGTTTGTACAATGAAATGCATCATGTAAAATATCCGTTAGAATTTCTCTACTTGTTGAGCCCTCATTTTTAGGACTACCGTCCGATTCAAGACTGGTGATAAGCCACGACGACATTTTTATGATGGATTTTTGTAAAAAAAATTTTCACGACCGCAGGAGAGTGGTAACAATTTCATTCCCCTAGGTCAAAAATAAATGCCTCCACGCGTGGCAAAAATCCTTTACCTCGCATTCTCGGCGAGCAATTCGTCAACGCTGACAGGACCGAAGTGACTGCCGAGACCGTTTTGCGAACGCTCTGAGATATATTCGAGGAGACATTTTTCCCTCCGCTCTGCCAAGTCGGCCAATTCGTTAAAGCGGAGACGACGACGAGACGACGCTTGTCTCGCGGAGGGCGGCGTGGGGCATTCTTCGCGAAAAGCTACGCGAGGGTGATGGAACGGTCGCTCTGCGAAAGCGTTCCCCTGGAATCTTTCTAGGAGAAGGGATTGGAAGATGTGGGGGCGGATTGGTGGATTTAGCCGAGCAAAATAGGGTTGAAGGGGGAGTGTTAGTGGCCGAATGTGGGGAGAAATGGCAACAGGGGTTGAAAGGAGAATCGGCGGGGAAAAATTGATAGGTATTTGATCGTAATGGGCAAGGGTGAGGAGCGAGTAGAGAGGGTTGGATGATTGAAAGCCTATGGGCCTTAATGCGTTGACAGATCCTATACTCGAGACGCTGACACCCAATGCCGCTTCCCTCAAATACATTCCCTCATTTGTCCACGAAGTTAATCCAATATTAATGCAATAATAAAAACATAATACCAACCCCATGATGACTTTACAGCGCCTCTACTCCAGACGCTGACACCCAATACCACTCCCCCCAAATACATTCTCTCATTTGTCTACGAAGTTGATCCCATTTTAATGCGTTAATAAAAACATAATACCAACCCCATGATAACTTTACAGCTGTTGCGTTTGTTGAGATGAGTAAAATGTTTAATTTTTTTTCTTGAATTCATTTACCGAGGGCACGAAGGGGTCGTGCATAAACTACGTTTCCAACTTAGCGGAGGAGGGGAGCGCCTAAAAGCCAATGGGGGGTAACGAGGGGAAGGGAGGGTACACTCAAAGTAACGTAGCTGTTACAGTACGCCTGTTTACGTTTCTTACTCGTCAGCATTGCATCAACAATAGTACACAGTTAAAAATGAGGAAGGGTGCGTCTTGTATCAGCCTTTATTTGTCTTATTTCATCCTATCCCTAAAATTAAACTCTCTCAATAAATGAGAAATTATTATTGAATTGAAAGTTTTATTCGTAGAGACAACGTTACATATCGGGTTGGGGGATGAAAGGGGCTGTCAACGAAGAGAGGTGAAGGGGGTAAGAAAATCACTGAAAACGGTGACGTAGTTTATGCACGACCCCGAATAGTGAAACTGGTTTTTGATACAGGGGTGTATGGGAAAGTTGTAAGAGAAATCTGTATTTTTACCAACTAAATACCATGTAAGCCATCTCAATACTATGCGGCAGGGGACCATTTTTTCGTCAACATGCACCACACTATATCCTTTAGAAATTCAAATTAAACATACGACAATTAATACATAACAGAAACCCATGGAATACCTGAAATAAGGGAGTGAAATCGTACCAACATGCACTACACTGTAGGTATGTAACCAGTCAGTATTTGAGTATTTTGCAACCACGTAATTGTTGAGAGGTGCAAGATTAATACAAGAAGCTTGCAAGAGGTTCTGTGAGTACAACGTAGCTGACTAAGAAACAATCATTTTAAGATAACTTGAATAAATAAATAAGCCAGCTGTCGACACACCTTGTGATAAAGTATTAAAAATAGAGAAAGTACGTATTCCCATGAATGATAGAGTACTTTGACTCGTAGGATTCATGCCGCCAGGCGAAGCGTGGAAACTGACGATAACGTCATAATACATGATGAAGCGTTATACGTCAGAGCACCCGATGCAGAGGAATAAATGAGTAAAATGGTACTACATTTAAATTATTCTGTTTTATGAATGTGATATATTCTGATTATAAAATGGAGTGGATTACGAACCTTGATTCCTCTGCAATGCAGCAAATGCTTTTACCAATTTAGCTGCCTAGGTTTATGCATCTCGTGTCGACATTCATACTAGATTAGGCCGATGGATTATTCACATTCGATTTCCGTCAGTCATGGTATAACATTCCTTCCTTATTGTCGCACCATATCTCTCAATACTTCCAATGTTTTTGTTATTAATTCAAAATAGTTTTTGCTCATATATCTGTAAATCAAGCCTGTCTAAAGGACTAACAGGAGACCGAGGAAGTTATTACTTGACACAAACACAGGCTGTGACCTAAAACAGACCGAAAATGTAGTAAGCCCTTCAGAAAACAACATACAGCATATCACTCTTCCCAGAATCACCATAAATCGCTACACTCAATGTTAAACTCTTCGTTTACCTTTTCCTTTACCTTTTTCCATTCCCTCAAATACATTTCAATCAAATTCCGTTTCCTCTTCGTTTACCTTTCTTCGAAAAATTAGTTATGGCTAAAATCAAAGTCTATCTTTGACGAAATGATACGCGTCACTCTAAACTTTTTATTTTTCACACTTATATACTCGAGTTATATTAACTGTCATAGCCGACCCACGTCAAATGTTGGCCATGACGGAGTGATGAAGGTGGTGGGGTGGTTTGTTTACCAATGTGAGAGATAGTGGGGGAGATAAAAACACGAGGCAAGTATTATCACGCTAGATTTTCTAAGGTGAGGTTATTGACTCGAGGGGGTGAGTAAATATAGGGTGAAAGCTCTGGTCGTTCATCCCACTCCTTGCATTCAAAACGTCGACTGTCACCAAAAGTCAGTTTTCTTTCTTCGCTAGGCACTTTTTTCAACAGCTCGAACAAGAGAACTTCTAATTTATCATCTTATAAAGTTGGAAAAATTTACATGAATATTTTATGTATCGTGGTAGTAAAATCTTTTTCTAACTGTGGAAACCTTTTTTGCTAAAAGAAATGGTTGCGAGCTTTATTTTTTGGAAGTCATCCACTGTGTACCAAATAAAATGACTTCGTTTACTCCACTTGAAGAGGACACGAAGTGTAGAAACTCGGGTAGTACTAATAAACCTTAAGTGGAATTAACCAAGTCATTTTATTTGGTCCGTAAACCTTTTAACAATTGAATCTTTTTTTATATCTCTGGAAAAAATCTATTATTAACAAAGTCATTTTATTTGGTCCATAAACTTTTTTTGACAGTTAAATCTTTTTTCTATCTCTGGAAAAATCTATTAAGTACCGCAGCAGATCTTTGCCTGGTGTCCAAGGTCTCTGCCCTACGCCTCTACGGAGGATTGCAGTCTGCGAACTGCAGTGTAGTGATGATTAGATATGGAATATGCACATTAAATAATAACTCTGGTTTTGGAGTATTAATTGCATAGTTAATACGTTAAATATGGCCGATGTGCGTTTTTTAATTCGCTTCAATGCCCCTTTGTTACGTCGTTCCACGTCGTTTCATCTATTCTCTTATATCATCCATGATAGCATCGGTTCTATTCCATGTTTTCCATTCCATGTCTTGGCTTTTGGGATTAGAACGTGGAGGTAACGCAGCAGAATCCCTGTGGAAGTAGTCAGGGTTGCTGCAGGTGTTCGGCTCTCCCGATGGGACGTAGGGAAATGGGAGGCTGAAGTTGGGATGCGAGGCATTGGATTCGCCTCTGCTTGAACGGGTGATTGATGTTTCCTTCGGCCGGAGATGGATGAGTGCGTTTGCGATGCGACGGGGCCTCCCACTACTACTCCTCCTTCGCATGTCGTGGACACGGGAGGCCTGGCTCTCTGGCCGGCAGCCGCCTCCGACTACACGCCAAGGAAATGGAATTGATCGGGGGAATTCACCGCGAGAAGGACAAAGGGGATAGCCCAGGATGAGAGCTCAAACCTATCCTCTCGCACACACGTTTGAGTTTCTCAAATCCGTTATGCTCGTCCTCCTTCAGACCTTTATCTCTTCCAAAGAGACAAGGTATTTTTATAAATCTAGAGAGAGTAAAAATTGGAGAATTTTTTCGCGGTAGAAAAGTTAAGGTTGTCCCTGTTGGAAATCACTTAAATTTTATATTATTCTTTCTATCTTGAGACATGGGAAAACATTGTGTTTTCCCATGCCCCATTGTGATTCACAAATAATAAAATTCTAGATTTAAGATTTTGCCGGTGTAATATGTTTAAATATCTTTCTCGGACTTCGCTCCGGGCAATATTTTCAAAATTCGCCGACATCTCAGAAAACGACTTGTCTTCCATTTTCAAGGCGTGTTATTTCCGTGGTGTCCGCTAAAATACTGTATTATAGCGGACACCACGGAAATAACACACGCCTTGAAAATGGAAGACAAGTCGTTTTCTGAGATGTTGGCGAATTTTGAAAATATTGCCCGGTGCGAAGCCCGAGAAAAATATTTAAATAAAATTCTAATATCTACACACATTTCACAGCAACGGCAACTTGAAGTTACTTGTTGTTTATTGCGATAATCAGTCAAACATATTGATAATATTATATTTCTGCATAATTTTTATTTATTATTTCAAAATCCCCATTGGTCCAAATAACTCTTAATACAGCTCTTATTAACGTGGAAAGTTATGCGTGATTCTTTTTCTATTGCCGATGCAAACATTTTTTCGGAAAGTTGTCCGACAACGGAGGAGGATAAAAGAGGTGCGACAACATTTTAATAACTGACGAAGTCACCGTGGTAATATGTGTATTTCCTAAAGATAACCAATTCAGCCACATACCTGTAGGTAATGTGAAGGAGAGAATGAGATCACATCCCATATATTCGGCGAATGTCTCGCTACGATAAAGACTCAGGATAGATTCTGAACTCACCTCTCTTGTAACCCAATGAGAGAAATTCCCGTTGAGGACCAGCTTCCCTTTATCAAGGCTCTCGGACTCTATGGGTGATCGCCTGTAATGTTGCTGGGGCAATGGACCATCTTGCCTAATTGTTAATGCTACGGGGAAACCTCGTGAGGAAATTCACCAATCATCCATACATCTATGATGTAGGGAATGGGGAGCATAGAAAAACACGGCGTTGAGCCTAGTTCAGCCATGAAAAATGGCGACGACCAATGGTCCGATTGGAGAATGGGAAGCATTTCAAGCTCTTCCCTATAGATGACGTGTGAATGACGGCTTTATTCTGAAAGTTTGTGCCGAATCTGGGCTTTAAATTACCTGTATGACTTCAAATTTGAACTCAGTATATGTAGGCATAACAAACCTTGGTGGATATCATTGAGGGTGTATGAGCAGGTTGAAGTATCAAAGGACACGATCGACTTCTTGCGGGACTTTCGCTTTCATTGCCCAATTGATATCGTATACTATACAGCCCCTGACATCTTGCTCTTCGTTTGCGAGTGATGAAAAACTTTGCCAACCCTAAGGTATCACGCTAATCCCGTGTCAATTCAACCAAATAATTAATATGGTTCATGCTCCTAATTCCCTCATTGCGTGCGAGTATAAATTTATCTCGTATCGAGATATCATGCGAGACTGTGATTTCACTCTATGCGGTAACATATCTCAGTACTACTGTATGGCTGTACTCTAACCTTTTTTTATTTATGTAATCAAGAGGTCATGTCAAATTACCGATGATAATCATTGGTGAGCTGCAAATTAACTATAATACTCCATTGAAGGACTCATCTCGACGCAAAAACCGGCATACTGGTTGTTCGCATTGATTTTGACGTCACTTTACAAGATGCATTGTTAGCATATCCTTTAAAACGTCTCACTCCTACGTATAAAAAATGCTCTTCAAATTTGTTGGATAACTTTTTATCACGAGTTTTCTTACTCTATTCTAATCACGGAAAGGATTAACCTTTCGTCCTGCTTTCGAAACTTTTTCTACATTTGGAATTTTACTGTCAGACGCCCTCACGTAACCATATTTCACATGTTCTAAAATCATTGCCTTAAGTCTTCCGAAATTCCTTCAATTTTGAGCGTGTATGCCTATCCTAGCGAAACCGTTGTTAAAAAATGATAATAAACACAAGACACGAGATCTATGTCGCGTCATCAAGTATAACAGTCCAGGGACTTGACGAAAAAGAAAAATCTCTTAGTATATTCCACACAAAACTTTTATTCCTAATCTAGGTTTCGATTGCCTTGCAATCATTTTCAAAGGTTTCATTTTCAATGATTGCAAGGCAATCAAAACCTAGGTCAGGAATAAAAGTTTGAAGTGTGGAATGTACTAAGAGATTTTTCTTTTTTGTCATGTCTGCGGTAACATTCCACAAAGTTACACCTTCAACCAGTAAGTTTATTAGAGTCCAATTTTTTTAGTCACAATTTTTTTTCTTTAATTTTGCCAATTCTTTTCTTGAGCACGAACGTACATATTAGAATACCTATACAATTTTTCTAGTTCATTGATTCTATTGTTTAATTTATAGACTTAATGAACAGGAAATTGACGAACTCACAATCCCATTCCGTTATTTAATTTGAATTGCACCGTTAATTTGAAGGACATGTTAACGATTTAGTGATAACTCTTTCCGTCAAAAACGGTAATTTTGTTCCGTGTCGTGAAGTGCCTCTGCGCGTGGGCTTAAGGTGAAAGGTTTGAGGTAGATGTCCGTAGAAATCTTTTGAGCGTATCGCTAGCCTTTCGCATGGTGAGATCTTCCCGGTGTTTTCAGAAGACGGATCGGGGTGGAAGGGACCTGAAGGTCACGGCACACCGTCAGAATTTCCGCCAAAAGTTTTGCGAAGCGGAGTCCCAGACATCTGCCTCAACTCGAAGCAAGCTGTCGTGCGTGACTTTCGAAGACCGTCAAATGATAGGGTGTGCCAAAATGTGCGTAAGATGGAAAGAACTTTCAGTCTCGACTTTCACCGATGTTCACTTTGATTCTTCAGAGTGGCATTTACTTGCTAACTTGGACGTGTTTATCAAAGCTAGAATTTGATTTGCAGCTCCAGCAAAGGCAAGAAAAAGGTGAAACTTCCAAAAATCACTCTCTGTAAAAGGCAGGGAAGTGGAAAGCGTTGTGGCATCATTGGCTGTCTTCTTAAGAAATGCTTAACAAATATCTAGGAATCTTTGTTGGAAGGTTTTCGCAGCGACTCTTCACTATATTAAAGTTATTTGGTGGTTAGGTGACTTTATCGTTAACGGTACGCATCATTTTTTAATTTAAAACCGTTAACAATGGTCAACTGTCTCGGCGAAGAACCTATTTATAGAGGCGAAACAAACATACTCTTTCATTCTCCTGACGACTTTCTCAGTCTGAAGAACGAAACGCTGAGTAAATTTAAAATGCTCAATACGCAGCGGGGTACCCCGTATAACTTTAATAGAGTAAAAATCTAGGAAACTGGGAGAAAATTGAATTTTTCATTCTGCTATACTTGCCTCTAATGTAACTCTGAATACATAATCACTGTAGGTGCCAAACCTCTCCAAAAGTTAACAAATTTTGGTAATATAAAAAATGTCATTAGCTTCCGTCGAACATAAAATATGCAATGCTTTGAATCTCGATTTGATTTGATCAGCATTTTGAGTGCATCTATTCGTTTTTCGTTTACATTGGAAGAAATGATGAAGTGAACAGAAGAGTAGAAGAGGAGAAGACGATATGGAGCACCATTCAGAAAAGAAGAACCAGGTGGATTGGACACACCCTGAAACACAATGAGTTTGTAAAGAACGTATTGAATGTAAAATAGAGGGAGAAGTTCCCAGGGGAAGACCCAGGAATAAGTTCACGGACCAAATAAAGTGGAAAGTACATAGGATGATCTACCAGGGAGTAAGGGAGCTAGCATTTGATAGGGAAGAGTGGAGGGCTGCAGTCAACCAATCTTATGATTGAACGAGTAAAGAATGAATATATTAGAAGAGCATGGAGCGACGTGGAATTTGGACAAAAGACTTACCGGTGAAAATGTCGTGAGTGCCTTCCTATAAAGCGATGGGTACTTGAGGTTGGTTGCAAACAATTGCGCCAATCCTATACGGTGAATTGGAGTAAACCGCTGGCTTACGATATGTAGGATTTAATTTTCTCCCGGCGAATAAATGCTGTAAATTTTCTCGGCTTTCCGTCCGGGTAAGATGCTCCGACTTCTTCGTTGCCGACGTTTCGATGGAAGACTTTTCCATCGCCATCAGGGCCGTTGATGGCGGATGACCAGTCCAAAGTGACAGGGAGTGACCCATACGGCCTCAACGGCCCTGATGACGATGGAAAATCATCCATCGAAACGTCGGCAACGAAGAAGATGGAGCATCTTACTTTGCTGGCTTACGAGTAAAATTAATAGCAGTGAAATTGGCTTAATTTCACCGTAAGAATTAAGGGTCACCTTGCTCTTACTAGCTTATCTCAGCGTTGCCAATATGTGTCAGTTTATTAGATCCAGTCTCTTTCTCTGTTTCCTCTCTAAAACTATGTAATGGTTTACCAGTGATATTCTTCATAGACTGTAATGACACAGCTGTTAGTGGCCAAATATGGCTTTGAAATTAGTAATCCGACAAAGCAAAACGATCTGCACCTTGGCTGGAAGTCAGATGTTTGAGCTTTGATTACTAGTTTTGGAAACCTTTGTCATCCGGAAACTTACAACTAATCCTTAGCAAAATATTTCTGACGGTGATTATATCTCACATGTGGCTACTTGTTCAATCATTTTATCATGTCAAGCCTTGACTTCTCTAACACTATTACTCCCACCGTTATTACAAATTGGTTTTCTATTGCTTAAAGTTTTTGATGAATAATTTCCAATTCTTCCATTGCCTCTTATTGAGTCCTATATCGTCAAAAGATCTATCATTAAGTCATTCTGCGTTTTATTTCTCGTCATTATATGGAAAATATCTACACTTTTCTGGGGGATCGGGTTGGTTTGGTGGCTTGAGTACTGGCTAACTACACAGGCGGCCAGGGTTCAAATCCCTACAGAGGAGGTGGTTTTTCAGAGGAAACTCGATCCCTACTTGAGTGTCTTGTGGAGGGCACTTTAAGTACAGTACTCCGTCTGTCGGATGAGACGTTAAACCGTGTTCCCCTTGGCGTCTTTCGTTAAGAGTAGGCTAATGCCGACGCCGGGTTTCTATCCACCCTTCCTCCCTTACCTGTCCCCAATGGCGCAAGTGACTGTAGCTGTCGATCGCCTTCCCATAAGTCCAATCCAATACCTTTACTTCTCCTCCCTTTTTCGTTTTTCTCAGCACTCTGCCATCCAAAGCGACCTTTCCTATCCCATAATGCCAAGGACTTCTTTGTTTGTCTACCTTCCTGTCTGTCTATTGCAACTTCTGTAGATTTCTGATTATATAAAATTTTAGCGCATTCCGTCTATTGTCGTTATCATCTGCAGGGTCACAGTTCTTAACTTTACAGTAAGTGTCCTGCTCCGTGATAGACTTATTACTCACCTTTTATTAATGTTCTTACATATGGTATTTTTTCATTAGACTTCTTCTTTTCATTGGTCTTATTTCCTAATTCAGTGTTCCCTCTACAATTCATTCCATGGTACTTTGCGTGATAATGACGGTATTCACCAATGACATACGTCGCACTCAGTATACCATGTCACTGCTGAGCCCATCATGCGTACTAAGGGAAACATTTATTGGTTGGTTGTACCGCAAACTGTCATTGTAGTCACTAAAGATAATCTTGTATAAAACTATAGGTGTGATATTTAAGAATTATCGAGGAAATTCCGGCACTGACATGAGCCTTCTCTCACTAATTGGAGTCTAGGGGTTCATGCCATTACGTCCGATCCGACGGAAGAAGCTCTGCACTTGTGGTTCTGTCCATATAGCTCCCAAGTAAAATTTGTGATTTCAGTGGAATATCAAGCTTAGTCTTTTGTGACTTTACTGTGGAAAATGCATCTATTTTCCACCGGGACTGAAAATTGTCTTCGTAAGACTATACTTGCTCTGATGAAATTTGAGCGTTAGCAATACCTAATGTTGGTTATTTTTTGGAGGGGGTTCCAATGGCAGAGGTCATTTTCACCATTTAGGACAGGTATTGGAAGAGTTGTGTGGGTAAGGGTGGAGAGATGGGCAGAAACTCGGTGTTAACATTAGCCAGCGTAGGAAGAAGGTTAAGACGGATAGTTGTCATGTGTTGCGGATAGTTGACGGATAGTGATGAGTTCAACAAATAGTCTTCCCGTTCTAAAGCAATCTGTACAAAGCACTCCAGTGAAGAAAAAATTATTGCACAAGAAACTGTTGAGGTGGGTGAGGTGGGAAACCAACACTCTTGTCACCAAACCATCATCACTCACCGGATGAAAGGACCCCGCAGAAACCTTAGGAAAAAAATGATGCTTCGGTGAAGTTGGGTGAAACTTCGGGATATGATAAGATAAGATAAAGTTCATTTAATCTGGAACTATATAGTCCCATGGAGCACAAATACTTGGCATTTGCATTTTTTTTATTTTAGCAGCTGATACTATAAGATTAAAAAAACAAAGTACAGTATTAGCTACATAAGGACATACAGGAAACATAATAATAGGCGTAGGTATTGTCTCTGGCAATATCATATAAAAAGATAAGATACATACCACTTACAATGCTTTGCATATACAGCCGTTGGCATTATATAATTTACCAAAATAAAACATAGAAATAAGTAAATGTTACATTAGATGTACCAATATTTAGAACATAAATACTGTTTCAGAGCTCTCTTGAATGTCTCTCTTGAATGATAGTTCTTGAGGAGTAGATTGAAAGTCTCAATGGGCGTCAAGTCGTGAAAATTCTTATTTTAAAGTCAGAGATCTTCGAAGTTGTGATTCTCATTTCTCTCGACATAGCGTTTCTCTAGGTATTTGCTAATGTTTCCACAGAGCAATTAGAGAGTACAATTTCGTACTTCTCCACAGACTTTTATTTTGTGTGGTACAACGCGTTTCACCGACTTACGGCATCATCAGGTATAAAAATTCAGTGTATACAGGTATACACATACAGTACAGGTATACAAATGTATGCCTGTGCGGTTTGGGCTGAATTTTTGTACCTGATGATGCCGCAAGTCGGTGAAACGCGTTGTACCAGACAAAATAAAATTCTATGGAAAAGTACGAAACTGTACTCTCTAAGTATGGATACTATTAACTTCCGCAAAGTGAAGCCTGAAACTGTAGAGTGTATTGAGCAATTCTTCTTAGTTTTAATTTCTGCAATCAAAAATAGGGATTTCAGCTTTAACAGTTCAAATTTACTTTGAAAATACCTTGATGGTCACGCTTGAGATCAATAAGAAGGTTACCCTCAGGTATTCCGCATCAAATCCTACATCATTGGTATGTAACATTTTCCTCTATCCTGCGTAACTAGAGAAATATTCAGGTGAGTCCATGGAAATGGGCCCCCCTGAATGCTATGAAAATCACAACTTCGAAGATCTCTAACACGGAAATAAGAATTTTTACGACTTGACGCCCAGAGAGACTTTTGATCTCTTCCTCAAGAACTATCATATACCGAAGTTTCAGCCAACTTCACCGTGACATTTTTTTCCATAATGTTCCTGCGGGGTCCTTAATAATACCTCTTCCTTCGCCCCCATTGACTCGCTTCGCCCCTAGCGGGTTTGTAGTGTAGAGCCATCCCTGCACGCCGCGTTTCCCTGGCGAGAGGACTCCCGTGTCGAAGGAGAACGCCAATAGGACTCTTCCGCAGGACGAGGCACTCAAACTGTCACTCTCCATTCAGGAAGTCGTCATCTGAGACACTTGCTATGCGACGCACATTTATGGTTTCGGGTTTGCAAGAATGGTTCGGTCGCTACTTTTCATTCCTCTTTGCATCTCTGAAACTTGAAAAGCAAAAGTACCACGATATTTCCGATTATTGACAGGTAGCCAACGAAAAAAACAAGTAGCTCACAAGTTTTTTTAAACAGTGGCATTCAAGCTATTCAGCGGCACAAAAATGTTTCCAGCAGAGCACGAAGAAGTTTGGTTTTAATGGCTTATTGTAATGTTACTTTGGCTTAGTCACTATTTCCATGCAATTCAAGAATAAAATAATAAAACATGTTGTGTTTGTAAACTATAAATTTTGTGATGTTCATTTATTTAATAAATGGTCCTCAAAAATATTTTTACGCTTGAAAGTAGTCTGTGAACTTGAAAAAATGTAGCCCCTGTTTAAAAAAATTGTCTTCAACCGCAGTTCCTAAGACCGGTGTAGTCCGCGAAAAAATTAATTATCATATCGCGAGAGCATTGCAGCTTTCTTCCGCCGCGGGGCTGGCGATTAGAATATGTGGTCTGAACCCAAGGAACTAAATATGTTTTTCAGATAAAAACTAATGAACTAAACACGGTAACAATGGGTTACACATTTTAATTCGTATTTATAAGCCACCGATCCTCTTTCAAAACTTGATGTGATCATTTGATTCTAGTAGTGAGTGAACAGATCTACTGATTTTTTATGTTGTAAATCCTGTTTTCACGTTAAATATCAGGTCTTTCCTGGTGATTATAAATGTGTATTGTGGTCATCAAAAAAATCATCTGGAATTTCCTGAGTTTCTGTCCATGGCTTAAAACAAGTTTGAAGATACAAATACGTTGTATTCTCCTTAACGATGGATTAACGGATGGCTGAGCAAAATTTATCGATTGAATTTGCGATGTAAGCAATGTTTTATTCAAGTGAACTATCTTGTTAGAGTGAGTTCATAGAATCAACTTCGACAGTGACAGACGGTGGCAGAATTTGTGATCATAAAACCCCGAGTTGCCAGGTTGGAAAAAACATGCTTTATTTTCCCAAGGGATGTACTACATCTACATCTACGTGATACCCTGCGAGCCACCACGAGGGTGTGTGGCAGGGGGTGAAGATCACCAAACATGCACTATTGACATGCAACTAGGATATTTAATGGGGGACATGCTAGATAATATGGCCACATGCAGCTACATGGTTAGTATCTACATAATAAGAAAGGGATTATTGGTTGTTATTACATGCATCATGCACTACAGACTACTCTTACTATATTTCACCTACCTATCCCTTTGCTACTCTGCCTATTGTTCTCTCTTATGGTACGCGGGAAAAATGAATACTAAGAGTTACTTGTCCAGCAGTTGCCAGTATCTACTGAGTTCCGTCACTTGACGAATAATTCCATCATTTAAGAGGGATTGTTGCGCTAATCTTTGAAAAGATTATTTCATTTATCTTATAATAATTAAATGATTGTGCTTGTTCAACTAGTTTTTGTGTTGGAATTTGCTCATATCTACTGGTTAAAAATTGTATTTTTGGTGTTCCGAACAGCCCACTCAAATGTAATTCCATGAAATATTTGAGAACAGAAAGTCGAGTAATAGATTTTAATAGTCATTGTTATCAATGAAGTTCAATAACTATTCGGAGTTGTAATACTATACAATCTGCAGCCAAAAAAATAGTATCAGATTTTTCAGTGATGAATGAGTTTTAGTTGTGCTTCGATATTGTGAGTAGAAATTCAAGCATTTATCATTGTAGGAGAAATTTAGGAGTCATCCACATTTGAATCCACAGAACGCAAGGTACAATCATGGAATAAGATGGCAAAATGGTACATCAGATTTTGTATATCACTAAAGTTAATCCAGCCAGCCATGTAGAATTGGATACTTCAAAGAAAAGTATCCAGGAAAATGTCCATTAAGTATATGACCAGTTGTAGAGAACTCGAACTCAACGTCTAAGTTTCCACGGTTTTAACATACGATGTGTTGTCATTTACCTTCTTTTATTTATTTGAATGCAATATAAACTGTGATTACTATGTTTGGTTGTTAATTTTAGCTACTACTTCCTCTCACCTTCGAGTTTTGACACGTTAACCGTAACTAGTCAATATCCTTCCTATCCTGCTTGAGAAAACGAAAAGGCAACCTTTTGTATATAATGAGGTTCAAAACATTGAGTCATATGAAATATACCCATTTAAATCGTCTATTTAAGTCGTTTTAGATTAGATGGCCTAATTTTTGGTATTTCTTTGAATAACTCCTATCAACTCCCCTCCAAGCTCATAAAAAAGCTGCATGCTACTTTAAATATTTACAACACAAAATTTAAGCTCGTTTATACATGCTATTGTTTTAACTGTTATTTTCCATGAAACATGTTTAAATATAAGTCTGTCGACATTGTTGGCATTGACTCTTGTTCGTTGGCTTTGTGAAAATAAAAATGTTCTATATAGTTCAGTGTGTATCCCTCATTTTTTTTATGTTTTCATTACAAGCTTCATTTATGCTACGTCAAAATCGTAATTATGTTGATTCTATTTCCGAGTATTTGCATTAAAAAAGCCTGAGTGTTTTCATACGTGCCATACTATATCTTGATTAACTTAGTGTATGTTATTAAATCAATGTGTTACCTTAAATGTATCTTATTGGATATCTAGTGGCAATTCATAAGACTAGAATGAATGCTTATTGAGAGTCCTTGAATAGATGTCTCATTTAAAAACTTAACATTGAATATATGTAAAAAAAGTTGATATATTCAGAAAAATTTTAGTGACCAAATAAAATAAAAGTGTTGACTCTTGTAACCAGGGTTATATGTTTTCGTTCGTTTTCCCACCACGTAGGTTTAAGGTAATTGTCTTCTCGCGCGGAGAAAACAGGTTTTGTGTAAGCTCGCGTCAAGGGAATAATGTGTCTCTGTGGAATTTTTCATCGTGTATTTTTCATCATCCCTTCGTTTAATAAATGAAAGAGTCCTTATTTTACTTTCGTTTTATTATTTCATCCCTGGAGACCTTGAATGCCTTTCTTCGACTTTTCTTTGACCTCATCATCTTTTTATCTCCGTTTTTAAAGCGCGCTTGCTTCTTCGTTTTCGCTCATTCCACTCGCAATGAAAGTCGCTTTCATTCTTCAAATCACCTAAGCCCACCCCGCAGTCGTTCTTTGACGAATTTGGACAATGATAGTCGTTGGTTGAGGAGCAGCGTGCCTCCTGTAACTTTCTCAAGGTTTATTGCTCGATGTAGTTTTTTTCTCTCTCTCTCGTTTTCAAGTTCGAAGAGTGCTCCCCTGCTTTTATCACTGTTATTTATCACTTCAGTGGACGCGATGTCTCTAAGTTGAGAGATGGGATTTCGAGGCATGCGAGGAGGGGGGGATGATGGTCCAGCGTGGAGATGGTCGTCGATTCGTCTTGCCCCCATGACCACCTGGTCGTGTCGTCCTTGGCAACCGGCCTCCCCCCCCTTTCCCCTCCCCTTCCTCCGAGCTCCCTTCCCACCCCTTCCTCCCCATTCCCTCTCACACGGTACCGAGGAATGCACTTAATGCGGCAGGCCAGCCTTTCTCTCCCCGTCTCAGAGCAACCTTGGAATCACAAAGCTGATTTATGGGCATTTTTGAATTCATGCACCATCGTGATACTTGCAAAATTTCTTCTGGTGATTCGGTTCCTAATGGCGCTTTGGAAAGGTAAGCGTTTGCGGAGCATAGACGTGTGTTCTACTCTTAGTTTCTTCATCTTCTAAAGGCTAAGCCTCGTCTCTGCAGTCATTTGTCCCTGTGTACTGCAGCTCTCTTCAAATCAGCATACGTTTTTAATCCCAACGTATTTCGTACATCATCTAGGAACTTCTTTCTTGGCCTTCCTCTGCTTCTCTTGCCGAGCACCTCCATTATATTTTCTAAAAAATTATTATATCGAAGAACATGACCAATGAATTTAACCTTCCTTTGCTCCATCTCTTTTATCAGTCTTCTTTCTTCTTTTATTTCCTTCAGCACCTCTTCATTGCTCTTTCTGTCAGTCCATCTTGTTTTTGTCATCCTCCTCCATATTCACTTTTCCATAGCTTCCAACCGTGACTTTTCCATCTTTCTCAATGTCCAGCTTTCACAGCCATATCACAGTGTGCTCCATACAAACTTTTTCGCAAAAAATTTCCGTATTTCTTCTTGAATGTGGCTATTTCCTAGAATATGTTTATTTTCACATGCCTTCTTTGTCTAGGCTATCCTTCTTTTTACTGCAGAGGTGATTCTGTTATCTCTTGAAATTATGCTCCCAAGGTAGCTGAACTCTTCAACATGTTTTACTATCGATCCCCCTATCATTTTATTTACATTGGGCTTGTTTTCGTATCTTGATACTGCCATAGCTTTGGTTTTCTTCACGTTTATTTTCAATTTCTTAGTTACATATATATACTCTTAGTTACAAAACATAATTTCCTTGCATTTGAGATTTCATCCGTGCTCAAACATAACTTCAGCGTAGACATGGCAACATTTACACTCTACAGTTTCAGGCTTCACTTCGCGGAAGTTACCGGATGATGCCGCTAGTCGGTGAAACGCATTGTGCCACACAAAATAAAATTCTGTGGAAAAGTAAGAAAGCGTATTCTCTAATTATGGATATGGCAACATTTATTCTCTAAATGGACTCACCAATGTGGCGTGAGCGTTATAGGTTGTCAATTTTAAGATATTCTTTTGTGTTTTAGATACATTTTTGTTTCCTCAAGCTTTCATCCGTAAGCATGAACATGTTTTGAAACTAACAACATGTATTTAGGCACTGAGGTACACTAATTCATTAGTTCGATTATATATTTTTGAAATTGGATTCTGAAAATCAATCTCACCTCTGATTTTCAAGAAATGTACTGTAGTTCTGCCCTAGATATATCAGTATTGATATCGTATCATGCTATTGCTTTCCCTCTCTGCGTTTGATCGCGTGTATTTTCCAAATAATCATATTGATTAACTCTCTCGTTTTGCCGTTGAGCATGATGAAAGGTGTTTGACGTCGTTTAGAGATGAAAAGACTCTAAGTTATCAGAGAGGAGCAAATGTTTCTAGCTTTTGAAAAGTTGTCTTGGTGGCAAGGGATGAAACATGCCCTTTAGATGATGACGATGTAAAATGTTAAAAATGGTTAATACTTGCGTATTTAGTGAATGGCGTGATTTGAAAGTAAGCAGAGAGACGATGCATGGAATGCTGGAGACAGCTATAGGTAGGCAAACAACTTTGATAAAACGAAGGAGTGAGAGCAATTAATGCAGACTATTGACGGCAGCTGAAGAGCTTTATTGGATAATGACTCGGAAAAACAAAATTTTTCATGGTTGGAAATCAAAAATAAACTTATTGGTAAGACGATGAGAATTCTGAGTTGTCTAAGTTGAGTTTTCAAGATTCCTTGTGTGCCATACCTGAAATCATACCCGAATATATTTTTCCATAAAATAACCCCCATAATAACTTGTGAATCAATATCACGTTTATATTTCATTACTACTCTGAAATACCTCTCAGGAGCGTGGAGTAGGCGGTGTTACCTTACCAAACAATCATATCGTTACATCTATTAAGAATACGTTATCAGTAAATTACTGATCTCGATTAGATTCACTTACTTAAGAGGTCACGAACGCTTTTGAATTTACGCGTATTAAATTGAAAAAAATATGCATTGACTCAAGTATTTCATTAGTAGAAATCTTAACAGATCAGAATGAAAAATGCTTATGCTATGAACCATGTTGAACGTTTAAGGAATTGCAAACGATCTCATAAGTTGCATCGGAAAGGGGGATGTTCAAGATATCCGTATCACAATTGAGCTTCTTATCGTGGGCTTTTGATTTAAACTGCCAAATTACGATGAAAGTTGTAGTTGGATCGTTATAAATCATTGGAAGATATAGTAGACTATAGTTGCAGTCATAATTGCAACTTAAACTTAAACCCAAGGTCTGTTTGTGATTCTTACGTTTACAGGGTGTTTTACAAACAAAAACAATAGACTGTTTTTTCCATTTCCATTCCTTTTGAAAATGACCCTCAGGATGAACAGCTACGTTTATGCCGTCGTTAAGAGAAGGTTAACCCTGATCTTACCTCCAAAGTCTCGTCAATCAAAACCAAAACGTCCGTATTCATGGTCAGAGATAATTAATTCTCATCTCGTTTCTCAGCGTCCAACATTCTGCGCTTTTGAACTCGCGCAAAAAGAGCAACGCTGACTCAGTCGTCTGAGGTCATTCTCCACTGTTAAGCCCCAGCGATGAAAAAATAAAGCAAGAACTCATCGGACATCTATCGCAGCATCCATGCGCGGATGAGATATTAGAACCGGTGACCTTCGACTTGGCCAGTGGAAGTGCTTTACTCACCCGGTCTAACCGGTTCGACCGAGAAACGCCAGCCCATCAGGGAGTGCAAGTCCGCATGTCTCCGCATGGAAGTGACGTCATGAATTTTAATATGTTTATACACGAGTGGCATTGAAACGGAGCCGCACATCGGAAGGGGATGAAAGGAAAATGGTGGTTTGTTGGAAGGAAAATGAAAGTGACTCGGCACCAAGAACTTAAGGAAGGCTACGGCGATCAGGAAAGGCATTTTTTGAAAAATCAGCTGCTTTCCTGGTTAGAAAAAACGGTTGAGAAGAGCTGCAAAAATTGCGGTGCCTTATCATTCTTTTTATTCAATCATGTTACTTGTGTGGCAGGAATATGAATTATGAGATTGTAATTGACTTAATACATAGGTCGTAGCTCTTGGGAATGAGTGAGTGTCTTGCACATCGAAGTATAAAAACTAATTTTCCAACTAAAATAAGCTGACTTCATATCTAGCTGATGCTGAATTTCAATTAATTGTATTAGAATCGATTATCTTCTATTTGAAATATTATAAATCCGTGTAAATTTCTCGGGCTCGCCAATGGGTAAGATATTCATAGGCAGCCGACGTTTCCGACTCGTTACCCATGTATGGGTAACGAGTCGGAACCCGAAACGTCGGCTGCCTATGAATATCTTACCCGGTGGCGAGCCCGAGAAATTTACACAAATGTTATTCGCCGGGAAAGTGTTAAATCATACATTATAAATCCGTGGTTATCTTTTGGTTTTGTATTTATTCTTCAGTGCCAGGAAGCCAATTATGTAAGCGAGTTGAGAAAACCGAGATCAAAATTACTCGGAAATGAATCACTGTATTATAAGAAGGAAACTAAACTACTGGATCTAATTTATCGAATTATTAGTGATCATATATTTTGTTAAATTGAAATTAACAAAATGACACGTATCCCATGTCGATAAATCTATGTATTTTTTAAATTAATTTATGTTTGAATAGGAATTGAAGTTTGATTGATTGACACACCATACAATTAATGCCTTATCACTGTTTTATTGAACTGATTTGTTGCCAGTGAACTCAAGGATATTGGAAGATCCTTGACGGCATAAGGTCTCTTTTGTTTATATAGACGCTAACATTGTAAGAGATCTTTTTTGGAAAATACACCTTAAACCTGAGGACAGTACACTCCAAACGCGTCGGATTTTCACTCACAAGACTTAGGAGACTTACTTAAATACTTACATATAAATATATTAATAAAATAGGAGAATACTTAAACTGGAAAAATATAAGCTCAGTTAGTATATAATAAATATAAGCTCAGATAGCTGATAAATATTTTTAACATGAATATGTCATGAGTAAAACGTTTTTTTTTAAGAACCTTTTAAGAAAATTGCTCAACGAGTATGAATGCTCCTATCGTAGATCTCACTTTGGAAAAGCTAGCATTTTTCACAATGATGATCTAAGAAAAACCACATAAATATGATAATTATATCGCAAACATTTTCTCAACAATGAGATTTGTGCAACAATAAATTGTTGCACATCTCTCAGGACATAACAAATCTCGTGAAAAATCAACTGCGTGTCTCTCTTATAATGTCATATCTAAGGACATAACAAATCTCATGATCTGTTATGTCATGGGATTTGTATTTGCTATGTCATGTTATGATTTGTTATGTCATGTAATGACACAAATCTAATGATATGACAAATAAACAACAACTTGTGAATTAATGAGCTCAAGCTGGTGGCATGAAGAAAAGAACCCGGAAAGGAAAAATTATCGAAGAAACAAAGTGAAATCCTTCCAGTTTACTTCAGTTTCAACGCTTTAGGATAACTTGGCGTGTTTTTCACCAAATAAACTTAGTTAGGCAGATATATTATTTGAAATTCCCTCTTCTCGGTTTTCGGCAAAATGAAGAAATGTAACGTGATTAAGATTTTCAAGCGTTATATTCGCGAACATATTTAAGTTGGCATGTCAACAGGAATAGCGCATAGCAATTATTTACGTGTAAGAATTCATCTTGTGCTTTATTTAAAAGATTTTTTATAGAAATGTGCTACGACATTCCTTCGATTAGGGAAACTAGGATACTTGTAATAAAATGTTGAATTTTAAATATGAGAGAGGTTTTTTCCCTTGACGATTGTAGTGGAAAGAAGGCCAATAAAGAATAGGCCATGAATGGTCAACAAAGACGCTTTACTAGCCAAAAATTGAAACTGATTTTTAATTTCCAATCATTGCATTAACAAGTGAATTGGTACGAAGTCACTTGCACGGGTGCTTATACACAAGGGTTGAAATTTGCCATGATGGTATCATTTGACTTGACCGTGATTCGAACCCGGTGTAACTGGCTAACACACCTGACCGGCAATTGGAAGATCCCGGTTCGAATCCCGGTCAAGTCAAATGATTTTTTTCTTGGCGAATTTCTATCCTGGTGTTGAATTTAAATTTTTATCAAGGCATTAAACTGCAAGCAGAAAGAAGAAGGGATGGGAACCCGATTTCGAAGTCGTTAAAATGTGTTGCAGGTGATCGAAACGAAATAATATGGGAGAAGCCGATTTCTTCATTTAATGAAAATTTTGTACAAACTAAATATCTAGCGTATCTTGTTCAATAAATTAAAAAACTCACTGTCCAATTGTAAATTGTTTTCCGGAGGTTTTTTCTCCTAAAATTACATTGATGACTAGTTTATGTTTCCTACATAACCTACATTTTTTCTTATCGGCGTCTGATCGGAATTATCCGATCAAATCTATGAATTCTCCTTCGTGTATTCTGAATATTTATTAGGACATCGTTGGGAACTGTCAATTTTATGCTCTTTTCCGTAGTTTAAAAAATGGGCTGCAAATACCTTTTAAACTAAACATTTTTGACCTGACCCTCTGCATTGTCCCAGAAAGATGTTCCTGAACGTGTCTTTATGAATTTTATTGAGGCTGTGAATGCATTGACGGCACATTTCTTTCTTCTACATCATGAAAACTCTCAGCTGAACGATTTACGGCCATGTGCGCTTTTCCCTGCCTCGCTGTTAAATAAATCACGTAAGGATCGCGGCCCTTCGTCGATAAACAAAAGAGAAGAGCATCGCTGGGACGAAAATAGCCATGGCAACAAGAGGGAGACCACGAGCAGGAGCTGGTTTTTCATGTTTATGGAGCTACACGAGTGTGCGGGGAGAATAAATACGAGGGCGTTTTCACAATTTTTTCCCGACTCCTGAACGCACCGTACATAATGCGGGAGGATGCACTGGGACTCGCCGTGTAAGGGAGTGCGGCCTAAACCCGCCGGGGAATCGAAGCCAGGGCGCTCATTTGGGATGCGGGTCTCGTACGTTCGAGACGGCCAGTCAGCCCCCATCTCCCGGGAGAACCCCTGGGATACGGCGCGGGGTGGAGGGGGAATTGGAAGCGAGGTGGGGGGGTGGCTACTGCGAAATACCCCTTTGAAGAGCGAACCAACTTGGGGTTCGGCGCAGAGAAGAGAGCAAGCGATCCCTTCGCCATGTTGCATTTACAACACACTCCCATGTCCACTCGCTACTCTTTCGCTGCAGACTTCATAGAGCGTCCTCCCTCGCAGTCCGATCAAAGGTACTTGCCGACTGGAAGGTCTTTTCTTTTGAAGCCTTCGCTAAGCTCGCTTAATCCGGAGAGCTTTCTGGAAGACGATTCGGTGCAGTTTCTATAGATAATCAAAGCGGGGTAGAGGTAAGCTCAGTTTGCTGCTGACACGACAGCTTAGATGTCCAATGGATGTGGAACCTTCTCTTGAAGGATACCAGTATCTCTTCCAGGTGATGAATCAGTTCTCCTCGCAATAACTCCTGGTGCTGTGATATCCTAGAGGCTGGATATGCCTTTGATTTGCAGTTTGTGGTAGGAATTAAATTTCCTACCTGATTTCCCCAGTCTACAATGTGCGGTAATCCAATTTTCATAGTCGATAAGATGTATTATATCACGCATCACTATTACAGGCGCATTAATATTGCACGACAAATTGAGAAAATCACGCAGTTTAAATTTTGCAGTTTGTGCCCCGGGTAAAACGGGTTTATTACTTTGTTGTGGTGGGGAGAAATATCATCTGAAGATGTCGAATGATGGCATACCCTCTTGCATGCTAGTCCCTTACCAATCGGATTCTCTCAGTGAAAACTTTTATACTATTTCTTGATAATATTTCTTTCAATAGAAATAAATGGACGCCACGCCGTTGATAATGAAAGAGAAACAGTTCTTGAATACAAGTCATTCATTATTTTATGTCGAAAATTGTCTCTGCTGGCTACAACCTGATCTTTTCATCTAAGTCTACGTTCGCAGATATATTTCATTCACTAACTTGAAATGGTAGTTGCAGAAAAAGAGGCTTGTTCTTGAAAGAGAAATAGAGAAACTGGTTCCACGAACTGAAAATTAACAATATGTGACGACTTCATCAAGCAAAAATACCGTGAAAGAGCATATGCTGCCATTTGAACCGAACTATTTAGGTTATTCAGGGATGTGCGTTACGATGTACAGAAATTTGACGGAGATATTTAGAATTTTTACCACCATTAGTTGATGATATTTCGTTCAAATAATAATTTTATTCCGCCAACTTTCCCTAGGTTGCTCTACACCGCAAGTTAATTGGTTAAACTATAAGTCAAATTCATATTTCATCCAATGGGTAGATTGTCAATAAATGACCATCAAAAAGAGGCAATATTTTAAAATATGTCCCAATAAATAACCTGTGACATCCAAAACTTTAAATGTTCTAAAATTGTTGGCAAAAATAATTTCTATTATTTATTACCTTCACAATACCATTTTACTCTGGTAACTTGTAATTTCTGAACAGAGTGTCGATATTGTAAACTGTGTGCCATAGTGCTCTAAGTTTGGCAGGGTAAGAAGAAGGTAAAAGATGGATGGGTGAAAGAGAATGCGGTGATAGCATTGTGTTGGTTAACGGTAGTTTTACCGGATTATCAATTTTACTTAAAATTTTAATGACTATGGTGTAGTTCTAAATGAAAAGGTCTCTTTCTGATCTCTCTAATGATAAGATGTCAGCCAACTATAAATTTGCTTCCTGAAATAGAAATAGTTCAATAGATATTGGAGGCTGCTTTCCTTGGGACTAGATTCTCAGTACGGCTACGTTTTTCAGAAAGACATGAATAAATCAATTATTAATATATTAAATAATGAACAAGTGGGACGTTCAGACGCACTGCTATCGCCAGAAATGTAACGGTGGGTAGTTTGCACGATTTCTCAAGTATTACAAGTAAATGTATTTCTTGCTATAGTACTAACCATGTACGCAAAAGGTACAGTTTCATAAAATAAAAAAATATCTTTCAGTTTTGAAGGCGTTTTTAATGTACCGCATAGAACAAATAAGTCTCAAAGGCATGCTTTTAGTTGATTGTTGAAAATTTCAGCCTTTGAGATAAAGTTTTTTTAGGATAAAGATCTATGACGACTTAATAAAGCCAAAATGCCTTAAAAGAACATTTGTAGCTATTTGAACCGAACTATCGAGGTAATGTAGGGATGTGAGTTATAATAGGTATACAGTATTTTGATGGAGATATTTAGCATTTTTAGTACTATTAGATGGTGATATTTCTGAAAAAAGTGTCGATGTTAATGAAATAATACTGGGGTTGCCTTTTCACAGTTCAGAATTCCATCAATTTTAAACTCCTCCTGTCCTCGTGTACTCGTCCTCACCCCTGCCATGTGGTGATTAATTAATTTAAAAGCAATAGAATGGTAGTTTACAGTTAAACAGTAGTTAGGTATCTATACGAAAAAATAAATACTATCTCCAGAAAAAGTAGAAAAGAAATCACTTGCGGTGCTTACGGTAGGTGCAATAGGGTGTATACCCTATTTGTTTTATCACCTTTATTAAATTTCCGGATATTTACCTATTTCATCCTTCTTACCTCGACTTAAAGTTTATATTTATATCAGGAGACGGTTTCTATTTTCATTGTTCAAAAACATCGCTTTAACTACTAGGAATCGGAGAGCATTGTTGAGGAGCGAGTCTTGGTGTTAGGGCGTGAGTACGTGTGAAGCTCGGGAAGGGAGTGGAGGCATTTGCAGATGCACGTAAGCCAGAGTTTCAAACGAAGACTCTCGCACAGACTTGGAAAGGAATGAATGGCTGAGACAAGCAAAGGATGGACGTTGCCGAATGCTTCGCTGCCCATCTGCATGCACGTGGTGCACAAGCAACCGTGACGAGTGCCAGAAGGTGTTGGAGGGAGAAAAATGTTGGGAGACTACGTCTTCCGAAAGGGGTCAAGTTCAAGGTGATATTTTTAGATTTAAAAAAAGTGAGTAAGCTTCTTTCGAGGAGCAAAATCACATATGTGTGAGAGAGTTCTCATTTTTGTGCCAGGATGGCAAAAATACTGGGGATGCCTTTTCACTGTTCAGAATTCCTTCATTTTTCGACTTGTATACTTGTCCCCTACATAGGCTTTTTTTTAATGTAGATGCTGACTGCAATCAAATGTACTCAGGGTTATGGATTATATAACATGCATGCGGTGAGTAATAAATTTTTAAAGTAAGGGAATGGTAGTTTACAGTTAAACAAAAGTTTGGCATCTTTACGAACAAAAAGGCAATAGATCAGAAAAGGTAGAAAATAAATCAGCCAGGAATATTTACAGTAGGTTCATACAATAGGAGGGACAGTGTCACCACAATGATAAATATTTGTTCCGATTTGCTTTTTTGGCTAATTTTATAACGTAAGTTACGGCACACTATATGTATTTTATAGTCAATGTAATCATCTACACTGCATACAAAATTCCTTCAATGTGCCAACTCATACAGTTCATACAGTTATAATGATTGCTGACAAAAATCAATGTATCAAGCTGAATCATTGATGCGAAGAAAAAACACATTTATTACTTGAGTTTACTTGTTTTAAGTGCTTTAAGTAATTATTTGTATTTAAGTAGGTAAACTTAAGTTTTTCCAAAATTTCGGCTACTACGCCTGAAACACAAGTATTACAGTTATTTTAATTAGAAAAAATTGTAAATTTTATCTCTCAAATCATTTCTAATACTGCTTGTATGGAGCATTGCACTTTAAGGATTGGAATCGTGGACCATTGGAAAAGCTGACCAGAAATGACTATAAGCCTTCGAAACCTGGTGCTGGAGGAAGATGATGAAGATATAATGGACGGACAATATCATAAACGATGAAGTGTACTGAAAAGTAGAAGAGTGAAAGACCCTATGTAACACTGTACGGAAAAGAAGGAGATAGATTGGACACTTTTTTGAAGAACAAAATTGAAGTAAACATTGAGGGAAAAGCCAGGCCCAGGAATAAGTTCATGGACCAAATAAAGAGGAAAATACATAGGAAGAGATTCCAGGAAGTAATGGAACTAGCATTAGTTAGAGAAGGGTGGAGGGCTTGCAATCAACCAATCTTAGGATTGAACTGCCAATGATGAAGTCTTAGAATTTCTTCGCCGCTTCATCATGCTAAACCTGCTTTTTTTGCTATATATTATTAAAATGTGTGCTCACGATTACGGCGCCAGCCACCTGAATATGTCATCCGACGGACGGATTTCTATGCTTGAGAAACTCTACGCATGGGCCCCCCAGTATGGATCGGGATTTTCCGCTGCCGCTGACATTCGAAGCCCGGGCCTGGGGGGGGGGGTCCATCTCCAGATACGCCTCACATCGCAAAGCACGACTTTCTTCCCTTCACTCCCCTTCCACCGCTCGGCATCTCTCCCACTTGGCGCCGTCACACACTCACGCAAATGGACGATTGTGTCGTATAATCCTCCTCGCGAGCCCCACCAGCTCCCCCACTCGACCAGAGAGTTGAAATAAAGGTGGCGCTCTGCAGCGGAGGACGTCTTCGGCGTTTCTCAACTGTTAGTCCCCTTCCACACTCTCCTCCTTCAAGACTGTTTCTCTCTTTTCCTCTCTTTCTCTCTCTCTCTCTACTTCGCCGTGAATTATTTAAGTGAAGCGGAGGGACAACGGATTTTCGAAAAAAGTGCGCGACTCTGAAAAGAACCCGTGTAAGACGGAGGAGGATGAGAGCGGAGAGGAAAGAGATGAGCGAAAGGGAGAAGAATGAAGAGAGGGTGGGGAGAGCGTTTCCCTCGTTGAATGCATAATTCAGAGTCGCCGTTTGCCCGCCCGCTTGCTTTCCAGTGCCAGGGTTTCGAATGCTCGAGTGTCCCGTCCCTCCGAGGATGCTCCTTCCCTTTCCCCTACCCTCCCTCCCCCCCCACGACTCAAACGCCTTGTCCTCCGGAAGGAGGCGAGGCGACCACTCAACGGCGACACGGTGTGCCCACTTGCAAGAGTAAGACGGAAAACATTGATTAAAGAGGAGAGTATATGGCGTGTTGTCGCACGAAAGTGAAGCTTGTTTTCTCGCGAAAAATCACTCACCTAACATGGTTATAAAGCGCAGCTTTCCTAAAACTCTTCTTAGCAGTGCTGTACCTTTTTTGATCGCATCACTTTTGTATACCTCAAGGTGTACAAAACCGTTACAATGACGATCCAACTTAGCTACATAACATTTTGAAGTTTTCAGGCCAGACTTACTGGGTTTAAAGTTTCACGTTGGAAGAGAAAAACGAATTTTTCCACACATGTGTGCGGCTTTCCTATAACTATTTTCAAAATACTCCTTTGATATCATATCAATTTTGAATTCCTCAAGGTGTATAACACCATTACAATGACGGTCCAACTTAGCTGCATAACATTTTGAAGTTTTCAGAGTAAACTGACTGGGCTAAAATTTCACATTGGAAGAGAAAACAAATGATCCACAAATTTTGTATTATCGTATGTACAAAGTACAAGGTGAAACTAATTTCATTGTGTAGGCATCATCTTCATGTATTAAGTTTGGCGCTCTCGTAGTAATTCAACATATAAAAACAAGCTATGTACCTAAAGATTGTGCTTATGTGTTTAAACTAGTTGCTTTTTCTGCCTAAAGTTAAAGATATCAGTGGGAAAATACGTTTTTCTCTCTCACTTAGCTGCGAACTCCTGTTTTCTGACAATTTTACTACAGAAATGATCTATTCAACATGGCTTATGGTGCATTGTTATGACTTCAATATTCTCAAATCCTATCCTGCCGTATCTCTTCTCTTCTTTCTCTTTCACCTCTGAAGGAAAGGACGAAGATGTCGTAGTACACTGGAGACCTCAAAAAGAAGATCTAAGGCGCTCTTAAATTCGGCGCCTAAAATCGTCAAATTTTTCACTTTGAAATATACTTCCTATTTTTCGAAAATTATGAAATACGTGGAGTAATTTGCTTTTTTACAAAGACGTCAGTTTACCTTTTCCTTTTTTCACGACCCTTTGGGACCACCACCGACGTCTTATTGTAAGTCATTTTATTAAAGTTCTTCGTTTTGTTGAATCCGGCCTTTTTTTTCAAGTGGAAAGTGAAGCGCAGTGGAAGCGTGCTGGGCCCATATCCCAGAGGTCCGTGGATCGTAACCATCCTATGCTACCAGTTGAGGCGTTGTCCCGCGGATCAGTTGACGCTAAACAAAAAAAGGCCGGATTCAACAAAAGGAAGAACTTTAATAAAATGACTTACAATAAGACGTCGGTGGTGGTCCCAAAGGGTCGCGAGAAAAGGAAAAGGTAAGGGAGATGGAGAAAAGAGGGAGATCGGGCACTTCTCTCTCGGCGAGCGGCGGATGGTGCTGAGGGCGCAGAGGCGTCGAGCTCCCATGGCTCTGCTGCGACCGCCCCGACTTCCAGACACCAGCGAAAATCCCCCAGTCTGTGGGGATACCTGTATTTATACCTCGGGGCTCTTGCCCCGGCCCTTTTGACTCTCGAGGATCGGGTTGGTGTGGTGGCTAGAGTACTCGCCTACCACACGGGCGGCCAGGGTTCAAATCCCTGCAGAGAGGCGGATGTTTTTCAGAGGAAACCCGATCCCTACTTGAGTGTCTTGTGGAGGGCACTTCAAGTAGAGTACTCCGTCTGCCGGATGAGACGTTAAGCCGTGGTCCCCTTGGCGCCTTTTGTTAAGAGGAGGCTAACGCCGACGCCGGGTTTCTATCCACCCTTATCCTCCCTTACCTATCTCCTATGGCGCAAATGACCTTAGCCGTCGGTCGCCTCTCCAAATATCCAATCCAATCCTTGTGACACTCGCCCTCTCGTCTCGCCCACCGTGGAAAGGCTGAGTCGATTCCTTCGGCAAAATAGGGGGGAGGGCTGGGGGAGGGACCAGGTGCACGGTTCACACTATAGCAATAAATATGAAAATGTAATTATTTCATAGGCATATCAACTTGGAAAATATCTTTAAATTATCGAAAAAGTCAGCGAAGCTCCATTTTTGCAATCGAAATGTTTCTGAAATTGTCTAAAGCTAGCCGTTCTGGAGGGACAGAAAAGAACTTATTCTCCGCAGCAGTCTCTTAACATGTACTACAACGTCTCTTGCGCTTTGATGTGAAATTGAGGGTAATCCATGTTCTATTCCATATTAACCCCCGCTGAAGATCGTCTTGAACCAGGGCAGCTTGGTGGTGTAACTGGACAACACACTGATCGACCGGCAAATGGAAGATTCGAATTCCTGTCAAAATATTTCTCGGGTAATTTCACTCATTTGCGCGTGGCGGCGTATGAGTGCAAATTTTATTGTGCAATGTTCATTATTTTGTATTGTCGAAATCTGAGTAGTTACAATTATCCCATTCCCGAACTCATTACGGTTTAATTATTTTGATCAAAGAGCGGTCATCACCTGCCACTCACCAGCTACATTCATGAGTCCAGTATTTCTTTTGTATTGTATTTTAGCATCATTTCTATGGGAGGTGGTGTGTGGTACAGAAAGCTCTTCTTCGTGGCGATGTAGATGGAAAATAATGGCTGAAGAAAGGAGAATGGGGACGACAGACTAGAGATTCCAATTGACATAAACTATTGAATCATTTTTAAATTAAGGAATTTTCTCCAATGAATTTCCCAAATCCGACTATCACAGGGGAAGGCCCCATTTGAAAATTGTTTTTACGCTTTGGAAAAGGAGATCTGATAACAAATCATTTAAGTTGTATTCATAGCGTTAATTGGCTTTTTTAAAATTTTTGCATTCTTTACAACATTTCACGCTGCTAAGCAATTAGTATAGTGTTTGTCATAGGGGGAGTGAAGAGATTTGTTTGAACTATGCAACGCCGCATTTCTCGTGAATCAACCAGATTCTAGAATAATATCTACCTATCGTGTATTATCCTACTATGAAAAATAGTGACATCAATAGCTTAAGATAATTTTTATGAATATTCATTGTTTTAAACCATATCTAATATATTGAGTATTTTTCGCAGCGTTCTGGAAGAATTTGGACCACTTCTATAAATAATATCTGAAATTTCCAGGTAATTGCCCTGGTAAATTTTCATGTGAAATCATAGCTTTGGTGTGGGCAAAAACTCCTGTTCTTAGATCAAAAGTCATATTACTATGTAAAAATAAGTATGCCATTTTACCAAAAGCTGCGAGTTTCGACATTGAGTGTTGAATCCTTTTTTCATAGGTGTAATGACCAAGCTGAAGTGAAGCATTTGCTACCAAGCAAAAACCCAACTGAGGAGCTTTAAAATTTGGACCAATATCTCAATCATCACCAATTGTTTCAACACTTTCTTCTCTTGAGAGAATTCTTCTCTTCTCTTCTTCTCTTGGTCTTTCTCTTCTTCTTTCTCTTGAGTAATTTTTTAACATTTCTTTACCGAATTAGTCCTCGCCTTTGTCGTCTCGCTACTATTTCCCAGCATCTCGAGGAATCAGCATTGATAAATCAAAATATTGATCTCTTTACACCAGGTGTCGTGAAAATGAGGCAAGACATGCAACCTACGTGACATTGCAAACGCTTAATTGTCAGTATTCCGGTTATTTTGTTATAGTAAAGCCATTTTTTGTGTCTCCAGATATATGTAAACCTTATAAGTCATATTGTTTAAGAGGTACCCAGCCTACGTTTTAGTGACACCCTTCTTTCCACGCTCTATTGGTGACTACAAAAACAGACATCATCATCATCTTCTGAAGGCTAAGACTTGTCTCTGCAGTCATGTGTCCCAGTGTACTGCAGCTGTCTTCAAATAAGCATCATACGTTTTTAATCCCAACGTATTTCGTACATCATCTAGGAACTTCTTTCTAGGCCTTCTTCTGCTTCTCTTTCCGAGCACCTTTCCCTCCGTTATATTTTCTAAAAAATTATTATATCGAAGAACGTGACCAATGAATTTCACCTTCCTTTGCTCTATCTCTTTTATCAGTCTTCTTTCTTCTTTTATTTCCTTCAGCACCTCTTCATTGCTCTTTCTGTCAGACCATCTTGTTTTTGTCATCCTCCTCCATATCCACATTTCCATAGCTTAACATAGCATAACATAGCATAACAAATACAGACCTACATACTAAAAAAAACAAACATTTACATGCAGTTTATTTTTGTCCTTTTCCTATTCCAATTCATTTTTCCTATTCCATACCTTTTACATAACTAAGGCTCTAACCCCTAATGTGCATATGAGGATGTCACTGGATATTGTCACTTATTTTAATCGGCCATTATGAAATTAATAATCAATTAACATCTCGTTACCTTTATTACTTTAAGCTTCCTTAGGCTTGGGGTTTACAATTGTGTTATTTTATAGGGTTTATGTACATTGGTTTATCCAATGTTCTTGTGCGTGCAGCTTCAATCGTCTAAATATTTTTCTCATCAGTTACGGTTGAATTGGCCTCAAATACTTTGGGTTTCATTTCTGTCATGATTTTCGTTGCTAAAATTATCAATGTAGGCGTTTCACTTAGCTCCATTCAAAATAGTCATCCCTTCTCTTTCATTCATGTATAATTTTGAAACATTTATTTCTAGAGCATTTCATTTTTTTCCAAAATGATGCGGTGCGCGAGTGACAGCCGCGTGGGATGGGCTTTGGCTGCGATGAAAGACGGCAACCCGTTGAAAAGCAAGTGATTGAATAAGGGAGAGTTTTATGTGGGAGTTGGTAAAGGGGTAGAATGAGTGGCCTTTTTCCTCGCGCCGGCATTAAAACCAAAAGCCTAATAGCATTTTAATCTGTGTGACATCTACCATTCAGCTAGATGGCTCGTCTAATCAGAGCCGCGGCACTTTCATTCGACTCCTTGTGTATGTTTCGGAGCCTTTCGAGGAAAAAGGATTTCCAGCGGTGCCGTGTTCCGTCTCACCATTCGTCCCTTTGTAGCGAATGATGGATTTTTCGAAATTACCAGTCGCTCAGTCGAGCGAAAGAGATAAGGAATTTTCGTTTCCCGGCGATGCGAATTGTTCATCCAGTCTCTTTTTAAGGGCCGTGTAAAAAGGGATATAATTCACGCGAGGCATATGACTTGACAGTGGATGTATGAATCAGGTGAACGTATCAGCTAACGTGACTTACGGCAAGGACGCCATCACTTTAAGGATTACTTTATCAGGACGAGGAATAAACGATGGTGCATTCCATAGTAATCATTCGTGTCTTCTTGAAAGGCCCCTTCATCATCTCCAGTAAGATATACGTTTACTCCTCGAGACGTAGAAAAGACGCATGACAAAGGGTGTGTTGAGATACCAGCCATAAAAAGGAAAGATTTAAGCAAAAGGATTTGGTAAAGGAAAAGGAATATTAGATAAATGTTCCTTGGTGTATATATCGCAATCTGCTTTTGTTGCCGTTTTGAAAGGGTGCCCGCGTAGAAAAGTTCTCGTACCGAGTTTTTATACTAAAAATTTCTCCCTTATTCTGCATTATACGTGTATCTTCGGAGCAAATCTATATATGTATAGGTATAATAGTGAAGACCGTAATGTTTGTGAAAGACTCGCCAGGGTAAGCCTCGTCTCACCTTCATAATCTCGATTGAATAAAAAATAAAAAAAGCAAGAGCCATGCTTTCGTGCCTACTAACGTAATCCAGGGTCTTATATCCAAATCTGGCCACTTTATACATCTATGTCTGTCGTGTTGTTCCCTCTTTGGTCTTTACGAGGGGAAATATCTGAGAAGTTTTGGAAACGTTTGAAGCAGCTCAGCTCACGTAACGACTATTCCGCGTGATCAAGTCTTGGGTTCGTTATCTGTATAAGTTTAAACTTACACATGATTGTAAATGTATTGTCATTATGATGAGAAAAATGTTAGTTATTGCCTGTTCTACTTCAGGAGTAATGGACTTAGGTTACCCTTTTTATGATGGATACGAATTAACAATTGTATGGTAGTGAAACATGGGTATGTCAGGATAGACATAAGAATAGACTAAACGCCGTGGGTATGAGTTATCTGAGGAGTGTTTGCGGCAAAAGTAGGATGGATAGGGTCATGAATGAATGAATGTGGGTTAGATGTTCCAGTAATGGACATGTATGACAGGAGTGTGCATCGTTGGTTTAGCCATGTTGAGAGAATGGATGAGAGTCGAATAACGAAACGGATATATAAGAGTGAAATGAATGGTGCGAGAGGTAGAGGTTGACCGAGAAAGTTGTGGTTGAATGTGGTTGAGGAAATTCTTAGGAGGAATAATATTAGGAGTCTTAAAAACAGGAGGGCATGTATGAAGCAGTGTATGGGGGTAAATGAAGCAAAAGAGGTTTGCAAGGCTAAATATAGTCGGTTGAGAAATCAAGTCGAGGGCAACGTAGCCCGTGCACCAGAAGATGCAGCGCCATCTGTGACATAATCTATAACTTATCTCCATACTGAGACTTAGTAATATTAATACCGGGCTATTCCTGACGGAGTTATAAAAATACGTGGGACCTAAAAATTAACGAGAATAAAACCAAAATAATTTTATACGTAAGAGATGGACTACAGGAAGTTATGATATATCTAGAAGGAGAAAATCTCAAGCAAGTCACTAATTTTATATATCTTGGTAGCTGTATAACATCTAATGGAAGATGCTCAGCTAATGTGGCAAGCAGTAAAACACATGCGAAACAAGCTTTTTCAAGAAGAAAACTCTCTTGACTTAAAATAATATCTCAATACAAGCCCGTTAAGAATTTGTGCAAAGCTGTGTATGGAGTGTGTGCACATCGATCGACCTGGTTCATCTTTAAAATAAAACCACTTAGTTATTTCCACCAATATATTTAAAACACACGTCGACCGGTTTCGGCCTTTTCAGGCCATTATCAATAATACAAAGAATACTGCGTATTCTTTGTATTCTTGATAATATTCTTGACAAAAACTTCCACAAAGTGAACTCGCCAACCATTGATTTTATCAGAAACCTGGACTTAAAGAAAAGCAGAAAGAAACAGATTGGTGACATTTGAAATGTGGTGATGGAGAAGAATACTGAAGATTCCATGGACTGAGGGAACTACAAACATCGCGGTTCTGTAAAGAGTTGGGAAGGGGCGAACATTGGTTGGTTCAATCTCAAGAAGGATGGATTGGACATATTTTGCGGTAAATGGATGACTCCCTTGATGGAATGAATGGCGGAGGGACGTGCAGGAAGAGGAAGACCTAGGCAGGAATCCATGAATGGGATTGGAGGAGGGAGGAGATGTGCAGAAATGAAGAGACTTTCTCTGGAAAGAAAGATTTGAATGCCCACAAACCTTGGGGTTAAGGAGAAGAAGAAGGGATTCCTGGCACAAATATTGATTCTTGAAAATTCGTTTCTTTGCATAATTAAAGTTAACTAAATTATTTTCTAATTTCTTTCGAGCTTCTGCTTATTATCCGGCTGTTAGGACAAGAGCCCATTCTTTGGAGGTGTTTAGTGTCCCGTGCACCAAGAGGTAGAAGGTTGACGTCGCGCGCACACCGAAGGGTCATTTGCAGTATTTGTGCAATTTAAACGCCTACTTTCGATAATAACAGCATTATGTGTAAGTATTGCGCTATTTGTATCGTGGAGAGTATTTGCATTGAAAATAGAGAAGCGTAATTGCCTTTTCAGTAAATGAAAAATTAACAAATTGCCGTAAGTTTGTTGTGACGTAATTTTGACGTACTACACAGCGCCGACGCACTGAAGAAGATTCATAGATAAATCATTACGTTGGATAGTAAGCTAATGTTTACAGTAGATATGACCAAAGCCCCAAGAAATCGAAAGTTGTCAAATTTAAACAAGGATGAAAGTAAGAGAGAAAATGCGTAGTATATTTCCACTGATATTTAGTTATTGTGGTTACAAGACAAAACTAGTTTCAACATGTAGGCGCCACATTCAGGCACAAAGTTTGCTGTTTATGTTTTTATTCCTAAAAATGATGCCCATTCGTTAAAACTATCTTTAACTTGATACCAGAATAAGAATGTAATAACTAAATATCTCTCACCTAGAGAATGAAACTCCGCATAGTTTAACTTTAAAGCCCCGGACTTAAATTAGGGTGATCGATAAGTGGAGAGGTTATAAGTTTCTGTTTCGGTTGGGATGGCGTGACCCTTCCGAATTCTTTCTCATCAGTTTTCCCCCGGACGCCTTTTCTATGCCCCCAAAACATTTTTCTCGCGCCGAAGTTTTCCGAAATGGTTCACGAGAGCAGATGGAAGGGAGCGAGTGGGGGAATAAACAAAAGATGAACGAAATGCTGCCGCGCTCTCTGGTGGAAGAGGGACGAAATATTGAAGCGAGGATGAGGGGGGGGAGTTTTTAATGGGCGGCGCGGGAGGTCGCCTTCAATTGTTATCGAATCGGATACTCTCACTCTCTCTCTCTCCTCCCGTTGGCATGACGACGACCTCTCCGATAATTATTGTCCGTTCGTATGCGGGCTTGCGGCTCCATGACGGCGACCTCCCCCCTCCGCGACCCGCCATTGTCTCGCGGCCCCTCCCCACCCCCCAACCGTTTATTGATACATTGGAATTCCATTGATGGAGGAGAGGGAGAGAAAGCTTCGATAAATTTTTGATTCCGCTCTTTTTAAATGGATTTATTTTATTATTATTAACATTACGAGTGCTGCGAGCGACCGCTCCACTACTCTCCCCCGAATACGATGTGAAAAATTTTATACAAAACAAAGCGAGAGAGTTTAAGGTAGTCTATCTGTTTAAAAATCTTTTTCAATGGTATGACGATGAGTTTAAAATAGTGAAAAAGGTTATTTTTCATTTTTTTATGTGACAGGTGATCGAATTAAACCCTCTCACGTCCAGCATGTGGGGTTATATAAAGTGTGCGAAGAGAGGGTGACAAGCAATTATAATCCGTTTGCATCGGTCGATATCTCGATAATGACTCTCCAGATGACAAAATCAGGATTATATGAGAACAATAACAAGCGTGGTGGATTTACATCAGTGAAAATAGTAAACGGGAAAATAAAATGAAGAAAGAGGAATAACATTATCCGCTCAGCTGATTCTGCATCCTTAGGAACAGAGTTTATGGAATCAAAATCTGCACGTATAATATATCCTGTTTTTAAGGAAAAACTTTTTTATTATAACCATAAGCAGCATATATGCCAATAATAGAAATATGTAACCTGTTATAGATTTATATGTTTCCAAAGTGATCGGAGAAATTATTGTTTTTTGTTATGTCTTTGTGATTAATATTATATTTTCCTTTGTTTTAGTGCTAATTATCTGTAACTGTGATTTTTTTTGTTTTGCATCAATTTGAGATGTTGGCCTGGTGTATGTATTTTTGTGTTATTTTTCACTCAAAGCAGAATTTTATATGTATTTTCTATTTTTTACTCTTATAAGGAAACCCAGAGAATAATTTAACCTCTTCTATTCTATTCTATTCTATCCATTATTCCTGGTTATCATGATTCCTGGTTATCAATTCCCTCGCCTCCAGTGATATTTCAAAAGTTAAATAGAGGGGAGTTAAATACATAGGAGATAAAAACAAACATCATGAAAAAAACATTTTTTAGCAATGAAACTCAGGGAACTCAGGGTTCTAGTACACATTTTCTGGCTGGTGTGACTCCTACCAAAAGCTGTGCAAGGAATCAAGCAAAATTGAATTGAAAGGAATTCCAGATATATTGTGAGAAATATTTCATTTTCATAAAATAGGTTCTTACTTTTCATATTTATTTGAAAATTGAATTTGGAATATCTATTAAAGCAGCACATGGGTTTATAATGTCCATGGACATGCGAAGCTTCATATCTTGCATATATTGGCCGAAAGGCAGTATAATCGATATCCTTGATATTATTATTATATTCAGCAGGGCCGATCATTGAAATTACCTTCTATTTTGAAACAAACAGTCAATCTCAACAGGAATTACTGATTTTTTTGAATTTCCAGAGCAAATTGAATAGCCTTGGATTAGCAAGGAAGGTCATTTCTCCCCATTGTTGAAGCATTTAATCGCAGTGGCGATTTTCAGTGGTTGGGTCCATGGCGAAAAAACTTTATATGCACTTACGAGGGAGTAAGGCAGTCCCTGTTTGACTATTCTCCCCCCTCCAGTGTCTAAAACCTTTGTGTCCAGCTTCAAAATTCTCTCTCTACGTTTCATATGGGCTAACTTACTCTCAATCATCATTGGTTGTTCAATCCTAAGATTGGTTGATCGCAGCCCTCCACCCTTCCCTATCTAATGCTAGCTCCCTTACCTCCTGGTATCTCTTCCTGCGTAACGTCCTCTTCATTTGGCCCATGAACTTATTCCTGGGTCTTCCTTTGGGGACTTTTCCCTCTATTTTGTTTGATTCAGTCATGTTCTTTACAAAAATATTGCGTCTCAGTGTTAGTCCAAATCATCTGGTTCTTCTTTCCTGTATGGTGTGCCATATAGTCCTTTCCTCTTCTACTCTTTTGCATACTTCATTTCTTATTTAGTCCGTCCATTTTATCTTCAGAATCCTCCTCCAGCACCAGGATTTGAAGGGTTCTAGTCTTTTCTGGTCAGCTATTCCAATTGCTCTCTATAGCTCTTATTTAAATTGAATTAATAGGTTTTTCCCATTGCTTACGAACTCTAGTAATGTGTTTTGGATGCAGATTTTAATAGTTCCAAATTCCACAGAGAAAAAAAATATCCGCCTTGATATTATCGCAGTCAAGGCGAATGATTTTTTTCTATGTGGAATTTCGCACAATTGTGCATTGCGGGTGACTCCGTAAAAGTGGAACTCCTATGGCTAGTCCCAGATAGCTTAAAAATCTGTCAGATTTTAGTAAATAATCTCCTGTTATGTACTATTGACACACACCCGTCTCTCATTTTAAGTTCGATAATATCAGCATCTTTCAAATTCCCACCACCCGCCTATTGATTACCCCTTGAACGTTTTACCCTTTTTGGACTAAAGCAGTCATCGTGCAGGTAACTGTCACTAAGTTTCGCCGCCACTATATCTTCCCAGCCGCTGTGCACAGGTTATTAATGCGCTGCACATGATAGTAATTGGTGAATTTTTGGCGAATAAGTTAGTAACAGGGTAAGAGTTGTGGAGCGGGATTCCCCTCGACGTCCGAGAATCCACGCCTCTCCTCTTGCGACCCTTCTGCGATTACGAGAGTACACTCAACCGGGCACGCTTTGAAAATAATCAGCAGTGGAACTCCAATCACATTTCCGCGGCGAGCCCTCGGCGAATCAATTAGGCAAATCGAAACCCGGGATAAAGGACCGGGTGGTCCGTAAATTTGTACCCTCCTGGTGGTAGCGATTTTGCGTTCCGTGCAGCTCGTTCTTTTCGACACGTCCGAGCGCCCTGCGGACCGGCTCCGCCCGCATTTATCCCCGGACTAAAACACGCCTCGCCTCTAGGAGGAGCAGCAGAGACGAGTCAACGGCCCTCGAACTCGTGCCCGAGGGCTGAATGTTGTATTAACGCTTCCATGGTACCTTGTACCCCGTCATTGCAACCGTCATGCCCGGATTCTTTCCTCTCTGGATAATCCCCGACTGATACAGCGTGGGCGTAAATCCTCGCCCAATTCCGTTGGTTCTCGTAACGCTTCTCATGCTGAAAAAAATCGTACTATCTCGTAATGAGGGGTGGGCGGCCAGCCCAAGGGCAGAGTAATCCCAGATGCTTGCTTTGCTCCAAACCAAGGCAAAATTCCGGGAATTTCGGTCATTAAGGGGTTTTCCTGCAGCGGCATCATGCTCGACTGCATTACCGTCAAGGTGCGGGTGTGTGATCCCTTTTTCAAACATGTTTTATGTACTGTGTTTGGTTATACTAAGATGAAGGGGTCCATTTAAGAAAAATAATTGCCCACAGCCCCATTGCATTAGATTGTAAACTAGGGGAGAGAATAACTTAAAATTGAATGGAAAGAAGGAAAAGTTACAATTATTGTAAAGGATCACAATAATCCTTTCTTGTGCTGCATTATGTGCATTTACCGAGCACTTCATTGATTTGAGTATTCTACCAGCTGATCGGTAGGTTTTTGGATAGTACTTATGCTAACGACTTAATTCCTGTCATATCCTTCCGTTTCCCTCCTATAGGTGATACACTATTATATGTCTCTTATACATTCTCATAGAGAGATGGATTGCCGAACAGATAGGTACAAAAACTCGTTCTTTCCTCGCACAATAAGCGACCACAATAAAAACTGAGCTCCACTAAATACACTCCTATAATACACGTTACCATTTCAACTTCCAAAACCTTACGTCTTTAATGGAACACTAAAGTATGTAGCACTTCTTCCACAGGTTTAACTTCTAAGGTACAACGCGTTTCAGCTGTCAAGCCATCATCAGGCACCTGATGATGGTTTGACAGCTGAAACGCGTCGTACCTTAGAAATTAAATGTGTGGAAGAATTGCTACATACTTTAGTGTTTTATTATGATATCCTTCCACTACACCTCGCCGGACACAGTTATGCTTACGTCTTTACCCTGCAGGTGGCGTAACACCCCCTGCCACATGCCCATGCGGCGGCTCGCAGGGTATAATGTAGATGTAGATATCGTCTCCCTTCTTTTATTACGTCCAGAATTCCTATCCGTTTCCTCTATTCCCCTGTGTTCTCCCCTTTGTTACCATCTTCAGCATTCCCTCCCTTCAAACTGTTCTCCATCCATCTCTTCTGCCTCCTGCGAATCTTCACCAACAGCTTCCTCTCCTCTTCAATCACTCCAATGCCACCTAGTGTGTCCTTCACGCCACCCAGCTCACCTTCTCCATCCTTCTCCGCACCCACATCTCTAACACCTTAAGGTAGTTTGAGCGAAATGTCATTTTACCTAGAAATCAATGAATTTGGTCTCATTTTAAATAAAAGTATCTCGTCCTTCTAATGACACCATACGTTCAACCCCTTACTTTTATTTTCGGAGATATTTTACAGAAAATACCATACCTTTTACATGGGAAATGGTACGGGTATGCACACCAGAGAGACATTATATACAAAAAGCGGAATTTTTAATACTTAGATTTCGTAAAAAAATTAACAGCGTATAGTTTGTATGTTTTATCAACTATATTTGAAAATTTATCATGTTGTCACCGCAGTTAATTCTTCGGGTTCACAAAAAACCTTCCGTTTTGAAAGAGTTTCAAACGTACCGCACGAAAAATGTGAGTCAAGTAAAAAACTTATTTTGATATTTTATGTAATTACTTACAATTTCTGTCTTATGTTACCTTATAATTGCACCATTAAAAATGTAATATTTAATTGATGTATCTTGCAGCTGGTGAAATTAAAGAATATTATTCGAATATGGTCTCTATTATGGTCTGGGAGCTATCTCGCTCGGACTACCTTAAGTCTGCATGTATCCCGCCTTCGTAATTCACCGAGCACGAACTTACATAAATATGATGTGAGGAAAAGCAATTCAAATAATGTCTTACTCTTTTTCCTCACTGTTGAATTAATCTAAATCAGCAATATGAGAATATTCTCAATCCTTAGGCATACTTCGAGGCTCAGTTAAGGCTATATGCAGGTAAAACATGGGATTTTCTGTAAAATAGTGATACATTTTTACAAGAAAGTACAGAGGATTATTGAATGAATGTAACAGGAGAAGTTCCAAGACGGTTAAACCATAAAGTACGAATACTGGTTTGCCTTGATCGTATACTGATTTTAAGTTTCCTCCTTGGATGAGCAACTAATTTTTGGGCAAAAAATAGAATTGATTGGCATTTCACAAGCGAGGTCTATCATTTGGGAGTTCCGTATATTCTAGATCTCCGTCAGTCATTATGATGAACACAGGATTTCTGCTGCCTGATGTCCTTCGCCTCTGTATTATTGATACTCCCTTCGGCACAATATTCTCGTACATGTCTCTATGAGAGAGAGCTAAATCGGATTTTATTTATCAACAGGATCTTGCAAATTTATGTTTAGAGCCTGCCTATTAAACTTATGAATTCCTCGTGAGGAAAATGTTGCTGCAGTGCGTTTGAGCTCTTTATTAGGATACAATAACAATGCAATCAATAAGGATGTACGACATCCTCGCCAGACGACCACGGTCACGGACGACCAATTGGAGAAGAATATGGGATTTAGCATGATTCTTTTTAATATAGTTTTAATCTTTATGTGCAATCTGAAAAATGGGAAGGATAATGAGTAATTTAGGTAACAGCCTCGAAATTCGGTGAACATGTAAACGTGTTATGCGTGTTGCTTATCCAGTGATTTATAAAACCATTATTTAGGTAATAAAAAAGGAAATTTTTTTAATATTTTAGTTTCAAAAATCGTCCATAATGGAAGAATATATCTTTCAAAAAAAATATCTCCTTATGTCGAAAAGAAAACTGTGGTCAATTTCCGCATATCGAATTTGTAAACATTGAATCCACGGTCAGTAAATGTTTATGGATATTTGCCACTGATTTTTATTCTCACCATTATGGACCTATGCAGTACAATCTTGAAACTTTGATAGTGAAATTTATCGACCATCGTTTGTACGCTCGCATCGTATGTATCAGTTTTTAACTAAGCGTGCTGCTTTTATTTGTATTTTATTCATTTTTTGGTTAAATCTTTAAAACCAGAATCCCATATGCTCGCAGTGTATTCGAGGTGTGGCCTAACCAGAGCGAAGTAGCATCTTTCTTTTACTTTTTCATCGGAGGACCTTCTTATTATACGTTTAACAAAACCTAGTTTCTTTTATGCTGCGCCGCATATGTTTTGCATATGTGTTCCCCACGATATATCAGCAGATAAGATAATTCCAATATATTTTTCTGAATCTGAAGATTTTATGTTTACTCCACCCACGGTGTAGGTATGGCATTAGTGTGATGACTTTCGTAGGAAGTGAACTGTTGTGCATTTACTGATATTAATTTCTAACCCACACTCCTGACATCACGGAGAATGTTGTTAAGGTCAGATGACAAAACTTCAAAGTCCGCGTCTACGATTATTTTACGGTAGATAAATGTTTTGTCTGCAATTTATCTCAATTTGCTGCAAACTCGAGAACTTAGGACATTAATATAAATTATGAATAAAAGAGGACCGATCACGCTTCCTTGAGGAACACTGGTTGTGACTTCGACCATATCAGAGCCAAAACCATCAATAACTACTTTTTTTAATCACTGAGAAGGTCCCTTATCAAATTCACTATTTTTTTTATTAACTCCGCATGAATTCAATTTAAAAATGAGTTTTTTGTGAGGAGCCTTTTCGAATGCCTTCTTAAATTCAAGGAATATCTTTCGTTGACTTGCTTTTTCGATTCACCTGGTTTTAGGATATCTTGAAGGAAGAGCGAAAGCTGTGTTTCACAGGACCTGCCCTTACGGAAGCCGTGCCGACTGCTATGTAAGAAGTTACGATTATCCAGGAATATCGTAAAATTACTAACGATAATATGTTCGAGGATCTTGATAAAAAGTGCTGTTAGCGATATAGGCCGGTGATTTCTTGGGTCACTTTTATTTCCTTTTTTGAATATCGGAATGAAGCTATTTTCCAGTATTGGGGTATCTTACCTTTGGATAATGATTTGCTGAATATATCAGGTGATAAATTATCAGGTAAATCGGTGAATTGCGTTATCTGAGGAAAAGAACAAGTAATATTCCATATGCATACTATAAACTTCCGCGAAGTGAAGCCTGAATCGGTGGAGTACCTAAGAAATGTTTGCCGGAAAAGTAGATGGAATAGGATTAGGAATGCGTTGGTTATGAAAGCATGTGGTTTTGGATGATCAAGTGAGGGTCATGTGTGGGATTAGTGATCTTAGCTGGCTTGGCTTTGCGTAGAAAATTGATGAAGGCCGAGTAGATATACATGTACGATAGTAGAGTGAATAGTGTGTGAGGAAGGGGTAGACCCTCAAAGCCAGGGATGAATCATCATCTACTAATTACTCTAAAAGTCACCACAAGGGTGTTTGGCAGGGGGTGACTTATCACCAACAGCAACTAGAGTGAAATATTTTAATTTCACCGACATGCGCCACATCATGGGTATACTACAAGTGCTACAGAAACCACTGAATTAATCTATAATGTAACTATGTAAACGTGACACAATAGTCATGCAGAGAACATGCAAAACATGGTGTTAGCACTACTTGGTAGATTTATAAACATGCATTAGGGAGCACATCCATATATCATGTTCTCTACCTGTCAACCATCCGCTTCAAGTCTGAACGCAACCATTATGGTCTCTTATCGATCGCGGAAAAACGACATTTCAAACCGTTCTGTTCTGCAATATATTTCCTTTCTTTAATTCTCATGATCTACCGTAGTATGCTGGAGTTCGGAAGATATCTACATAAGGAATGAGGTTGAAGAGACTCTGAAGAGGAGTTAATTTAGGAGTTTTAAGATAGCAGAGTCTGTATGGGGCGATTCATGAGTGTAAGAGAGGCTAAAGTGATTTTTAAGGAAAGGGCTTTATGTAGGATATTATGAAAAATGAGCCATATTCTCTAGGAATAATGGCAATGCCAATTTTTTTTTGGCTTACTCCATCCGGGAAAGGAGTGGCTTGATGAGCATGTCTGTATATTTTCCTAGTTATTTATTGATGAATAAGTTTACGTAAACTATCGTTGAGGCCTCATGTAGTTATTGAATAATCGCAATTATTGGTCGATCAATCCGTTAACTTGATATGAAGTTGATGTAGCTACATTCGTCTTTGGGTAAAGAAAAAAATCCTGTTAATTTAAGTACTGCAATTAATGTATTTGACCAAAAATTATATACATAATTGGTTCCTTGGTTTATCTCCATTATTCACATTTGTTAACCAAAATAGCTGGATACTATAAAGAAAAAATTCCTTCGAAATAAAGTACCAAAAATATCTAAGTATCAAAAATATATGTGACCACAATTAACTGTTCATAATTGGTTCTTTGGTTAATCTCCATAGTTCACGTCTGTTAGCGAATATAGCTGGATGCTATAAATAGCTCGCATGAAAAAGGTAGAATATCTCGTTCATATTTTACACGTGTCACTGCGTTGCTGTCGCACCGAAGGCGGGCGCTTCGGTTTAAGGATTCAGTTCGCCGCTTGCTTCCGCCCACGATGTATGATCGCATATAATCGACAAAAGATTGCCTGGAGGAAAAGAACGCCGGGGAGCGCTGGGATTGGTGGACTCTGGCTTTCGCTGCCGTGCGTCATCCGTCATATAATGAGCGTGAAAAAACTGTAGATGCAGTCAGTCCTAGTATCCCCACGCAGGGGACGGAAGTGTATGGTCTCGTGACTGCCGCGTTATGTCCCCTCGGAGACGACTCCAGCGGGAGAGGATTCTTGGAATAGGACTAGTGATCGCTTGGTTTAGTATATTTATGAGGAACAGTAGCTATTCTTGTGTATCGTTAAAAAAAGTTGTCTCGTAAAATGTATAAACATAAAACTGTCATCAGGCAAATAGTCACCTTTGGTTTGTAGGCATGGACGTTGACGGTGAGAGGAGAGAAGTTTTTGCAGAGGCGGGAAAGAAAAATTCTTCGGAAAATCTATGGACCAGTCAATGAAGAAGGACAAAGGAGGATTAGAAGGAATTAGGAATTAGAGCAGCTCTAGGGGGAAGATGGTATATTAACAGAGATTAAGAAATCGAGAATTGGATGGGCAGGGCATGTGCAAAGAATGGGTGGAGAAGGAGTAGTAAAAAAAGTTTGAGAAGGAAAACCAGAGGAAAGAAGAAATAGAGGAAGACCTGGGAAAAGATGGGTGGAGGATGTAGAAGAGGATTTGAGGAAGCTGGGGGTTCGGAGGTGGAGAAAAGTAGCGGAGGACAATGAAGAATGGAAGGAAATTGTGAAGATGGCCAGGGTCCTACATGGGCTGTAGCGCCGAAGATGATGATGATGAAAATGTATAGCCAAGCCATTACTAGGCTATCGGGATGGTTTAGTAATTACTGGATTCCCAAAGTTTTTCATACCTCGGCAGAGGCGAAAATTGTCCATTGAAATTGCAGTCAATAGTTTGGTCTACCATGTAAAGTAGCCCTCCGCCCATTGAATTGGATGCATAGCTGTTGACTCCTTGACGCCTTTTGTCAATAGTGGGCTTCATTTTTTTATTGTTATTAATGTTTACCCAACATTTAAATATACTTACAGGGTAAGCAATAAATAATCGAACTAAAAATACAAATATTATTAACAATGGTCATAGCTGGTCAAATAAAACCAAATTATGTATTACATATATACATTACTTACTCTACTCATCAACAATATTACTTCGCTATTTTTTAAAATACCTCTCTTAAAAATTTGTTTCTATCTTGATACATATTAAATATTTGTTATATGTAATACACAATCTGTTAATAGGAGACATTTCATTAGTACAGTACAGCTAATGGGGCAATACACTTCACCACACCAACAAAACTGGGTTTCTCTGAGCCTTTACTAATTCATTAAATACAGATGGCGCATGTTAGCTGAGTGGATTTTCAACCTCTCAGAGCATGGTTGTTTGTAATCGCCATTTTCATTTGTTGAAACACTCGAAATAAAATGCCAGTAACTCTATTTACGAAATGATAGGATAAAATAAATTTAAAAGGCATAAATAATCCGGCAATTTTCCATTATCCAATTTAACCTCAATTTCCTCTGTATTATGTCGTCTTCTCCACGAAACCTTATATAATATCCACTTTGAAAATGACTTGGTCTTGAAGGTGCAGATGATTTCATAGGATGTAGGCAATCTACCCAAAGCGATCGGAAAGTGTGACGGCCTACTCACAAAAGTGGAAGGGTAGAATGGCCTCGCCTGCCACCTGACCGTAAGGGTTATTGGAACTAACAGATCATCAAAAAGCGATACATTCCTGAGATTAGCAAAGATCAAACTCAACTAAACGTCGAAATTGCGATAGTTAAGTAAAATCTGAACTCATAAAAAAAGATTGTGAATTCATAAATACCTTGCAACCTGTGGTGCGATCAGTATCGTTCCATTTACTTCAACAAAACAACAACCACAACAAATGACAGAAGCAATAACATTAAAGAGATACATTGCCGAACAGATAGATACAAGAACTTGTTCTTTCCAAGCACAATAAGCGATCACAATAAAAATGATGTCCACTAAATATACTGCCATTATACACGTCATCATTTCACCTCCCAAAACCTTACATTTTTACACGGCTGGTGTCCTATCACCCCCTGCTACATTCCCATGCGGCGGCTCGCAGAGTAGTTTGTAGTAAAGTAGATGTAGATGAACAGTGTTTCTAAAATTAATTGCTTCTCACATTGTAAAACATTTAAAATTTGAGCGAATCAAATTCACTCCGCAATATTGTGCACTTTTCCGTTGTCGGCGTTAAATGGTTTGAAGTTACATGCCTTTTGAATTGGAAGCCTTGAGAATTGCTTCCTAGTTTGCTGTAAGTTTTTGGGATTAATTCTAGGCATCGTAGTTGTGTTGAGACCAACTGATATTTCTTATATATATTTCAAGCCAATTGGTTTCTTCTTTAGTTGATTATGCGTAGCTATAAGCGTGATAGTGAATGTTGTCATATCTCAAGTTGATTTTCCTGGTTGTCTCGGAAATGTTTATCTAAGTATATGGTGCAATGCCTCTTAACTGATCCATTATTCGTCAATGTCAATCGGACACAAATATCATATGGGATGTAGTCAATAGTTGTTCCGTGCTTAATAGTGCTGTGGGTATAATTTTATTTTGACGTTCGGTGTTGAAGATTATGCAGTATTAATAGTGTATAGCTTGAAGTATATTCAGATTTTAGCAGTATGTGCAACAACCACCTACACTTAATTTTGTAAATTTTTAAGGAATCATAAAGGACTTAAGAGTTTCCCGCCGAGTTATTTCATTAAAGATGTCTTGGGTGTCGCACCAGGTAATGTTGTTGAATGCTAACAACGTTTCAAAGGCGCCAATTAAGCCATCGTCTACAGGAAATCCGAATGGTGTGAAACCCGAGAAATCTTTGCTCAATTTATTCACCGGGATGATTCCTTAAATCCTTTATGATTCCTTGAAACCTTCACATAATTAAGAAGTACTTAATTGCAGAAGATCGTAGTTGATTAGACTTTGTATCTTTCACAGTTTTCTCATTATGAGTACAACCAGTATCGGCAGTTACGCCATCTACAGGTACACTAACCTGACGTTGTGTACCTGATGATGTCGTAACTGCCGAAAGCGGTTGTATTCATAATGATAAAACTGTGGAGGGCACTAATTTACTATTTATTTATGATTAAAGTCTAATTTACTACAATGCCGACCTTCAGCCAAGTGAAATCTTTAATTTTTTAATGTCTCGAGTACTTAGATCTAGAATATACCTCATGTTATACATTATTCATACAGCATATTCTTCATCACCGAACATCTAAATAAACCCATATCCCTTATTGAATTTCTCGCATTCATAACACCATTGACCTTTCGGGTAAGATACTAACCCTTTGCTATGGTTCTCCTTATTGTAAATGACGTTCCATCTATCGATAACGTGAACACCAAGAACAAGCATTTCAAATGGATAAAATTGGGTCGTTGGAAAAGGTTTCATAGGGCAGAGATTTTAAGTTACTGTGAGATTGATGATGTGTTTGCTGGCGTGTAAATTTGGGCGCTATTTCGATTTAACCCTCGACCTCAATGGCTAAAATATTTGCTTAGTATCAATTTATCGATCCGGGGTAGGCCTGTTGTGTTTTTTTTTGTATTTTATGTCCTCTGATTTGTTTAAGCCAACGCAACCTATATTTTTCACACAAGACATGTTAGTTGGAGATATGACACTGGAGTTAATGCATCAAAATTCGATTTTCTCCAGGCCATTTGAGTCCTCACGCAGCAATTTCGCTGGCATTGTATATTCACAGGCGATTTAGCGCCAGGCAGTTCAGTTTGTTCAAGGATTGATATCTCCAATGGGTCTCACATTTTTTTCCTCTCAGAATAATACTGTTCTTAAAACCCTAGGGGCCTTGCTTTTTAGCTTTTCGTCCAACAGTGATTTATATTATCAAACATAGACCCTAAATCAAGATAAGTATTTGGAAATTACTTTTGCGGTCACTTCATAATATTGAGCTTCAGTTTTGTTTACGAATTTTTAAGGGAACATACTGGAATCTGATTTAAGTCTTGTACCTATGAATAAAAAAGCATAATTATATTTTTGCATTTCATATTTATCTAAGCTATCGGAGTTGACTGGTAAACGCCAGTGAAATACTATGATCCCGCATCATAAAGGTTCTCAAGGCGTTCTTCAAGCTACCTACTGACCTGCACTTGGACGTTGAATAAAGAGTTTATAGAAGTGTTTCTATAATTATATGTTCATATAATTATAAGAATTAATATACGTAAAAATGATGATTAATAAAATAACATGAAATGGAAGTGTTTTATACGATACAAGTACTTAATGGCTACATTTTTTGGCATGGCGCCCTACTAAGTAACATAACGTAAGCCGATAAGATTAGGAAGAATCGCCGAAAGAGAACAAGAATAAGTCTACCATGTTATGAGGATGGGAAAAACGAGGATTTTTAGATTAATTATGAAAAACTCGCAAAATCCACTAAGAAAGAGGCCTCAAAAGCTCTACCAAAACCAAGATGATTACACCAAACTTCACCGAGCATTGATTTCATGCATCAGGTTTATTTTTAACCTTTGTAGGGATGACCATTTGACCCCCTTTTATACAAAACTTCGATGGTCAATGTTAAGACTCGAATAAAATACTCCTTAGGTTGTTTTTTGTATTCTTTCGTCAACGAAAAATCCCCAGAATATCTGTTTGTCCAATTTGTTACCAAGCCATCCACAAGTAAAATGTGTACCAGATGTTATTCAGAATTTTAATATTTTTCTAGTCATAAGTCGACTAAGTTCCAAAATCCTTTTATCGTAACAGCATGTCATCTATGGAATAATCTACCAAAACATATACAAAATAGTCCCTCGCTCTCAACTTTCAACATGAGTTATTATAATGTATTATTTTCTGATTCTTCATGTTGTTGTTATATCCTTATATCTTGAACTTGTTTGCTGAATTTCGAATTCATTACATGTAACACTTCGCAGTTTACTTTGCATACTTGTTAACTGTGTCTTATTTGTACTGTATAATTTTATGTAAAAATGTTATGTATCATACATGTATTCGTCTTTACCATTTTATAATCTTAATTTTTTTCTTATTTTGTTCACTGTCCCGCATCGCATATATTTTTTTTTCTTAAAGGTCATGAACCCAGAACAATCAACAAATATTCAATTCCAACTAAACGATCGTTACCGTATCAAGACTTCTGGGTTTGAGGCCAGGCCAAGACAGATGATTTATCTAATTTGTTTTTTTTAGGCAACCCTGGGCAATTGCCACTTGCTAGTGACTCCATGAAGTAAATACCGCGGCTGGGTTGCGAAGCCCTGATGAATATCGCAGGCTTCTTCCAGGTATCGTGTTTCTCCTCGGCGATATTTATCTAAAATAAGGACTTATCATGGGAATCACGCGATTAGTCGTAAGAAAACTTTATCGGTGAACTTCGATCCTGTGAATGAAGAAAAATTTAATTGGGGGAGGTCGAAAGGGCGGATAAATCTCATTTAAACGTGTACCTACTCTCATCTTTTAAATAATTTTATGTTCCGGAAAAGATCTTTAAAATGTCTTTAGGTAACAAATTCCATTCCTTTAACTCTTGATGAAAGAATAAGTATGTAGAATGCTGGGTTTTTTGTTTCGTACATTTTATTTCATGGTAAAGGTATTCCCTTCCTTAACTTCCATTTATTTCCTCTGTGGCGTCTTATTCTTTTCATAGCGGTCAGTAAACACCGCACAGTTTATTAATCTCTTTACTTTTAGAGATTTTCATCCAATCCATGCCATAGCGCAGTCCCTCTTTTTTGCCTACCAGGCTACTTTACTCTTTCTAGCATGATGATATTATTTTTTGTATGGTTCGCAAACTGCTGTTTTGTACTCAATATTAGTGGAAAAACAATTGTTTTAGACCATTTTATTTTCTTCTTTTATTTAGTCTTCATTTATCTTCTTCTTATCGGTGCGATAACGATCTCTTATTAAATTTTGAGTATTCTGTTCAAAACTAGGCGATGCGCAAATTTTTTGGCAAATAAGTTAATCATATTTTAGACTAACAACGAACATAGACCATTTACAAATTGCCTCAAATTCTCGCGAAGTGACTGATAAAATGTACCTGTTGTGTGGGTTATGTTCCTTGGTGTTACGGCTGGCAGTTTGCGGAGAATCTGCCAATTGAATGGATTTAAAACATCATCCCTTCCCGAACCTTCCCCAGCGGCATTACGTTTCCTCATCAAAGCTCTATAATTGTGCGTCTGATCGATATAGACGACGAGAGTGTTTTTAGGGTCTCGAGTGGCTGGGCACGTCAATCACAAACGGTTCATTCATTTCATTTTCCTTTTAATTTTTCACTAACCCATTTTTGTCTTTAGCATGACCTGTATAAATGCTGTATTCAGTTAAACAAGGTTATGTACTCGGCGGGGCGAAAATCATGAGGTTCCCTCTATCGGTTGATAAGCCAGCTCTTTTTTTGTTATTTATCTGATTTGCGAAATGGGGAAATATTCCGGAGCATGTCGCTCAAAGCGGTTACCTAGACGCTTTTTGCTGCTCGATAAATTCCGAGTCCTTATTTTTTATCTCCAATGATGCGATTGGGGATAATTTGGGTGAAAATTCTCATCAAAGCTCCTTTTTTTTAGATGTGTCCCCCGATCTACTCGCTGGATTGACTATCCACTCGGTTGAGTTGTCATGCATTGTGACCGTTAGGTGAACATTTTTTCACGAGATATTAATCGCTTGCCCGCCTTACGTGCTCGACAGAGCGACAGAGGGAGGCTTTTTGTTTCCTCCCCGATAAGGGACGCAGAAATCCTATTTTGGGGAAATACATTTTTATTCAATCTCGATTGATCTCCACTTTGCGGAAAATGGATCGATCACTTGAGCATGCTAAGCATGTTACATGATATGTCCTTCTGCCCACATTCCCTAATATTTTGTGTCGTTTGATTGAAGTAGTTAGAAAAAATTGGTCTTGGGATATAGGCGATGAAAATAAGGAAACAAGGCTTCCTATTTCGCACCTAAAGACCTTACATTGGTCAGAATGTTAGCAATTGTTCTTTGCAATCGTGAATCTCCCAAAGACAGGGCACATTTTGGTGTTTTTCAAGCACCCTTATCAGGAATAATGGATGCGAAAATTGGACGTCCGTAGCCCTTTACTCCATTTCTATGTCGACCGAACTTAATATCTCTTCATGAGTTGTCAATGTCACGTAATGTTAGAGAGATTATTCTCTTTTGGTTCAAGGCATATGCAAAATTCATTTCAAAATTATGTCAAGCATGTTACATTATATTTCTTTCTGCTCACGTGCCCTAATGTTTCGTGTCGTTTGAGGTAGTTTGAAAAAATTGGTTTTAAGGGATATAGGCGATGAAAATAAGCAAACAAAGCTTCCTATGCCGCACCTAAAGAACTTCCATTGGTTATAATGTTAGGGGTTGTTCTTTCAAATATGAATCTCCCAGAGACAGGGCACACCTTGGTGTTTTTAAGCCATCTTATCAGGAATAATGGATGCGAAAATTGGTCACCCGGAGCCCTATACTCCATTTCTATGTCGACCGAACTTAATATCTCTTCATGAGTGGTAAATGTCACGTAATTTGGGAGAGATTATTCTCTTTTGGTAAAAGCATATTCGGAATTCTTTTCAAAATTATATCATCTGCATGATACATAAATATTGTGATATATCATCGTGAATTTCATCCTCTCGTTGTGTATCTTTGCCCCCATTTGTATGACTTGGTGTTATATCGTTTGAATATTCCATAGTGATTTGGAATTTTCAAAGTTAGCCGCTCTAAACCGACAACACTGGAACCCAGGTGAAATATAAAACTAAGCAGAATATTGTCAAAAATGTCTGTTTGATTGACTTTTTATAGTTGTACGATAAAAATTTGTAGTTTTGCGAATCAAATTAAATTTATAAGATATCCTTTGGTTCTGTCATTTAGTGTAGAAGTTTCAATCACTGTGAGGATGAAATTTTGGCCAAGAACTAGGAAAACTGTACTGTAGGAAAGGATGATTCTCAGCCTCGTGATTTAATTTAGGCATGCATCACATTACAGAAAGGCAAATGACCCTTAGTTTTTTTGTAATAGACAATAAATTGTCAAAATTCACATTGAAATCGAAATAAATGATTTACAGCCCAAGCTTGCTCCGAAAAAGTGAAGTCCAAGGTTTCATTCGATTGCCAAATCACGTTCTTGATATGAGCGCCGGGAGGTTTGAGGTGCAACATGAGCAATTCCAACCAATTTCCTTGTCAATTAATGCCGTACATCTTAACTTCCTCTTATCTCATGGCAATAAGTCAAATTATGACGGTCTTCGGTGATGATCAGGTACTGTTAATGCTGGTAATTCATCAATTAATGAAAGCCATTGGATGGAGCATTTTATGTGTTTCAATAGGACTAAATTTGTATATTGATCAAACCTTTAGTTTCTTTTCAAAGAGAGCAAAATATTTAATCGTTTATAATTGACAAGCATCAATGAAATCCCAGTTGAAATAATATTTGGAGTAACAATTTTGAGTGAATGAGATGTGACCGAATTTATTTGGTGTTTACATGGTTAAACGTCTTCATTTTTGTCATGAGTTTAGACCGACATATTATGAAATAATAGCTATCAAAATCAAATATTTTGTACACGTTTTACCATTCCAAAAATACCGTTTTTTAAGTAACTCAAGATTTACATATTTTGATTTCTATTTTTCTACCCTTCTTTTACATTGACTAGATGCATTTTATACAATTCTCGTAAAATATCTTTCTGTAACTTATTCTACCTCACCTAGACTGCATCATCACCTAATACGCTTTACTATGGAACAGCACATGCACATACCTAGCTTTTGCGCTCAATTCGTTCGTTCATATGCTATCCAGTTTTCTGACCCATGTTAGACAACACAATAGTATATACCATAGGTATGCAATATGCCACTATGTCGTGAAGCTATTAATTTTTTTCATATAAAGCGACGGAAGTTAAAATACACTTTGTATAGGTTCACTATCTGGGTTTATTGAGAACGACCATGGTTTCGTCACATAATGACATCTTCAGGTGTATGAATATATGACGAAACCATGGTCGTTCTCAATAAACCCATCTAGTGATCCCATACAAAGTGTATTTTAATTTCCGTTAACTATTGAGAGGTTTCACAAAGGTCAACCTGCATTTATTAGTTATATTCATATAAAGTGTTTTTTTTGCATTTTTGCGTTGCTTCACATTTTTATTTTCAAATTTTTCCCATTAAGTTGGGTGTATGCCATTACTTTCATGACTCGCATTAAAGTCGTTTAATACTTTTGTTGTTGGCTGGTCACTATATATATTGGAACTTCAATATAAAATTCATATCCCTCGGTTAATCTGAATTGGCTTAGTTTTTTTTGGAAATATTATTTACTGTCTTCTTTTAGCTAATGCTGTTGACATAGGGAGGAGATTTGGAATATGTTCATTAATATTTCAGGATAACAAAAACGGAAGAAGTTAAATAAACAAATTATACTCATGTACCTACCTAGTTACTCTTGAACTTCTGTCACATAAATTTCAATAAAAATAAGTCATTTTTTGTACTACTGCGTTTTTCTCTGTGTAATAATCTGATTTTCCCTCACAAAAGGGCCAATAATTTATCGGAATTAAAATAAGTAAAAAGGATTCAGTGAAAACGTGCGCTCTTATTAATTATTCAAGATGCACTTTTGTGCAAATAAAATGCTCATTTCCGAAACATCCAGGAAATTTATTTTTACAACATTTCAATGCCATATTTCACACTCAAATGGCGTTGAACTTATGCCAATATTCAGCCCTAAAGTGACCTGAATTCCAGCAGGAGGTAATATTTTCACTCCATAGTGGAAAAGGTACGTCCATGAACCTTGCTATTTTTCCACATTTATGTATGAATCAGGCATTGATAACGGATATGATTGCTTGCTTGCTAAGGCCAAGGACTAGTGTCGATTCTGCGTCAGTTGACTTCGGTGCAATGGTAGAAATAAACTGCTATTTTCTCATAATACTCTCTGTTGATCCAAACGAGATTTCATATTTTCAAGGTAGATGTATGAATGTTTGCAAACTTGAGATTAAGGTTTGGTGCTTTGTCTTGACCATAATACGAGAGTGTAGATCCCGCAGTTAATACCTACATGAAAATAACGTGTGGTAATCTCAGGCATTGAAAATGCTCAAATCCAAAAAGGTAAAATCCAAAAACGTTTTGATTACAATACATTCAGGGTTCCATGTGGGTATGCATATATTTTCTCTAGTTTTTCTTGAGCTTCTGGAGAAAATGTTGAAATATCGTTTCACCTCAGGCCATTTTTGTGTATTCTCTTCGCCAATGGAACTAACCATCCGATCGGCCAACCTTGCTAAATACAAACTGGAAAAGGGTCGAAAAGGAGATATTTTTGCCACGTTGATGATTCTCTTCTTGCCATTATTTTCATCCTATTCATTGGGCATTCGGGAGCGAGGAAGTTTTTGAATTTTCCTCCTCTTCGCATTTTTTTTGTGTATTCCGACGCGGATTGATGGGTCGAGGAAACCTTGGCGCTGAATTCATCAAAATCCATCGTCCCGTAAAAACTGGAATCGTTCGACCGCAAGGAGATATTTTCTCTTCAAGATAACAATACGGAGCTGTTTATAATTAGCCTCTTTCTTCTTTTTTTTTAACAAAAGGCGAGCATTTTTCTACACTCACCTTCGACGCCGGACTCCGATCTTTCATCGTCCTAGCGTCATCATCAAACTGACCCGAAATTTTTTATATCGTCTATTCAATTTCCTCCATTATTGTAAAATAAAGGTTTAAAATGAGTAATGATTAATTCGTTTCTAAAAATCTTAATCGAGAAATCAAATTAATTTCACCTCAGCAGCTTATTTATGGTGTTATCATATCTACCTAGGCCGACTTCTTAGAATTATTTAAAGGACAATTATTTTTTGAGGACGGGATTAGATGTCGGGACACAAATGAATGCTTTTTCTGTCAAAACTCAGGAATACAAACTCTTTCCTCAGGCTTTCATAAAAATGTTCTACGGCAATAATTATAAATATAGAAATTACCTTTGACTTTGTTTCTAAGGTATTTCACGAACCTCTTTCGTATGGGTGTTCATCTGCAAATGATTCTTTCGTCAAGAAAGCAAGCCTGTCATTGCTACGATTTCCTAAAGGTTTGCATATCCTCCAGTCTCTTAAATTCTAAAAACTTTTGCCTCTGTTTATAAAATTTTATTGCAATCTGTATTTTTTACAATCCAATACGTTTATTTTCTCTTAAGAACCTTGGATAATGAGTTAAACTGAAATAAGGGAATAGATAGCTTGATTAATTTTTGACCTAATCGTGTTGTTTAATTATCTACCTACAACCTTGCAAGTTGTGTAAGTTGTATAGGACTTTTGTGTGGAGATGATTAATGCTTTAAGTAACTTGAGATCATTATTTCACTCTGCAACACTTAGCTTTAATTTCTCTTGCAAATCAGTCTTATTCAGTCATAATAAACTGAACAATTGTGTGAGGTCATCTTCCTATCAGGTCTTCGTCCTAATGTTTCCAAACCCGACTTGACACCAACACTACTTCTTTGCTCCATTACCTGTTTAACTATTTATATCTAACCCTGCAGTCTCATTGTTACACAAACAATTGCATCCACTGTCACTCTTTCTCTCAAATCTGTCGATGAAATATCGGAAATGTGTTGAAATTTGGGAAATATTGCTGTGGAACGGAGAGGGTTTATAGCATATTTTTGGGAAAAAGAATACCCGAGACATTCTTATTTAAGTTGCAGTTATATTTATTTCAACTTTTCCATGCTTATGAATTTTTTTTAACATTTCAGCTCAAATGTGTATCTGGTATACTTTCCTTGGACACCTATGCAATGAGGCAAAAATATAATCCATGTCATTCGTTTCAGAATTCATTTTTGGGCCTCAATTTCTTCTAAAAATGTTTATTTTAAATCCTTTGTTACTGATCTTGATATTTTTGAGGTTTTGGTATCAAATTTCGTGTTTAAAGAAAATCATTAGTGGAACCCATGCCTAAACCCAACAAATCGGCCCTTCATACGCGGGAGGGGAAGGCATATGTGTGGTAGTGGAAGGTCGGATAGAAAGTGAGAAGCCCGGCCCTCGTTCTGAACATAATACTGCAAGGGGACCTCGGTCTACGTTCCCATCCGACGAAGAAAATCCTTCACTTGAAGTGCTCTCCTCATGCCTCCATAGCAAAATAGGTTTTGGATGACTGCGGAATTTTGCACCGCCGTTGACATCGGAACCGGGGCCTTTCGGAGGAAACGCTAAGCTGCTAGAGTTTCTCGGGAAAAAAAGAGGAAGGTTGTACTTGCATACGAATAAATTTTAGCTATTTACTCAGAAATCTAGTATTCATGTCATCCGTATTCCTCGCATGTGGATAATGTGACCGTGGATTTCAATCATTTCAGGCGTATCCTTGTGGAAGTCCATTATTGAATTAATAATGACAATACCTACTATGATTGGTGGCTAGAGTATTGGCTAACCATACGGATGACCCGGATTCAAATCCCTGCAGAGGACGATGTTTTTCAGAGGAAACCCGACTCCTACTTAAGTGTCTTGTGGAGGGCGCTTAATTGCAATACTCCGTCTGTCGGATGAGACGTTAAGCCGTGGTCCCCTTGGCGCCTTTCGTTAAGAGCAGGCTAATGCCGACGCCGGGTTTCTATCCACCCTTCCTCCCTTACCTGTCCCCTATGGCACAAATGACGTTAGCTGTCGGTCGCCTCCCCCAATATCCAATCCAATCCAACCATGATTCAATTCACAGAGTTTTATATTGGTACAACTAGTTTCAACGCCACTGGGTCATCATAAACCACTAGCCATGATTTTAATGATTGTACCTGATGATGACGCAATAGCGTTGAAACTAGTTGTACCAATATAAAACTTTGTGGATTGAAACATAGTTGGTATTACCATTATCAACTGACCATGGGGTGATGATCTTCAATAAATTTGACTCCGATTGGAAGCAAGTACATCGAGAAGTCACAGTGATAATCAGGAATCAGGTTTACAGCCGTCGACTGGATTATAATTTTTGTAATGCAGTATCGAAACATTTCAAGAAATATCGTAGATATGCTATTCCTCAACCTGCTTCCGGTTGGGACTATCGAAACATTTCCTAAGGGAAGGACTCTTTTCATGTCATTTCTTTCATCCTGTAATTTCCCAGTCATGTGAGAAATTGCTATTCATTTCAAAATTATCAGCCATAATTTTTATAAAAATCCTTTTAAGACTAAAATTATGTTCATCTTGTTATTTTTTTCCCTCGATTTAAAAAGTTTTTCTCCCCAGCACCACATTTACGATTCCAAAGCAGGTAAATATTTACTGTCACAATTCCCTCCCGTTCGTGAGGTAGTCTTACGCGAGATTCCATTTCTCAGACAATTCAATGAATTTTGCCTCGACACAAAGAAAACTGTGTCACCTTTGCAAATACACAAAATTATCAGCCACTTACCGGACAACTTTTCGGGATATTTGCTAAAAAATTACCAGCCATTTTTCATGCGTCATAGAATGGGTCTGAACTCGATGGAGAATTTGTTAAAATAAAGCAGAATTTCTAACGCTTAGGGCGAGTCAGAAATTGACTGGGTATAGTTTGTATTGATTCTCAACTATTTTAATGATAAATCGATTTCTCTGTGTAGTAATATTTGCAAAATCTTATAAATAACGGTAGCGAAGGCGTTTTCAGCCTATAGACGAAAACATTAGGTAACTTACAGATTTATTTTAGCATATTTGTTTAGTTACAGAGAACTACAGTCATGTCATACGATATTTTTGCGAAATTAGCATTAAAATATTTATATCATACTTCTAAGAGTTGTTGAAATTAAAACATGATAAAACTCGAATATGGCTTCTATGTTGACTAGGGTAATATCTCGTTTCAACCACCTTAAGGTAGTCCGAGCGAAATAATTCCCTAGTCATAATAGAGACCATATTCGAATTATACGTTTTAATTTCACCAGCTGTAGGGCACATCAATTAAATATTGCATTATTAATGGTGCAATAATATAGTTTTATATGGCAGAAATGGTAAGTAATTAAATAAAAATGTCAGCATATTCTTCAATTTGAATTCTTTCTTTCGCGCGGTGAGTTTGAAACTCCTTCAAAACGGAAGGATTTTTGTGATATCCAAGAACTTATTGCGGTGACAATATGGTTAATTTTCAAAAGTAGTTGAGAAAACATACAAACTACACGCTTTTAGTTTCTTTACGATATCTAAGTGTTAGAAATCCCTCATTTTGTAAATAATGTCTCTCTGGAGTGCATACACGTACCATTACCCATGTAAAAGGGTTGATATTTTTTGGCAAATATCTCGGAAAGTAATGTGGTGAGGGGTTGAATTTTTGGTGTCATTAGAAGTGTGAGATGTTTTTCTTTAAAATGAGACCAATTCATTGATTTATAAGTAAAATGATATTTCGCTCAAACTACCTTAAGCGAAATTGGAAAGTCGTACACAACCGCTTAAGGAGAGGAGGTTGGTGAGGGAAACCCCGAAGGACAAAACAGGGAATATAAAAAACTGGTCTGACGGTTTCCATTGCGACAGCCAAGTCGAATGAATTATCATAGGACATCTGATATCATCTTCTTCTTCTTCCCCTATTCTTGCGTCGCATGGCTTCGCTTCCTTTTCACCGCCGTTCCCCCGGGCGGGAGGCGAAGTGGGGCGGGGGGGGGTAGAGAATTGTCATTCCGCGCCTTTCCTTCATCCGCTCTCGCTTCTTAATACTCTCCTCACTTCCCGTCCGACGCTCGCTTTGCGGGCCTCCAACCCACCACGAGGGGCGTATGAAGTCAAGTCGGAAGCCTTCAAAGCGAGACTCCCACGTCCTCTTCACTCCTTCCGTCCCCCAACGTGAGGAAGCTCTCGGAAGAATCGCTGCCCAAGAGGGAAAGTGATATGTCTCTCATTTCTCGGCAGTCGTCTGGTCAAACTGTTTCAAGAAGGGCGGTCGGACAAGCGGAGAGGTTAACACTTTCGACTACTCTTTCACTCGTTGCTGACATCAGTGCTGAAAAGCGATTAAAATTTGAAACCTTTTAAATCATGGGGCCTTCCACATTTAGTTGATTGTGACGGCTCATAACCTCCTCGGACCCCGCGTGTCCTATAGGACACACTAAACAGCCATAAACAGCCATTAAGATTCTCATTCAGACCCGCTGTGTGCTTCAAGCTACAAGGCTGGCATTTTATGTGGAGCGTCCGCTAGATATCAGGCAGTGCTGGGAACTGGCTTTGAGTCAGCTGGTGGTGTCTTTCACGTCCTGAAGTTCATTGGCAAAGATGTACAAAGGGTAAAAAGTTCTTGTACCCTTGGGTCCGAGGAGGTTATGGAAACACGTTTCCTATGTAAATCTTCCTGAGGGCCGCTTTCCACGGTAAATTTTATTTTGCAAACGAATGCGTCAACTCTATCGTGAGGAAATCGTATGATTGTCTGAATGGCTGAACGGAAAATAGATCCTTCTCTAATCCCATTCTATGATAAATTCGTTTGTAAAACAAAATGCACCTTGTAAAGCGGCCTTTAGACTGGAGCACGATGTTGAAAAAAGTATTGAAATGGAATGGAAATAATGCAATGAAGTATTCGAGCAGCAACTCCAGGAATCCTCCTATATGTGGATAAAATCCCCTCAATCATCTTACTTAAATATTACGCGGTGTTGGAAATGGATGCTTACGCGGTCTAGAGGCAAACACACAGAATGTATATTTATTGACAACCTTCCCCATGAGGTCCACATTGTCCATTTTTGTGTATGGAACGCTCTATAGTATGGCGGTAACCGGCTATTGTAGGCAGCGATTGGCTTTTGTCAGGCAACCAAAAGAGATAGGTGCTCAAAGCGGCTATTCACTCATACGCAGACTGTCTCGTGTAAACATATGGCATAGCGGATAGCTGTAAATAAATGCGTATTCCGTTCTTCAATTCCTCGGCTCATCTTCGGAGAAGATTCACCCAACGGCTAATCCAGAAAATTTAGAGCACCGTGAGTTTGCTTAAAATCGTTATATGTAAAGGACGGCGGACGAAATAAAAAATGGTGAAGTTTACCGCAGAATGGAAGAGGAAAGGGCCATGTGGAACACTATACAAAAATTACGAACCAAATTGATCGGATACACTCAGAGGCACAAAGTGTGTGTGAAGACAACTGAAGGTAACACAGAAGGGAAAAGTCCCCAGAGTGTGGCCTAGTAATAAGTTCATGGACCAAATAAAAAAGAAAGTACATAGTAACATTCACCATGAGGTAGGGAAGGGTGAAGGACTGAGGTCAACTTGCTTAGGATTGAACGACCAATGATTTGCCATCCAATCCTTGGATCCAACGGCCATGCAACGAGGTGAGTCGAGTGATTCCAGAGAATATCGGATGTGGTACTGGAATCTACCAAAATAATCTTTGAAAAAATATGCTCTAGAAACTTCTGGAACTAGTTTATTGACTTTGTTTTGAATTTCATGTAAACATTATTATAATTATACCATGACGACAACAACAACAGTTTACTTTTGTTATGTAATCCAGCAAATTCCTGGACTGCACCTCCGCAGAAAGAAATTAGCTCACGTGTTAACACTCTCCAAGGCCTTAAAATTTAATCAATTTCAAGTATAGTGCCGAATATTCGGCACTGTGTTCAATATTGGATTCTGTGCTGCCCCAAGAATTGTGTGAAACACTTAATTGTTTCACGGTGGAAAAACCTAGGTAGATTGAAATATTCTAGAAAGTCTAATATCAATAAGGAATAGACATTTTTTTAGGAGCCAAGCAACTACAGTGATTCGCCATAAGAGCGTGTTTTCTATATACGGGTCACGACAGTAAAGTTTTCATCGTAGTAACTCTGAGGTGCGAAAAATCTGACACGGAAAAATACCATTATAGCTGAAGAAAACTTACGTATATGCGTCTTCTTATTGGCTGAAAGTATTATTGTAGCCGACTTATGTTCACAACTGGCTGACTTCAAAAATGGAAAAAAAAAGATTCGCTTCTACACGCACTTCGCACGTGCTTGGCTTTAATTCGAGACAGCAAAACGAAAAACAGCATTTCCTGTGATGAAAGATCTTAGTTTTTCCCGGCGTACCTGCTGGATAAATGTTTCTAGGGTGTTCCACCGGGTAAGTAGGTCGATAGAGGCCCTGAAGATGGAGAGGAAGCCGTTCTACGAAGCGTCAGGACCAATGGACCTGCTCACCCGGTGGAACATACGAGAAACATCCAGCATTTCCTGTATCTCTTTCGGCAATAACATTCTGTACCATATGTCGGCATTTTGTATTAGCTTCACCAACATTGTTCTCATATTGTGGGAGTAATTTTAATAGGTTATTTCTCGAGGTAAAATGGCTACAACATGCAAAAGGTACGAATTTTACGGTATCCGACGCAAAATGTGAAATGATATATACGCGACTCGTGGTAGCGGAATTCGAACATTCGCGAGATGGCGCCAAACAGGCGTTACTCGATCGTCACGTTTACTCATGTGGCAGTATCTCGGAGAGCTTAGGGAAGAGCTTAAATTTAATTAGTCTGATCAGTTCAAACTATCAAATTTGTAGCAAATTGATGCAAATAACATGATCTGAAATACAAAGTTTGCATCTTCCGAAATAGTAAAAAATGTCCTAAACCAAAAACGGACGAAAATTCTTAATGTTCCAAAAATAATTATTCTTACATAATCATTTCCAAATTTAATCTCAATCTAAACGCGAACGATTCTTCGATAAATGGAAAGAGTTTTTAAGTCCAGAAAGTACCCTACCGCACCATATCCCAACATTAACGTCTTTTTATCCAAATATCTCGTTAAAGTCGCTCGTGTAATGGTGACGCTTTGATATGTATACGCGGTGTACACACTGTCAAAAAATTGAGCTGGTGGATTTTTTTAAATTTGGTCTACAGCAAGAGTCATTAAAAACAAAATAGAAAATTAATTAAGACATTCTCCTGGAAGAGGAGTCTGCTAACAGTTGTTAATGCAAGATGAGAGGATGTACTTTATCTATAACATATATTTTGAGCATGCTATAATATGACGGTGAAGCATTAAAACAAAAGCAGCTGGATATCTAAGGAGATTTAAAGTAATATTGATGTGGTGTTACTGGAGAATGATAAAGATAAAATTAACGGAGTGAATCACTAACGGAGAAGTCCTACGAAGAGATAGATAAGTCTAAACAAAACTAAAAAGAAGTATATGTTGTGCAGTGCTGGGGAGACGTTGCATCCTTGGTGCACTGCTTGAAGTGCTTTGTTAAAATTCAAATTTTTCCATGCTTTTTTCCATGATGATTTTTCCGTTTTTCCATGATTTGGACGAACTGTTGTGCTGACATTGTGCTTATCAGCGTTATGATAGTGCTTCATGTATTGCTCGTAAAGCATACACTCATCATTAATTTTAAACCATTGTGAGCATGGAAAGAAAAAGTATCCGGTGTTGTTGACCATTGAAAATTCGGTGTCCTATCATCTTTATGTCAGCGTATAAGTCTTTTCTTACGAGTTTTTAATCTATTTGGTGAGGATTTTTAATATCTAGTCATTTCATAGTTATTAGTTGCAATGTCATTTTTATTGTACTGTGAATATGATTGGAGTTTGAAAATTAGCTTTTTTTCAATATTTATCAATATTGAAGGTAAATGAATGTAGGAAAAGTTTTTGTGGAAATAATTCTTAGAAGTAAAAATGTCTTAAAATCTGCAGAGGAAAATTGGGCTGTAAAATTTCCCATGAATAGGAAAATTTGATTTTTTGTAAGGTCTGAAGTCAAGGTAGAAGCATGCCGGCTTGGAGATTGAATTCCGGTGATTTTCGTCACGCATGTTTTTACAATATACTCTTTCTTATACTAAGAAAATAACAATTTATAATTTTTTCAAGAGAATATGCAAGCTGTTATATGATGAAAGAATTTTGACGATTCCTAAGGAAAAAGAAAGAACCCCACGCATAAATATTAGGCTAATGAGTAAAATTAAAGACAGATGAATAAAATTTAAAGTAGATTTGTTTTAGTCAGAAAGCAACCCGAAGGGTAAGAGTGACAACATTGCTGGAGTGGAAGGCTTATTAAAGGTTTTGCGTACCCAATCGATTGAGGCTACTGTTTATTATTCTTAATACAATTTCTATAACTATACAAGGTGAAAGCCCTCACTTCACCTAAATAATAAAAGATTTTGCTTAAATGAGACACCGAAGTCAAGTTATTGGACAGTTAATTTAGTTATCCCCAGGCTCGAGAATGGTAGTCTCAAAACGCTGGAAGCTTTCATTTATGTTCCCTGAGATTTTCTCGCACGCGGTGCCTTTCAAACTCTCCAACGGTTCCAAGGAGGAAATTCCACTACACCAAAGAGGAATTTGTCAGAGAAATATGTCGGAGGGTTGCGCTGGAATATTTAAGGCATATTTTCCATGTGATAAACACGCCTTAAAGTATGAAGTTACGAGTAGATGAATGAAATTCTGTCTTAAATTTATAACTATGCCCATAATGATGTAAGTATTTTGCTTTTTTTGTTTGTAGTTTTGTGTTTATGGGAAAATAAATATTATTATTTAAACTATAAAGTCATCACAAAGCTACCTATAATCATTTTTTTAATCATTTAATCATCAATGTTGCTATTTCACAGCCAGTGAAATGCTACAGGTGGCACATGGCACAAACTGCCAAGTCAAATTGTATTCACTGTAGTTTATTGTACATCAATGTCGCGACTTAAAGCATTCCGCTCAGGAGCTCCCATTGATTCCAATACTTTTCATGATTTGACCCGGAAATATATTCTGGTTAAAACTCGGTCTCTTAGGTAATATTATTTAAGATGAGAACTAGGCCAATCAATTGTCTTGAACCTGAAGCATGTTAGATTTGACTTCTCGTCAAAACCATTGAAGTGTTTACAAAAATACTTAATTATTACTCAAGTTTGATGACCAGTTGCTGGAACGACAAATATATATTCTATAAAGTTATGGGATCCATAAGCTATGGCAATAATTCAATAAGTGTCGCAGAAACAATCAATAAATGAATTGGTCTCATAACTAAAGGCATGGAGTGATGAGGTCCACCAGTTGCCAAGATGGCGGATGCGCAACGAACCGCTTGGAGACTTAAGTACTTGATAAAATAGTTGTTTTGGGACAAATGACCAGTTTTTTTACTCTTCCTGACTACTAATCATGTGCATTAGCAATTATTTATGGGCTAAACTGTCATAAATTTTGTCCAGCGGTAGGAGATTAGAACAAATATTCGAAGCAATCAACTATTGGTAAATAAGATATGTATCTAGTAGATGCATTCCTGCAACTCGTATATTTTTATGAGAGACATAACTTCATAAATCTCATAACCATTGATTCCTTAACTTAATGTTCTTGTAACCGTAAGAGTAAGGTGAAAACGTTGGTAATAAGAGTAAAAGATTTACAGACTCTGCAAAATCGTTTCCCTTGTCACTATCAGATGATACGCTGTTCCCCTCTGTAAAATCCTGTGCATTCCGAAAGAAAATTTTTTCTCGCCGTCGAAGCTGTTTCTTTGCCGTGTATCTTCTTTTCATCGGGGTCTCGGAATAAATCCCATAGCCGTCCTTCGAGCGACAAATCACGTCCGATTGCCGTCGTTACGATGCCTGGTTGGCCGTCTGTTGGTCGCGCGCTCTCCCGCTCAGAGGGGGGCTTTCCCAATCCGACGTAGCCGCTGGTCTCGGCATTGATCCCAGCCGTTCTCGCGGAGATAATCCGCACATCGCGACGAGTGAGTGTAGTGTACGTATACGATAGCTTTCAGGAGACGTGCATTTCCCGCGGCGAGACCGGAAAGGGAGGATGTGAGATAGGAAAGAATATGTATGATACCCCTCTCGTCTTATCGCCTGAAATCCCGTCAAACAAACGGTAGGACATTGTAAAGACATTGAAAGATTTAAAAAAATTTTATCATGAACTCTATTACCTCACCAATAGTAAAACTCCTCCCGTGCATAGAAATTCATTATATTCCTCATTAATTTATGGGAGCAGCATTTTTTCTTGTGCATATTTTGGGGAAATTACCCCTTTCTGAGTCAAAACATTTACGAGTCAATCCAAATGAAATAAATTAAATAAAAATAAATGTTGCTCCGCATCTGTGATTCTCCTGATTGTTGCAATTAATTTTATCATTATTTTTGGAGTTCAAAACGAGGTAAGAAAAGTCTTGGAAATGGTGCACCCCTAGTATCAAAGCCATGATCGAATTAAAATTAAAAAACTTGGTAATTACCTGGTCTTTTTTATTACTTAAGCGATAAAAATGTTAAACATTTACACCTAGTAACGCCCAAGACACACTCTAATTGGAAGAATTATATATTATCTTCTCGTTGGTTTTTTTTGTGGTCCTTTTCATTGAGTTGAAATTTACTTTTAAAAAATTAAAATTGGAGTTAAATTTTTTATTTTTTTCTTACGCAGGAAAATATTTCTCCTTCGTACACTTGAATAAGTACTAATTGCCGTCACAATGAGGTGCTTTGATTATATTTTTAAGCTTTAAGAAGCCAATAATGTATGTAAGATAATGGTGAGTTACGCACGCCATGTCGATTTTAGCCGTTTCAACTCATCAACCCGGCTTATGTACATAAAGTTGAGCTCCATTTTATTCCAATCACTAGCATAGCTTTAGAAATTCGATCAAGATGGACTCTTTTAAGACTTCCCTTTGCCCAGGATGCAGTTCGTTGCAATGTGAAAAATTTACCCCTTCATTATTGTAGAAACAGAGTATCAATAGTTCTGTTCATGCGAAAAATAAACTATTATGCATTAGCTTCCAAGTATCCTCCCTTTTCAAGATGATAGTCTACTACAGTAATGCAATGCATCCGGTAATTTAATTGTCAAAGATTTGATCTTAAAATAGTCTTTACCTCTATACAAAGGAATGGAATACAAAGGCATTCCCTTACGAAATAGGTGAATTCGTATCAACCAATTAGAAACACAGATGGATTGTGAGGTTAATTAGTCGGGCTCTCAGGGCAAAGAGTACAAAATAGGCTCCTATTACTATTACTCATTTGCATACCATCAAAAATGGCTATTTTAATTCTCAGCATTCGATTGCATTATCTAGAACTCTATTTCAATTCAAATAAGTTCTATGAATGTGCTGCTGTTTCCATTTTTAAACGGAAATTAAGTTTAAGTGTTCAGACCGTGAATTCCATGACATATTCTTCAAAAACACGAAAGTGATAACAGAAAACATGAAGCGTTGAACTGTTTTACTTTTTCGGTCAGAATTGAGAATTACTTCATTACACTACCAGCTGGATAATTCCTTATGTGTTTCTGAAGAATTGTCACTGTGGATTGTTTTGGTCGCAATCTTCATGCATACATATAAACCAGTCAAGCCGTTCCCTTCCGGGGTAGGCACAGTCACAAAGTTTCACTCATAAATACATATTTGTACACCTAACTCTGCTTCAATAATTTCCTCCATACTGACCTATCCTTGCAAACCTCTTTTGCCTCCATTTACCCCCATTCACTGCTTCATACATGACCTCCTGTTTTTAAGACTTCTAATATTCCTCCTCCTAAGAATTTCCTCAACCACATTCAACCACGACTTTCTCGGCCTACCTCTACCTCTCGCACAATTAATTTCACTGCTTCTTATAAGTAAATATCTATTGTGCGGAACCATTTGGAATAATCGGTTGCTAATATTAAAGTTCTCGATAAATAATTTACTATTTAATGAATAATTTGAAAATTCTACCATTCGTCCAGTTCGCGGCATTCAAGGGATTTCAGCATATGCGACTGCGAGACTATACAAATGTGCGACAGGGCATTTCATTAACATTTCTTTGCAAATGAAACCAGAGGTTTTAATCCTCTTCAGCCCTGTTTTAAATCTGTTTTAGCCATGGAAAGCGTCTCATTCGATAATCATTTTAGCATCACAGACGGAATAGTCTCATGATTCGACCTCTCACACCATTCATTTCACTCTTTATTGAAAAATATGTTGACTCAATCTGTGAGCCTACTTTTATTCACATGCTGAATTGTAATGTTTTGAAAGCAAATTCTAGATCTCCATTACGTTAGTGCTGCAATTCTCAACCTGTAGGTCGCGACCCCTATGAGGGTCACATGACCCTTTCACAAGGGTCGCCTGGTCACTGAGGTCGTCTTATCAAGTAGCAAAGAAAATAATGTTATGGTTGGGAGTCACCACAACATGAGGAATTGTGTCTGAGGGTCGCGGCATTAGGATGGTTGAGAACCTCTGCGTTAGTGCATTGAAATTACCATTTATAGAGTCAAAGTTATCTCGAAGCTAAACATTCTTTTTGAACTGGATGAGTAAGATATTTAGAGTCGAAGTAGCATTATATTTGTAGGAAATTAGATATGCTAGAGCGTTGAATGTGGCTTCGAATGAAAATGTATCAAAACGCATAGCATAGTAAATACCCATCTTGGTATAATTTTATATCTCTCCAGGGTATTTTCTGTTTTTGAAGAAATTTCCAATAATTAAGCTCACAGAGATGACTAATGATGATGATGATAATTACTCATTTTTTCAAAAATGTAAACTAATTTCAGTTTATTTAATGACACCGAAACTGAAAGTGCAAACCCTACTAAATTTTATTCTGAGTGGGTACATAGTTTAAAACAGGACATGTTTCATTTCTTCCATAATCTCTATTTTCTCAACTTATAATGTTAAGTATTTTCATAATTTAAAGGAGAAAAAAATCGCTTTTTGAATTTGTTGGACTGCAGGAATAAAATCGACCTGAAGACGCCTCCAGGACAGGGAGAGAAATTGTAGCTTAAATGAAGCGAATAAAATGGAGGTCCAACCTGATGAACTAAATGAAATTACTGTAACATATTGTTTATTTAATCGGCTAAGTTAATCAACTCATTTTCATCTTCCGTATTGCTCATAATTGAGGATTTTATCAAATCATATTATCATAATTTCACTACAGTATCATTGCTGTGTCCAAAGCGACTACTTGATTATATGTACTAAACTAAAAATGTGATATCTTTCGCTCTTTTATCATACATCTTACTAAAGCCATACATTTAGGAGAATAATCAATTAATATTGGCATAAATTCGAATGCTTCTGGTGTATTTCCATGGCTATTACTAAAGTATAATGCCTTTTTCAAATTCCTTTTTATCCTGCAGGTTAGATGAAGTTTTTGACCGTCTAAATCCTGGAAGTGCTGAGATATCCATATTTTTATATTCTGTTGTTTTTCTGCCGGCTAAGTTGTACTATTTCTTAAAACTCCTGGTAACCGTTTTAGAGGTGAAATTTTGGTGTGTTTTACAATATTCACATAGCGATCACGGTGAAAATGAAAACGATGAAGAGGGAGGAATTCATCAGCCGTCAAAAGATTTTCGCCCCTCCCGATTGATAAATTAAGGCACAACAAAAAAATGAAGCTCAAAACTGAGGTTTTCATGCCTTTTTGCAAACTGTTGCGAGGAAGCATTTGCCTATTTATTTTCCGTTTATTATTTTTTCCCACTTAAATAATGAGATGCAAATAATTTTGGAACGTAAGGACGCAATCGATGACGCTGACGGACTGGATCAATTTGTTTTTCAGCCAAATTTTATTATTTCTATTTTTTCTCTCCCTTTTACGGCGTGGGCTATTTGGCAACGCGTTCGTGAAACAACGGAAGGGGGAGCGAGGGGAAAAGGAGCATGGCAGAGAATGCCTGAATTCCTCCCAATTCTCTACGGTGGGAGAGAATTGGGAGGAAAGGAGAGACTCTGGGAGGGGTAAGGGAACGATAGTGGGTGGGCGCGCTATACGGAACAATTGATCCTGTGATTGATTGATATCCTTTTCCCCCTCTCACGCCACCACCCTTCCCCGACCCGCCCCCCTTCCCTGCCCGAACTCACCCCCCCCCCCTCCATCTTTGCGCCTGCCGATCACTGGCGTTATTTTATGGCATGCGATGGCGGAAGGGAATAAAAATGTATTTATCCGACCGAGGAGAGATATCGGATGCGAGATTATATGCGAGGAAGAAATATTCCCCCGTGCGAGGAACAGATTAGGAGAATCAGGGGTGGCTGTGGGCTCAGGGGGGGGGGGGGCGGGCTGGTGAAGTCGGAGCTACGCTCTGGGTAGAGGGACGTATGAAGTTTTTTTGGGAGAAGGACTTCATATAATTGTGCGATACGACGGGCGCTATTTCCGTCGATTGGTTTATTTCTTTCCTGAAAGAAACTTTATCTGGCGTTCATATTTCTCTGTTCAAAAAAAATGGATATTAATCGATACAAATGCGATATTTATTCCTCCTTGTGCATTGGAATGTATTTTAAGGCATTTTGAATTTTTCCGTTATATGAGTCCATTTAGTTTCACCTGGGCACCAATTAATTTCCAGTGCATTTCAGTAAACATATTATTATCCTAAATTTAGGCACAAAACTATTTTTGAGTCCTAAATAAGATAATTAATATATTTATACATAGGGTTAAATAGTAATAATATACTTTGTAGAGGGATTGCGGATACAAGTATGGTTGTTTATAATACAAAAGTTATTATGAATCAAAATAATTTTTTGACATTATTTTCGGTGGAGTGGTGTATTTAGGGAAAACTTTCGCGGTTATTACAGCTCCCGTTCTAAATTTTTTATCATGTAACTGAAATTAATATGTTTTATGAATATTAATATGTTGCAAATGTTTTTAGCTTTAATAGGGAGTTTTGTTTTTACTGTGATTGGTCTTGTGGTAGGAATGTAATTGGCGTCGTTATATTTTTTATACCTCCAAGTAAAAAAATGTCTCCTTATTTCGGACTAAATTGACTTTCATAAAACGGCGTATAAATTTTAAATTTTAATGTTAAAATCTTGATGGGCAAGTGATTTGTGGATTGCCTTTTGTATGCGGGAAAAATTACTGTGCTTTTGAGTGATCTCATGTTTTCATTTGTTAACAGAGGTGAACCTCGAATTTTTTCGTCTAAATGAGATATGCATGTTGCATTCTTGACGGAAAAATGAGAGCATCTTGTGAAAACTAGTATTTAACGTTACGTCAGTGGATAAGTATTAATTGAATGAGCTTCGCTGGTTTGGTATTGATAAGTCAATGGATGGAACTCGAATAGCAAAAATGATGAATTTTTGCTATTCGAGTTCATGAATCATGAATAGATTCCATGATTTGAGGCGTTTGACAAAGTAAAATGAGACAAGTTTATGGTTATTTTAAAAGAATCACATGATTTATTTCAAATAAAGAAGACTCGTAAAAACCTTTATCAAGACTAAACTGTAAGAGTGAGGGTAGAAAGAGAAATGCCAGAAGAAGTTCGCTTGGGAAGAGGTGTAAGGCAGCGATGTTGCAGGTCCCCACTATTATTGAACATCTACTTGGAAGAAATAGTTAAAGAATATTATGATGGCTAGGGTAGAGTATGTTCAGGAGTTAAAGAGTGCATAGGATTAACAGATGACACCACATTTTTAGCTGAAATCAAAGATGAATTAACAAGTATGTTAGAAGACCTTAACGCCAAGTGTATAGAAAATGGATTGAAGATGAACAATAAAAGAATTTGGAGATGAAATGCGATTATAGAAATTCTGTGGCCTAATGGAAAATGAGACTCATCAATTATCACTGACTTTTAAGATTCTCTTTTATCATAATTTATTTCTGCTCACAAATTGTGTTTTTTAGGTATGGAGGATACACTTAGCGTAACATAAACGTGCACGCTGTTGGAAAAATGACTGTAGCCAGAAAAGGAGTAAGAAGTAAAAGTTTTAAAATAGTCTCATTCACCTTCAAAGCTTGCAGTTATATTTGTACAAAAAATCGTCTTTTTAAAAATGGACATTTTACCATTTTAATTTTTATTGGATTATTTCATATGGGGTAATCCGAATGCAATACTTAAGAGACATGCTGCTGGAGGCAAAAGCTGAAGATCAAAGGGACGTATCGTGTGGAGGACAAAAGGAGAAAGTCGTATGGAGCACTATCAGAAAGGCAAGGTTAAGATGGATGGGCCATACTTTAAGAAAAAACGATATTGTAAGAAAGAAAATATCGTATAGAGTCCCATGAGGAGGACAGGGATAAACAAGGGGCTGGATAAAAATATATACGAAACAGAGGGACTACAAGGACATGAATGACTTAGTAGGTGAGATGGTACTATAGAAGTCTACAGCCAATTAATCTTAGGTTTAAATAAATTATGATGTTGAAGGGCATTATGACTTATCAGGTCGAAAACACCGTCGGTTTTAATTAATTCTGACTGAGTAGGTAGGAGACTGATTAATTTTCCCAAATTGGGTATCGGCACCTACCCTAATTGACGTCAGCTACACTCTCTTACATGCGAGATCCCCTCCTCCAGACCATTATTGTCTCATTGTTGTCCTTCAACGCTCAAGTTTCTCCTTTTTTTGATTCTTTACATTTGCCATTCCAAGTGCTTTACCCTTGGCCTTCGTGTTCTCGCGCACCCCCCATCCCTTTCTTTGCTCTTTCTGCTGCAACACGCCTGAATTCTTCGAGGACATTCATCACGCGCGCAAACAGCATATTCTTCGCCGAATTATTTTGTACGCCTCCTTTCTTCACTTGCATCTTTATTGTCATATATTTTTCGTTTCAAAATGGGACCTTTTGTTTGAATTTGAGGCTTAAAGCTCTCCAGCACGACGTTACAAATCTTTTCATCGTTCTCATTCCTCATGGCAGCCGAGCATGCCAAGTTTTCGTCCTTTATCTGCTCAAAATTTAGCGTTGCTTGCCCCGCGAAAGCTTTGCCTTGCTTCACATTTAAATATTTACTCACTCTGCCTAAATAAAGTTTAGTAATTATGCCTTCTCCAAAACGTTTTATGTGAAATATTCTTCTTTTTCTGTTCCGTTTGATAAACTAATGTTCACCTGTACCATGACATAAACCCAACGCCCGTGTGTCCGTGGATCTCATTTTTCTGTCTTCAACGTCATTTTCTTACAAACGTCGCCAAATTATACGTAAACTTGTTTACATTCCCTGTGGTTGCTGCCGAGCTGTTTGACAATTGAAGCCGATGTGTTTCCTGAGTTCTAAGCAGTTTTAGGCCTGAGCTGAGTCTTTCTTCAGTTTTGCTTTGCAGCTATTAATTTTTGAGAAAGAAAACTCACATCGTAGATTTTATGCATATCTCTCAGTAATTTGCTCCTTTTACGAAACATTTGCTTATTCAATTACTGGCATTTCCTAAAATCCTAAATTCCCGTACCGTCTCTTCTCAAACATAAGGATCTGGAATGGAAACTACTTAACTAAATTAAATAATTGATGTACTTAGGATGGGTATTTATTAAACATCATGAGGAAACTCTTTTCTCTCTTTCATGAGATTGAATTGTCATTTTTGGAAAGGTTGTTTATTATAGAAAAAAGATTAATAGTTGAGATGTTTTGGGGAACAATTGACTTTAATTTCAAATATTCTCTCTCACAAAATCAATCACACCGTTTACAATTTTACTATCTTTTCCAAAATACTGCCGAAGCTAATATTCCACCTGTATATATTCAGCTCTTTTTCTGAAGTTCAATTCCTTCTGTCTCTTTAAGATCAAATATTTTTAGCCTCATCAGCTCAACAATCTCTTAGCTTTAATCCAGTGTGGATCACTTGGAGTTCGAGGAATGGCCTTTGGTAGAGTTTTTGTGTATTTCTCTGGTTTCCAAGAGGTTTACGAAAACAACGGCGCGTATTTTCTTTCCCTGCAAAAGGGTCACCCTTTTTCTCAACGCTTTCAGCGCAGCAGCCCTACAAATGTCCCCCTTTATGTCTTTCGATCAATGGCGAGGCTTGAATTAAGAGACGCCGGAGAAATCTTGGAGATGACGGAGACAACGAGACTATAACACCTGAGAGCGACACTGTTATTTTCTCCCTTCGCTGAAAGGTCGAATTTTTATTCTCTCCCCACTGTGAGTTCTGGAGGGGTAGATGAAGACGATCCTCCCGCGTAGTCCCTCAAATCCCACCCGGGACTTATCCCAAAATCCTGCTCACCTCTTGCGAGCGGATAGGGTCGGAAATGACCCTTAACACTTCTTTTGGAATATTCAAAGATAAAATCGACCAGAAGTAACTTGGTTGCTATAAATATTCTTCCCTTTCGGAGTAAATTTTTAAATTGGAAGATCGATGTGTAAAAGTTATGGCAATGTTTTCAGAAGGCCCTAATGTACCTAAGAGGAATTCTATCACAATATATCCTGGTCACTGTAAGAATGTAAAGATAATAGGGAAGGAATGGATGTGGTCCTTTAAAACCTACTCCAATTATTATTAGAAAGGCTTGGCCAACATAAAGTATATCACTTGCAAAGAACTTCTGTACTATAAAAATGTCACCATTATGGAATTAAGTGATAAAACTTATGCACACTCTAATTAAGTAACAATATTGATATCTTTTACGGCATGGTATAGTTCTTTTTTAGGTAGTTAAAGAGATCTACCAGCGAGTCAAAAGATAGCAACAGGCTTTAAAATAACCCCATGATCTTCCTTAGGGGTGATCGAAAAATATTGGCATGACGATACTATGTATGAAATCCACCATTTTCAATATTTATTTGCTCGTTACAAGGTTCTTTTTTCAGCCTCATTTTTCTCCAATCTCACATTTGAATTACACCCAGAATGTTTCGTCTTCTTTCTCATTTTTTCCTCTTTGCCGCTCATAAAGTACTTCGCTCTCAATAAGAGCTTTCACCGGTATTTTATGTGCACTTTCTCTTATATCCCCCATTTAAGCTCTCTCGTTCTTATATTCTGCCTTCATGCTTCTTCATTAACTACGTATTATATCTATTGTTATTCCACACCTTTCATACTGTTCCTTATAATATTAATAATAAAGCGTCTCTATTGGAGCGAGGTCAAGCCTTAGGCAGTCCCTTCTTCTATCTAACCCCTCGTCACAAATATATATGAAATAAATGTGAATAAAGGCATTAATATTTGTGGTAAGAAACTTAAGGAAATGAAGTGATATCCTTGACGAAAAAACCCTTTGCAGGAAAACACACGTGAAGGGGTGTGTGAAAAACCTGCAAAAAGCTACAAACAGATAAAGCAAATGTAACACCAACAAAAACAATGGACATGAAATAATAATGATGAGTAATAATAATAAGTTCCATTACTCGATGTTCATTCAACCGGCAATTATCAAGGTGAAATCAATCGCTGCTGTGGTTAAAGTGCGGAAAACTACAAAGTTGTGTCATTTTGATTGATTTAAGTTATTTTTAATTGTTCATATTACCAAAAAATAAGTAAAAATCGTCGTTCTCCTTGTTAGACCATGGATAGACCATGGTATATCCATCCGTTTATTTTATCCTTCAATTCGCTGGCACAGTTGAGTAGCGAGACGTACCACGCAGAAATTTCAGTGTGCAACTAAAGTGGCCCCACCAGCATCTACTTGCACTCTGCACGTGAATCGCGCCCACTTAAGGTCATACCTGCGTTGTTGTTGAACACCTGATTCTACGAGATTATATGGATTACAATTATTATTCATTCATGGATTCATTAGTCACGGTGTAATAGCGTCGGTTATGCTTTATCGCCTTTTCTGTGATGTAGCCTCATCGAGGGATTGATTAAAAGATGCATGGCCTGTTGCTAGAGCATTGTTAGCTAAGTGATAAATGCTTATGAGATACAGGAGATTATAGCCGTTGTAAAAATATTTGGGTCGTGGGAATGCATCTACCAGTTTCATGATTTATCTACTTGCGGACGGTAATCTTTGGGAATGTCTCATTTTTCTACCGCTGGACAAAATTTATTGAGGTTTGCCCAGTGATTAATTTTTGTGCTCGTAACATATAATCAGCATGAGTAATTAGAGTCATCATTCGTCATGTAATATTTCTTTTATTACGTAACTAAGCGGTTCATAGCCCATCTGCCATCTCGACTACTTATGGAACTCATATCTCCATTTCAAAATCTATGAAACCGTATGTGATACTAATAAATTAATCGAGTGTTTCTGCAGCACCTATTGAATGGATGGTATAAGTTTATTAAATACATGTATGTCGCTCCTGCAACTGTCCATTATTCATGTATACTAAATTCCTAAATACGCGTTATGGATTGCGCACGTAAATAAAGTCTTATCGACCGTCATTTATTCGCGGATTAGGATGAAGAATATCACTCGGGATGGCTGTCCTTTCTACGTGTCGATGGTGCCGCCGATGCTATGTCGCGTATTTCTCTCCATCTCACTGTCAGTCTAGCGGTGATGCCCAAGTTTATGACCTGCTTGGCTGTCCCGGCCGGGCCGCCTCCTTCATTTTACACCAACTGCCGTCGACGTGCAGTCAGGGTAAAAATATGTTGTAAAACACGGTCTTCAACCATAACTTCGGATTGATAGGTGAGGTCGGAGCTCACGTGTTATTATGTCTTCCAGGATGACGACTTTGAAAGGAATGTCAGTTGCACCAAGAATTTAAAGACAGTGTCACGTGACAAAAGCAGAGTTTTGAATTTTAGATGGAGTTTTCAAAAATTTTCGCTCATCGTCGTTCCCAAAGCCGTATATTAAACCCATTGCTCCGTGAATTTTAATTTGTATTGCGTAGAAAAGGAATTTTAAATGTTGCATAACAAATAAATATAGACGTAAGATTGCCATTATTTCTCCTGTCATGGTTGCATCATTTAAAGGAAGAAACTTGAATGATCCCGATAATTTCCCTGGTATATAAAAGGCCAGGACTTCTGGGTATAAATTTGCAGATTACCATTCCGGTAGTATTTTGGACAACTAAAGGATTTCTATCGAAAAAATATTGTAAAACAATGATAACATGATTTAAAAAATATCGTTTCAAAATTTCTTCATCGCCGTACTATAGTCATCATTCACTTTTTCTTTACAGAATATAATCCGATGTTTTCTTACGCCTCCAGAGTGAAAAATGTATTTTATTCATTTTTCATTTTCACAATGATCTCTCCCCAATTCCATAGAGCTTCAGGGCAACTGAGGACAACTAATTTCTTTTTAGAGGGAGTGCAAATATGAAAACTCCAAGTATAGCAAAATAAATGAGAGTGTAGTTATTTGCTAGTGCTATTCATTTATTAATATCACTCCTAACTAAAGAGCTTGCCTAATACATTGGATAATATACATTATGTTTTGAGGTAAATTTTGTATAAAAGTACCGTATTTCACCGCATAATCGTCGCAGATTTTATACCAATTTTTTTTCGCTAAAACGTCGGGTGCGACCATTATGAAGGGAAATTAAAAAAATTAAATTGCACCGGAATTAGTTATACATAGTTCATTTACAACGTACTTAACTGCCTTTATTGCGCCTTCTGCCTTTGTTTCAATTTAGCGCCAGCATAGTAATTTCATTGAAAACGTTGATAGATAAAACTAGAAAATTCATAAGACAAAAGTGTACCCAACTAGCCCCGGTCTCCCCTACTCTATATTTGTGAATGGCAGGTAGAAATTTATGTCAGCTAGAGTGCAAAATTAGACAAATTTTCCCTTTTACAGCAAGTGTCGTGACGAACAGAATTAACATGCGACGATTATGCGATGAAAACTTGTGAACCAATTTTTGGACTGAAAAAATAGGGTGCGAAGATTATGCGATGGCGACGATTATGCGGTGAAATGCGGTATGTTGGCTGATATTGCAATGAGACGGCTCATGAGCTAGCATAGTGCATAAGCCGTATGTTGTGGCCTCTAGAAAGCCCATTCTCCCTTTCGTTGCAATCTTTGGTGGACCGCAAGGGCATGCGAAATCTAGCTCCTCCGTATCCTTCAAAATTGCCTTGAGAATTACGAAGCCTGAGTCGCGTTGTGATTTGCACATCAGCCGGAAAACCCGGAAAACCGAATGTCAAGGGTTCGATTCTCAGTTCAGGTCGATTCTCTCCCATGACAAATTCATCGCACTTTACCACCGCATTTGCGGCAGGCTTAAATATCGGTATGTAAAAGTATACTGCTTGCCATCACTTTTCTCAGGCATAGAATACAAATAAGCTACTATTCCAATCCTAAGGATAACGCTACCAACGATGGAAGTACTTCATCAGTGACTCAGAAACTTAAATAAGCTATAAAACTGGTATAATGCTACCACCGTTTCTATATATTATATGGAGTAATAAAAATTAGTATATAAATAATTCGCGGTGACTACGTCTCTAATATATATTGAAATTCATTTTTCCAATTGACGTGGTAATTCCGTGAAATACTAGGGGGTAACATTTGAAAATAGCACTGGTTCAGACAGATAGAATACTTGGGACAAAAACATTATCATATGCTGTTCTGAAAGTAAATTTAATGTAAATAAAAGTAGCAACTTTCAGTTTTTAGTCCAATAGACATTTACATTTGATTTTCGTCCAACACTTGCGTGGAATCATCTACTGTGGAGGCAGAAATCATGCGCACTCGAGTTTGGGTACGAATAAAATAATAACGAAAAGATGTGCAGAAAAACTAATCACGCTTTATTTTTTCTGTTTTAATTCTGCTTAATTTAATGGTAAACCTACCTTTTGTTCACGTATTTTAATATTTTTTACGACGAATGTTCCGTGAAATGTACCGGTTTTGGACGATGTGTGAGCAAAGCTCCATCTTTGATAATTCTTACGTACAGTGGCGGAAAAAATTAACGCAAAACTCATTGGCGTCTGAATGCGGCGTACACGGAAACTAATTGAAATCGCTTTTCCTTCGACAACTTGACAACAATGAGACAGCATATGGAAACCGGGAATATTCAAACTCTCTATGAATGGATATCGATTTTACGCGTCATGTAAATAGTCATACTAATAAGGTTTACGTTCGCGACATCGTCTAGGAGTTATAAACGTGATGAGCTTGCTTCGACCCGCACTCAGTCGAGGTTCCGAAGTCGTAGTTGATTATGTAGAGATGCTTACTATATTATTTTTAGAGCTTTGGACCGTTGAAAAAAATTTTCTTGATTGAAACTTAAGAAATATTACGATGAAAGCATTATTCGTTGGGACATAAAATTTTTTTATTCTCCAGATCAAATTCACTCACAATAAAACGTATTTCCGCGTGCAGGGAATAGCTGTTAATGCACATCGTTTTAATAGGCCTTAAACTACTTCCGAGAATAATGATGCATTACAATTAACATTTTGGCGTAATATCCTGAGAATTTCAAGTTAAAGTATGGGAAATCTGGTTGAATAGAATGGTTTCCATGTGGAGAAAAATTTTCTCTAAAAGTATTTCCAATACCTTAAAACCCTACGTAAGTTTCCGCCCTTGTTCATACAGGTCGTCTCAAACACTTAAATTTCTAAATTCCTCCTAACGTAATATTATTTACTTTCTGAAAACTACTTTCCAAATCCGGAACATTTTATTTGATCCAGTTTTTACAGGAAACATTAGAATTCCCTATTTTCGTTTTGTAGTAAGAACCACTGGACGCGGATTCCTCATGATCGATGAAGTAGCCTAGAGGGAGAGCGTTCGTCTGCGGCCAAGAATGCCTGGGGTTCAAATCCTGGCGTGGCCTCTTTTAGTGCCTTTATAATTAACCTACGCGATGTGACTTTATTGCAGCCAAAACTTCGCAGGAATCTGCGGAAGGCCCAGGGAATGGACATTGACCTCATCCATGAGTGTGTGAGTTGTACACATATTCGAGCTTTGTAAAAGAATCAGAGCGGTCTCCTTGGTCGTCGAATGAGATGTTTACTTCCCATTCTCGGTTACTCGGCCCCACTTGATTTCTACGTCCTGTCTGTCGTATGATGCTCATATCCACTTATTCGCCAATTCACCACTCAATGAAAAGCTATTCATGAAGGAGGGAATAGACCGGATCTTTGATTGTGTCAGTTACTCCATTTAGTGAACTTACCTGATGCTACATTCACCTTTAAATTACTTTGAAATGATTTAGTAAAGAGGGAAATTATTTTGATTAGGAATTAGAGTTTGGTTCTATCTGCCAAACTTGTTAATACCGATTACTTATCTAAAAGAGAGACCAAACAAGGGTGGAATTTTCTTCAAAATATCTTTAAAACGGTATTTGAAGCTTTCCCAGTATTGTTTTCTAGGTTTGCTATGAGCAATACATTAACCGTGTAGTTCAACAGTTCAACTTATAGGATGGAGGATAATACTTAAAGGATAAGGTAAATTAATGAATCACTTAAATACCTTTTGACATATTCACAGTGAAAAATGTTTGGCTAAAATTATGCAGTTAAATTTTATGAGGAGTATTTTTATACCCATGCGTAAATAATACTCCGACAAAAATGCATCGCGTATGTGAAAGTGATAAAATACTAAAAATCATCTTTTTCATGTAGCGACTAAGCAGTGATTAGATATTTTCCCTATGGTCATTTGTATACTCCTCATAAATCCGCAGAGTAGTCAATGGAGTGCAAATTAGGAATGTGCACCATCAAAGATTATACGATTGCTACGTTCCTAAAGAATCTATTCCTCTTCAAATGTGTCGTAATATTATTGCTTCAATAGAAGTTAAAGTTGTGAGTGCTCCCACATGAAGATATTAACAGACTTTTTACAGAATCATAAATTTCATCTTTTAGTGGAAATGTATTTTAACGGATGTTTAAAAGGGACACTATAATGCTTTATTTAGAACGAGTGTAAAAGGTTGAAATGTATGCTTAATTCTCTCAATTTGAGTTGTGTGTGCACATGATCACAGCAATTGATCATCGAGAAATATGCTGGTATTTACATAAAGAATGTGGATGTTAATTAGCCTTATAATCAATCCATCCCCCTACATTCTCGATTTCCTGACAGTCTCTGTGACATGGAGTTGTCCACATTTTGGTATCATCTTACTGGGTTCATTTCCCATTCTTCCTCCACGATTTTCCTCATCGCATCTTAATTTGGGGTTGTTTCGTTTGAGAGGGTCGACAAACGTTTGCTTCTCGCATTTTTCTCATAATGAACTCTGCTCTCCGAACAGCCCGCTCCATCTATGTTACATGATTTGTTTTGAACTATCTCCTAGATTTTTGACATTTGTGAACTCGTAAGTATTCCTAGTTGCGGGCGAAAAATGAATATTGATATACATTTGATTAAACATAGTTCTTATTATAGCGGATATGAATTTGATGAATTTCGTTTGATAGTAGTAACAAATAGATTTTTTTACTTTTAAACACCAAATAAAAGATCAGTGGGTGAAAGTTAAAAGCGCAACACCTCTTCGGGTAATTTTTCGACAGATATTTTTGTCTTTTACAAACCTACTATCCGATTCCTCCGCCTGGGAGAAAAATGAGGCATACTTAAAGGCTAATAAGATCTTTCTTTCCCCCAAGAATTTTGGGAGAGGCCGCTAAAACTTTGAAAAATATCTCGGCTTGCGCTGTCCGCTCTGCTTGTTCGTCTTTCGTCGCTCGTCTCAATGAAGTAGTCATCAGTAAACCTTGGCCAAGTTCCGGGTGGTGATGGTCGGGGTGGTTTGTTGTTGTGAATAACGCATAGGTTTCAAATACTCGCTGCACCAGATAGAAAAGGCTCGTCGCGCTTCAAAAAAATCGGAAGCCCCCGTCAAATACTTTTAAGGGCGTAAGAGAAGTCAAATACCACTTCTTTCCTGTGAGTTAAACGCCTGGCGTCCGAAACATTATCTATAGCAGAAAAGGTATCGCCCGCAACACAAGGGGAAAGTAAGCTCTTATTAAAGGCATACTATTTCCCAAATCAGTATAATGCGCCCTTCATACATTCCGATTTTGAATGGATTAGTATTGGTGAAGTTTTGTATCGACACGGGGAAACCTCTAGGGATCCTCAAGAGTCCTCCAAGATTGCTCTTTGCTTTAACTCAGATTTAAGGTAGCTGGCCTCCAAACCCATGCATGATGGGAACTAATGGCGTTTGATTGGAATGGTCTGGGCTGATGAGGTGAAATTCTAGAACTACTACTTTCTGTTTGTATTCCCGAGAGAGTAGTATGCTTTTTCCTATCCTTTAGTTATTTTAAACGTTCGTAGTTTTAAAAGTAACTTAGTTCACAGTAACGCATATGGACGCAAAAAAATTCACCGAAAGGATACGAAACATCATCTTAAAGTCGCCTTGACATAAGAAAGCTCAGTAGTTGTTACTGGGTTGCAAACCTGAATCGCAATCATGTTTCTTCATAATAACTTTGTTCGAGTTCGCTCATGATCTCGAAAACGTGATCATCATCAAGAAAGATCGGGTGCTACATAGCAGTGGAGTGCGCTCCCAGGACTTTGCGCATTGCCCTACCAATGCGGCTTGCCTTTTGGATGACAACAATTACCATAAGAAGAAAAGAACCGTAATCCCACTCCTGGTCGAGACATTTTTGAGTTTTTCATTCAATTTCTGGTCAAGTAAAATTATTTTTATTCGGCAAATTTTATCTCTTTTGTATTTAAAAAATTTCATATTATTATTACACATTACATTCATTCATATCGCCAATATGAGGAAATTAATATAAAAACTCATTTGCATTCATTAAAAATCGAACACGGACCACTCTTAAGCTATCCAAATACATCTGACAGCTACAACATTAACGTTACCTGTTAATTTATTTTATTAATGATATTCTACTCCAAACCAAAGTCTATTAAAAGGCTTTTTGTTAATTTCATATGTGCGGTGAATTTATTGCTAAGCATATAAGATATTATGCAATCATCCATATGTTATCCATAACTACACCTAATTTGGGTAAACTTTTCTGAATGTTTATTCGTATATCCTGCATTTACTAGATAAAGCTTCACAGTGGACAGCTCGTCATCAAGCTTCCTGTGTTAAGATGAAAGAAATATCGGGAAAATATGCCTAGATTATTCGGTATCGATGCGAGCACATTTATTTTTATTTCTTGAAATTATATATATTTACGTATGTTTTCATAGTTTAATCCCATTCTGACGAACTAAGGACGGATTTATATTGGGACAAGAACAATTCATTAATAAATATCCATTTTGAATTTAATAAATATCCGTTAAAGGAACTTCGTCAGTCTACAATTGGAAAATCGTGCAAAATTACATCACGTAGGCTATACTTATTTCAATTAAATCTTTTTTGTATCGACATTTGGTGCGGATAAATCTCGAGTTATGTCATTTCGGAGAAACAGATGCAGTACGCGTCATTCAAAAAGATCCACGGAAAGTCGACCACAATAAATATCCCTTGATGGTAGAAGATGAAGGTTTTAGCATTTAGTATACTGAATTGGGTGGGATAGTGAATAATTTTTATAATCAGTCTTTCTGTATAAATGATATCATTCGACGTAAGAACCATGCTGAAACAAACACAGCGATGCACCGCGACTGAATGTGCGAATAATATGAGACGAAAGCTCAAAAATAAGGCGACTGATGACTAAGTTCTAGGCTCCGGCAAATGTGAGTTCCGTTGCGGATTTCAAATATTTGCGGTAGACGATGTTTTCCTCAGTGTTGCCAGTCTTTGGAGTGTGTATTGCTCCTAAAAGTTCCCAAAAATGCCGCATTCTGGCGCGCGAAAAATTTTGCGTTAATTTCTTCCGCCACTGTACATTGTAGCAAGAAGTTGACATTGTCTCAGTGTCAAAAATTACCGGGGATTGCCCATTATCAATATACAAACTGGAGCTGCCCGTCGTGACCGTAGTGGGGACGTCATGCTATTCAGATAAACCTGGCATTCAAGCGATTCTCTGGAGTGTAGAAAGGTCAAGTGGCCGTTATTTGCTCGAGGGCTGTTAGCAAAAATGGAAAGGTAGCTTTTTGATTGGGGAAAAATCTCTTTAAATGTTATTCCAAGCAAGTCTCTTAGCCATCTGTATGTTTTTTTTGTATTCTCTCATCAACCAACAGGAGAAGGAACCGATTTTGCTTTTATTCATCATTTCATAAGAAATGAATTGTGTTCGTTGAGATTTTGTCCGAATATCATCCGTGTATTCTAATGCATAGACATGAGATTTTTACTTTGAATATCATCTTGCCTCTGAATTTTGCTCACATTCTCTTTCTTCAGACTTCACGTCCGTTATTGCTGTCTATGTCCAAACCGTTAATGTAAGGAATGCGTTCTTTTTTATTCTTACACTTTTTACGTAGATCTTAAGTTTTTCGCGACAATGTCCTCCGCCAAACTCGTGGAAAATTCTTTTTCCCTTCTTTTGGAGTTCAGTATAGTAAACGAGTATATTTTTCAGCACTCAATGACGGAATCGTTAATTTATTTTTCAATGTTTTGTAACTAGGCATGTCAAAATAGGTAGAAATTTATTTTTAAGTCGGATTTTTGTCGGCCGTATTTACCCTTGGTAAAATCAACCGTGAGTTTACCACCAGCGAGACCTTTGTTGTTAACAGATGCGTACACAATCTTCATGGTGTATGTAAATCTAGAAAGTAGCCGTCAAACAGGTAGGGGTTTATGGCAAGGTAAATTGGTACACCACCGATGAGAAAGAAGCAGTGCAGCGGCTATAATAAGTTGAAAATATGAAAATAAAAGCTGGGCTATTCCATTCGAACCTGTATGATTTTATCAGTATTCCAATAATTTCCTCTAAGATTGATTCTTTACTGTAATATAGGACCAATGGATTGGACACACCCTAATATTCAATGGGTTTGTGAAGAGCATAATAGAAGGTAAAACAGAGGGAAAGGTTCCCAGAGGAAGACCCAGGAATAAGTTCATGGACCAAATAAAGAGGAGAGTACATAGGAAGAGATACCAGGAGGTAAGGGAACTAGTATTAGATAGGGAAAGGTGGTGAGTTGCATTGAATCTTAGGATTGAACGACCAATTGATGATGAGGGCGAATTATATTGAGAAAAATCACCCATAGACCCATAATTTCTATTCTTCATCATATCTCTGACCTTGGTCCTCTCCCAAAGTTGTAGGAACGATCGGTAATAAGATTTTAGATCCTTATCGAAGGTCATGGCCACTTTATTTTTTTCTCATTTCCTCCAGGACGGTGTAAACATGTCTTGCGGCTTTCTCTGGCAGACATTGGGCCAATAAGAAGAGGGATGATCCCCAGTGGTTTAGGCTTTAATCGGGTATTCCGCCACGTTTGGCCTTGCTCGCGGGGTCGCTGGGGAGGTGAAAGAGATCTGCTGAGCAGGAAGCAGCCAGTCAATCTCTCATCTCGACTTAATCTCAGCCGACATCCGTTCTCCCTCCCTCACTCTCAATCTCCCGCCCTCTCTATGCTTACTTTTATCTTCCGGGATAGCAACGCTCGTGATTTAGCTTTTGGTCATTTTTCGTAAACGGCTCAGGCTTTGTTTTGTGTGTCTTTTCATTCTGTACATCATAGGTTGTCCAATCCTGAGATTGGTTGACCGCAGTCCTCCATACTTCCCTATCTAATGCTAGTTCACTTACCTCCTGGTTTCTCTTCCTTTGTACTCTCCTCTTTATTAGGTCCATGAACTTGTTCCTGAGTCTTCCTCTGGGGATTTTCCCTCTAATTTACCGTCAATTATGTTGTTCACGAACGTATTGTCTCTCAGAGAGTGTTCAATCCATCTTGTTCTTCTTTTCTGTATGGTGTTCCACTCCTTTCCTCTTCCACTCTTCTGTAAACTTAATCATTTCTTATTTTGTGCGGCCATCTTATCTTCAGCATCCTCCTCCAGCAACAGGTTCCGAAGGCGTCTAGTCTTTTCTGGTCAGCTTTTCTAATGGTCCATGCTTCCGATTCATGGAGTTCTACGCTCCACGCGATTGATTTCACAAACTGTTTCCTAGTTTGTAGATCTTATTTGAGCACAGCAGTCGTCTTTTTCCCATGAACGTCTTCTTATCTTGGACTAATTTCCGCTTGATGCCCGTTGTACTTCATCCGTGCCATGTGATGGAACTTCGGAGATAGGTGAAGGAATCCACTTGCTCTAATTTCTGTTCTCTCAGAGTGACTTCTACATTCCACTTCTCTTCCGCATTCTAGGATTTTATTCTATTATTTATTTATTCTCATGTTGTATTCTTGGAGAACTTGATCCAATACCCTTAGTGACCTTTGAAGGTTTTCAAAGAGCCACGGAACTAGCCGCGCAGTGACTTCAACGGAAGCCCCCTATAAGATTCACAGTGGAAGAGGTCGCGTGAGTAGCTTAAGTGGTTAGAGCACTCGGCGCGAAATCGAGGGATCTGGGTTGATTCCCAGTCCCGGCGAATTATTTTTCCACTGTGAATTCCAGACAACCTTTGAAGGTCTTTCATTCTGTTATAAAGCGCAAATTAACAGAAATCTGACAATAGAGACCAAATAGCCCTGCGCTAGTACACGGAGTTTGGCAGTGCTTTTCATTTAATTTTCATTGGTCGTTCAGCCCTAATATTGGTTGACTGCAGCCCTCCATCTTTCCCTGTCAAATGCTAGTTGGCTTACTTCCTGGTTGCTCCTCTTATGTACTTCCTTCTGTATTTGTCCCATGTATTCATCCCTTGGCCTCCCTCTTGATACTTTTCCATCTATTTTTCCTTCGATTGCATTCATCAAAAGCCCATTGTGCTTCAGGGTGTCCCCAATCCATCTGGTTCTTCTTTCTGTACCGTGTTCTATATGGTCGGTCCTTTCATCTTCCTATCTCTGTATACGTCTTAGTTTCTTATTTTATCGGACAGCTTGATCTTCAGCATCCTCCTCCTACACCAGGTGTTTCCATCCCATCAAATTACGTCGAGAAGCAAAATAGTTGTCTGGATAAGGAGGTAAACCGGTAAAGACAAAAATATTTGGAAACCTGGTGTTGGAGCTATTGATTATTGTGATTATTTTTATTTTTCTGATCATAGAAAGGACGATTTAAAAAAAATACATTTTACGGAACATATTTTATAAGGCTATATTTCTTACATGTATAAAATCTGTATGTTACCGTTGTAACATTTTCTTCCGAATTCTCGGAAAGCATCAGGTTTCATTGCCGTCGTAATGGCCTGAAACTCAAGAGAGGCTGGGCATTCTCGCAGCCACATCCTACGCCCATCGGACTACGCTGCATTGGGGCAGGAGGGTAGTTGAAGTTGTTATTGTTAAGAATTGAATGATGTGAGATTATATTTGTGAAATGAAATATTTTTAGGCATATTAATGGACACTAAAACCATATTGCTAAACTTTGTGCGGGCATAAAGCGCTGAGCGGAAGAGTTGCTTAACTCTGTGAGTGCGGCATTGTAACGCCACGCTCCTTTCCGCCGCGCTACCTTTCTATAAGTTATTGCTTGTTTTGTGGGTTTTAAATATTTACTAAGTTTATTGTTTATTTTGTGTGCTTTGTTTTACCTTATTTCTTGTTTTTGTGTTTTAATGATTAATTTGTTTATTCTGCGTGGTCATTGTTGGTTGGGAGGGAGCTGTTGAATTTTGGGGAGATTGATTGTTGTAGTGGTGAGAGGAGCAGAAAGAGGTGTATGAAAAGTTCGGAAATAAAGCGCTACCAAAGAAAACTCGAAGGCGTTACAGCATGACGTGATATCACGTCATGCCACGCTCAAAGGCTTAAAAAGGCAGTTTCCAAAATAAAGTAAATTTTTCAACTGACAGAACTTCGTAATTGTTACCTCGTCATTAGTTGACCTTTCCCTCGAATATATTTGTTGAGTTGAATCCGAAAATGTTGGTATTTTTTTAGTAATTTACTTTTATAGTCCTACATAATGAGTATTATGAATCTTAAAGGAAACGGTGTATGTTGGTAATTCTTCTGTGATATTTCCAAAATAAGGTGGCTATAGGTCGCTTGGTTACAGAGTGCAACTGGCAAAAGCGTCAAAACAAGAGATCCACTGTGCTATACTGGTAGTTTCAGTTCTTATAAAAAATGTTATTATTATTTTAGGGTCATGTAACACTTATGCGAGTCAAGGTCATTTTTATAAAAGATATTAAAAATCTTCCAGACTTTTGCCAGCTCTCTCCTCTTTGCGTGCTCGATTTCTGACTCTGCCAAGCACGCGTAGGACTTTTCTTCATACCTTGTGTTAATTCTATTCCCTTTCTTCTCCTCTCCTGCTCACCCAACATCCTTCCATCTAATGCTGACTAAAACATTCCATAGCCTCTCAGAACCTTCTATAACCACCTAAGTACTCTCAACTCTCCTAATTTCCCCTTGAGTTTTACCCTTTTCATCCGTCATACCGATTACTTCCTTATTCGTCCTCCTTCAGAGCCAAATCAGCATTTTATTACACTCTCTCGAATCAAATGCCAATTGCCTATTGTCCTCTGTTCCCTGAGTTTACGTTTTTGCACCATTCAGCGCCAATCTCCTTGTAAGAGTCTCCGCCAGCCACGATTCAACATGCATACTTATGATCCCTGTGATTAGCTCAAGCCTATTACTTGAAAATTACATCGATGGCAAAATTCTCCTTCTTCAGACCATGCCTCCTTTCCAGCTTTCTCACGACGTAGTACTACAGCAACTGAGTTGTCATTCTGGCTCCAGCTCGTACCCTCCTACTTTTACGGGCAGCCTCGCTTTTTTTAGTTCTAGAAAACCTCACTGCATGTTATTTACCTAAATTTTAAATTTCTCATGCTAATTTCCTAATTTATTTTTCCGCCTTCATTTAGATAATCTGCAAAATTGCTTAATAGATTTATGGTTCAGTTCTGAAGCACAACTTGACTTTATCTTAAGAATTTGAAGTCGTTCTTCGAAACGTCGGCAGATATGGAGCTTGTTACTCGATACATTTTGTAGTTGCAGTCCTTATCAAAATTTTTATTTTTCTTTGCGTTTCTTGGTTACGGACTACGATTAGCAAAAGCGTCACAACAAGAGATCCACTGTGGAATAGACGAGTGCTAATTCACTTTAAGCTATTAAGAGAACAGACGTGGAGAGTGTAAGATAAATATTGCACTCTCCGTGCACAAACCCGAGAAACTTTTCCGCGCCGAGTTCGCCGTAAAAACCTTACATCTTTTAAACGTCTTATTTTTTGTAAGGTTTTACCTCAAGTTGCCTTTTGACTGATCATGCGCAAAGAATTCACCTGATCACACAGTGACGGAAGCCCCTGTGTTCATCGTTGCTTCTGCCATTCCGGGCAACCTCCTCGACCTTCTTCCTCCTCGCCATATCCGCCACTCACTTCGCAAAATCCCCCAAATAATCCAGACGGTAAAGGGTTACTCCCCTTTGACCTGTCTCACTCCATCCCGCTGGCACCTCTAACCTCTACCCACATGTCTTATCTTCTGCACGAGGTCAGCCTTTTGAGCCGCCCTCTCCCCTTTCCGGTGCGTTTAGTCCTTTCGTGGCTGACAAAACACCACCGACTACCGTGTTCACCCATGACCAAAGCCAGTTTAATTTAGGTCAACGTCACGACATACGAGCCAAACGTGATATTGAGCCAAATTTTAATTTTTCAATCATCGGGATGAGTAATGATATTTCTGGAATTGACGAAATTTCATGAAATAATTGGTCAAATTTATTGCACTCCAGCCCCAGGTTTCGGCTATGGTTTTAAGTGGAGAAACTTGTGTCAATCTAATTTCAATATACTATGGGCACGGAGTGAAAAATAAAATAATGAAATACTATTATTTAAATTAATAACGTTGCATAGTCATTAATCAGTACGTATGAAGCTTTTTAATAATTTAAATGCATCACATTAAAATTACATTTGTCCTTACAGTAAAATCTTTCATGAGCTGCTGGCCCTTGTCAATTGACTCAGTAATTAATGGCTTCAAACTATTAAGACATGCCGTGCTATATGAGCATTTGGAAAGAGAATATTCCACCAAACGATGACCATTGACCATGAAAATCAAAGGCTGACTCTATTTTCGTCATCCAGATACCAAATAGGAGAGTCGTTTAGTGAGAGAGTTAAAACCTCGTAAGCATGTGCGTGTTGTCCAAAATTTCAAGTCAGAGAACTTGTAATTAAAAGAGATTATAAATCTCCCTGTTTTTGGTTACGTGAAAAATCAAAATTCATACATAGGATTCAGAAATTCTTTATTGTTTTGGACAGTTTGAAGTTATATTTAAACGATAATACTGATTTTTTGGTTCGTTATTTCGGCAGGCCAAATCCGATAGGTCATTAGCAGAATTAAATGTAGGTGGCTATGGTGGTAGGGATAGGTGGGTGAATATTGTCCTCAACATGAACCAACGCGGCGGAAAACCCGAAAGACGGAATCAACCTCTAACACTATTCGTTTTCGATTGTAGAGCATCATCATTGAGTGACAGTAGAGGCTTTGAAGAAGTAATTTTATATTGATTGCAAATTGGTTATAGAAAATAAAGTGGTACTTTGAGAAGATGTGATAAATTAAGATCAGCCTACTCTTTTAAAATATATAATAATTCTCAGGCTTCACTTGGTGGAACAACATTGCGATGGTTTGTAAATGAATTCACTTTGTAATATTCCACAATGGTGTATATTAATCCGTCCTTGGTTCCGACTCAAGTTAAGACACAACTTTGAAAATGACTTAAGTCGAATCGAAACCTAGGTCGGAATAATAAAAACCATTGTGGAATATTACTAAGAATTTATTTACAAACCAACTACTACTCATTTTCACGTTATGTTTTTCAACGTAAGTCTGTGACAAAATATGTCGTCTCGTATTATTCGCCTACGCGTAAGCAATGCCGGGTAGTGTGCGTTCTATTTCGGCATAGAAACATGCCTCCTCATCGATCTTGCCAAGATTCCCGTCTATTTCCTCTGTTAATCTATGGCCTGAGGCCCCTACATCCCCGACCGCCCCCGGCAAGTAAAACCACACCCTCCTTCAGACCGCTACCGCTTCAGCCTCAGCCTCCACCCCGTGTCTGTTTCCCGGAATCCACGGGGAAACTTTTTCGCCGCTCTACTCTTGGCGGATACCCCGGCCGAAAAGCCTTCTGCCCGGGAATGAAGCGAAGCAGTCAACCATCCTTTTCTTCTTCCCCTTCTTGTGCCCCTATCCCCATTACCCTTAATTCTCTTCCCCATCGCCCCAACCACTTCCAGCAGAGGACGCCGCATTTGTGAGGCTCGCCGATACTGAATTTACCGTATCGATCCTCTAAAGAGCAAGGAGTCCAGGTACAAGAGAGTACCGACGTAAGATTAAGTACTGAGGCATCACAGAGGTCGCATACAAGCCGTTTCCAGAAGACTTTCGATATCTATGTTCGACTTTTGGGTAAATTTTCTTCGCATGGAATAACTTTGAAATAATAATTCCGTTCTTGATTCAAAACGATCAGATACCCATTATGTTGCACTAGCTAATGCATACATACCAATCACGCCGTTCCCTTCCGGGGTAGGCACAGTCACTAAGTTTCACTCATATATACATATTTGTACGCCTCACTCTGCTTCAATTATTTCCTCCATGCTGACCTATCCTTGCAAACCTCTTTTGCTTCATTTATCCCCATACACTGCTTCATACACGCCCTCCTGTTTTTAAGACTCCTTATATTCCTCCTCCTAAGAATTTTCTCAACCACATTCAACCACATCTTTCTCGGCCTACCTCTACCCCTCACACCATTCATTCTACTCTCATATATCAGTTTCGTTATTCGACTCTCATCCATTCTCTCAACATGGCCAAACCAACGAAGCACACTCCTTACATATATGTCCATTACTGGAGAATCTAATCCACATTCATTGTCACCCCCTCATTCCTGACCCTATTCATCCTACTTTTGCCGCAAACACTCCTCAGATAACTCATACCCACGGCGTTTAGTCTACTCTTATGTTTATCCTGACATACGCATGTTTCACTACCATACAACAAAGTTGGGAGAAGTACACTTTTGTACACGGCAATTTTCGCTTTCTAACACAGGCACTCATTCCTTGATATGCTCCACAAGCTACCTACCACTTTCCTTCCAGCATTTTTTACGTCTCTTTATGTCCTCATCTATCCGTCCATCTTCCGCAAACATCTTACCTAAGTACACAAAATCATCCACCTGTTCAATTAGCTAATAACCCGTTAAATATTATGATCAGAATACCCAGTCTATAAAATATTAATTAGGTCGATTTTATCTTTTCATATTTTGGGTAGATTATTTGACTGTTAAAAATGTAACTCTTGGAGGGCATTGGTAAAATCTTCAAAATATATGTATATATGAAGAGAGGTTTCTCGGGATTCCATCCGGGTTGGAAGAGGCCGAAAACATTGATCATGAAAACGGGTTGGAAGTTATATGACCAATGTTTTGGCCGCTTCCAACCCCGATTGGAATCCCGAGTAGCCTTTCTTCATTCTATTCACCGGGAAAACCTGAAATATTTCAAAATTATCTGTGATATATACAGCGATGTTGATCTCAGCTACGTGGTATTTACACAAATTCTACTTGGAAAATGTGATTTTCCGTTAATGCGTGTGTTTTTCTGTTTCCAATTTTTCTGAGTCAAAAATGGTAACTAGGGGGTTCGGTTAGTTTGTTTTTACCATCAATAGCATCATGTACAAGCCAGGCGTATCTAGTGCGTAATAAATCAATATGTATTTCTAATTTCTGGCATGCTTTATCCTAATTGGATTGAGACATAATTATGTGAAATTAGACTATATCCCTTCTTGATGCTGTAAAATATATTCCCGTTTCAGTCAGTTATTGGCCATCAATAGGTTGTACGTAAATTCCCGTATGTTGATTTAAAAACGGAACCTTCAAAATCGTAAAAACATATTGGCTTATTAAAAGTTGAATTGAACTTAAATGAACCTTACATGATCAATTATGAACCCCGTTCAAACCTATTCCAGTATCGCGATTAACATGCATTTCACCCCGTTTAACCCATGAGATATGCCTTGATGGCTAATTTTTCTTTGTAAGTACTCTGGCTAAAGCACAATCATGTTTACTAACAATCAATCATTCATCATTCATGATTTCATAGCCATATATAATGATGCAATTTCCAATTTTCCCTAACGCTTAAACTCTTATTCGTACTTAATTACCTCCAGTCAGTCAGCTTTTCCCATTACGTCCTGCTAATATTTATCTCGTTCATCTTTCGTGCCCCTGGCTACATCCTGCGCCAGATGACTCATGTATTCTTTCGAATCCACTGCAAAAGGAATTGCATGAATAATCAAGCCAACAACTCTGGAAGGAGAAAGCCATTCGATCTGTCATTTAATCTTAAAAAATATTTATGTCATAATTTCTAGCATATTTTCTACATAAATTTGCATTTAAAATTAGGTCCTACGTAACCAGACATAATCTAAAAAATTCAGTTGTTACAATTGAAAATCTTGTCACCGTTTACCCATTTATATTTTTGTTGTGAATTCTCATTTCTCATCACCTGACGTCTCATAGAAATTCCGTGTGGACATTGAATTGGTGAATGTCCGCTGGTCGATGTTATTTTCATATTTTTTTATTGTTTTAGGTTAACTCATGTCCTGCTAAGATTAACGGGCTTAAGATAAATATCCTAGAATTAAAATAGCAAGATGGGTACTCACAGAAAATTAAATGAAGGAACATATGTTCACAGGTAATCCAATAGGAAGTTGGCGTATACCAGCCCTTCACAAAACATATATGTTTCAGGGTACATAATTAGATTATACCAGTCAATGTTAAGAATTTCTTGAGTATGTGGGCAGGAGGAACAACAATCGATTAAAAGAGTAACTAACAGGTAATGGAGGTCGCAAAACTGTACGTATACTAAGGTAAAATTTCAAATCACAAATTATTAGATTGAAAAAGGAATGAGATTAAATGGGAAGTTTGCCATGTTATGTCACTCACCGCATGAATAGCACAGAAAAAGAACTAACAGATCGATTGAATGTTGGGAGAGATTGTTGTGAGAATAGCAGGAGATAATATTTTTCGACGCTTATGAGATATAGTACCATAAATTAATTGTTTTCCCAAAAATATACAAAATTGTGAATTGAAGTGTGCCTGATTTGGAACTTTATTTCCTTTTGCAAATCCAGCATTAACATGACTTAAATAGCGTCTGGAAATGGGTTTGGGAATCAGTTATTAGCAGGGATGATAATGTTTTCAATGGTTTTGGTTGGTTCTTTTTCTTTTCAAATTATTGCTTCGTTTAGTCGTCCATTTTCTCTCCTTTTGTATAGCAAGGGAGTTAACATTAGTGAAGCTAAAATGACAACATAGGTTTAATTCTTCCTATCCTATGACAAGGGAGTGTATTTTGAAGATTACTACCAGAGAAAACTATGTAATGGCCGAATATCATGGTAATTTACGCCGTTGAAGGATTAGAGGTTCAAGCAGAGAAGGAAATCCATAATAAAATAGTCATTAGATATTCAGGCAAAGAAAAAGCATGAATGCACTTCCTAGTTTGATGCCGAGAGAATAAGTGTCTAATCATTATGCATATTAAGGATGTTTATGAATGGCTCACTTGAGCGGAAAGTGAGCGACCATGACTGTGTGCAGCCGAAGAGGCTGTAAACAGGGACGAGGAGTCCTATCCGTCACAGTAATAGAAGGGCGCCGATGAATTGATAATATGGCGGAATCACTCATCAATAATCATCGAAGCGAAGAAGCAAGGAGAGCAGGGAATTGTAAGGAAAATTAAAAGAAACGTACTTATTTAGACCTACGACTTCAGTTACTCAGTAGTTTTTTCATGATTTCATAAATTATATTATTTCTCTACATTATTATACTTATTTTTCAACTCAGTTCTGAACGCTTCGAGTTTAAAACCATGCGATCGATATTTTTGTCTTGATTTTTTCCCTTTCTTTAACAAATTCCAGTTTGTAGTTGTATGAGAAAGAAACTTGAATAGTTGATGAGTTAACCAAATGGATTTTTGCAGGCATGCCTTAATGAATACACTTCCCATATTCTACAGTGAATGCTGCTGCATGAAACTGCGACAGGTATCTACGACCCTTTTTCGTCATTTACGAGCGGAATTATATTCTCCCCAATCTTTAGCAGAACCCATCAAAAATGACGCGATAGCGTTGAGATTGGCCATGTTTACGTCGCTACTAAAATTAAGTGGCGAATATGCAAAGCTATTTCATTTGGACGTGAGGACGAATTTTTTCAGTGACGTGAAAAATTGTATTCAATAGTAGACCATCACAGGAAATCCGCACGCAATTTTTTCCTCACCCAAGAACGCTTTGGCAACGGATTTTCGAAAAATAACAAATCACCAATTCATTTTGTCCAGGAAGTGCTCACTCGTGAAGGAGAGGAGGTTTTTAAGGAGGCCTTGACTTCTTTCACGTTCCCCGCCTCTCCGCCTCACCCGACGCTACTCCACTCCCGGTAATCCCTCCTCAAAGAACTTCCCAGCATCACTTTCTCACTGTCATGCCGCGCACGGTTCGATCCAAGGCCGACGCGAAAGAAGAAGCTATGCGAGACATGAGAAGCGCTTAGCGGCGGGGCATCTCCTCCCCCATCTCTTAACACCATCATCATCAGTGGACCAGCATCATCAACAACGGGGGGGTTCCTCTTCGTGAGATGGGGGGGGAGGACGGCGTGTTAACCGGCGGACCGAGAGAGCCGTGGAAAACTTTCCTTCCTCTTGTCCGACCAGCCTTCCCCGTGTCCGACCGAGCGATTCCGCAACCAGGCAGCGTGCATGTCAAGTATGTACTCGCTTTCTTCACCCCTCCCCCTTCCTCTCTCTCTCCCATATCCCTTGGTCAGACCACCGTTCACCCTGCTAAGCCTTCTTCCGAACCAAACATCCTTCCTCTACTCTCCCCTTAAACGTCCGCCCTTAGAGTACAAAACAGCCTGAAAAACGACGATACTAACCCGTACCCAAGGTGAAGCACGCAGCCATTATGGGGATGGGAGATAGGGAGCGCTTTAACGTCTTTTCCCTTTGGTTTTTCAAAATGTCCTCTGTAATTCAAAGATACATGAAGACCCCAGAAGTCAAGGGGTCTAAGTAACAAAATCGTTGTTTTGAGAAAACTTAAGTCAAAGTTGAAAATGTTTGGTACAACCCACTAAATAGTTAAAAGGCATTACCCTAGATAGCATCACCTGTCAAGAAAATCACTTGGATCCCTTTATTAACTAAAATATTTATGTTTTCACATCCCATTCATGTACCAATCTTATTTTTTTAATGTCACTTAGACCCCTTGACTTCTGGGGTCCACAAATGTAGATGATAATAGTTACTGTCCATTTTGTATGGAATGCTTAGTACTCTTCGCCAATTATTTAATGTGTACGACACGTTTCATAGTTGTACTGCATCGTCAGAATCAATTGTTTGTTTTGGATGTTATTTTTCATTATACAACCAATTCTAACGCGTTTCACAGCTTTACTGACGACACATTAAACTGAGAAACGCGTCGTAGAAATCCAAAAATTGTAGAAATTTGCATAGATCACTGGCGTTTAGCGTAGATTTGCTGGGACGAAGAGGAGCTAAGAATTTGCCTTGTGTATATTTATCCTTTCTGAGTTAATACTGTTTGTTTTGTTCCTTGTTTATGCTTGCTTTATCGATAAGTTCATTGACGTATTGTTTAATGTCCGCCCTTATATCATTTTTATAGATCAATTATAAAGTATATTATGTTATGGTTTTATAATATTTTTATTAAGGAAATTGGACTATTTGAAAAACCTGAAATCTCTCCAGGCAATTTTTTTTCATTACGCTTCGTGGATTTACGTTGTGCCTACTTTTTCTCCAATTATTGTTTTACACAATGAATTTATGAAAGAAATTACATATAATAAACCTATGTCAGTTATAGCATTACTCTTTTGTATTTTTACTAAATTAACAAACACTAGTGTATCTGCTTCTGTTTTGCCTTGAGACTAACACTCAGACTGCCCAAAAACTCAAAAATGTTTTCAGTTTTCAAAAATTTTTCGAGACCCCTGGATCCCGATTACTGGGGGTATCCAATACCCACCTAGCTCCTCGGAACGTTTCATGCCCAAGACTATACTTCAGATATGACCATCTTAGAATGTAGATTTTTGTGCCACCTGTGGTTTCGACGTCAAACCATTCTATTGTAAAGCTATTATCGTAAGGTAGGGTGATGTTTGAAGGTTGGGTATTATGCCAGATTTATTCTCTCACGAATTTTCTCGATATCAAATGGCCGCAAAAAGCCCATAGATATATATTTGTCGTGCATAGATATTACCTATGAAACGAAGTCCCCTCTACGTCCACTCTTTCACAAATATTGAAGAAATTATAAGATGAGTCACAATTAATAAAAACAGATTATCTCTAATTTCGCTGTATACTTGTTTGCCTTGGTCAATTCTCCAACGATGTAGACCTTCCTCCTTAAAAACTATAACTAGAATTTTGGTTTATCTCACCAGCGGATGAAAATGAGGAAACAAGCAGGGGAATTAACAGCAATGTTTGACTATCTCTTGAAATTAGCCTCATAAATTACGAATAACCTCATAAATTTCCTACGAGGATGGTAAATATTTGCTGCTACATTGCTGAATTTATGTTGGCCGGCAAGTTCGTTTAATTCATCTCTGAAATCGTGTTCAAGCTTGTATTTTCAGTCATATCAATTCAGACGAGCTAGTTAACAAACCTATCGATTGCTAATGCACCGCTAAATATTAACAGACTCTTGAAATGCGTTTGCTCGAATCGTTTGCGCTGCGGTCAATCAGACCGCTTGATGCCCCCTCACTCGGAAGACAACTGCAATTTTTTTCCATTAACTTGGATTCCTTCTCTGGAACCGAGCGGGAAAACATAGCTATCCCTGAAATTTGCAAAGCCGTGATCTAAATTATTTTTCCAGCCTGCTGATCATTAGTCATGGTTATTCGGGCACCTATTAAAACATTTATTGTGCTCTAGGGTCCATATGTAGCATGATTACTCTAAGAGTTCCCAAAATTTGACGTTTTTCTACTGTAAGCAGTTGGGTATTTCAGAACATAATCGGGAGAAAATATTAAAATAGCTTTTTTAACTGCGCAGATATTAAAATAATGTGTTTCTAGAATAAGTCATCGCGTTGCCCTCTGAGATTCTGAATTTTGCTTGAACTGAGTGCGTCTATTTAGCTCTAATTTAGGCCAACTATGAACAAAAGTGTCCGACAGATATTATTAAATATATTTTTAGAGCCATTCATCACGGTACTCTCTTAAATTCTCATTTTTGCTTGGGCTAGGTGTGTGAATTCAGTCCTAATTCATGTCAATTCTTACAAAAAGTGTCACAATGATCGGTAAATCCACTGGTTTTTGGCCCTGATCAGCGAAAAATGACATTCGTTCGGCGTCAGTCCACACAAGAGGGAATGAGGAAGAAAACGTCCCGGCTGATTTCCGTTTCAGAACGTAGAATCGACTGAGTTTTACTTTCGCTTTTTATTGCATTGGCGATCTCCTCTCATTCTTCATCTACATACTACCCCGCGAGCCGCCGTATGGGCGCGTGGCATGGGGTGGTAGGTCACAAGCCGTGTAAAGATGTAAGTTTTTGGGAGGTGAAATGGTGACATGTATAATGGAAGTGTATTTATATCTTAGTTTTGATTGTTGTCGCTTATTGTTCGCGGAAAGAACAATTTTTATACCACTCTGTTCGGCAGTGTATCTCTCTAATTTTATCGCATCTGTCAGACCTAGAAATGTGGTGAGGCGTCATGATAATATTCCTTGTGTCGCTCTGAAACAAACCAGTGCTGAATATCTCAAGCAGCCTAAGCCTAGCGTGCTGCCTCCGAGTCTCTAAGGCCTCCCACCTTAATCCCTCTAAAAGTTGTGATGCACTAAATGTTCGCTCAAGGCAGTTTTTAACGATGCGTGCAGCTCTACTTTGTGTGTTCTTGAACAGTAACCTTCTTCAGTACAGTATTTTCAGTAGTAATCCTAACGGATATATATAGCGATAAAGCGTTTGCCATTTCCAGAATGAGCGATTCAAAGTTTGCACACGACTGATCCGGTAACTCAATTAGCGTCGGAAGTCTTTGATGCTAAATTTTCACTAGCTTCACGTGAAAGATGGGTGAAATATTATTTCGCACAGAAATTCCATTTTATTAGTGCATTCATAAAGTCATTATCTTACAAAACGTTCGAGACTGAGGAGATTACATCCAGTGCCTTCTCAGATTTGTATGCTTCAATGTTATTGACCTCCATCATTCATGAGTGGCTATATTTGTCTGATTCTCTTGAAAACTGATTTTTTTAGACCAATCTTGATTGATTCGAGCCAATTTATGTCACGGGATGTTTATCAGATCGGATCTCCGGGCAACCGTTCCATTTAATCTCGCATCCAATCTCTATGCTAATAAGGACGAAGCAATTCGTTTGCCCATCGTAATTCCATGGGTATGGTTACAATATTTCGCGTAATCAAAATACATGGGGATCATTGCAGGAGATAAACATATTGTTTTGGTGTGCTGCCTGAATCTTTAACGACTGTTGTGGGAGGAAAATAGGGAGAGGCTACTTATAATAATATTCACTTATCACTTTTCCAATCATTGCCAGAGCTAGCTGACACATTTCAAGTTCTGTGTGTACCTAAGATCTTTAAACCGGCCTCACGTCGCTTCCTAACGGTATGAATAATAATCTTCAGTTAATCAAATTAATTTTTTTACTTTTTCAACGATACATGGTGAATGTGAGATAGCGACAATTAAAAGCCGAACACACACGGGAAGCATCAGTCAATATTCTGATCATATGATAAGCCGCGGGGAAAACCTAGTCATTTTAAGGGCTGATGGCGTTATTGGCGTATGAATGCCAATTTATACATCCGGAAGAAAAATCATGACGTAAAGTGAGAGAATCGTGGGATAATGTTGACTATCATGCTAGATAATTTGTTTAATCCAAAATGAGTAATTTAACTGGGTTTTTTAGGTACTTCATATCATTTTATACGCTTTTATTATGCGCATTAAAATTCTAAAATTTGTGATAAATAATAAAAAAAACATACTACAATTAATATTTAGAGAACATACATACATACATACCAATCACGCCGTTCCCTTCCGGGGTGGGCACAGTCACCAAGTTTCACTCACAAACACACATTTGTACACCTAACTCTGCTTCAATAGGATTGGATATTTTGGGAGGCGACCGACGGCTAAGGTCATTTGCGCCATAAAGGATAGGTTAGGGAAGAAGGGTGGATAGAGACCCGGCGTCGGCATTAGCCTAATCTTCGCGAAAGGCGCCAAGGGGACCACGGCTTTACCTATCATCCGACTGACGGAGTACTGCACTTGAAGTGCCTTCCACAAGACACTTAAGTAGGGATCGGGTTCCTCTGTAAAACATCCGCCTCTGCAGGGATTTGGACCCTGGCAGCCCGTGTGGTAGGCGAGTACTCAAGCCACTAACACCAACCCGATCCCCCCCTTTGCTTCATAATTTCCTCCATACTGACCCATCCTTAAAAACCTCTTTTGCCTCATTTACCCACGTATACTGCTTCATACGAGCCCTCCTGTTATTAAGACTCCTAATATTCCTCCTCCTAAGAATTTCTCAACCCCATACAACCACAACTTTCTCGGCCAACCTCTACCTCTCGCACCATTCATTTCACTCTTATATATCTGATTCGTTATTCGACTCTCATTTATTGTCTCAACATGGCCAAACCAACGAAGCACACTCCTTTCATATATATCCATTACTGGAGCATCTAACCCACATTCATGTATTACCCACTTATTCCTGACACTATCCATCCTACTTTTGCCGCAAACACTCCTCAGATAACTCATACCCACGGCGTTTAGTCTACTCTTTTTTCAGAGAATATTATCGCAATTTTCACATATTTCAAATATTGCGTCCAGAATCTTTTCAACTGATCTTATCCTTTCTTTCAATTATCCTTCAATCACTCATATACATACATATTCAACATGACAACAATTCAATATATCCAATCTTAATTTTCAAATGTCATGGTTTTCCATATCATGGATCTTTCACCTACCTCGGATGATGCTTAGCATTGCGGGAAGGAAGGGAAATAAGAAAGCGTCAAGCAAAGAATATCTCAAGCCAAGAAGGCATTTAGGATGTGAAACTATTGTTGATTTCCAAGAATATAGGAAAACCAAATTGTAAGCAGTGCAAAGAAAGATTCGTATGGAATTTTGCCCGGAATGGCTCAGAGACATGGAATATTGGAAACCTGGTTCAAGGGAAAGTAGAAGACGGATCCTAAAGCACAAATATTTGGATGAAATTGAACGCAATAAGGTGTGTAGATAACGTGGACAGGAGAACAATTTGGAGTTATGTATATCTGGTAAACAATGTTCAGATGAATATACCTCACCTTTAGACTCAACCTATTTGTGAGAAACATAACAGATAATAGAATTCTACGAGGAAGGCAAAAGGACACATACATTGGCCAACTGAAGCGGGACACGAAACAGAAAAACTACAATGGTATCGTGGGGTTTTCAGAGAACGGGTTAGAATGGAATACGGCCGCCAAAAATTTTAGGGTTGGATGGCTGATGTTGATAATCTATATATTTAAGCGGTTGGGAAACTTGGTCTATATGGAAGAAATATAAGTTAATACTGGAAGATATTGAGAAATGAGATTTGTGCGTACTGAGATACATAAAGACCGACCAGAATGGAGAGAAAATGTTGAAAACAGGCGTTTGCTACTGTAGGGGAGGAAGCTGTTGGCAGAAATAAGAAGGTAGAAGGACGGACTTGAGGACGAAATTGGCGGTAACGACCTGTTGAAGAGACAACTGAAGAAGATAATATTGATGAAGCCTGCTTGTAGAGGAAAGGGAAGGGGTACCATCATCTCTATGAAGTAAGGCAGGAGATAGTGATGTTTTTGCTTTCATTTCTAAACTTTTCTAGTAGGTCAAATAAAAGGAACGGTAGATTTGATTATTTCTTTTGAAAGAGTTCCAGGTGTAACTTTATGGAAATATTATGTATCCATATTGGTAAGAATAAAATCACTTATTTGTAATTTCCACACTGTCCAGGGTGATAATGGCATAAAGTGTCAATGAAGGTCGTAATAACACCTTGATAATGACAAAAAGTGTCGAAACCATAGTCGGTTTTCATTTAAACAGAGTGGAAATTACTACTGAGTGATTTTATTCTCATCAATATTGATTATTTCTTGTGTTTTTCGTTACTAAGTTATTTATTTTTTCATTTGTTAGCTATAGTCATTTGTTTTTGCGGCCATATTTTTCGCCATACCTTTTCATTCTTAAAGCTGTTGTGTAAATGAATGCCAACTTCCTAAATTTTCAAAGTTTCGTTTACACACATGAAGAAAAAATAACTTAGTATATTCCACACTTAAAAGTTTATTGCCGACCAAGGTTTCGACTACACAGCAATCATTATCAAAGTTCATGAAAATTTTAAGTGTAGAATATACTAATTATTTTTTTTGTAATATCTGTGACAATTTTTCACAAAGCTACGCCTTCAATTATTATTTTTATTTTGTTTACACACTGGGTGGGTGATATAACAACACAAAATATCGCATCTCTCACACCTATCGAACGGAATCGATCTTTCGGATACGTCACCCATCGCTACTCAACAGTCGTCGCAAGGAAACAGCTGAAACCTCTCCACATCTCAAATCCCCCCCTCCTCCGTTCAAATTACCCCCTCCACCGACTCCCCACCCAAATCCTCTACGCAACGAGGGTTGATGAGGTTGACGCACTCCCCCGAAACTTTCAAGACCCTCCCCCCCGCACCCCTTCCCCCCCTTTGCACAATTCTACGGCCTTCAAATCTCATTACGATTGCCTTTATCGAACTCGAGTAATGCGGAGGTGGGAGTTGGTTCGGCAGCAAGGGGAGGAGAGACTGTTGGCAGGGAGTGAAGAAGGAGGTTTCGGTAAATGGGTTGAGAAGTACGAGAAGGGTCGGATGAAGGGATCGACTCTGTAACTTGGTGGCCCTGTATTGCCACGCCAAGGGATGTTTGCGTAAAATTATTTTCCACGAAGAAACCTGATCATCGTGTTGAGAACTGAATGAGGATTACGAATGGTACATGTTCTAGAGGTTTGAAATGTATATTTATGTCACAGCAACAAAAATAAAATGGTTAAAGTAACGCAAATATCAGGGGAGCGAGACACGCCGTATGACGCTATTTACCCGTATTGAAGGTGACATGTCCCAAGGAAATATAACGCAAATACGACCATTAAGGCGTGAAATATTTAGGGGTACCGGTAAATGACGCGAATAACCGCTTCAGGGCGGACGTATTGAATACTATCTTCAACTAGATATTATGAATATTTAAATATGTTAAAATTGTAAAGATTTTATAAATGTTGACTCCAATAACTCTCAGGTGAAGTTTAGTCTCATGTTTTTGCGTTCTGGGCATCACATAGTTTCTGATAATAACATCAGGAAAAATCATGACAATACCCCACACCAGGGAGGTTGGAGGAATAGCATTACTTTCGCTAGCAAGGATGCCATTTCTTATATCATTACTTTTTTCCCTTCCATGCCCCTTTAGAGACTAAGGTTTTTCTCGCCAAACGAAATTTACGGTAGTTTCTGTCAATTAGACATTTCTCTACAGAGAACATCTGACATCTATTCAGACAAAATCGTCTCACCCTAACAAATTGTCTTCATTAGACATAGAATATTAGTGAACTCCAGTAGTCATCAACCAAAAATTAGTAAGCAGTAGCTCTCTACGATACTCAATTTTCCACTCAGCTAATCGCTTCATTGCACCATGACGGTCGTCGATAACTTACCCCATGTATTCTGTTCTTGACCATCTTCTGTAATTTTTCCCTCATATTTCTCCGGCAATATTTGTTTTCAAGATGCATTTCTATCGCAAAATATGTCTAAGATGTTTTTAACCCTCATACCAGAATATCCATTTTGTGTCTGTCATTATCACCTCTTTAAAGGCATTCGTCTTCGGAAATATTTCCGTCCATTCGATCTTCCTCATTCCGTAATAACACAAGGTTTCCAGTTCTTTTTATTTCATTGACTCAATTTCTGCTATTGTCCGATATTTACTGCCATCTAGATGCATGCCTATCATACTCCTGGTATAATTCCCTCTTTCCTTGGACTGCTCTGCCTACAATATTTTTCTCGCGTCTTCCATCACTGGTGATCCTGCTCCCCATATAATAGTTTAAGAACCTATTGAATTATCTCAATACACTTGCACACATGTACACTTAATAGTTTCAGGCGTCCCTTTGTGGTACTCATTCATTTTCCAGTAACAGGAAAGAGAAATTTTTTATAGTCCACTTTATAGGGTTTTAAAAATTTATGCATTTACACATACTACATGGTGGTGGTGAACATTTAACAGCAACACTTATCTTAATGTGCGCTTCATTACCGCAATTCCCTTTCACTGGAGACGCAGTAAAAATATACGAATCTTTGATGCGGTTAGTTTTGGAAATGTTTCGTGTTTTTGCCAGTTTCCTGGCGCATAAACGTAGGCTTTTATAGGCAACTTGGACAAATAACCCGCATGCAATTACCTCGTGGCGTATTTTCATGCGAGGAAGCTTGTAATTAGTCTTGCTTCCAGTATCACTGAGTATATTTCGTGAAGAGGGGCTGGCGAAGGTTCGCTCTTTATACAATATGCTGTGTTACCAAAAGCAAGAATGTTAACCATACTGCACTCTTAAAAGCTAAAAGAAAAAACTAATTAGTAATGTGTGCACAGTTTCAAGTGGTAACATTCAGTCTCTGCTAGTGCAATATTTGACTCATAGTGAGGAATGTGCTTAAATATGTCTAAGGAAAGTTACGAAATCAAATCAGATACTCGAAATCAGCAGTGCGAATAGAAAAATCCACCTAATAACTTTCTTTGGCGCCAGTTAAGGGCTAGACGCAGTGCGGTCGGGTAAGGCTTTTACGAACCATTCCTTGGTATACTTGAACCTTGTAAGCCCTTCCGAGCAGCCTAAAGGAAAAATTAGAGCCTTCCTGGAACTGTTTTGCAAACTTTCGCATAATTTTCAAATATACTTTCAGTAGGAGTCTTAGAGTGTATGGATCGGAAACATGGACGATTGGAAAAGCTGAGTAGAAAAGACTAGAAGCCTTCAAAACCTGGTCCTGGAGGAGCATTATGAAGATAAACTGGACAGAAAAAAATAAAAAATGATGTAAATTGTATAGAAGAGTAGAAGATGAAAAAACCATATGGAATACCATTTAGAAAAAAAAGAACCTGATGGGTTGGACACACCCTGAGACAATGGATTTGTGAAGAGCATAATTGAAGGCAAAATGGAGGGAAACGCCCCCAGAGGAAGACGCAGGAATAGGTTCATGGACCAAATAATTAAGAAAGTACAAAAGGAAAGATACCGGGAGGTAAGGGAACTAGCATTAGATAGGGAATGGTGGAGAGATGCAGTCAACCAATCTTAGGATTGAACGACCAGTGGTGATGAGGAGTCGTAAAGTTTCTGAGTAAGTACCAGGATCGGTATTTTAATGGTTTCGGGCTTTACTTTGTGAAAATCCATTACCATGAAAAATTCAAACGTCGTGGCTATTTTGCCGCACAGTTTTTTTGCACGACCCGTTTCAATGCAGAGGCAATAGAAGATGTTGCCTATGCGTTGAAACTGGTTGCGCAAAATTAAAAATCGGTTATGATAGTTTGAGCAAAAAAAAATTTTACATATCAATGAATTTGGTCTCATTTTAAAGAAAAATATCTCACCTATCCAATGAAACCAAAAATTCTACCCCTTACCACATTACTTTCGAAGATATTTGCCAAAAAATACCAGTCCATTTACATGGGAAATGGTACGTGTATGAACTCCAGAGAGACATTATTTGCAAAATGAGGTATTTTTAACACTTAGATGTCGTAAAAAAACTAAAAGTGTGTAGTTTGTATGTTTTCTCAACTATTTTTGAAAATTAATCATATTGTCACCACAGTAGGTTCTTGGGTAAGTATTACATAAAACCTTCCGATTTGAAGGAGTTACATGCGTACCGCGCGAAAAAAAAAGTCATGTTAGTCCTCTTTAAATATTTTCATTTGATTACTTACAATTTCTGTCATATAAAACTATACTATTCCACCATTAATAATGCAATGTTTAATTGATGTGTCCTACAGCGTGTCCTACAGCGATGTGTCCTACAGGTGAAATTGACACGTATAATTCGAATATGGTCTCTATTATGACTACCAAACTATCTCGCTCGGACTACCTTAAAAAAGAATTACCGAGGCATTTTGATTTTTCTCAGTATTGGTATTGAGGCTTGAAAACTTTTGTATGGAATGAAGTCTGTAGATGTAAGACTTGGAATCAAAGAAAGAGAGAAAAATAATCTCGAGGCCGTATAAATTTGGTTTTGAAGAAGAGTGACGAGAACTAGGTGGTTTTATGGATGTGAAGAGGATGAAAAGAAAAACGAGAATGCTAGAATGTTATATCCTACTGTCGGCGCAGAAATTATGTGCACTCGAGTTTGGGTACAAATAAAAAGTTAACGAAAAGACTTCCAGAGAAACTAATGACACCATCATTTTTCTCATTCATTTCTACGTTATGTAATAGTAAATTTTAATTTTTTTGATGAATTTTTATATTTTTCACTACAGTTATAACGTAAAAAGTACCAGTTATTTACGGCGCGCGGGAAAAGCTCCGACTTTGATACTTTGTAACTCAAACACAAGATCTTCAATATCAACTATATTTATGTAAATGAAGGATAGATATGTTTGCTATAGATTGTACGAGTTGGAGCTATGAATGTTTCATAGAAATAAAGTTATTATTAATTTTTTAAAGTTATTGCATTTGAAACTGGGGCATCGTAAGATGTCGTTCTTGGTCTCGTTGCAATTCGCATGCCTTGAACGTTTCCAATATTTTATTGTCCAAAACATAGATAAGCGCGTTTAATTTAAATCGAGTGATATTTATAATGGATGAAGTGAGAGGTTCCGTTAGGCGAAACGCCTAGTATCTAATTTCTCGACCGGTTTTTCGATTATTCTTGTTAAATATTGTAGGGTTTGGTTGTTCGGAAAACTGTTTCCTGTTACAATCATCTCGTCGGGGAACAAATGGAATTGTAATCCTTTTGTCTAATTGAAGATATTACATGGATCATAGACCAGCACCAGAGGAGAAACTGACCATACAATAATGTGCGTAGTAAAACCTAGTATTGGCAACGAATGATACTGATTTAGAGGACAAATAAAATGAGAAAATCAAGGTTATCCAATGGAGAAGAAGAGGGAAAGACTCCCCCGTAGAACAAAGCGGGAAAGAAGAACCGTTTCGATTGAGCACAAGTAGGAACGAAGTGGATTTGTTAAGAACACAATAGAGGGGAATTTCCTGCAGGGAAACCAAGCGACTAGTACGTGAGCAAAATGGAAAGAGGTATGAGAGAAAAGAGGCAAGGGAACGCAAAATAATAGCACTAAACAAGGAAAATAAATGCCATTATTCAGCTAATACCCGAATTCCATGGCTAACTGAATTATTACATATTTATTCAATACAATGCAATATGTGTTCAATATGTTACAATTCAGTACAATATTTGCCATAAATTTAATTTGATACAATATACATTGCAATAATTTCCCGTTGGATGGGTTACAAAAGGATTTAAAACTACAGAATTAAAATTACAGCAGCTGTACAAAGTCCGCCTGAGTCAATAGACTCGTCAGGCGGTACTTTGTCAATGAAATATGATACAATATCACCTGGTTTTACACCTTATGGATAAAATGTTTCAATTTAAAAAATGAATCTGAGGACAAAATGTTTCAAACTTTGACAAAACTCACAGTTAAAAAAATTACAAACAAATGAATGATATATTGTTAATAGTTTCTTGATTTCTACAATCCTATGTTGCCAACTGTTAATCATGACAGTCGAAAACTAGTGACTGTGGAATTATGTTACGCATAATTTTTAATTTTAGTCAGTTTCGGAGGCAGATTTTACACATGGTCGAGGTATGATCGATATCTCGTTTTTAATTTATTCGGCCGTATGAGATAATAAAAATATTTTTTTTACATTCTTTGATCCCCATTATTTAATAATAAGCCGTTTAACTTCTGTGAAAATTTTGGGTGTAGAAGTGGTCGAAGTAATAATTACAAAATTGTACTTGAAATCTACAAGATTAGCTGGATTATAAATTCTCTTTAAGTTAAGATACGTGTGTCATTGATTTCATCATTGTTTCATTTCTTGGAGAACACCTTTTTCACTTCAACTAATTTTTATCAGGATTAAAAAAACCGTCCGTACGTATCATCAGATACGGCCTCGAACCGTTGTCATGTAATTTTTTTGGAAAAAGAGTGCTTCATATTATGGGAAGCAATGAGGAAAATGATGAAGGGACGAATCCTGCTTGACTCGAATTGAATAGAACATGTTCCGTCTTGACGGAAGTAGCTGTTGTTTCAATAGTGCGACGCACAATTCACCAATAGCCATAGTTATCATTGTAATGCGTAATTACGTCATAGGATTTCGACACGTGAATCCATCCGCCGATGGTCTTGGGAAACGACAAAATTTATTATTTTCAATTTAAAGCTCGAGGTTATATATTGTTTGCTAGTAACAAGAATCAGAATAAGATGAAATTTTCCCCATCATGTAATGAAAGTCTCCATTCCGCGGTCGAATCTCCTTGAAATCTCACTAAAATGCCATTTCCGTCTCTGAGGTCCTTCAGAAACGATTCACCATCTCTTTTTCCTTGGAGGCCAACCAGAGGAAGCAGTTTTATGCTCGCGGCAGGCAGGCAGGCGAGCGAAGTCTTTCACCACCATCCTCCTCCGTGTTTCCATTTCAAATGTCAAGTTCAAAAACGTGCAAGGGAAGGAGTGCTAAAGCTGTTTCATATTTTCATATTTTTCATCCCCCGTGAGCCACTCCAATGCGGGCATCTTGCACTCGTCCCTGGGGCAGTTACGTCCGGCGTCCGACCAGAGGGGGGAGGGCGGTGTCAGGGGGGCGGCTTGGAGTAGTATTTGTTAGGAGTGTGGGCGGTTGTGTGGGACAGGGGTTTGTAAGTCAATTGCGAGGGAGGAGGCCTGGCTCGAAGAACGGGAGGATGGGGAAGAAGAAGCAACAATGAGGCAATTAAACCACATCTCTCCTTTGTTCTCCACGGCTACGAAGCACTCGAAGCGGACGCCAGTAATTTAATCACTCTTTGAGTGAACAACAAAAGCTCCTATTCTCTCCTTTTCACTCTCTCCCATGCTGTCTGCTGTGTGCGTGGAGCAAGGGGAGGGTGAAAATGGTTGTTGGGTTGTCGTAGTTTGGTTTATTTTTACTGGTATGGGGGGGGGGGGAATAAATGAGGAACAAGCACCTGACCTGGATATTCCCACGGCGTGCTTTACGGGGGATCTAGAAAGAGACGGAGTGGATAACAATCCTTGGAGAGAGAGAGTGAGGTAGAAGAAAATAGAGGGCAGGAGTGTGCCCGACTTGCGTCACGAGTACTCAAACCACGATTATTTTCGTATCGCGCTCGCCCTGCTTCCTTTGGAGCTGCTGTTTTTTTTCGGAGGATTCTTTCATTTTTTTCATAAATTATTTTCTTCTCCCTTCTTTCTTCCCTTTGGTGGTGGTTTACCAGTACGGATTACACACTCGAGCTGTAGGAAAAGCCTTAAAGACGCGGCCATACGCTCCTCCTTCCCAATCCACCTCTCACCTCTCCCCTGCCATCTTTCTTTTCAAAGAGGAGTTGTTTTTACCCTCCTCGCCCGAATAAAGACAGTTCTCGGGTAATTTCTCCCCCTCGCAAAACCTACGACTACTTACTACTCTCGAATCTCTAACTCGTCGGGGCCCGCTCGATCTAAAAGCGGGACGCCGATTCGGAATTATTGGGGTGGAAGTTCTTCCTGCTCCTGCAACCCTTCTCTCGCCCTCCTCTCCCCACCTCTCACCCCCTGCTCCCGACCGCAGCGCCCTCCCCCGCCCACCCAACCTACCCACAATTCTACGCTTCTCTCGCTTGAATCTCCGTAAACGCTAGTGTGTCATTATCCTCCGCAAGGGTACACAAGTGGCTATTATTATTTGGATTAAAATCCAGCGAATTCGTTCGGGAACTGTTCCAACGCTTTTCTCCCCGATTGTTCTTGCCTACCTACCCAAACAATCACGCGCCGTGTTTTACTAGGGGAAAACTTTGGTACCGATCCGTTAATTCTTTCAAGTCATCCTCCCTCTCTTATGTAAGATCTTTTGTGAGCGCGGGAAATGGGTAATTAATATCAATTTGCCTCAAAGGCGAATAATCGGGGAATCGGGTTTTACTTATCTACGTGACTGGGAAGTGCTGGCCGACGTGTTTTTTTTTTTTTTTTTTGCTTGTAGGCAATCTTTAATATTCCAAGACCATTTAAGGGAATCCCTTTTATTTCCCGCTAGCGTATTAATAATTGCCGAGCTCGCGCTGCATGTATTGCCGACTTGAGGACAGAACTTCATTTGAACGGGCTTGTCGCAAGGATGCATTCTGTGCCTTTTCAATAGGCTGAAGGTTTTTGAATTTCAATGGAAGTTTTTTTTACCGCAACAGAATTGAATGGTATCATTAGTAGTCACATTAGGACCTTCTTTAAGCTTTGATTTCACAATAGTGGCAATTCGTCACTTGAATGTTTTCTCACACTTATGAATATATTTTCTCTTGAAAACTTCGGGATAATATAATGCCATTGATTAAAAATTTCCCAGTGCCTCTGTGACTGAAGCTGAAAGCACTCGTTATTTGCTTCCCATTCACTCTACTGTTCTTTTCCATAATTTCAATGTTAGTATATTATTTCCTTCTCTTCGACGCTAATACAGTCATTATTTGGCAAGTATTTTTCTTGTAATGATAAAGACCTTGAATATTGCTTACGCCAGTACATTGAACGACCATAAGATGCCGATAGAGATATCAATTTTTGGAATAAAACTCAATACATCACTATCAAAGCCATTCTTTATTTACAGAATTTTTTTATGACGAGGCTTCTAATATGAGAAGATATTAGGATGAGTTTACTACGTTAAAATAGACTTCTTCAGCTTATGAAAGAAGTTATTTCCATTTCACACTTAATTTTTATTTGCCGATTGATTCCATTTTCATCGTAAATAGCAAATATTAATTAGTCATTCTTTGAGGATGACGTTTTCTTGGGAACCGGTTTGCCAGCTACTTCAAAGGCAAGAGCATTTAAATGAATGTAAATCTGAGTAGAGGACGCGCAAATTCACGAAATTACAGTCCATTTTTAGTTATTTTGAGTAAAGAGTCCTTTGACCTATATTCCTACCTGTAATATTGCTGTTGTAACATCATTTCCATTTTATTTATGATAAAGGTAAATAACTGGTGTGATAAATTTACATTATGATTTTGATTGATAAATAAATTTCTGCGTATTCCACGTCCTCAGGAAATAATATTAATGCGCTTTCTTCATTCATAGTTTTCCATTTTGATAAGGGAAAGCGGACCAATTTCGTTTTTCGATTCAAACATTTTCCTAAATAAAATTCTAAGAAGAGTTTAGGTAGCTTTAAATTATGTCGTGGACAATGATTCTTGCTGCATTACTTATCCTTTTTATCCATTTGAATTCCTAACTCATTTGTTATTATTTCTTAAAATTATGTCGCCTATCAGAAAGAAGAGTTTTATTCTTCGAATAATAAATTTTTGTCATAAATAACTTCATTCCAATTTTTCCCTGGTAAATAAGTTTTTGCGATATTTTCGCCTAGTTTTATCATGGTTTTACACTTTCTTACTTTTGATGGAAATTTATCAGTTAGGAACAGGTCAATTTGTATCTCTATACTCACTAGATTGATATTCAGAATAATAAAAAATATTAAATGCAAGGAAATTTTATGGCTCATGATGTTTCCAGGCTCACCCCTGCATCATCTCTGAAAATTTGTGAATATAATCTACAATAGGTAATTATATTTGAAACAGAGACTTTACTTGATTTTGCACAACTTGAGAAGAGATGTTTCTTTCAATATATCACACTGCATTTTATGGTTTAAATGCGCCTTTTTTAATGGCGATTCTTTCATTTAAACATGCTGTGATGTTATACTGTTTGAGAAATCAGTCAATAGTAGCAGATTTCAGGGGTGAAATTTTATTTTTTCTTGCTTTTTCATGTAAATGTTTTCCTCTCCAGATAATACATTTTATTCCACTCAAATTTTAAAAGGTAGTTGAAGGTGTAATTTCAACTCATAATAATTACTGCGCTAAATCAATTATCTTTTCCTTCAATTAAATATGAATATTTCATTTCTTTTAATGACACACAATCATCTACCTCCTTATTCAGTGCTTTTCGAGATGTTGACAATAACATATTAACACCTTTCCCTGAAATGCTGAACTGATTGCTTCTTTAAAAACATTATTTAAATGGATGATAATTTTTAACAGATCGCGTCTAAAATTTGATAATATGCCTCCTTCTTGGCCATTGTTAACATTCTTTATCTTAAAAATGATAAATTAATGTTCAGAAATTTCTGTCTAAGCTAAATCACTCTTCATCATATCGCGTGATGCAGAAGTATATTTTGGGACTTTAACTTATTTTCTCTGTCTCTTATGTATGGGACAAATTGGTGAGGAAAATCATAGCTTTAGTTCATTTGAAGTGTGTTTAACTTTCGTTTATTGTGCAAAGGCATTTTTGCTGTTAATATTCTTTAGTAGTCGACATTTTATAAGTGTGAGGGAGTCTAGGAACGTACCTGAGGTGGAAAAGATACGTTTGCCATACGTGAATGCATTTTATCAATTAATTTTTACGTTTATAAGGCAAAATTTTGTGGTTAAGAAAAGATATTAATTGAGACTTCAGAAAGAGTGTTATCATACAGTTTTCTCTAACTTCGCAATAGTTTTTGCTTTTCCCGTATTTGGCAATCAGGATATTGGTAAATGAAATCAAATGACTCCAGAGTAGTGCAGCCACAAGTCCCAAAAAACCGAAATTATCATAGATTTTGGCTTAAATGAAGCTTGAACAAAAAATGCGTGCTTTTCTGAATTTTATTTTACTGAAAACCATTTCTTTTGTAGAATAGTAATTGCGCTCACTCTATGTCGTTATTATGATTAAACTTGGAAATTTTACTAACCGATCTGTATAGAAGTACATCTGTGATTATTATGATATCACAATGCGTTGTTGTCTAAAATTTCAACCTTACCCTTACAAGAACTCTATTTCGGTGGTATGTGCTAAATACACAACTGCTGATGTGAAAGGAACAAGTTTCATCACTGCAGTCGCAGAGGCTCGTCTTCATTTTTACAAATTTTAAGGGAAAAAGTGAGGTAGAACATGAAAAAGGCTTAGCCTGATGGTCACTTTCGCTGAAAAACGTCATACTTAAATTAAATATTTACAAGTACGGGGAGAGTAATGTGCCGACCACTAGCTCTTTACACTTGATGGAAGAATTATGTTTTTCATATTTTGCACGCATATCTTTACTTCAAAGCACTCCTTGAGTTTTTTTTCAAATAAATATACTGTCCTTTGTAGATTAGGTTGTGCTGTTTAACATGCTAAATGTGGGCCGAAACAAAAACCTCGTCGCATTTGTAACTCGCATTACTTCCTCTCCAAGATGTAATCAGTCGTGCGAGCGGTGTGTGTGCCTGCATATATGCATTCTCATTCGCAATCTTCTTTTCCTTCAGGCCCTTCACTTCACAGCAGCAGCAGTGGAAGCGGTCCTCGGACCTCGCTGGTTAGGACGACGGATGTCCCCCTCGGCGATTTAAAATGTGAGTGACGCTTTGATATCCCTCTTTTTTTATTATTTCCCCTTTTTCCCGCGCGCCTTCCTTTGTCGCTAGTGAGCGAATCTGTGTGTTTTGTGTTAGGGCGACCATTACGACGGGGAGGGGGGTGATCCAAGCCCAAAAAGCGCTTTACCTTCCAAGTAAAAAAAATGGAATGATTAAAAAAATGAATAAAACAACGTCGTGAGTACAACAAAAACTGGGCGCGCCGTATAACAAATTAGCGGGCTGTTTCTAAATTGGACAGCTCGTCCTGGGTACGACAAGCGCGCTGTGTCGTGGACGAATGCTGTGTTGCTCTCCCGGCCCTTTTCCCGGCCGAAGCGGGGAGAGATTTTTGTCTCGTGGAACAAGACCGAAAAATAAAAATTAAGAAAATGATAGGAGGGAAAGAATTGTCGGAGAGATATGAGCCAAACTTTTTCTCGGCGTCGCATTTATTTTTCTTTCCTTAATATTTTATGACGAGTGGTGTGCCGTGCTTATTTGCGTGAAGATAAGGTATGGTTAATTCTCCGCTCCTTAATTCCTGTGGGTTTTTCTTCACAACAAAAAGAGATATGCGACGAAAACTTACGCTTCAGTACGTGGGACCTGATTAGGTCCGTCACCAAATAGGTCATGCGTTTGTTGTTAAAGTTTCTTGAAAATGGCATGGGAAATAAATGACCTCAAAATATTTACAGCATTGTTTCGTAGAAGTACTTTCGTGCGATTCCCTTCCATTTCACCGTGTAATATAGGTCAAAATATTTAACTTGCCATGATGGGTATATCTTGCAGGGAAGCTGAGGAGGAAGAGTTGAACAGTCAAAGTGTGGTTGTTTCATTTGCATGGTGATACATCAATGGGAGGTAGTTGATTCTCTAATAATTACGTGCCGAAATCGCTTTGTTAATAAAACTTTGACTCTACTGGGTATTGGGGATCCATGCGGTAATCTAACCTATATTTTTTTGCCTTACGCTCCCGATGGCTCTGTATCTTTGTTATGTAAAATGAGGCCGCTCTCTGGCATACGGTTAATACTATTTTAGTGGCACTGAAACTGATGATTTTTGTCCAGATATTGAAGAGGTGTGACTGAATCATTATATTCCTCCCATTTATGCTACGATTCTAAATTTGCAGAATTATCAAGATAGTGGGTGGAAAACTTGGTGAAATATTTATTATGAACCCATTGACAGTGAGACATCCTTCAATTTTGATTGAAGCTTTTGCGGCTCATGTTGATTGGTACAATAAAATATTATGGGTAAATGCCGCGTAAGGTGTCGATTTTGCCTGACGTTTCGTGACCCACTGCTGGTCACTTATTCATGGGAATATAACGTACTATATTTGTCGGCTTTTATATATTGGCTCAAGTGGAAGAGGTGGACGGGGATGGAAGGTAGAACAGGGGGCGGGAAGGAAGGGGGTAGAGAATTTTTCCGGATGACTGTGTTCTAAGTATAGCTGATTTTTAAGCTGCTGTCTCTATTGAAATTGGGTTTATTATTCTTCCTTTACTATTCTTCCCAAACCGATTCCTCACGCGGAATTTACCCGTAATATTTTATTGTATTAATTAATATTAAAAAATGTTTGGAACCATGGAACCTTTCAATTGCTAAGGTCATGTGCAAATCTCACTGATAGACAACGGTTAAGGCGACGCATTCTGTGCCGAGCGACACCTTGCTAAGGGAGATATACCCATTGGAAGCGTATATACTTCAATGTCAGTTAAAGTACTAAAATAAAACTAGAAATTAATCCATAAGCAATATGCGAAAGTCATCGTATTTTCTTTGAGTACATTTGAACTTTTTCACATAATTTGATCTTATCTGATTTCTGAAAATAAAATTATGGTTTTAAAACTTTTTTGGGTCAATTGTCACATTAAGTGCCCATTACTCACCTTTCCTTCATACTTTGTGTTTTCTTATGTTGAAGAGTCTTTAAATACTCCAAAGTGTATTCATGTTTAGTTGTTTTTTTACGAGCTGACACATTTTACTTGAGAGGGTTTTAGATTTTGGTATTATTTTCAATCGATACAGAGTCTGTAGAAGTATAATTCTCTTCTCTATCATAGTTAATGTTAGGAATTGGGAGAAGTAATAAATTAAGTAATGGGGGTAATGATGCACTACGTTCATGATGGTAATTAAGGTTTTGACATCTAGATAAACCCTTCAAAACGATGGTTAAAAAGTAATTACCTAAAGGGATGATTAAAATTTGATTGAGAAAAACTTGTTATAAATAAAATATTTGGTACTCCAATTGCAGGGGTCGCTGGGAAAAGACATTTTACTGGCTACATAAAGGAATAGATGAATCGCAGGTCGACCCCATTTTTTTAATCTAAAAATATAAATGCCATAAGCTTTGTGACAGTAGATTTTTTGTGACATAAATTGAGAAGAGAGACTTGAAATACAATCAATACACGTGTCGAAATGAGTTCTGTTCCTCCTTAAAATCCAATCACCTTGTATCGAAAATAATTACGGAAAAAAAGCATTTCTGTGGAATTGGTACTTATGTGTCGGAAATGATGGAGCAAAGATTTTGACTTTCAACTTTCATCATTGCTTCTTCCGTCGTTCATTTGCTAGGCTTATGTCGATGTCATCCCACCATTTTGATTGTGATACATGCGTCTTTCCCGCCTTCGATATCATCTCCGCAACGGCTGTACCTCAGAGGAACCCGTTCATCCCTTTACGACTGGGGGACCCTGCGACAGCAGTCTGGGAATGGGAGGGAGAAATACTGAAGCCCATCTCATTTATGCAATTAAGTTCCGCTTTGAGAATGGAAAAAATAATTCGCCAACTCCGAGCCCCTCCCTGGTATAGCCGGGCGAATGAATGCCCAGAATCCATTTCCGCTCATTGCTTCGTTTCATGGGGGACGCTCAGTCCGTTCCGAAATTTCCATCTTCCAAGACGAAAGGGCGGGGGAGGGACGCCGCCTCCGTTGAAGCGTCACTCCGGATATTCCTGCCCTGCTCCCTTAACGCTCCCGACCCGTCCCTTACCCGTCATACGCAAGTTTCTAATCTCTTTATCGTCGCATCGGCCGGGGAATCTTGACTCGTGTCTTGAGAAGCCCCCTTCCTCATGCCTGGGGTGCGTGTCTGTCAACCGAACTTGTAATCCCTTTCATGCGTAGTCGACGAAGTGAATTCACGTACGAGGAGGTTTACGGGAAGGGTATTTGAAGAGGCTGGAGAAATTCGGGATGTAATGGAACTTCGATGCGAAAAATGGACTTATCAGTCGAGATCGATACATCGTTTTCGAAGTGAGATATCTATATGCTTCGCTCAGACTACCATCTTAAAGGGCCTTCCCCCCAGAAATAAGAGGTTGTGGCTCAATTTTTAATGGACACTGCCCGATTTGCAAAATTATTTGCGCCTTCATCCCTCAGTGGGTTGAAATTTGTAGACTCTCAGACCCCCTTTGGGTAAAAATTTATTTGCAGACTCTCTTCCCCCTCCCCTTCCCCCCCGCCGCTTAGCTATCTTATAAAATTTTTTAAGGAGTTTCCCCCCCCCACGATTCGGGGGGTTGTTGCGCCCTTGCCTTTGAGTGCAGCATGACGTGATATCACGTCATGCCGCACTCAAAGAGTTAAGGACCAACATACTTACGATTGAAATGTGAACGGGGCGCAGAGTTACCCTCACCCCCCTCACAAGGGTATCGCGACGAACAAGTACATCTACATCTACGTCATACCCTGCAAGCCACCCAAAGGGTGTGTGGCAGGGGGTGCTTCCACACCAGGCATGCATGAATGATACGGTAGAACACCGAAATTACATTGAAACCCGCGTACCACACAGGCAAAGCGCCAATTAAAAATCTAACACCCAAGAAACATTCTATCGTCAATCGTTCCAACATGCAAGGGATACAAAGAGTACTACTACAGATTCTAAATACCATGCATAAAAATGAACATCAATATTTACATCATGCAAAAATAAGAAATAGGAGAATATAAAGAAAAAGATTTACTGTCTGCCTATTGTCACAATTCGAACTATTCATGACGACGATCACAGCTGTTATGGTCCCGAATGGTACGCGGAAAAAATAACATTTTATACCTTCCGGTTCTACAATCTAGCTCTCTAATTTTATTGGCGCGATCTAATCTGCCGTAGTGCGAGGGGGTTACGTTTTTTTTACGGGGAAACGTTTTTTACGTCGTCAGAGAAATGATTTTCTTGAAATTTAGTTAGAAGGTTAAGCCTATAATTTAATCTACGCTGTGATAGCGATTCCCATCCTAATTCTTCATTAAGTAAAGAACAAGCGAACCAAATGAGGAATACCATGTTACTGTGGATTTATGGGGCTTCAAAAGTTTTTTTCAAGCAAATGACACATTTCTATGACTATCCATTAAAGTAAAATCATCTGCTGCACCTAAATGACTGGAGGATCGGGTTGGTGTGGTGGCTATAGTATTGGCTAACCACACGGGCGGCCAGGATTTAAATCCCTGCAGAGGATGATGTTTTTCAGAGGACACCCGATCCCTACTTGAGTGTCTTGTGGAGGGCTCTTCAAGTGCAATACTCCGTCTGTCGGATGACACTTTAAAACGTGGTCCCCTTGGCGCCTTTCGTTAAGAGTAGGCTAATGTCGACGCCGAGTATCTACCCACCCTTCTTCCCTTACCTATACCCTATACCGCAAATGACCTTAGCTGTTGGTCGCCTCCCCAAAAAAATCTAATCCTAAATGATTGTCTCTTTTTCATTATCGTTACTCATTATTTCTGGTTTCCGCTCGCGATACCAGCGCTACCACTGTGAAGTGACCACGTTAGGAACTATGTATTACCATGGTACGGATGTGCATTCACATTATGAATACAGCCTTCCATCTTACGGACCATCGTACTTACTATAGTATTGTGAATGAGGCATTATAGTTGTTAAGGGGGCTCACTACTTCTCAGATTCTCCTCGACTGGCTTCTCCCCTCCGAGACCTAAGTGGAATGGGAAAGTCCTAATCTTCTTGTCGAGGGGGGGAGTAGTTAGAGGAGGGGGTGACGGCAGAGGAGGTGGGGGCAGTCGGCCATATGCCGTGACTAGATCGCGAAAAAACACGAAACATGAGTTAGCATTTTAAAGTCTGAGGCCTTATAGTGACAAGCATAATAAATTAGATGACACCAAATTAAATACCAAAGACCATTATGTGATCTTACTACGTGATATGTTTCTTTTAGTGAATAAAAAGGGCAATGAAGAGGTCTGAAAAATGACTGAAAAAGGTCACTGAAAACACTAATTATCATTAATATGTCTAGTGAAGTGAACAATGTATCTCAATGAAAGCTCAGATACATTCTCTCCTAACAAAAATGTGGAAACTTAAACTTCCTACACAAAAAAATAATAGGGTGACAATTAAAATAAAAGTGGTCTGCAGAGGCGATTTTAGCTGAGGTAGTGAGCCCCCTTAAGGTGGGTTTACACGTAGCAGTCCTTCGGGACGCGATGCCTCGCTACTGCTACCGCCGGGTAGAATCTGCACCAACTTCTATAGTAAACATAAAGTCCTCAGAAAAAGTCAAATACCTCAGCATACACATTGACATGAGAAAAAAGTACGGCCTTTCCCGGGAATCGAACGATAGTTCTTGAGCCTGCCAGGCAGATACCTACTACACCACTACGCTCCTTAGTTATCGATTAAGTAAGCAAATTTTGAGGATACTTGGAACCTAGATATGCCTTCCTTTGTGTTGAAAAAGATTTGTTGAATACGTATTTATATATAATATATGTAGTACTTATTTGCTCTCTGTCTACCATAGTTGTGATAGTTGCGATTAACTGCACTCCAGTGCAATGAAAAGTAGAAGCCCTCCGACTTTGATAATAGTTCGAATCCAGGGTCGATCACGTTCGACCTAGTCCTTGATCGACCTTTACTCGCAACGAAGTTCGCGTTCACACGTACGAGTCGAGCGGAAAGGTCGCTTCACAGGGTAAATTCAATTGTACGAACGGATGCGTGAACCCTTTCGTGAGGAAAATTTTAGCGTGCAAAGCGGTAGATAGTATATTTGCCTGAATGATTGAACGGGAAATAGAACCTTTTCTAATTCCATTCCTTTTGTAGAACATTTTATGATGCATTTGCTTACTCTATGTAATGCGCCATGGAAAGCGGCCTTGACAGTCGACTGCTATATGTAGACCCATCTTTAAATTACCAGAGGTGGCGAAATATGGCGGGAATGGCTTCACCCGGAGTTCGTCGCACTTCCTCTGTTGAAGGGTATCCCTTATCCCCATAGATGTTCATTCAAGTGATTGTCTTAGCGATTGTCGTGCTATATGAAACCACCAGACTTCGTAATTCATCGTTTGTACGATGCAAATGATTCTTGGTTTCGAAATTTGCTTTGCCATAGATTTCTCCATTGAAGTGTCGTATGAGAACTTAAATTTGATCTACGGCCAAAATTGCTTTAATGGGATACTCCACAGTATTCTATCCAATTTTATGTAATGGGATCATGGTATAGATGATATTAAACCAATTATCGATACATATACGTTAGGATAAAGATGTTACTGGATAATAAAGCTTAAAATATGATGACAATCATTTTCATGCCCAGAGTGGTACAGTGAATCGTGCAGTAAGTACAAATTGAGATACATGGAAATCTTTATCCTTGGAAAAAAGTTCTGAACCTAGCAAGGGTTATTGATTTCAACGCATTAATACCTGGCTTGAAATAGACAATTTCAAGTGAAATTCAATTGACTATGTCCATGGAGAATTTTTGTTACGCGTATAAAACAAAATACGTGCAAAAAGTAATTGAAAACTCAAAAATCACTCCCTTTAGTCAGTCTCAATTGGTGGTATTCCATCATTAAAAATTTAAGATGACAACTTTTACTAAAACCACTAGATTTATTAAAAAACGACCCAGGTTTCGATGTGCATTCATATCATCTTTAGGTCAAAAGTATTTGACAAAATATTTTATTAAATTGGAGAAAATACCGAAAATTACTCCTGGTTTTCAGCGAAAAATGATACAAATACTTGTAATTCGCGAGTAGTTTACTCATGAAAGACTGCAGTATTCCCCGTTGGATGATATTAACCAAGTTTTCTCGGGTTTGGCTGGGCCGAACTAGGCCTTACATAGTCGACTTTTCGATGAGTTGCTAGCTCATCACTCAGAGGGCCAAAAACAGAGGTTTTTCCTGAGGAAGATGAGCGAGTTGCGCGTCGAAACGTCGGGTGATGGAAAGCATAACCCGATACCACATCCGCGGAAGGCTTCATTAAGTTCAGTCATGAACTTTGCTGATAACTTAGAGCTTTAAAAAAATTCTGTTTTACATTCTTCAAGACAACTCATTACGGTATGTCCTCAAATCCTATAGCTATTCAGGCTATTTATAGCTAAATTAAGGAAACTCTATTCTACAAAACTGGTCAATAGACAATGTGGACAAGTGTGTAATTTGGAATGAATGGAATAAACAGACGTCAAAGGCGGTTGGATTTTCGCAGTTTGAATAAATTATGTCAATCTTTCATATCGAAAATTAATTCACAAATATGTGTCAGTGCAATTTTATTAATTTTTAATGGGTTCCATACATATTTAGAGTATTCCAGCCGAATGAATTACGCATCGCATCATACGGACGTAACTTGATGACGTTCGGAATCCATTATTTTTTTTTAAATTGCGGTCCTCAAAATATGGCCCAATGTCACGTGACCGTAATTCGCGATAACCCGCAATCCGCTGGCGCCCCAAAATAGGAAGATCGAGCCCATTTGAACATTATAATTGTGATAGTTAAATTTTGTGGATTCCCTTCCCTTCAATACCGTCAATAGTGCTCTCTTCACTTCAGCATTTTTGTATTATGGGATTTGTTGGCAACAAAATAACTGATGTAAGCGCACCGTGATTGGTTGAATCAAGTTTCCTCTCCTCCAATCTGTTGATTAAGTCTATAACTGGTTTATCCGGAAAACTATCATGGTTCTGAACGACTCCGCAAAGGACTGTATAACATCTCAATGGTACTGCACACTTTATATCGAGAATACTATGTAATTCACGGTATCGCAAAGTGATATCAAATGACCGTGCCACTCCATATCATTGCTTACACGACCTAGGGGGTTGCTTTCCTCATCGGGACTCTTGGGGGCTGCCAAGGTCATGGCAAGTCAGAAAGTGCTCATTTTATTAATGATCCAGTAATTCGAAGAAATACTAGCTCCATTTTAGCTACATCTGTTTGCGCGATGGAGCTTGCCATACTTGAAATAATGGATATAAATCAAGAATTATATTTTATGTTTTTCCCTTGATTATTGAGGCATGTATGTATCTTCATGTATGTAATGCAATTATTACGAAGTATATCTCATAAGTCACAGCGTGACAAATCGTTTACTTGCTAAATTGGCATTGGATTGCCGAAACTTAGAACCGGTAAACTGTAACTTTCATTTTACCGGAGATATCACAAATAAGAACGCGTATGCCACGATTCGAGCAAACCTGTGCAATGATAAAATTCGTTCCAGCCTCCTTAACGACAGGAAGGGAATATGGGAAATGGCTCTTTTAGATTATGCGTGGGGAACTCCGATGTACTGCGTATGTATCAACTGTCATTACAAGATTATCAAAATTTCCCGAGTGGTAGAGGTAACTAACTTTATCGACTACACCAAACGGGCGTATTTTCCACGCGATTTTGTGTAGTAAACTATTATGGCACTTATCGCCCTTATTGTCCAACCTACAAATACAAAAAGTCAAGAACACATAATGAACATACCATTTACTTTAAAGAGAGAAGGTTTAAACCGTTTTTTTTATTTTTTTGAACTCCATCTAAGAGGTTGGTATTCAGTTAAACGATAACATAATTCGCAGAATGTTTGTTCGAATGTCTACATAATCTGTGTATTCATCTTAAGTTTTCACCTCAAGCCCTGAAGACGCAAAAATACTTTTGTGGAACACGCAAAGGGCATACGACCTACTGTCTGTAAATAAAAGATACCCCAGTTTGAGATGCTCTATCACCCAAACGAGGAAACCGATTTCAATTCAGTAAAATTCATAAGAGAGCTTGTTCATTTCTACGTTGGATGATGTACATAAAAAAATCCTCCGCCTGTTATTATTTCTTGTACTTATATTTTTCGTAAAAAAGTACCCGTTTTTTGCGCGTAAATCCAGTTGTCCAACTTTGAGCGCTTGGGATCCCCCTAATTTTCGATCCAGTGACTTGCAATTTTGATACAATAAAGCCAAATCTATTCTTAACTGTTTTCAGAAAACAAATTGTTTATATCTCTAAAATTGAACATGATATTGTAGACAACGCAAACCTCTTCTAACTACGAAACTAATGGCACAGTTGAAAATTGATTGAGACTGTTGTGGCGACTGGACAGTTCTCCTCCTCATATTTTTTTCTGAAATCGTTCACATTGTAGACTGATTATATTTAATATAATTGCTCTTACTTCATGTATCGGTGTCTTGTAATTATGGGTACTCAGAGGTACTCCTCTAGTGCATCCCTAGTGCCATGGAAGCAGCGGGCATTCGGCTCGGAGGGATTTTCCCCAGGGATACCAATCTTGCATCCCATGAGTGAGACCGTCTACTGTTGTTCCCGTACTAAGATGGAATGACGGAGGCTACGAAAGAGAATTTTCAAAATTGTGGCAGGGGAGATATTTACTCTATAAGTCTTGAATTTGATTTTGGTCCTGAGAACGAATTAAGGGCTCAGTAGTTGACGAAACAAAATGTGTTTAACTGCACTTTCGTGATTAGAAATCGGGTGCCAAGTGCTTTTAAGTCTTCTGTGGGAGGTATGTCCTCCAGTCATATCCTTGGATACTACTCGATATATGCTCTTCTGCTGGATATATGTCGGCCCTTACAAACGTACTTTAAATACAAGCAAAAGCTAAGTGTTCATACTTTCATGAAAATCAATCAATCAAACATAGATAAGGCCAAGAACTGTGAGCAGAGAAGATAAACCAACCCTCGAAATTTCTGGAAAAATTTCCGTAGCCTAAGAGGCGCTTGTTAGCAAGGGTAAATAGTTACTTCAAATTAGTTTCGTTTTGTAAATGACATTTGGTATTACCTAAAACTATGCAGAAGCTTTGCTAATACTCAAATGGTACCATGTAGACAATGATTATGGATTTTTTGCCCCGACTCAGACAAGTTGTCATAACATACTCGTGTTTTTAATTTTGCTATTTCTCCATTCATTATTAAGTGTATAATATGGCATCTAAATAAACTCTAGCTAGCAGTAAGTCCGAGGTCTGAGTTCTAAAAATAACACTTCATGGATGAAAAGACGTGACTCTCGGAAAATCGTTATTTGTAGCATTCTTTCCATTTTCAGATTTTTTCAAATTAACGGAGGAGATACGACGCATATTGAGTTTTGTTAAAGGCCTTGCGTAACATACTCTTGATTCTTCTGGCATTGTTTGATTTTATGAACATAATTAGAAAGTGTTCTAGGGTTAGCAAGAGAGAAAATCTGCATTCGAACATTGTTTTTTGAATAAAACGATAGTAATCAAAATTTGATCATTCAGAGTACTTTCTCAGGGAGACGCATTAATTTATGTTCCTCTCAGAAATCGATAGAAATGGGGTCATGTAATTGATTCATAGAAAAAATGCAGTTACGACTTACTTAATATGGTTAAGAGTTGTATCCTTAATTAAACAGTAAATGAAAAATAAATTGTTAAGAAAGGGAAATAAGAAAGAAATAGGCGTACAATCCTAGACAGAGACTGTTTTAGTTTTCTTACGTTTAGTGCTAACAGGTTGAACAGAAGAAAATAAAGAAGTGTGCCCACAATTATTTAGCAGGTTATTTCTTTTATCGGAGTAGATTGCATCAAAGAAAGGTTGAATTATGATTAACCTTATTTCGACGTTTCAAATTCCAGAACAGCTTACCCAAGTTTGCAGTCAAAGTACAAAGGATCTCGAAGTTTTGCGAGGAAAAAGGAAAATCAGATAACTTCTAATAATGGAGTCCGAGACAAAAGTTTCCATCCGGGCCTGTAACAAGGTCCTTTTCTTTGCCAATACGTTGGTACTTCAATAATTCAAATATCCGCTAGGGGAGATCTTTTCCTTCCGGGGATGTTTTTAATAATCTCGTACTGAATGGGTTAGGAATCTGAAATTTCATTAGCGTCGTAATGACTGATAAAATGGATAAATTCCCCTTCTTAGATCGCTCATTTCCTCTGCACTGGGCACAAAGAGGTCCTTGTATGAGTGTCGGTATTTATTGTGCGTGAAACAAAGACTCAAAATCCAATGGAAGAAATATTTCAAATGATTATACATATTTTATTTGCAAAACGAGTCCAGAATGGCCGAATTAAAAATCTTATTTTTCTTAAAATGGGGTTTCAAGGGAAAAATTAACTCTTTTGTCTAAATAAGGGGTTTGTTGAGGTAAATTTCAAGCCGTATGAGAAACACTGACAATTTGGGAATCCCCTGAAAAAAATATGTATATTGGAAGTTATAATTTGGGCTGAAAATAACATATTTTCCCATCAAAGACCTTTTTGGTTTACAATGCTAAAATCTGTTAACCAATCACTTAAGCTGTCAGTTTCAGCAGAGGGTTGTCATGAATAGGTCGGGTTTTCTTCATGAAGCCTACGAAAATAATTAAAGTCATGTTTAATAGAGCAGTAGTATTCTGTAAAATGAAGAATTGAAAGATTTTTCATATTCCATGTTTTTCTGAGACAAAAAGCAAATTTATGTTAACATGCTACAGATTAGTAAACAGAAACAAATATAATTTCAACAAAAAACATTTTGATTGAAGTCTGTTTTACCACCAATTCGCAATTCAGAATTTATAATCGGTTGGATTTTGAGGCTTAACTTATTCCCTGGTAATTTTTTCTTCGTGGAACAGGAATTGACGTTTTAATCGTATTTTATCACCGATGACACGCCCAATACAACCTAAAACATCATCAGCATATATCGTTTACGGCTAACGGATATCTAATGAATAAAAAATTAACTGTTTCCCCTTAATTATTAGATCCTAATCCAACAATAAGTATACAACTGATATAATGTTATTCATTGTTCAATTGTCTATCATCAATGCCAGATAACTTATCAGTACCAATGGTTACTTCTCTTTGCCTTTAGTACCGACTTGGCAAACCCCAAGATTGGAACTAGTTCCCCTGAGGTAGTTTGATCAAGAAAACGAGAAGACCCGCGTCATATTCACAACCGCATTCGAATTTTTATGCATTTCTTTTAATCATTTATAAGGAACATGAAGTCAATGTATCAATATTAATGGCGCAAAACTTTTCTCTTTAACCTCCTCAGCCTTAAGACATATCCAGCAATATTTTTGGAAAATTCTTCATACTTACGTGTTGCGTTGTAAGCCATGTTTGCAGAGTTAATATATCTGCCACTCAAGTTACTTAATGATGCTGCCACTTATCAGCAAGTGGCATTGCCAATATTTTGGGTTGCTGAACGGGAAAAAATTCAAACGTCTGCGTATTGTATACGATACGCCAGGACCGAGGAGGTTATTGCTATTTTCTACCGTACACTAAATAAACGTATTTGAGACTGTACCTTATCTTCTTCGATGCACGCCGTTCGGAGTCTCCCCAACAACCGGAAATATTTATGATATATTTACAAAAATTGTTTGGGCGAAAAATTAAGTAATTAATGAATAATAATTTAGGAAACGTACGTACTGCTCATCGATACATTTCTTACGTAAATTGTTTGATATAGCCATGAATACAGGATTGTTATCTCGTCACCAAAAACTGTTGTCTAGAATTCCGTAAGAAAACAACTCTTTAGAGTGTAGTGCCGCCTAGTGATGAAAGACGGAAGTTCAAATGTAAATACAGTCGATAAAAAAAGTTTGTCAATAAACACGTCTTAATGGATTTCTTACAGGTAATCATAATGCAGTGGATAAAAATGTAGTACCTACTACACAAGGAACGTAATTATACATTTTTTTAATGTCGTTTTAATGTGGTATCTTCATGAGTATTCCCATTGGCCATCATTGCAGTGTAGTTGAAACGTTTAAGTAAAAATGCAGGTAGAGAATGTACTTACCGCCGCCTTGAAGAGATTCATATTTTTCAATCCAAGTCTCCTATTTTGGGTCCTCGTAGACGCATACCCTTTTCTTCAGCCTGGTACGAGGCAAGTTCTGTTTAAACAAGGCGTTCTAAATTCTTTATTTAAGCCTCTTTCGGCTTAATGCGTTCAAATTAGAATCAGAGTCTGGCAAACAACGTCGTCGGCACACGATGGACCTCTTACCTCTTACATAAACCTCTTACATATTTCCTGTAATAGATATTTCCTGTCTAGCATTTATAAATTAACTTTTAGGCCACAAAAATAGCAAGATATTATTCAAAGCATCAAGTAATTCATATCTCCTCAATTGTTATTGAATATTCACCACAGTCTCACGTTAACAACAATTAACTGCGTCTATTTACGATTCATCGAAAAAGCCTTTTTTCGAAGTGGCGCCAAGGACTGGATGAACTAAAAGTAGAAATTTAGGCAGAACATAGCCTAGGTAATCATTCCAAACATTTAAATCCATAATATATATTCTTGGTTTAGTATTCAACCCACAAATTTTCATCAAATTAAACTCCTACACTTTATATCTGGTGAAAAGAATATGTGGGATAATCGTTTGGAAAGCGATCGTGTACTTGAATTATTTTTTTTTCTTCTTTCTAATGCCCAGTGCTATATGATTAAATGCATAAGAAGCCACAAAAAACTGTAATGCTCATTTGGTGTCCAGCACACCCAGGTCGCGAGTGGTAATTTTTGTGTTTGCGGAAATGCCGTAATTATTTGTAAACAGAAGCTATCTCTCTTCCATTTGCATGTTTTTATTTCCTCACTGATCTAGTAACATTTTCGTTTGCACATTGTCATAAACTGTGGGTCACTCAATTTTATTGTTTGCGTGGGTTAATTGTTTCCATTATTTTTCAACAAATATACGATTCAATTTAAATGATATTATACTGCTGTTATCCTGGGTATTTACAGAGAATAGAGTGTTTTTATTGCATTTTTAACGACGACGGGATTATCTGTTTATTCGGGCTAGAAATTAAATTAAATTATTCTGTGAATGGAGCAGTTTTCCTGGCATTTTACGGTTTATTTAATTCTATCCTTATTCAAATAATATGTATGTATATTTTTAATTCGTATTGTTTTTATTTAAACAGTGAACCATTAAGGTTATTATGATGCGATTCGCTTGTGATATACGGATACACACATTATACATACCCACCATTCGGATACACATACCATCCACATTAATCATCACTTGCAAAGAAATCATGTTACGCATATAGATATAGTTCTTAGGGAAGGTTTTTCATTTGTTGTTTGAATACTTTTGAAGATCCTAATGCGCACCTTATCGCAGTCATATTTCTTACTTGAGGCAATGACTCATATCAAATGAATCAGATTTGGCCAAGTTCATTCCAAACTTAAGAAAAAATCGTTGCTTCATCGTCACAAACATCGATGCGTCATTATTTTCGGTAAATAATAATTACATCAATTATATATTGTTGAGTTTGAGTGAAAAATTGAGAGAAGTTGAGTTGAGAAAGAGTTGGAGTAGAGAAAAAATTCATACATACCAATAAGTGCAACAGCAAAATGAATTTGCTGAAAGTGGAAAATTTATCATCTGTTTGAAATATAAATCCTAAAAAATCCCATTTAGAATTGTTAATATATCAAAACTATAGTAAGAAATTGAATTCTAAAAAGTTCTATCAATATATATTTTTGATTTCCTGATTGTCTTCAGTTTTTGAAAGCTCGAAAAATTCCTCCATTGTTTTTCCATTGATTTAATCATAAAATACTTAAATTCAACTTCGCAAAGCATAGACTTGGCATTATTGCGTTGAGATTCGTACAAAGGAGTCAACCTGTTCATTGTTTTATTTACAGTACTGTATTCATTTCTTCCAAAGGCTGAGAGATTTTTTTCAAACGATCATCCATACTGGACTGCTACCTTATAAATAACTGCTTACAAACGCTCTTGCAATCTCTAACATTTTTCTGCTTTCCTCGGTGTATGAAGCGCCGCACCACTCTGGCGTTTTATTCCTGGATTATTGCATAGTCGGGAGGATTTTTATAAGGATTTAATTCTATTTTTTCTCAATATTTTTCGCGCTAGCCCTCTATCCCCTATACATTTTTCCAGTTTCGTCGGTCTTGAGGGTTCCAATTATTGACTCCTGAGCTGCGAAGCGCCGCTCCATGCTCCGGTGTCCCTACAGTTTTGAGCTCTTTCTCTTTTTCTAACCTCTCAATTCTGATGGAAGTTTTGTGATTCTTACCCTTGGATTTAATCTCGTTTGAGGAAACCGTATTTAGTAATTTGACTCAAAACCTTTTCATATAACCTTTGAAAGATATGTCTTAGATTTTTCATTAAATTGTCCGTAAACTCTGGAGACTGCCGGTTTTCCAACTAGATAGACAACTGAGGATTTGGAATCAGCGTTCAAAGTGTTACTAAAATCGTTAATGTTTAACACGAGTTTTTTTTTCGGACCGCCTTTCTATAATTTTACTTCACCTCGCCGAATGAAAACTTTGAACTTTTCTCATGGTTAATCCATTAGTACACTTGCTTTGTCTTTCCCTTCATTCTCGGTTTTTAACTACAGCTCTGGGAAATCCATACAGAAGTCGTGTAGCACGCAAAGCTTCCCCGTTCAAAGAGAGCAGTACGTCAGTACGTCTTTAATATCTTCATTCCCGCGGGATAAGGACTTAAAAAGTTTTGTAATGGCGTTGTTTAACTTTATTTCCCCATATTTTGCCAGTAGACGATTTAATGGCGTCATACTTCATAAAAGAAACTCTTAAACATGCCATGGCTTTCGAAATCTGAAATTCTATTTTATTGTTTTCTCATCGAAAAAATTAACTACTGGTTTCAACAAAGTCGTCAATTAATTAAAACTTTAGAGGCCTTTGAGTTGCACATCAGTAAACCAACAAAGAGTTACACTTAACGTTAATACATAAAAAGACCAATGGCAGCATCAACAAACAACATCGCTGGTGGGAGAAAATAAAATACTTTGTAATATTCCACTGCAATTGATTCTTCCCCGTCCGGGTTTCAACGCTAGTGCGTCATTTTCAAGGGTACATTCTCCAAGTGTTTTGGGAATGCGCGCCACATATATGCCAAATTCTCGGGGGGGGGGGTTAAGTAAAAAAGTGGCGAAGTTTGGTGGGGCAAGGAGAAGAGAAGTGAGGGTATTTGGGGTAAGCAACGTCAAGGTGAAAGAAGGGACTACGGGTGTAACACGAAGGTGAACGGAGAACATTTAAAGAAACAGAAGAATCATTTAAAAGGAGCACATCAAGGACACCTTGTCTCTTAGAAATTTCAAAATTTTCTAAAAACTCTTGTATAAAACTTAAATATAAATCTAGTTATTCCACAAAGTAGAGCCTTCAACAGTTGAACTAAAACACATGTCGCTTTCAAATGTTGACTTGAGCTGTCGAATTCATTCTGGTCCCATTTGTAGCTTCCATTTCTGATAAATTTTCTGAAAAACGAATTCCATCATTTTCTGGCCTAAGAATAATTGTTCACCAAAATACCCCATGATTGCCGGAAAGTAAAAACAGATAGGTTTTATGCATTAGTTATTGAGGAAAGTTTTAAATATTTGAAAGATATTGATAGAAAAAATGAATATCGCACGTGCTGTTAACAGCTGTCAGAAGTGAGTTGACATTTGATTATAATCTAGGATTATTTCAATACCCATGAATCGGTCGTTTAAATAATTTACGTGAAACTAGCTTGTTGTTGAAAAATAGTCGCATTCGTATTTTACTGATAAGTACAGCTGGGGAGAGTTTGGCGAGAAGGATCTGCTCTGGTATGCATAGAAAAAAATACTGACTTTGTAAAGTATCTTTATGCCAGTTTTAGTCAAAAATATATTGTTAAAGTTTAATTCCAGCTCATTCTTACCTGAATACTCAGTGGAAATACTAGAAAATGAATCACACCAGAATGAGTCATATATTATCCATCTATCGATTCTGTTATTTTGTTACCGCAACAGTTCATCTACATCTACATAATACCCCGCGAGCCGCCGCATGGGCGTGTGGCAGCGTCTATTCAGCTCTAATTTAGGCCAACTGTAAACATAAGTGTCCGACAGATATTATTAAATATATTTCTAGAGCCATTCATCACGGTACTCTCTTAAATTCTCATTTTTGCTCGGGCTAGGTGTGTGAATTCAGTCCTAATTCATGTCAATTCTTACAAAAAGTGTCACAATGATCGGTAAATCCACTGGTTTTTGGCCCTGATCAGCGAAAAATGACATTCATTCGGCGTCAGTCCACACAAGAGGGAATGAGGAAGAAAACGTCCCGGCAGATTTCCGTTTTAGAACGTAGAATCGACTGAGTTTTACTTTCGCTTTTTATTGCATTGGCGATCTCCTCTCGTTCTTCATCTACATACTACCCCGCGAGCCGCCGCATGGGCGCGTGGAATGGGGTGGTAGGTCACCAGCCGTGTAAAGATGTAAAATTTTTGGAGGTGAAATGGTGACATGCTCTATTGGAGTGTATTCGGAGGAGCTCAGTTTTTATTGTGGTCGCTTATTGTGCGCGGAAAGAACGAGTTTTTGCACCTATCTGTTCGTCAGAGAATCACTCTTATTCTATCGTATGCCAGACCTAGAAATGTTGTGAGTCGTCATGAGGATATTCTCTGTGTCGCTCTGAAACACACCAGTTCTGAATATCTCTAGCAGCCTAAGTCTAGCGTGCAGCCTCCGAGTCTCTTGGGGCTCCCACCTCAATCCCTTTAACAGTTGTGTAACACTACATGTCCGTTCGTAGCAGTTTTTAGCGAAGCGTGCTGCTTGTCTTTGTATTTTGTTAATTTTTTTAGTTAATAAATCTTTATGACCTTTTGGTGAAATCTTTGTAAATCGTTAGTTGAGACGGCTTCGGAAACATGAAATTCGACGCGATGCAGGCCACAAGGCCACGCCGGCGCAAGTGCCCCGACGCCCGCTGTAGTAGCCTTCTGGGATTAGAAATAACTTCCTCGGCATTGCCTCCCACCGTTGCTCAAACACTTTGGGTGCTACACTGAGAGGGAGAGAGAGAATTTAATTCAGCAGTCCCCACCGTCCCCACGTTTGCTTTGCTAGGGCGCCCCAGCAGAAGGGGAGCGTTGGCAAGACGTAACCGTTCCCGTTGGCACCTTGACAATAGTGGGGAATTGAGTGGGGAAGTGTGCCTAAGCAGGAGGCTGGACACGACGAATGAATGAATGAGGATGAGCCAGCGTGGAGAGGAAATGAATAAGTGATGATGATGGGCGAGACTACCAGTGCAGAAAGTATATATATAAATAACTGCAGCAGAAATTAAATTCTCCAGGAGAATAGAAAAATAAAAGACCGAAAGGGACTCAAGAACCTGGAAAGAAATGCAAAAATTAAAGACAAATTCCAGGAGTTCAAATTCCAGGTGAAGAAGAAGTACTTCGCTCTGGTTGGGGCACACCTCGAATACGCTGCGAGCATTTGGGACCCTGGTCATAAAGATTTAACCAAACAAATCCATAAAATACAAAGATAAGCAGAACGCTTCGTTAAGAACTGCTGCGAGCGAACATATAGCGTAACACAAGTGTTAGGAGGAATAGGGTGGGAGCCCCTAGACACTCGGAGGCCGCACGCTAGGCTTAGGCTGCTTGATATATCCAGAACTGGTGTGTTTTAGAGCGATACAGATAATATTATCATGACGCCTCGCTACATTTCTAGGTCTGACATACGATAAAATAAGAGAGATACTCTGCCGAACTGATAGGTATAAAAATCCTTTCTTTCTGCGCACAATAAGCGACAACTATAAAAACTGATCTCCTCTAAATACACTCCCATGGTACATGTCACCATTTCACCCTCAAAAATTTTACATCATTACACGGCTGGTGACCTACCATCCCCTTCCACACGCCCATGCGGCGACTCGCGGTGTAGTATGTAGAGGTTGTGTAGAAGATGGGAAATAAATTAGCTAAGATGGTATTGATACCTGAGTAGAATGGACCAAAATTGAATTCCAAAGTAAGTACTGGAGGACAAACCAGATGGAAGGAGAAGTCGAGGGAGATCATCTACACTACGAAATACCGTGCAAGCCGCCACTAGGGAGTGTGGCACGGGGTGAATCCTTATCAGGCATGTAACACATCTCAGCTGAAGTCAGAACCGCGCACTTTCCCCCGGCAACTAGTAGGCTCAGGCCAAAAGCAGTCAGGATTGCAATGCGCGATCAGACCAGAAACTAGGAGATTGCTACGTAGACAAACATGCCTCATGCAGTACACAATTTAAGATACACTACCGGTTAGTATTATTTATGCGACTCATAAATAGTATTTCCAAGTACTAAATCATACCGGAAATTTCATGCGGGGTGAGTTGTTAATAATGTTGTTTACTTTTTTACCACGAGTGCAAAACCTACTTTACTTAGTGAGGGTCGTAGTATCACTGAACTGATCTATCGCAACTATTATGGTCCCGTGGAAAAAAAGGACTTTCTAAATCTATATGTTTGCAGTCTACATCTACATAATACCCTGGGAGCCACCGCATGGGCGTGTGGCAGGGGGTTTTAGGTCATCAGCTGTGTATAGGTTTAAGTTTTAGGAGATGGAATGGCGACATATATAATAGGAGTATATTTAGTGGAGCTCAATGTTTATTGTGGTCGCTTATTTTTCGCAGAAAGAACGAGTTTTTGTACCCATCTGTTCGGCAGTGTATCTCTCTTATTTTATCGCATCTGTCAGACCTAGAGATGTAGTGAGGAGTCACGATAATATTCTCTGTGTTGCTGTGAAAAATATCAGTTCTGAATTTCTAAAGCAAGCTAAGCCTAGCGTGTAGCCTCCGAGTCTCTAGGGGCTCCCACTTTTAATGCCTCTAAAAGTTGTGAGACACTAAACGTACGTCCGTAGCAGTTTTTAATGAAGCGTGCTGCTTTCCTTTGTATTTTATTTTTTTTTGTTAAATCTTTATGACCAAGGTCCCTTATGGTCGCGGTGTATTCGAGGTGTGGCCTAACCAGAGCGAAGTAGCATCTCTCTTTTACCTGTCTAATTTCTAAATTTTATGTCTTATTCGTTTCTACCATAATAGTTTGACTCTTGCAAAATATGTTGAAAGTTCGGCAAAAAATAGTCTACATCAATCTTTCGAAAAAAAAATTAATCTATATTTTCCCTCGAGAGAGACATGGATGGGAAGAACAATGGGAAAGCATGAAAAGAGTGGATATGAGAGGGAGATACTGGTGAAGGGCGTAAGAGGTGGAAGGGTATTTTGAGGTCCGCACATCGAACGCATAAGGAAAAAAAAAAGAAGAAGAGGTGGGTGATGCTCCCTGTGTTGAAGAAGAGCCCACTTTGAGAAAGTGACCCTCGTCCTCACCCGTCGTGGGTCGCGATCATTCGATCTCATCCCACCGCTGTATACCGTGACTTCATCATTCGTCCCCCACTTGTTTCCACTTCCACTTCGTGCTCGTACTTCTTCATTCATTACATCTCAGTATGACTCTGACTCATGAGATGAATTATATAAGTTTTCCTGTCGTACTCATTTCTTTCGGATTAATGAGCTTCAAGATCTGTGATTTTGTAACTTAAATTACACAAATATACTAACTTTTTCGCGAGCTCAAGAAATTGGTATGAGCGGGATAAAGATAAACGGAGAAGAAATAAACATGCTCCGCATCGCTGAGGATAACGCAGTCATAGCTGGAAATCGCGTTAATATTTAAAGGTCACTAAAAGTAATGGATCAAGTTCTCCAAGAATACAACGTGAAAATGAATAAGACGATGACTACAATCCTAGTATGCGGATGAATGAAACTGAATGTAGAAGTCACCCTGAGAGGAAAGAAATTAGCGCAAGTAGATTCCTTCACCTATCTCGAAAGTACGATCACGTGGGACAGAAGAAGTACAACGGACATCAAGCGGAGAATAGTCCAATTTAAGAAGGCGTTCATGGGAAAAAGACAACTGCTGTGCTCAAAGAAGATAGGACTACAAGCCAGGAAACATGTGAAAACATTTGTTTTGAGCGTGGCATTCTATGGGTCGGAAACATGGACCACTGGAAAAGCTGACCAGACAGACTAAAAGCCCTCGAAACCTGGTACTGGAGGACGATGCTGAAGATAAAATGGACGTACAAAGTAAGACATGATGAAGTGTACATAATTCCCTCCAATTTGCCTTCAATTAAGTTCCTCTCAAACCCATTGTGTCTCAAGGTGTGTCCAATCCATCTCGTTCTTCTTTTCTATATGGTGTTCCATATGGTCATTTACCATTCTACTCTTCTGTACACTTCATCATTTCTAATTTTTTCTGTCTATTTCATCTTCAGCATCCTCCTCCAGCACCGGGTTTCATTGACTTCTAGTCCATTCTGGTTAGCTTTTCCGATGGTCAACGCTTCCGATCCATAGAGTGTTACCCTCCGCACAAAGATTTGCACATACTGTGTCCTGGTTCGTAGTCCTATCTTATATGAGCCCAGAAGTTGTATTATTTACCCGTGAACTCTTCCTTAGCTTGGGCTATTCTCCGCTTGATGTCCGTTGTACTTCTTTCGTCCCACGAGATGGTACTTCCGAGATAGGTGAAGGAATCCACTTTCGCTAATTTCTCTCCTCTCTGGATGACTTCTGCGTTCAGCTTCTCTCTTCCGCAAACTAGGATTTTGGTCTCCGTCACATTTATGAGAGGTGTATATATTAAAAGCATGGGTGTTAGTTGAAGTGTTTCATTACATTTCTTTCTTATCCTCTTCTTTTGTTTCGCTACTCACATATTTATTGATAATTTTCCGGTTTTTATGAAATCTGGTGGCATGCAAGAATATAAATGGAGAGAACTCAGTAGTTTCTTATCCTCTTCTTTTGTTTCGCTACTCACATATTTATTGATAATTTTCCGGTTTTTATGAAATCTGGTGGCATGCAAGAATATAAATGGAGAGAACTCAGTAGTAGTGTGAATGATTCATGATTATTAGATGCAGTCCTTTCGTTATCCTTCGAATTCCTTCTCTTTAGAGACGATACAATTGTGCTTGATGGATTGGTATTTCAACCGCTCCAAAATTCGTAAATCGGAATAGTAAATGATCGGCCGACCTACCTCTCAGTGGCGACGGACCATACCTGGATGCTTCTTTTAATTTTCCGAGCTCGCATCAAACGGAATATACAATTTTTCCGGGGCATTCGAAAATTATGACAGAATGACGATTTAATTCATGACCGAGGGGCTTCAAAATTGAGTGTGGAAGGGAAGATGAATCCTCCCTCATCGTTCAATATCTTTTGAACTAGTATCGGAAAACTCTCGTTCTTCAGGCGCCGTTTAGATATAGTCCGCACGACCCGATCAGAGCTGGCAATCAAGAGTTGGTCCCGTAGGCGGGATGCGATCACGTGGCCAATTGAACTTTGTCGGTCGATACGCATTACCTGGAATATCCGAGAGCTCTGGTTTTCCTCCCACAAAGCGGCATATTTTTATCGAGCTGTGTTAGCATCCAGGTCTCATTTTTCGCTGAAGTAAATTTAGCTCGTGAGATTTCGCCTCGTGGCCGCTGCTTGCCCACGGATCCATGACATGTGAGAGAGCAGTGCTGTGAAGTACGGGAGCATACCTATTTAATTTATGTCTGTTGTTCCCGAGGCCCCGGTGCACGAGATGGAAATCTAACAATATCTGATGACAGGTGAAATTTTCGGCTGAGCGAAATGAATGGTGTTGTAGAAGGTCAAGAGAGTAAACAGTCTATTAGAAAAAAACATGGAACACAGCCCGGGCTCGCAATGTGGAATAGTCATGCACTAATTCAACATCCAAAACAGGTGCACCTGTCTGTCGTTCTCGAGTTCCCAGTTCTCCAGCAAAATGTGATGTTCTCATTACTATTATGTACTTACTTCATTTTGAACCTATCAAACATGATTAAAAATCATAAAATCATTATTCCCCATCAAAGGTCCGATCTAGTTAATTACAATCTCATTTTCTTCAAGAATTTGTTGGTAAGGTGTTTAATTTCAATGATCTTAAGTTATAGTATGATTATTTTCAGTGACTTCCTTATTCCATTCCATTTCCAGTACTATTATTATTTTTCTCCACAATTATTAGGTAAGTCCTTGAATAATATCTCTTATTTTCCTTTATAAATTTATAACTCATTGTTGTTCTTGTCAGGATAATGTGTAACCCCATAACAATTTATTTATCTTTTTTTAAATGACAGATGCAAAGGTACTAAGCGCAACCTAGCAGTTAGTCAGGTTTAATCATAGATTAAGTAAAGTTTAATTTTATTTTCATACAGTAACAAATGTCTACTCTATGTGTTGGACTTCTTGCAACAATCACATCAATTAATCGTCTATGACACATATCGGGGCAATTTCGGCGTTACATTTTATGAACTGAGCTACGCTGGAAAGCTCTCGGAAGACTAGTTCATAAAAAGTTTGTTCCTCATGTTAAGCGCCGGCCTTCCTACCATTAGGTACAGATTCGCCTGCCAACTTCAGGATCGCGGCTTCGTGCCCCGCCTCGGTATATTCTTAATTATTGAGAAGCACGGTTTTCGTTGTGAGACTTTCCAACCTGGATTCCCCCATAATATGTTCCTTATATGACCTTTGTTTCTGGTTTTTGCGTATTCCGGTTTTCTGTACACTTCAACGTTGCTGATCTCATCAGTACGTTCCATCATTAGCATCCACTCACCCAATTCGTTATACCTTACCTACCCTTATCCCATTTTAAGTAAGGCTTCCATAGTGACAGTTTTTCATGCCGTAAAAGCATTATATATACCAGAAATGTTACGAAAACTTACTTTCCTCCCCCCTCCCACTGTTATGTGTTATCAATGCGGGAACCGCCCAATCTTTGCATGCCACGATTCTATTTTTTTCGATAATTGACAGGTTTTCATTTCGTGCTGATATCGACTTTGACAGGTAACAATGTATCTGGTCGATTGGGGTTCCACCTTGGTCAGCTTTGTTGCAATCGATCACCTTCTCGGTTGTCGAGTAAAGCCTAAAATGTTTTTTTTTGCCCATTCACGTCTACCTAAAGATTGAAATCTTCGTTTGAGAAAACCTTGGATTGTAGCATTTCTTTCGTGGCAATAATCCCGATGATTTAATACTTCAATGTGTATTGCTCGTAACACAGATTTTTCTGACCTTTTAGCCTTCTTGACCCTGACCCATTATCTTCCTCGTGCCTGGTGAAACTGCTCGCAGCATGGGTATAAATCCAAGGGAATTTAACAACGGAAATAGCAGCAGCGTGATAGACTCCACGCATGTGCTTTTGGCTATTTCAACGATGATTGACGCTAATTCAAACAGATGTTGGTGGAGGAACCCCCTGTGATGGAAAAAGGAACACTTTTCCCTTAAAAGTATTTTTTAACTTAAAACTTAAACTCGAAGGTACTTCCCTCTTTTGTTATTATTATTTTCCAAGCATTCTGCCGGTTAAGGTAGGTGTTTATGAATGTCAGAGAATCTGCTCCCGGTTTTATACATTTTCGTTGGCCTTTTCGTGGGCCTATCTCGCTCTAGTATATCCTTTTTCGCCTCAGCATACGATCTACACTTCTTCATCCTGTCCATGAAACCTTCTTCCTCTTCCTCTTCCCCATTAGCCCAACATCCTTCCCTCTTTCACACTCTTCATCAACCCATCACCTTTTTTTTACATCCTTCAGCCATCTACCCTGCCTATCCCGGATTTCATTCAAAAGTTTCCTTTCCCGATCCACCAGCTCAAGCATTTCCTCGTTTGTCTTCCTCTCCGTCCACCTCACTTTCTCCGTCCTTATTCTCACCCACGCCTCAAATTCCAGCAGCCTATCCTTGTCCTCTTTTCTGAGGGTCCTCGTTTCTGCCGCATACAATGCTACACTCCATGTTCACCGTGGTTTTAATGCTCAAGCCTTGCCAACGATACGATTTGAGCATTCGCCTCAGATTCTCGCCAAGGTTTCCGCGGCGTTTTCCATTACTGCTCGTTGTTTTCGGGTTTTCCAACCGTGTGCGTTAACATCGGCCGACAACAGTTTCGGTAGCCATCCTGCTACCGTCTTCAGATTGAAGGTCAGAAGGAACCTTGCACCTTAAGACGGTAGTAGGATGGCTACCGAAACCGTTGTCGGCCAATGTCAACGCAACTTTGGTTGGAAAACCCGAAAACAACGAGCAGTGTTTGCTCCAGAGCTTATCATTCCGTGGCCATTGTTCCAGCGAAGGAATGAACGACTCTATGATCTCACTTGAATTATCATATCGTCTCCCTCTTCTTATGTCGTTCAGAATTCCTATCCTCCTATAGCCAATACCCCTTTTCACAATATCTCTATATATCATAAATTATCAACCTTCAATATCAACCTTGAATAAAATTTTTTGAGCCATGAGATAGTTTTGAATAAATGCACATCATTTCATGTGTTTAATAAATTACTCATACTAGCCTTTTAAATAAATTCAAAACAATTGTCAAATCAATTAATATTTGGCTATAATTTCGGGGGACGATAATGAGAATCATTCGATTATTTAACCAGCTGATTGGAAGGTTTTTGGACAGATTTTATTCAACTGGCACATCGTTCCGTGGCCATTGATCCAGCGAAGGAATGAATGACTTTTTGATCTCACTTGAATTATCATACTGCCTCCCTCTTCCTATTTCGTTCAGAATTTCTATCCTCTTCCTGCCTCTTCCCCAGTTTTCTCCCTTCTGAATTCTCTCCAACATTCCCTCTCCTTTCAAAACTCTCTCTCTTCTGCCTCCTCTGAGCCTTCACCACTAGCTTCCTCTCCTCTCCAACCGCATCCAATTACCTCCTCGTTCGTCCTTCTCGCCACCCAGCTCACCTTCTTTATCCTTCTCTAAAATCCAAATCTCAAACGTTTCGGGTCTACTTATATCCTCCCTTCGCAATGACCAGAACGTCGTTCAATAAAGCTCTGCATCGAGATAGTTCTCTTTAAATTTAATAATGATGCTTCGAGATTGATTTAAATCCTTTTAAGAATAGGTGGGACCGAATATAGGCAAAATTTTATGGAGAAAATGCTTTTAGTTCTCAGATTTTAACTAATTTAGAGTTATCTTGGTATTATAAAATCGTATTTTAAATAGTGGATGATGTTGTGAACTTGGTAAGATGTTTACGAAAGACGGACAGATAGATGGGTTTTGAGTGATTGGTTTGTATTAAATCGAGGTGTAAAGCAAGGATGCGTGATTTCTCCATGGCCTTTTAATGTATTTATGGATAAATGTGTTAGAGACGCATGTAGTGAAAACGACGGTGTTTTGATTGGAAATGTAAACGTGCGAGTTCTTCTATATGCGGATGATGCTGTTTTGATCTCAGACAGTCAACAGGGATTACAGAAGCTCCTAGATAAGTCTTGTGAATCAACGTAGAGAATGGAATTGTAGGTAAATGCGTGCAAGACTAAAGTAGTAGTGTTTGATAAGGAGAATGGGGAGAATGACTGTATGATGAGGGCGAATGGTGAAGTAATTGAACAGGTGGATGATTTTGTGTAATTAGGTAAGATGTATGCGAAAGATGGAAGAATAGATGAGGAGATAAGGAGACGTGAGAATGCTGGAAGGAAAGTGGTGGGTAGCATGTGGAGCATATCAAGGAATGAGTGCTTGTCTAAGGAAGCGAAAATTGCCGTGTACAAAAGTGTTCTTCTTCCCACTCTGCTATATGGTAGTGAAACATGGGTATATCAGGATGGACATAAGAGTAGACTAAACGCCGTGGGTATGAGTTATCTGAGGAGTATTTGCGGAAAAAGTAGGATGGATAGGGTCAGGAATGAGTGGGTCATGAATGAATGTGGGTTAAATGTTCCAGTAATGGACGTGTATGAAAGGAGTGTGCTTCGTTGGTTTGGCCATGTTGAGAGAATGGATGAGAGTCGAATAACGAAACAGATATATGAGAGTGAAATGATCGGTGCGAGAGGCAGAGGTTGGCCGAGAAAGTGGTGGTTGAATGTAGTTGAGGATATTCTTAGGAGGTGGAATATTAGGAGTCTTAAAAACAGAAGGGCGTGTATGAAGCAGTGTATAGGGGTAAATGAAGCAAAAAGGTTTGCAAGGATAGGTCAGTGTGGAGGACATTATTGATGCAGAGTTAGGCTAAACTTTGTGACTGTGCCTACCCAGAAAGGGAACGGCGTGATTGGTAGGTGTGTATTTTAAATAACCACGAAGGATTCAAGACTTAAGATCACCCATTGTATAATTTTCAGAACTACTGAGCAGTATTGACTATTCGATTCCCGATTTACTTATGTTCTGTATAATTTATTGCTCAGGTATTTATCCTCTACTGCCTCAGAAAACTTCAGCGGAACGTCAAAATTTGACAAGTGATTCTATTGTAATTGATAGAACTGCGCTTTATTAGCCTAACACGGAACACTGCTCATGAATTCGGTAATTTTTTTAATAATGTCATAATTTATGTACGCTCTTATCTTATCTCTCTCATATTTTAGTATTATCACAGTTTATGATTGTCATTAGGGTCCATACAATTAGCCTTTAACATCTCGAGGGTGCACTGTTGTTTATTAATATTATTTTTACTCTATTGATATCGGAAAAAAACTGAGGAGGCTATGCGTAAGTTTGGAGTTGCCCGAAAATTCATGGAAAGATTACCCTCGACAATTTTCTTACCATTGATTGGAAAATTGTCAAACATAGTCGTTTTAAAGCGTTTTTGTTGAATTTATCCTCCAAGACAGTGGATTAGTCAGAAAAACCACGTCTCACATGCCGCAATGTGAATTTGAGACGACAATATCGAGTTCGCTGAAAACCCCACCAAAAATCGCTCTGAATTTAGATGGCTTATGGCCAGTTGCAGGAACGACACCTAGGTATTCTATTAATTAATAGGACCCGTAAGCCATGACAACCATACAATGGGTGTTGCAGAAACATTCGATAAATTTATTGGTTTCATAACTTACGGCATGTTGTTATGAGTTCCACAAGTAGCCAAGATGGCGGATGCACAATGAACCGCTTGGAGACTAAATTACTTGATAAAAGAGCTGTTTTGAGGAAAATGACAAGTTGATTTACTCGTATTGACTAATTATTATGTGCATTAGCAATTATTCATAAGCTAAACTTTCATACGTTTTATAATACGGTGGAGGATTAGATCGAATATTTGAACCAATTAACATTTGGTAAATTAGTTATGTAACTTTTAGATGTGTTCCTGCAACCCAAATATTTTTATGTGATCTATAACGTACTCACATAACCATTGATTCAAAAATAACTAAATGTTCTTGCAATCGGCCAATAGTGGCTTAACTGGCTAACACTCCGGAGCGGCAGTTTGGGGATCCGGGTTAGAACCTCGGTCAAGTCAAATGATATTTACGGAATTTTTACGGTGAATTTCATCCCATTGGTATATATGTTTGCTTCCGTGCGATTGATTGCATACCTCATCATTTGCTCCTTGAATGAAGTGGCATAGATCGCTGATTACTGATTTTCTCGAGCCATTTCATTCCGTGTGGTGACCCTTCAATATAGATCATGCGTGTGAGATGGACGGCACGCAGGGTAATTTTATCTCGGTAGTTCTCCTCCTCGTTTGGGGTGAAAAGGAGAGAGAGAGGGAGTAAAGAAAGAGAGTCCTTCCGAGGAGGTAAGATTATTGCCATGTGTTTTAGTAAAGGAGAGACAAACCTTTGTCGTGTTCTGCATAACTGACGCGGAGGCCGTCTGCGCATCGCGTGACTCAATCGCGTGGCTGGCAAATTGATGTTATTCGCTATGTCCCCTTCATATATTAAGTGACCTGGCGATCTCTCTCTGCCTCCGAATCAGGTGATTGGTTGACGAAATAAAACCCTGGAAGAAGTTGAAATACCTATGCTGGCCAACGGTTTTAACGTCGTAGAATCCTGGCTCTGGAAATACAGGTTACTATGGCTGTTTGGACTTTTAGCTTTTAAAACGTGTAAAATTGTTGCGGTGGCCCACAGAATCGCTTTAAATTTCATTTTACGGCAAAAGAAATAATTTTCGTCAAGTAATTATTTTCGTTTCATGCGTCTACCATTTGCGGTCTGGTACGATTAAACCATAAATCAATTTTTTTATTAAACTGCGGCAGATGAGGAGTCTCTTCCTACACTGTAACGTAAATTCGATACCTCAGCTCAGCGAGATCGGCGAGTGAAGTTGGATTTATCCCTCGATATTTAAGGAATCCGAACGATAATTAGTTGAGAGAGCTCTAACCTGGGCGGCGAAGCACTGCATTTTAAGGTGTTAAATCGTTATTTAAATATGCTGTGTATGGTCTTCCAGGAGGAATTGTGTGCCTTCAAGAGGTGTTAGGGAATTTGATTTCGAACAGTTTTAGTCTGAAGAATCGCACCTCTTTGCCTATGGATCTACGGCAACTTAAGCATATTATCGAACACATTTTACAGTTACCATGAAAATGCCGCAACGTGGCGTGACCTATACCGATTAAAAAGATTTGAAACTTGTTTCATCGGTTCTCCGTATATTATGTATCGTTCTATCAATGCTGTCTTTTACGCTTTAAGTAGCTTATTTAATGGAGGTCACCACTATTCGTCGTTTTCGTGGTAACTTCCGCATTTACCAGTTTAAATGTTTGCGCTACCATAGCACCGTAGTTAGGAGACATGACTCCAAGTCTAAATAATGGGAAATGCTTGAAAACACACTCTATTACCTCCTTTCATATCTTCTTTTTCATCCCTTATATTGTGCAATTTTTTCCTGCGTTTGGAATCGTGGATGAAAGGTTTGAGACAAATTTTTAATTGAATTTATATCTTTCTCGATTGCCAATATTTCAGCTGGCAAAGTTTAAGTCTGAAGTAGAACCACAAGTCTTTTCTGTAAACTTTATTAAAATATTTTGACAAATTTTGAGGATTCTGGGACTAGTCACGATATTATTTTCTTCTTCGGAAATATTTAAACTGCTTTTCAAAATATTTTTATATAAATTTCTCGTATTTTGTTCAACCATATGATAAGGAGCTAGGAGTTAGGTGGAATTTTTTGTTAGTCCATCTTCCCCAAGTATTTATACCATTTTTTCATCTATCTTTACCCAAAAGTAATGCTTATTATACTTACTTGTCTCGGGGCTTACTTCATGGCATTTACTCTGCATTGTAAATGAAGTAACTTAGTTAATCCACTTACATTTTATTTAAGACGACTCGGGTTTCGACGTGGCTCGTCATCATCAGGTGAAACGCCGTAAACCGGTTTTGTTAACCCTTTCCAGTCCTTTGATTCCAAATGGAATCACGTCACTTTCCTGCGTCGAGTTTTTCATATGTATTTCATGTAGAATATGATATAATCTACGTAAGGTGAAAATATGTGGTGAGATAAAATAAATTTACGAATTAATGAAAGTCATTTGAAAAATTCGACGCTCGACGCAGGAAAGCGACGTGATTCCATTTGGAATCACGTCGCTTTCCTGCGTCGAGTTTTTCATATGTATTTCATGTAGAATATGATATAATCTACGTAAGGTGAAAATATGTGGTGAGATAAAATAAATTTACGAATTAATGAAAGTCATTTGAAAAATTCGACGCTCGACGCAGGAAAGCGACGTGATTCCATTTGGAATCACGTCGCTTTCCTGCGTCCGCATCCGGACCGGAAAGGGTTAAATACAATTTCTGTGGAATAAGTAAGTTTCTTCATTTATAATATTGCATATTACTTCTGAAATACCCTGTATTTCATTTTGTCGTTAACTTCTCACCTTGATTAAGGCATCATGTGTCAAAGCCATTGTAGATGCATATTAAATAGTTTGTGTCTTACTCTATTGTTTTTATTACAGTATATATATCTAGTATTGCTGCTGAATTACGCTTGAAACTCACTCCTGCGTTTTGATCTGGGCTCTTTGGGACTCGGAGTTATACACTGAGCTCCAAAAGATCATCCTGCCGTGCTCCTTTCTCTGAATCTACCACCACCTCTAAGTTGTGAGGGAATCTTGTCAAATTTTACAAAAGTTCGAGGCAGCGAAACGGCAATTTAAAGCTTTAAAGGGCCTTTCGCCACCTTCCGTTCGACTAGGGGCTTCCGAAACGCCCTCACAAGCCGGTTCTCGTGAGGATTCCGGCTTCCCATAGTTTTATGACGGGCGACAAAGGATCGCAATGAAAAGGGAATTGATAAAAGGGGCTCCACCCATGCGCCCAAAACACCGGAGCGCCTCCGCCATCGCCTCTCTTTTACCCGCCCCTGCTCCGCCCTTCTAAACTCCACACTCTTTATAAACTTCGACCGGGGCTGAGGAGAGAGTAGTAGGCGTGGCGGATCAAAACCTTTTGCTTTTGAAACTTTGGTGGAAGGGAAGGGTTTGTTTTCGGGCGAGGCCTCTTCCTCTCCGTCGTCCCGCCACGCCCTGCGTCGCCACCTTGCCCCCCCACCGCCACCCCTTCGGCACCGCCCTTTCCCACACCTGAGAAAAATTCCAAAACCCCTTCCTTCCCCCTCCCCCTAGGGGAAAACTTTCATTCTCATCTTACGCCCCCACTGAGAAGCATTACAAGTAAATAAACTTCGATATCTATTCATCATACGTAGTTTACGGTCAAAAGATAGGATGGGTCTCCTTCATGTGCGATATTTCATGAGGTTGTAGACTTTTGATTTATTCTTTCCTGATATTAAAAAAAAATATTGGTGATATTGTTTGTTTATATACTCTGTTGTTCTCGTGAAAAATTTCACACAATTTGATGCTCATTTTTATCGCCATAGTTAGAGGCAAAGTAATAAATAAATATTAAGGATAAACCCAGTATATGAGTATACAAGCTGCGTAGTTGTACATTTATTGGTAATTCATCCAATTATGAAATATTTTCCTTCTGAACAAGTGCTGTTGTAACGACAAACATTCCAAAAACGAAATAAAACTTTAATTCTCCTGCTTTCTTTTCATCCTAATGTACCAATTTCTTTCATTCACTTCATCCTATCGGCTGGCCCACCATCCTATCTGCGGCCACACCTTTTACAGTCGGTAACGTCGAATATCATCTCAATTTCTCAGCCTTCTCCTCTATGCTGCTCTTGAATTTCTTCCCGTTAAGGTGATTTCACGGTGTTCAACATTTAGTGGACAGTATGATCTCTTAATGAGATCCGTTTCTTGCGTAAATGTGTATGATAAGACCAATAACAAGAAGAAATTCAGCGTAGTGAACTTCAGTATTCTAACTGAACATTTAGGATTTTTTCAATGTGAAAACACAATTCCCAAAATTAGCTTGTTAAAGTTTAGTGAAATGTTGGAAATGGTTATTTTGTGGTATAGAGGTGAGTTCACGAAGTGCAAGTTTGGCTGCTGTGTTCTCCGTAAGACCCATTTAGTCAATAAACATGCGACGGCCTATAATTCAAATCCTAAATTTTCTTCTCTGTTAACCATTATTTTACCATCTTCTCTCATAATTATTAAAACACTACTACCTATTGTGATAATTCAAGCTCTCTTTTTATAATCCAGGGACACATTTCAAGTCACATTCATTTGTCCAATGTTATCAGGAACTATTTACGCCAGCTCTCGTCTTATAGTTAAATTTTTTTTTGATGAAAATGTCTTTGGTGGTAGGAGAATCAGAAGTAAAATTTCTATTCCCGAGGAAGCATTTCCCGAAGAGAATTGAATTGGGGAGTTGCGAGGAGATAGATTAGGAAAGACAGATAACAAATTGGACGTGGATCGTGGGTCTGATACTCGGTCATTGCGGAAAGAGTAAGACGATGGTATTTAAAATTGTAGCAGTGCATAGCTTTGGAGACGAAATGCTGATTAGTGAGAAGCACAAACACGAAAGAGTTGGGTATGGTGGAAAGATGTTTGCTGATAGAGATATGGAGTATGGGAGTGGTGCAGACATGCTGAAGACGGTGAAAGAGAAGACAATATAAGACTCTAAACTGGAGGAACAGTTTACGTACCAAGGTATTCTTTTCGAGCATTTTAACCTTTGTGGCAGGGAAATCTGATATTTAATTGCTATAGTCAAGGAAGCATTTTTCGAGCAGTGGAAATAGACTGATGCTAGAGATACTGACTATCTTTATATTTAGAGAGAGATAAAGAATTTAGTCTCCATTTTTATTTGAATTGACGATAAGAGCTCTAATAGAAGGTTTGAATAATATATTGGTGAATACTTACGCATGGCAATTGCAGAAAAAGGATATGTACGATATACACTCGGTGCATTTAAAATGCGGGTTTAGAGAATATTGGAGAGGGTAAACTGGGTAGCGAGGAAGACTAACGAAGAAGTGTTGGTTGGTGAGAGAGGAATGTTGGCTCATGCCAGATATTGAGAAAAAGCGAGAAAAACCAAGCGCGAAGGAAGCCACAGGACCTTCGGTCCACTCATGGCGAACCTGACAGAGATCGAGGGCAATCAATGCGCTGAAAATTATACAGATGTCCCTTAAATGTGAAAGGTAGGTTAATGGCTACCCAAGCGCCTATCAATCAGTTGGAGTGCATACGGTCATGGCGTTCTTTTTCCTTGGACATCTTCTTATCACTTGCCCAGTACGTGAAAAACGTAAGAAAAAGGAATCGGTAAAGCTACAGTCTGAAGAACTGATTAAAGGGAAGATCTTGAAACAAGTTTCGCGACGAGGACTTTTTTTCCAGAATCCTCGCACCCAAGTCCCAACGAAACAGCGCCGCGCTAATGAACAACCCAATCGACTCCTCCGACAATCCCGGAGTGCTCCGGGAAGCCGGAACAACGTGCCGCCGCGCACAGGGGCGCGGCCCTGACTCGAGAGAGACATAGAGTACAATGCAAGTACGTGTGTTTGTTACTGTACTCCCCTTTCTGTGAGAGATGGAAAGGGAGGGGGAAGGAGACGTATATATATACACGTAAAGAATACAGCAAACTTCAGACCGGGGACAAAAGAAGTGGGACCTCCAGGGTGAACGTCCCAACCCTTGGCACCCCACACTCACCAGCGTGAGAGAACGGGGCGCCGGCGTCGCCATCTGGCGAGCGCGCGCGCGCGGAGGAAAAAAATCAAAACGGGAGACAAAAGAAGGCGAGCGCGCGCGAAGGAAAATGGAGGGGAAAAAATGGAGGGAAGTCGGTGAGGATGATGGGGAGGAATTCGCAGGGATACGCGAGTGGTGCTGGAGAGTAAGAGAGAGATAGAGGTAGGGGGGGGAAAGCGGGGGAACGGGGAATGATATCAGCAGGTATGACGCCTTTTCAAATGCTCTGCAAACACGGGAGGAAGCCAGAGAGCTAGCTTGCGACCGACCCCCCTTCTTCCCGTCATGCATCTCTTCGGCCGAGAGTGGTGATAACCAGCCAGCGGAGCCCTGCCCCTCCCTTCCCGTGATGCCAGAGAGATGGACGGACGTGTTACGTAATCCGCGCCTCGCGGGCGAAAGAGAGGACACGGCGCCTTAATTGCTGTCCAAACATAATCTAGATTTGAGAGTGAGGAGGGACGTCGTTTCATCATCATGGAAGAAAAACAAAAGGAGGGACGCCGGACAGGAAGCTTGGGCGGGCACTCTTAAGGGTTAGTATGTCGACGAGGTGCACGCTTAATCCATTTCCATATTCGCCCGTGTCCATATATAACATGGAGTACACAGGGAGAGAGCTAGTTCTATAAAAAAATTGGAGTTTCCTCCCAGCGCACTGTGTTGAAAAAAGGTATTCATTCATTCTTTACCGTTTTTATTCCGTGTTGTAAGGGAAAAATACGATGGCATACGACCTTTTTTCTTAAATACTCTTCTTCCCTTACTTTCCATGTTGAAATGATGAATTTTTTTCACCCTTTGATTCAAACGTTCATTGGACTTTTTGAGTATTTTCCATACATTCATACCCAAATGCTCTCCCAAAATTCCTAACGATATGTTGAAATCTGCATATCCCCTACGCTGACTGTACATTATCATTATTGTTGTTTCAATCCCATGATTGGTTGATTTTCAACCATCCACCCTTGCCTATCAAACGAGAATCCCTTTATTTCTTGTAGCTTATTTTATGTGCTTGCCTCTTAATTTGCGCCATGAACGTATTCGCGGGCCTTCCTTTGGGGACTTTTCCCTCTATTTTACCTTCAGTTTTGTTCTTTACTAACCCATTGTGCCCCACAGTGTGTCAAATCCCTCTGACTCTTCTTTTCCGAATAGTATTCCATATGGTCATTTCCTCGTGCACCCTTTTGTAAAGTTCATCATTTCTTATTTTGGCCGTTCATTTTATCTTCAGCATCCTCCTTCAACACCAGATTTAGAAGGCCTCTAGTCTTTTCTGGTCTGCTTTTCCAGTGGTCCATTATTCCGATCCATAGAGTGCCAAGCTCCACTCGAATGTTTTCGCATACTGTTTCCTAGTTCGCGGTACCATCGTCTCAGAGCACAGCAGTTGTCTTTTTATTATGACTGCTTAACTCGCTTGGTACGGTTATCGTTATTAATGTATTACAATCAGTTACATACATTATACTAAGGATACATTAATGAATTTGGCAAAGTTAAAAGTCTAGATTTCCAAACATTGCAAGTAACAAATGATGTGGTACGAAGTCACTCGCACGGGTGGATATACACCAGGGTTGAAATTCGCTATGAAAAAATCATTTGACTTGAACATCTAGTTCGCATAAACCTCCCTCGAAATTCGCCTTCAAGGAAGATGGCTTGGTGGTGTAACTGGCTAACACACCTGACCGGCAATTGGGAGATCCGGGTTCGAATCCCGGTCAAATCAAATTATTTTTTCATAGCGAATTTCAACCCTGGTGTAAAAGTCTAGAACTAAATAGCAAGTGTCAGTAAATCGTTGAAAACATTCGATTTGTAGATGTCACACATAGTGTGCGTATCCTCAATCGATAAATATGAATACAGTTTTACGCAATACTTGTGTTGGCTGATAGATATCCTACGGTTCGGGATCGAAGTCCAGGAACTAGAATTTGACTTCATCTACAGTCGGATAATTTTTGATTTGTGATAAATTTGAAGCAAAATTAACTTCTCACTGAATGATTTCTCTAAGTTTCACTCTCAAATATTACCTTCGTGCTAGGCATGGTGCTGCTCACTCGTTAACCCCAACATCCCTTTCGTTGCAAAAAGGTGAATTTCCCCCTCATTAGAATTATTTTACTCAACCGTATTCCAAGTTGGTTACGATCAGAGGAACTACTTTATGATCATTTATTGAAGACTTTCTTCCAAATGCGACGGCTCGGAAAAGCAATTAAACAGATGGAGCCGCTTTGGACGTATTGACTATGTATCTACGCATCCACGAGTGTAATCTCCTTCTCTATGTCAACCTATCCATCTATCCACATGCTTGACGCAAATTATCTCATCTGTTGCCCGCCCCCTCCTCTGATTCCCCTAATCCAAATAACCTATCAGCCTTCCCATCAATGTGCATATATTGATCCTCGCACGTGTTGGAGTTGGCCTTGACGCCGACCGTAAACTAGGTTTAATTAGGAAGCGATAAGGGAAAATTGAAAAGCCGTCTCCAGCTCATGTTATCGCGGGAAAATAAGATTTTTCGGCTGGATTACCAGTTGGTTTGGGGCAGGTTTTGTTTATCACGTTCGGACTTAATGAAATGCTCTCTGTAAGATTAGGGAGCGGTGGGGGAGGAGGCCGAAGAGTCACGACAGCATGTCATCCGTTGCGCATCAACTTCGTTCCTCGTGAAAAAACAACGGATAAACTCATTTATTCTCTCATCCGATCCAGTGGCCTTCCAGACTTTTCCGATTGCGCCTTTTGCGGGCATCAGCGCATGTGTTTGTTTTTGTCGACACGAATATAACGTGAAAGTATGACCTGAGGTGGTCAGAGAGAGATAGTTCCCTAGTCATAATAGAGACCATATGCGAATTATACGTTTTAATTTCACCAGCTGTAGGACACAACAATTAAATATTGCATTATAAATGGTGCAATAAAATAGTTTTACATGACAGAAATTGTAAGTCATTAAATGAAAATATCTAAATAAGTCTTTTACTTGACTCATTTTTTTCGCGCTGTGCGTTTGAAACTCCATCAAAGCGGAAAGTATATTGTGATTCCGAAGAATTTACTGTGGTAAAAATATGATTAATTGTCAGAAATAGTTGCGAAAACATTCAAACTACACGCTATTAGTTTTTTACGACATCTAAGTGTTATAAATTCCTCATTTTGTAAATTATGTCTCTCTGGAGTGCATACATGTACCGTTTCCCATGTAAAAGGGCTGGTATTTTTTGGCAAACATCTTCGAAAGTAATGTGGTAAGGGGTTGAAGTTTTGGTGTCATTAGAAGGGTGAGATATTATTCTTCAAAATGAGACCAAGTTCATTGATTTCTAGGCAAATGATATTTCGCTCAAACTACCTTAAACTCTTTGAAGTACATCCGCTCACGTGGCGGTTGACATATTATAATTTCCCATCTGTCAACGCTGAGTAGCAATAAAATAAATTATGGATAGGCGCCCTTCTAAAACATCGCCGAGCACTTCATCAAAGACTGGGTCTGGTGGCTTAATTCTAAGGAAAAGACCAAGTGTAGGGGAATATTTCCATGATTCTACGAACACTTCTCCGTATTTTCCACGAATTTATTTGTTTAATGGCACTGACCGGTTTCTGCCGTTGAGCCAATATCTGCAAAAAAATTATTAAATTTTTCAAATACATGCTTATCTCATATTTTCTCGTTGGATTTCGCATGACTATGACCACTCTGTATGATAGATCTTGGTTCTCACCTTGTGATGTTCCACTGTTGGTGAGACAGTTTGAAATTAGTAATAATAATAGTATATATTTGTTGTTCAAGGACTTCATATCCTTTGGAACAAAGTACAGTTTATCAGAAAAAACTCTGTGGCAAAAATATCCAAACATTCATCGGGACACTACAGTTTACAAATATGAACATTCAATAGGCATATAGAGCAGGTTTACCCAAAGATATGAACAATCATACATTCATTAATACAATAATATGTACAATTATTATAATTCAAGCTAATAAAATATATAAACAATTAGGTTGAGAAGGATATTAATAGTAATTAACAAAAACGTTTTCTTTTATTCTGCCAAAGGCTGTAACTCTGCACCGCCCCTCTGGAGTTCCCGGCCATTATGACGGCAACGAAACCCGATGTTTGCCTGGGACTCGGAGGGGAAAGTTACAGAAGTAACAAAAAATGAAGTATTCAATGTAATTCATACTGCGCTACAATAATATTTTTTATACGAGAAAGAAATTACACGTGGAGAAATCAGAAATCTGCGCGGTTAAGTTTTTTGTCAAATAAAAAGTGTTTTCTCTCTTGCCTCATTCCAAAGTAAATTTTCCTCCAATCCTCTTTCATGAGCATACACTTGGCCGATGCATTACACTTTCGTTATCGTTCATTTGTCAGTGTGATCACAGACCGTTCTAATGGTCTCCATGGCTGTAACTCCATCGATGGAAGCGATCCTCGCTAAGCATAGACGGCTAGTTAGTTTTCCTGGTTCGCCTGCTTGCGTCCGTATTTGTTGGGGAAACTTTTTTCCCCCGGATACAGACTGGGCCAAATGATTAAAGGCCATTACCTCCAAATCGATCGTATATTGAGTCAGTTCGGCCTTTTTTTATCAATTTCCTTCCACTCGCTTTCAATTACGACTACCAATCAGACCGATAATGGGCTCTAGGGAACGAAATTTGAACGGGGCACCTGTTAGCGATGGTTCTGCGGACTAATTTTCTCATTTGAACTCATATTTGCCGTTGAATGAGTGTATTCGTCAGAAAGAGGAAAAAATATTCTGCCAATTATTTCGGAATAGTTGATTGGAGAGATGAAAATTATTCGTTGGCCAATACATGAATTTGGATTGATTAAGCGCGCGTCTCAGCACTTCATTTATTTCTCTTTTTTTTTCAAAAAAAACTGTTACCACCGTGATCGTATTAGGCCATTCCCCACTATCGTGGTATTTGAATAATTTCAACGAAGCCGCTCAATTTTTGGAGGCCAAAAATACTTGTTTCGCTGATGCATATAAAAAAAATTTTTCGCTTTTTGATGGGCACTCGAAAGATAATTTGAATCAATTAGAATATTTGCTGCAGATTTACTTCTTGAAACGAGCAAAACCCCATCGTACAGTGTCCTAATGAAGGTAGTTGTTGCCCCTTAGCGATGTGTATGGCTCTGTTTATGACTTTTTTCAATGAATGAACGGATGAGACAGTGACCCTAGTCACCTTCGCGAAATTTATCCTCCATTTCATCTCTATTTGTGATTGTTTAATGCCTTGTATAACGCCAAGTTCCCTCCCAAACCATATATTCTTTTAGATTATGGAATACGCCTTTAAAGCGAGAGGCCATTCAAAATGCTGCTGTATTCGCTCAATGCGTGAAGTTCTTGTCACACTATGTTACAGAGATATTGGTCGGGAAGTCGAGCATTTAATGCCGAATAGAGTGTATCTCCGCATGGGGAGTTTATACACTAACTGAGGAATTGGAATTAATTCTCAACGAGTGAGAAGGTAAGGTAAGGTCAGAAGGTATTATTTAAACATTTAGCGTATAACTCAATTTTGATAAAGATGAACCTTTGAAACTAATTCAATAGTTTCAGCCTTAACTTTAAAAAACTTTTCCATAAATAATAATTATAATGTTTTATCACTCTGATAGAGAATGCGTACAACATAATATATTTAGTTAAATCGGGGAGTAAATTTTGGTAGTCATGAAGGTTAACCTGAATTATGGCCACCATCGTTTTCAAAATAGGTTATGCAAACATATATTGATGAATTAAATTATTTTGAAATTACATAATGCTCAGGAATTAACAAAACTTTGTAAGTTTTACATAGAATATTTATTGGACGACTGGTTTCGTCGAATAGTCGACCTGATGATGTCGGCTATTCCACGAAACCGGCCGTCCAATAAATTTTCTACGTAAAACTTACAAAGTTTTGTTAACTCCCGAGCACTTTCAAACTAAACTACTGGTGTTTCCAGAACTCGTGACAGAGAACGATTTGCTGTTATTTTTCAGCAGTTTTTCGAATAATTTCCTCTATCGATCATTTTAAACCCTTGTTCATTTGTCGATGTTTACTTTTCGAGTTCACTTTAACGTGTATAAGACAAGAAACTGCCATGTTCTTATAAAATTTTGCGGAGATACCTTTACTTACCTTATGACTTTAAATTTTGCGGCATTGTGTTGTTGATGCATGTAATGCTGGTAATTTTCTGTTGTCTAATTCACTACAATATGATGGCCTTGTCCCCGGAAAGTTGAAGGACGTTATTGTTCTAAACCTTAGTTCTTCCAAGTTATTATCGATCTGACTCTTTCTTTGTTCATGGACGTCATTACGTTGGTCTTTTCGGTCGAATACTTGAAGTTCTAGTCTTTACTTGCTAACTTACAAGTACTTACATATGCGAATGAAAGCTATCCCTTTCCTCAAAGGTGATAGAAGTGGTGCCCTGAAAATTCTGAATATATTTAGTCTTCTTGATTCGTGTATTCCACATACACGTCGCCGGGAATCGTATATCTCCGAATCTAATGTAAGTCAATTTAAATTATCACCTAATTATAATATCGAGAGGGCTCCTTGGCAATGCAACCTCTGAGCAGGATTTCAAGGCATTGTCGTGTTTGTCGATTTTGAAGCAACACCAAGGCAAAGCCTTAGCAGATGGCGATTGCGGACAGTCTACGTTCGTGGCCTCCCCTGGTATTTCCGCAAACAAACTAATAGCCGAAAGGAAACATCCTATTCGCGGGGTCGAAATTGCTGCGGACGATTCAATAATGTGCCTCAGCTATTCCCAGATTACCCCTGCCCTTAATTGTGCTTCGGGAAACAACCGGATACGTGAGTCTTGCCCGAGCAGTTAGCGCGGTCGGGGGAAGGTAATGCAAATCCCGGACGGAATGTTACCTGCGGGCGAAATCAAAGCCCCTGATGCGGCCCCGTGGCGTCCGGCCATCTCCACTTGGATAAACTCTTAATGGTCCACTCCAAGCCGAGAATGACCTAATGAATTCAGCCTTGATGCCATGCTTTTTCTCCAACTAGGGAAAATTCTTTAAGAGCCAGGTAGCCGAGCGTTCGTTAAATTACAAACGCTTGCGCAGCGTGTAGCCTTGTGTGGAAATATAGAGAATAATCAGTGTCACTTTCTACTTGAACTGATAAGAAGACGATTTGATATTAATTTATACAGCGATAGGGGTCATTTTCCTGTAATAAAATGCCATGAGTTTCGATACCACATTCTGTAGCACTTGAAACTCGAATTAAGCTCCTATATCTGCTCATGGTGGTAATCATACATTTAAATCTGAAATGCAATGATAGAGGCGAACTGGTTAGTGCTAAGTGCATTCTAGCATTGATTTTCAAACTTCGGTGGATTTGGAAAGTTTCACTCTCATTAGGAAAGCGATTATCAACTTAAAACTTTAAGTTATTGACGAGCACTTGGAGATAAAGCATGTATGGAGCGATGCCTTCAGCAAAGTTTTACATTAATATGCCATGAGCAATCTGAAACCATAATTTTAAATAATATGTTTATCCATCAGTAAACAGCAGACAAATCTTTGAATAGCTCTTAACCTTCAATGCTAACTTAAAACTACGTCTGTTCGCATAAAACGTGCTCTCGGGCTTTCCTGAAGAAGATCAGGTCTTTGCTGGTCAAACATTTGGAAACTCTAAACGTGCCTGCTTTTTCTCCAACTGGGGAAAATTCTTGAAGAGCCAGGTAGCCGAGCGTTCCTTAAATTACAAACGCTTGCGCAGTGTGTAGCCTTGTGTGGAAATATAGAGAATAATCAGTGTCACTTCTAGTCACAGTGTTACTTCGAGAGTTCTTACTTAATATTTCACCTCTTCGTGTACAAGTAATACGAAGTACAAAGTTGTGTTAGTATGGAATTTAGTTACTTCACCGGAAAAAAAACCCTAAAACATTAAATTTATGATCGGGTTGGTGTGGTGGCTAGAGTACTGGCTAACCTTACGGGCGGCCATGGTTTAAATCCCTGCAGAGTATGATGTTTTTCAGAGAAAAGCCGATCCCTACTTGAGTGTCGTGTGAAGGTCATTTCAAGTGCAGTGCTTCGTCTGTCGGATGAGACGTTAAACCGTGGTCCTTTTGCCACCATTCGTAATGAGCAGACTGATGCCGATGCCGGGTTCCTCTCCAACCTTCCTCCCTTACCTGCACCCTATGACGCAACAGACTTTAGCTGTCAGTCATCTCCCCAAATATCCAATCTAATACACAAACTTACTGGAGGGACACAGTTGACCTTGTTTTATGCTTTATTTTTTGTTCTCATTATCAATCGTACCATCTGGCGTATGGTTAACGTGTCCTGCATTTTTTTGTTAAAATGAATTAAAAAAGGAACTAACTTTATGATACTATTCTTGAAATAGAATAATTTCTGAAGTGATGTTAAAGTGTCCCTTTTTGAGCCTCCGAGCTCAACTCTTGAATTGTGCTGAGACATGAATTGCATTGGACGATTCGTATCCTAAAAGTGGTTTCGAATGCTTATGAGCATAAAGACGTGAAACCACTCCTCTAGTGATAGATTTAAAAATGTTGTGTTCGTTGCGTGGGCATGCATTCAATCCAATTATACACATTTTTTGCATATCGTCTTACGAATCTCTCAAAATGTAAGGTTGAATTAAGTCAGCGGGAGGGTTATAAATATGTTCGGGTATGCGCAAAAGTTTCTCGGGAAATCCAGTCAGGGATATTTCTCGATGCGCATTTAAACAAACTGAAGTGAGCACTTTGTTGAAGTTGTCACCTCTAAAAAGTGAGTGTAAACCATGGAAAAATATCCCCTTGTGTTTTAGCATTGAGTATTTTATTGCGAATAATTGAGGTAATTCGCTTGATACAGGAAAGTAATTGTCCATCGATGAATGCCAAACACCGTGAAAAGTGCATTGCGGGCATATCATGAAGCAATTGGGATAATATTTATTAAAAGCAATACATGTCATTTTTAGTTGAAGGTGAAAAGAAAAATTATGGGGAATTACGGGGAGTGGTGTCTCAAGGGATGCACTTCACCATCTGGAAAGATATTGTAAGTAATTCGACTTAAGTAGAACTTTATTACAAGAATTTGGAAATCTCTTGAGCTGATTGTGGCACTCCGATTAACGATTAGTGGTAACACTATTGTTAGGAGGAAAAGGGTCAATTTACTTGCAATGAATAAAATAAGCAGTATTAAACGAAAGAGACTAAAATATTACATAATTTGGCACAATTTTCTCAGAAAAGAAGCAAAACTTGTCTTTTTTTATATATTAAGGTTAACTTTCTAAACTATGTTTCCCTCAAGTTAAAATGTGATGTTCGTGAGAGGACGGATTCAAATTATATCTTATAGGGAATAGAATATCTGTTAGTCAGGATTTTAATAATGACTGAGATTCCTTAATTTTGACTCTTTTGCTTAAATAAAAGATGCACTGGGACTTGAGGGGATTAAATTGGACGATCTTCTCTAATAAATGACTGTAGTATAATTATAATTTGGCCAATTAATTACTGGAAATTTCCTTTTTAGAAATTGTAGCCATTTAAATTTATCTCGATACTATGTAGTATGTACTTCTGCAATAAATACTTGTAACATATTTTAAATCACCTTGTTGGCTATTTTATGAATAAAATTCATCCACATTCTTTGTGTTTTTGTAATTAGTTGATGTATTTTCTGGATTTTGATGAAATTTTATAGCGCAGAGGACTTTCCAATTTATTGGTCTTGCATAAGAGGTAAGCCATTATTTGTTATGATAAATACTGCCCACGATGCTAGTCTTTCTATTCTATTGTTAGTTCCTAATTTACTTTGTCGAACATACTGAATTTCGTTCCCTGTGTTCATCTACCTCAAACCGTATGTAAGATGCTGTAAAAGACAGCAGTAACAGTGACATAGTACTAAACAGAAAACCAATAACTTTTCTTGGAGTGTTAGTAAAATTTCCTATAGTAATTCACTTGAAGTATTGCAGTTACGGAAACGGTTGCGTCTGTGGGCTAGGGGTGAACCTACATAGCGTAAGTTAAGCTTCAACACTCTCCATTGGGCCCATGATGTCAACCGTGCACTCGCGTTGTGCCCTATAAACTTGACTTGCTCTACACATAGGACCCTGGGATACGGATCGAGATTTCATTGAAAAACAGAAGCCATGCGATCCCCGACCTAGAGAAAGGTCAACAATATGTTGGGGCACGTTCACGTAAGTGCCCGAGAAAACGCCCATCTATCAACGGTTTCTTACTCATTGGTCCCGAGGTTCGTTCCGTGAAAATTGCATCAAACCACACCATCTTCTATCCCATCCCCTCTGAACTGTGTCAAGCGGAAACAGCTTCTCATAAAGCAAGGTCACAATTAATGACCGCGAGATACGTTCCCTGTTAGGCACTGATACAATCAAAACCTGATTATTTTGTCGCTGCTACAGCATCCGCCGTGTATAGCCCGCTCTAGAGGCGTTGGCAATTTGCGAAACGTCGATGTTATCTAAAAGTCATTAATGAACGCCTAAATATCCGTGATTTCGACGGAGGTCTGTTTAAAGTCTTGGAGAGATTAAGAGCGCACTTTGGCTAATCTTGTTTCGGGAACTAATTTGAATACAAATTCGATCGCGCGACGTCGAGTCTGACGAACGATTATCTCCACCCAAATGACGCTAAGTGGAAGAGTTAAGTGGAGGCAAGAGGTGTCGGATACCTCAGTTTAATTTCGACCTCTCGGATGTAATTGCCAGTGTTGTGTTTTCAGGCGAACCCTGCCCCCGCCGACAAAATTCTGCTGCCCGAGATACCAATGGCAGGTTTACTTAAGGGCTTTTGCTCGATTTCATCCACTTCGTACAAATCATAAATTGTTTATACAGTCATTTGATCTGTATCTACATCCACAAAATACCCTCAAATCTCCAAAATTGAGCTATTAACACTAGGGGGTATCAGCACTCTAGGCTCAAAAAAAGGAGGTGACTTTTTCCTGAGTTCTCTTCTGGCTTTTCACAAAAATTTTGATAGAGAGGTTTACAGGGAAAAGAGATCTTGCATTTGATCGTTACATAACATATCGTTTTCATTTCCCTCTGTTTTTTAATCACGGCTTAAACGGTGAGGTCCTGAAACTCCTTATCCACAGATCTCAGTTGATCACTAGTTAAACGATACGATACACATTTGCAAATATCCTAGAGTTTAGGTTCTTGTAGATATTCAGCGACATGGTGATCATTCTATCCATGCCGTATTCTGTATTCCACGAAAAGTGAACCTCAACGATTACAGCTTACACTTAGTTTGGTAAATATTTAATTGTTTAATTTATTAATCCTTAGTTCGCAGTATTCTTGCGGCAGACTTTTGCTTTTTTAACATCATACTGAAGGTGATTATAAATGTCCGACAAATATTTTGTTTTTGGGTTCTCCAAAGGGTTGAGTTTGAGAATACACCGAATATTAAATTAATAGAGACGTAACAAATTCAGCCGTATGCTAAACCAGTTAAAACATGTATAAAATCAATAAAATAAATAAAAATTTGTATATATAAATATTTGAATCGTATCAGTGGTGACGCACCATTACTATGTTCACTGAATTATCGTTATAAGGGAGTTCGTTTTCAGTAATATATCGCGGCGATAATCAGCATTCTTCGAGAGAAAAAATTGGCTGCTGCATAGGTTATTTTCACAAATTAGGTGAAAAGAGAAGGTGGGTGATGGCATGAATATTTGAGGAATGGGAGGATGGATGGGGAGAAATCTGGTGTCCCATCTGATGGACCTAAAATTCTCTCCTCACGACAGCCAATTAGCAATCGGAATTCCTCCAAAAATATATCCGTCACTTCCAGGGTTAAATCCAAGGACTACGGAATCGGAGGTCATTTCTCTGACCACCTCATCGACCCAATCTTCAATACATTCAGGAAATTCAGCGAAAAAATTCCTCCCATTGACAGCGAGATACTGTTATTAGAAACCGCTCTTCCTAATACTGCCGGTAAAAACATAGGTATCTCTGGTCTCACGCTCATCGTGGGTGAATTTTCCTTGTATAGAATTTATTTTGAACAATACTCCATGAGAATTTATTTCCCGTTGCAATACCTTCTGTAAATACTTTTATTACCTAAATTTTTTCAATTTTTTCCAAAAATTAGAGTTTGAAAATTGGCTGGAATCCTGCCATAATTAACGATGGTGTAGTAAATTAGTCATATTAAATATTTTATTATTGGAAGACTGCAATTTTTTGCTCTCACCTCTAAGTTCCAAGAAGGGGTGAATAATTATCCTTTGAATAATTCAATGTACCTTGTGTGCCTGAATACTTTCGGGAAACTATGTTATTGTATTCTTTCCTCCATTTTCCATGAAATCCTTCCCAAACTATTCAATTCACACTTCCATCCTTTATGGCAGTAATGCCCTCGTTGGTTCGTCATCTCCGAATCTAAGCCAGCAAACATTGGTAAGGAGAGTTGAGTGTACGGAGCATCATCGAGCTTAGACAATTCGTTCGATTTTCGGAAAACGGAATAATAAATGAGAAAATTGAGGTGAACATCTACCTCATATTTTCTGATTGTTTGTCAAATTTTCCATACTCTAAATATAAGGTTACATTCAGTATTGTCCATTAATTTCTATGATGATCTAGGACTCTAGTCCAATTAATTCCTCGTACCTACACAGGAATTCGTTATGAACAAATGATGGCATGCGTTTCCATTCCATGCCTATGCTACGGTTTCCAAGTAAATAAAATGTTCTCTCGTTGAATTAGTGCAAAAATTTAAGATTTTCGAGGCTAAAAATCCAATTTTAGGAAAAAGCGACGGGTAAACGAAAACCGAATACAAGAATTCAAAAATAAAAGGAATCACAGAGACCACTGCACCAAATCTTATTCTACGTACAAATAAGTATATTACGTACCTTTTAACACAAATTATGCCTCACTGATGTGATTCTGCTGCACGCGATATTAAGTCCCACTGACACGATTCTGATGCAGTGATTGAGTAACTCGTAAACGATCTACTTCGTTGCTTGCTTGTCGTTCCTCACTTGTTTGAGAAGCTCGCGTGCCTACGCGCATTTGTTTAAACGACTCGCGTTCCACCTATTGTACAATGGATTTTATAATTCAGAAATCTTCGCAGGCGCGCGCTCAGCAACTAACGACAGTTTGGTCGTAATCTGATGAATGTTATTGGGACGCATAGAAGACGAACTAACAGATATTCATTTTTATAGTGATGAAGTCTTCTCGGGTTATCAGCCGGGTCAGGATGGCTGCCGTCTCGAACGTACTGCCAACGAAATTCTTCAATATTAATTTTTATATATTAGAAGATTAATTGAATTATAATTTTTTCACCAGCCCTCAATCTATGATCCACTACCTTTCTTCTCAAAGTTAGTATTAACTCCACTAACCACGTTACTATCACAAGAATTAATAAATAAATATAAAACCAACATTTGTACTTGACGATGTAGTAAATCTGTGAAACGCGTCGTACAATTTAAAATTTTGTGTGGAAAAGTACTAAGTGTTCACTTAATAATGCATTCTGCCGCGTGTAAAGCCGCCTTCAAAACAAGGGCGCATAGTGAGGTCGACATAAAACTGTTGCAGCATCGACCGGAGGTCACAAAAAGATCGGAAATTCTTTTGCGCCGTCGCTGAGAGCGTTGTCGACCGCTTGGGGCGGACAATCAATTTCCCCGGCCTTGTTTTCCGTCGCTTTCCCCGCAAAGGCGAAAGGAGTCAAGAGTGGGGGGGGGAGGGGCACTTACGGCACGGCACTAATCAGCGCTGATTGGGAGAGTATCCGAAATCGATAGCCGCTCTCCCTTAAGAGAATCATGTGGAGAAACGCGGCGCACTTCCGTATAGAAACTGATTTCCGGAGCCTTTTAACTTAACATGAGCATATTAACCAGATAGCCACTATAAGGGCTACTGGCAGGGGATGTACCGAAAATAGCTATGAGAAATAGCTATGGATAGAGGAAGAGGTTTCTGTATATTTTGCGGGAGTTGTTTATGGGATAATAAATGGTTTTGTAAACTCCACTAGTAAGTATTTTCATTTTATCCGGAGAAGACTGGGAAAAATGAATTTTAAGTGAAAATTGACCAGTCATAACTAGAGCGCGACAAACGAGTCTTTCAACTGTTTTGAAAGTTGCAATTTTAGTGGTTCTAACGACAAGTTTGGCGACATTGGTTTAGTAAAGGCATTTTTTTATTACTTACTTTAAGAAAAAATATACTATATGGAGATAGTCCTCTGAATGCGTAGAAAACCGGGAGTAGAGTCTCTGACATTCAACAATACTTACCTTGACCGGTATAATACATTTTTTATAAAAGTGATGCATTTTTGGACTTAAACCTGAAATAGGAAATGCCGTAATAAGACAACTCTTTGAATCATGATGTATGTAAAGAAAAAAACTCGCCAATAAGGATTAATTAAATTAATAAAACTAATGAAGCACACTTGTGTCGAAAAACAGATATTGTCGTGGCCGATCGTATACGTTCGGTCGACAAAACACACGGCTGTGATCGGTCGACAACGTGTAAAGTCAGATTCACGTTTATTTACTACGATGCTAGCTCATCGCCCCTAAATAGTGAAAACACCTACATATGAGGTCGTTTTCACTGTTTAGGATTTGTGGAACGCAAGTTAGGGGAAAGATTCCTTCAGAAATAGAGGAAGGATGGAAAGAATCGTCAGCCCACTCGTTAAAATAAAATTGATGAAGTGGACCGCGGTTTAACATTCCGTACTGTATTTGGAGTACTTTCTATGTAAGACGAAATTTTCTATCGAGATACCGCTGAAAAATTGCCTCCACCGCGAGAATGTGAACCCGATGCCCCTGGTTGGAAGTCCTTGCTATTGCTGTCAAGCTGACGCATACTCATAATGGCATCTCTTATGATTTAATTTCCCCTTTGGTGAACGAGCTACGAGGAGAGAGAGCTTTTCACTCTCCATGATCAATAGATGAACACTTTTAACTAAATTGGAATAGATAAAATAATATCTTGTGGGAAAATGCCAAATATTTAATCTTGTAACGATTCTACCTTGCTACTGTCCATCAAAAAAGTCAAGTCTCTTAAGTTTAGGAAGATCCGAGGGTCGCGGGTTCGAGTCCCGCCTGGGTGGGTTTCTCACCACCCAGGGCATGGATGTGTGTCAAGTTCTGTTGGTCCGGTCCCTGTAATACCTGATGACAGGCTCAGCAGCCTATCGGGATTCCGGGGACATACGGGCCAACAGAATCGTCCGGCAAGCAAAAAAATAAAATTGACGAAACACGTGTAGTAAAAAAAAATTGAGATGTATCTTCAAAGCAGGGTCAACCGATTTTAACGGGATAACATGCATTTGATAAAATGATCATTTATACGTTTATTAATGCGTGCAAAAATATTTTCCTATCCTTATCTGCATCTTTACGATGTATTATTTGAAAAAAGGCCTTGTTTTCAGCGTTCAAAATCCTATGGCCGGACTTTATGTTATCGCCATTCTCTGAATATTTTGAACAGAGATTGAAGATTTTTACTTGAGTTAGCTAAATATGTTTTTAACTCAATGAAGGAAAAACAATTTTTTTTCATTAGCTCGAGACCATATTAGTGAAGAAATAGTTTAGAGATAAGACAATCTGCAAAAATACAGCAATTTTCTAATTGCTTGTAAATTATCTAGGTTGGCACTTTCAATTCATTGCAATTTTATCGTCTTGAAATGTAAAAATAAGTATCCGCTTTATTTCAAGACTAAAAGAGTTGCATGGCCAATTCGGTAGTTTTCCGTCATTGGATAAGGCAAAGTTTAATATATCTACCAAGTTAGCCTATGTATTCTGAAGTAGGATTAGTCATACATGCGAACCTTGTAATAGACATTTAAATAGAGTAATGGCCAATGATTTTCTTAAAGTCCGTTGAAATTAATTGTAATTTTCCCTCGTCAAATTTATCAGTTTCCGTAATAGCCACGCGTAAGTACTCCCACGCGGAAAAGAATTCTCTCCCGTAAAAATTTTCACCTCCGACAGCCTTTGCTTTTGCATTCATCTTCGCATGTCATTTTGAGAGCATTCGGTTTTTCGCAGAAGATAAGTTAACCTGAAATGTAAGTTTTACGCATTTTGTGAGCAGGCGTCAATAATACGTATTTCTAGGCAATGGAGTGGCGCTGGCTATCTTTATAAATATCCCGCTTTTTAACTAGCGATGGTCAGGTATGCCCCTCTTTTTTGTCGCCCACGCCGGCTCGTCCCACGTACAACGTTCGCTGCCCACTTTGCAGCGATGGATATCTGCTCGCGGCTTCAAACCGCTCCTGGTATTTCTCTTTCAGCAACTCTTCCATCACACTCCTACGTTGACCTCCAATTGAGTGCTATCTACTATAAATGTTAAATAAAAAGAGAAATCTTCCCTAGGGAAAAGCGAAATAGGCAACATTCTTAAGTAAATACGGCCATGAATTCATAATTAAATGGACTTTCTAAAGAGCGTGCAGCAATGAGAATATATACGACAATTAAAAAAACTGACGTACCCCAAAATCTGCTATCTTGGGGTGTTATTTGTCTGTTTCCATCATGTTTTAATGCATGACTAGACAAACTAATACAGCCACCATGAATTAGTTCGAAAAACCGAATGATAATTGAGGTTGATTCAAATCAAATAATAAAAATAACAAGTCTGTTCAGTTATTTTTGGTGTATATTTTTTACATTCAAATGTAAGATGTCATACACAGTGTTTTCTCTTTTGTTAGTATTTCTTTGTTGTGAAATTAAAATGTTGATTATATGCCCGTTCCCGTATTTGTGGCTACCTGCAATTTAACCTCGTGTAACATATAAAAAAGTAATTAGGTAAGCCCGTAAAAACATTATCAATTGTATTTATAGTTATCACTCACTTCTTAACGTGAGATTCCCACTATCGAGATATTTTTGCAAATTTTTTCTGTAAATTCTTTAATGGAGTGATCATTTTCCCTTCCACCCACTTTATTTTGGCTGCCTCAGGAAAAATTTCGAAGCATACCTGGCTCTATTTGACATTTTTTTGTTTTTGGGTACTTAAGAATTGATTTAGATTCTTGAAATACTAAGAAGTAGCATTTTTTTTCTTAATAACACTAAAGATGCATTTTTAAAATAATGTGTAAAACTTTTATGAATTAAGTTTCCATAATTTGTTCAATGATGATGCATTTTTAATGTTGTTAAAATTTTGGTGCTTTGAACTTCTCTCACGCTTTTGGCGTGGTAAGCTCCTCTTCGTTTGTAAAGTAACATCGCTGAAGAGTTACGTTGCATGTTACCTTTAGGCTATTTCAATTTTATCAACATGGAATATTGGTGCAAATAATTTGAGTAAATAAAATAATCGCCATGGAAAACTTAACGTTTTCTTTTTTGAAAATATCAAGATTTGTCGTAGTCTTTGGAAATTTAATACCTCACCTAAGATTCAGTTCCGTGCCTTGCCAACAGTTATCTAGCCTGTGGATCGGCGTTTCCAAAAATGCCCGATATAGACCCAAGGGGTCGATATTATATTCAAAGGGATCGTTCCTAATTCAGAGGATGACTGCTTATGAAGGAATAATAAATGGCTTAATTGTGTCGCATTATAACTTTATACTCAACGTATTAGTTGGCTTGACGAAAAAAAAACAAAATATATTTAATCAATGCGAATAACGTCACTTCTTCATTTATTGGCTCCAATTACTTCATTTCAAATATGACACTCGAGACTCTTCTAATTCCATCTATCACGTGGTAATTTAAAACATTTCATTAAATCTTTCCTTTCCTGCGTTTTCCTCTCCCGAAAATAATGACGTCGCGGAAAATGTGATGCTGCCGAATTCAATTTGAGAAACTCGACATTAAAGGTGTCGACAGTCAATAACTTGTGGAGGCCCCATGCAGTGTTGGTAATATATTGACTCATCCTAAACATTGTAAAGGCTACTGGCAGGGGATGAACTGACAATTGGAGTGAAAAAAGTTATGGATAAAAAGAGTTTGCTGTTTATTTTGCGGGAGTTGTTCGTCGAGTGAAAAACGATTTTGTTAACTCCTATAGTATTTTCATTTTCTCCGTGGAAGACTAGGAAAAAGGAATTTGGAGAGAGAATTGACAAAAGTCATAACTAGAGCATGACAAACGAGTCTTTCAACTTTTTTTTGGAAATTGGGCCTTCAGTGGTTCTAACGACATAGTTCGTTTTCTTTGGTTAAGTAAAGGCATTTTTAATTACTTTTATTGGATGCATGTTCGGATCGATACCTGAAATATGAAATACATTAATAAGACAAGAACTCTCTGCATAATGTAAAAAAACAACCTAAAATGCAAAAATAGAATAAACACTCGCAAATATGGATTTATTTGAACAATAAAAATAGTGAAACACGCCTGTGCCGAAAAACGGAAATCTCCGTGACCGGTCGTCAACGTTCGGCCGGCAAATCACGGAGACTCAGCGATTGGTCGACACCGTGTTAAGTCAGATTTACATTTGTGCCGAATTTTCAGCACAAATTTGGCTATAATTTCGCCGCGGACATTTTCGCTCGCGGACATCGTCGCGAGCCGGACATAACGCGAGATGTTCTAAGTGCGGTAGGGAGATTTCAAAGTGCGCACTGTCGGCGATCTTGCGCGTTGTCGGCGATATTGCGCGACAAGAACAAGGTGCCTCACTTTTATAGTGAACTCGCATCCGGCGGCCTCTTTTCGGAACTTTATGGCAATAGTGCTCCTCTAAACCGCCGTCCCAACCAATGGCTGGACGAACAGTTCCCCTACTTCCCCCTTCTCCACTGATCCAGAGCTACCTCCCCTCCTTTGACTGCGCTGAGCGGACGCTTCATCGCAGCGGCTCTCTTCCCTGCCGGCCACCGGAGTGTGCTCCTCGTCAGCACCCGTCATTCGTCAAGTTTCGGCAGCTAGCCTGCGGGCGTTGTTGTGTAATCCTAAATGTAATTTAGTATGTTAAATATAGTGTGACTGTTGGAAATCATTCCGTATTGGTCATTTTTGACTCCTTTCCCACTGTGTCAATTCGTTTTTCCGCGACGTTCGTCGCACATTTTTTTACTGCTATTTATGAATTATATGAATGCAAATACACCAGTTGACCGATAATATTGAGCCGCTACTATCGGTCCGGTACTAGCAATACTTATAAATACTCGTGACCAACGAGTATTTATAAGTATTGCTTGTACTTATACGTACAGTTCTGTCTTACGGAAGTGAAACAGACAATGACGGCCAAATCTGCTGAACTACTAGATAGCCTAGAAAGAAGAAGGCTGAGGAGAATCTGTAGGCCAGTAAACAGTGAAGGGATATGGAGAATCCGTTGGAACCGTGAAATGTATGAACTGTACAAAGAACCTAAAATTTCCACACACATTAAGCTAATAAGGCTCCGATGGGCAGGACATGTCCAGCGGATGCCAGAGACGAGGGTGGCAAAAAAAGTCTTCTTGGAGAGTATGGGAGGAAAGAGACCAGTGGGCAAACCAAGGGCAAGACCGGAATATAATATAAGCAAGGATGCAAGAGACCTACTGGAACTGGAGAGAACAGTCAAGAGACCGAGATGGATGGAGACGGAAAATCGACGATGCCAAGGCTCAAGTAGGGCTGTAGCGCCATTGGAGAGAGAGTGTGTGTTATCCTACCTATCCTTCTAAGTAACCTGCGAGTATTTCTAAGTATTTATCGAATAAGTAGGTTAAGTAAATATTTCCGCTCGAAACTAACCGTCCTTTACCCCTCAAAAAAGTTAAATAAAAATCGTCTCATATGAATGTTCCTTATCGGATTCAGCATTCTTCCTCGCTCACGCTCTCATTCCTCCTCAAATAACCAGTCTTAGTTTTGCGCTACATCAGATTTTCTGGCACCAATTTTGAAAAAAAACACTTACGCACATGTATTGAAGGTACGAAATTTCAAGTTAATTAATAATTAACGACGTGCCTGCATATCAGCGTTACGAAGTTGTTGAAAATTGCATATACGCTCCAATTTTATGATTTAATAGCTATAATTAATGCAGTGGCAATTAAAAGACCGAATTCACACTACCTCGCAATTCTTTGTGGTGAAAACCGAATATACGCGCACATGTTGGGAGCTAATTTCATGAGAAATGACAGCTAATTACAGCTTCCCTCGGACATATAAATTGCAACGCTCGGCATTAGGAGGGCACGAGTTAAATGTATGTATGGAAAAAAATTACGCGACTCGCTTATTAAAAATACTTGTTTTATTTGTCCGTTCCTAATGACTATTCTAGTTTTATCTCGCCGAGATAATTGTTCGCTAAAACAGTTCCGCAGTGTACATGAGTATAAGTAATGTTGATGTAATTCATTTTCCCATTTGCATCAACACTTGTGAACTGAGAATCTGGACCAAGTTCTGGCGCGCAGATGGGAATTTAGAAGTGTCGCACATCGTCACATCAAATTGTGGGTACAATTAGTTGCTTGTCAAATAATCACAAAGTCGCAAAACTAATTCCTCCATTTCGGAAAATTGCTTGGAATGAAGGGTGCACATTATTGCATGTGGGTTGAATCGATACTTCAAATATAAGAGACGTGTTTTTACAAACTTTCAGTATCCAATAAAGGGAAAGAAAAACTTAGTATAGTCCACTTAATAGGATTTTATTCACTTCACCGACCAAGATTTCGACTTGTTAAGTCTTTTTCAAGGCAGTTCATGCAAAATTTCCGACGACTGTATATACCCTATAGGCGCAAAAGAGTTAAGTTTGCAATGCATTAAACTATGATCATTAATATGTCTGTAGGAAAGTTGGCTGGATTTGTTTTAGTTATAAGTTGACCATCTAAAACCAGTTTTAATAATATGAATATTACCAGGCATCACTGAGTGGAATTTTAAATAGTAGGTTGGGAATTAGAATAACTGAATGGATTAGGAATACGAGTAGGATAAAAGGTAATAAAATAGGAATTACTAAATGGATAATTTTGAATAGGAAAATATGAGTTTTAAACTCTATTGAGTTCCATAGTAGACATATTTTGAAAACCGCCCGATGGACTGTGGCATTGTGGGGTGCTGATATGTCTTGGCGGTTAAAAACGCAAAGGTCAGCCATGTATAAGCAAATATTTACAGAATGGTGGGGGAGCGTGGTGGATAATTGAAGCGGATGAAATGCGTGATGAATACTCAATATCTTTAGCCTTAGCTTTGAAAAACTTTTCCATTTTGTTCTGGAATTAACAAAAACTTGGTAAGTTTTACGTAGAATCTTTATTGGACGACCGTTTTCGTCGAATAATCGACATCATCAGGTGAAATTTGACGAATGAGGTGTGTTTCGACGACGATGATGTCATCTATTCGACGAAGCCGGTCGTGCAGTATATATTCTACGTAAAACTTACAAACTTGTTGTCAATTCCTGGAAATTTGTGATGATGATCTCCATCAGCAGTTCAAATAATAGAGGAATATATGATACGTAAATATAACGTATAATTACTGACATCTTACAATTCTTCCGATTCAACTGCTGGTAAAAACTTTTCCAATCAATAAATATTTGATTCAGAGAGTGATTTTTAGCTCTAGGTTTATTGGTTTGCTGACTCCTGGTCTAATTGTCAGCGTGGTCCCCAGTAAGTACAAAACGACTCGTATTTTCTCCTAGTTTGTCAATGAAAAATAAACTAGCGTACTTACGTAATGAGTACCCAGACTAAAGGTAGAATAGAACAACACCAATCAACGCCGAACCAGCTTTTTGGCTACCGGTTGAATGGTAGCACCGCGTGGAACGTTAGAGACGCGATCTGACTATTATTGGCGGAGCCGAAATGTTACCTCCGCCTCGCTCGATAATGGGTGCGGAATGATCCGAGATTTCCACAATACGAATCAACCTCACCCTAGCCACCCCCAATTTTTATCCCAAATTGAATCAATATGTTCGACCGCTAGAAACTTTCATACTCTACTTGTTCTTTATTGGTTAAAAAAAACTTGATTTTTATTGATCCATCATGGAATTACGTTAGAAGTGTATGATATCTTCCGTACAGCTCAATCCTATGCCTCTATGATGCTCGGAATGTCCGCTACATCTGGAAATAATAATTAAGTCGCTCAAGTAGCGAACATGTAGTGTTTTACAACATGTAGAGGGATTTAGGTGGGTACCCCTTAAGACCCGGAGGCTACACGCTAGATTTAGCTCGCTTGAGAAATATAGAACTGGTGTGTTTCAGAGTGACACGGAGAATATGATCAATACGCCTCACTATCTCTAGGTGTGACCGAAGCGGTTTATAAGAGATATAGATTGCCGGAAAGATAAGTACAAAAACTCGTTCTTTCCGTGCAAAATAATCGACCACAAAAAATGAGCTCCACTCAAAACAATCCCATAATACACGTCACCATTTCACCTTCCAAAGACTTACATATTTACACGGCTGGTGTCCTAACACCCCCTGCAACACATCCATGCGGCTGCTCGCAGGGTAGTATGTAGATGTAGATGCGGATCCTTGTACTTGCACTTTGCCACGCTTAAGTTCATATGATGTTTTTGCCCCTATTTTTTCGAATTATGGGACAAATCCATTATTTTTTACTGTGATATAGGCCAATATTAGGGACTGACAGTGGGACCTCATTAAGGGTAACATTTCTGTTGACCGCATATGATATTAATTCACATTCCCTAATCGCATTCCTCATGTTCCTCCCTCTCACACTCTTCACTCTTTTGATATTTTGGTTTCACTAATTTATATGAAATAAACCCTGTTATTTAAGAGTGTAATTTGTTTTTCACTCACTTCGTAGATGACATTTAAAATGCCATTGTCGTTAATATTGGCTAATATTTTGGAGTTCACTTCCAAGATATATTTCCACGATTTTACACAATTTTTTTACTGTAGAAATGTTTTACAATTTAAATTTATAACAATTTTATTTAAATGTTTAACAAGTTCATTCAAATTTTTCACTTTTTAAATAAACCCTGCGTATTTATGAATGCGATTTGTTTGTCACTCTCTTCGTGCATGTCCTTTAAATTGCCGTTGTCGTTCGTATGAGATAATATTTTCGATACTAAGATAAAGAACATTATGCCTGGACCCTAGGACCGCATCCCACAACAGCCATGCGAAGGAGTCTACCAGGTGCCATGCTCTTGCGGAAGATCATACATTGGCGAAACATGCAGGTCCATGGGCACAAGACTAAAGGAGCATGCAAGGGCGACGAAAAACAAACAATTCAACTTGTCTGCCGTAGCGGAACATGCCTGGAGTGAGAAGGGACATACAATTAAATTCGAAGACACATAATTACTTTCAAAGGAGAGCCTTTTCTATCCTAGGGTAATCAAAGAAGCAATAGATGTTTGCAAGTACCCTGATAACTTCTACAGAGACATCGGCTATCCACTAGGCAACTCATGGAAGAGAGTAACCCACGCCGACCAATCACAGCGCAGCGCGGCGAAGTCGGTCGCCATGACGGCTAGTGGTATATAAGGCGGCCACAAACAGCTTCTCTCAGACACTAAGAATTCCAACGCCTACTCAATCAAATACAACCTAATACGGCGGCCTGCGTGAGGTTTTTCCGGTTTTCCTCACGACTTAGGGCAAATGCCAGGCCAAACGCCATTCCGGTTCCAATGTCAAACACACAATCAATCAATACTTTGTATCTACTTTCATTTGTTTTATGTAAATATGCAACAGCTCTGTCTAATAACATTCTTAACTGTAAATATTACTCAACCCTGAGGAGGAGAAATCCTATAATGGGGCCCCTTAATGTATAATGTATATTTTATGTTTTATATTTTGGGAATAAACATATGTTGACTTGCCTTGAGCTTCTCACCACCTTCGACCTGAAGACGGTAGCAGGATGGCTACCGAAACCGTTGTCGACCAATGTCAACGTACGCGGTTGGAAAACCCGAAAACAACGTGCAGTAATATTTTCGAGTTCACCTCTGAGATAAATTTCTATCGCTCATGCGAATATAACATTAATTTCGATAAAAGCAAACCCCTGTTTGCTTACTTGGGTGTTTACTTCCTCAACTAATCCGCAATGAGCAAGGTGACCTGTCGCCATTAAGGCGGGAGGTTGGGCACGGGGTCCACTAGAGGTAATGACCACAAATGCGCCCGCTGTCCATGCACGCGAAGTAAAATATTCAGACGCCTGACGTCCTGACATTTGTAATCTCCTCAATTTCTGGAGATATCCGTGACAGCGACGAGAATAATTAATTCCGTAAAGGGGCGTGACTCGCCCTCCAGTGTCACTACTCAACCAATTTAATGATCCGAGGTATTTTTTAATCCTATCCCCGTAATTACGAGAGCTTAAAATGATTAACCCCGAATCGCTCCCGAAATTAGTAATTAAAATGACGCGTGCAAAAAGGAAGGCGAACATTATATTAACGCATGGAGAGCTATTTTGACATAACGTTCTTGTGTGGGCACAGCGAATTAGGTTGTCATTTCTTTTTTTTTTTTAATGCTCACGTTCAGTTCTTCCGCGAAAAAACGTACTCGTCTACCCTGCTCATTGGAATTTTTACTATTGCCTAGGTATCATTTTTTTCGTGGTGGGAGGAGGTGGTCACCCAAATCCGTCTATCACTTCAACCAAATGCTTTGGATATTATCCCGAATGTCGTGACAAATGGCAAGAAATACCATCAGTAACCCGAGGCATAATAAATTGGCGTTGTCGTCCCGGTGGAAGGGGGTAAAGGGTGGGATTGAGCGGCCATTCATTTGGGATTGTTTTGCGAATTTCGTCATGACCGCTTGATATTCGTTTCTCTCCTTTTTTCGAACACATTGATACGTCCTGAATCGGCCCAATGCGATGCTCAGAACGTCGAAACCGCTCATGGGCAAAATTTTGGAATCTCGTCGGGAATTTGAAGTTAAAAATGTCACTCATCTTCGCTTGAACGAAGTTAACCGTATTTTTTTCCCGTGACTAAAGATGATTGTCCATTTTAGTATGAAAAATTTGGAACGTACCATTGTCGCCGGCTGAGAAAATTTTCATTTTTCCACTCCGGTTAAATCTGTGGGAAATACACCGCGTACGCGATAAATTCTCATTTAGGAAGTTGTCACTGCAATTATGTTTAAGGATGAAGGATGCCTACGATATTTCATTGGCTCGAACAATAAATGCTAATATGAAGCGCCATTTGTATAATTTATTATATTCTCCTGGCGTGTGCATTGTGAATTTCTAAAATCGTATTTGGAATCGTTTTCTTTTTTCAAGGCAGGCCTCATCATTTTTTGTGGCCGTGAGGATGATGGAAAAGCATCCTGGGGCCTTATTTCGTGAACAACATTCCTATTCATTGGGATGTGGACTTTTTTTCAAAAATAGGGTTATACTGGAGAATTTTGAGAGATTTTAATGGTACAAGCACATTTGCGGGACATTGAAATATTTACACCGCGCTCGATTGAAAATGAAATCGTTCGACTGAAATAGGAATAAGATCCTAATAATTTTATTTTACATTTCATGGGCAATTCCGTACAAAATTCCGTCGAATAATCAGGCTCCACCGGACATGGAATAATGGTATATCTCCCAAATTATTCGAACAAAAAGCCACGTTGGTGATCATTGTCTGCCCAAGGTATGGAAAACTTGAGCAAAATCCACAGGCGGTCGGTCCTAGAAGCTGTCGGTATACGCATTATTTATGATTGTGAGAAGGGATCGGAGAGAGTAGAAATCGGAAATGTATTTTGCAAATTTATGTATGTTTTTACATCCAAAATGACCTTTTGTCGAACCTACATCGTAATAGAGACCTACGATAAAAACTAACTTAGACGAATAGCACAATAAAATATTTATCTAATTCTTTCACTAGTTTTGTTAGCATTATCTCATTGAAAAGAAAAAATTATTTCTTAAAATGGCATCCATCCATAAGAATCAGGTACAATCATAGGTATTTATATATTCCTCGTGAGACGAGTCGACGCTTGAAGACAAGTATGTGTAAAATTAATCGTCGACGGGCTTACTTTGTGGAATTTTCCATGGTTTGGAATGATATAACTTTGTATTTTTCCACACGGTTTATTATCCTCAACCGGTTTCAACGCAATAGCGTCATTTTCAAGACCAACGTCATTTTTAATAACCTCTTGAAAATGACGCTATTGCGTTGAAACCGGTTGAGGATAATAAACCGTTGGAAAAATACAAAGTTATTTCATTCCAAACCAACGTATGTTTAGACTAGATGACCCAAGCGAATATTTCGCACAGTATGCAGCTTCTTCCTGTTTCTTCCTTCTTTCTTCCTGTTCTTCTACCTGTCGAATATTTCGCTCAGTGTGCAGCTTCTTCCTGTTTCTTCCTGTTCTGTTACCTGTTTCTTCCCGTGGACAATTATATGTTATTTATGTTTGTGTTAGAGATACATAACGTAAACTTAAACAGTAAATGGTCACACTGATTGCATGTAGAATGTAAACAATCTAACTAAACGATATGTTAATAGATGGCGCCTCCTACAGTCTTTTAAGCCATTGCCGACATATTAGTTTATTATATTGTCAGCAGATGGCGTTGTATCATTTTTTTAACAAAAACTTTAATTTTAAACAATTTGTCTATTTTTCATCAATATTGGGTAACATAAGCTTCAAAACGATGTTTGAATCATTAATTTGGATGAATAATTATGGCAGTTATGGCGTTGCGACAAAAAAACACCTTTGAGAAATAATATATACAGATGTGTGGAGTCGATATACCTCGAGCAAGTAATCGACATGGAAAAATCGAAACTTTTAAGTCAAATTAATGGGCAAATAGTGAAATTTGAGATTGAGATCGTATTTTTCGTCAGAATCCGGTGATTCAACGTTTAAAATGATACCTCATTTATCACTGTAGGTGCAGTATTAACTGAGCATATACGGAATGACATAAAAAGACCTTTCTGTAATAATATATACGATTAACCCTTAACTACTATCGTGGTGTTTGGCCACGTACACACTATCCTCGAGTCTTTTTTGACCCGATTTTTCGAATTACTCGTAAACAACAACCGTCATCCGCACTGTCTCAAGTTCGACTGGTTCCCTCCCCCCTCTCCCCTAGGATTACATTTCAGCCAAGGTTGCTGTGAGCGGCTATTAAACGACTACATAAAAAGAACAAATTATGTCGGGTAAAAAAAGACCCGACGATAGCAGTTAAGGGTTAATTACGAGGGTAAGTTGATAAATAACTCGCAAAACTGGATAGAGGGAATAATAATCAAAATAACTTCCAGAAATTTATTTCACTTTTCTACATATTCACCCTGTACAATCAGACTACACTTATCCCGTCTCCTTACGATTCCTTGATAGCCGGCAGGAAAGAAGTCGTTTGTTTGCTCTCACAGCCAACGAGTATCCTCTTAGAATACGGCATCATCATTTTCAAAACGTCAGTCACTGAAATGATTTTTTTAGGTGTCCGAACAGATGAAAATCACTTGGGGCTAAGTCGGGGCTGTACGGTGGATGTTTCAAGCGTTCCCAATGAAATGTTTGCGACCGATACTGATGATGAAACGCTGACGTTTGCGACTTATTTATTGAATTACCCTCGTATTCAGTTTTTGACAGGTGATTGTTAATTTTTTCTTTAGGGCAGCCCAGTATTATTTTTTCCACTCGTTAAAAATATCTTGGTCCGAAACTGTATTTGATTTATTCACTTTTAGCCTCTAAATGTGGAGCATCTTCGCATGAATACCATTAAGCTCGGGTGAAGCATATTGACCTGTCAGATCTTTTCCTATCAAGCCTTACAAGCTCATGAGTGGAGATACTTACCAGCGACTAATTATTATAGAAACATAGTTGTAATCGATTTAATTAGTTTCGAATTATTTAGCTTTCTTACGCATAGCAATATTCGTAAAATGCACATGTGTATTCATAGAAATACTTTTCTTCACAATGATGTTATAAGGAAAGAAACTTATCCGACCTTGTAATGCACTTGGTGGGAATTTTTTTCTAATTTGGGATGGATTTTTTTTATTACTCTATGTAGGTTAACAATAGCATGTTGTAATATGCCTTTGGTGAAAATATTTATATAAATTTTATGGGAAAAACTACGAGAGCGCTCAGAGTTAAAAGTTCAAGGTATATTTCCAAATATATGAGACCAAATGCCTTCATATCCTATCAGAATTACTCATTAGTTTGATTAAGTGTAGCTTTGAAAAAGTTTACTCTTGCTTCAATACAGCGCCTGTACTGATGGCTTCAAGGATTTTACATTTCGTGCGGATAACATGTTGAGTGAATATTTCTAAGAATGCTTATTTTTAAACCACTCTTATTTTTAAATTCCTATGAAGATGGGAAATCTCAAATACAAAACCATACAGGGCCATTTTGCCTACATAGAGGCCAGTTTTTTTTGCCTACTACTTTAGAAAATCCCCGTTGAAAGAAGAGAAATGATTGATAAGAAAATCTTTTCTGCTGAGTTAGCCATTATAGATATGAAATACTCTTATAAACTGGGACGTTGGATGCGAACTATATCGGCAGAGACATTCTGCCTCACCTCTTTTATAGCCCAGGTATAGCGTGCATTCCGATAACATTTACATAACTGCGTAGTGTTTTTATAGGATTTAATATTTTGTAATTTTATAATAGATAATATCTGCGATAAAGTGATGTGTGAGCCATTTACATGCCACGCGAAGATATTATCTAGTAACTAAGATTTTATGTGAGCAGATTTCCCGTAGATATTTTTTTATTGATGGAGAAGTAATTCAAAGAAACTTGCTTATCTTTGTATGTCTTGTCGTTATTTTAGTATTTAACGTTGAAGTGCTACATAATTTTCTTATGGATGATGGCAATACTATGGGCATATTTCGTTGCAACGAGTACGCCTTGAGTGGCCCCCACGTGAAGGAGCAGATTACATCAGGGATAAGACTCTATATGAATAAGCGGCTCAAATTTGTTGAATATTAAGTTTAAGTTAAAACAAAACCTAAACATTTGGCGTGGCGTCTTCGTTTGAAATAATATAGGAAGGTTTTTAGAAACTCAAGGACGATTGATTATGCTAGGGAAAAAGTTCTACCTCTGCGTCTTTCGTAATATCATCCTGAGGAAATCGGGCGAAGGAAATGTGGCTAAAATTCGAAGTCTTGGTCGAAAATAATTGCTTATTGCTCAAATGTGATTCAGGGCTATAAATAATGTAAATTCTGATGGAGAAATTATCCATGCATGAAAAACTGTCATTCTACTTAGGCAACAGGCCCAGTTAAACAAAATATCTTAATTTCAACGTGGGAGTTTTTACCTTATACATGCATCTAAGAATAAACGGTAAAACTATCTTCACTATACATGCTGATTTCAGTGCGGGAAATGCAGTTACCTGAACAAATCTTCCCTTTTTTATTGCACTTGTTTTTGTGAGGAAATTCATGTTTAAGAAAGCATAGAAACAAGACAATAATCAACCTGTTAAAGCAGTAACCTTTACTTGTAAATATGTTGTCATTGTTTTTCCTCTCTTTTGAAGGGGAATGACAATAATAGCTCCGTCATCGTATTTAATTGTACTCTATCTACCTACTCACTCCATACTTACTTATTTTGCCCATTTTTGCAGCATTAAAATCAATTAAATGGAAAAACTTATGTATCGAATTTTAAGAGGTGCAACGCAAGCCACTGAAACTTGACGTCGCGAGTGAATTGACTGCGATTGGTGGGTGGAAACGAGAGAAAAATGACAACAACCTTAGCCAGTTTGATTAATAAGTATCAGCATTTATATTACCACAAAAATTACAATATAAAACAAGCCCGTAGGCTAAATACCGTTAACTTGGTCTATACAAGACGAACACAAGTCACAACTGGAACCAAGCAGATACGTCCTTCCCCGGTGACAGTCAGATGCCAAGAGGTAGAGCGCCGCGCTGTGTCGATGCGGCTGGCAATTGAGGGGAGTCAGCTGACCGATGCAGGAGTTGGGGGTAGTAGGGGAACTGTTCGTCCAGCCATTGGTTGAGACGGCGGCGTAGAGGAGCACTATTGCCACCAAGTTCCGAAAAGAGGACGCCAGATGCGAATTCACTATAAAAGTAGAGGGCCTTGTTCTTGTCGCGTAATATCGCCGACAACGCGCAATATCGCCGACAGGTGATTCGGCTCCAGCCGCAGGATACAACTTCCGCCCTGGTCTCAAGCTTTCGCTCATACCCGGGGCAAGGAAGAGGTGGAAGGAAAGGATGGGTAGGGAAGGTTAGCGAAACCGCAGCCCCTTCGAGGCCGACACCAATGAGGCGGATTGAGGTCAAAAGGACCTCAATTGGGCCTCCGCCTCCCCGAAGTGCTCGTATTAGTTTGGTTACCTCAAACAACAGAGACGAGTGACCGTCGGTTTTGCTTTCGCAAAAACCTACCGCTCATCTTTGCAAACCGAGAGAGCCCGTTGGCCAAAAATATCGCCGACAGTGCGCACTTTGAAATCTCCCTACCGCACTTCGCCGCGCAAATCACCGCATGTCCGCGAGCGAAAATGTGGCCAAATTTGTGCCGAAAATTCGGCACCGAGGAAAAAGCAGAATGATATTTACCATCTCGCTGCTTCCACTAAGGACGAGCAGAGTCAAGGAAAGTCCGTTTTTTTTTAATTGAGGAAAGAGACGCTGATTCACCTTTTTGTAACTATCTACCACCGTTAACTTCCCAATGTCCTATCCTTCGTCAATTAATCCAAGGCTTATACCTTAACGGTAGCATGAATTATTTTTCCTGTAACACAATGTTTTTTTTCTCCACACCATTAATCAGTGATTTTTCCAGAGTACGTCCTCCCACTCCACTCTATCTCCTACCAGGAATATGTTTCGTAAAGCTATGAATCATTATCTCGGCATGCTGAATTAATGCTTATCACTGACTAGTACGATATCCTTAATCGCTCACTCAACTATTTAAAAAACCTAACTAAACACCCGAGTGCAGTAGCTAACAGATTTTGTACTTTTTTCCATTTGAAGAAATTTTTACTAGAATGCAATTACTATATGAGGTAAACTCTTTGATATACTATTGTTTTGGCTAATTTTGACTAAAATTCATTTCTTGTGCCCATGACATTAACAATTGTGCCTGCATTTCTTAAACTCTTCATATAACTCTTCACTCAAGCTACCATGATTTCACCTATAAATATGATTCCTATGAGTTAACTGACCAACAAACAATATTTAACGACGCAGTAATGATTTAAGGTTAATTAAAATGTCATTTCGTACCGATGAATGGAGCTTGAATATGAAGCATTGCCAGCCCAAAGTATGAGAGAGAGACTATCAGATTTCGATAATTTTTAAGGTAGAAATTTACAGTGATTGCGTCGCCAAACCTGAGGGAAAATCCGATTTAAAGGAGACATTAGCGAAACGGAACTTAGTATAAGGAGGGGGATTCACAATCTCGACCCCCACTCCACCATGACAGTAGGGTGGTTGAGCCACATAATCCCTCCATGGATTCGGATTATAAGCGCAACCCCAGATGACGTCAGTATCGGTTTGGTTGGTGACTGCTCCTGCAGAGGGGTCCGCCATCCGCGGGGTCGTTAGATGGCGTCGGGCAGACAAATGCAAAACGAAAACTTGGCCTGCGAGAGAAATTTCGGAAATGTACTAGGCAGGCGTTTCGAAGCGCCGCTTCACATCCCCGTAGCGAGCGACGCGGCATATCGAATTCAGCTCCCTCGGTGGTGGAATTTTAATACCCAACTCCTCCATCTCACGGTCGCCCTTTATTTACAATCTATTTATTACATCGAACCAATTTTAGATATTTCGGAAACATTTTTTTTTTTCACCCTTCCACCGTCAAGGCGACGTCGCCTGCAGGAACGTTTTAGGAAGCCTTTTCGTTCGGTTCCCCGCCATAAAAACGATTCAGTACACAGATCAAAGTGACGCACTTTTTGATTTACGACGGTGCTCGTGACATAATATCCAATCCATTTCTCTCTTCCATCCAAAACGAGACCGTTCGACGCGGGTATATTTTTATTTTTTTTAATAATTCCCTCGACGAGGAGGAGACGCCATGGCTGAATCTCTCACCGATCTCCGAATGAAAAACTGTCCGCGTAATGTTATTACTTGTGGAAGGATATTAAATGTCATTTTGGAGGTAGAGGAGGCTGAAGAATTTTATCCTGGGGCATTGAAAATTGCGGACCTGAGATAATCGTGGATAATTAAACTACCATCCGTAGATCTATGAATTCATCCTACCTGCTACATAATCTATCGGGGATGCTGCGAACCGCGATTTCCATAGCCGAGCCACTAATGGTAATTTATGTAGGTTTGCATTTCTCCCTTGAGAATACGCATCTTAGTCAATTGGCGTAGTTACCTTCGCTTCCCATCATCATTCGTTGTTCAATCCTCAGATTGGTTGACTGCAGCCCTCCACCCTTCCCTACCTAATGCTAGTTGTGTTGCCTCCTGGTATCTCTTCCTATGAACTTTCCTCTTCATTTGGTCCATGGGTCTTCTTCTGGGGCCTTTTCCCTCTATTTTACCTTCAATAATGCTCTTCACAAACCCATTGCATCTAATGGTGTGTCCTATCCATCTGGATCTCCTTTCCTGTATGGTGTCCCATTGGTCCTTCCCTCTTCTACTCTTCTGTACACTTTAGGTCTTGTTGATGTTAGAATTAAGACGATTCAGCGTTTACGTTTACTTGATGTTAAGTAAGAATCGGATTTTATGTATGACATCACACTTCTGGTTGGAATCTTTTTGATGGGAATGGGATTCTGTACACTTCATCATATCTTAATTTGTCCATCCATTTTATCTTCAGCATCTTCCTCCAACACCAGGTTTTGAAGGCTTCTAGTCTTTTTTGGTCAGCTTTTCCAATGGTCCATGCTTCCGATCTATCGAGTGCCACGCTCCACACTTCCTTTCCCAAGAACTTTAAATTCCCACCGCGCTTCAACTCTCGAGATTTTCTGCTGCGCTTTGGGGCAAAATTTCATCGAGCGTTCCTGTATTTATAATCGACTATTACTTTAAAATAATAACATTAATCGACCATTTTGCACAATATATTGGTTCTACTTTGTCTTATATCTCCTTGGTGACAGCGGATGTGAGAGGGGCTTGCCTTGATAAATCAAAGTTAGTTCAAGGGTCGTGCTAATGCAGAGTTTTCGGTTTGCATATACGATCTACGTAATCGTTGATACATCCTTTCATTCTCTTGTTCTTCACTCCCCATCTCTTAAATCTCCTTCACTCAATCCCACATCCCCCGAGATCTTTTCTCACCCTCAAGATACCACTTGTTCTGAAAGAATCACGGGGACTCTCATTATTTTTACATGCTCTTTGATGTATGACATATCAATATGAAACAAATTTGCACGTAGGTGTTCTTTGGGATTTAGCACTGCGCATTTATTATCAATTTTGTATACATTATGTTCAAATATATCGAATTTCTAGTTTGTGTCATCCAGTTTCGTAAATAAACATTTAAATACAACAATTTGAATGCAGCAATGCCGTCACTGCGCTGTAAATCTTGTAGAAGACAATACAAACAGGAAAATAGTGAATTTGCTTTAATTTTCTTTATTAATAGTTCATAACACCGTAACCAGACGCCTGATTTATAAAATTTACTCGCTTTTACGTTATCCGAATCCCACCTCTTCAAACTTGAGTTCATCTAATTTTGGAGTAATTAATTATATACCCTTCTTACCCGTCTTAATTTCTCAATTGATTCTAGGTATTTTTCTTAATATACGCTTAAATAGTATTTGTACAAATAGGGTTGTTATTTTTTATAGTGTTAGTTTCTCTGTGTGCACCATGTCTTAAGATAGAGATGAGGGGAAAATTTCATTGAAATGCATTTTAGGGTTCCAGATGTGTCATGAGTAGTCAGTGAGCCAGTAGTACGTGCCTGAAGGGCGTAAATGGCACAAAAACTGTGTATAAAAATTTAATAATTTTTTTGTATACTTAAGTAAATTCCTGTTATAGTTACCTAATTCATTATTGATTCATTTCTATCTGAATATCCTGGGCCTTATCGGAAAATTTTAGGCCAGTTTCATTTCAAAACTCACAGCGTTTCCTGCGATATCTTTATCAATTTACGAGTCGGTAGTATATTGGCTTCTTACAAATGAACTGCATTTTATGCAGGTATTTCACCAGTGGTCCCCGGACCGATGCCAGTCCGCGGAAATTTCCGGCTTTTCGTTATAGCTGGCTTCCGAATCGGATTCTACTTGTGCTCCGGGATTGAATTTTCATAGATATGGATTTATTAAGAATTGTTAAGAATATTGTCTGCATTGGTTGTTATTTCTATCCTAGTCCTCAGCTGGTCCACTAAATATTTCCATTCACATTCGCTGGCCTGTATGGGTAAAAAATTTGCCGGACGCTTTACCCTCCCATTCCAAGAAAAAGTTGGAATCCCCTCGCTATTTCTCCGTTATCTCTTTCTTCTGTTCCATGTAACCGCACTGGCGCCCTACAGAATGATCCACGACGGATCTGCTTGCAGACATGTAGCGAAGTCACAAACTCATCAAGCTCATCTGAGATTCTCAATCATGTCAGCTCTCTAATTCCTTAAACGTTCTAGGTTCTCCCAGAACGACGTAGTGTCCATGGAATCGCACAAATTGAGTTCATATGCACGTGCCGATAGACCTCACCCGGCTATGGACCCTGAATCCTCGGTCAGTGGCCCAACTCACAACCCTCCGGGCCGGTCCTCCGTCAAAACTTGTACGTGAAATAAATCGAAAACCAGTTTTAGTTTGCGACTGGTATCGACCCTTTATCTTCGAATTGAGGCATTTTTCAAGCGTATAATTTCCACGGAATTCCATCAATCATGGTAACCAGTCGGGTCGTCCTGAGTCTGCCTCTGGGGGCGATCCTCCTTCCATCATATTTCCTCCGCTTGCCTTTTGCCTCCGGGTCGTGGTGTGCCCCTGTAGGCCAATCCTCGACCAGGGGCTCCGTTTTTGAAAGGTCGAGATAAATATCGCATGCGGTGTTCTTACTTCATCAAATGGTTCCGCCAATTTATTCCTCTCAAGATCTCTCATCCTTCTCGTCATCTACCTTTCTTTACATTATGCCAGTGACCTGTCCTTCATCTCAAATGCCCACATACTCCTTCCAACATCTTCTAGAACTTTCTACTCTTCGTTACATCGTTATTCAGCATGTGCAAATGGCGGTTACATTATTTTTTTTTTGCTCCCCCTCATTCATTCCTTGGTCGTTCAATCCTATGATTGGTTGACTGTAGCCCTCCACCCTTCCCTATCTAGTACTAGTTCCCTTACCTCCTGGTATCTCTTCCAATATACTTTACTCTTTATGTGGTCTATGAACTTACTTATTCCTTGGTCTTCCTCTTCTAACTTTTCCCTCTATTTTACATGCAATTATGTTCTTCATATACCCATTGTGTCTAAGGCTGTGTCCAGTCCATCTGGTTCTTCTTTTCTGTATGGTCTTTCATATGGTCCTGTCCACTTCTACTCTTCTGCACACTTTAGGTCTTGTTGATGTTAAAATTAATACGATTCAGCGTTTACGCCAACTTGATGTTAAGTAAGAATCGGATTTTTTGTATGACATCACACTTCTGGTTGGTGAACCTTTATGATGGGAAAACATAATACCTTCGGTATTTATTGTAAGAAATACTCAACCAGAGATAAACCTACAACTTAACTATATGTCCTGACGCTATCTTAGGTCTCGCATTTTATAATATTTATTTGAGATTATAAACAGAGAAAAAATTAGATGGATTGAATCATTGGCCCAGTCGTTCTTAAAGGATACAGCGGTTTTTCATGTCATTAGGCACATGATGCATTACGGTAGGTAATAAGTTTTGAAGCTACTTTACACGTTTCCTCCGTTTTCATAGTTCTCCTAATGTTTTGAATCCATGTTTTTCAATTAATTTTATCTAACTAAATATATCGCCTCATGAAAATTACATGAGAAATTATCACTTCAGGAAACGAGTTCATCGCAGTGCTTTCGGCAGGTTGAAAAATCATCTTAAATAGCATCAAATAAAAGATCTAACGCAAAATTATCTTACTAAAATGATTAGACTTTTTAGGCCATGTCAAACGCATGGATTAACTGGGACAAGAGTAATTTTTCACTGAACAATATTTGTAAATTTTCTCCGGTTGGTTTCATCCTGAGGTATTATCTTCTATATTATTATGGGAATATAAGGTATGAAAGTCTCTCAATTCTATTTTTATCGCATTTCGCGCACGCAATTATGATAAAGAATTGATAAAAATTTAGCTTTTTACGATGATAGGGCAAATAAAATTAGACTTCGTTGGAATTAGAAGGTGGATCAAACAGTCATTTGCTCAATAGTACCAACCTCAAGCCCACTATCTTACCGTATATGTGAGTAATGTATTTTTTAACAACGAAAAAAGTACATTTATTTAGTGTTTTATAATGTGGATGAAGTTATGAGCGACTTTGGTCTATTTCCAATTTTGCTCTCCTCTCAATAGGAGATGTCGTTTTTTGCCTCCTTGATTTCTCTCTCGTGCCGTGAAACGCAGAAAATATTTCTTTCGCATTATGATACACATCTTCTGTAACTTTGAATTCCCCGTTTATTATCGACAGAATTGACGGCGGCAGCTGCGCGATCTCCCCTTGGCTCGAGATAACCTACATTTCGCACGGAGCCCTTGTCTCACGGAACAAGTGTGTCTGACACTTGCTCGGCGATAAGATATCGCACGCAACTTCTCGTTCGATAACTCTTGTCAGACTTTTACACGTTACAAAGCAAATTTCGGAGAAAATTGCCGCGATTTTCAAAAATGGCTCTTATCGACGACCAAACTTTACCCGCCCACAGCGGTAGCACTGCTTAATTAACGCGGCAAAGAGGGAAGCCGCAAATATCATGCCAAATGATTAATGGAAATTCCAGGTAACTTACCAAAATCAATGTGTACTTTTGATGGAACGCCTCGAGCTGAAGGAATGTCTTCGTCAACTTGACATCGTGACGCGAATAATTCTTAAAATCAGTCCGAAAATGAATTCCAAGGGGACAGGTCTTTTATGATGTTTGTTAAGTGTACCCTGCGGCGTTTATCATAGTTCGTCTCTAGAAATAATTTTTCTCCATAGTCGACATTTTAGCGATGTTGAATTTTGAGTCGGTATGTTCTTAATATCACTTAATTAACGTATAGCCACTATGTAGAGTCAAAGCGGTCTCTACCATGGATAAAAATGGGGGTAAATTTGGTAATTCAGGTAACACATACTTCCTCGCTAGCGGCAACCTTAGTGTTCAGTCTAGGTTTGCCAAATAATTAATGCTACTTTTACCCACCTGGTGTATTTTTTCCGATAGGAAAATTTGAAATGTGTCAGCCCTCACCATAAAAAGCATGAAATTGTGAGGTGAGTTCTGTGTCAGCCATGTTTTAAAAACGAGGTTTTCAAACTCGGCAATTTCTAATTAGTTCCAAAGCGAGGAATTTGACATTTTTCAATAAGCAAAAAAGTTATAGATCGCCGCTTGAGGCTGTCGAAGGTTAAAGCAGCATAGGCTTGAAAAATCGGATTATCTACGACATCTCTTATTGTTTGATGTTTGTATTACAACTTTAGTTTTGAAATGTGGTCATTCCTTCTAAAATGCGGAATTCTTGGCATTTATCACCATGTTATATCGATCTAGCTTTCTAGTAAAGATTCATTCTCTTTTTCATTCTCTAGTATAGATTAATTCTCTTAGTCTTTCGAGTTTCCTTCTTCTTCCAGACCATCCCAATAACATTAATTCAACATTTCCGCCACGTTGTCTTTTCCTTTATACCTCCCATAAACAAATCGAGCAGCTTTTTTCTGCACCGTTTCGATTCTTGTTACTTGGGTGTCATGATGGCGATCCCTCTTGTCTTTTCTGTATTCTAACAAGGATGTGAACAGTTTTTAATATGCTATAATTTTTAGTTTCCATTTCCCGTTTTTTAAGGTACTCAGTATATTACTGAGAGTCTCAACCGCTTTTCGAGATCGCGAGAAAGTGTTTTTCCAAGGTATTTTTTGTATTCATGGGTCGTAAATCAATTTGATTTAAAATACATTATCAACTTTGGCTACTATTTTCTACATCTCTATCCTGATAAGGGTAAAGAAATCACTGCAATATTTCAAGAATATAAACGCGCCCATGTTTATAATGAAGCGAATCATCAATATTGGCCACGTTCACCTTCAGAGCTGCGATGGAATCCACGCGATTGATCGTATGGATTTCTAGTACCGATTCTACTTGGACCAGCAAGTCAAAGTCATCTGCCTCACTATTCAACCAATTCTTTTAGTTTTATTTTTATTTTTAAAGAAAATGGCCCTCGCACAACAACATTCCCAATTTCAAGTGCACTAGTGACAAATTCAGAAAAGGCGACCTAAATCTAGGAACAGCTGAAACAAAAGAATTAAATTAGATGAAATAGAGACGTCGTCTACGCATATTTCTGTCTAGGTTTGGTGTTTAAGTAAAAAAAAAGTGTTACGACCGTACCGAAGTATTTTTTTTTTACTGTCTCATGGCATCAGAGTGGCCACAACGAATATTTCATTTTGAAATCCATCACTCCCAGATAAACTCAACGGTATCTGGCGAGATGTTGTGGAACATAATTTCTGAGTAGTGAAAGAAATTTTGTAATGTCCACTTAGTTGAATAATAATAATAATAATATAATACAAGTAAAAAACTAAGTGGACATTACAAAATTTCTTTCATTCATTTTCATTTCCCTTTTACCACCACTGGCATAATATGGCACTGGTATGGCACCATTTTTCGTTTTATAAAAAGTGGAATCATACCGAGTGAGTTATTTAAAAATGAATAATATCAAAGATTTCCTCTGAGTATCGCCGGTGACAGTGTCTTGCATCTACATTCAATTCTTGGTCAAATAAAAGCAGGAGTTTTGTTGAAAAATGTTTGCTAGTACAATTTCCGTGCTACTCACTGGTATCATCTTAGAGGTACGCACAGAGTCCCGCATATCCGGATTGGAATGCTTCAGCCGTTGTGCATACAATAGAGCCCGTAGAGATAAGACCGCGTCCTCCTTCAAGAAGACCACTCGTCGACCGCCCACCCGCGGTGGGCTCCCGTGCTCTGTTTGAAATGTTAAATGCAGGTACCACGACGTTGCGTGGAATCCTGTGAGATGGCATCCTGAGTGATAAATAATAGCATTCAGGAGCCGGATTAAGCGTGTTCAGAGCGGTCGTCTTGGCCTCAAACTTGAATTTTCCTTCTCCTTTATTCTCTTCCGTTTCCACTCCTCGACAGAATAATTTATAATAGCACCGACACATTTTGATAGCACTCTTCAATTTAGGATAATATTTTTTTTATTCATGAATTAGTTGAATCCCTGCTTTCTTAACCCTCTTAAACCTGCTTTCTTAACCCTCTTTACCCTCTTAAAACTAACAGGATACATTTTTCTCATCGAATTTCTCCGTTGTTATTGACTGATGGGCTCAATAGAAATGAAAGATCCCAGAAAATTTTCGTACGAGAATGCAGAGACTCAAAGAAAAATATCAATCATGAGACCGTTGACTTAATGATTATCTTTTTAATTTTTTTATATAAAATGTATTTTACTGTGCAATTACCATTCAAGTTCAAAAGTCAACGCCGATATAGTTTTTCTAAGAGTACTATAACTTTTGCTATTGAATATTCTCTTTTTCAGCATTCACTATGTTTCTTCAATATTTTAAGTGGCTTGGACTAGTTATTTTAAAATTGTCACAGTTTCATTAGTGAAATTATATTCCCGATATCGCACTACATCAGATTCGCCGATAGTGCAAATACCTAACAATTAGCTAGGAAACTGTTAAGTTTTGATCGCTATTTAGAAATTTACGAATTGCAATTAGTCATAGTAGTTGAATATGAACCCTCTGGGTTTTGCCCGAACGCTTTTCCTACAAACCTGAATAACTGATAATAATTTAAAAGCGCATTTACACACTTCTAGAGATCACTCGAAGACCAAGTTGAAAAGGACTTATTTCATTCGTTAACTCCCGAGATTAGCCTTTCTATATGCTAATTCCGGCAACGTGATTTTTTGCGATGCCGTCGGATATAAATTGAGGTAGGTTTTTATTGACCTCCTCAGCATTAAGTATTTAATCGTTCTCGTGAATATATTGGAAACCAGAAAGGTGGGTGAAGAAAAAGTTGGGCCGCCGGCGTCCAGCGAATCCCTCTCGCTTTCAATTCCGAGAAGTATGGTATTGCAGCTTTTTAATCGGCTGCTCCGGTCCCGACTCGGCTGGCGTGGGCGGAATCTCTCGAGCAACGCCCAAATGGGTTGGTAGTCAAAGTGTAAAGCCATTTTGAGGCCTCCGTTTGATGGTTATGCAGAGTAATAATATACTTCTGTCTGCATGAGAAGTTCTACGAAAATTGTCATATTTTCTGTAGAAGCAGATTAGACCTCTTAGGATTTGATCGTAACTTGAGCTTATGTTACCCATAAGCAGTCTCGGTATATTGTCGGAAGCCTTGAAAAATACCCGGAAACTCTACCGGCATTCCTCACAAAGTGCTCTCACTTTCGGAGGAAGTTAAGCAAAACAGTAAATAGATGAAATTACTGATATTTCTTGAAGAAGTCCCAAGTGGTTAACTCTATAATGATAGTTATAAATTAATTAGCAAATTAACCCGAGAAATGTGAATTAAAAGAATTTCTACAAAACACCTTTTAGCATTGAGGTCAGTTTTTTCGGGTTTTTTCCCGCGTTGCTTCATATTTACGGACAACAGTTTCGCTAACGTTACAGCTAGCGTCGCCAGTATCTGACGACGCTAACTCTAACGTTAGCGAAACTGTTGCCCGTTAATCTGAATCAATGCGGGAAAAACCCGAATAAACTGACCTCAATAAATCACCGCGGAAGCCTCTATACCAATCTTTTAGCATTACTAGAGAATGTGATCAGGACTTCAACGGATTCCTTTCACGCAATTACAGAATGTGCAAGTAAATTCTTTCCTAAGATATTCATCAATAAAATAATTTTAAAGAATGTATCCGTAAATGCACTAGTAATTATGTAAAAATAAGAGTTTTAAGAAAACTAGTAGAATTTTGTGGCATCACCCCGGCTCAATCTTTCACCATGAATTCAAAATATGCCTAATTCTAGAAACTACCCTGCAAATCACCGCCAGAGCGTGTTACACAGCCCATCAATATCGGATGTGGGTGTGAAAGAGCAAATGTAATAGGAAAATGAATAGGACGAAAGTGAGTTTTATGTTCACGGAATATCTGACCCATTTAGCTTACTGTTCAGATAAGGTCCTAGTTGCAGCTAGAATCATACACTTACAAGTGAAATACTCCCTTTTACCAGTAGTAGGATCACGGTTGCTTATTCTGCGTTCGCGTTATCTTTATCTAAAATGCAAACCACTCTGTTGGGACAATTCACACAGTTGCGGTCCTTGTAACGATTCGCCAATTAACTGTGGTTTTATTAATCACCTGACAAAATTTCAGAATTAACATCGCGTTTTAACTTTCATAAGGGCAAATGAAAAGTGACAATGTGAACAATCACGATATGGAGACGGAAATACACAATTGTTTAGGGACGCAATTGGTCCCATGATAAAATATTTTCGCTCTCTCTCTCTCTCTCTCTCCCTCTCTCTCTCTCCCCTCCCTCTCCCTCTCTCTCTCTTCATTACGTTATGGAGAACCGTGGTTGCACTCCAGGAATGTAACCGAGATATAGTAAAATAACAAACCATAAATGGTCATTACCAAATATTGTACAGACGTTTTTCCTCGCTGTCTTTTTATTAAATCTTGGTGCATATAAAGAAGGAGCATATTGTACCTAACAGTTCCACACTGTCTCCTAATTTTTCACTTCTCTTAGATCAAGAAAATTGCCCAGGTTAGAAATATCATCCTCCCTGTAGCCCTGAAATTTGCATCTTATGAATTTCATCGTTGCACAGCATGAATCATCCGATGAGCCTCGCATCCGACTAACCTGGTTTATCCCTCAGCTGTGCTGCACTCTCTGCTAGCTTGGTGTTATCTTACAAGGTTTGAGCATTCTCTCATTACTTATGTGACTCTCTGTGATAACTTCATATATACTTTCCAGACTTTATAGATATGGCGTCCTTGTGATACCCTTCGTAATAACTGTACTGCAATGCATTATCTCACGCGTTATAGTTTGTTTAGGGTATATCTATCGATTCCTTTTCATAGAATTTCCCATAATCAATTCCATACATCTTCGGGGATTGCACACTTTGCGCTAGTTACGAGTTTCTTGCATGACGTTTTATTTCCTCTTCGAGTATTACGGAATCACATTTTCGTATGAGTAAACGTTTCGTTTTGATTTTCTATGGCGGTTGTTTTTAAAGAGGTCAGAATTCTTTTGTGATCACTCATGCGTTAAAAAATGAGGCATATTAAACCATAGCAGCGTGGCTAACAGCTAAGACGCGAAATGCTTTGTTTTCTATGTTCGGGATTTAAACCACTTGGGTTAGAGAGTGGTTTGAAAGTGCAGATGGCTAATGCCTTAAATTTTCGATATCTTTACCTCATTTCTACTATATATTTCCGAGAATGTGGATAGAAGGTTGAAATATCCATAAATAAATAATTATTTTGCTATCTCATTTGGAGAGTGTTAATGCTAAATTTTATTTTTAGTGTCTACCTACTTTGCTGTAATCTGGCGGTCAGTAACATCAACGAGCGTGTATGCATATGTCGTGTTGCGTTTCTCTGTTTTGTTTATTCCGAGAAACTTTTCATAAAATGTAACTTGCATTTAGGACAACTTATAACTATACCATAATAATGTAGTGAAGTCAAACGCCATAACTAACTGAATTTTCAATGCCGATGTTAGTTTTTTGAGAAATTCTTCCCTTAATTCCTATGGGGCAGAACTTAATGAAATGTGTCGACTCTCGACTAGAACTGTGGAATCAATACTGTATTAAATGCAACAGTAGCAGTTAATTCTACACTATATGGCATTGCTCGACCAGGGTTTTGACATAAAACGCCTTCATTAAGTAAAGTTCTTTGCATTTAGAATTTCATTAGGCATGACGCTTTTGTATATCGAGAGCACCCAGTGATGAAGTTTTACTCAGGAACGAGGGTCCTGTTATGAAAGGGAGTTTGGAAGTCCCAAGACTCATTGTTTCTTATTATTTCTAGTTAAAGGAATGGCAGAGGATAATTAAGTGTATCATGCAGCTGGAATATGAGGTTTCCTTTACCAAATTAGACCAGTGAAAAAATGACTGAGGTACTGAGATTTTGAAGTCTTTATGCCAAGTATTCATTGGGAATCAAGTGCATAACGACATCTCCGTCAGTAGTCATGAATTAAAAGATGGGTTTCCGGCAGCTTGCTAACCCATTTTTCTTCACCAAACCTTAACAAGCATATAAAAGCAGGGGAGGAAATAACAGAATTTGTGTAAACGAAGAGGGTAAGGATGCAGTTGCCCTAGGACAATTGTTATAGAAAGGGTAAGGTGGAATAACCTCAACTCCGACCTGGGCAACGAACTTCAAGCGGAAGACAGTTATTGAACCACTGTTGAAAATCTTACCTTGAAACATAACCTACTCGGTAGACACCCGAGAATTCAGGGATATTTGTTTCAACGTCGCAAAAATCCACGATGGAACAAATTTATATGGATATTATAGGCACTAATTTTTCGCGTTTGGTAAAGCATAAGGACTCTAAGCTAAGGTTGGGTTTGTAAAGAACGTAATTGAAGGCAAAATAGAGGGAAAAGTCCCCTGAGGAAGACCCACAAATACGTTCATGGACCAAATAAAGAGGAAAGTACTCAGGAAGAGATACCAGGAGGTAAGGGAACTAGTATTAGATAAGGAAAGGTGGTGAACTGCACTGAACCAATCTTAGGATTGAACGACCAATGATGAGAATTATGAGATATATTTCTTAACACGAAACCAAATTCAATGGAATTTCATTAGGAGTGAATTATCGCACCAACTACTTGTAATAGCCTCTGGCCAAGAATCAAGATGCGAAAAAAATGTTAGCCAGTCAAGTGGCCATTCGCTTTCACTTTAAAAATTTCCCCCTTCTCTCTTCCTCCGCGCATTTGCCCTCACTCCAACTCGCGCCCCTTTGAACCCGCCCCTTACTCCGTGCAAAAGGCAGAGCGGGCGGGAACTCCTTTATTTTTCCCCGTTGGCAGGGGCACGATGAGGCGAGGACAGAAGCTCGAGAGCTCTAATCACCCGTTCACGCTTTCGGTTCGACCCTTCCTCGAAACAGGATGGGGGCAATTTCGCACTCGGATCGTCGCCAATCCTGAAGAAATTGCCTCGGTGTGAAAGCGCTCTCATCGCCTCGAGAGAGAGAATGAGGGAATCTTGAATAACTAATGTGCGGTAAATACTCCGGGTTTATGTCCGCGCCGAAGAAAGATTTATTATCCTCACGTTTAGCCTGCGTGTGTGCCCGCGGCAGTGGCCATCCCGCCAACACGATGGTCCCACCTCCATCAGCGCTCAATCCAAAGACTTCGCTCGTTCCTGATAGTCCATCCGGTGGCTGGTTTTGATAAGTGAGCGTAGAAAGCTCGCGACGTGACGTGCCAAGCTGAACAACCATCGGACTGCTGCAACAAGAATGGGCGGAGGAAATTATGAGAGTTTGATATGTCCGACGCAGTGAGTTTCTCTCCTACTTGATTCCTTTACCCGTGTTTTCCTTAGCCGGGGATGGTGTCGCAAGAACTATGATCGCTGGCATGATTATAACATTACTTTGAAGCGTCATATGACTGTAAAGATTCCTTTCTAGTTGATAATCTTATTGATTTATCAAATTAGTCTAATAAAAGGTGATGAAAACATTGATCGATACGAATGATACTAGGGTAAGACGTGTATGATTCTGTATCTAAGGAATACAAAGATCGGTACGTGAATATATATGCTCTTGTTACGTATCTAGGCGAGAGTATTAAAAATTTTCGGGCTTTAATTTGTGGGGAAGCAACACATGGAATAAGAACTCACTTTTTACCTTCCACACTATTTTATTTTCACCGACCATGGTTAAACAATATCTGTCATTATTAAGGTACAATCTTCATTTTTAGCTTTCCATATACGATATGTCCATATTTATTTTTAGCAGTCGTATACCAAACTGAGGGTGGTTGGAGGATAAGAAGGAGATTGAGATAGTTCCTTGATAATGACAGATATTGTCGAAACCATGGTAGGTGAAAATAAAATAGTATGGAAGGTACAAAGTGAGTTCTCATTTTACGAGAGTATTTTTCCATCAAATTTCTCTTACACTATTTCAGCAGCCTGACCCTATCATCTAAAACTGATTTATTGTTAATCGGACTATGTAGTGACAGGAAGCCCCATACTATGTTTTTTGGATGAGGAATTGAAATGGACTGTGAGGTTCTCGAAGGGTATTGCTGCTAACTTTATTGAATTAAAACTGGAAAAATACAAAAGTTATAAGGATCAAGGGTCGTTGTATTGTTTCCTTGATCTTTGTCGTCAGTGACCGGGATGCTACGTCTGGTGAGCCATGCTGGCAAGCGAACCAGAAAAAATGTTGTTCCTTGTTTACCTTTTTGTCGAAAATTAAAAGAGAGGGTTTGGGATTCCGAGGAGACTTTCGGGGACATTGTAACTTTTCCAATCTCAATAACCTTCTGGAATGCCTACGAGTTTTACTTTAAATTATAGAGGGTATTAATATTATGTTAGAATATTCTGAAAAAATTATTCCGTTGCACCTAATGTAAATAAGGCGTAGCGTATCATAGAACATAAACGGAGAACGTATACGAGAGCTCGCTATTGGCGCACATCTGAATCAGTTCGCCTATCAGCTGAATCATACGTGCATACGCGTAATCTTTTCTTTGGTAGGTATTAGGGAGAGATTTTTAGTTATTTTCATCTGTTTGAAAAAAGAACACATAGATAATGAAGCCATTTAAAAGTGGACATATGATAAACATAGAAGGACGAATCGGCAAAATCAGTAACAATATAGTGAACTAAAATTGCCCTTACTTGGGGAGATAATAAGAATCGTTTTCAATGGTAATGACATACGGCTTGGTTAGCGAAGACATTGTAAGATATGGTGAAAGGGTCGATGCTTTTTAGGAAGGGAATTTAGAAGAGAAGAGAGGCGGAAAATAGGGAGCATTTGCAGAGAATACACATTATAGTTGTCTGTTTCCAGTGACTGAGGAAATATGCAGATGTGTGACCAGATGGCCACAACATGTTAAGAAAGTGTTCTGTGAAGTTAAAAAATGGTATATAATTGGATTCCATGCTTTATGGAATGGATGCTCTCTGATGGGACAATTTGGCGAGGGATAATTTGGGAGTAGGGACACGGAACAGAGCGTGAGTCGTGGTGGGTCGAGTAGATATTCTGAAATTTATGAAGGTAACAAGGTGAGGTAGTCAATGTTTGACATTAGGAGGCTATGGATGAGTTTAGGAGCAGTTTTGAGGAAGTCATTATTAAGATCAGTTCCAGTGAGTGAGGACAAGCCAGCATAAGAGACAGCGAATATGAGGAACTCTATTTATTACAATATGTGCAAATACGTGATGGTGATATGTTGCAGAGATTTAACCTTTTTTTTGGGCTGATGTTGACCAAGTAGGGGAGCAATAGGAGAGAAAAAAGGACAATAGATGTGGAATAGGACTAAAATGCTCTGGGATCTATAATTTCTGTGAATAGGTAAAAAAGGCCTAACAGGGGGTTTAGTTTTTCTTTTAATAGCATGAATTTGATTGACAAATATGAGTTTCTGCTCCATTATTACGCTAAGATCTTGTATTAATGAAACTCTGTCCAAAGGAGTGGAAGTGATACTATAGCTAAACTGCACTGGGGATTTTTTTTACTGGAAATGGACATTATTTAATGCGTTTATCTCATTTTTCCGATTGAATTCCTGCTAGAGTGGACTTTTTTAAACGCTAAAACGCTCCTAATCACTTAACCCACTACCGTTACATTATCTCGACGTAGAACTTATTGCATTTTTTCACCAACACCTATCCTTTCTATACCTTCCTCTTCACCGCTGACCAAATGAGCGGGTAATACTCCCTATTCTCCTCAGACCATGTGCACGATGCTCAGTTTAAACGATAATCGTGAGAATAAGTCAATCGCAAGTGATGTGCCAGAAACTTATTCTCGCGGAAAGATGAAATCGCTTATCTGCGAACGAGGACATTCACAGTGCTGAAATCGGTGAAGAGCGATCAAATAGCCGGCGATATTGCGACCGCGATGGCAAGTCGAAAAAATATTCAACTTTTATCGCACCAGCGGCGCCTAGCGATAGCCATGGCGGTTAGCTGTAATCCGATCCATGCTGAATAGAACCATCGAACGAGCAATCTCTAAATGGGGCTGTGGGGCTCGGAATGTAATATTCCCAGTCGATCACATTTCCTCGTTTAGTTGTGTAAAATGCAATATACGGATAGACTCTCGACTGTCACCTGGACAATGATTATATCGGGATGTTATCCCCGTGCAACTGAGGCCGATGAGAGATTTTGAAATAAATGGTTACGATGAGTTATGAAATATCTGTCAATGCTCTCCACATTTTAGGAGCTAGATTCAAGGAGATATTCAAGGAGATTTTCAAATAGTTCCTGCTCTCCGTGAAGTCACTATTTAAGCTTGGTTTTACTGAAATGAATGAGAATATGCAGTTGTAAATTCGGATTCCAAGTTTTCTACTGTTCTAGGTAGCATTTCATTACTTGTAGATATATGATAAATCATTCGGCATTCATTCAAGTCTCTTGACCACTGGTTCCAAAACATGATTATTAATACTTCCTGAAGTTCAACACAACACCCTAAGCGATACATGTTCTTTTAATTTAATCACTCTTTTCACACAACTCGCGATTTGAGCATAGGCTTGTGCGTGATTTTGAGCTTAGGTTTAGCAATACAACCTGAACAATAACAGTAGCAGAACAAAGGATTATTAAAGTAATGGAGAAAAGGTGTTACCGTAGAATGATGGACATTAACTGAACGGAGTGAACCTAAAATAAAGGAGCTTTACGAAGAGCTGGATATAAATGAAACATAAAGAAAGCTACGAATAAGTAGAGACACACTAATTAGGCATATTTTACGACCCAACACATTGATAAAAACAATATGGGAGGAAGGAATGACTAGAGGAGCTTATATTGGAAGACTAATTATGGAATATATCAAGAAAATCATGACGGACATCATAGTAAATAATTATATGGGAATGAAGTAGTTGGCAAAATATGATTGGAACTGCAGTTCTCTCCATTTTTTTCGGGTTAGCTGCGTCAAATTTTATTCAGATGACGTTTCGTGGTCTATGCTGGCCACATCTTCAGATCAGGTCTGAGTGCCGACAGATGGAAATGGCCCTGTATATATACCATCCTCAGGTTGCCCTGCAGTGGCGCGACCAATCAGCGTCGAGGACCCCGATTTTGACGCGCTTTTGCGTATGAGTCTTTTCCAAGCGGTGTTCAGTCTATGCCCATCATCTCTATTGAAATTGTCTGCTACTTTTTCAATTTCAATAGCCTCCCGGATGATGATGCGAAACGTCATCTGGATAAAACTTGACGCAGCTAACCCGAAAACAATGGAGAGAACTGCAATCCAACGCTGCGAAAGCCTCAAACAGACATATGATTGGAACGTCGGTATCTTGCAAACAAATCTTCGGATCGATCATTACTGATGATAATGGATGTGTATAAGATGCATGATCTAGTCTGTCATCGGAAGACAAATGAATTAAACACATTACGTGCTTTTACAGATGTCATTGGGAACTTTTATTAACTCTCCGTCACAATGTGTGAAAAGACATGTGTAATAGTGACTAATAATATGATCACAGTAATATTAACATATGCATAAAGGGTAATTTTTTTCAATGGCAATTAATGCCGTATCTCACTGGCATTGTGCGTGAATATACTTAAAGCATATAAAATGATATTCGCTCTCTTTCTGAGATGAGGTATTCAATCATAATTTAACGACATGAATGTGTGGGAAGTATGGCTTAGTCATTTTGTAAGATAACTTAATTTATTTCATTTTATCTCGTTAATCAAGCTTGTTCAATATTATTCACCACTCAGAAGCTATTTTTCGTGGATAATCACGGAAATGTGCTGGAGTTTCTTCCAGAGCGTTGCGTTGGTCAAAGTTCATTGACAAGAATATCTTCTCCGTCACAGGAGGCGTCTTTAGGTCGAAGTGACGTCGGTCCGAATGCGCCGAAATATATAGGCAGGATGTCGGCGCCAAATTATTGCCACCTGCCTATTTATTCCGGCCACATTTGGACCGACATCACTTCGACCTGAAGATGCCTCAGGTATCGGAGGAGAACCTGTTGTCAATGAACTTTAACCAACGCAGGTGCTCCGGAAAAAGTTCCAGCATGTTTACAAGCCACTGCGGAAGCCTTCGCTTCCACCACGGAAAAATTTAATTATGCTCACAGTATACTGAGAGTTGATGACTATTTCGTCGTCTGTGATCATTATATCTTAAATTCTTATTTCTCCAAGTTCTGGAGATTGAAATTCAACTAAATGTAAATGATATACTCATGTTATATTTATGAAAGGCCGAAGAAACGACAGGTGTTCCACTTGAGTTTAAAATAAAAAACTAGGGTTGTTGAATGAACTTGTTTGGATCAAGGATCCCTAATTTTCCCTCAAATGAGTCATCTTACCACAGGTTGACGATTTGATAATAGGTTAATTTAGCATCGTATATATTGACAATGATTAATATATGTTATGAACACATTTTGGAGTCTTTGTGTCCATGTGTTCACCCCGGTCTCAAGCAATGTGATAACATGAGTACATCAGTCAATTATATTCGTGGTTCTCCCGCGAAATGACTTAAGTATGATTTTTCATGGTTTTTGTTTTGACGCACGCACGGGCGATGAAACTCTTCTTAGGGGTAACTGTTTTTTGTTTGTCCGTGATCGGCTTTTTACGCAGGCACTGAGGACGTCATATCACGTCAAGGGTACTTAGTTTGTTGAATGAACTTGTTTGGATTAAGGATCCCTAATTTTCCCTCAAATGAGTCATCTTACCACAGGTGGACGATTTGATAATAGCTTAATTTATCATCGCATATATTGACAATTTTTAATACATGTAATGTGTAATTCGATATTTAATATATGTAATGAACACATTTTGGAATAGATTCAATCACGCAAATACTTGATTATGCTAACATCATACAGGGAGTTGATGACTTTTTCGTCGACTGTGATCATTATCCCTCAAATTCATATTTCTCAAAGTTCTTGAGATTTAAATTCAACTTAATGCAAATGGTATACTCATGTTTTATTTATGAAAGGTTTCGTTTAATGAAATGGGTGCTCAAAGGAGCAAGTTGTTCCTTGAAAATTGCAATAAGCACTTCCTTTTGAAGGTAGCTTAACCGGTGGACTGTCTTAGCAAATGAGTACTTATTGTGTGGTAGTCATATGGCACATGAAGTTGGCTCAATTCGGGGAATAGAGATATATATGAGTGCTCCAGCTTTCAATAGGGTACTTTCACTTGGCCCTTTAGTGAGAGCTGGAACACACGCGGCACCCACGACGTGATAATATGTCATGCCGCACTCAAAGGGCTTGTCAGCAACGTCACTAATGAAATTAAAGACATCCTTCAACCTTATGATTTTGCGGTCTCAAGGTGTATCATGAACGATCTCAATCTTACATCCCTTTCAGTCGTCTTACTTAGTTACTTACATTGTATTAATGGTGTTTTTTTTATTTATGGGACCTAAATCGTACAACCTCCAGCCAAAAGCTATCAAAGAATCTATTCATTTCCTAAGATATCAAAGAATGATTCATGAATGGCTAATAACATTTGGTAATATTGAAACCCTATTGTGAATGATCAGTGAATTTAAGTGTTGAAATTATAATTTTAATCCCATTTGTTGTACAACTGCCTAATTATTTGAATGTTTTCAAGCCAGCACAGTGGTAATTTTCTTTACGCCCTTAAGTTCGTTTGCATATTTACTCTTGAATGTTGAAAATTGAATTAAGTGTTACAATTTTAATCGCATTTGTTGTAAAACTGCTTTATTTTTTGCATTTTTTCAAGCCAACCTCGTGGCAATTTTTTTACGCACCTAATTTTTGTTTGCATATGTTCATATTTTTCAAATTTTGGTTCATTGTGTCCTTTCCAACGCATTATGATTCTGAAATCAGCATAAACGCAGGCTTAATGCTTTATAGGCTAATTTACTTCCTTATACAGAAAAGACAACTGTAATGATGCATACATGGAAGAATATATTATTATTATTTCATCAAGTGGTGGTAGAGAGGTGCGGTTCACGGAGAGGAAGACAACGAGTAAGTGCTTGGCATGGTTAGCGAGGAGAGAAAACTTCTGGTTGTGAATATGGGAGGGTATAATAAATTGTTGGACAAAGAGGTCATGAAGCGAAGGGTTTCTTAACACCGTGTTAGAGAGTAGGACGTTGCGAAAGTGGGGAAGGGAAAGATAGAGAATATTTGTGTGAAATTCACAGTGGAAATATCATTCGCCTGGACTGGGTATCGAACCTAGATTCCACGATTTCTTGCCGAGTACTATACTGTAAGTCCTCGATTTACGTTGGAGATACGTGCGGAAGAGGAGCGACGTAAGTCGAATCAACGTAAAACGGATCCAGATATTCGTGACCACTTTAACTCCGCGATGAATCAAGCCGTTAATTTAAAAATTCGTGTTTTACCTTTATCCAGGAGAAAAATAGCTTTTTCAAATAGGATTATTACGTCTCAGCTATCAAAAAACGCAAGCACATGCGCATACGGTCTTTTTTATTAGCATTAAACAGGGAAAAATTTTCAGACGACCCTTGTCAGCATGGACGTGACATCGAATCAGACGTAAATCGAAACGACGTATACCGGGGACTTACTGTAACCAATTAAGCTACCCGGGCGTCCTCTTTCACTGCGAATCTCATGGGGGATCAAAGGAGCAAGTTGTCCTCACAGGTACAATGCATTCAATGCCAGAGGTACCCGCATACGAGCGCTAAGCTCTACAGCCCTCGGGGTGAAGCCCAACTTCAAACACAAAGGTGTTTACTTTGGACATTTTCAAAGATCAAGTTAGTGCACTCTCACGAACAAGTTGGTTAGAGCATTCTGCGCAAAATCAAGATATCTGGGTTCGATTCTCAGTCTAGGTGAATGATTTTTCCGCTGTGAATTTCACACAATTGTGTGAACACTAGCGGGTGACTCCATGAAAGCTGCTGAATGGCTATGTAAAACACTCGATGTTGTACTGTCCACTTTTTAAAATAATATTCAAACGACATGTGATTCTCAGCGGAAAGAGAGGGGGAAGGAAGAGGAAAGGGGAAAGTTTGGCGGTTGGGATTTATCGGTATTGAGACGGATTGGGGGGGAGAGGAAGAAAGAGGAAATGGGAGCATTGCAGTGGGTTGGTTAGATCATCCCAATGCCGGTCGTCAAGTGGGTGGGGGAAGGAATGTTCAGTAGCGGGGGTGACTTGGGTGAGGGATGGTTAGGAAGGAGGGTGGGAGTTTCACGGTTTGGGTTCTGGTCAAAAAGGGTTAAGGGTAGGAAGGGTTTAGGATGGGGGTGTGGTATTCAAATTCAATATAGTTTTACAATTTGACCTTCTTTTCTTTCCTCTTTATGATTGCCCATTGTTCATATGCATCCACGCAATGTCCTTTGTTTTGAATTCTTAAAATGTTCACTCGGAAGTCCGTGTGGTGAAATTCTTTCATCAGGTGTTTTGCCAAATAGTGTCTCCTTTGGCCATACACTTTATGTGTTCACTTTCACTGGTTCGAACATTTCTTCCTGTTTGAAATATAAATAACCATGGCAAAACTGGAATTTTTTCTCTGTACCTGATGATGGTCATTTAAGGTGCCGAAACACGTGTAGAAACCTTTGAATATTATTAAAAAAGTGGACAGTACAACATCGAGTGTTCATCATTTCGAATATGCAGTACCACAACATCTCGCTCGAAACTGTTGACTTTACTGAATGGCTAATTCCGTTGCTCTTTGAAAATTGAGAATAGTTTTTATGGACGGCATGTAGGGCAAGGCATACGCAAAAATCATGAAAGAAATGATTTAGTAGATTGAGCGTCTAACAATCGTATTTTTTCGGACTTCTAATTGAAGATAGCGTAACCAGTGGACTATCTTAGCAAATGAGTACTCATGGTGTGGTAGTCATATGGCACATAAAGTTGGCTGAATTCGGGGAAGGGAGGACTGTCCGTTCCCTTCCATCGTCTATGGTTTCCTTTGAATTGGGTGGCTCTGAGAGATTCCGGCGGCTCATACTTGCATGGATGGAGTGGATGGAGTGATACATGCATACTTACATGAACAGAGTGGACGGAGTAATCTATTTCATTGAAAACCTGTTACCACCCTGCCATTCACGAAATGGCCAGTTCTTTGAAGCCCTTATCACACGGAGCAAGCAATTACTCAATCTGAATTTCAGATGGTAACTTCTAATGTGGAGTGTAAAGAATGCATGTCCGTATGGACAAATGCAAGAGGGCAAAATAGCCCCAGCTCTAATTCAATAATTCATCTATTTCTGCGAAATACCACGTGCCACCACCAGGGTGTGTGGCACGGGGTGATTCCATAACGCGAAAAAGCGAATTTGGCTCGTTACGACGGTGGCGATATAATTAATATACAAAAGGAATATTAAGGGTTCAATGACATTTCTCTGGAGTACACCGGGTGTGATTTTAACTGTAACATAATTATTACACTCCCAATTGAGAAAAACGTGCAGTTTTATATTCTGCAATTTCATGCCCCGTGTAAAACAGGCTTAAGGATACCGCTCAGAATAATCCTTATTGTTCACTGTCTTGTCAATCGAGTATGTCCACATTCCTGCTGTGCTCGTTGAAATCGTTACAACGCAATCAGCTGTATAACTGCGTGCGTCATAAAATTTTCTCGTTTTCCACCAAACCTTTTCATAAACATCAGGTTTTATGAAACGTTTTATGGAATGCAGTCGTCACGTGTTCATAAAATTGTATCACAAAACTCTTTTCCTGAAAAGTTTTAGGTAACCGGCGGGCGATATTGCTAAAATGAAACTATAGAGAAAATTAAAAGGATGCTCTCGAACATAATCAAGAGTAAGAATACGGTGTATTTGACTGTACTGCAACAAAATACAATAAACGTACACAATATTTCGTGAAATGTTAGCATTTGCCACAAAATTTAACCTTTATGAAAAGAAGCTATTCATAGTTCGATAGCTTGATCAGCATCAGGGGCCGACAATCCGGAGATGGGTTCGCTGAGACATTCCTTCAATTTTTATGAAAACTGCTCAATTCCTTCATAATTTTTCATTTTTGCATCATTTAATTATTTGGGTCTGGTACTCCTGTGTCCTTGGAAGGTTTTCCCATTTTTAGCACCTTCCGTAATTACTCCTTGGTGATCCTTACATCACGATATGTCACCAATAAGTTCTTTTGTTAATTTTAATATATTTCTTATAATATATTTTTTCTGCTTGGAATCGGCCATCATTACATCTTCACACCACCATTGTGTTTGTTCATTTTATGTGTTCCTATCCACTTTCTTTCTACCTTTCTGTATAAACATTTATATGTGAGTATTTGCCGCTGAGCGGTCTGAGTGAATGAACGAACGATTGTATGGCCTGAACGGCTCATTTCCTACTTGGGTTAGCGTACCCCGAAACGCCTGTTCTATATCTTTCACCACTGTCTGTGTGCTTGAGTTATTCTTTCATTTTCGCCTTCTGTGTGTGTCATTCTCTCTCTGCCGGTGGGTGAAAAGCAGCCCTGGCGCCATCTATTGGCCGATCTCGTGGGTCATGCCTTGGGGAGTGTTTGTTACTATAAACTCCCCGCCGATTCCAGTGGATTCTTAGTAGACTGGGTAGCTTGGTGGTCTGAGCATTGGACGCGAAATCTAAAGGTCCGTGGTTCGATTCCCGTTCCAGTCGAATTTTTTCTGCTTGGAATCGGCCATCATTACATCATCACACCACCATTGTCTTTGTTCATTTTATGTGTTCCTATCCTCTTTCTTTAAACCTTTCAGTATAAACATTTATATATGTGTATTTGCCGCTGAGCTGTCTGAGTGAATGAACGAACGATCTTATAATATATATTTATCCTCGATGCTAAAGGTATTTTCTGTATATCAAACGAAACGCTAAGTGACGCAATACTCAAATTCAAGTGTAACTTCAAATATAAGTTAAAGTTTCCGATCATTGCATGTATAAAGGTAATGATACGGAGTCACTCTCACGGATGCGTATACGCCAAGGGTTGAATTTCGCCATGAAGATATCACTTCACTTATCCGAGTTCGAATCCCGGTCAAGACAAGTCATTATTTATTTGAAGTTATACCTCCCCTCAGTTCCTCGTATAACTCATTCTATTCGCCTATTTTACGGAGTGCACCTATTGAAAATACCTTTATTCGACGACTGGCTAAATGAATCCAAGGCCTGAACATCTTGAAGCCTGAACATCTAGTTCGCATAAACCCCCCTCGAAATTCGCATTGAAAGAAGATGGCTTGGTGGTGACGGTGCGACCCTTCCTCACCGCCCTCTTCCGCCAGGCACTTATAGAAGACGGTGCAGATGCAAAAGGAGGAACGTCATCGCCAGTGTAGGGGGAGGGATCTGGTGGCACTTATCCCCCCCCCCTTGGACGCCGGACTACTAATAACGGACTTAAGTTATAAATGAAACAAAATGACTATTATTGATAAAAATATGTATTTTGCATAACAAACTGAAATAAATATATATTGAACTAACTGGCTAACACACCTGACCGGCAATTGGGAGATCCGGGTTCGAATCCCAGTCAAGTTAAATGATTTTTTCATACCGAATTTCAACCCTGGTGAATCCAAGGAGTTTTCCACTTTTCTACTTCACAATGATATCATTACGTTTCTTTCCTCTTATTCGCAGGGGTTCTCAATCCGTATTGATTTCGTGGATTTAATCCCTCCATCCTGTTTGGATCGCACCATTTTTCCATTTCTTCCTATATTGTTATCCCTTATTCACATATTCAAGCTACGAAAAACATTTTAAAACATCGTATTTATTAGCGGCAGCCTAGTTGAAGACGTTACATTGTTACGGAAATCATCGATATCTAACCTATATTTTTTCATCTCCTCGATTCGACTGCCGAATTATGGACCACTGTTCAGCGAAGAAGGTCAGCAGTTTCTTTCTTGTTGCCTCTGATGCAACGCTCGAGAACTGGCCCAGTTTTCTGAAGCGATGACAAAGACTCTGTTTCATTCATCTCCATGACTGGGAAGTCTTTGGTGGATAGTATTTTCGATTTTTCGATCCACTGACTCGCTGTTGACGCGGGCAAGAGTCTCGGGAATTCAGTCGTGCATTAGAGTCGTACAGACTGGCTAGCTCTGTTAAGCCTCATTTCTCTTTGGACCCAGTAATGATTGTTGTAAATTTTGCATTAGTTATGGAAGAGTGTGATGGAGGGATGGATGTTGCGCAAGCGGAGAAGGGGAAGAAATAGAATAGGCTTCATAGACGGGATGAAGACGGGTAGATCGTATGCAGAGGCGAAAAAGGAAATACTAGAGGTAGATAGTGCCATGAAAGTGAAGGAAATCGGAGCAGGTTTTTCTCCGACTTTCATCAAAACCTACCTTCACCGGTAGAATAATTTTTTTTTAATTGAACCCCGCTGGATTTAGTGGCTATTCGATTGATTACCATGCGCAAGAGCTCTTCGACTTCCACTGCACATGTAAGGGCTTAATGTGTCCTTTGTTTTGCGTTAAATACCTAATGGAAAAAACTCAGCATTTATGCTGTTTAAACACTTATGTGCTAAAACCCTTATGGCATTATATATCGTTTCGATCCTAAATCCAATTGATGCAATGCTCTAATGCAATAGTTACGTCAAATACGAGTTTGTTTCCAATTATTACACACATGTATAAATAAAATGGCACAAAGTCACTCGGGTGCATATACATCAAGGATTAAAATTCGCCATGAGAAAAATCACTTCACTTGACCGAGGTCGAATTCCGGCCAAGCCATGTGATCTTTTCCTTGGCGAATTTCAACCCATAGTGTACAAGTTAAAGTATCAGGCTTAATGATGGGGTTACGCTAAATTAAAACACACCGAGTTTCGAAAAATGCTGTTTTAATTTCACTTAAACTGAACTCGTACATCACCGTAACACACGTGTGACTTCACTTAACGGTTTTTAAAACTTGATCAGCTGAAACAAATGAGACTAGAAAAAAGACTGCTGGGCAGAACAAAAGAACATAGAAATTCTAGCTTATCACAATCCAACACTTGACTTCATGTAAAATTGGTTCATGAAATAAAATCTGTGTTCTACTTTACATAGTTTGTTCTGGTTTATCAATACTGACCATATTTATGACAAGTTGTGTTATTTTCTGCCTTGATAATGGCTTAACTTATCGAAACCACGGTCGGTGTTAATAAACCAATTTGGAAAGTAAAATGCAAGATTTTATATTATGTGACTTGATAGTTGCTGCACGTTGTTTGCCATTTAAAGTTGGAAGGGATAATTTTTCCGTATGTAGCCGAGCATAATTTGGTCTAGAGGAAAATGTTCCCTTACATTTTTACAAGGGCACAAGTCAATGATTAAATCAACCTGAGCAATGAAAACGTAGAATTGACTTTGGTTTTCTGAGGGGATATCCATTGTTTGCTCCCATAAATTCACCGCTTTTCAAGCGGAAATATTTTGAATTTTCAAAAGAATTGAAGTGAGAATTGGAAAAAATTTCAATTTGAATTTATGACCTGTGCGGATATAAAGAAGTGACAAAACGGTTTATTCAGTGAACTAATTCTGACGGAACATCAACAAGTATACTTGTGGTCTATTGTTCGATTAATTCTGTATTTTAGTTTGTTTGTCTTTTAAGCGCAGATACTTGGGTTTATAATTCTTTTATTTTATTATGATTAGGGATTCGCTTTTACTAGCTGAGAGTGCATCATTTTATTTCTCCAGCTGATATTTGATGTTTGACGTGTGAGTTTTTCCGAAAGCCATGTCAAAGTTCAGTTTAAGTAGTTACCTATTCAACCAATTTCTTGTATAACTTAGATAGATACAAGTTTAATGATCTAGGGTATGCCCTGGGAGGCCAAGTACATTTATTGAAAAACCTGTACTCGGTTTTAACAAAAGTTGTTAGGTAAATTAAGTACAAAATTACTAGTCAGTATTCGTCAATGCCATACAATATACATATTGTTCATTTATTGATTACACACATAATTTTGATTGGCTTTAGTGTACATTTTTTCATAATTGTTTTACAACAGTGACTAATATTTAGGTGTGATAACCAAGTACCCAGCTGTAATTGTTCTTTTGTTGCAGAAGATATTCGTATGATTTGGTTTCAAAGGATTTAATTGATGAGCTTTGTTTCAAGGATATAGGGAGGGTAGGATATAGGAAGGGATTGACCAAAATTTTGTTGAGGTTATTTGCAATGAATTCTGAAAGTTATTATTTTCCTGAGTTCTGGTTTATCAACACTAACCACAATTTTGACCAGCTATGTTATTTTCTGACTTGATAATGGCTTAACTTATCGAAACCATGGTCAATACTAACTATATTGACATAAAGACGAGCAGAGCTTCGTGGCTGCGGTAATAAAAATGGCCTGGATTCGACTTAAGCACTTTTTTGCTGAAAAAATCCCTATGATACTGCGATTATCTCAGGTTGAATTGCGATTTTCTTATAAAATGGCAGTCCCGTTAAAATTCTTTGCCAATCGCAACTATCGAATATCGTTTAGCGATAGAAAATGGGCAAGTTTGGATAAAATATTAAATGTTCAGAACTGTACATACTTAACGCTATGCCATAAAAATACATTTCTATTTAATTCGGCACTCCGTTAAATATTGCGTGCGATCCCTCCGTGGGCGTCCTACGAGGTACAAAAATAGGTAACCAAGTAATGTTCTTCAGCTCTTAACATATTCCGTTTGCTGTGGAAAAATGCTGAAGGTTTCCTCTCGTCACACATCATGATATCTATCTTTAATTTTCCCGTAGGATTGGACAGGAATAATTGAATTTCGCTCCGCAGATGTCTCGAAATATTCACAAAAATTCCCTTTTCACTTTAGCTTTTTCAAAAATAAGTTTTCGGTTTTTCATTCCTATCAGTCAAAAATTGAGCATGCATTCTGCCTCGTTAATTATTTTCTGTGCTCTCCAATGCACGTTTTCTGGTTTATTTTTCCAATTTCACTTTAAAATGCTCACTTTTGGTGAAAAATGTCGTAAATTTATCGTTGCTACGCAACTCTCCGGTAATTATTTTACCATGGGCATTTGTGGATTAAAACTCATTACTTAGTTATCATTAACATAGCGGAGAATTGAGGAGAGCAACCATATGACACGAATTTTTAATGATATCTTTTCGAATAGCCGACTTCATCGGTGTTCATGTTTCTCACGTGCCTGCGTTTTAATCTGAGTGTTGAATTTTATTACGAAGCAGGTAAATTCCCCTTTTTCATCTGGTCGGCGAAAAATTTAATTTTACGTAATAACAGATGTAAGTCAATTGCAGAATAATATTACTTAAAGGACCAGCTTTTTTTAAATTACATCGTCTTCTTACTGCTTGCACTTGGTCATGGCTCACAGTAAATATAATTCGCGCTGCAACTACAAGAATTTGAGGAAATAAAAGCTTACATCATCATAAAATGAAGCCCGAGTATACGAATAGCTCTTTTAAAGTGGGCAGATGATTTTATTTCATAATATTTTATCACATTGCCAGTTTCACATTGAGAGTAAGCCATGTTATATCACATTTCAAATGCACACGCTATGTGACACAGACTGAAAAGTTATGTCAGCAGCAAAAGAGACTAAATCATGTTAGTCATCATTTATTTATTTCGTCTATTGTTCTCCCCTAAAATTGTTTGCATGGCCTACCTTAAGCCGTCAAAATTCCAAATGCTTTTCCGATGCCGTCACTTTATGCGATTATTCTCGAGATATCTTACTGGTGAGGGTTCTTGGATCTTTGAATCTCATTTTCAGCTCGGGGCTCGAATCCCGAAAGATCTGGAATATTTATTGGAATTGTTTATATTGCTCTTTTCAGGTATTTCCGTCGCGTGTTTGGTTTTTTTTGACAACAGTTTCTCCCCTCTTCCTGGGGGCGTCTTCAGGTCCGTTGGACATTTTGTAATTGTTATTATTTATTTCCCGTTGTTATGTATTTCGTTGCTAGTACATCTAGGACCATAGGGTGTTTCCATTGCCCGCTCCTCGCTGTGGTTTCACCACTCTCTCCGAGGTTGAGGCAAGTGGGTATCCATCCTCCCGATTGAAATTTGATGGATATTTAACCAGCTCTACCGCTTCTCTGATCAGCCTGGGAAAATAACGATTTTCCCTTGAGAGTACTCTCACTTGGTCAAAGGCAATCTGATGTCCTGGCTCGAACCACGCATGCTCTGCAACTGCGGAGAATGTCCAACGGACCTGAAGACGCCCCCAGGAAGAGGGGAGAAACTGTTGTCAAAAAAACCAAACACGCGACGGAAATACCTGAAAAGAGCAATATAAACAATTATAAGAGTCGCGGAAGCCTTCAAAGAAATTTATTGGAATGTTTATCGCTTGAGCTATGTTTGCTAAAGTATCATGCGGAGAGAACTTTAAGATACTTTCATGATGTGACGTTAAAGGAGCTCTCGTTTCAAGGTGCCTCCTGTCAACGCTCCTCGAAGCTTGTATTTCTTTGTATTATAAAACGCCTTATACCTCTGTAAGCATTGCTCAAGATATATGCTTTAAAGGTCCATGGAAGTTATATTCAGAATGATGACGACTGATGAAATTAAGGAAACTGAATCCTTTAATTCATCCGAAATATTCTATATTGCCTTTTTATTTGTTATGCAGTCCATATGGATGCTTAATTAATATCGTAATTAACGTAATGACGTAATTATCGGTTGCAAAAGCATCTTCATCAAGAATTAAATGTGAAGTAAGAGCCCACGGCGAGTAAGATCCAGCTCTTTTCGGTCCTCACATCGCATTGAAAGATCCATGTTTGTCGACGTTCCGAGATCTGACTAGGCCATCCTTCTCAAACATCGGTATTCATAGAGCCGTTTACCCAGCGAGACACTCACAGAGAATGCCTACTGGAATGAAATATTCTTGAATATTTGCAATGGTATTTATGCTCAAAAGTATTCCGTTTCCCAGGCGTAAGTTAGTTTTCAAGGAAGTATGCACAATTTTTGGGTTTGGTCCGGGACTTTCGACGAAATTACCTCTGGTCGCCGGCTTTCTCTCCATCATTCTTCAAATCCGCTCCCATTTCAAAATTATACTCGTATCTTAAAAGTCAGCAATGATCTCATTTGCCGGTGGCCTCCACAAATAACCTATCAACCTGGTATTCATCCCTCTACCACCGTCTTCGTCACCCTTAACTTCTTTGATTATCTCGTTTGATGTAATCTCATTGTTTCATTCACTCTTACCCGTGTGAGCCCCAAACAGGTGCTTACTATTTAAAATGCGGCATTAACAATTCAAAACAGCATCATTCCTTGGCTCAGTATTTTGCTTTGGTCTTTATCTTATATTGAACCCAAATTTCTCAAAGCTCAGCGTTTAGTAATGGAAGGGAACTGATGACGGGGACCCTGGTTAAGGATGTGGAGAAGAGGCTGGTGAAGAGATTATCTGGAGATTAGCAATGTATGGGGCAGAAACTTGGACTCATGAACTAAAATAAAGGACGTGAATAGGCTGCAAACGTTTGAGATGCGGAGAAGTTGAAGTGGATAGAAAGGAAGACGGATGATGAAGTGCATGGCGGGCGAGGAAAGGAAACTTCTGAATGAAGTCCGGCATAGGCAGGGTAGGAGGATGGAGGAAGTAATAAGGAGGATGGGTTGCTCAAGTCTGTGATGGAGGGAAGGATGTTTGGCCAGCGGGGAAGGGGAAGAGAGAAAATTGGTTTTATTGGTGAGATGAAGAAGGGTAGATCGTATGCAGAGGCGACAAAGTATATACTAGAGGTAGAGAGGAACCTGAAAGTGTATAAAACTGGGAGGAGATTCTCTTGCTTTCACCAAAACCGGCCTTTTACTGGTAGAATACTTTAATAAATCTACAATATCTTCTGAGGGTCAGGTGTTGAACGAATTGCGGTCTTGTGCTGTCGAGTTTCAAGAAGAAAGAACGCCTCCCTTTTGAGAAGCTTATATATTTAACAGAGATGAGTAAAACTGCGGGACAAGACACGCTGTGACAGTATAGCAAGGTATAAATGTGTATAACAAATGTCGACGCAGTTAACATTTTGATTTCGTCTTTCTCGCCGCCAAACTCAATCCATCCTACATTTCCTACAAATATTTCAAGGTTCTTATGGACTGTTTTTTTTTCTGTCGTCAATATGGTGAAATAGAGCAACTTGATCGCATACGGATATAAATTTTCCGAACAATTGCTCATAAATTATCGCCTGCGCTATTCTTCAGCCGATAACCAAAGGAAACATGTTCAACATAGCTATTTTTTCGATATTTTTTGCAATAAGAGCAATAATGTGACCTAAATCTTAGATGTTATCTGTAACTGGAAGTAGCATAATAAACGGGGTAACTGGAAGTAGCATATTCATATTAAACATATGCTGACAAAAGTTTTTGCAAAAAGTCTGTAATGTGGCCTGAATCTTAAACGCTGTTTTATATGCTCGGTATTTATTGTCACATAAATGCGTTATCTCCAAATACTTCATCTCGGGGGCTGATATTCTGTTTGGAATGTCATGAAGATCGCTAGCACGGCTGGTGTTTACTTAACACGGAACACAACGTGAACTCATTAATCAGCATTTGGTGGAATTATCTAAAAGGGAGAATGCAGCTAAATGGACGTTATTTGTCGGATTAATGTGTGCTTGTACAGCCCGCGTATATACTCTTCGCCCAAAATATTTGTACATTTGAGAGCTTACGACCGTGTGCGGCCCCAGTAATAAATAGTTACCGTCCGCACTAATGTTTATTGGATGTCTAATCACCTAAAGCGGTCAACTGTGAATAATGAACTGTTCTCTCTATTGGTAATTTACTCAAGCTCTTCTGATGGTAATACGGAGTAGCCTAGCACTCGTTTTGACTATACAATTAGCGGCTTTTCCATTCACCTAACCGTAGTTAATATACACGTCGTGCATGTATTACCGGACTTTGGAAAACCCATGAGAATCATTGGATCTTTCACCAACTACTATTCCCAGAATTTGTTAAATTGAAAAAATAATGTTTTATCGACGATTTAAATTGGAACTCGGAATTGGATACTTGGAAAATGGAACCAAAGATTATATTTTATTCACTACCTGGCGTGGCTTATCAGTAACTCACGTTTTCATTTCGTCAATTGTCACTGCAAATAAAAACGGCAAATTCATTTTTTATGCTTGATTCATAAATGGTCAATTAAGGTCTCTGTAGGCAGGTTTCTAATCAATTAAATCTTTGTTGTTTACCAGAAAGAGTGAATAGTCTCTAATTGGCTTAATTTTACGCTTTTGCAGTTGGAGCGGTTGAGAAGGCTACAGCCGCGCGTTTATGGCATCACCAGGTAACAAATATGATAATTTTTCCATATTATATCATATGACCTTACACCATGAAAGAAAATTTGCAACAAAATTTTTATTTTTATTTAATTTTATGCATATTGAAGTTAAGTTAAAAAATTGAAGTTTTTGTCTACAAACTGGAACTTCAGTTTGTTGACTAAAACGATAATCGATGCATCAGTCAGAGAAATACATGCCTAAGAATGAGTCTCATTTCAACGGATGGGCCAGAGTAACGTATAATTCAAGAATCATAACTGTATGTCTTGCTTCACTTAATACCATTCGACCCTCACGGAATGAGACTATGAGGGAGCCTGCCCTTGCATGACCTCCATATCATAGGGAAAGAAATAATGCCCTAAATTTATCGACTGCAGTGTATAGTCTGCATCACGATTCAAATGGACAAATAAACTTTCCAGTATTGTTTTGACCAAAAATAAGAAAAAAAATCATGTTCATATTTGACGTGCTTTAAGGAAAAGGAACAGTAAAATGAAATGCATCCCCATTCTAATGGCCCTGCTAGTTTGAATGCCAATTGTTTTAATTTAACGAATAATTATTCCTCCACCTTTTATTGCAATGAGCGTTTCATAAAGATCGTAAGTTTTTTCTGTATTGATGTGTTGTAGCTGCTCATCCATTTCCCGCAACTCAATGTAGAAAAACGTGTTTCTTCCTTTTGGCTATTACAATATTTTCGTTTCATCTAGCTGGGAGTTATGAAATGAGGCTTTTTATTTTAATGACTCAGCGGTATGTTTATACTATTTCCGGTTTTATGTGGCGAGTTCTTCAGAAATAGATCTAAAAAGTGCGATCGATGGTCAATAACGTCGTCTTCAATTCCTGTAAGGAACCTAATATGCTATTGCAGGTGCCTTAATTATTTCTAGCTGTTCTTCTTTGCAGATATGTTACTGGGTAGATAGCAACTATTGCGACGTGTAGTTATCATCTATTCCGGACTACACTGTGAATACTTTTATGCTGACAGTTAAAGAGGACAGGTCTATAATACACTCCATTGAAAGTAGGGTAAAGGATATCTTTATTAAGAACATTCTTTTTTTTTATTTTTTTTTAATTAGTCTCAATATAATTACAAGTATAGTCCTGCTAAGCCTATGGCTTGTCAGCAGGTGCTGTTATTAATTAACAAATATATTACAGCTTTGATATGTCAAAAACATTTAAAAATTGCTAAAAACCTAAAATATAATAAAATCATATGAATTACTCAAAGACGCAATAAAATCATTAATTTAAATAGCAAAAGTACAAACGTTTGTTTTTTTTTGACGCTCTTGTTGTTAAGAACGAAATGATTTCTTATTAAGAACTTTGGATCTGGGTTATTTAAGAGAGGAAGAGTAGAAGAACAGTTAAAAAAAATTGGCAATTACCCATGTCCGAGCTGGAAACGGTAAATCAACGTGAGTCATGTTACCGCACCTGGTCAGCCATAGGCCATAACGATATTCGAAATGGTCGGAGACTAGTCATTAGGTTTTGATGTATCAGTGTAATTGCAGTATATTGGGAAGCATACGCGTCGCATCTCCGCTCAACCCTATACAAGTTCATAGCCTCAAGTTACCCAGTCCCTCCCACCAGGCCATGCCTTGCACTGCCCTGACGGAAATTTGGCGAAACTACCGTGGTATTTGAACTTGGTCGCACGCTAACAAGGTCGTCTTACATCCAATCGCATGTAATAAGCGCGGAAGTCCTCTTATTGAGGCAATACGTAATGCTGGTACCCACCGATCGGGACTTTTCTTAATAGCTTTTGTGACGCAAGGTTTTAAAAGGTGGCTGACTGAAAATTTTGATTCTGAAAATTTCTTATTTACTGAAAACAATCACCAATTATCAGCATCATTAGCAAATAAGTTTTCATTTTTCTTCATACTAAATTTTTATTTCACCGGTTTAAAAATACCGGAAACCCTTGTTTGGTCCGGTATAATATGGGCGTATAACACATTGAAAACTATGGTAGTAGTAGTAGAATTATTGATTAAGGGTGCGTCGACTACTGCGGTCATTTCGCACCGCTGTCGTCCATAGATAATACCAGGTTTGTATAATTGAAGCTAAATAAAAACAAGTAAAAAATTTATAATTTATTAAAAACATTTATTTCTTTTAAAAACACAGTTATTCGGGTGAGGCAATCGGGAGAGTCACCTAGGATATGTCTTAAGGTACCGTTGACCTTGTGCTTATCTCGAGAAGACCGGTATTTATCGCACTCCGTCAGGATGTGTCGTACACTCAGAGGGTTGAAAACTATGGCTTTGATCACTTACCGTTAACGAAATTATTATCCACCGAACATTTGTATCTTGAAGGCACTACATGAGGAAGGGGGAACTTTCTTCCTTAGTTCATTTGACAGATTATTCTTCAGAGTGCTGACATCGTAATCTAAAAATGACATTTCAGATCCGTTACTGATAAGCACAGCAGTATGCTGCTCATAAACGTGGCATAATCTGAAAAGCATCGTGTATTTTGTAGCATTTACGTGGTATCTAAGAAGTGCTGGCTCTAAAAGCAGAAGGCATCTAGTAACTAAAGAGTGAGTGATGAAATAATAACGTGGGATAAATTGTCTACTGGTGGACATTTATCCCACATTACTTAAGGAGTAAGGAGTTTGCCGCACTTGCAAGTACAAGTTATTTAGGTGCCGAGAGAATGAATGGGAATCGAAAAGCGAAGGAATTAATGATGCAGGAGTGATGGAGTGTTTGGAAGCTGTAGACTGTGAAAGTCACGTGTGATTATAGAAGATTGTTAGCATTTAGAGGAGGAATATTAGGAGTTTAAAGAACAGGATTTATTTCTCTTTGAATGACTTTCATATTCTTGGTAGTTGATTGTTGGGATGGCTTGACCAAATCAGGAGTGGGCGGAGTAGGTGTATAAGTGAAGTAGTAAGGGTAGATGAGTTGCTAAAGAGTGTGACAGAGGGAAGGATGTTGGCCAAGCGTGGAAGGATGAATTGGTTTTATTGATGGGATGAATATGGGAGGATGCAGAGGCGGAAAAGGAGATACTAGAGGGAGATAGGCCCCTGAAAGTAAAGAAAACCGACAGGAGATTCTCCGACTTTCTAAAAACCTATCTGTTACAGTTAGAATACTTGTGAAAATAGGACAGTAGGGGACGATTGAAACTGTGCATGAGTGTAACTAAGGCAAATGTGTGACACAATGATTGGGCAGTATCAAGAAATTACTGGCAAACCACAAGCAAATTTCACAAGTACAAATGTATTATCAAGAAATATGTACCTTTGGAATTTACTTGTTGTGTGATTTGTCAGTTATGTTTCGATAGACATATTTAATGATAACTTTTACTTAACCGCAAAATGTATCATTAAATATCTCTATTGAAACATAGCACTAAGTCAACAAAGATACTGTTTTATTAGTTATGTTTCGGTTCCGCAGAATATCGCCGGAATCTTCAGAATTAGTGGATAGTATCGAGGAAATTATTATAGCAGAGTGAGCTTAACTGGTCTACTAAAGTGACTAAATTATTTGTCTGTCCTTGTACCGAAAAGTAACAGCGTAATGGGTATGTATTAGTACGCCATATTTAAGACTGACTAAGTCAGAGGACGACAAAAAAATGATTCCAGTAGTTTAAAGTAGTGCACGAACGAAGAAGGGATGTGAGTCGTAAATTGATGAATTATAAAAAAAGAAAGAGGAAGAAAGAGCTTTTTCGAATACGATTCGGAAGTTCATTTCAAAAACGCCGGGAGCAGCTGATCTTCATAACAACTCGATTGTTGGAATTTTTTTTTGTTTTCCCACTTCCTCTAATTGCAGCCTTCCCCGCCCTTCCTACTTCCCCCGTCCACCGCCAGGTGGAGCGCGCAAACACGGGCATTTCTCGGACGACCTGGGCACCTGGAAATTACCATAGCGCCTCGCTTCGAGTCCACAATGGCGAGGAAAAAGAGACACGTATAACTTTTGAGTAGGAGAAGGTCGGCTTACGACCGCCGCGAGTCGGAAAATAAAACTACGATAGATCTCACCTTTTATTTTCATCGTCCATCCAATTTGAATAATACCACCCATGCTTCTTAGCCGATGAAGCTAGTGGAAAGCGACCTTTCAACGCATTCAGCTGAGGGGACTTCACATTTACTCCTGTTCGCTGCTCACTTCGCTTCTCAACATCGCACGTGCTTTCTATCCGTTGCAGATTCCGCGCGTTTGCCGGCGCACTTCAATTGTGGTGGGGAACTGTCGATTTGCGATTGAAAATAATGGAATTTCCTTAATCGCGACCGCTATTGCTTTTTTTGGCATTATTTTTCGGTAATTTCGTCAAACTCGAGTGATCGGTAATTTTTCAACTACTCTGTGGCCAAATGCTTACGAAATTAAATCTGGAATGAAAAAAAATTAATTGGCTATAAATTAAACATTCTGGTTCACTTTTGTGAACCTTGTCAATACTGCTAACCGGCAAGTTGCCGAAAATTTCGCTAGCTTCTAAAAGTCCATTCATCGCCACTCGTGTACGCTTGTTAGAAGTAACTCTTGTGGTTGAATGGAGTTCCATGTGTAATAACGAGCGGAAGAATACTTCTCCATACGTTTACTGAAGTGTTCGTCAACCCCGGACGTCTAATTGTGAAGGACTATTTGACGCGTTATTGTATATATACCTCCACTTGCGATATCGTCACAGCGGACATTGGCCCGCATTGACAAGGAGAACGTGTTGCCAGGCGCTTTCGCTATATTTAGTTAAATATACTAGTTTCCCGAAATACCTGTGTCCTATCTCCATCATACTCGACGCTTCAAGAATTTACCCTGTCTTCCAACACATACTACACTGTCTTCAGCATCTTCAATAAAAGGTCTCCTACAATAGTACATGAACTATCATCAACTATGTCTCCAAAAATTAGTCCGTGGTATCTACATTTTGAGATCCTTGAGAAACACTGTATCACGCAATGTATTGAAAATGGTCTACTTTAGTTATTTCTATTCTCACTTATGTAACAATATTGTTTTTTGGGGTGATTCCACCCATGCTAAACGAGTATTCATTTAGCAAAAAACTGTCCTGCGTGCCATTTTCAACTTACAGCCTAGAGTGACTTGTAAGCCATTCTTCTCTGATAAAGGCTTGCTGACTTTGCCTTGTATTTATGTTTTGTATTGTGCTGTATTTGTGAAAACTCACCCGGACTGTTTTGTGAAGAATGGTGATGTGCACTACCATGGAACAAGAAGACATTTTGATGTGCATATATTTCATAATAATAGTGGCCAACATATAAACAGCCTTTTATATCGGCTCTCAACAGTGTATAATAACCTTCCGAGCCATATAAAGAAAATAGAAGGGGTTGTTAAATTCAAGAAGGAACTGTGTAAATATCTATTAGAGAAGAGGTACTATTCCCTGTCAGAGTTTAAAACCTCTGTACCTTAGAATATATTTTTTGGACGTGTTCTATGATTTGTAAAAAATCCTGCGGAACAAATGAAATTATGATTATATTTGTTTCCTCCCCTTAATTCTGCGCGTGGAGCCACCAGGAGCATTGCTTAAATGAATTCGACGAAACCGTCAGCGATATTGGCAGTGCAGCTACGTTTTCATGAGCAGTCAGACTGGGCTGGTCGCTGGCTGCTGGTTAAATTATCGGCACGTAGTCTAAGAAGCAGCGGCGAATGTATTCCATCCATGAGTATTTACCGGCCAAATCAGAAGTTGAACATGTGTAACTATTTAGCACTGCCGACTAACAACTAGCGGTCTTGTGACCTATTCGCTGGAGCCCGCCACCCAGTGTGAACCCCGTTCTAGCGCTCCTTCGGCTGGCAAGACGACTAGAGGTCGTAGTTTAATACCGTGTCAACATTGCTGTGAAGGAAAATGGGTGACATTGAGTGAAATCTGTTTCTTCATAGCGCTGCTGCCATACGGTAAAAATGAGTACCTCCGCGACAATGCAATTCTGTTTTTCAAATATGCCTTTACCACTTTAGCGGGCGCAACCAACATTTATCGCAGTCGCAATCGTCACAACACCGTGGTCGTAACACTGAAAGAAACTGAATCGCACACGGCGCTTCCCAAGCGCTAGAGAACGCTATTAAATCAGCGTGTTAAGATAGCATACGAAGGAACAGGATACACCTTCAGAAAGGACATAATAACGTATTTAGATGTGCGAATTTCCACAGAGAAAAAATCATCCGCCTTGAACGGGACGTTTTTAGATGTATATTAAGACTTTTTTATTTTCATTGTGATTCTGTCCTTGGACAGGTTTCAACGGTACTGCCTCCACAGCATTCTGTCCTGGGCCTCTCTCTTCATCTCTACATAGCTCCTTCCTTTTTTGATGTCTGTCAGCATCCCGTGCCTCCTCCTTCCTCTTCCTCTCTTCCCTTCTATTTTCCCTTCTATAGTTTATTTCTGAACACCATTCCTCCTTAAAAGATGCCAAATCCAATTAGTCTTCCTGTTTTTAATTTCTCTCAAAATACTCCTTTCTTCTCCAGTCCTCCTCACACCTCATCATTCCCAACTCTATATTTCCACCCAATTCTCTCCATTCGTCGCCACAGCCACATCTCAAAGCTTTCCAAGTACTTTTCTTCTCTCTTCTTCAAGGTCCATGTTTCGCATTTATACGGATATATGACTGCAGCATGATCAAGACTATCCATGCTTATTGATCGTTTCCAGATTACTTTAAAATAAATCCTAGATATGCGGAGTTGAATGATCTACTATATGCTTTCAATCAAAGACTTGAAACCGTCTCCTGTCGCTACATATCTCAGAATTATATCGAATTTAGTTTCATTTGTGATTGCCCGACTTTAGTTGTGTCATTTTTTCTGAATGAGTGGTTCCACCAATTGGATAAATTCCTCAAGTTCAGGGGTATGCAAACTTAAAATATTCTTGCGTGGTGAAGGATCTTTCAGTTCCTCCTGAAGTCTTGATGAATATAACTGCCCTCATCTTAATAACCAAGGCTTAGCGTTTTTTCTTACGTCCAACCACTTGCTCACGTAATTTTCTTACTTCAGCCTTTGTTAAACGTCTCAAATCTTCACGATTCACGTCAATATACAAATTGTTGTGCCGTAGTCATATTTTATTGAAAATTTTAATTCACAAACTTTTCAACTTAATATGACTATGGAAATATATCACAAAGTTACCGAAGATATCGTTCTACGTTTTGCTCCAATACTTTATTTAACTAAAGCAGCACTTCTGGAAGCAGTAGCCTCTATACCAGCTACTTTGCTAACAATGATAAACTCCACTTTCTCTGGCGAGATATAGTAGAACAGCATATTTCTGAGATATTGAAATGAAATGGAATGTCGGAATTTTACCGCCTATTTTTTAAAGTTATTTGCAAATTACTGCCGTAGTTGACGTCAAAATGCGGTAGTTCCATACAAATGGCGCTGCAGTCGGATCCTGTGACTGGGGAAATGTGGTCATTTATCATATACTCCTGAAATCAAATGCATGTTTTGTACCTAGATTTTGATTTCCAGTATTTAACCCGTCCATCAGCGAAATCAGTAATTTTAATCAAATAAATATAAATGTGAAATTTAGTATTTGTTTTGTTAGTGAAGGTTTGGCCAAAGTCATCTTAACGCAGACTCCACTACCGTTGAAGTTATCTCTCTTTCAACTTTCGACGCACCTTGCCTTGGTCGGCAGCAGCGTGGAAGGAGAGCCTGCGATTTTAGCCCATCTATTGTGATTATGTTATTTCTTTCCTATAAATCACAAAATTATTCACAGTTCATAGTGAATCACATTATGTCCCCGTCAATCCTCAATTCAAGGCGAACGACGCGGTGGGACATCGGATGCCTTCCAGAACCTCTTCCTGTTATGTCATTGAATTTTTCGTCATTCTTTGGTGATCTATATTATCATCTTCCAAAACCTTTCTTAACGTTTAGCAAGTGTGTAAAATGTGATATGGAAATACATCTTTCGTCTAAGTGAGCTGGAAGGCCTTTTTTCAACAATTAACAGAGCTATGAATAAAAGACAAAATTTTTTCAGATTCGACCCGCTTAACCTTCGCTTTCTACTCTTCCAACTCTCTCCCTCCAAACATAGTTATCCACGTTTTTTTAGTTTTTTAACGCGATTATCTCCGTCTTCTACTCCCCTGGGGAAACCTTGGTGTGGGGGTTTGGGGGGAAGGGGAATTTTCGGCTAAATTTTGATGGACGGAGTGTCAGCGGAAACACTTTTTCGAATCCCTGTACCTCATTCGAAGCGTTTTTTTTCGCGGGAAACGGGCGATGTATAGAGGTAACCACGTGTCTCCCCCTCCCATGTAACCTCCTCAAACCCCACCCACGGGGGGGTGGGGGTTTAAAGGGGAGGATAAAAGTCCAGGCGGACACCCTGTGCCGCTCGAAATTATCATAATTACATTCCGTGCACCCCCCTCCCACCTCCCTTCCACTCACCCCGCGGGACGAAAATGTGAACATTTCCTACTTTTATTTCCAGCAACCCTCCAACACCCTTCTCCCGTGAGCTCTGCTCTGCAGCATTTGCGCCTCGTGCGGAGCGGTGGAAGGAAGGCAGAAAAAAATAGTTAACGAAGTCCGAGCGGGCGTTTTGGGAAAACGTTTTCCCTAGAGCTGTGTATATTGCTCGGAAAGGTACGTAATACTGCTGTGCCATCCCGTCGAATTTCTACGTCACATTATTCCCTCATTATTAGAGCTTTCGGGCTTTCGCAGAAATAGCTAAATAACTATTAAAGTGACGTTCGGTTCCGCTCCTGCTGCTTAAAATACGAAAATATGACTAGTAATTGGAATTTCGTCCCATGACGGTCCGTGCACTCTTTTGGACTCAAAATATACTTTTGCCCATGGACTACAGAAGAGAATAGATGGTAGCTTATGGATATATATTTTAGGGAAAAATTCGTAGATATTAAAATGCCCAATCGGCATATTTAATCGATCATTAAATCAGTTAATATTGCTATTGTAATACTTTATTAATACGCTATAGATAAAAATGGTAACTGAGAATAATATCCAAGAAAGAATTGCACTTTTTTATTATGTACCTTTATAGACTAATTGCACATGACACGACATAATTTTTCGCATGAAACAGATTTCCCTATCTTGTGACAAGACAACACCTCTTATCTTATTTTAATCAGTACGTTTGACCCTCTTGCTTGAATATTTTTGGCTACTTAAGTACCCGGGTTCTTTTTCGGGTCTAGATAGATAATTTCTCTTCTCTGATTAATTTTCCCACCCCCTATTTCGAGTCCTTTCTTAATGTTAAATTTATCCCCTCCAAGTATTTTGTCTCTTTGATTCCCTAAATTCGGCGGCCGTCCATCCGAAATGCAGTATACCTTGAATATATTAAACACTTTATTTATTTATTTTCACTGCCCCGAATACAGCACGTTAGGCCATTTTACGTCGGGTGAACAACAGTAACAACGGACGAGACACAGACACCCATGCCCTGGGCAAATGATATTCTACCCAGGCGGGACTCGAACCCGCGACCCTCGGGTTAGCAGGCGAGGAGTTTACCCCGCCGCCACCGGGGCCGACAAAAAAATTCGACCCCGGCAGGATTCGAACCTGCAATCTTCGGATCCGAAGTCCGACGCCTTATCCGTTAGGCCACGAGGCCGTAATATGTAGCGTAGGCTTGACAATATATCATTAGTAGGTTTATGTCTGTTTGCTCGGTTGTTCAGTTAAAACTTGCGACATGACTAATTACTCCTTCGCCTTATTTTTTTCGAAAAAAATACCCTGGCTCTCATTCAATTTGGATTCATAGACCTCGCCTTTTCCAGGTTCTCTGTTAAATTATTTGAATTGTCAAAGCAAGGAAGCGTGTCATTCACAGTTGCCTGATCGATTTGATTATATTTTAGCTTTTGGGTATATATAATGAGGCTCACCGCTGGAAAATTAGAAATTTACTTTCGCGGAATACAACACATGCTCGTAGATATTTATGAAATTATACCCTGGGCACGAGAATGTTCATACAATTTTCCATGTTAATCAAATCACAATTTGATCGCGGTATAATTGAATATGAGTATATACGATACTTCGAGTGAGAACTTACGAAATATTTGCTCTAATTGCTGTGTGTGGACGAATTCTTCATTATCATTATTTATTTTTATTTATTTTTATTTTTTTTTTATTTATACTCACAACCCCGAAAACAGCTCAACAAAGGCCTTGAACATCGGGTGTTTTAACATTAACAAGAGACGAATACACACATCCATGTCCTGGGTAGATAATATTCTACCTAGGCGGGACTCGAACCCGCGACCCTCGGGTTAGAGGGCGAGGACTTAGCCCCACCGCCGCCCGGGCCGACAAATTAGATATTCATTCCTAAGATTGATTGGTTTTCCGAAAGAATGGCTAGTTTTTTTGCTCAAATCCATACTTTTTGTCTTTCGTGATTCCTTTATCCCGTATCATCTGTATTTATCATTACTTTCCTCCATCTCATTCTTGCACTTCTTCTGTGTAATTTTGCCCATTCCCAGTCGTGATCACTACCCTTTTCATGCTCCTTTACCTGTTCTGGTCGTATCCGAATTCGTCGTCAATGGCCATTCAATCCTACAATTGGTTGATTACAACCCTCAAATATATCCTGTCCTCCGCTGCTAACTCTATGTATCTTTCAACATCACATCCCGTTTCACCTGGCCTGTGTATTCATTCGTCAATATCTCTTGATGGGCTTTTTCTTTTATTTTTCCTATATTTTGTTCCTCAAAAATGTGTTGCCCCCAGAGCCATAATGAGGGTGGATAACAGTCTTGTCTCCTTGAAAATGCTCCTGATAGTTTTCTTTCCTTCCGTACACTTAATCATTTCTGATCCTCATCGTCCATTTGATCTTCAGCATATACATTTAGCAACAACTTTAGAAAGAATGAATGCTCTCAAGTACGTTTAAGATGAATTCCTTTGAGTACATAATTACGTATCAGAGATTATGTTCGCTGTTATCAAGTTATGTTTCATCCGCAATGTAGGTTTCGCTAAAATCCTGCGGAGTTTTGCTCATCCTTCCCAATGGAAATTTTGTTTCGTAACGCAGCAGTAAAATGGTTCTCGTTTTTTTCACCGCACAGCGTACATACATCTGATAAACTATTGCTTCTGAATTATTTGTGACTTGTACTTATCGTCAGTGATCAGAAATCTTTTAAGGTTGCGGGAGCGATTTCGATCATGAACAGATTTTTGTGAAATTTTTCTTGTGCTTGCTAATTAGTAACTTCTATAGATAAAACAAAAACATTTCATGTATCCGACTTGGTTTCTGATTAATTAAATGCCATTTTAGCGCGTAGCCTCATGGCACTTGACTCATATTTCGAAGTTATTCGGGGACACATAAAGAAATTTTCTCCTACACGCGAAAATATATTCATCTTCTTTTTCTTCTTATTTTTATGATGGTAATTAATAAATATTAAAGTATCATATAGGATGAAAAACATTTATTTGCATACAAATTTCGCATCTATTTCGAATTCCACACCGAAAACCCAAGTCATAACGAGGATTTTATTGAGAAAAAAATTTTAAAACACAATTCTTGCATCATTTATATGACAACATGTGTGGCTATTTCCAAGGTAGAAATACATGTACTTAAGTTAAGTGTGTTCGAAGATTATTTTCGGCTCACATGAAAAGTAATTTAAATGTGTACATCATGACTGACAATTCGAGCTCTAACCACCTAAATTCAACTAAATATTATTATTTTTCTCCATGCACACTTGATGACTGAAAACTTGGCAATGTGGTGGTTCTTTTTCTAATCACATGATTTAGTTAATTACCGATGAAATAATTATAATAACAATTCGTCCCTGTTGTAACGCCGCGTTCCTCTTTATTTTGCTCCTGTTAATTATTGTTTATGTGTTTTGTTTATGTGTTTTATTATATTATTTATATGTTGGATGTTTTTAACGAAAATATTTCTTAGTTTAAGGTAGTGCGAGCGAGATAGTTCCCTAATCATAATAAAACCATCTTTGATAATATACGTTTTATTTTCACCAGCTGTGAGACACACGAATTAAATTTTGTATTATTAATGGTGCAATAATATAGTTTTACATGACAAAAATTGTAAGTAATCAAATGAAAATACCTAAATAAGTCTTTAACTTGACTCATTTTTTTCACGCGGTACGTTTGAAACTCCATCAAAACGGAAGGTTTATTGTGATCCCGAAGAATGTACTGCGGTGACAGTATGATTAATTTTCAAAAATAGTTGAGAAAACTAATAAACTACACACTGTTGATTTTTGACGAGATATAAGTGTAGGGAATGCCTCATGTTTAATATAAGGTCTCTCTGGAGTGCATACACGTACCATTCATTTTCCATGTAAAAGGACTGTTATTTTTTGGAAAATATCTCGGAAAGTAATATGGTAAGGGGTTGAATTTTTTGTGTCAATGGAAGGGTAATATATTTTTCTCTAGAATGAGACCAAGTTAATTGATTTGAAAATAAATGATATTTCGCTCGCACTACCTTAAAATTCAATTGCGTTTAATGCTAGGTAAAATGATATTTCACTCAACTACATTCAATTATTTTCATAGGCTTATGGTTTTTTTATTATTTGTTTCGACGTTGTTAAGGATTTGTTTAAGTATTTGTTTTGGTGGAGGTTTATTTTTAGCAAAAGGGGGAGAGACGCGTAACGAGTCCGAACGTGTGTACTGAAATGTCTTCTCCTCCGTTTGGAAAATAAATAATATCAAGAAAATTTTGTACTAACTATCTTAATAAATAGCGCTACCACGCGGCAAGTCGTTAAACTGTTTCCCAGACTAGCAGGGCTGTTTCTCTTGGAAAATGCTCCTTTAAATCATAACCATTTTTGTTTTCCCTCTTTCATCACTTTTTTGCTGACTCCGTGCCTGTTGCCGAATGAGAGCATTTTTACGCGAGCAGGCGTGAAAAATTCGAATTGCGGGTTTGTTTCCCGGTGGAGAGGTGAAGGGCGGCATCGATTCATTTGAAGTGATTATTTCTCATTTCACGAGTTTTCTCGCACGTTTCCGTGATAAAAATGGTTCTGGCTATTTTTTTCGCGATTCACGAGAGCGGAGTTGCTCAATTTTAATGGCGAAGAATTTATAATCATCCTTTGCCCATCTACGTTTTCCTGCTCCCTGTCCATTGCTGACCCCTTGCGGTGACGTCAGACTCTAGGACATGAAGGAGAGCATTTACACCGTGAGTTATAACTAACTGCCTATCGTTCCTTCCTTTTCAACGCATTCACTGGAAAAATGTATGGGAGGGAGAATGTTTCGACGTTTTCTGAGCCCGCTAACGTATTAAAACCATTTAGTAGTCATACAAACGAGATAGGATTTGGACGATGTGATGAAGAAAGAAATGGCTTTATAATTTGCTATTAATATCATGCAGCTTTACTTTTGATATTATTAGAGGAGGTGATTAATGTTGTCAACCACAGTTCATGCCCAGAAAATCACTTCTAAATTCATGGACCTGAAATTAAAACTGTTTACTCTTCATTTAATTATTTGGGGTTAGAATAATTCGAAAACTTAACTAGTTGTTGCACCATTATTAAGTGGACATAATGGAATAATGCAGGAATCCTGGGAAAACTCAAACAAATGGGAATTAGCACCCAGCACGGTGGCAAATGTTGATGTTAGAAGGGTGGCGTCAGCAATGAGGAACAGATGACTTGAAGAAATGAAAACCGTATGGGGCACTATCAGGAAGAGAGAGCCAAGGTGGATAGGTCAGACTTTGAGAAGCAATGAATTTGTAAGAAGGATAACCTATAACTACAGATCCAAAAAAATTAAATGAATTGGTTACTGTGTGTTTGTTACTGTTCTCGAAAACTACGGCATCGGTTAAGCTGAAAATTTGGACAATTCTAGCGTATATACTGAGTAGTACTATTGGATTATTGACTCAGTATGACTTATATTAAATAGATCATAAAACGTACTTGTAAATCATAAATAACAATGATAACTTAAATCATAAATATGTTAAACTTTCAATGTCAAAATGTTATCGAATCATTAAAATCTCTTGGCTTTCAGAGTTGGCTGAATGGAGAAGAGCTTTATTTTATTATTTAAAAGTTTTTAATTTGTCCTGCAAAATGGGAAGTTTGTCTTCAATGGAACGAAAATTTACGAATTATGTTTCTAAAATTATTACATTTTTGATACTCACTAGAGGAGAGTAGTAAGTTAACTATTCGTGGAACTCTGATTTTTTTATTAACGATTCTCCTGGACATCTAAATGCCCGGACTAAAATTCATCGCGGAAGATGCATTGACTATGTAATCGCGGTTACACTTCTTCCTTCACTTGGGACTTGAGATGAGACTTCAGACTTACCAGGGAGTTCTTTATTATTATTACTATTATTTCGAAATATTAGAGGTTGTTGATTTATGTCCCAATTTGATGGACACAATCATCTGTCTGTAGAGAATTTCATTTGTCCTTATCATTGAGTATACCTAGACTAATTAAATACGTGAATGAGGCTAGTTCGACTTACTACCGTGAATATCATTCTTCAGCAACTTGAGTAGCATTGATGTATCGATTTTCACTTCCGTTATGAATCACTATTAATCACAACTGTAATCACTCGCTGGTGACGCATCACTCCACTTTTTGCATGAACGTAACACATGTGAGTAACACAGGTCAAGTGTGACCCTGTGACTACTCAATTCCAATTTTCGTAAAGGTTGCTAATTTTTTAGGGTACACTTTAACAAATGCCATGGTGTAACTTTTCCGTAATGGTCTTCCGTCTCACTGACTAAAATACGCGCGTTCATCTGTCTTCATGTATATACAAACCCCATTCAAATTACTAATAACTATGAAGCTTTCATGCAGAGTAAAGAACACATTTTTTATGGTGTTGGCTTAAATTTTGAATTTCACGCCATAAGCCCGAGTCATAACAATGTCTTAATTGAGACAATACGATGGACTGCTGTTTCCATTACATAAAAATTTAAACGTCTCATTCTTTCCAGCTGTCCTGTAATTGTTATGATTATTTCACTACAGCTCTCAGCTTCGATTTCTTCTCAGTTAAACAGGTTATTCATATTTAATTCACTGAAACTCGTTTTAACGATCCATGATCCTTCACAAATCCGAGGATGTTTAGTTGCAATGTATATTTCCTAATACAGAAATGATACTGCTCCAGCTTGCTGGCTGGCAAGAGTTGTCGCTGTCATACTTTCATAATTGAAAAGTTGCTCAGTTCCTGCAAGTTTTCTTTCTAACCACGTTGGCTTTCGCGACCTCTGTGCATTTTTTTCTTGACATCAATGTCACGGTTACGTCCTTTTCTGGCTTGACTAAGTATGATGTCCTGGCCGTCTAGAAATTTTATGGATAAAACTTTCCCGACAGCTGTTTTGTTGCCTTACTGCTGATGAATCGCTCATTGGAAATTGTATTATGCATGCCCCTCGATAAGAATGAAAATATCGCTTCAATCCCGTTACAGAACATTGTGTGAAACTTTCTCGGGCAGCTTGAATCATATTGGATTTTGTTTCCGTACTCAGTACCCTCAGTACCAAGAACCGGCTAGCTAACTAGGTCCTGCGTCAAGTATACCGTGTGGTACGGGATAAGCCTAAAATATAATAGTGTTCATCATAATATTTTCTTTAGAATTTGATGCCTGTTCCCCATTGGAAATTTTTCCCATCCTTCATTCTATCACAGGTTTTTACATCAGAACATCGGGCTCTCATATTTCGTTGGGCATTCAGTAGTTCATTTTCTTTCATACGCCGAGTTTTCATGACTTTCCTTTTCTCCACTACTCTTCAAGGTAATGCGTTTCATTTGTGGGTCTCTCTAGTCATCCTATGAGCATGAACCCCCGCCCCCAACGACATCATAAAATGAGGAGGACAACTTTTACTTTTACTTCCCAAATTCGAGGATTTTTAGTATTAATGTATATTTCCTAATACGGAAATGATACTGATCCAGCTTGTTGTTGTCCCCCCTCTCTCTCTCTCCCTCTTTCTTATTTAATGATGGAATACCACCAAGTGATACTGACGAAAGTGAGTGATCGACAATCACTTTTTTAATAAGTACATAAGCTCTTTTACTCTAAATAAAATGTTGTATATGGTGACTTTGTAGGTATCCATTTTTAATAAATAAAGCAATGGATAAATTAGTGATAACTTTTTCTAAAACCACACAGTTTAAAAAACACGAGTTAAAAAACACGACCCGGATTTCGGCGCTAAGCACCATCTTCAGGTCATGCATGCAGCCTGTATACATACATCAGACAGACAGTTTTTAGCTAAGGATTTAGATGCGATTGATGATTGGTGTGATAGATGGCAACTAGAAATAATTTGAAGAAATGTGCGATTATGAATTTTTGGAAAAAGAATGGCTTTCCCCGGAATAATCATCATCATCAAAGAAAACAACATATGTAACGTAGATTCAATTAAATACTTAGGCGTCACCATCACTCCAACATCACACCAACATGTCATGGGGGAAACACATCAGGGAAATAACTAGTGTAGCAAACCGTAGATTAGGATTCGTAAAAAGGGTTCTAGGCAAATGCGATGAGAGAGTACGAGAAAGAAGATATTTTACACTTGTCAGGCCTCATTTAGAATATGCCGCTAGTATATGGGATCCGTACGAGGAAGGTATGATAAAAGAATTAGAGCGCGTGCAAAGGAGATCTGCTAGGTTTGTTAAGTGTTACGAGCTTAATAGAAGAACTAGGATGGGAATTACTATCAGAACGCAGGTTATAATTTAGGTTAAACCTTTTAAGTAAATTCGAAACAGAGTTGTTCACAGATGACGTCAGATATATATTGAGAACCCCTGCGTATTACGCTAGGTTTTATCATCTTAACAAGATTAGAGAGATAGATTGTCGTACCGATAGATTTAAAATGTCATTTTTCCCTCGTACTATAAGAGAGAATAATAGGCAGCGTAGCAAAGGGATAGGTAGGTGAAATATAGTTATAGTAGTCTGTAGTGCATGATGCATGTAATAACAACCGGTTATCCCTTCCTTATTATGTAGATACTAACCATCTAGCTCCATGTGACCCTATTATCTAGCATATCTCCCTTAAATATCCTACTTGCATGTCAATAGTGCATGTTTGGTGATCTTCACCCATTGCCACACACCCTCGTGGTGGCTCGCAGGGTATCACGTAGATGTAGATCAACGCCGCGTCATATGACTAAAAAATGGAGGAATGGGAGGTGGTGCTTGGGTTAGGGGGTGGGGTTCACTGTTCGGAACGATGGCGAATGTGGGAGGGGGGAGCGGTAGGGCGAAGCGCTAGTGGAGGACCTTGAATGGGTGTGGGGCGGAGCGGAGGAAATGACGGCGTCAAGGATAGGGGAGGAGGCAGGGTACAAATATTCATTGATTAGAGTGACCTCAGGGTCGTGGTAGCATTGAAAAATTTCCTGTTGTTCCACAGTGTCAAATTCACGTTTACCGTTAGTCAAATTTAAAATATTAAAATCAAAATCACTGTTGTGGTCAGAAGTCCTCCACCAGCGCTTCGCCTTACCGCTCCCTCCTCCCACATTCGCCATCATTAACCCTGTTATTTAATTAAAAATTTAAAGGATTAACCCAAATGTTAATCAAAAATACATCAAAAAATCATAATTAGCGTACTTATCATATTTGAATGGCGAATTGAATGAATTGATAATTTAGACTGCTTTCAATCCAATGCCGTTTTCGAAGACGCGTTGCACAAAGCGACTTGTTGTACAAGCTTGATGAAATGGAACAGTGTATTAGAAATAGAGTTGGATTCTCCGAACTCATATACTGTTTGTCAGTTTTGAGGTAACTATTAACCTTTGTATTCTTGTTGTTATTATAAAGACCCGGTTCGAACTCGTCTCACTTTATCGTCAGTTCTGTGGTGAACCAAAATTATTCTCGTAACTTAAGAGAAGCTCGCTTTTGTGAAAAGACAAAGCACTGCGGCGTTGATGACGCATGAATCGTCGTATTTCTGATTATTATGAAATGCACGTTTTAATTTGTTATACTCTTTCTTAATTTAATCTCGTTTACTTGCTACAGCTTTGATTCTTGAGGTTGCTATAGCTCCTTAGTCGTCCCAGTGTACTGCCGATAACTATAAATGAGAGAAAATATTGGGAAGAGAAGTATGAGGCTAATCTGTGCGATAGTCCAGAGAAATTATGGAGCCAATAAAATGCTCAATTGCCCATGTTGAATGGATCAGTCACGCAGCTATTACGACGAAATCTGCGCTTCTAGTGGCGCGTTAGTTTTGTCACAATACCATGATGGTATTTTATATAAAATTGACATGCAAAAATAGGTTGCATAAAAGAACTTCATGATTCATCAACTTTATAGAAACTTTCGCACGATATCTATTTATGGTGTTTCTTTTTCCGTGAAAAAACAGGCTCTACATTGGCGCTTCAGTACGGCATCCATTAAATTCCTTTATCTATAATGTAAACTTGTTCAGATAATTAAGGAAAAACTCTATGAATATGTGCGAAAATTTCTATTTGCTCTAGTGAGCTAATCACTGTACAACATAAGGGCACACTTGTCTTCCATTAGTTGCCGACCCTGCGGAAGAGGTAGCGCTTGAAGGAGAGCTGCGCGCTGGAAAAAAACATAAGAACTTCGGAAATCGCATGCATGATAGTTGTTTATGCGCGATAGTTGTTTATGTTTCTGTAAAAGCGTCAAACATGGATATTTTTATATTGTCTAATCCCCTAAGGTAAGTCTTACCTTTTAAATCACTCATTTTGAACGGATATCATAACTACACGCATAGCCCATGACTCTTGCACGCCTACAAAAAAACCTAGTTACAGCCAGGTTATCACATTTTTGGTTGGAGCACATAGTTAATTTAGCGTAGGATGCTAGCGCTTATGTGCGCCATGTTCTGATCTACGCTGACTTCATTGCCTGTAGTGGAAAGCTCCGATAGACACGCCAATGCCGCATTACTCAGGCATTTTTCGTCACTTAACTCGCTGTAGGCGAGTCTTGAGTCGGATGATCAATTCCTTTAGGGTCAATGTAAGGAATTTCAATCATGTGACCCGCTTTTCAACTTCCGCGTCTCTTCAATATCTCACTTTGTATCTTTTCATTTCCCTTCGGGTCATGCCCCTCAACTCCTCGAGCCAGCTTACCGAGTCCAAATGGCGAACTGCAGCGCGTCCATGAATAACACGCAGGAGCCGAAGAAACAAGTTTTCTTTTTCTGAGTTGAGACTGTGTTGGTTCCGTTGGGCGGCCGAGAGCGAACTGCAGTCTCTCACTCCGCGGCATCTCACTTCATTTTTTTTATTTCACCTCTCAAAAGAGAGAAAGAATGAGAGGGAAAGAGGAAAGGATCTCCCACAGACCGAGATGAACGCACCCCGAAGTCGAACTCATCTTCACGGGTCGGTCTATTTTCGTTTTCCGCTCTAGGTTCCTCTGAAGTGCGCATGCGCGGAGGGCTAAGGGAACGGAGGGGTACGTGCCTCCCCTACCTACCTCCCCTCATCTCTCCTCTTCAGCCCTGTTGCCCTCGGGGAGGAATAGGAGGGGTGGGGGTCTCCTTTTCATCGAAGGGGAGGGAGGAACGACAGCGAAATGAGGGGAGGTTGCGCGAGAGTCGGCTTCGGGCTCTTGAAGTGCCCCACCGAGTTTAGTCGACGAGAGACAGCGGTCTGGTGAGGTGGTACGCGAGGACTTGTTGGTGAGGGATTAGCGCGGTTGTCAGGAACCGGACAGCGGACTTAGACCTTCCTGCACCGAACAGAGAGAGGTCTCCCGAGTGTCCACCGCGACTTATTCCCTCGAACAATCCCCTCTCATAAATCGTACCTCGTGTGTCGTATTGTTTTATTTTGTTGTTTCTTCCGTGGAAACTGGGAGTGCTCTAATGTTGCCCTGGACGTGAGGAAGAAGGAAACCGTCTGCCGCCTTCTTGGGAATACCCTGACTTCTTTCCTCTCCCTTGACCCTTATATTTTCCTTATTTTTCCGCTCCCCCAAAAAACACGAAACCTCCCGTGCCTTCTGGGACCACGTGACGCGACCCCCTGTTAAGAGAAACCCCACCTCATAACCCCGATCCTGAAGAAGAAGGGAGGAGAGCCCCTCGCCTCTATTCTATCCAAGAGAATCATCTTCCCTCTCTCACACGCTCCTCACATCCTCTGCCTTTGCTTCCCATCTCAGGGGAAATATAGTCGAAGTGTTCCACCCCTTTCCCCTTGCTTCACACAACACCTTCCATCCTATCTCTTCTCGGCAGTGTTTTTTTTGCTTGTCATTATAATCAACGCCACGAGCCTGGAAGGCGACTTTAGTTTTGGCCCCCAGTTCGTTTCTTCAAGGCTGCTCCGGCTGCAGTGGGCATGCACGGCTTGCCGTCTTACACGTTCGTCAACGCTCCTTAGTGATGTGGCTTCTTCGCACCGGTTTCTTGAGGGATATAACGGTGTGCGAGTGTTTGTGAGTGCGTTCTGTGTGTGAATCTGTGCGACTTTATAGTGCTTCTTCGCTTTGGATTTTTTTATTGCCGTATTATTTTTAAACGTGATCATCTGTCTTTGTGTTCCTCCCACATCCGTCTTCTGCTTGAGATAATTCTACTCCTACTGCCATCGCCAAATTGCGAAGCCATCCACTTTTTATCGGCAAGCTTTTTACGAGTGATGTAGAGGGGTGTAGCTGTCATCAGGGAGTACTTTCTTACGGTTTTCAACCCCTTCGTTCCTTGCGGGAAGTGGAAATACATCCAGCGTTTTCTTATTCACTCCTGCCTCGCTCCTTCATCACCCGGGGACGGATCGGTTGAATCGCACCCCCCCAGCGAGCGACTGGCGGCGGCATTGGGATATCTCCCCGCAGGAGCGTCGTCTGACCCCCGGGAGGCGTCGCTAACCCTGCCCGCATTGGCCAGCCCGACGCCCGCCGACTGGGATAGGGAAGGATATCTCCCACTACCCTCATCATCTCTGTGGTAAGTTGAACTGATGACTAACCCCCCCACGATTGCTTCCCTGCCTGCGAGGAAAACGTGCGTGACTCCGGACCGTCATGTGTGTTTATATACTACGCTATCATTGCTAAGATATGTATTCGCACTTGACTGTGGAGTGGAACGAGGTGGTGACGAAACTTGTTGACGCTTCTGCGAATGGTTGATACAACGGTTGCTTGCCTCAAGTGACGGCGGTGTTAGGCCTTTGCCTTCAAACATCTTGAGGTCTAATTCCCTGCGGATTGGCTTTTCATCGTCCATTGCATGGTTCCACGTCCCCCTCTTGGCGTTCTTATGGGTTGATGATAGTATTTATTTGACCCAACTTGTTCATTCGCCAGGTATTTGTGTGTCAAAGGGGTCCTATTTCAGTGTGTGTTTACTATCTGTTTAAGATGAACCTTAAGAGTTCTTGAAAACATGGAGGTATTTAACCGTTGGATTTAGGTGACGAAATGTAATTTCCTTGTGAAAAACCGTTGCAGCTAAGGAATTTACGATCCAGGGCCGGTCAGATCGTCAGCCTGAGGTTACTCGTAGGAGCCTGAGGCTCGATTTTTCAGATAGAAATTTGAACATTTGAAGCATTATTACCGAATGCGATTATCTCATGATATAATGAAACGGTGTAAAGGTAAGAGAAGAGTTTCAAACACTTCAGACACGAAAACTTGAAAACTAATTAGCTGGGAATAGGAAAATTCTTGATGAATTTTACCTTTAGGATTTCCCTGCCATTAATTTTTGCTCTCCATCGATTCTTCCCGTGAGGATATCTCGTCATTGTCCCGAGTCGCCAAGCCCTTGTTGACTTTGACGATTAGGAGAGCTGTGGCGTACAAAGAACTGGGTTGCGGAGAGGCGTCTCTCGCCCGGAATTCCTTGTTGATGTTTGGGAACTCGGCGACGGCGACCGGACTCATGCCCGGCTCGAAATCCCCGATGAGCTCTGCATTGCGTTGCTCTAGTTCGTACTGTTTACTCTAATACGCGAGTAAGGCGCGTTACATTCCCACGGTGCCCTGCTAGCAAACTCAAGCATGTGTGGCAGAGGGTGAGTTTTAACTTAGATGCACTCCCTATACCCTTAAGTGATATGGTAACTAACAATAATAATGCGTTGGCTTAAAAAACCCCGTAAATATCTCCGAGGAGGTGAATTTTCACCAGCATATTCTAATCTTAATACTATCAATGTTTTAAAAATTATGAGGATTAATGTAAATGCAACTACATGAAATGAACAGGTACGGGAAGCATACAAAATTTGACTGGAAGCATATGAGACCTGACGTTGGTACTTGTCCGCGAAATAAGACGAAATCGTTCCAGAGATAATCGAATAATACGCTTCTCTAGCCACCTTGCTGGCTAAAAATACAACTTCACGAATGTCAACAGAAGCGATTATGGTCTCTCATCGTTCGCGGGGATATTGCTATTTGAAATCTGCTCGTTCTGCTGACTTTTAGCCTAATTTTATGATCATAATCGTATCTGTAATAGGAAATCGAATTTTGTGAAAACTTTTTAAAATCTACATCGGAATATACATCGGCTTGAAACTTACTTGAAAGATCATCTAAATTATAACCAAAGTTTTTGGGCCGTTTCTTGCAGATGCAATGTGAAGATAGCGGAACTTCAAAAACTTTTCAATTCCGCTGTGTCCTGCCATGCCTAGATCACTCTTTTTAAGTTTTCGCTAGTATATTTTCCTTCGCGAGTTGTTTTCCCAGCTTTGGTCCCCGGAATCCCCGATTTAGATGCTTGGATGTTACGAGGGGAAGGACCCCAAAGCGACTCACTGACCCCCCCACAAGTCCCCAGCTCTCTCACTTCACGCGATAACCCTTCTCTTGACCCCCACAGCTTTCGGCATCGCGTATTTGTTTACGTTCATCTCGAGGAAGTTTGTCTTAACAGACAGGGGAGGAGGCAATCTCTCCGACCGAGTGGATTCTTGGAATATTTTCCGGAAAGCCTCGTAGTTTATACTCGCACGTCTCGCGTGAAATGGGTTATTCTTTCCCCGGAATACGTGCCCGAGCGTGTTGCGTTTCTGAGCCGGGCGACGCGACGGCTTCCGTTGTCTCTTTTCTTCGTTAAGTGAGTTCCTCGCTTGAAGAGGGATGTGTCGCGGTCAGATGGTGAGGAGAGACGGAGCGAGGACACTTCAAAGGCTTTGTCGCCTCCACGACCCATTTTGTATGAGCCCTTCTCGCGGGAGGCTGCTGCCCCAGTCGATCCCCGCGCTGAAGATTTCTCTCCCCTGAAGAGCGGTTCAATTTGGAGAAGCTTTCGCGTGAATGAAGAACGGTTGAGGGACAGGCTCTGGATGTTGAATGTCGAGAATGAGATCTATCTCTCGGAGCGGGAAGGGTGTGGGGTGGAAAGGATTTGACGAAATCCCCGCAGGAGTGTTTTGCTCTCTCTCTCTCTAGAGAGAGAGAGGGAGGAAAAATATGGCGAAACTCAAACGGGATTATTCTGCAATTTTACGTTCTCCGAAGGCTTTGAACCGGCTCGGAGAATTTCGAAACATTGCTTCCAGGATCGGAAGTTAATTCTCATTCGGCCTGCGGATGCTTGCTCTTCTCTAACTTTCGCCTCAACTTGTCCGATGAATCAGTTAATTAAGTTACGTATCACTAGAACTCTTGTTACTTCCTAAGTGCTAAGATTAGCAAATCGACTTCGGATACTCGCACATGTTACTCGTAAGTTGTTCCAGGGAAGGCTAAACGCGCATTTTTATCCGTGTTTCTCCTGCTTAATGTGAGAACTAAAATGTATAAGAAGAATAGGTACGAAGCGCAGTAATGTTTTTTACACCTAGGGTAATTTTTCACGTACAAAACGTAATGTCACCTCGACGATTCCTCCCGATGAAATGGTTACCGACTGGGTTTTTTTGTTTCCGCCCGTGGAAAAACGAGAGTTGTCGGTTTCAGCATCCTTGGACATCGGAATTAAATCATGATGAAACATTCTGAATAGGATGTGATTATTTACTATGTAGTTGATGAATCTTTTAGGTTTTCCTTATTTCGATTTGATTTTCTCGTAATTTAAACCGTGTTAGAATAGATAACTCCTTACTTTACTAATGCCTGGCTAAATTCCATACGTTTATCTTTATACTAACCCAACCAGCAACCGCAAAGACGTATAACAGAGGGGTGTACGTACAGCAGCCATGGAAATGGGGATAAGTTGAGAAATGGTTACGCATCGGCGTGTGATTCTCGGACGTAGGGATCAGATATTGTGAGTAGATATTCCAATCGAAAAAGTGCTCAATAAACATGAAGAAGCTACTCATCTTTCCGGGGAGGTGCCTCCTTTCCGACACCCATCACGCGATTCCTATCGCTTACGGAATAGCACCTTCCTAATTCGAGTGCGATTGCTTGAGTTGACATGTTCACTCCGTTTTTTTTTTGTAATTTCAATTTAAGATCTCACCCCGGGGCACGCGGTTCGAGGGAAATAAACAACTTCGTCCGTGTGGAAAAGTGGGTGGCGTGTGAGGCGTCGGGATATCCCCAGCCTTCGCGGTCGAATGGTCCCTTGCTCGCGTGAAACGTTTGGTTTGTTCCACCTTGGGGAGGGGGGGTGTGCGATTTGTTTGCGTAACAGCTGCTTCGTTTCTCTCCGGCGAAGGGTTCGTGTGGGGCCCGGCCACACCGCGACGCGCTGGTCGCCTCGGAGCTTTTAAAGCCGACGAAACGGCCCAGAGATCGTTTGGTTAGATGTCGCGCGTCTACGGGGTGGAGTTAGCCCCAGCCAGAAGTTCCCCTCCCGACAAGGGGGCGGAAAAAAGTGCCGAGGAAAGGCGAATTCTGCGTGGGGGGGGGGGAGGGAGGGGGGAGGTCGTTCTGGTTCGTGTTTATTATTTGTCTCGCAAGATGTCCGGACGAGACGATTCGGAAAGATTCGATGCTTCGATTGCAACCCTGGCTGGGAGCGATTCGTGCGAAAACGTTTTCCTTTAGTCTGGTGTGACTGGGGGAAGAAAGCACTGAATTTTGCCGAGATGTATTCCCGGACGATTCTTAGAGGTGTCGGATGGTGGTGTGTTTCATTTTACCTCGCTTCTCTTCGTGGTATTACGTTTTAAAAGGAGTCAATTAAAATTGAAGGTAGTCCGAGCGAGGTAGTTCCCTAGTTATAATAGAGACCATATTCGAATCGTACGTTTTAATTTCACCAGCTGTGAGACATATCAGTTATATATTGCATTATTAATGGTGCAATAATATAGTTTTATATGACAGAAATTGTAAGTAATTAAATGAAAATATCAAAATAAGTCTTTAACTTGACTAATTTTTTTCGCGCGGTGCGTTTGAAACTCCTTGAAAACGGAAGGTTTTTTGTGATACCCAAGAACCTACTGCGGAGAAAATATGATTAATTTTCAAAAATAGTTGAGAAAACATGCAAACTACACGCTGTTGGTTATTTTACGACGTCTAAGTGTTAGAAATTCCTCATTTGTAAGTAATGTATCTCTGGAGTGCATACACGTACCATTTCCCATGTAAAATGGCTGGTATTTTTTGGCAAATATCTCCGAAAGTATTGTGGTAAGGTGTTGAATTTTTGGTGTCATTATGAGATATTTTTCTTTAAAATAAGTCGAAATTCATTGATTTCTAATTAAAATGATATTTCGCTCAAACTACCTTAACCTGTTCCTTGTGTCTTCACTCACCGTAAAAGTCTCACTGTCTTCTCTAACTATTAAGTCTTACGATTGTAGTTGTTGGCATACCTCGTTATTCGTTCTGTCACTGACTACCTACGTCGGGGGTCATGGTAATGCTTAAGGATTCTGTTCCCTGGTTCGTTTTTTGCACATACAGCGTATGAATTTGAAATTTATAAACCCATTCACCCTCCGATAATAATATTGAAATAATCCATCTTTTTTTCGGGATATCTTGCGTAAAATTCCCTTATTGAAGTATGGTTCGAGTTCGTATTTTTGTTTCTAGAATTTTCGTAATTTTACTGTCATTTCAGCCATTTTTTGATAGCTTTTATCAAATTGCTATTAAGTATGTAGGATAGACATTATTCTTCCAGATAAAATATAATAATATTCTGCATACCACGCAGAGGAAACCAACTCGAGATAAATTACCCGTAAGAGGAGGTTTAATTAACTGAGACGAGTCGTCCGTATATTGGGTAGAAATAAGCTGTGTGGATTGTTATTTTTTCGTTCTTTTGTGAATTCAATTGTGTGAATTCAATTTCCTACGGTGTATTTTCCTTACACGAACGCATTTTTGGTGGAATCACGCACTCAAAACTCTCTTTGAATTTAAAGGTGTGTAATACACTACAGCTTATAAGTTTCCTTTGGCAATTTACCTTAGACAACAACCACCGCACATTTTCAGTATTTTCCACGTTCTGTTGGGTTAGTTTTTTATTTCTCAATGAACATGTAGAGCTTGAGACGGAATTTAAAAATAATTTTCAGTACCATCAATGATTCCTGAGATAGGTCAGTGTGTATTTGACTTCTTAACTGTACAATGACGATGATTAGTCCTAATAGTGTTCGAGAGCGACAGAGAGAATATTATCATGACACCTCACTACATTTCTAGGCGTGACAGATTCGATAAAATAAGGGAGATACACTGCCGAACAGATAGGTACAAAAACTCACTCTTTCCGCGCACAATAAGCGACCACAAGAAAAACTGAGCTCCTCTAAATACACTCCCATAATACATGTCACCATTACACCTCCCAAAAACTTACATCTTTACACGGCCGGTGACCTACCTTCCCCTGCCACACGCCTATGCGGCGGCTCGCGGTAGTATGTAGATTTTGATGTAGACTTCTCTTATTGCCACTACAAAATGGATCCTCCTTGCCTAGTATCAGAAATTTTTGTTCTAATTGTGTCTTTCGTAATCTGTGGTTTAGTTCTCGTAAAAGTTAGTGTAGAAACAAGTTAAAAATTTTATCTTGCGAGAACTAAAGAAAATATGTAGAATTTTGGGGGAACTGCCATTATTTCATATCTTGGTTTTCCATAACCTAGGCTTGAAGTCACGGTTTTGGAAAATATAGACATGGAATCGTGGTTTTGAAAGACTTAGACAAGATACATCGTTGAGGTTTTTTGTGCTCGGGATCGTTTTTCTTGCATTTGTGAAACAGAAACTTCAAATTCGTGGAAGGCAAGGAAAAGCAGGAATTAACCCCATTCCTCAGGCATTCCTTTTTTATGACCTCTATAATTCACCGTTAACATGATTTTTTGACGGGCGATATGTGTTATGCCTTGAAGGTTTCGTTGAGATACTGAGAAATGAATTTTAGGCGCCCCTATTGGCTCGGAGATACGATAATCTATTTCCATCTGCAGGAAAAACAACTCATTTTTCTGGAGTATAGTAATTCGTCGTGTTCGAATCTAGGAGATGCTTTGGATAGCGATTCCGAGGTCTTTTTAGTCCTGTTTCTTCGTTATTACTTTTAGCGTATCTGGTCTTACGACTCGGATATTCTGACCGCTCCGCTGGAATGCGCGAGGTATTTAGTCACTGTGTGTGTTCGGGCTACGATTCCTCTATCCTACAATAAATCCTCCGGTGATGACTCATAGCAAGCAGGTAATTCAGCATTTAATGCCAATGCGATTGCCCCGTCGGCCGTGGATACCGTTCTTTTGATGACTTTCGTTTAATGATCTTCGTTGAAGATCTCCGTTCATTTTCCGTTTATGGTGTTTACATCACCAGTTTCGCTTTAACGCTCCAATTTAAGGGAATTTTCTCCGCGCAGGAAAATGATGGAGAGTTTATACGTGTTTTCCCATATTTATTTATCTCATGGGAATCATCGTTAGCATTGATTCAATTATTTCCCACTATCAGCGCCTATTCTTGAAAATTTAATTAACATTTATGGGGTGAAATTAATGTTTATGACCCTACTTTCTTTGCCTTATCATTCCTATTTGGAAAATTTCAAGTTTGTTATGTTCTTTTTTCGAACGAGCGATAAGGGTTGTCTGTGTTTTCAACGCAGTATACGTTTTTTCAGCGACACCTATATCGTAGTCCTCAGGCCTTGTTTATTGAGGTGTTTGGGAGGTTTTTGCAGTTACGTAGTGCTTGACATAAACTTCGTTACGTGCTGTTATAGATCCGAGATTTGGTAATGACCTTAAATTAATGGTTTAGTGGTATTTATGTTTCAAAAAATTATCTTTCATGCAGGACCAGCAGTTTTCCATAATGTGGTATTTTTCAATTGTCAATCTCTCCCAATTATCATTGATTTTGATGGTTGGAGTGCTTATGCGTAATTTTTGCTGGAAATATATTTTCATTCTGCATACGAGCGATAAAATTCTAACCTGTATTTTTATAACTATCAATACATAGTTACGCTATAGACGTACCAGAGCCTGATAGAGACTGCAAAATATTTCTAGCCATTTGGAAATATCGGCACAGTTTGTATATGTGCATATAGGTAATATTTCTTCTAAATAATTCTTATGTCAGATAATGGCGACTTGGGCTAGTTATCATAAAACGCTAAGGTCACCCTTGGGACTTAGAGAGGTGTTAGCTGGGGACGGGACTGATTAGAGGGCTGCTGTCCAAATGATCTTAGGAGTGACTCTACAGCGATAATGTCAGTCGAGAAACTTGCATGTTTAAGTGCAGGCATTAATATTTTTACTTCTCAGTCATTGTCGTCCCCATTATTCATTCGAACCATAACAATCACTGGTCGATCTTGGCTTAATCTCAGCTGGTAGTACCCGTTGCGTTTCATGGGATTCGTTATCTTGAAGTAAGGGTGGCATTCTCTGACCGGTGCCGCAGAGGTAAACCCTTGCAGCATGTACCGAGACGCGCCACGCCTTCTGGCCAATTGCTAATCTTGTCCGTATCGCCGTGTACTTCAAAACGGGATCATCCAAATGGTGCACCATTATACGGACTCGGTAACGCCGTCTTGTTATTGCATCCCGCGGCGAAGCGGAAATGTTATGTCCGACTGTAGCAGCATGCTGTTACATATCATATACGGCCGGAACGCGGACTCCATAGCAGCATGCTTGTGATTCAAAATGAGTTTCTGTTTCTTGAGTTCTTCGCCATGCTGAACTAGCTTGCAGACTCCGTCTCACCACATTCCAAAGACGCTCGTGTTATTATGGGCCATTCCAATGATATTATGCCTTTGGAAGTTTAATTTTTTCCGGAATCCGCTTACTTTTATGAGATATTTTATGTTTTTTTACGCAATTCCCCCGTCTCATGGTTTTTTAAGGCCGGTGGGTGAATAAAATTAACGTGAAATCGACGTTAGCGTAGGCTTAGCATGGACGCCCACTGGCCTGCCGACGGTGTTCCCAGGAAAGAATTTGAGGATGAAATTAGTGCTAAATTAACTGACTAAATGGCTAATGTTCGAAGTTCTCCTACTTAGTGTTATTCGTCAGTCTTTTGCTGAATGACCTGACCCGTCTTATTTTTGGAGAACATTTTTATATAAGACGGTTTATAGAAATATTCAACGCAAAATCAGCATCGATCTGTAGGTTGGGTGTGAGTTTCTTGTCAGAAATAGCAGTATTAATTTGTAACAATTTGTGGAGAAATCCTTGATGTATTACCGGAATAAATTGGCGATGTACTGCGTCGAATTTGAATTGGCGTGCAATTATCTATAGTGCGTTGATGGTCGTTGAAGGTTTTTTAGTCGGGTCTCAGTCGTTTTATCTAGGCGCGCATTTTTACTCATTTCTGGAATGTTTTTGTACTCCGTGGTGAAAAAACGTAATAGGAAGGTTGATGAAAACTGACCCACGCAGCTGGCCGGAAAAACTGGAAGCATGGATGGTAGATGAATGTTAAGAGGTATATCGTGTACTAAACTAAGCCTATAGCACTATAAAAAACGGCTTTAAGTATCGGATTATGTCCCTGTGACATTTGTCATCAGTAAATAAATTGAGGACACATTGAGTCTTCACCTCGCTGTTCTATTCGCGAACGCACTTTACGTCGCTATTTCATTTTCACGATAAGTGTCCAAATTTTCTACCGTTTTTTAATTTCCAAAAGCCCATAAATATTTATATTATTTAAAAGCGGGACAACTGGTCATAGCAAGGTAGGGAGCGGGGATTCCGAAAAATTGTGTCGAGGAATGCACTTCAGAGTGAACTGCGTTTGCCAGGCGCAGTAAGATGGCGCTTGGCTCTTCTACGGTGGGAGTCGCGACGCGGGATAATCTTAATGTATGCGCAGCGTAAACATCTCTTGGTGTCTTTCGCGACGTCGAGACTTGCTCAAGTGGACATAAGGGCGGCGGATGAAGGAAAGGAAGTGCTTCTCCCTCGAGGCGTTCTTTTGTTTCGTCTTGCATCAGCGTCGCGCCGGCGGCTGCGTCATGGTCAACTTTAAAAAAGTAATCACAGAAGAGATTAATTCGAACGTTTAACTCCCACAAATTTTAAAAAAATGTGGGAATTTAACGTTCAAATTAATCTCTTTTAATTTAAAAAAATGTTGCTCTGGATTTAACATTGTATCTTTTTCCACAGTTTTATCGGGGTCGGACTAGTGGCGCTTTTTATACTCGTACACGATACGTGTGTTTTAGGAGAAATACTTTTTATTTCTTCTTCATTGTAAATCATTGTTAAGATTCAATACAGTGGAAATTAATATTACGGTTTACATCCGTTTATTGGTTGCGTGCATTTCACATTATTCGGATGAACCAGTTATATTTACCCTGTGATTAATTTTTTAAAGGCTTTTTACGTATTAGGAGCATCGATATCGTAGGGAACCGCCTCTAAATTTTTGTCGATATATCATCGTTTAAATTATAGTGCAAATATAACTAAAATTTTCAGTTAAAACCGACTATACTTGAAAATGCAGACGTGTTTCTTAACTCTTTGAGTAGTACGAACGTTCATTTTCATCTTTGTGTCTCCTGGCCATCCAGAGTATGATCGTATATGTGCGTCTTTCCAATTTGCACTGGAGCAATAAACGCGTGCGTTCACGCCTCCAATTCAGATGAATTGTAACATGCCGTTCCACCTATCCTGGTGGCTGAGGAGCCCAATTATCACTACAAAAAGTCTCTGGAGAGATCTGCCACCTATTCCATTATTCTAACTACGTTCGGCCTTGAGTACTTGGATACCACATGTAATTGCAGTGGTTACTTTGACAGAAGTTATTGCATTCAAAGCTGGTTTTCGTTGCGTTTAAAGTTATTAATGTTGTTCTCATACTACAATATTTAGGATGTTACGTGGTAAAATTGTTTCATTTATTTTATATGGTAGTTTAATGTATGATCTTCTTGATTTCATTGTTTGTTTATCAAACAAACTTGAGTTCAAGGTAGTAAAGTCGTATTCGGAAGTAATCTCGTTACAAAAGCTCACTATAAAGGGTTTAATAGAGAAACGCACCCATGTATAACTCATGTCTTAAAAGTTATCAAATTTGGACTTAAGATATCTATATCTACGTCATACCCTGCAAGCCACCCAAAGGGTGTGTGGCAGGGGGTGCTTCCACTCCAGGCATGCATGAATGATACGGTAGAACACCGAAATTACATTGAAACCCGCGTACCACACATGCAAAGCGCTAATTAAAAATCTAATACCCAAGAAACATTCTATCGTCAATCGTTCCAACATGAAAGGGATACAAAGAGTACTACTACAGATTCAAAATATCATGCATAAATAAGAACATCAATATTTACATCATGCATAAATAAGAAAGAGGAGAATATAAAGAAAAAGATTTACTGTCTGCTTATTGTCACAATTCGAACTATTCATGACGACGATCACAGCTGTTATGGTCCCGAATGGTACGCGGAAAAAATGACATTATATACCTATCGGTTCTACAATCTATCTCTCTAATTTTATTGGCGCGATCTAATCTGCCGTAGTACGAGGGGGTTAATAGTATGTTTTTTACGTCATCAGAGAAATGATTTTCTTGAAATTTAGTTAGAAGGTTAAGCCTATAATTTAATCTACGCTGTGATAGCGATTCCCATCCTAATTCTTATAACAGTTCAGACACACTAGCCAACTTATCGTAGCATTGTTTTACAAACCTAGTTCCTCTTCTCTGTACGCGATCTAACTCTGATATCAACCCCGTTTCGTATGGATGCCATACACTAACAGCATATTCCAGATGAGGCCTATCGATTGAAAAATAACTACGTTCTTTCACTTTCTCATCACATTTTCCGAGTACTCTCTTGATGAAGCCTAGCTTCCTGTATGCTTGACCGCATATTTCCCGAATAGATATATCGGAAGATATATCGGAATATAATGTAAGATCTTGTCCTTTCTCGGCGAATAATATGAATAAAAAATTCTCTTCCTTATCTTGCTTATGTTTCCACCGTCGCCGGGAAAATCTCTAGGATTCTCGCCAAACGGAATATACTAACCATCCACAAACCACCGAAAAAACTGCGTGGGGATTTAGTGCATGTGAAGGACGAATTGGGACTCAGAACACCTGGAGTTTACCGTATCCCATGTCAATGCGGGAAAGTATATATTGGAGAGACCGGACGCACGATAGAGACCCGAATAAAAGAGCACAGGAGGTGCATTAGACTTTTCCACCCAGAGAAATCTGCCCTGGCTGAGCATAGCTTGTCAGAAGATCATATCATCTCCTTTGATGAAGCTCAAGTGGTCTCTAAGACACATATGTATTGGGATCGTCTCCTTAAAGAGGCCAGGCTGGAGAAGAACACCTTAAATCGCGACTCTGGGTACTTACTAAGCAGGGAATGGAGACCGTTAATTCAAAAAATAACGGAAAGAAGGAGACAACAATGCCCCCCAGATTAAGCGGCTATATATACGCAGGAAGGAAGGCCTGCATCTCATTACTGCTCTGAGGACGATGGAAGTGTTATCCGTCGAAACGTTAGCAACAAAAACTCTTACTCGGCTAGAAGCCCGAGAATTTTTTATTCATATCGGAATATACATCTCCATTTTCATCTTACCCTGCATGCCGTGTGAAAACGTGTGAATTAGGCTAGAACTTGCGCATAGATCTCCTCTTGTTTGAAAAATATCTCGAAAAGTTGTGCCATAAGTGGCAGAGGTGTGGTTGTTAATAGACAGATGAGGTCTTTTTCTTGATGTTGTGACTAAAGTCGTGGTAAAAATCTTGCTTAAAATATCTACCATAGCAATTTAAGGTATTGATTTTTCGGGTCCATTTCTGAAGTCCTGAGAAATGGTGTTTTTAGACAATTTTTCCCATCCGAGGTTTGAATTTAGAAAATGAGGACGGATTTTTCCACGTGCCGTCGAAACACACGTGTTGAAGGACGTAATTGTTTCGCAAGTTGACGTGGTGCCGAGTGCCTCGCTATCCCGTGAGGCTGCATCCTCGGGGAAAGCGTGGATTTCGTGACCTTGGAAGCGGCACAGGGGTTAACATACACTGTTGGCTAGGAAGAGGCGGTGAGGGGGTTGGGGAGGAGGGGACGATGAGGGTGAGTGGGGTGAAGACCCTAAAAATACAACAAGGATCCCTGCCGTGTTGTCGCGTCGCAATAGCGACACCTGCTCCAACCGTAATCACGTGTAGGTGTGATTTGTGTTTGTTTGGTGTTTTCTTCTGTAATCCGCTTCAGTCCTATGGGAGGGCAAGTTTATGCGCAGTTAAGCCAATGAAATGACGGTGTTGTGTTTTCGCTTTGCAAACTTTTATTTTTGCGTATGACTTCAACTGTAACACTTCTTCCCCCTCCAGGAAGAAGACTTAGGCGACATTAGCTATTTTGCCTCCTAATGCAATTTAATGGAATCCGATTTTGGTACACATTTACGCTGTAGAGATACCGCGAATGCCGTGTTATAAATGAATTTTTTTGTGGTTGGCTTTAACTCCCATTGCGGAAAAGGAAATTTAAGCTTAAGTCACCAATCAAAGTTCTGGTATGATTACGTATTTCCTAATAAGTTCAAGTAAAAGTGAAAGCAATACTACAATAATTACGGTTACTTAAGCGGAATATTGGAGCTACGGGTCGCACGAGCCTTATTTTTAGGGTAGAGTGTCAGTTATTCGAAGGATTTTATTGGTGCAACCCTGACTCGGCTGTAAACCAGACTGTTTGGAGGTGTCTGCTACCAGATCTGAATTTCGTTTACCGAACAGTGTTACGAGTTTAATAGAAGAACTAGGATGGGAATTACTATCAGAACGCAGGTTATAATTTAGGTTAAACCTTTTAAGTAAATTCGAAACCGATTTGTTCACAGATGACGTTAGATATATATTGAGAACCCCTGCGTATAATGCTAGGTTTGATCATATTAACAAGATTAGAGAGATAGATTGTCGTACCGATGGATTTAAAATGTAATTTTTCCCGCGTACCATAAGAGAGAACAATAGGCAGCGTAGCAAAGGGATAGGTAAGTGAAATATAGTTAGAGTTGTCTGTAGTGCATGATGCATGTAATAACAACCAATAATCCCTTTCTTATTATGTAGATACTAACCACCTAGCTGCATGTGACCCTGTTCTCTAGCATGCCTCCCTTAAATATCCTACTTGCATGGCAATTGTCCATGTTTGATGATCTTCACCCCCTGCCACACACCCTCGTGGTGGCTCGCAGGGTATTACGTGGATGTAGATGTACCTACAGCCGTAAATACTAATTTAATTTAATAGTCTAGGCGATTGAGTTTTGTGGGCCGAAAAACCGTTATGAAGCGTATAGTTAAAACTTTTTTTACTTGATTATAGATTGAATCACTTTGTAATTTCCACATGAGATTATTATTTTCACGACCTAGGTTTCGTCGTTGTGTGACAAAATCAAGTGATGATGTCGCACCTGATGTCATCATGAGGAGATGATGTCATCACGGCATCATCAGGTGATGAGATGATGTCGCACAGCGACGAAACCTAGGTCGTGAAAATAAAAATCTCATAATTGTGTGATCACTAGCGGGTGACTGCGTTAAAGTTGCTACGCGGCTAGTTCCGTAGTTCTTTGAACATAAAAATCTCATGTGTAGTTTACGAAGTGTTATAAGGTAGTCCGAGCGAGATAGTTCCCTAGTCATAATAGAGACCATATTCGAATTATACGTTTTAATTTCACCAGCTATAGGACATATCAATGAAATATTGCATTATTAATGATGCAACAATATAGTTTTATGTCAGAAATTGTCAGAAAAAAAAGTAATTAAATGAAAATATCTAAATAAGTCTTTAACTTCACTAATTTTTTTCACGTGGTACGTTTGAAACTCCATCTAAAAGGAAGGTTTTTTTTATCCCGAAGAATTTCTGCGGTGACAATATGATTAATTTTCAAAAATAGTTGAGAAAACACAACCTACACGCTGTTAGTTTTTTTACGACATCTAAGTGTTTGAAATACCTCATTTTGTAAATAATGTCTCTCTGGAGTGCATCACGTACCATTTCCCATGTAAAATGGCTGGTATTTTTTGGCAACAATCTCCGAAAGTAATGTGGTTAGGGGTAAAATTTTTGGTGTTCTTGTATAGGTGAGATATTTATCTTTAAAATGAGACCAAATTCACTGATTTCTAAGTAAAATGATATTTCGCTCGGACTACCTTAATCTATAATCATGAAATTATTTGTCAAAACTACGCGTGAAACTGTCAGTTCTTTTTAGTTGCTACTTAGCTCCATAATTTTGTTATAATGCTCAGTCTTTCTTTATAATGAAAATGGAAAATTTTTCGGCTACCTTTCAGGATTAATGGTCAATCTATGTAAAAAAAATGTGGTGAAATACTTTGAATGCACGACAGTAAAAGGATTTATGACGGTGATGAAGTCGACGAAAACCGCTTGAATTTACTTAACCCTTAACGGCGACCCGCCTGACCCGAAGTTCGACGGCGCTTCTCCCAGCCTACCGTGCTGCCATCTCTATTCGCTCGCGCCGACTGCGCGTTCGCTCACCAGACCCTGCCTCACCGCGGCGCGCGCCTTTTGTAGGGGTCGTGTCGGTCACCGACGGCGGCAGACGTCGGCTCTTCTCGATGTGAGGGGGAGGGACAGACAAGATTCGGGTCACACCCCTCTCTACCCCTTCGCCCTTGTCCTTCTTCTTGCCAGTGAAGGCCTGTCTTTACGTCCTCGGGCATTGGTCACAGGAATCGGGTGACATCTGCCAACTGCGAACAACCCCTTTGAGTCGGAGGCGAAAGATGTTCCCATCATTGCCGAAGGATCGGCAGTAATGGGAATGAATCGTCTTTATTGAGGCGACAATGAGGTCGAATTAGAACCCTTTTGACCCTTCCACGAATCGCCGGAGTCATGCGTGTGGAAATTTATGTCCCCATCTTGCGATCATTCCTATGCTAATTAAGTGGGAACGCTCCATTCGATTATCTGGCAATTGCAGTTAAATGCGGCGATGTATGTGAGCGCTTTTGGCGGGCAAAGCATAAGGCCCGTTTTATTATGCGTTTATTTCAGTACGTCAAATAAGCCTTTGAAATGAGGACATTTTGGATTAAATGCGAGCTTTATGTTTTGTTTATCGTCATTTTCGCCCTTGTTTCACCCTCGAAATCAAAACAACCCCGTGGAGTGTTTTTTTTAATATCGCTTTGAGACGAATTACTGGATTTATAATTATTTACTGTTGTTGTGTATGTTACACTGCGTCAGGTATCGGTGAATATGTTGCTGAAAAATATCGTACGCCGTGAATTGAAAATGCTATGTTTACTCTCTAAGTGTTCGTCTGATGTAGATATTGGACCAATACTGTACTCTTTCCTGTATTTATCGCTGGGAATCGAATCGAAGGAGTGTGTGGGAATCAAAGTGGGAGGTCAGCTGATAAAGTCTGTTAGATTTGCGGACGATAAGGCGCTGGTTAGTCGATCTTGAAGGACTACAAGCTCTAGTAGATGCTTTAGAAATTCAGTTCGGGAAATTCGAAATGAAGAGAAATTAGAAGAAGACAAAAGCAATGAGGTTCTCCAGGACAAAGAAAGCGATGCTGGTATTTAAAGGTTGAGAGCACAAACTCGAGCAGGAAGAACATTTTATGTACTTGGGCAGTACGCTTGTAGAAAATTGGCATTATAGCAGAGATAGGATAAGGAGGACGATGATAGCTTTAGCTAAGAAGGCGTTTAGCAATAGGAAGGAGCTGATGACAGGTACCTTGGGTAAGGATGTGAAGAAGAGGCTGGTGAAGAGCTTGGTATGGAGCGTAGCGTGGTATGGGGCCGAAACTTAGACCCCTGGACCAGAATAGATGACGCGAATAGGCTGCAAACGTTTGAGATGTTGGTATGGAGAAGAATGGATAAGATTAGGTGAAGGAGGAGGAAGACTGACGAGGAAGTGCTTGAGATGGTGGGCGAGGAGAGGAAACTTCTGAATGAAATCCGGGATAGGTAGTATAGGTGGCTGGCGGTTGTAATAAGGGGCAATTGGCCAGTCCAAGAGCGTGATAGAGGAAAGGATGTTGGGCTAATAGGGAAGGGGAAGAAGGAGAATAGGTTTCATGGATGAGATGAAGAAGGGTAGATCTTATGATGAGGCGAAAAAGGATATACTAGAGGGAGATAGGCCCCTGAAAGTGTATAAATCTAGGAAGAGGTTCTCTGACGCATTGAGTATACATCAGATTTATCAAAACTTTGCACGGGCCATCTAGGAATGCTGCCGCGAGAGAATAGGAGGGATAAGGGGGAGGGGAAGACAGAGAATAGGTCTCATGAACAGGATGAAGAAGGGTATGGTATGCTGAGGCGAAAATGAAAGAACTATAGGTAACTAAATTTCAGGAAAATCATTTTACTGACGACGTAAAAAACATACTATTAACCCCTTCGTACTACGGCAGATTAGATCGCGCCAATAAAATTAGAGAGCTAGATTGTAGAACCGATAGGTATAAAATGTCATTTTTTCCGCGTACCATTCGGGACCATAACAGCTGTGATCATCTTTCATGAATAGTTCGAATTGTGACAATAGCTAGACAGTATCGATATCTCTTTCTCTTTATATTCTCTACTCTCTTATTTATGCATGATGTAAATATTGATGTTCTTATTTATGCATGATATTTTGAATCTGTAGTAGTAGTCTTTGTATCCCTTGCATGTTGGAACGATTGAAGATAGAATGTTTCTTGGGTATTAGATTTTTGATTGGCGCTTTGCATGTGTGGTACGCGGGTTTTAGTGTAATGTCAGTGTTCTGCCATATCATTCATGCATGCCTGGTGCGAAAGCACCCCCTGCCACACACCCTTTGGATGGCTTGCAGGGTATGACGTAGATGTAGATGTAGGTAAATAGGACCCTGAAAGTGTAGAAAACCGGGAGGAGATACTCCGACTTTCAAGAAAGCCTCCCTTCACTGGAAGAATAATTTTTTTTAAATATTGATTTAGTGATTTTACGGTTTTGGTCGGTTTAAATGGCTGAGTTAAAGTCCTATAGATTTTTAACTTGTACAAGGACCTATCTTCCGCTAGTATTTTTCTTCATTTCCGCGTTCGTCCTACGTTTCTTCATCCCGTCCATAAAGCCTATGCTCTTCCTTCCTCTTCCTCGCTCACCCAACATTCTCCCTTCTATTACCTCCTTGAGTCACCCTTTGCCTTCCATTGTCCCATTCAACCATCTATCTTGCCTCTCTCCTATTTTCATTCAGAAGTTTCCTTTCCTCGCCTACTATACTAGGCACCTCCTCGTTTGTCTTCCGCTCCGCCCACTGCACCTTCTCGATCCTCCTCCATGTGCGCATCACATATTTCTGCCTCAATAAAATGCGTCTACTTAGATCGATGCGTGTTTGAAACGCAATTGAATTTTAAGGTAGTTTGAGCGAAATATCATTTTACCTAGAAGTCAAGGAATTTGGTCTCATTTTTAAGAAAAATATATCATCCTTCCATTGACATCAAAATTTCAACTCCTTACCGCATTACTTTCCGAGATATTTGCCAAAAATGCCATCCCTTTTATATGGGAATTGGTACGTGTATATACTCCAGAGAGACCTTATATTAAAAATGAAGCATTTCCTACACTTTGATCCGTTCAAAAAATCAACAGTGTGTGGTTTGTGTGTTTTCTCAACTATTTTTTTTAAATTAATCATACTGTCACCGCAATACATTCTTCGGGATCACAATAAACCTTCCGTTTTGATGGAATTTCAAACGTACCGCGTGAAAAAACTGAGTCAAGTTAAAGACTCATTTAGATATATTCATTTAATTACTTACAATTTCTGTCACGTAAAACAAATTTATTCCACAGTTAATTATGCAATATTTAATTCGTTTGTCTCTCAGTTGGTGAAATTAAAACGTGTGTATCGAATACGGTCTCTTTTATCATTAGGGAACTATCTCGCTCGCACTACATTAAGTGTCCTGATTTCAGTACGGTCTAGTGCAGTGGAATAAGTGTTGTGTGAAATGCCGTCGGGAGCTCTTCGAACGCCCAGGTAAAAAGGTAAACTCTGCAAAAAATAAGGGTATAGGATGTTGGGTGGACATGTGAACTCGCATTTTGGAACCGAGTTTAAAGCGACTGCAGAAGGCGCGTATTAAAGGAAAAGGTGGGCCGGGCGTTTGAAACAAAGGAGTGGGAGGCGGCGTGTTTGAGAGCGTAACCCATTGACGACTTTAAATCGATAATTTCTGTCCCAAAAGTGGGTAGTCCGAGAGGAGGGAATGTTCCGATAAACCTGTCTGTCGTATTTCGCTTCCTCTCGCAGAGTGGAAAGCGCTCTCATGCATTCAGTTCGGTATTAGTAGGCGGATGGAATCGGCGTGCGGGCCGATAAATCCCTTGCCCGTATTTTTCTAGGCGCTGAATCCGAGCTCGCCTCACTATTTTCTCTTGTGTTACCTCATCCTATTTCACTAATACAAGCTCGAGAAAGCCGTGATTAATCCGGGTGATTTTTTCCCCAATCTCATCGGTGTTTTCCCTTCTATGTATTTCACGTGCCAAGCCCTCAGCTGTTGAATCCTTAGGTACTTTGACATAACATCATCACCAGCACTTCTGGATATTATTTCGGAAGGTGTCGTTAGATGAAATAAGTAGATGATTGGGCAAAAAGTAGAGATTAACTTCTCTCAGAACTGCGAGAATTTTTTAGAACGATTTTCCTGAAGCTCATGAATTCATCGCGTAAAGACCTTATTATTTGGCTTTGGTTGTATTGAGTGTGAATCAGTCGTATGCTTCTGATGTTTTAACGTACATATTTTTTCTGGAATTTCATCTTCCATCCTAGTTTATTAAATTGTGTTTCTAGGTGGGCATTTGAAATTTTTTAATGATGATTTTTCTGAAGCTCATGGATTGATCACGGAAAAACCTCATGAGTTTGGTTGTGGTTTTATTGAGCATAAAGCAGTCGTATGCTTCAGATGTTTTATCGTACGTTGTTATTATTATTATTTGAGAATTTCACCTACCAACCCTGTTTTGTAAATTCATGCTCTAGGTTGGCATGAGAAATTTTTATAATGATACACCTGAAGCTCATGTATTGATCACGGAAAAACCTCATGAATTTGGGTTTGGTTTTATTGAATGCGATGCAATCCTATGCTTCAGATGTTTTATCGCACGTATTTTTTAAGAATTTCACTTTCCATCCTGGTTTAGTAAATTCTTTTTCTAGGTTGGTGTTAGAAATTTTTTATAATGATTTTCCGGGCGCTAATGTATTGATCACGGAAAGACCTCATGTGTTTGGCATTACCTTCATTGAGTGTAATAGAGTCGTATGCTTCAGATGTGTCATCATGTGTATTTGTTTTGGAATTGCACCCTCCATCCCTGTTTAATAAATTTATTTGCCAGGTTGGCATGAGAATTAGAGTTTTCGCGAAGTTAGTGATGAAGGATACAATTCTGTCATCCATTGTCCTTGGAAATCCAAGCAAAATATAATATCTTGGTAAAAAAATACAGATTTCTCTGTAAAATACCGTGGAGGTGTTCTCTGTCAGAGTACATGACGAACAGGTTACTCCTAATGATGCCTATTTAGCCTAAATATTTCGATAAAACGGGTTTTGAGGGGGACGAAATGCCTCAAAACCGGTCTTTATTCTCCTTGTTGTCGATCTTAAAGCGTAACAGCAAGAAAATGGATTAACGTTCAAACTTAAACGTCATCTCTCTTTGCGCAATATTGTGTTTTCCTCTTTTTTATTTCCCCGAAGTGTAAAGTTTTCCTTGTCAGTCATTGCTTAAGCGTACTGTGGATAGTTTTTCCTCCCTGAGCTTCACCTTCGCTGTCGAGATAATATTTGTGAAGGACGTTTGGAAAAAATGTTTGTCTGTCCGTCAAGCAAGATGAATATCTTAACTTTCATGCTTCAGCACGTTCTGACAGTCCTACGCATGATTTGCGCGTCGGTATTTTTTGCTTCAGGTTCATTTTTTCCAAACTCTTACACGAGCACTATTTAAGATTCTCTACGATTAATTAATCTCCAAGGTCGCTCCAACAATTTTCATGACTCTGCATGTAACGAGGGTTTTAGGTACGAGGCTTTCATTATGTTCGATTTGATTTCGGATAAAATTCACGGTATTGTTTCGCGGAGTTCAGTTCACGGAAAAACTGTATTTTGTCTGTCTAACATGTGATTTTGATTTACTGGTGAATAAATTAAGACGAATGCAGATATAAAATAAGCAATTTTCCACGAAGATAAAATTTACTTCGACCTGGGTTTCATGTTTATAGATCATCATCAAGTGATGACGATGTATAAACATTGAATTCCGGGTCGAAGTAAATTTTATCTTTGTGGAAAATGCTCATTTTATTTCTGCATAATGCAAAAGTCTTAAGTTTAATCAATCAGGCAAGAATCTTCGGATTGAATTAAGAAGTTTAGACGACTTGAGTCAAACATGATTTTTGTGTCATTGTCCCCCTTTTCGAGAAAAGCTCCATGGTTACGGCCGTTGCTGCATTCGATATTGTGTGCTAAGGCTTTTTTTATGGACGAAAAAGGATGGTACAGGCCATTGCTGAAGAAATGAGCGATCTATGAACTTACAAATGAGTAATCTTTTGACGTCTCAAAAATTAATTTGCTCTGCGCGTCTTGATTCATTCATCAACTCACCTAAAGAACAATTTCCAGATATAAAAGTTTATAGAATAAGGATACGTCTTTGATAACTTTCGGAATAGTTAATGGCAATTTGAGTACCACTGTGAACGGTGACTTTTTGGTTTAAAGTAGACCGTGAAGGGGTATTTACCCTCTTTTTTCAGTCAAACAAAGCTAATTGAATAATTTCGTTGTTTTTCATCGGCGGAAATAACCGAGTTGTCTCCCGTGGCGACTATTTTTCTCGGATTTACGCAGGAGTTAACACACCCATGTCCTTGAGGACAGAGGTGGCCGTTTGGCGAGGGGAAACGTCCCATAAAATGTCTTTTTAAGAGTGCTAAATGGTGCCCTTGGGCAAGTTGTCGTAAAGATTCCCGAGATAGCCGTGATGATACGACAATGCGTGAGGAAAGACTTGACGTTTGGCTCGGATATTAATTGTATATGCCGGTGGTGAACCCGAGTTTATTTCGCTATCCGTTGCGTGGTCTTCTCTTGAGACAATGCCTATAGTAATCCATTCAATCTTACTTCCGGCTCAGGTACGGTGAGGGTGAATGACAATTTTCTTCTTTCCTGAGTTCTTTCGATCCCAATTTCCTACAACTTGACATCATTATTCTCTCGCTTGTGATGAAAAGAAATAAATATTTGTTAATCAGTTTAAAGACGTATATGTAACTGATATGCTTCATTAGTATGGTTATGCTGATGGCATGGATAAGAATAGTTAAACGCCTAGAATTACCGAAAAAATCAATTTCTGGTTTTAAGGAAAGGTAATTATAAGAAAAACTATTCTTGTAGCCATGATAATCTGTCATTTACTTTAAAATGTACATAATTACCATTGCCTTCGTAGCCATCCTTCCAACTCTCGCATCACCCCCAACGTGGACCTTCGTTGACAACCCTCGTACTCCTCCCCCCGTTTGGTGTCTACGTGGGTTATGGACAGCCCCTAGGGACATGACAGAAGAGCTGTAATGTTTACGCGACAGTGTAATGTTTACTTCATCACCAATAGTTTCAAGCGTAGAGATACATTTATGTCATTGCCGAGCGAAATTTCTTTCTGATCTATTTTTTGACACTCCGCGGATGTATTGTTTGCGTTCATTTAATTTTAGCTCCTCTCCTTTAGCAGTAGAAATTATTATTCATTACGGACCTGGTGTATACTTGCGATACAAATACCGCCCTTAAGAAAATTATTGTATAGTTTGTCTGTTTAAGCGCAGGTATTGCGTGAGAAGTGGGCGGAGTGGTTGGATGGAGTGGGCAAAAATAGGGAATAAGTTTCAGGGTGAGGTCAGGGGTCGTGAGAGGGTTATGAGGGATCAGTGCGTCAGACCTCTTGAACCTTACCCCCGACCTTCCTTCCCCTAACGTGTCTTACCAACCCAACCCTACCATCTCTACCCCACCCTGCCCCCTCTCTACTAGTCCCTAAATAAGCCGGCAAAATCTGTAAACACTTGCAAGAAGACGATACTTTGAATTGAAACCAGGTGCGAGTTATTCATGTATTCTTTTTCATATATTTTATTCCGCCACTTTTACATACTAAAAACATTCATACAAATTTTCACAATCATTTAGTGGAACATAGACACCCCTGAGGAAAAAACCTCTGTTGAAGTTGTTGAAGGTTATTCGGGCTTCCCACCGGATCAAACTCTCCATCTCGACCGACATTTCGATGAACCAGTCATCCGTCGTCATCAGGGCATATGTATTCTCTTATGTTTAAACCTCGTATGCGATACAAGCAATCCTTTATCCAAGCACACACTCACCAAGTTTTCACCGTTATCACTCACTCGAGGGTCACCAAATGGCCCAACCACTCTCTCAGGTGCATCCCGCCTCACACCAACCCAGCCGTTCATGTCACCTAGTACAATTACTCTCTCACCAGGATCACATGCCGTGACGACGATGGACGATTCGTTCATCGACACGTCGGCCAAGATGGAGAGTTTGACCCGGTGGGAAGCCCGAATAACCTTCAACGACTACATACGCCGGGAAAGTCTGAGGTCTTTTCTCTGTTGAAGTGGCCAATAACACGTAACTGACTTGTGCGGAGCCACAAGATATAAAATATAACAATGGAGTTTGCAGTATATAATATATAAAAATGTATTACAAAGTGTGTTCACACGATCGGAGGCCGAAGAATAGGATGGAGAACAAGCACATGCATAATGTTTTGTGTAACAATATTAATTTTAATTTCCCAAATACATACCATAAGTTATAAAAATTGTTCTTAGAAAGTAGAAATAATCTTCAATATTTTTAACAAAAAATCCATATTTTGAATTCTCTTAAAAGTATTTTGGCCGACTTTGAAGAGGCAATATGCAGTGGTAGGTGCTTAAACATATTGGGAACGCAATAACAAAAAGATTCCTAAAAGCTTCGTTATTAGGTTTTGGAACAGTAGCTCTACTCCGTAACCTCAATCCAAGGCACGAGGCATTCACATAGCCTGTGACATTACTATTGACAGTGTAGTTAAGTTAGTGTTAGTGCAGTTTTTTCCAGTGTATTCAATGCCAATTATTTGCCAATTATTACGAGTGCAATCTACTTGTTTATTCAAATGGACAGGAATAATGATCGCATCATACGTACTACCTCTCTTAATTTTCCTCCTTAAAGCTTGTTCTCTTTCTTCCTCTTCCCCGCTTTACTATATTCCTCCTAACTATCGCGGTGTTCTGCATCCATTTGCCTCTCATTACCTGTTCTCCCAGCCAACTTTGCTTCCGTCCAATATACTCTAGAAATTTTAATTATTGAAATCATCTCACTAATTGACGCTTCTAATCACTAACCTCCTTTGGAAGCTGAGGTTACCGTTGTCTCCACCGGTCTTCAATAAGTAAATCGATACGTGTTAACGATGTTTTCTAAATAATTATCTCTGATTTTTAATCTCTGCCTGTGACCTACCTACGTTTTATTAATTCATACCCTTTAACCTTTCATGAGGATCGTCATTGATCGTTCAATCCTAAGATTGGTTGACTGCAGCCATCAATCCTTCCCTATCAAATACTAGTTCCCTAACTTCCTGGTATCTCGCTTATGTACGTTTCTCTTTATTTGGTCCATGAACTTATTCCTGGGTCTTCCTCTGGGGACTTTTCCCTCTATTTTGCCTTTAATTATGTTTTTCACAAGCCCATTGTGTCTCAGTGTGTGTCCAATCCATCTTGTTCTTCTTGTTTCTATATTGTTCCATATGGTCCTTTTCTCTTCCGTACAGTTCATCACTTCTTATATTAATCCGTCCTTTTAATCTTCAGTATCCTCCTCCAGCACCAGTTTTCGAAGGGTTCTAGTCTCTTCCGGTCAGATTTTCCAAATGTCCATGCTTCCGATCCATGGAGTGCCATAGTGCCAAGTTCGTAAGGATATGGCATATGAAATTAACTAGCCAAGTTATGCAATGATATTTCACCATAAAAGACTTTTCTTAGGCATTGTTAAGAAAAATGTTCGATTTTATTCTCCCTTAATTGTTGACCTCTTCCGCCAAAAATTGAACGGATTTTTTGTTTTACTGTTGATCATATGGATATTGCCCGAAAGTTGTGAGCTCAAAGGGAAGATTTTGATCTCATTTACCGCCATGAGAGAACCATGCGAACTCGTAAGCTTCCGGGAATGCATCAGTCATCTGCAGTCATAAGGTGTTTTCGATCGTGGGATTTAAGAGTGAGGCTTGAGAATGCAAACTGTAAATCCGATGGGATCCGCTCGGCACACTGTCCCGGGAATACAGATTAGCTGGGAGGATATCGCTTTATTCGAACGGTAGCTTCTCCCCGGAAGTATCTGATAGGAAAAGAGGCTTGGAGGAAAGCAGGCGGATGAGTTTGTTAGTCATTACAATGCTCCCTCAGAGGTATGGAAAGCAAAATCACCGCGTTCGCTGCTTCTATGATTAGGCGTGGTTGAGAACCTTTATTTCATCTGGGTAGCGTTGGTTAAGTTAGTTTGGGCAAAATATCATTTCACCTAGAATTCGATGACGTTATTTACATTTTAAAGAAAAACATCTCACCCTTCCAAAGACGTCAAAATATCATCCCCATACCGAAGTACTTTTTCTCATTTTTGACGAAAAATACCAGCCATTTTACATGGGAAATGATACTTTTATACACTCCAGAGAGACTTAAGGTTGTTTGAGTGAAATATCGTTTTACTGAATATCAATGAATTTGGTTTCATTTTAAAGAAAAATATCTCACCCTTCTAATGATACCAAAAATTCAACCCCTTACCACATTACTTTCGGAGATATTTTCAAAAAATACCAGCCCTTTTACGTGGAAAATGGTACATATTTGCACTCCAGAGAGACATTATTTACAAAATGAGGTTTTTCTAACACTCAGATGAAAAAAAACTAACAGCGTGTAGTTCGCATGTTTCGTCAACTATATTTGAAAATTAATCATTTTGTCACCCCAGTAGATTCTCGGATATCACAAAAAACCTTCCGTTTTGAAGGAGTTTCAAACGCACCGCGCGAAAAAAATTAGTCAAGTTAAAGACTTATTTAGATATTTTCATTTTTATACTTACAATTTATGTCATATATAACAATCTTATTACGCCATGAACAATGCAATATTTAATTCATGTGTCTCGCAGATGGTGAAATTAAAACGTATATTTCGTATATGGTCTCTGTTATGACTAGGGAACTATCTCGCTCGGATACCTTAATTTAAAATATGAGGAATTTGTAACACCTAGATCCCGTCAAAAAAATATTGGTGTGTATTTAATGTTTTCTCGGTTATTTAAAAAAATAAATCATATTGTCGCGGCAGTAAATTTTTTAGGAGCACTTAAAAACCTATCGTTGCGGAGGAGTTTTAAACGTCCCGAGTGAAAAAAAATGAGTCAAGTTAAAGACTTAATTTAATAATTTTTATGTAAATACCTAGAATTTCAGCTTTATGTCAGTATTTTATTGCACCCTTAATTTAATTCATGCTCCCTATTGCAGATGAATTGAAAAAGTATGATTCGAATTTGGTCTACATTATGACTAGGGAACTCTCTCGCTTAAACTACCTAACATGGCATCTTATTCGAATGGAGAAAGTGGAGTGTAAAAAATTATTTGAAAAAAGGAGTCTGTATTCTCAAAAAATTTTCAATTTATTCTTTTAGTGGAAGTGGTCAGCTGACTTCTAAATCGCAGTTTTTTTAATCAATAATTACATTAATTTGACTATGGCAGTCGAGAGGTTACGTCTCTTCATTATTGGTACCTTATCATCAAAACGCGTTATTTGAAAAATAAATGCTCTAGTTAAAGGAGGTTAATTGTAGTTAGGTAAAAAAATATATTTTTCCACTTCGCCTTTTTTTCTGAATTGAGTTAGATTCCGATATGCTTTCGTCGCAAAATAGTCGTGATTTCACCGATGGAAAGTGGCAAGAAAAAGAGCGTCCGCGTTCCGCGCGTCGGAGAAATGAATCAAACGAAGCTAATATTAAATTTTCGTTTTTAATCCTTCAATTAATCAAACTCAATTGTGTGAGGATCGGTAATTTTTTGTCTTTATTTTTTCATCTATTTTTTTTCTTCCTGTGCGTGATGTCGTTCGCGAGAAACTAGTGGAAGTGAATGGGTCTTACAATTAGTGGAAAAAAACTTGGGACTCACTTGCTTTTCTGTGTTCCTGGGTAGTCAGCGATGCAATTGTTTTTTACGTAATCTGTATTTATTCACGGTGCTGGCGCACAGAGGTCGGCGAATGTCGCGAGTTTTAAACGATGACCGGTGATTACGTAAGGCAATTTTTCGCGTCATCCGTCCAACCATTCCACTCCTCCATTGTCACAAAAAGAAATGACTTGGCGAGACCATCCTCCCCCGCTTCCCCACCCTTTTCCGCCCCCCCCTCGAGTATTTCGCAACGCCAAAGTTTTCCTCATTTCGGTTCTTAATGATCCTGGCGACCGGCAACACGGCTGAATGTTCCAACATCCCTTCTGCGTTCAAACTTCGAAGCGCGCGTGACGGAACAGAAAAACAAAACCGAATCAGCCAAGGGAGGAATTTATGTTAAAACCTCTAGGCTACCAGGCAACGAGCAAGTATGGTAGCCTAGGATCCGAGCTATTAGCGAATAGCCTACTCACAGAATATTTATACATTGCCAACACTGCTATTGAATGGAGAAGTTTGAAACTTTTGTAGATAACCGGGGATTGTGTGATCCATCCTTAACATAGTGGTACGTTGGTTGTGTTAGTCAAATATCAACTCACATATTTTAATTAATTTGTTTGAAAAAATTCTGCTGTCGCTGATGAAATGAGTCTACTCTTGGAAACAAAATTTTAGGCAAAAAATTATGTGGTTATCCCACAAATGTATTTAGATGGACACATTACTCAGTCAAATGAGCACACTGCAGCGCGATTTGCTAGGAAGAACCGCATTTTAACCTCGATTAGAGTAGTAATCCACTTGCAACTTTAAGAAGTAGGTGGTAATATTCCATTTTTTATTTTAATCAAAGTTCCCGGACTTTTTACTTCTCATGGACAGTGTTATTTAAAAGTATATGTATGGTTTCTCATTCTACTCGACGTTTCTCTGCTGTAATCTGTGGAATCTCCATTTGAACTTATGGTAATATCTCCACTTTCAAGTCTGAATTTCAATAAAACTAACCTAGGACTAACTAGCTTTTATCCTCAGTTTATAAAACTCACTTCTAAAATGTTGTTCTTAAGTCTTAAGTAAGGTCAGAGTCAACTTAAGCGGATGCTGCTTGTTAAACTAGTTTCCCTTGTCTCTGTAAGCCCCTATTGGAATAACGGAAATTAGTGTCACTACCCCGTGAAAATATCTCACGCTCATGGGAAGTAATTATAAACTGACAGTGACCTCTACTTTCAGTATATTTATCCACCATTTTCCTTTCTTATTGATACCTGATAGGCTATTCCGTTTCTACATTCGCTATCATAACGTGGCGATACAATGGCGTTTGCCAGCGATGGCGAAGCACCACGCGCGATTCTGTTTCTTCTGACGTCACCACCATTGCGACAATGCGATAAATAGGCGTTGGGCTCGCTAAAATGGCGCGATATTCGAAAAACAGAATTGTATTGTCGAGAAGATACCATTTCACCGTATGGTCGCGACGCTTTGGCGTTATGGAGAAATAGAATCTGAGAAGCAGGAGGCCTCAGTGATACCAAAGCGTGAAAACCGTGGTTGTTCAGGGTGGCGACCGTCAAGGAAAACCTGGAATTGTCAGGGAATTTTGAATTTCTGGTAAAGATCGGGAATTCTCGTAACAGTCAGGGAGAAACTGGAATAGGAATCCTCGTCATTTTTCTACCATTACGTTTATCGGCTAGTCTTTCCCGCCCTTTATTTGGCCAACTAAAACTGTCCGTCGCTAACGTTCATGGAATAAGCACAATCAATTCGTGGAGTATTCAGTTGTGGATCTTATTTTGTGAATCATATTAGTTGTGAATCTTAGTTATTTAGTTGGAAATCAGACTTACAGTGTATCCCTTTTGTATATCCGCAATATTTGCCTAGTTGTGTTAAAATTAGGATTACAATGTATTACGCTCATCACAAGGAATCCGAGGCTGTGTTGTTCGGAAAATTTTACCTCGCGTTTTTTTTTTAACTTCCGACTCTGTGGTCGAGGAGTAGATGGAGCACACTAGCTTGAAGTATATACATGCTTACAGTTCTAAAAATACGAGACGATGATTAGAAAATTTAAAGCTGCCGAAGAAAATTTAATTCAGCAGAAAAAAAATATTCCAATAATAGGTGACCTTTTGGCGATCGGTGAGGGACATTGGTAAATCCATCAGAGAAAAGTCAGGGAAAGGTCAGGGAATTTGAAAATTTGATATCAGTAGCCACCCTGTTGTTGATACTAGAGTAACCGTTGAGTGTAACTATTGAAAATACCGTAAACGCGGGCTAATTGAGCCCCGGAGGTTAACTTGAGCCCACAACAGAAAAATGGTGCTTGGTTCTCAGCGTACTCTGAACATCGGTATAACGACGTAGTTCAGGGCTTCGCTGGTAGGTGGGAGTGAACTACGTCGTTATACCGATGTTGAGAGTACGCAGAGAACCAAATACCATTTTTTCTGTTTTGGGCTCAAGTTAACCTCCAGGGCTCAATTAGCCCGCGTTTACGGTATTAAGGTTAACTGGAGGTTAACTTGAGCCCAAAACAGAAAAATGGTGCTTGGTTCTCAGCGTGCTCTCAACATCGGTATAACGACGTAGTTCAGTGCTTCACTGGTAGGTGGGAGTGAACCACGTCGTTATACCGGTGTTGAGAGTACGCAGAGAACCAAATACCATTTTTCTGTTTTTGGCTCAAGTTAACCTCCAGGGCTCAATTAGCCCGCGTTTACAGTGTTAAGGTTAACTGGAGGTTAACTTGAGCCCAAAACAGAAAAATGGTGCTTGGTTCTCAGCGTACTCTCAACATCGGTATGACGACGTAGTTCAGTGCTTCACTGGTAGGTGGGAGTGAACCACGTCGTTATACCGATGTTGAGAGTACGCAGAGAACCAAATACCATTTTTCTGTTTTGGGTTCAAGTTAACCTCCAGGGCTCAATTAGCCCGCGTTTACAGTGTTAAGGTTAACTGGAGGTTAACTTGAGCCCAAAACAGAAAAATGGCGCTTGGTTCTCAGCGTACTCTCAACATCGGTATGACGACGTAGTTCAGTGCTTCACTTACCGGTTGTGAATACTAGGACGTACCGAGCGAATCTCAATGCAAGCCAGGAAGAGTCTCGGAATCGCGGTTTCCCGTCGGCTGTCGCCACCTTGAGTGAGTACAAATTAATTAAGATTTTTTGAGGCCTCTTCTTCCTCGTCGCACTGCTAATCATCATCCACGCACCCCGCGCGCTGACAGAAAACAGACTCCGAGAGAGCAGCAACCCCTTCACGAGAGTGACACACGTAATTAATGAAAGACCCCTTAACGCAGAGTTTTGAAAACCTCGTCGAGGTTTTTTTCCCCGTTTTAAGTTTCCTTTCCCTTAAAGGGGTAAGGGAAGCGATTCCTGTCTCCGCGTACCTCTTCACTCGGAGCTACGAGGAGGATTCTTTGAAATGAACCCAATTTGTCTCCATCAAGAGCTTCACCGATATTTATTTCGTGTGTTTGTCTGTGTGCGAGTATAAAAAAATGTGTCACTGGGTTGTGACGTGAAATGCGATTCTCGTAGGAATTCAATTTTTGTTTCTTCTCTCCTCCGCCTTCGAGCGATGGCTCTTTGTCAAACTCATCCCACCCCCCATCCCCGGTTCCCCCACTCTCCTCATTTCGTGTCCCACAATGCACTGGGGCCGTGCGTTCCCTCGCGTTCCGTATTCGCTGGCACACATATACATACTTTCCAGGCATGCAGACGCTGTGACTTCGCTACCGCGAGCACCGCGCAATTGTTTTTGCATTCGCCATTGTTGTCGCGGAGTCTCATTCATTCACCGGGAGGGGGGAGGTGGATCGTCTTCGTCTCGGAGCGCCGTCGACGGGTGGTTCTCGAACTAACTCGATAGCAATTCCAGATTGTCGGGAGGAGATACCTTAAAGAATTGTGTTCGTGGCTTCTTATCTCTCTCCCTCCGCTTTGCTAAAGGATGATAAAAAAAAGAGAAAAAAATTATTTCCAGTGTCTTTATAGCGGAGTCGGCGTTAAATGGAGCGTATCCCGCTCCTATCGGAGTGACGAATGCGCCTCTCGGAAAATGGCGCTTAAAAGTCTCGGTGAAATCATAAAAATTAAATTGAACGATCCTGTCATAAATCAAATGCTCATAAAACGTAGTCGGGTCTTATCTCGGTTTTCCGCCTCGGATATGAGTCGCATAGTGTGGGTTTGGGGGGGGGGGGGGCACGTGAAGGATTTTTTTCTTCTTATTCATATTCGCGCTTGGAAAAGGTGCTGTGGTTATTTATCCTGAAGTGCGCTCGGCGTTATTCCCATGGAATCCCGATAAGCCAGTCTTCAATGCCGATTTTACTGAGGCAGTTTCATTGAGTCCCGCCGAAATTTTAAACCGTTCCCCGCGAAAGGTTGTTTGAAGTTAAACTATTGAGTCATTATGCCTTCAAAAAGGCTTTTAATGTGAGTTTATGTTCGTGTGTTCATGAATGTCCGTGTGAATTATGGAGGCAGAAATCGCTATTTAGAGGATTACCCGACAGAAATTTATCCCACGTTCAATCATCCCCTTTGATGTGTTCTCTGTGCGTTACAAAAGTTGCGATTCTTTGGAAGTTTACTTTTCAGCGCGTCAGCTTTGGCTGAGCTATATATTCAACGGAATTGGCATCGTGGATAGTTATTGAATAAATGATCTCTAACTGCAGATAATTGACTGCATTCAAAATGCGTACTAATTCTATATTTTTTAAAATGTGGTTTTAATGATGCTTCATCCCGGCTGCTGTTTGAAATGATGGGGTTAGTTTTGTGGATCGCGTATGCATTTCATGAATTAATAGGCGTTGCGTTAGACTGTAAAATATAATGGTTATACAACACATTTATCGGGCCGTGAGATCTGTCGATTTTGGGTTAGTCTCTCAGAAAAATTGAGGTTTTGAGATGTCTTTTCGTAATTCACGTTTTAGCTTCTCTCATCTTAATCGGTTTATTGTCCGTTATCTTTTTTACTGGGGAATCACTTGAATAAACCATTCCGATCCATTAAAAGTGGATCAACTCATACTGAAGGGATGTAGAGGTTGGGGATTTGGTAAATGACTAGTAATAATGCATCTGACGGCAGTGACGTACACCATATTATTTTACCGGAGGCCATTCGCAATTTGTTCGTTACCATGTCATGACTTGCATTTTAGCAACGTAGTTGCAACAAACATTTTACGTGCTGTATTGATTTTCATGGAAAGGCAGTTTTCTATAATAGTTTTCCTAATCGTTTATTTCTATTTATCTTCACTATCCCGAATACAGCACAAGGGGCCAGTTAACGTCGGGAGAATAACAGTAACAATAGACGAGACATTAAGAGGACGCATCATACCCTTCGGTAAGGAAAAGTTCTGTCAAAAATCCACAAGATGGCGTCACTCGCACCCGATCGAGGCGTTTTGGCGTCAGGAGTCTCTTACTATAGGATAATCCTCGCACAAGGCAACAGTCGTCGGTAAGTTGTAGCCAAGTCTCCGGAGCGTAAGTACAGGCAGCGCTTATATAGGATCTGTGAAAGAAGACTGAACTAATTGCATCACCGTCCGAGCACATCATGGCCGAAAACCATTCAGGTAGCTTGTCGAAATATACCAATTACAGATTCGATCTTACAACCGTGACGGCTGTTACTCAGCATTCCGATAGAGGATGGATTGATACATCTATATTAGTTTTAGATATGTCAATAATAATTATAGTTTCAATAAAAATATACCCTACATCTTACCGTTTTCCCGATGGTTTAATTATGCTCCGGGATAAAATTTTCATGTTTCAGATAAGAGCCTCCCTAGGCAAAGATCTATTCTTTATACTATAAAAATTTCAAGTTGATGGCTTAAGACTTCAGCAAAAAATCTGGGGTCGGAAATCATCACAAATCCGACCTGTCAAGCGGGTGTGATGCGTCGCCTTAACACCCATGTCCTGGGCAGAGAATATTCTACCCAGGCGGGACTCGAACCCGCGACCCTCGGGTTAGCAAGCGAGGACTTGACCCCGTCGCCACCGGGGCCGACAAATTGCATTGATTCAATCATGCCTCATGATTGAAATTAAGGAAGTTGCATGATACTGCACTCATTTGCGAATGTATTTTCATTGGTGGTTCAATGCTAATATTGGTTCGACCCTTCCTTATCTAAGGCTAGTTCCCTTACCTCCTGGTATCTCTTCCTATGTACAGGTACACTGTCGAACGTATTGTCCGATCCATGCTGTGATGTAACTTCTTTCTCCTATCATTATAATCTCGTTTTCGGCTCTATATTTGGTCCATGAACTTAATCTAACTATCTAACTAATCCAACTATCCCCATGTATTGTGGATGGCGTTAGCATAAATGCGACAGATGAAGTTAAATACCTGGGAGTTACGATAACATCGAACCTATCGTGGGGGACACATATAAGAAATATTTGTGGCAGAGTCCTGAAGAAGCTAGGATTTGTCAAGCGTGTTGTGGGAAGATTTTCGGATAAGAAAGTGAAAGAAAGGTGCTATTTCGCACTCGTCCGGCCACACCTTGAATATGCAGCGAGCATATGGGATCCGGCGGAGAAAGACCTAGTCCATGAACTTAATAAAATACAAAGGAAGGCTGCGCGATTCGTCAAAAACTGCTACGGCCTAACGGAAAGCGTTACACGAATTTTGAACTATTTAGGGTGGGAGCCGCTAGAGACTCGGAGGCTACGTGCTAGGCTAAGATTGCTTGAGCAATTGAGAATGGATATCTTTCAGAGCGACACGGAGAACATCATATTAGAACCACATTATATTTCCAGGTCCGACAGAATCGATAAATTAAGAGGAATATTTTGCCGAACGGATAGGTATGGGAATTCGTTTTTCCCCCGAACAAATACGGACTTTAATAAATGCTAGGCGGAAATTTTTTTTTTATTTATTTTTTTTTTTAACGGCTGGTGTCCTAACACCCCCCGCCACACGCCTTTTGAGGTGGCTTGCGGGGTAGTATGTAGATGTAGATGAATCCTGGGACTTTATCTTGGCACTTCTCCCTCTATTTTGCCTTCACTTATGTTCTTCACAAACCCAGTGTTTCTCAGGGTGTGTCCAATCCATCTGGTTCTTCTTTTCTCTATGGTGTTCCATATGGTCCTTTCCTCTTCTACTCTGCTGTACATTTTATCATTTGTGAATAAACATATCTGGATATTTTTCATTTGTCACGAGGCTGGTCAAAGGTTTCGTTTCTCATCTTTTCTCTGATATTATTACACTCAATTATCACAAGTATCAGAAAATATTTTTTAAGATTATCCAAGTTTTCCTTCTTCTAACGGACAACAACAAAATACTAACATCCGGAATTAAATCTAACATTAATGTGTTCTCCACGTCGGCCTCAAATGTTCCACAGTATGGTTTATCTCGAGGTGGCAAGGTGGCAAATCAAGAAAAACTTATTCCTTGCCATCGTACCGGAATTGATGAATTCCATCATCGGGGCTAATTACGCTACATGGAGATTGACAAAGGAGAAATAAATCATAAGTCAATCATGTGTCATCACCTAAGATTAAATTTGTAAAAAAAACTCAAGGATCAGAAGGTACATATTTTGGTATAATCAAACCGGAGAGTGGATTATAAAATACGCCAGAATTTTTGCAAAAAATATTTTATTCATTACATAATATATCCGAGACATTAAGTACTACTCTCCACCCAAATGTTTTGAATAGGTTCTGCTTCCTTGTCGGCAATTCTGTTTTCTTTGAACTATTATAACGGGTATGAGGCAGAATAATTAATCACCTGTCGTTCTAATGCAAGGACAGTCGAGAATAAAGCTAAGTGTACATCTTCTGCTGCGGAAATTTCCTTTGATACTTTGAACGTGTTTCGCCACTGGCCTCAGTGCCCTTGGCGAAACGACAGTCGATCGTCAATTTGAATCAGACGGTTGAGATACTACGTAACTTTCGTATCGAATCAGATAGGTAATTTTTTCATCGGTATATACTTCACCTTCCGATCCATGCTGTGATGTAACTTCTTTCTCCTATCATTATAATCTCGTTTTCGGCCGAATTTTTCGGAATTCTTTTGTTCAGCGTTCGACTCAATTCTCCGATGCGGAAGTGTAAAGTTACTAAACAACATTTCCCCTCAGAATGTAGACTGTTGTACCTAGTAGGGCGATTTTTCCGTCTTCCTATACTTTGTTGTTCTTAAATGTATTAATTTATATTATTTGAAAACCTGTTATTTTTTAGCCTTAAATACAATGGCCTTGGATCGGCGACACCTTTGGGTGTCTGCTGTCAATCTGAATTCCATGGCAACTAGCTGGGAACTGTGTGCTAATTAATAAATTCCCATCTTTGATCGTTGGTGTTTATTCCGGTGGCATTTGATTAAAAGAGGCGCCGCGTATGAAATTTTAAATGAAGGTAATTAAAAATGCTTGAGGAGGAAATTAGACTCCACAATATATTGCCATAGAATTCACCTCCTGACGCGGTTACCGAGCGTTATTTTATGGGTGTGGCATGCTCTTTCCCACCGCTGGCTTTATTTCATGTCACATTTTTCTATTTTTACCCGTAGAGTAAGTGTAGGACTACTTTCTGAACCTCATTCGCTGATAACTTCTTCCGGCCCTCTGCTTTAAATGTTAATGAAGACTCGCCTCGCACTTGCATATGCGTAATTAAGAGTCCTACGCGACGCCGTTCCTATTGTAATTGTCGACTCGAATTGAAAGAGGAGAAGGAGGTTTAATTGACATTTTAATTTTTCCTCTTCTCTCACTCTCTCAGTGCTGCGAATGACGTGTCGCAAATTAAAAATTTCCCCACGCTGCCTGCGAGGCATCGCGACGCCGACTCTCAGTCATTTTTACACCGCCGAGCGGCGCTGTGCTCGAGCCTCTTGTATAGTCTCTTCCATCAATAGTTAACCCCCACCGCTCTCGAGCCAGCAAGGCTGCTCTAGGTGGTTGCTTTTTGGCTATCAGCGTTTGCGTACCGTACGCGGCGGACTGCCTTTTTAAACCATATACTTCCCCCACTCGTGAGATGAAGAGAGAGCCTTCTCGTGTCATTTATATTAATGCCCCAAGCTCGTAATTACTCTACGCCCGTATTCAACGTCGATTTTTTTCCGGAGGGGCCGTGTTAGAAGGAGGAGGGAAGGTTTTTTTTATTTCATGTGCGTTTGAATTTTTTATAATCACGGCCCAGACGGCGGCCTCTGTTCTGGCCTTTATGCGCGGGATCTCTTTCATCACCGAGTCCTCGCGGACTTATTCGTCGTCGTTTAGAGGGGGAAGGGGGACTTCCTTTCGAAAACATTTTCTCCGGCGTGTTTGTTTAGTTTTGCCGAGGTCTTTTTTTTCCCGGGAGGTCAAAGGTCTCTCTCTCTCCCCCTGCCCAAGCGGCGAAGCGGAGGGATCGCCTGGAGGGTGTGGGTGGACCACCTCTGAGGTAATCGCAATCCACTTGCTTCTCACTTCATTTGACGTACTTGAACCGCGTATTCCCGTCCACCCCACCTCTCCTCCCCAACCCGAGGTGATATTTCGAGTACTCGTGCTCGAATTTCTGGGAAATTGGAAGTTATATTCGCTTCTTCTGTGCGTTCCCCTTAAATTTTTGAAAGCTCCGAATGATGGTTTGAAATTCTTAGCAAGTGTTTACGTTCGAATGAAGTGAATAACGCTCGTCTATGGTTCTAATAAGACTCTTAATCTTTTTGCGAGGATACTCGTTGTATAAATATTTATTTAGTCTTAAAATTAATTACTCGTAGTGAAAATGAAACCATTTATTTTACAAAATTATCGTTGGTCGTAATGAATTTAAAAATATAGCTGGTAATATTTAATAAAATAATGAACTGAACAGTGATGTGTTATATAATCGTCTAAAATTGTCTGAGAAATTACTCATAATTTCATGGGATTCATTAACATTGTTATTCATTATATACCATTCAAGTACGATTAAAAAGCTCGTAGGCAATTTCAGATCTTAAAAGAAGTTAAGGTGGAAAAGGTGGAAGGCATTTTCGATATATTTTACATGTATGTGAGCCTTAACTCATGGAGGTCGAAGGTAACGTTGCCCTCCCTCGCCAACCCTACGAAGAATGTCTTTTAGAATGATGAACGGTAAGGGTTACCTCCAAGGTAATAGCTGCCTTTATGCTTCTCACTCCGTTTGAAGTACTTTAACCGGATATGAGCTACACCTCAGGCGATAATTTAAGTATTCCTGTACGAATTTCTTTGAGTAACAAAGTTAAATTTTCTTCCATGCGATATTTAAGTTATTACTTCATATTTTCAAAGCTCTAAAAGGCGGATATTGAAGACTGATTCAGCATAGTGAAAATTCATGTGCCCGAGGAGGACGCCTATGCGTTAAAACACACAGCACATACCAAGTATAATTTTTCTCTGAAAATTATATGGTGTATTTTCACATTTAATGAGTTTTGAAAACTGTCTGTAATCTTCTCCGAATTTATAGCTAATCTTCTTCACTCATGTTTTTTTATGTAGAACGCCATCTTTATGAGTAGTAATACGAGTTATAAAATATTTTAAAAGTTTTTATCTTTTCCTTTAACTGATACTTTAAACGGATCCATAAAATTGCCAATTTATGGAGTAACATCTCTTATCCAGGAATGAGTGAGAGAGGATGTATGCATGCGAAACATTTTATTTACTGCGATTTTTTTCGAATTTACCAAAAAAAACAGAAAGAGGACGTTATTGAGTCAAGACCGTTGTGATTCGTGAATGACATTATTGACCTTTGGCCCGGAAACCCGTGGTTCCATCTCTCGTATGTGTGGTATTTTTCTCATGGCAACTTCAGCGAAAGTAAGGGTATATATGTCAGGACAATCAGTTGTAAAGACTTGACTAGCTGACCCGTGCGAATATTTCGCACAGTATGCGGCTTTTTCCTGTTTCTTCCTTCTTTCTTCCTGTTCCTCTACCTGTCGAATATTTCGCACAGTATGCAGCTTCTTCCTGTTTCTTCCTTCTTTCTTCCTGTTCTTCTACCTGTTTCTTTCCATGGACAATTATATGTTATTAATGTTTGTGTTAAAGATACATAACGTAAACGTAAACGGTAAACGGTCACACTGATTGCATGTAAAATGTAAACAATCTAACTAAACGATGTGTTAATAGATGGCGCCTCCTAGTCTTTCAAGCACGTAACCTCAGTCAACATATTAGTTGATTATATTATCAGCAGATGGCACTGTAAAGTTATGATCATTTTTAACAAAAACTTCAATTTTAAATTTTTTAACAATAACTTTAATTTTATACCAATTTTCTATTTTTTGTCAATAGCGGGGAACTTAAGCTTTAAAACGATGTTTGAATCATTAATTTTTATGAAGAATTATGGGAGTTATGGCGTTGCGACAAATAAACACCTTTGAGAATTAATATACATGATAATCATTGGGCTCCCCGATAACACTCGTAATCGTTGGCAGCGCAGCGGCTAGGCCGAAGGATGACGAATCACATAGCCGCTTTCCCTGAGCATGATACGACCGATCGTAACATGTAAAATTGTTGCTAGGCAAATGGAAATCCTTACGAGAAGTCGACGGTATAATTTTCTCACTGTTATATTTCGTATCTCTAGGAGGACGACCTATGTTTTCTCCTCAATAACCTCATTTTTCCGGCTTTTCTGATGCAATACCTCGGATCATTTAGCTGCTTCGCGTTGAAAACTTCAAATGTTACGGGAATTTATGCATTTATTCCGCCAGGGATCCGAAAGAGAAAGTGGATGGGGGAGGTACGGAGGCGAGTCGGGTAGTATTTAAAACTATACTAGATGAGGGAAAGTTCGGTAAGCGGAGAAGAGGTTGGGATAGAATTGACATTTTAGAGGAGAGAGGATGAAAGAAGATAGAAAGTAGTCTTCGTGTGGGGTTGGAGAATGAAGAAGCGTGCATCCGTGGAAACTTAGTGTTGAGTCACGATGTTGTGCAAGTAGACCAATGATGTATAGATAGCCTTTCCAAGTTGGCTAACATTAATTAATGTCCGAATAGATACGGATTAGGCTCGTGGATTTCAATTGGTGATTATTAATATAATGCAGAAAGTCAATTCAAACTATTCTTAACACTCCAGCCGGCGACCCCTTATCTCTGACACTTGCGGGCGCTCGTGGCACTCAGTGTAACTCTTGGTTTTTCGCTGTTATTAATAACAATAATTGGAATGAAGAAGCGTACATTCCTTGTTTTATTAATGGAATTTTACCTAGTTAACACATAAAATACACATTTTTCAAACACTTTTACCAGTCAAAACATTTGTTATTGTAGGGGTAAAAGCTCAAACGATTTCGTACTGTCTACTAGTTTTTTTTTTTGTCTTGCCTGAGGATGACTGTTGTTCAGTTGAAACACGTGTACAAAGAGGTGAAATAAAAACTAGTAGACAGTACGAAATCGTTTGAGCTTTTACTCATTATGCTGTTCTACAATATCTCGCCTGAGAAAGAGGAGTTTATTTGTTATTATGTTTTTTACTTTAAAGCAATTCCAAAAACATTGTCAATGCCAAGTCACAGTGTTGTGCAAGTATACCAATGATGTGCAGAAAGCCTTTCCAAGTTGGCTAACATTAATTAATGGCCTAATAGAAACGAATTAGACCCGTGGATTTCAACTGGTTATTATGAATACCATGACAGGAAGTCACAGTTCAAACTATTCTAGAAAGACATGTATATTTTTGTGAAATTATGGTAATGATGATGCCGTTATTATTTCGCTCTTCATTGAGCGATGTTAGTACATACTTCTAAGCCCTCTCTAGCATATACCTCATATTACGTCACACAAACAACCATTTTCTTGGTGGAGATAACTCCACCCAGATGTTACTCGAACCCACGACCCTTGGTAAGCAAGTAAGGACTTTTCCCCGCTGCCACGGGGCCGACGATGTTACGATCAAACTTAGATCAAACCCCGCCTTAAATGCGATAGAAACAGTGAAAACCCCAACCTCTTGTCTAAATATATGAACTTATTTACAAAAACATTAACCTTTAGTCAACGTCTGATCATATTTCTTGATTGACTTTTAAAATTGTACTTTCAGTTATCAAATTTAGCAAAAATGACTCGAGGATGAGTGCTTTCTGATGGCTAGAAATTATATCTCCTGTAAAAATGAATTGCCATTATCATTCCATGGAGTTAGAATCAATAGGTATAAAATGTTACCGCAGCCTGTTCCTTAACGCGATAGCTGGTTTGATATATGACGCTCGCGGTGTGCGAAGGCCAACGCTGTGTGAAATTCACGCATCAGAGAAGGCGAAGCTCCTTGCTCCGCCACGGTTTCTGTGAAAATTCTGTCACCCAGAAAATAGCACACCTGGGGCTCAACGGGGCGCGTCCTTAGGCGACACCTGGGCTTGAACTCGGCCCCGCCTCTTACGCAGTCGACTTAATGGGTTACTGGCTACATTTATTAGAATGTTTATTTCTCGGGAAATCAATTGGTAATTTGATAAAAATTCTTATCATCCGCTTCAAGCATTGATAAAATATACACTGCCGAACTGACTGGGACAAAAAGTCCTTCTTTCCACTCAACAATCCTGAGTAAAACAAAAATAGCGTGATTCTGATATGAGGCTGTAACATAACGCTGGCCTCGCCATTTTTTCTTTTACCACCTCATGGTTTATAATAACAATAAGGGACCCACCATATTGTGAATTTTGAAAATAAACAATAGACCTAAGGAGTGGAAGCGTCGGCAACAAAAGGGGGTTGTAGAGGAAACCGTCGGAGTGTACGGTCGTGCAAAGACAGCACGCAAATAGCTTGGTAGATCAAACCCTCGCAGTGAACGGACGTGCAAAGAGAGAGCACGCAAGTTTTTGGTAGAGGGAAGTTCCAGAGTGTGTGCGAGACATAGCCCACGTAGAAAAGGAGAATTGACAAAGGAGCTGGAATTAAGGAGAGGAACGGGAGATTTTACTACAGGACGAGACCCAAAAAGCTGAGGGCCCGCCAAGGACGAACACAACGCAGGCTGAGAGGATTTTCCAGACCACAGAGGGACAAACCAACCTGTGTCGTCGAATAATTGGGTTGTAACTATAAACTTTTATTTTCATATAAGATACAAGAAGCCATAAGGCAAGAGGTTTTAATTGGCCAAGAATTAAGTTTGTGACTGGTATCCCTTTGTATCAAGTAATTGGATTTTGTGAAAAGTTTAAGTGATGAAGTGTGGCAAAAAATTAGACAGTATACTTAAAAGAAGGAATAATTATTCATATACCAAATTTGTGTCTAAATTAGAATATACAGTTGGTCATGACCTAAGGGTATAAGGAATTATTTTATTTAAATTGTCTGTAAATTGAATATTTCATTTTGTCAAGTAAATTGCAACCGTATCTCTAAACCTGCAATGTTTCATGTATTTTCTTTCCCGACGAGCAAGCTGGGGCAAAGTAATTAAAATATAAGGTGCGAGAAGATATCGCAATCGTGGTTTCTTTCCAGGTAAAAGAATCAATAGTTTTTCGTATTACATGTTTATCCACAACGTGGGGCATAATATAAAGTAGAAAAACGACAAAGAAATTACTTGTTACAAGGCGCATAGTTAAAATACGGTTCACCTCTATCTTGTCCCCTCAACGTTTTCATAGTCTCTCCCAGTTCATAGCGGTATCCTACCCCACACCTTCAGACCCTCTGCGGCGACTCGCAGGGTTTGTATCTATAGAGTCATTACAAATTGGATTGGATATTTGGGGAGGCGACCGACAACTAAGGTCATTTGCGCCATAGGGGATAGGTAAGGGAGGAAGGGTGGATAGAAACCTGGTGTCGGCATGCTCTTAACGATAGGCGCCAAGGGGACAACGGTTTAACGTCTCATCCGACAGACGGAGTTCTGTGCTTGAAGTGCCCTCCACAAAACACTCAAGTTGGAATCGGGTTTCCTCTGAGAAACATCCTCCTCTGCAGGGATTTGAACCCTGGCCGCCCCGTGTGGTAGGCGAGTACAGTCTGGCCACCTTGAGCCAATTTTTCCGCACCTCTCCACACTCCTTACCAATGAAATTTCCCTTCTCACAAGCCACTTATCTATGTTCCCTTCCAAAAATTAGATTCTTCTCCAAACTCCCCCTTCTTAGCGTGAGGTTACCATTGTAACAATCAATAAATAAATAGTGCGTAAAGGGGACCGGAAGATGCAGCAAGCTGCGAAATGTATTACACGCTATCAATAAATACATACATACATACCAATCACGCCTTTCCCTTCTGGGATAGGCAGAGTCACTAATTTTCACTCATAAATACATATTTGTACACCTAACTATGCTTCAATAACTTCCTCCATACTGGCCTATCCTTGCAAACCTCTTTTGCTTCAATTACCCCCATACACTGCTTCATACACGCTCTCCTGTTTTTAAGACTCCTAATATTCCTCCTCCTAAGAATTTCCTCGACCACATTCCACCACAACTTGGGCAAACCAATGAAGCACACTGCTTTAATCAATAAATTACTGTGGAAAAGTACAAAACTAATTTTCAATATGGATTCGAATTTGTCACGTTGATTTTACTTGCAATTTCATGGAAAAATATATTTTTCTCATCTGCGTCGGTGATGATTCGCTGATACTCTCCCGACACCCGAGTTTGGTTTATGTTACCTTCGCGGGTCTGGAGCTGTCATCGGTTTGGTTGTCGAGCTATTAATCAAAGTGACTCATTCCCGCCCACGAGCTGTCATCAATGCGAGTCCCACGTGGAAAAGAAGAGTTGTGCCAAATGTCATAACGAAATATATAAAGGAAAATGTGAGAAGGAAGCCGTCAATTCTGTTATCGTACAATTGCTGCAGTAATGTTATTCTGTTCCAACAGTATTAATAGACAGTGCGAGTTGACGCATGATTCTGGAATAATGCATTTTATGAAGCTAATATTGTGTTACTACTACTTTTCAGTGGCTACTATTGATTCTTAAATATTGCATATCGTATCTCTGGAAAGGTTTTAAGTTTAAAGCGACTAAGGTTAGGCAAACTTCCTCCTCGTCTTCATGTCCCATGTGAAAATTTTATTCGATGTTAATGTCTCCTATCCGGTAAATGAGAGCTGCATTTTTTTGAAGCGAAATATGTTAATGAAATACCATCCATGAGGGAAAGTTCGTTGCTTAAATATGATTAATGTCTCTTTCTTTCCGACTGATAAAAAAGTTCTCGTACCGTTACGAAACTTTCTAGGTGAATCTTTAGCTTCATGAAAATTCTATGAGGCATAAGAAGTTGATATGTATTTATTAATGGTTAATGCTTTTTTAAAGCGGTTAGTTTGATTAAGGACTTGGACGGAGATAGGACTTACTAGTGCAACCATAGAATAATCTACCTGTGTACAGTCTATGATTTCTTAACACATTATAGTCCGCTCACGTAAAAATACGTGTTTCCGCCACCAGCGGTAATGGTCCGGTCTGTTATATAATATGCAACGAATGAAAGTTTCATTAAAAAATATACATTAGTTCTGGAGTTGTGTGAATTTAATTGTATACATGTACCTTCCCAACTAAAATGCAAAAAATGGCCGGCCCCAAGGGCTAGTCAAATTTAAAAGGCACCGGATCAAGAAGTGTTTATTTTTCCATGCATGCATGCCTTTGCTTTCCAGGATTAGCTGCTGTGAAGTCTGCAATTATTTTACTCTTACCAGCTGTTTATTGTTATTCGTTAAAAAGTATAAAAATGACAGGTTGTATAGCATAGAAGTATTCTCGATGAATTAACTGCGATGATTATGAGTAGAAACCTTTCGCCCGTTTTCTTGACCGAAATCGAAACGTCATCAAGGTATCTCATCCGTCAGGTATCTCCGACTGTCGTCATGATATCTCGTTGAAAATCAAAGTCGGCGTTTCAGTTTGTTGTTCATTTATCTGCCCCGAAACCGGCCTTTATGAATCCCAAGGCCGTGCGGCAGGAAGGATTTCACGCCGCTCCGACTGGATTGCCTGCCGCCTGCCTTCTTTTCCACACACATCCCGTCCCACATGATATTCCTCTCTCCTTTCGCCCGCGAGCCAGCAAGCAAGCGAGCGAGCCGAGCGACTTCATGGGTTCGTCTGGCGAGAGTGTGAGGGTGGTCGCCCTGCCTTACCGCGCGCTGTTGCCAAGTGTCACTCCCTCTTGGTTGGCCGAAGCGATGCGGGACCGTGAAGAGCGCCAGTCCGTAGACTGACGACCCCTCTAGGGGGGACCGTGGGGGGCAGTGTTGTTAACATAGCAGCGAAAGAGGCGCCTTGCCCCCCCCCCCGCACCGCCTATCCATTGGATGGATGAGATGGCTTTCAGTTGGCAGCTGCAGCTCTCTCGTCGGAATCCCCTGTCCCTTCTTTCTCTCCTCGCTGCGTGTTTCTTCTTCTTCTAAGGTTTTTGCGGCCGTGAGTTGGAACGGTGAAGGAGGGAAGGTGTCTCTCACCAGAAAAGATTTCTTTCATTTTATATTTTATTTTTTTTTCACGTCGCCGGCCCTGCCGTGCACTTGAAGACGGTAAGGCGTCCGCCACATGACCCTTCATGCTCTTGGGAATTATTTCACGGAATGCGAACCGAAAAAAAAATTCGTCGTGTGTGGAGAGATAAGATGTTGGAGCGAAGAAGTCATTGCTTCTGAAAGCGCTGAAAGCCCTGGGAATGGATCCTCGGATACCCTTCATTCAGTTTGTTTTACTGTTCATCTAATCATGGCTTTTCCTCTGGTCAAAGCTATGTTTTAGAAAGTTTTGAAGTATCTCTAAGCTCTCCATGACGCTTGGATATTATCTTGGTAGATGTATTTTGCCCTCGTAACGTATAATCTACCACTCAAATCATTTTACATTTATAATGGGTTTTCCTCTGGTCAAAGGAATGTTTTTAAGGCTTTGAAATAATTCTAAGCTCACCAAAACGCCTGGATATTACCTGGGTAGATGTATTTTGCCCTGGTAACATATATCCTTCAACTCTTCAGCTAACATTCAATGCCTTTGAATGGTGAATTACGAGCTCAAAGGTCTTCTGTGATATACGTAAGAAGTAAATTACACCTTTGACACCGTGAGATCAATGTCAAAACTGCTTTTACCTAGACAGCGATATCGCTTGTACACTTCACTCATTGGTTGTTCAATCCGAAGATTTGTTGTCTGCAGCCCTCCACCCTTCCCTATCCAATGCTAGTTCCCTTACCTCCTGATATCCTTCCAATATACTTACCCCTTAATTTGGTCCATGAACTTATTCCTGGGCCTTCCTCTGGGGACTTTTCCCTCTCTTTTACCTACAGTTACGTTCTTCACAAGCCCATTGTGTCTCGTGGCGTGTCCAATCCATCTTGTTCTTCTTTTTTTCTATAGTGTTCCATATGGTCCTCTCCTTCCCTACTCTTCTGTACACTTCATCATTTTATATTTTGTCAGTCCATTTTATCTTCAGCATCTTCCTCCAGCTCCAGGTTTCGAAGGCTTCTAGTCTTTTCTGGTCAGCCATTCCATTGGTCCATGCTTCTGATCCACAGAGTGCCACACGAATGTTTTCACATAGTTGCATATACACTTAAAAACATGTATTCTTTCAATATCTATCGCTTTCCCTCGAGCGTTTTCCTATCTTTTTGAGCATTACAATCTCTTGTAAAAATATTACCCCCTTCACCTTCTTTCAAGCCGACTTTGAATAACACGAAGCTGTTCACATTTTCCATGGCTTGCTTTTCAACGTCTCGTTCTTCATTAGTGCTCTGATTCGCATTTCGTTTTCATCCTTCTTCCTACCAGCATCTCTGACGCCTCTCGGCGCAATCTTCTCTGCGCTCAGGTCATGGAACCATTCAAGGCCACGCTCAATGTGGCTATTATTTAAGAAATACTTCCCCATCTGTTTATTCGCCCCTGTCGTTATTTTGCAGGGTTTGTTTTGCTGTTTGGGATTGTTGGCGTTTTACTCTGTATGGTATCGGAGAATACTTTTCATAAACTCGAAAGTTAAAGGTGAGTTACGTTTAAATTCGGCACCACTATCCATATTGTTTGGTGCATCTCATGACTCAGGCTGCTCGTCCTTCAAAATGGCTCGAAGTGCATCGCGGCGAAAGGAACGGAGGGAAGAATTCATGAATGCGTAATATTCTCCGTCAACTTAAAACCCTACGCCGTCCTTTTTACGTGGGAAATTTCTAGTGAGTCACGCCGCGGCTGAGATATTTCTGTACTCGGCAGTTCTCAAGATAAGACTCCTTGGAAAAAAAATTGTTTCGGAATATATTCTCAGGATATATTTGTATATACTTAGATAAGTTTCTCTTGCGTCAATAGTGGTCGTTGTTTGCTGAAGATTTCAAGTTTTCGTTTACAGTTCAAAGCAGTTTCTTTGGTGGCATAGGTCATTCTGTGTTAAAGGGAAGAATTACTCCCATGCCATTCTACGTCAGTAAATGCCTAGTAAATTTGTATGATCCATTCGTTCCGTGAAAATTGCATCCATATGTTTATGTTAAAATGATCAATCCTGAGTAGATATCCTTGAATATTGCCAGCTTCTGTAGCATTACCTGCTTAAAACATTGCCCAAACATTTCCGTATTCCGCCCCGACCTATCTATGAAAGAGTTGACACTTCAGATGTGAATTAGATAGTTACGCTGGTGAATTAAAATCTTTACACTTTATAATACAAGTTATCTCTCTAGATAATATAAATATATATACATATTTTATATTCGTAGTTTATTATTAATCTTAAATCATCATTCTAATGTATAGGAAACATTAAAAAGTCAAGTTTTCCACGCGCTTGATATTGACGCGTTAGAGATGCGGTATTGGGAGCACACTGTATAGTATCGGAGGGAGATCTACGCAGTGTCCAGCCCTCTGGAAAACCGGGAAGACCGGGAAATATCAGGGAATTTTATTTTCACTGGAAATATCAAGGAAATCCCAGGGAAATATCGAATTGACTCTGGAAACTTTCTGTGGTGTCAATACATATAACAGCAACGGAAGCAATGTGCCTTTTTCGGCAAGTTGGTAAGTCAAACTTCCCTTGCGTTGTCGCATTTTGCATTCCTGTAACCACCGAAAGTAGGTACAATGTTTTCTATATAGGTACATGGTGTTCTTATTGGTCATAGTCTGTAAATCAGTGGCGTAAAGAACGTGCCTTTATCTGCAAGTTGCGAAGTCAAATTTCCCTTGCGTTGTCGCATTTAGCAAAATAAGGAGAAAAGTCAATTCCTTCAGTTTTTTAAGTTGTTGATCATTTTATATCAATACTATTTATAGCAAAGTCTGGCTGTAATATAAACCTTGTTCCTGAGCACCAGCATGACAATGTTTAAATCTAAGAAAGGGTGGTGATGTGATTTTCTCTCAAACTATTTTAAAGTTTTGTGTTTATTTTCCTCAAAATTGCAAGTTGTAAAATAATCCTTACGTTTAATCACCCAAAAAACATGCCGAACATTCTCTTATAATTAACGAGAAAAAATTCAATATTTCCTCTGGAAAAATTAAAAATATGTCTGGAAAACCTGGAAACCTCAGGGAATGTTCAAATGCCCAGCTGCTGGACACCCGTATACGTCATCCTTCTAAATATGATTTCGTCATTGAGTCATGTCTATTTTCGTTAATTTATAATGATATTTTTGGGTGTTACACACAATTAGGACGCCAAAGGTAGGTGAGAGAATTGGCTTAATGAAGTTCAAGGCGTGAAAATCATGATTCTCGTAATCTTATACTCCTGAACTTTACCTACTTTTGGCGTGTTTTAGAACTTTCTCGCTTTCAGCATTCCGCTCCGACCTATCATGGGAGCTGAAGCATTGCAGGATATCGTTTTTGTGTGTGATATGGCTATTCGGGTTGAAGATAGTCGAGTTGGGAAAGTTTTCGAGTCCTCCGTGCACCCACGAGCTCCGCATAATTGAATTCCGGCCTACTTTAAAGTGGAATATGGCAATATGCCTTCCAAGTAAGATGCGTTTGGAGCTTGCAAATGAATTCCCTGAGAAGGAATATCCCTCCTTATGAGTTGCTCTTAACCCTTTCTCTCATCGGGCTCCCTTTCTATTCCCTGTTTCAATATTATCTGCCTGTTTTATCGTGTCTTTGGTAACTTAAAGGCAAATATTTACGATTTTCCAATTACCTTTCATCATTGTCTGACTTTTCGCACCGCAAATAATGCTGAACGAGAGCGACTGTGAATACGGCTGTAATTGCTGTTTTCCGTGTGTCGTGATTGATAAAGATATCAAATCTACGTTAGTAAACACACTCTCGAGCAACCGGAAGTTTTTCTGTCAACTCTAGAGTTGTTCGGCTAACTCCGGATTTCATTCATCATTTTTGAGCGGTAATTATGGCAAAACGTAGTGTGGGAAATTCGAGCGTGCTCTATAACGTTGAATCGCGGTCCATTTCTTGCGATTAATCTCAAGATTCCCATGTCACTCTGCACATTGTCTCATCATAGACGTGTAACGTCGTAGGAAATGCTTGAGAAACTTGTATCGTGGGACTTGGGCTGCTTTGGAACTCTTAAGGAAGAGAGTTTCTACGCGTCCGAACTCGGCGCCAGTCACTCATGTGTAGAAAGCGGAGGGGCAACTTATCCATTTGCCTTCCCGTTTCCTACTTGCATGAGAGGAGTTTGAGAGCTCGGCCTGGGACTCAAAAGCACGCTTGCTCGCCCAGCAGACTCGGGCTCCGGGAACGCGTCAAGTCGGACACAGCCGTGGGCGTCAATTGCGGAACTTCTAGATCCTATCCCATTCGAGTGAGTTGGCGGTTTTCTCGTCGAATGCCGCTCCTTCCAACGCTTTCGTCTTGCGAACCCCGTTATTTACTTTAAAGAAATTTTGGTACAATTGGCGCAATTTTACTCAGTGCCTAATCGATCGGTAGGTAATCTGTTTTGTAAATAGTATCTGTAATCCAAACCCAGGACGGGTATTTATATTTTGATGATAAACACTTAGGAATTGCTACATCTATTGCTTCGTACAGATATTTGTAGAATATTTCGAATCACTTGTCAATGTAATTAATTGACCGGATTGCATTCCAATTTTTACAGCTTATATTTTACCTGTTATCAGTGAATAGTATCAATCTGATATCTATTGCGACCGCGAGTTAAAATTGAGGTTAATGTAAAATAAAACACAACCTCGGAAGAAGTAAGCTACAATATATTTCCGCACACCTAAATTGATCGACAGATCATGGCAGACTAAGAGAAAAAAGGTCTCACACACAGAAGTTCATGGATGAAACAAAAAAGAAACGAAATCAGTAAGCTTACATGAAACAAAAGAAGTACGTCTGCAGGTTTAGCCTCGACAATATCCTACGTCCATTTCGGTTATCACATAATCTGTGAATACCGATAATGTTGTAACCACGGATTGCATTCCAAGTTTTACAGCTTAGTTCGAGGTACAATTTTAAGTAAATATGTGTCATTCCTGCAAACCAGCCATCAGACGCGAGAACTTCGCGCAGATTCACTGTCGAAGCATCGTCCTGTCGTGCTGAGCCTCACGTGGTGGACGTGGTTGGTTACGGAGTGGGAGGGATGCCAAGTGCACGTGGCTCATAAGAAGCACCTCGCCGCCTCTTGCTGCACCCATCCCCACCTGCGCAATGCAATGCCGTTCCTCTCGCCTCCCGCCCACTGGGTGCCCTCCCTTCGACCCCCACCCCTGCTCCCAACTTCCCCCCCCCCCCTTGCGTCTCCCCCGTGTTGCATCACTCTCACCTCCTTCGCCTCTAGACGACGTGCCTCTTCCAATTGGACTCACGCCAAGGAATTACCATTCAGAATATGTATTCGATTATCATTGATAAGAGTTGTGTTCACTGACTCTCAAAAACATATATTTTGGAACTCCCGATGGAGATTCTTCAAGACCATTAAGCTTCCGGGACTTCGCTGAAGTACCCACTGTATTACGCTGAATAGCCTTGTGGTTTTAGATTCGGTGACATAAAACATATTGGTTTGATATTCCACGTGTTGTTAATTTAAAGCAATTTAGCTTCCGGTACCTCACCATGTATTGCATTGCACTAACAGGCCTTGTGGTATTTTGTGTCTCTTTGGGCTTCGGCGGCTACTAACACTAATATCGTCCCACACCAAAATTCTTCCCTCTTGTTTTACTCCTGGGTGAATTTCATATGCATTATGGTGGGTAAGTGCTTCGTAAATTCGTGATTAAACGAACGTATCCTAGGAAAAGTTAGTACAAACTTCCTGAGGTTATTTTTTAAAATAATTAAATTTAGTATTTATAATAATAGTAAATAAATTGAGTGTTGAAGTTGACTGTGTGCAAATCCATTTTGAATGATAGTATACATATCCCTGTATATTTTCGCCAAATTAATTTTTAAGGAATCCTGTTTGAACGCATTGGCTCCTACACAAATGTGAACCTTAATTTTTCGTGAGAATTTTCATTGGTATTGCTGGTTTAACTCTGCGCTGCGTTGAAACCGGTAGTGCCGGTAAAAGCATCTGGAAAATTATACTCAGCTGTATTTTATCATTCTTACTGAGTGTTACTCATCTATTAAAATAGATATATCTGTCACTCGATAAATTTCCCCTCTATCTCATTGCGAAACATGATTGCCAGTTGTTGTGGTATTTGACACATAACTGCGCGTCGACTGCTAAGGTCTTATAGCATCCAGCACTATCCATTTCTTGCTCCGATGCCGAAATTATGCGTCTTAACTATCGCTGTTTTTGTCAAAGAAAATCTTCTAATAGTTATCTGGTAGGAATTTTTGTAGGAATTGCATCACTTTATCTTCTGCTTAGTCTTATCATTGTATCTTTTTGCGCTCTTCCTAAACATTGTGTTTTCTTCGTCCATCTTGTGTATTTTACAGTAATTAGATATGACAATTTGACAGAGGCAGTTATTACTGAGAATCCATGTCTAAATCATTCCGGAATTAAACGGTCTAAAAGAAATTCAGTCAGGTTGAATATTATTGCTTGTGGAAAATAATAGACATTAATTTACTATGTGCATGAACGACTACCAGAAATTTAGCTGGAAATCTTCGCTTTTATAGAAGTTATGTTAATGCATTTAATACTTCGAGCATTGATGGCAGGGCTAAGTAGCATCTTCAATTCTTCCTCATTAATGTTGGTTTATGCTGTCGATGCTCGTTGAATTTGCTCCAACAGCACAAACTCCCCTCAGTTGCATCATTTTTAAGTGCCAAGTCTATTGCGCAGAAGACGGGGTGTAAAATAGAAAACAATATGGTGTTTATTCCTCCAGCAATTACTCCTTTATATAAATTGTCTAGGCTTCCGTATGGACAAACGGTCTGTTGCTATGAATTATATCTTGGAGAGTCGTCTGAGATTGCGCAGAACTCAGCCGCAGTTTATGCAAACATGAGTACATAAGCGGTAAACAGAAGAATCTGTTGTAACATTAGTGAGGCTGCTGTGCCAACGCCACCTAGATACAGGCCGGAGCGCTTGGGAGTTACGCCATGAGTCTTGACGTACGGCGGCAGCTGGATCAGCTCTTTTGAATTTCCTGTATCTGTATCTAGGCTTTGATAGTGTCTGACACTTTTTACCTGGTGTAACATTCAAATATGAACCTATACCATACCATACGATGAAACGATAAAAAAAACCTTGGTATAGTAATTACTGCTTTTCACTGCTGACAAATCTCGACGAAGAAAACAACAACAAACTGCTAGTGACTATGAACTCTACATTACGCTTTATTTTTGACCTCAAAAAATAGGATCGGTTAAGTAGCTAGGAGTATTCATATGCCCGATTAAACTGGTTGAAATATAAACAACGTTGCCTGTATCACCGCACTTGCCTTACTTTTAAGATACTATCCACTGGTAACCCATCTTTTTTGTTCCAAAGATTCGCTTGGAAAAGAAATATCCACTCATTATCTACCAGAAACCACTATGTTGGCATTCATATCCCCCAGAATAATACTCCTCACCTCAATAAATCTTTTATAGTGACTGCTGCTAAAATATGAAACTCATTACCATTAGAAATGAGAAATTCACCATCATTACGTGTGTTCAAATCAAAATTGTATAAGCTACTTCTAAATGACGCTTGGCAGTTCTCTGCATAACTGATAACGCTGCTCTATTAACTTACATGAAGTGGGGAAGAATGTATATATTTAATTTTGTTCTTTGCTACGTTTTCGAACTGTGATCAGTATTATGGTTAGGAATGTAATAACTGAACAATAAAATGTAATCACTGAACAAGGATGCTTTCAACATTCCTGATATGTATATACATCGTGAAACTGAAAACCGGCGAATTGTCATTTAATGGGATCGAAATTTATATATTTTTTGTAATTATTACTTCATTTCTTCTTGTTTTCTTTATTTATTATTATGCTTTTCTTACTTTTGTAATGACTATGTGAAATATCTTAAGTGCCGGAATGGCCCACGATATGCGCAATATCGAAGATTAAATCAATTGCAACCTCTGATGTTTTCAAGAAGAGGTTGAATGGTTTTTAGTTAAAAATGATTTTTATTCGATTGAAGAATTTCTTTGTTATAAATCATGTTTTACATTTTGGTGGTTGTTACTCATAATCATTTATCGTATGTATTGGGCTTCAATATGTTGCACACATGTTTTATTTGTCACTTTATTACTTTTGTTCACTTAATGGCCGCTATTTCCATTTTTATATCCAATTGCTGACGATGCCGATACAAATGTGAAATTTGTCTATGGCTAAGAAGTTGAAATTGAAAAAAATGTGTGACCGTTAACTAAATTGACGGACTTAAATGCGTGTCCATTATTTTTCTTAAGCTTACTCGTCAAGGAAAATGACTCAGTTGTTAGTAATCAGTCCTGTATTTCAACATGTCGCCGCCCTAACTCTCATTTCCTCAGTATATGGAAATAAAAGTTCGTTGATAAGATAGCGTGTTTTCCACAGGGAGATAATCCTTTCCTAATAAATTCCTCTGACGTATCGAAACATATCTTCGACCTATCGTCTGAGGGTTTCTGGAAAATATACATTTCAATATAATAGATTATAAAAATAGAATTTCATCCTCATCTCAAGGGTTTCAGACTCGACTTTGTGGAAGTTCATTGTAAATAATGAAAATGAAAACTTTGTTTGTTTCCACCAATTTATCTTCAGGTACTACTAGTTTCGACAAGTACCTGAAGATGACGCCGCTGCGTTGAAACTAGCAGTACCTGGAAATTCATCGATGGAAGTAAACACAATTTTCTGTTTCATTATTTAGAATTTCATCAATATGACTGATGAAGATTTTCAATTTTGCGCAAAGAAATGAGACTTAAATTGATATTGAAGTTGATGTGATGACGCATAATCTTCAGATGATGCTGTTTTCGCACCATAAGCTGAATATGATATAACAACATCGAATCCAACTGAACAATTAAATGTTTTGCTATTTTTGTTGGAAATTATAAATCTTTATTCGAACTTAAATCCCCTGGTATAACAATTGTCACAGCGTGTGGTTGGTCGCTGATTGCATCTCCGTTAATTTTATGTCACGCCAATTCGTGTAATTGGTCACTTATCTCTTGAATAATTTTCAGAAAACTACCCCATTTCATTGTTCGCAGCCGTTGTCCTTGTTAAAACTGCGTTGAAGTTGGAAAAATATTGAGAACCACGTCGAGTGGAAAATTCTTTTCCACTCGACGTGGTTTTTTGAGTTTTCCAGCCAGAAATATCGACGGGAAGCTTTAAGGTAGTCCGAGCGAGATAGTTCCCTAGTCATAATAGAGAACAAGTTTGAATTATACGTTTTAGTTTCACCAGCTGTAGGACACACCCTTGAAATATTGCATTATTAATGGTGGAATAATATAGTTTTATATGACAGAAATTGTAAGTAATTAAATTGAAATATCTAAATAAGTCTTTAACTTAACTCATTTTTTCCGCGCTGTGCGTTTGAAACTCCTTCAAAACGGATGGTATTTTGTGATACCCAAGAACCTACTGCGGTGAGAATATGGTTAATTTTCAAAAATAGTTGAGGAAACGTACAAACTACACGTTAGTTTTTTTACGACATCTAAGGGTTAGAAATACCTCATTTTGCAAATGTCTCCCTGGAGTGCATACACGTACCGTTTCCCATGTAAAAGGTCTGGTATTTTTTGGCAAATATCTCCGAAAGTAATGTGGTCAGGGGTTGAACTTTTGGTGTCATTAGAAGGGTGAGATATTTTTCTTTAAAATGTGACAGAATTCATTGATTGCTGAGTAAAATAATGTTTCGCTCAAACTACCTTAAATCAAAATAATAGTTATTTTGGTCTCTAATTTCTCATATATTTTAGTATTTATCGGTGTTACGCGAGCAACCAATGACGCCTGGCAATATGTTGAACGTTCATCGCGGTACTGAAGACAAAATCCAATTTCTCGTTTCGTAATTTTGACTCATGATTGTCGTATAAGGCGTGGAAAATCACGTATTGAGTCAGATACGTCCATATCGTCTGGACTGGAAGTATTAAAAATTTAGGAGCACATTTGGAGTGGAACGGTTTGGATATTTGGAATGTCGCTTGACTGAATGCGTTAGCGTGTGAAGTCGTATTTGCCTGTCATGAGGATGAATTCCCTCAATTGACACCCCGTCATTGGACAAAATTGGCACGAAGTGTGCTGCTGTAGGATTTTTTTATTCATTCCTCCTATATCCGTTTATTTCCTGTTGAGGAAACTCCTCTGCTAACCATTTGAATGGCGTATTTTGCTCATGATCAAAAGAACATTCCGTCAGGAGCCTAGTGATGGTGGTGTTAACAGCGGAACCAGTTTTTGATGCTAATAGTTATAACATACTTTTAAAATCTTCATTTCTTTTTAACTTTCGCTAACTTCTTTTCCAAGGATTCAGCAGACTGAACTTGAAGATTTCTGGCCTTTCCATCTAGGTGATGTGACTTTTGATCCATAGCTGTCTATAATTTTAGCCCTCTATGGAGAATTTTTAAGGTAGTTTGTGCGAAATATCATTTAACCTAGAAATCAATGAATTTGGTTTCATTTTAAATAAATATATCACCCTTCCATTGACAAAAAATTCAGCCCCTTACCACATTAGATACTTTCGGAGATATTTGCCAAAAAAATACCAGCCCTTTTATATGGGAAATGGTACGTGTATGCACTCCAAAGAGACCTGATATTAAAAATGAGGCATTTCCTACACTTAGATCTCGTCAAAAAATCAACAGTGTGTAGTTTTTGTGTATTCATAACTATTTTTGAAAATAATTCATATTGTCACCGCAGTAAATTCTTCGGGATCATAATAAACCTTTCGTTTTAATGGAGTTTCAAACGTACCACGTGAAAAAAATGTTAGTCAAGTTAAAGACTTATTTAGATATTTTCATTTGATTACTTACAATTTCTGTCAACTATAATGCAATATCAAATTCGTGTGTCTCACAGTTGGTGAAGTTAAAACGTATATATCGAATATGGTCTCTACTATGATTAGGGAACTATCTAGCTCGCACTTTCTTAATTTGTTCGTACTTGTTTCAGTTTTAGAGACCTTTTAAATTTTTGGGTATTTCTACAAATAAACGTTCGATTCATGGTCATTCCTCAAAATCGTCGGCCCAGATGGCGACGGGGTAAAGTCCTCTTATGCCAATCCAAGGGTCGGGGGCTCGAGTCCCGCCTGAGTGGTTTTTCACTACTCAGGGTATAGGTGTTCGAGTTTCGTCCATTGTTAATGTTAATCGCCCGATGTAAAAGCCCTTAAATGTGCCGTTTTCGGGATTTGAAAATAAACAAATAATTATAAATTATTTCCTCAGTGGGTGGTAGTTTTCCCGTACTATTTTTTCATTGAATGTCAATATCACATAATTAAACATCCTCTCAGTTTTTTACTGTCAATAAATTTTAAGTCTTTATATCATTAATACAAACATTTTGTTGCAGTTTAATATTTTTATATATTGTATAACGATAAAATTGTCTGATTTTTGTTGTCTTTTCCTTCAGTTTTGTATCATTTCTCTCGTGGTATCATTATATTCTTTCCTTCGTGTGTTTGCGCGGTCCGCCATTGAAATGGGCATCGTATAATTCAAAACCGAAATTAGGTGAGAATGCGTACAAGTTTTCACGCCATGGCGTGCTCATTATCGCATTCTCTGGAGTAAATCCATTTGGACTCGGGAGAGCCGACATTTCACCCCACCCCCGATCCGACAAACATCCCCTCCTCGTGACGCGCGCGATCACGTGACCTCAGTGATGCAAAATTTCGAGTGTTATTTTGTTACGTATACCTACCTACTCCCGGCGGGCAGCTCGCTAGGTTCCCAAGACCTCATCTCCCGGTAGCTGCTGTAATTACGCGCCAGCCTTTCTGCGGCTTATTGCCCTCTCCTAGATTGCTCCGCTCCAATTATGGACGGGGCCCCGGGTCTGTGTGCTTCGAGGATCCGCTGCGAATCCTTGTTTGTGGTCACGGGCATTCCAAACTGTTTATTGGTTTAATCGAATGGGGCTGGAGGGAGGGACTCGTTCGCCCTCCTCTCGCGGGACTTTTCGATTGTTGCGTCAGTTGACATTGGCGCGAAGCTCTGCTCGCGATTTTGATTATTTCCTGTTGCTGATATATTCGCTGTTTAGGTCGACGGTTTTTGTTGCTCGATTTATTATTTCGTTACCGGTCGCTCATCCGTGTGATTCGAGGGATAGCCATCTCTCGCCCATGAATTAAAATTACTTTTTCGTTTGCGGAATCTCGTTAACGAAACAGGCCTTGCACGTCGCAATAATTGTTGAAGGCCACAAAAATTGTCTATGTATTTGTTTTAGGTAGATGTTGGAAACATGATATGATTGATGTAACATAAATTTAGCCCGAAAGCAATTTTAGAAATGACAAGAATTCAAGGGCGTCAAGTGAGCACAGCTTTTACTTTTTACGCGTACTTGGCTCTTTCTGTCATCTGAAGTTCGTATATCAACATTGAAACTTGTCGGAAGTAAATTTTTTATCTTGTAAAGTTGACCACTTTATCGTTTCTTGATGTAGATATGAATTGCTCTCAATGCCGTGAGAATCTTCCGATTTCAAAAATTGCTCCTGTGTTATGCCTATTGAGAGGTATGGGGAGGTCACTAGCTATGTTGGCCAATGCTAGAACTGAAGCCAGTGCTCCATCTTCCTTATCCCTCATTTTCCTGTAGCGCTTGCTGGATAACGCACTAATGTTGCAATATTTATATGTTTTACTCACTAACTTATTAGAAATCAGCATGCAATTACTTCTTTGATGTGGATTCTCCTCACGTATTTTGTCTATTTATTTAAATTTCAAATCATCCGCATTCCCGATAAAAAATATTGTAAAATTTAGTGGAATCCATAAGACTAGGCATCCAATATATATTTCAAGAGTTAGTTGCCTTTAATTTCAAACAGATAGTTGATATTCTTGCTTTAAATTCGCTAAATTCACTAATATCTCTTTCGTAGTATGGGATCAATTGTCAGAAGACGTAAAAAATCTGATAATGCAAATAAATTCAAATGGAATCATGAAATAATACTTCAAGTGAACTAAATATTCTAAGTGTACTAAATATTGTGCTGAACTGTACACAATCTGATGTATTTGTATAATTTAGCCGTTTTGCTAAATGTTATGTCGAATTCTGTGATATAAATATATCTTGTATATCTTGCTATTCTGATATATGTTTGACTCTAAAGATATGTACAATCATATATGTTCATAAGGGACACTCTAGTCCAGGAATAATAAATTTAATTTTCTATTCTATTATAATTCGTCCATTCCGTCGTGCTAGCAATAGGAAAGTAAGGAAAGAGCTGGTTCAAACAATATGGTTGTTATTTCGGTTGTCAGACTTCATTTTTATGACTTAGTGCCCTCTCCATATACCTCAACTCACTATGGTTATGTCACTCCGTTCATAGCTATAAATGTCATCAACGCCAATTTTTACTACTTCAAGGTGTTTTTATGTTGCATTCAAAATGGTTTTCTTAGAATTAAACAAACGTAGGGCTACACCGTTGTTGAATGTAATATTTTTTTTTATACTTCCTACCTTTTTCTTGGGTGGGAGCCTAAGGAGCACCGGGGAAAAATAATATTATGTAGGCTAAAAGACCTAGTTTTTTTAATGCATAAAATCCTAGGAGCATACCTCTCATACGCCTGGATGACTTCGGGGGTTCTGTTGCGGTGTGACGTTTTCGTTTTGTTCCCAATGTTATGGGAGAACCAGGGCGAATAACAACAAGTGTTTGTTTCTGCATTTCCCACGCGTATGCGGTGGTTGTTTGGGCGAATGAAACAAACGTAGGGTTACACCATAATTGAATGTAATGTATTCTATGTTGGTAGTTGTGACCTTTTTCTTGAGTATTAGCCTAAGGAGCACCGGGGAAAAATTGTATTATATAGGCCAAAAGGCCTAGTTTTTTATGCATAAACTCCAAGGAGCATACTTCTCGTACGCATGGATGACTTTGTGGGTTTTGGTCTTGTTTGACGTTTTCGTTTTGTTCCCAATGTTATGGGAGAACCAGGGCGAATAACAACAAGTGTTTTTTTTCTGCATTTCCCACGCGTATGCGGTGGTTGTTTGGGCGGGCCTTGAATGGAGCCGGCCGAGATCCCCGGGTTTTTCTTCCGTCCGGCTCTTAAAGGCGAAGCGCGTAACAGGAGACGGGCGACGAAAGTCATCCCGGAACGCGAACAGTATCCGCATAGTCAGACGGCGGAGGAGGGAAGAAGACGAGCGACCGGCTGGGAAACGGGTTCCACGGCTCTCGTGCATGCAACCCGAAAGACCGGTTCTCCACCTCCATTCGGATCTCACCGCGCGTTCCCCGCCTCGCGGGGAGCAGCAAAATGATTAACGCACACCTTGCTCCCGAGTGGAACCCGGTGACGAGAGAGAGGCGTCTATCCGTCCTCGTCGGAGACTTCTTTCGCCTCCGGGGCGACTTCCTCTTCCTCCTCCCGTCCTTCCCCCTCCGCAGACGGTCGACGACAAGTGTCGACCGACTTGTTGATCGATTGGAGACGCGCGGACTGTCGGTGAAATGTATACCTCGGGATGGATGACAACAAACAAGAGTCTCGTCGATTGAATAGGCGCGTATACGGCCTAGGCGTCGTTATCGATTGAGTCGAGCACTCGTAGGGATGCGTGTCGAAAATCTATTCCGCGATCCGGTCGATCTATATCGAATGTTGCCACGTTAATACTTCATAGCCAGGGTTTCTTAACCAGAGGGGCAGGATATAATTTCAGTTCTTTTGTTCCTTATATTTTAGCTACTTGTTTGTAGGGCTTAAACAACAAAATATTTTATTTGTTGCAACATTTTTTGTTTTTGTGTTTCTCTTTAGTGCGAAATTCCACTGAGGAAAAATCCTCCGCCTTGACCGGGATTCGAACACGGATCCCTCGATTTCCGGCCGGGTGATTTAGCCAGGTAGCCTAACTGGCTAATCCGGGTTCGAATCCCGGTCAAGGCGGATGATTTTTCCTCTGTGAAATTTAGCACAATTGTGCGTTGCGGGTAACTCCGTAAGATTTAATCCGTGGCTAGTCTCAGATGACTCAACATCTGTTTCTCTTTTGCTTGTATGATTTAAATATTGATTAAGTATACAACTTTGTTTTGGTCTCATTCCCTTTTATCAATATGCACGTAATGAGTGCGATGTATTACTTAGTGGGATGCGAGCATACATTAAAATTATTAGGTGTTTGGGGTTAAAAAAAAGTAATGAAGCACTGCCCTAAACGAACTACATCTAGTGCTGACATTCGTATTGTTTCGGAGGGCCGGGTTTCGAATCTCTATGATAATGGCTGTCTTTCGTCGGAATCGCGATCCTCTCTTTGGTACTCTGTGGAGGGCTTTTGAATTGTTGCGCACTGTCCATCGGGTGGGATGCTTAACTAGCGTCCCCTTGATGCATTTCCTTGATCAAGAGCTAATAGTGACGCAGGATTTCTCTTCATCCGTCCTTCCATATCCCTAATAATCCTTGCCTCATTGTCCTACATACCCGTCCTCAATGGTGCAAATTACCCCGGTTGACGGTCACTTCCTCGAAACTTCCCCCCAACTCATCCAAGAAGCGAACGGGAACAGTCATTTATGTAAACGAAGTTTCAATCATCACCTATGTTCCGCTTAAGTGTAATTGCATCATCGGGAGTATTCCTAGAAACGAAAACAATACAGGTTACGAGAATCGTGAATTGAGATTTATCCATCATAAGTCTGTAGATGGAAGAAGGTTAATGAGAATATTTTGAAATTTAATCACACCCTTCGTGGATTGTGATGAGAAGTACGGAATTTCGACTGGTGAGTTAAAAAAACGATTCTCTGTGAATATTTAATCTATTCATATCGAATCAAAATCGGAAAGAATCCGACGGTGTCCGATTCCACCGACGTCAAATGAGTAAACAATTGGATTCGAGGCAAATGTTGCTCCCTTGTCTGGTTAATATCAATTGCTGTTTTTTCCTTGTCTATTTCGATGTTAATGGAACGTTTTGTCGATTAATGCGGTAGAATCTTTTTTCGAATAGTTGTTTATGTCTCACGTAGCGCCTAAATCTTAGTAGAATGTTCCTACTCCGTTGGTGAATCAACCATTCAGCTATTTTCGGAGTATATCCACGTTGAATTTCGATTCTTAGTGTGATTACTTCATGTCTCGTATTTCCTGGTTATTTCACAAGGTGTGGCATCGTTGAAAATTCGATTTTTATCGCGTGGTATTAAATTAACTCGAGATGGTAAATTGAGTTTGCATATAAATCACGTATTTCAATCTTCTGTGAGGATCAACATTTATTCTGTGCCGCTGCGACTTTTCTCCTTGAGAAGTCTCGTGTGAAATTTACGACTTTTTCGCAAGTGTACTAGTATATTTTACGCCTCATTTAGCCTTGGCCTACGGGGCGCAGTATTTCGAAACTGCGATCATGCATAAAGATTCCAATCCCTCCAACTTTTTCCTCGTTAATGGAATATGCGATGAGGAATTGAATCGTGTATGCTTTTCATTTAGCTATTTACATCTTAAAGATGAGTCGTCGTAAAACGTGCCTTGAATTAATATCGCATAATTTTTCTTTTTCTGCGTGGTTGGTTTTATTTGATCATTGCACTTCCGTCTATACTTAAGTTCAATACGCATTTGAGTCGTTTCATGTAATTTAACTCAAATGAATGATGGAATTAACTGTAAAATATTATAATTTAACTCGAAAATGCAATTAGATTACTTTATTTTTATGCTTTATTTTCAATCTTGAAATAAGTTCCAGAAGAGATCCGACTGAGCGGTGAAAAACTATTACCGTCAGGAATATCATTGCAGGCTTATTTTTGTCGATAAGACGAGGGCTTCAACTTTCACGAACGCTGCTGGTGATGCGAAGGCGTCTAAAAATGTGCTGGTTTTCTGATATTTTTTACTGGGGAGAAAATAAACGAATGTTCTCAGGCGGTATGGAAAAAATAAGTACCGAGGACTCTCGAAGGTCGTATGGCTTCATGTTTGCGTAAATTGATTCTCGAACAAAATTTTCCAGGAAAATCAGATCTGTATCTCGAAGTGAATATTTGAATTATGTCTACGTTAACATGATTGACAGAATGATCAGAGAACTAGTATTAGTCCACCAGGTACGATATATCTCTGTGACAAGAACTGTTGATTGAAAAATAGCCGCTGGCGTGAAGGAGTTTACCAGGTGTTTATTTCTTTAATGCATCTCCGCTACGTACTGATTCGAGGCGGTTTCCAAATCTCCGACTTGACGAGAGTCTGCCCACATTTTTTTCCCGTTAGATCGACCTGTCCTTTAAGAAACTTTTTATCCACTGCCACATTTATCTGTAATCACTCCGTGGAGGTAATGTTTAATGTTTTCTGAATGTGATTTTTAGGTATAGTTGTTTCCATTCAATTATTATCCTCGATTATACAGGGTGATTCAAAAGTCTTGTTATGATTACGAAAAATCACAACTTTTTTATTTTTCAACAGAGACACATGTGTGCCGTGCTTCAAATGGAGGTCACATTGAACAATTGTAGCGATAACAAATAAAACTTGACGTATTTAGTAACATTTTTATCCTTGTTTCATGTATCTATGTTGAAAAATAAAAAACTCTGATTTTCCGCAATCATAACAAGACTTTTTAATGACCCTGTATTAGCTATATTTTCCCTTAGAATGTTATAGTGAATACCTATGTCATGTGAATTTCAATGGAATGACAAATACATTTTGTAAATTTGTATATTTATTTTATCTTCACTACCCCGAATACAGCGCATTTAGCCAATTTATATCGGGTGAATATCAGCAACAACATGCGAACACAAACATCCATGCCCTGTGGCGATAATTACACCCGGGCGGGATTCGAACCCACGGCCCTCGGTTTATCAGGCGAGGACTTTACCCCATCGCCACCGGGGTCGGCAATTGATTCAAATAACAGATTTCCGCGAGGTAATTCAACTCTTTAAGTCTTGAACTATCGAGCAACATCTTGGAACGGAATGGTTCGAATGCAGTATCCCCCGTGTATGTCGATTTCTCATTTATAATGTAAGAGAAACAATTGCACTTTTCCACAAAATTGTTTTAATGCGTACAACGCGTTTCGGCTCACAGAGCCATCATCAGGTACAAGACTCTGGCTCTGTGAGCCGAAACGCGTTGTACGCATTAAAACAATTTTGTGGTAAAGTGCAATTGTTTCTCTTACATTATGAATAACTTCCACGATATCTCGCCTGAATCTGTTGAATTTATTTCTCATTTAGTTTATTGTGATTAAGAAGCTTATGCCATTCATGCGTGAAATTCCGATTTTTTTATTATTTGTGTCATTTTGTTCGCAAATGCTTCACAGGCATCCGAATTACGGTGAACAACCACTCCTATCAAGCGACCACCCCTCTAAAAGGCCATATTGCAGCGGAACCGTCGTATGTGGTCGCTTAATTCAAGTTTCACTGTATGCACACTTCAAATTAATGTGAATTTACATTTCCGAGTTGCAACTGAATTGTGAGGAATTAAACGCCATCTGTGTAGGTTTTAACAAAACCGTCGCTTAATGAGTATTTCCATATTTTTCAAATCAGCCGCCCGTTCTTCCTCCAGAAACTGAACCCCAGTCAAACGACCACCCCTCTTAACGACCATTTTTCACCGGTACCGTCGGTGATCACGTAATACAGTTTTCACTGTATATCAACGCAAGGCTGCTGTCTAGGCATCCCTTTCCTCGTACTGTTATCTAATATATAAAAATGAATGTTTATTTGTTCGTCATCTATACGTTCCAACACCATTAATCAGATTACGATGAAACTTTGGTGAGTTGTTTGGCAACTCTGGCTTCTGAATTATTAAATCCATTGTACATACAATAGGTTGAGCGCGAGTCGTTTCAACAAATGAGTGTTGGCACGCGAGCTTCTCAAACAAGTGAGGAACGACAAGGAATCAACGAGGCAGATCGTTTACGAGTTTCTCAATCAGAATCGTATCAGTGAGACAAATATCGCGTGCATCAGAATTATGTTATTGAGACATATTTTGTGTAAAAAGGTGCGCAATTTATTTGTATGTAGAATAAGATCTGGTGCAAGTGGTCTCTTTGTTTGCTTTTTTTGAATTCTTGCATTCGATTTTTGTAAACACTTCGCTTTTACATAGGATTGAATTTTTAAGTCCAAAATCTCAAAATTTTGCACTACTTAAACGATAAAATGTTTTATTTACTAGGAAACCGTAGCATAGGCATTGAATGGAAACTCGTGCCATCATTTGTGCGTTATCAATTCTGTATAGGTACGAGGAATTCGTTGGACTGGGTCTCTAATTCGTTTAGGGACCGATTTTGAACCCAGAAAAGATTTGTGGGCCAAGTGTGCCTACTTAGAAAAGAAATGAGGCATTGCAACGCATGCCGAGCACGGCTAGTGATGAATGCTCGCTGTGTATGGCGTAGTTTCGTGGATTGAGATTTTGTAATCTCATAGCTGGGTTTGCCATTAGGTGCTCGGTGATGGGAATTCGACCCGAAATGGACGAATTCGTGTCGACAAGTAGGCGCTTATTTGGTGGTACATTGCGCCTAGCGCTGATCATCCACCGTGTACAGCACAATGCGTTAACGTAATGGGAGGCGACGAGTCAACATGATGAAGTGCATATAGCTTTGCGAATTGATTTTTGTTATCCGTAATGGTCATCACCGAGGCATGACAGTTATTACGAGATTGCTACTGCGCAAATTTATTGCGTAAATAAAGACGGATCGCGAGAGATGGTTACGCTCCCGGCATGCACTACGCAAATTTAAGTTTACCTAAAGTTACGACACGTCGTGAAATAACATGATTCAAAGGTCAAACGTTGCTGAGGTCAAAGGTAGCTTTATATGACCCACCGCTTCAGGATTAAAAAGTGTACTAAGTGTATTTCGGCCGTGGCGTCCGTTCTGGTGAGTTTGATATTTGAAGAATAATGGAGATTACGGAAAACGTAGTTATGCGAGGGACCGAAGCAGAATTTACTTCCCAATTGCAATTCAAATAGCATCAGTGTATTGTATCTGTATTAAGGTAAGAAGTGTACGAGGCAGTGTTGGAGATAGTGAAAGAGGTTATAAAAGAAATGCCAATTCAATTTCAGGGTATTGGCTAGTGCTGTGCGAATCAGGTATTTTCATTTCGAATCGAACCGGAACGAATTTTTTTTTTAAATTTTGGTAGCGAATCGAATCACCCTAAAAAATTCGCTTGCGAATCGAATTCGACTCTAAATAAAATGCAAAAGATAATCCACAGTTAAAGTAATGAAGATTTTCACAATATTTCAGGGCCTTACATTATCTTATATATCTAAAGCGGCACAAAGAATAGCACATAATAAAATGTGGTCGTTTAAATTTTCGTTTTGCGAGAGGAAAACATCGTCAAAACGGACGGCGCACCAATTTTGGAATAAGCGCCATGCAACGATTCGAAGATGAATCTATCAGATTCGAATATTTCGAATCATTCGGTTTCGAAGCATCCCGATTCGCAGGCTAATAGCATCGAATTAAGCCTGGTTCGTGTCGAATCGAATCGATTTCGAAGCATTCGCGAAGCTCTAGTATTGGCTTGATTTCTGAAAGGTGTATGAATATATGAATAGAATAAGAATATTTTTTTCTCAACAGTTTTTGTACAATGTTGTGTACAAATATCAATGAGCTTTAGGCAGCCTTAAAGGTCACAGACCTATGTGGAGACTGCCTTCTATAAAAAAAACTCTGCTGGAATTAAACAAAAATACTTTCAAAAGCTTATATAAATAACAATGACGATTTCATTTTAGCCCAATTGTGTACGAGAAAAGCAGAGACAATAATAATGATTCATCTTGCTTTAATTCGTATAAAACACTAATTATTAATAGTTACAACATAGAGTGCATGTAAATACATTACAGGTCTAGAATGAAACATCAATATTATTAAGGGTCAATATCCATTCCTTTGAAAGTTTCAAAAATATCTTCTTGTTTTTTTAAACTTTTAATAGATTCAGGTAAGACGTATAATACTTAAACATAAATGACTACTGATATTTCTGTAGATGTGGTAAATACCTGTGGGAGAGAGGGTGGGTCTTTCCCGAACAAAAAATGGGAAGAATTTTGGTTATTGGTAAATATGGTGCGCCACTGCATAATTTAATACGTTGCTCATTTCGTCCTTGTAATGATGAAGGGAATTACTTGAAAGGTTCGTCCTTTTCGTCACTTATTATTTCTGCGGGGCAATGGTAGTGTTCAAAGAAAACAGAGGATCAATAATGACAATACCAACTACGTTTGAATCCACAACAATGAGTTTTTTATTGGTACAATAGTTTCAACGCTACTACGTCATCATCGCGTACCTACGCACGTAGTACCGACGTAGTAGCGTTGAAACTAGTTGTACTAGTAGACAGTGCATCACTGGTAATAGTTAAGAGAAAGATAATCACACACTTACTTTCCGGAATGCTGACCATGTAACTCATTTATCAGTTCATTGATGTGATTAATGTCCATTGTTGCGTAAGAAGAAGCAATTCAGTTCCTTTTTTTTCCTTTTCATTTGTTAAGCTAAATTTCCTTTTAAAAGTTGTGTAATTTGTTTATTGATATGTTTAATGTTCGTTTTTCTGTTAGAAGAATACATTCAGTTCTTCTTCTACATTGCTAAATGATAATGTTGTATATGTCTATTGTTAGCTATTCATATGATAACTTCTCTTTTTTGTTTCCTGATTGGCTTATTCCCATATTAATTGTCTTGCACACCACTGTATATCATTTCTATGTTCCAAAGGAGTTCACTCCTAGAACAATAAACGAGTTTATTATTATTACTAATAAAAAACTCTGTGTAGTGAATCATAGTTGGTATTGGATTGTAAATAAACTCACCTGGTATATTCCACAATGGTTTTTATAATTCCACAAGAATTATTATTAACTTAACTTGAGTCGAAATCTAGGTCAAAATAATAAAAACCATAGTGGAATTTTACAACGTGAGTTTATTTACAAACCATCGCAATGCTGTTCCACCAAGTGAAGCCTGAGAATTTTTCATATATAGTTGGTATTGTCATTATTACTTTAAGTGCAGATTAAGCCCGAAAGGATTGAATTAGAAAACAGAGTATTTGAAATCAGGCCATTAAAAACTGAAATGTTAATAATTCGCGCAATTGCCTTTAAAAATGGAAAAATTATGTCGAGACCCACCCTTGAATTCCTGCAAAATAAGTTAATTTTATTTAATAAAAAGGTGTTTCAAAACTAGTTTCTTAACCATCATGCCGTGGTAGAAAATAACCGCGCAGAAAATAGTTTAATAGTGCAAATATAAGGTGATATTTTGTAACGAAGAAGCCCAGATAATCTGAGTACGAAAGTGGTTTCCGGACTGCGTGGCCAGCAATTTATACATGTGAAAGGCCGTGTTTATTTGCCCCTCACAGAGCTGTCTCGTGCTCTCATTCTTATCGTCCTGTTATTCCTTTATATGTTTGGATTCCAGTTACAGCATTTTTTTTCGCATCCCGATTTACTTTAGGAGATTTGAGTTCGTTAATTTTTCGTGACTGAGTGCTTTACGCCGCGAAAATCGCAAGGTTGTCTGAAGGATAAGACGTGTGAAAACTATGACGAGAACATCGTGAGTTAATGCCTTCTTCAGAAGTTCCTTTTGCTTGCTTACTTTTCACTTTGCTTGACTTTCCCATGGCTCTGGTTGATAGTGGATTTTCGATATCTCTCTTTGCTCCTCGAGCTTGAGTTCGTTCACTCTCTATGACTCACATTCTGAATAACTGTATGGTACACAAAGAAGCTTCATTTTGAAAACATTACCCGGTGCGAAGCCCGAGAAAGATATTTACACATAATACACCGGGAAAATCTTAAATCATTTAAAGAAGCTTCATGTTTGTCGGGAGCTGTTGAGGTTATCGGCGAAAAAGGGGGAAGTTACTATCCTCTTCAAAATTTTATGTTTTTAACTTTGTTTTTTTTTTTGTCTTTCATTTGGAGTTTTTCACTCGAAAATAGGCTTTTCAATATCTTTATGTCCTCTGGTAGATTTAAGTAGGTTGCTTGACGTGACCAGTGGTTTGCTTTCTTAACTATTTTTGAAAAGAAATAATATTGTCACCGCGTTGTTTTTTTCTGAATCACAAAAAAACCTTCCGTTGTTAAGGAGTTTTAAACTTACCGCGCGGAAAAAATGAGTCATGAAAAAGGCGTATATCGGAATTTTTATTTAATCACTTCGTATTTCAGTGATATAAATACATATCGTTGCACAATTAATAATGCAACATTTCTGTCATGCTTCCTACAGCTGCTGAAGTTAAAACTTAAATTCGAGTATGGTCTCCATTATGACTTGGGAACTATTTCGCTCAAATTGCCACAAACGGTGAAAAGTGTTCAAATAGCTTCTAAAGCGTTTTTCATGCCTCCTTCACAGTAAGTATATACTATTTTCAGCCTGTTTATTACTTTAATTCTTCGTTTCGTTTCTTGTTTTCGTATGTGGATTTTCGATGCAAGCATTTGCTTCGTAAATGAAGTTATATTGATTTTGAGTGACTCACACAGTGCATTGCTCTGCGGTACATTGCCTTATTTCCTTTGGCACTCCTCTATTTATCTTTGGAAATGTGTTGAATTAATGCCTTTTCCATAATCTTCTCGTGTTTACATCCTTTTGATTCCATCACTCCATCGTTTGGCCTTTCCCTTGCATGTGGATGCAGGGTATATTCATTTCCCTCGGGCGATTTTAGCAGTAAGTTATCTTACTGCTTTGGATGTTTCACTGTTTGATTGGGAGGGAATACAGAACTCCAGCTTTGCGTCCGTACTTTTGAAAAAAGACCTCAGCTTACAGTGGTGACATATCGTGGCTATGGAAACACAAAAGTGGAGGCACGAAATATGCATATTGCTCGACGAAATATTTTTAACGAACCATTATTCCAGTTTTCGGATCCGACTACATCGCTATTAGCTCGTTTATTCACTTCTGTTTCTGTAGGTTTTTGCTTATATGCCCAAAAACTGAAATAAATCGGTGACTAAATTGTTTTCTTTTGTTATGTCATGTAAATGAACAGTTTTTCATGAAAATTGACTTTTTATTGGGTGGAAAAATACCATTGCTCCATATTCTTCTCCTGTTATCCAATCGAACACCGTACAAGTTTTAAGAGGTGTATTCTAGAAAAATAAAGCCGAAATGTATTAAATTAAATTTAAACTTAGCTTCTGATATACGTGGGGATTACACATGCAGAACATATGTGGCGCAGCGTTAAAGAAACTAGGTTTTGTTAAACGTATAATAGGAAGGTCCTTGGATGAAAAGTCAAAGAGAGATGCTACTTCGCTCTAGTTAGGTCACATCTGGAATACGCCGCGAGCATTTGGGACCGCTGGTCAAATAGATTTAACCAAAACAATTAATAAAATACTAAGGAAAGAAGCGCGCTTCGTTAAAAACTGCTAAGAGCGTACATATAATGTCTCACAACTTTTAGAGGGATTAAGGTGGGAGCCCCTAGAGACTCGGAGGCTACACGCTAGGCTTAGGGTGCTTGATACATTCAGAACTGATATTTTTCAGAGCGACATAGAGAATATTATCATGACTCGTCACTGCATCTCTAGGTCTGACAGATGCGATAAAATGAGAGAGATTCACTTCCGAACAGATAGGTACAGAAACTCGTTCTTTCCGCGAACAATAAGTGACCACAATAAAAATTGAACTCCACCAAATACACTCCTATGCTACATGTCCCCATTTCATCTCCAAACGTTTACACCTTTATACGGCTGGTGACCTAAGACCCCCTCATACATATGAGTGTGACCCCTAAGGCCACACTCATATGCGGCGGCTCGCAGGGTATTTTGTAGATGTAGATGTATTTTCACTCCCGTTTCTGTAGTTTTTCGCTAATAAGCCCAAAAACTGAAATAGATTGGTGACAAAATTGTTTTCCTATGATATGCCATGTAAATAGAAAGTTTTTCATGAAAATTGAATTTTTATAGTGTGGGGAAATACTATTTGCACCTAATTATTCTCCCGTTATCGCATCGAACACCGTACAAGTTTTAAGAGGTGTTTTCTGAAAAAAAAATTATGTCGAAATGTATTGAATGTATTAAAAGGTTGATGACTCCTTTTTCTGTAGGGTAGGAAGAATATGAATTTAGCGACTTTCAGGGTATTTACGGAAGAACTTCCAAGGTCTTCACCGGGTGCATTAAGCCGCGGTTACACAAAATGGCTCCCTTTCCGTCTCCACCGCTCATTCCCCTCAGTTTAACCGTCCCTTACTAAAGGTCTCCGCAGTCTCCCATTCTGCCGTCAAGCCTCGGCATTCTTCGAGCTGAAATATGTATCTCCTTCCTCCCCTGCCCTTCTCTCTCGTGCTACCGCCTCATTCCTTCCCCCCCCTCTCTCCCATTTCCCTTCCCCTCCCTCCCCACCTCCCTGCTTGAGGCACGTGACCCCTTACTCCCGGTCATTTCCGCCTCCCCCCCTACCTCGCCCACCGCACCCCCTGCCATCGCCTCTCCACCCCTATCACGTGCCAAGGTATGCACAGCACAACAATGCCGCAAGTGCAAGGCGCGCGCGCCTCTGCGGTCTGCCCCTTCTTCTTCAAGTCGAGCTTAGATCACTCCCTCTTCTTGCGGTGTTTGAGATCCGAGGAGGGAATGTCCTCAGAGAAGCGGATGTTGTTTCCGCGGTTTTACTCACTCACTGATTGACTCTGCGTGAGCCACCTCGGAGAAGTACCCGCATACGATTCCGCGCCGCCGTGGAAATACTCAAGTGCGTGTTCTCGCGTGAGTCATTCACCTTTTTAACTCCGTTTTGCGACAGTGAACTCTGCTGGTCCAATCGTCGGTTTGCGCGTTCTTTCTCTCTCTCTCCCTCTGTACGCCTGAAGTGTGTGGAAGATTATCGCTAAAATATGTAGTGTGGGAAATTTGACTTAGTTCAGGTAGTTTGAGAGAAATATCAATTTACTCAGGAATCAATGAATTTGGTCTCATTTGAAGAAATATATCTCACCCTTCTAATGACACCAAAAATTAAACCCCTTACCACATTACTTTCGGAGTTATTTTCCTCAAAAATACCAGCCCTTTTACATGGGAAATGGTAGGTTTATGCACTCCAGAGAGACATTATTTACAAAATGAGGAATTTATAACTCTTAGATGTCGTTAAAAAATTAACAGCGTGTAATTTGTATGTTTTTTCAACTATTTTTGAAAATTAATCATGTTGTCACCGAAGTAAATTCTTCTGGATCACAAAAAGCCTTCCAATTTGAAGGAGTTACAAACGGAAAAAATGAGTCAAGTGAAAGACTTATTTAGGTATTTTTATTAAATTACTTACTATTTCTGTCATATAAAACTATATTATTGCACCATTAATAATGCAATATTTAATTAATGAGTCCTACAGCTGGTGAAATTAAAACGTATAGTTTGAATATGGTCTCTATTATGACTAGGGAACTATCTCGCTCGGACTACCTTAACTCCGTTTTGCGACAATGAACTCTGGTCCAGTCGTTGGTTTCCGCGTTCCCTCACACTCTCATTGTGCGCCTGAAGTGCGTGGAAGATTCTCGCTAAAATATGTTAAGTGGGAAATTTGACTTCGTTAAACCTCTTAAGGTAGCCCGAGCGAGATAGTTCCCTAGTCATAATAGAGACCATGTACGAATTATACGTTTTAATTTCACCATCTGTGAGACAAATGAATTAAATATTGCATTATTCGTGGTGTAATAATATAGTTATATATATGACAGAAATTGTAAGTAATAAAACGAAAATATCTAAATAAGTCTTTAACTTGACTCATTTTTTTCGCGCGGAGCGTTTGAAACTCCTTCAAAACGGAAGGTTTTTTGTGATACCCAAGTACCTACTGCGGTGAAAACATTATTTATTTTCAAATATGGTCGAGAAAATATACAAACTACACGCTATTAGTTTTTTTACTCCATATAAGTGGTAGAAATACCTCATTTTGTAAATAATGTCTCTCTGGAGTGCATACAAGTACCATTTCCCATGTAAAAGGGCTGGTATTTTTGAGGAAATATCTCCGAAAGTAATGTGGTAAGGGGTTGAATTTTTGGTGTCATTCGAAGGGTGAGATATTTTTCTTTAACATGAAACCAAATTCATTGATTTCTAGGTAAAATGATATTTCGTTCAAACTACCTTAAGGTAGTGAATTGGCAACTTGAATAAAACTTTGTATACTCCACTCTAGGTTTAATAACACGACCCGGGTTTCGACACTTAGTGTCATCTTCAGGTTTAAATTACTATGAATTACTTCCACTAAGTCAAGCCTGGAACCATTTCCTTTGTAGTGAATTGGATTGGATTTTGGGGAGGCGACCAACAGGTAAGGTTGGGTATTTGGCTGCATTTAACTGTCTTAAAATTTCATCCTAGACGTTGCTTCTTATCGACAGGTTTTCCCGATAATGGCATCATCTTATGTATAAAGAATCGTCTTTTTCCTCATATTTCACTGGAACATGTATTGAAGAGAAAATAATTGCCTAGAAAGGTAAGATTTTGTTTTCCGTGTCAAAAATAGGACGTATTTTTCTATGAGTTACCAGGATATGAAACAAGTGACATCAAATTCATATCGCTGCGGAGATACCTTGACAAAACAAAGCCCGGATGTCTCTGAAACTAGGTGTCTGCTGTGGCCTGTCGTACCTAAGTTCGTCTTCAATCGTCAGATGAAGTTCCATCGTCTCCAGTTTGCCCGACACACTCCCCTCTGTCCCGGCCTTCAGCATCCCGTCGCTTCCAATTACTTCCTTCATCCCTTGAGTCGCCTCCTCTTCCAGGTTCCCCCCTCTTCCACATCCATGTCCATCAGTTCTTCATTCGTCACTCTTCTGTCCACTTCATTTTTCCATCCTTCTTCGTACCCTGTCCTCGTCTTCCTTCCCCAAGGTTTTTGCTTTTCATCCACACTGCGTCACGCTTCGAAAACATTTTCTCCCACCATGTTTTTATCGCACCAGTGCGAGGTATCATCTGAGATAGAATCCTTTCTGTCAGTAAATACTGATTTCGAGTACACTCCTCAACATCCGTTTTTTCCGAATTACATGCTGTTGGAGTTGCTAGAATGATTCCTTCGCTCTAGTTTGTGACATCTGTCTTTGATGTTTTTGTCAGCCCTTCCCATTCTTGATGGTATTGTTACCTTCGATTTCTGGCGATTTTCACGTTTCCTATTTTAACTTCATACCCTGTATTTTTACTCCCTGCCCAATAGAACTCATAGAATTCATTCCAGGAAACCGAAAATAATATTTGTTTTCAACCAAAGCCCTCTCTACGATTAAGTTTTTTTAATCGATTGACCTGTTTATCATTTTTCCTTCTTATCTTTATGGTAGTTTTTGCGAAATATCATTTAACCTAGAAAGTAATTTGTTTGTTTCATTTTAAAGATAAATATCTCATCCTTCCAATGACACCAAAAATTCAACCCCTTGCCGAATTACTTTCCGAGGTATTTGCTATAAAAATACCTCTCCTTTTACATGGAAAGTGGTACCTGTACGCACTTCTGACAGCTTATTTTAACAAATGAGGAATTTCGAACATTTAAATCTCGTGCAAAAATGAACAGTGTGTAGTTTTTTTTTTCTCATTTATTTTTGAAAATTAATCACATAGTCACCGCATTAAATTCTTCGGGATCACAAAAACACCTTCAGATTTGAAGGAGTTTCAAGCATACCGCGCGAAAAAAAATGAGACAAATTAAATACTTATTTATATATTTTCATTTAACGACTTACTATTCTGTCATATAAACCTATACTATTGTACCATGCTGCTGAATTGGAACGTAAAATTCCATTATGGTCTTCATTATGACTAGGGAACTATCTTGCTCAAACTACCTTAAGATTTTGGGATGGATTAGGTATTTGGGGAGGCGACCGACGGCTAAGGTCATATGCGCCATAGGAGACAGGTAAGGGAGGAAGGATGGATAGAAACCCGGCGTCGGCATTACCCTGCTCTTAAAGAAAGGTACAAGGGGACCACGGTTTTACGTCTCTGTAGAGGAGAATGTTTTTCCGAGAAAACCCAATCCCGACTTTGGTGCCTTGTGGAGGTCACTTCAAGTACAGTACTCCGTCTGTCGGATGAGACGTTAAATCGTGGTCCCCTTGGCTCCTTTCGTTAAGAGCAGGCTGATGCCGACGCTGGGTTTCAATCCAACCTTACTCCCTTACCTGTCCCCTATGGCGCAAATGGCCTTAGCTGTCGGTCTACTCCCCAAATTTCCAATCCAGTCCAATTTTTATGACTCTATAGATACATATCCTGCGAGTCGTCGCAGAGGGTGTGGAGGTGTGGGGTAGGATACCGCTATGAACTGGGAGAGAATAGGAAAACGTTGTGGGGATAAGATAGAGGTGAGCCGTATTTTAACGATGTGTCTCATGCCAGTACCACGCTATTTGTGTTTTACTCCGGATTGTTGAGTGGAAAGATGGAATTTTTGTCCCAGTCAGTTCGGCAGTGTATATCTAATCAATTTTTGAAGCGAATGATAATAACGGGGTTTCTATGCACCCTTACTCCCTTACCTGTCCCCTATGGTCTAATCCAGCTAATGAGTGAAATGGTGGACTACAAAGCACAAGGTTTAAAATGATAATGGAAGTAATTATTTGTTGAGCGAGGCTGGAGGTGAACGAAAGTGTTCTAGGTAGGTTTTAAGTTGGAGTAATTGCAGTTATTACCATTATGGTTCCCCCATCGGCCGTCATCCTAAGTGATTTTCCTTCCGTAGCTTGATTGACAGCGGAGTATTCCTCCCCCCCCTCTTCCGCCCCCTCCCACTTCCGCCCCACCGCCTGTTGGCGCGTGTGACGTGTGTTTAAGGGGAGGATCATATTTGGCCTCTCCCGCCCCTCTTTCTATTCACACATCGCCCCACCCACTCACCCCCCATCCCCTCTTCACGTGAACATATTGATTCCCTCCGTCACGCATTTAAACGATCCCTCTCGTTCGCGTGAAGAGGGATCTCACGCCCCTCTTACCTCCCGCCTCCCCCCCTTCAATGTCAATGGAATGGCGAGCAGACTTATTCGAACCAAGGGCCAATTTAATCAGCCCTCCAGCTCCCCTCTTGGGTCACGAGGGGAATGATAGCAGAGGACTGGATGATGTACGCCATGTGATATCAAATTAATTTAGTGGTATTCGCGACCGATGTGGGCTTGAAAGGGGTAGGATGCTTAGTGCAACTGATGGCGTTGAGGTAAATTTGAAAATTGTACGTTTTTTTAATGCGATATACAAGAACTGCGTAGTGTATGCGTGGTAAATTTTGCGTGGTGTTCATGTGGTGACTGCTGGCTTTCGGTAGGATAAATTGCAAAGAGGTGGGATAAGTGCAACTAATCACGTTGAGGTAAATTTGAAAAAATTACTGTTTATTAATGCAACATACAAGGACTACGTAAATTTGGTAATACATACTTGTGTGGTGTACATGTAGTGACAACTGGCTTTCGAGGCGAGTAAAATTATTGAAGAGTTCTGGGGTTTCAACCCCTGTCACGTTCTTCCAGGCTTCATTTGCATCTGCGAAGTTCCTTACAACCCACCACTAGGTTGTGTGGCACCAAGTGATTCCACATTGGGCGTGCAGCAATCGTTCTAGTCTAAATAAGAACCTCGCGCGTTCCCCCGGCCACAAATTGCAGACCAAAAAACAGTTTGTAGAATATAGCGCTGTGTTTCCAACTTCCAACGTTTCGACGAGTGGCTCGCCCGACGTCATCAGGAACACGGCGATCCAAGTATTGCCGTACCCCTGATCAAGTCGGGCACGTCGCTCGTAGAAACGTTGGAAGCTATGGGAGAACTTGACTCGGCGTGAAACCCTAGGTATGGTGATTCAATCAAGCACTACGTTGGCGGATATGGACTTGGATTTGGTTGTTTTCATGGGGGTGTGACCGGGATATGTGGTCATCGGCGTCGTTAGGGCTATGTTGGAGGGATGGTAAGGTGAAGTGGGGGTTGGTGAAGGGAAACCCGGTGAACCACCAACATATTGGTGGTATTCACCTGAAAAAATCCGTTACTTCCTCGACTCGAAACCGGGCCCTCTGGATGAAAAGCCAGTTCTAAAGACCCGAATGATATGCATTATTACGAAAGTCAGTATATTTCTGCGCGGACGTGTCAGTAGAGGTGTGCGTCAGGAGTCATTGGTATGTTATTATGACTCATATTTTACTGTTGTGTGTGGAAGTGGATTGACAGCGAAAGAGACTAATTTTAAAGATGAGTACTCTAGAGTTAATTTTTCATTACAGGTCACTAATCCCCTCTTTAGATCGATTAACTAGCACGATCTTTCACCCCGCATCAAGTCCTTCTACTTTAATGTCCAGGTCTGAAAAAGCCATTCTTCTCTCATTTCATCGAGGCTTTCAGTGTTCCATTGTCCTTGATTAACTACGTCAAGCATCCTCGGCTATTCAGTGCTCGGTCAACGCCCTCTATGGTTTAAAACACGCCCACGAGTCGTATATATGCGAGAAACGCATATACCACCCCTAGTAGGAAAAATAACAATAAAATTGTCTTAATATAAAGTATTCATAACTCCAGAAGCTAAATAAAAGCAATATGAGGCTGACAGGCCTCTCTCAGTGCGTCCATTTCCCTCGAGCATCGGCTGTTTTTTATATCCCACGTTGTATAGTAAGAATGACACAATGGGAACAGGGAAGAGCTCTTTGTGCCCATGTTTTTTTATTCCATTAGGGTGGGGCCCGAAACTTTTTTCGGCAGGAATTGCCCTTCCCACAGCTTCCACCCCGAGGGCCCGCCTTTGCGGAAGACTTGCCAAATTTATGTCATTATCATCCTTTTTGAGTTTTCTCTCAGAAATCGAGAAATATTTTACCATTTTTCATGGGATGGGAAGTTATATTTTGAAGTAGATTGTGAGTTTTGAGGCCACATAGCTGTGTGCTGCATACATATGACATGGAAAGCTTGGAAGTTACTCTTCTAAATTCAAGCTGTAAAAGCTGTTTTTGCGTAACGCATTTTTTTGGCTCCGCCGTACTCAGCAAAGGTTGCCAAGCTCATTCTTGTCCCTTGGGTTACCACCAAGTCTGCTTCCAGTGGGGACAAATTAGAATATGTATTTTACTATTTCGGTCCTAGTAGGCGAGATGTCTGTTATTCTTCCTCGACTGTAATCTCCCTTTTGTACGTTATCTCTAATTCGCTATTCCGCTGAAGCTATTATGCGCACATAGACCTTTTCTAAAGAAGTTACTATATTTTTAATGACGTACGTGATTGCTCTTTTACGACTAGCTAGAATTGCGTTGATTACGAGCCGTATTTTAATTATGAGTTTTTACATTTGGAATTCCCTCATTTTCATCGGTCACTTATACTCCATGGACAGACTCCACTATATTCCTATGTGTGTACTTTCATTCCTAAATTGGTCGTCGATTTGTGGTGTCAAACATTTCTGTCCATTTCAAGCTGCCAATTTTTATGATATGTATTCAGGTTGATGAAGTTTTATCGCAGAACGACGTATTGAAGACAATTTTTACCTCACAAAGTATCTTCTCTCCAGTACCCATTTATTTCGAAGGAATCAATCTAAAAAAATATCGGAATATATTCGATCGATTTTAGTGCATTTGACGATCCAAGCGAAGCAATTGCAAAGCATTAGAACGAAACAATACAAATGCTTTCGAATGAAGCAATTTTATTAATGTGGGAGAGGTAAGGACGAATACGAGAGAGTATAAATGTGGAAGAAATGAGTGAAACACCTATTTTCTTCATATTCAAAATTGAATAGACTTAAGACTGTGTTCCGTTGTCTCGGGCGTGACTTCGTGGAATTTGCTTAACATAGTAAATGAAAAGTATATCTTAGTTATTCCACGTAGATTTATTAACAGGACGACCTAGGTTTCGACGAAGCTCGTCATCATCAGGAAACGTGATGATGACAAGCTTCGTCGAAACCTAGGTCGTCCTGTTAATAAATCTACGTGAAATAACCAAGTTATACTTTTCATTTACTATTTTTAGACTGTCTTCTTCGAAAGCCAATGTATCGTAATACGTTGATCGGCATAGGTATATATACCTCTTGTGCGTCTCATTTTTTGATTTGGTCCGGTTACAACTCCTTGTACCCTAACCAATAACGTCCTGTGGTAACAAGCAGCATTTGATCAGACTTAAGTGTATGGCCTGTGGGGTATATAGTTGTCGGTTGTCCGTTTAATTGACGATCGTACGCTTCCCCTCCGCACAGCCACGAGACCACCCACGTCGGGTGGGTGGACGCAGTTTCAAGGATTAATTGAATTTCCTCTCTACGCTCGCGTAGCCATTCATGTTTCGCCAAATGCTCCCGAAAATTTCGCTGCTCTGCCCCGGCGTGCTATCTGCGATCGCTTGGAATGATGCATGGCTGGAGATTTCATTTAAGGGGAGGACCATCCCCGCGCCCTCGAAAGACACCCCCACCTCCTTCCTCTTCCCCTTCCCACCCGCCGCCCATGCGACTACCTCCCCACCCACAGCGAGGCCTGTTGAGAAAGAAATGCTTTCCCCCCCCCTCGTCAACTTAAAACTTCCTGTGCTTTATACGACCGTCCGTCACGCCCCGAATATTTTTATCGTAACTCTTGGAACAAATAACTTTGGTTTATTTGGAGCCAAAAATTATCTTAACACGTAGAACTATTTACCTACTATTTTATTTTTGATTAGTAAAAATAATTTTTACACTCCACTGGTCAGTTCACAGGTCAATAATTTATTGCACAATTCGGATGTCGATGCCTGGCATCGTCTCCAGGTGCACAGTGACATGTATTTGAGGTATTGCGAAGGTTTATATAGTAATTTAAGGTGGATACAATATACACCTTCGGAATAACTTCATTAATTTTCAGTGAGCAGCTGAAGATGATGCAGGCATCGAAATTCGGGTTGTGCAAAAAATTATTGACCTGTGAACTGACTAGTGGAGTGTAAAAGTTATTTTTACTACTCAGCATGGAAATCCTCAAAGTTGAACCGAGTTTTATTTCATTAATTTTATTGTTCATCACCATGTTTTCCGGCTGCATCATTTGATGCTACTTTGCAACGAAACAATGGTCGTGAGAAATGCAGTTATTGTAGGTTCTTATTGTTTTTTCTCTCGTTACAGAGACAAGTGGTTTCCATTGAGTTACGCCCGAGATTATCTTGGGTTTATTTTCTGTTTATAGGCATTGTGGGTTTTATTTGGTGCCAAAGGTTAACTTAAAACGTAGACCTATCCACCGACTATTTTTTTGTTAACTAGTGAAAATAACTATTATATTTAAAAATGTATTGCACCTTCCTTTACTATATAACCTTCGAAATACCTTCTTTACTTGTCAGTGAGCAGTTTACTTTCAGAGAATTTGTGTAATAATAATTGGAAAGTGTAAATATATCTGCATTCCGAAATAATCCGGAAATTTACTGTGTGATTTGTCTCCTACGCTCAAATTTAAATAATGTAGGTGTGATCTCTTAGTATATCGGGATTTTTGTTCAACGAATTTACTTAAATCCGGACATAAATCCCCTTCTATTCCCACGATAATTTGTGTGGACCGTTTCCCCTTCGCCAAAGAACAGCGTGTGGAGTACATGTTATCCTTCGGCAAAGTTTCAGTTTAAGGCTCTTAACATTCGTCAGTGCAATTTAACGGAATACATGCCAGGAGTAATTGCTTTATCGCATCCCGTCCGTCGATTGAGTAGCTGGATACGGGAAGTGAGGATATGAAACAGAAGGCCCAGAAATCTTAAGTGTCGTTCCGAAGGCAATGCTTCATACATTTGGTCAACTTCACTTTATTGATTTCATTGCTAATGAGGATGTGGGTAACATGTGTTATTTAGTTTTTAATTATTATACCATTTTTAAAACTTTCTTTGTCTTTGCATAAGAACTAATATTTATCTTATTATGAATATCAGTTCCTTTAGACGATTTTTGTGCCTGCATGTCGGCGGCGGAAAACGAAAAGAGTCGGTTACAACGACTGGGCGTTCTCGTTTTAAAAAAATGGCTAAATTCTCGACCGTCATTATTTCTCACAGACGACAGCTGGTGATGTATACATTTGTTTACTCCAAGCTCACCCTCTGGTCTGGATTAGATTTATATTTTTCTTGTAAGTTTTTTTTGCATCCAATCTGCTCGTACCAACCAGTGTATGTAGGAAACATATGGAAGTTAATGGGTCTAGTTATTTTTTGTATTCCAGTCTCGTGCCCCGCGACGTGTTGAGACATCTTCTGGCCGACGCGAAAATTAGTTCTCCACGGGAAGGGCTTTGGGATCTTAATCATTAAGGAATAGCTCAATGCGGTCGATCTGTGGATATGACGTCATATCCTCCGAATAACCACAACTTTGATGGGACTTATTGGAAGTTTTCTAGCGTTTGGCGAAAAAATTCAATTTTATGTTTCTATATTTTAAAACATGGCTAATAAAGTCCCTTTCGCGAAGTAACCTCCCTCGGTTATAATATACTTCTGCCACCGTTTTTTAACTGTTAATTTTGTGTTAATATTGCTATGTTGAATATTTTCCAATATACCAATATTTCGTTTTTTATTATTTCCAATATGCTAATATTTTCCAATATACATATAATATTCCAATACAGGTAATTGATATTGATCCATTTTCAATATTTTAAGATATTGGGTATTGGATATTGATATTGGGATTCAAATACCACTCAGCCCTACTACCACATTTCTCCCCCGTGCAGAGCCAGTTCGTAGGGAATAGTTTCTTTCGCCAAAAAGTGCCTTCAGCTCAACTATCACCATGTTTCGCTTCCACTTTGCTGCACTTAGCCTCTAGGGCATGCGTACCATCTCGAAACTTCCTCAACGCTGAAGTGTTTGAGATGTCACTCTTCAAGATCTATTTTGGGCCTGTTTCCGCTTAATTTGATTGTGAAGAGGTGACGTCGTGGGAATTCCTGAGGAAGGTTGGGTTTTCCTCAATTAAGCTGGAGCCATTAATGAACTTCGTTGCGAATATCCGAGGGAAATCGAACGTCAATTTTTTTCGCGATATGAAACGAAAGAGAGCGGACGAGGAAATTGCCCAACGCTGAAAAAAACCGGTCTGTCGTCAGCTCTGCTGCAAGCGAGCTCAGTGGATTTATGTTCAAGCCGTGTGTGTAATTTTTTAAGTATGAGTCCGTAAATCATTCGGTTATTTAGACAAGTTTTCCTTAACACTTTGGTGCTGGTGAGCTTTGGCATTTCATCTAAATGACCTTTAGGCTCAAAGAACAAGTGAATGTTTTATCAGCATTTCGGTTTTATAATCCACTTGTGCCTGCATGTCATCGAAGTTTTTGCCTTTTGTATTGAATAAGTGTTGTTCTCTCTTCAGGTCTATTTGTTCATTTTTTTCTTGTATGAATTATATTTTGGAGGACAGCCTTTTTTTATTCGGCCTTTTGATCAATTGGCTGTCATAAAATTCACGGTTGTCCTCCGAGACTAAACATCTCCTTTATCGGCACTCCAGCCTGGAGAATGACTTTCACCCCTCATTCAAGAGTTCCCGATTAACAATTTCCCTAAAACTAAGACTCTGCTTAGAAACGATTAAAAAGTTTGGATTGGGATGACAATGACTTTTTCTAATACCATTTTTCCGACTATTCTTTGATGAATGTTTATCTAAGAGTTGATTATTGATTTATGCTAATTTTTAGATGTGGGAAAAAACCTCGTTCACTTTTCGGTGATGTGGTAATAATTTGATCTCGGTAATAACTGTTTCTGCTGCCGATGCATCAGTTTATTTCTGACTATGGAAACGTTTATTTTGATGTTCCTTTAACACAACTGAAGGAGGCGTTTGATAGTCAATTTAAGTTTCCACCATGATTCGAACCTAGACTCTGCACTATCGAAGCCAATGGTAAGGGAGAGCTTTCTTGGCTACCACACCAGACTGATCTTATTACAGAGATATCCAGTAAATGGTTTTTTTTCACCATCAAATGATTCAGATGTCATAGAAATCATTTTTAGTTACTTTGTGGAAACATGTCTTCTCGTTGAGTTGTACCGTGAAATCATACAATTCCATGTCTTTTTTTCAAACTGAACTTGAAATTACTCGGTATTTGATGAGAATATTGAAGAAATAAGCGGAAACTCTCCCATATAAAATAATAAATTTTCGATAAAAAGCTTGATCAGGAGCGAATTCACTCTGGAATCAAATGTTTATCAATTTATGACAGCAGTCCATCTTATTTGAGTGATAGATAAATGACCACAAGAAATGAAGTCATTCTGCGTTTCTTCGAGAGAAATGGACCTGCAGTGGAAAAGCTAGGAAGTTCGTATTTTGAAATTTTGTTCTACTAATAAGGTAGTTTGTGCGAAATACCTATTCACCTAGAAGTCAATGAATTTGGTCTCTTTTTAACGAAAAATATCTTGCTCTTCCTAAGATACCAATATATCAGCCCCTTACCGAACTAATTGCCGAGATCTAAGACGAAAAATACCAGACCTTAAGGGAAATGGTACGTGTATGCACTCCTCAGAGACCTCATTTAAAAAATGAGACATTTCTATCATCTAGATCTCGTGAAAGTTAACAGGGTGCAGTTTGTATGTTTTATCGACTATTTTTTTAAATAAATCATATTCTCAGCGCAGTAATTTTTTCAGGATCGCAAAAACCCTTCCGTTTTGACGGAGATTTGTACGTACCGCGTGAAAAATTTGCGTCACGCTGAAGACTTTTTTTTTTACATATTTTTATTTAATTTCTTAAAATTGCGGTCATATAAAAGAAAATTATTTCACCATGAAAAATGCAATCGTAATTAATCCATGCTTATTACAGCTGCAGAAATTAAACCGTTAAATTCGAATATGGTCTCCATTATGACTAGGGAACTATCTCGCTCAAGCTACCTTAAGCATTTTGTGCCTCAATATTGTGTGTTAATATAACGATTTGCTAATGCAAGTGATACTGAAATCAGTATTTTTCAAATACCGCAGCCAAAAAGGTGTGAAATTCAGAGTGCGATATTTCGACTCGGTTCAGGGCCACCTTTCATTGCAAGCGGCGTTATGAATTCCTCGTGAGGCGTCCCCCTGATGATGGCAGTTCAGCCGGTCTGTTTGTGTCGGACTTTTTTACACGCTCTCGTATCGCGGCATTGGCGCCTCGTAAGCCCTTGCGTCGGTGAAAGGGGCCTCGCGGCATTCAACCGCTTGCGTGACGTGATTCGATAAAGAGTTCTCACGAGGACACGTGGCTTTGTCGCGGGAAGTTAGATATGAAATCTTACCGCGTTTGGGGGTTGGGTGTTTTATTTCACCTGCGGCTGTATGGAGGAATGCGTCGCTTCATTCATGTCTCATACGTATGAGCTCCGTCAGCCTGTCGTAAATGTCACTTACTTTTACTCCCTTTCTGTGAGGGCAGCTACCTAACTCTTCAGGCTACGTGCATCATTCAGTTGCGCTCCGCCGTTGTAACACTTACCTGGCAACACCCATTCCCTAAACCATGTTTTTGCTTTTTCTCCTGTACTTTGTGCTCTTCTGCTTATATCTCATTCTCAGTAGACCCAGTGTGCAAATTTAAGAAATTCGCAGTCAAGCTCTGCACTCGGCTTGGAGTACAAACCTTTAATCATCTTACTCATATTTAGCCATTAATTTCATGCCCCTTGCAAAACTCTCTTTGTAATCCCGTAGCTTGGCATTACGATGTGAGAATGGAGATGTATCATCATGGCCTTCAATAGTACCAGAATGAGCTCACGTTATTTTAATTGTCATTTTTCGTTCCTGTTATTTAATTTGCCTTAACCAATTTGAGCTAACTATCTTAGATGTTATGTTTTCAATATATTTCACATACTCTCATGTTATAGGTGTATATAATAACATATGACACATGACTTCATAAATTTCTCTAAATACCTTATCAATTCTGATGCTAGAATTAGTCTAAGTTGCAGTCATCGATGAAGTTTTCGCTATGGGAAGTAAGTGTTGGTTAGTTCAATTTGAATTCAAATCTGTGATAGTAAAAGGTAGTATTAAAAATATTGCTTGGAAGTAGTGGCCCTCGGATGTGCAGACCTCTACGCCTAGAGGATTTTGAGCTGTTCAGAAGATGGAGAAGTGATAGGCAACGCTAGACAAGTCCATGAACTTAATTTTTCCACTCATTCCATCCCAAGAGCATCTTCAACCAGGACTTGCCTACAAGAGGACAATGAAAACACTTGTTTCGGATTGCACTCGATTTCCCTTACCTCTTCACCAGGAACCGATTAGCTCTAAATTCGTCATCAGACGTGGTCGCTGCACTAGTGTCCATGCTTCTTCGGCATGTCGTTGTTACCTCCCGTAACCGCAGCTCTATGTTCTTAACCAGCTGTGATCAACATATCCAGACACCTTTTAAGACTATCCCACCATATGATGGAGGAATAGGACCATTAGATCTGGAGCGGAAGTTAAAAAATTCGTTTGATCTGTCGACGTTATATCATAATCAGGTAAATGTTTGATCTTAACTTTCTATCCGTGTACTCTGGTATAACATTATCGTTGGGGGCGGTCGTTTAGCGAAGATGGAAGTGAGAGTTGGCAGGAAAAGAGTCTTAGATAGGTGTAAGTACCGTGACACACTACGAATCCAGGCGACACAAACCATTGGCTTCAGGCCTCCAACAATTCACGTCTCTTTTAAAATGCCTTTTCCATTTATAGGTCAATTTATGACGTAATAACCGGTGAACCATCATGGTCAGTGAAAGAGATACGTATTTGTATCCATCAGTGAGTGTAACTAGGAAATCAGACGACGTACGTACCAGCAAATTAGTACAGATAGGTTTGTGGAATCGTTCATGTCCTTATGTGCTTCACGAGAACAAAACAGGAAATATTTAAAACTAGCTGTTCCCGGCATGCGTTGCAATGCCTTTTTTTGGGTTCAAATCGGTCCTTGAGACCCAGTCCAATGAATTCCTCGTACCTACACAGGAATTCGTAACGCACAAATAATGGTATGGGTTTCCAGTCCATGCCTATGCTGCGGTTTTCAACTAAATAAAACATGATATTGTTAAAGTAGCGCACAAATTTAATATTTTCAAGCTTAAAAATCCAATTTTTGGAAAATGCGCAGCGTAAACGAAAATCGAATGCAATAATTAAATAAAGCAAAGAAAGACACCACTGCACCAAATCTTATTGTGTGTACAAAAAAATTACGTACCTTTTAACAAAAATTATGTCTCACTGATATGATTCTGATGCACGGGATTGAGCAACTCGTAAACGATCTGCTTCGTTGCTTGCTTGTCGTTCCTCGCTTGTTTGAGGAGCACGCGTGCCAACACTAATTTGTTGAAGCGACTCGCGTTCCGCCTATTGTACAGTGGATTTAATAATTCAGTAACCTTTTCGGGCGCGCGCCCAACAACTCACCAAAGTTTCATCAAAATCTGATGAATGGTATTGGAACGCATAGAAGACGAACAAACTAATATTCATTTTTATATATTAGGTATCCTTATTGATGGATTAAAGCGCAATTTTGCTCTCTCCATTTCTCTCTTTCTCTCTTCGCAAGAGAAATACGTCGATGTGTGATACAGTAATGGCAACCAGCATCTCTGCGAGGACATGCTTTTACTGGGATTTTTTTCTCTTTGCCAGAGTTGCCATTAGTAATCCAACGCCGCCTTGTAATGATTGCGGATGAAAAGCCGACAGCCACAACTTCCACTCTTCCACTTGTGTCCTTGTTTCGTTCTACTTAGCGGAAAGAAATGCATTTTTGCTTCGCTGAATACATCGCCCCGAAACTCCCCGCTTCGTTGTTTTTTTTTTAATTTTGAAGATTTAATTCTCGAGAATGTTCAAATGTTGTGTCTGCTTTTTTCTTAGTGTGAGCATCCATTAAAAGCCTATTTTACATTTTATATCGACCAATCTTTTCGGGTAGCTGTAGCTGATGTCGACACATTGCCCGCATTTGAAAGGGATGGGACCTCAACATTTGCATTCCGTAATTAGTTTCGCTGGGTGATAAATATCGTGGGACGTTCTCTGAGCACCGCCGACTTTTCATTACATCCAATTTAGGTGAATATATATTTTTTAGTGCCGTTACAATGTGTGGTTCCCACTCGGAGGCACGGCGTATGTATGCTCAGGTCATCGACGAGTGATGCAGTTTCAGCGTAATTAAGGTCGCCCGTCAGAAATAGATAAGACTTTTCACCAAATCTACACCTTTTTTCGGACTTAACTCAGATACGCTAGTGTTTTTAGCGACTAATATGCTTAACTAATTATCCTCGTGGACATTCGATGCTTCTATGGTCAACCAAGACCGCCGTGGAAGTAGGACACGACCGTGCTATTATATTAAAAATACCTACGGCATACTTAACCACGTTAGATATTCTTACACTGGACTCGTGTGCAATGACATGATCAGGTCATCGGTGAGGCTACTCAACTGGATTCCCAAGATCCTGGGTTCGAATCGCGGCATTTTTTTCAGTGGAATCCGGATGCCTATACTTGAATGATATATGGAGAGTGATTTTTAAGAATATAAGTTCTTCGTTAAGTTGACTGTCTCGGCCGAATGGTGAGCGCTGTTGCCAGACGTACCATCTGTACATCTTCACCCATGGAGACGCTCGCTGCAACGCGGGTGAAACGTTGGGCCTAAAATGCTCGAGACGAAGTCAAACTCGAAAACTTCGCCAGTACTTATCAACAGATGCGAAAGCCTACAATCCAGAATTACCCTCTGTAGGTTTACCCCTGATCGACGTCGGCTATCATTTCCAACACTGCCCTACTCGTGATAAGTTGGAAATTCACCTCAGTGAATGTTATGGGAAGACTTAGATTTGCAGTAAGCATACAGCTATAGAACTATGATACGAGCAAAAGCTACCGATTTACCGATGGTATGAGGTAACTTCCAGAACTACGAAGAAATCTTTCACAAAGGTTGTCACTTCAGTTAAAATGTAATGTAATGGTTTTCGAATATATTGGTGATATCACTGAAATAAATCTAGAAATTTAATCGTTATTTGGCTTAAAGTAACTGGGAGGCGCTCTAAGTCTTGGATAATTAGGAAATGTCTCTCCCTATAAATGATGGATCATTTTCTTCGCTAGAGACGGCGCGGAGAATTGTCATTGTGTTACTCGTGCAAAAGAAATACCTGTTTGAATTTAAACCAAACTTGCGTATGCCCGATGAATTAACGGATAATACGAATGAGTCGTTATTACCCCTGCCATCGCTGAAGCTAATGGCCCGCTAGAGATCTAAATTGCCATCCTCGGCTAATGAGGCTTGAAGCCCTGCTTTGAGGATTTGCTTTAGGGCGGAATTAACGTATTCCGGTATCCATTACGGAACGTTAATTGCAGCCGAAAGGAGCTCTGAAAAAACAGTTTCCGACTTTTTACTCTGGGGACAATGTTTCTCTAATGCGCTTTCAAGGGATCTTTTGGTTGAGACTCGAGTTTCTTGCGCTTACCGAGAACCAAAATGGCTCCGGGGATGCATCTGTTTGGCCCGCGTTACATCCTGGTTGAGAGCGCAGCAATATCTGGTGTATTAGCCATCCTCACGATATTTGGATTGACGGCTGCCGAGTGCGAATTTTATTAGATTCGAGAAGACTTCGGGGATTATTGATTAATAATTTTCTTTAGTGACTGGATGCTTGGTATTAAATTTAATATATAAATCTAGATTTTTTTAAGAAATAAATTGCAGGATGAGAAGATTACAAGTTTAAAAAGGATATTCATTCGTAATTATCAAAAAATATTTTTTCTTTTCTTACCTCATTCATTTTGAATTTACCTTATTGCCCTTCAGTGCCTAGTAATATCCAGTAGTATATTCTAAACTATAGTAAACAAACTTGCCACGGTCTTTTAATAGGCTCGGTAATGTGTGAATTAAAGCCCATCTTATTTTATTCATTGCGGGTATGGTTTAATTGAAATCCATATGGAAAATGAAACTTTTTCATAAAACAATTATCACTCTAATTGGATCAGAATCTACCATTATTTTACTGTTGTTATTCTATTTTGGTACTCTTGCCTAATCAATCCTGTATTTCACGATGTGCATTAGTGTCCGAGGTGTAATTTTAAATATTTCCCAGTCAGCTACTACGTTAGCGGGTATTGCGATAGGTAATTCCGCATATGAAGCGTCTACTCCGCTGGGAATCACTTTTTTTACCTTGCAATTTCATCTTTCGAGGAAGTGATTAATTACACCCGGCACCATGCTTCTCGGTAAAGATATCATTATAGATGTCTTGGGGTAGATACCTGCCCCTTCCCCCGTAATTTCCCGCATAGTTTTAGACCTCGTGGAGCCTCCGAAAACCATTTTTCGAAGTAATTTCTGCAGGTATGATGTGCACTTATTCTTCTTCATTCTCTTCAGCTTTATTCCTAGAGACAGGGGGTCGGTATTTCACACACACTTTCTCCATTCTGGCCGGTCCTTCTTGTCCTCGTGTGTTTGCTCCCACTCTCTCAAGTCTTCCATGGTGCAATCTTTCCATCTTCTCCTAAGTCTTCCTATGGGTCCCTTGCCGTTCACTTGCAGGTCCATCATTTGCCTTAAGACATGCCTCTCTTCCCTTCTCATCATATGCCCATACCACTGTAATCTTCGCCCCTGTATAATGCCTTGCCCAGCATTTCAGTGCTCTTGAGGTCTGGCCGATGTGGGAGTTGCCGCAGACACCCTCCTCAACTCCAAGGACCTCCTCCCGGAAGACATATTTGGAGGAATATACCAAATTAAGTGTTGCTGCGGCAACTCCTACATCGGCCAGACCTCAAGAGCGCTGAAATGCCGGCTCCAAGAGCGTAAGAGGGCCGTGAAAAAGGGACAAATCCAATAGTTATTGCGGTCACAGATCATCAGTGGAGTGAGCTAACGCATAGCATTGATTTAACAGCACCATATTATTGAAAAAATAAGCCCGCTATTTCTCTAGAATCATACGGGAATCAATAGAGATAGCGAAAACACCACAAAATTTCAACCGAGAAGACGGCTACACCCTCGCCACCGCTTGGAAATGGCTCTTCTACAGTACGGACCAATCACGACACACCTCTACCCGAAGGCACGAAAACGGAATAACATTAAAGGACGGACCAAACCCTGCATCCACACTTCAGTGGACCTGAAGAAGCCAGCTGGAACGCTGGCGAAATATTGTCCATGAAAATGGATAAACGCGGAAGGAGACCCGAAAAACCCGAAACTATTCTCTTCGTCACTCATTCCTAACCCTGTCTCTCCTTGTCTTCCCCATAGTCCATCGCAACAGCCTCATTTCCACTACGTCCAATTTATTTTCTTGCCACCACTTCATGGGCTATGTCTCGCAACTCTAGATCAGGGCTGGTCTCACATCTGATATAAAAATCCTCTTTGAGATCCCGAAATAATTTAAACAAGATACCATGTATTTGTTGTAAAATGGGAATGTACCTTTTAAATTTATTTAGTACCTTCGCTGAATTTACTTAAGTTCAATTTGTGTTTGAATTTCGTGTTTCGGGTACTATAACAGTATTGCCGCGTATTTATAACGAGCTTTCAGATGCCTGCTAAGTCTAATTTGCGTTAATTTTTTTTTTTTTTTAAGATGACCCACTAGTAAAGAATCATACCTCAATCTCTTTCTGTTATTCAAATTTCAGTCAATCCTGTAACCCATCTTTTCAGAAGTACCGCATTTTATAATTTAAATATTCGATCACTTGATTTGCTATTCATTTTCTTATAAATTCAAAGAGGCACAAATTCTAGACAGCTTTATGTTCTCCGGTATTGGGAAATAATGAAAACGATGTCTCGATCTTGATGAAATAACGCGTATTTCGCCTTAGAAGCCTTGACACTCGATTCGTGTTGATTGAAAGAGTATCCTTCAGCGTCAAAGTTCAAAGATTAATTCCTCGGCGTCCTGCGATTAAGTGACCGTTTAAGTAATTTCTCCTCGTTATCTCTTTATATGACCTCCCAAGTTGGTAGCGCTGATTCACTGCCACGATCTCCCTAGAGAATAAATTTGCCGGTTCGCTGCATTAGACAGACGGACGGACGGGAGAGGAACACCGCGTTACGCAACCCGTCGGGGCGAGACGATGGGAAGACGTCTCGGCGTCCATTGAAAAGAGTGGAGCCCTTGTGAGGAGGAAGATCTTCCTTGTATATCCCATCCGTCGCGAGGAAGATCTCCCTTCGCCATTGACGGGGCCACGGTCAGTCCGTGTACGATGGAGACCCGCTTATTATCCACTCGGATCTCGTTGCAGCAGCTCTCCTCTGGGTCGTCTGATGAGATAATGGTCAAGTTGAGAGATCCCGGGCACCCGGCACATTGAAACTCGTAAGCGGAGCCTTCCTTCCGGACCTGTCGCCCGCGCCAATGGCGGGATAAGTGGCCGTTGCCCATTGCACTGCTTGCATTCGTGAGACGACGATCTTGCCTGGACTTCGCACATATATCTCTCGATCTCGACTTCTCCGGCCCCGGTTGGCTCATTTGCTTCCGGCGTATTGTCAAGGAGGATCGTAAAATGAAACTTATGATCAATAGAACCAATGCGAACGAACTCTTATAGCGCTAGTGAAACACGGTGGCACTCCGCCTACGTGAAGCTTGAGGGTAGTGTGGATGAATTGGTCCTAAGAACAAATAGGAAATGGACATTCGGCAGCGTATGGCCATAGATCCAATCGGGTCTCTTATAGGGGTATTGAAACTTAGTGGCACTCCGCCTACCTGAAGCTTGAGGGTAGAGTGGATGAATTGGTCCTAGCGGCGAATAGGAAATGGACATTCAGCAGCGTATGGCAACAGATCCAATCGGGTCTCTTATAGCGGTAGTGAAACTCGGTGGCACTCCGCCTACCTGAAGCTTGAGGGTAGTGTGGATGAATTGGTCCTAAGAGCGAATAGGAAATGGACATTCGGCAGCGCATGGGAGGTAACGCTGCCTACGTAACTTCATTTAAAAGAGCGGCATGGCAGGGCGTCAACGGTGATTTTCACGGCTATGTTTACGATTCTTACGAATCTGTATGGTAATGGGCTTATTGAGTTTGCAACCCATCGGAGAATCCCATCGATACAGCAGAATTAAGTGCCACAGAAAGCTTTTTAGTTGGTTGGAAAAGCAGACTGAGTATTGTAAACTAAGATTGCGGTTAAACGCAGGGACTACGTTACTTTCCCGTGTGGGGACAGGTCGTGAAATATTAATTTTCGTGAAAAACGCATTTTTTACTTCAATTGTTGCAGTATGTTATTTCATTCTAAAAAAATAAGTTGGGTAGGCGCCTACATTTCATCATTCAATGTCCTGGGATAATGCGCTTTTAAAGAAAGAGTTCTCGAATTTAGCAACGCGTAATTCCAAGTTTATTTTTGAAGAAAAAAACGTGTAAACGTGAGATTATGCTGTTCTTATCAAGCAGAGGACATGTTTTATATTAAGTATTCAGTATATGAATCAAATGACAGGCTTGTGATTTCACTGTGTATCCGCCCTTAGACCCGGAACAAACGACCGGTTTAATCTCGATTTTTCTTTCCTCGACGACAGCTTTCCAAGGTGAAACTGGTTCAGAATTTAAATTTTTTGTGTTTTTAGAAGTCTTTGGAAAATAAATATCGTCGTATAGAAAATATCGCTCAATTCATGGCTTTATAGTGACGCTAAGAACAGTATCAATCGTTCAGTTTATCTATTTTTTGTCGTGTTTGCCCTCGAGGCAAACATTTCCTGCTCTTTTTTCCTATTTACACGCCTTGACCTTTATTCTGACGAAATTTTTTCTCCTTCAGTGAGTAATTTAATGAACACAGATTTAGATTCCTACGAGAAAACTATTCTTTCATCATTAATGACTGTATATTTCTAAGGCTGATATCGGTTATACTGATTTCCGACGGCGAAGCGGGTACTGAAACGTTAGGTCCGTACGGAAGGAACCAAAGCAAGCCCTGATTTGCGTTCGTTCTCCTTTTTCCAATTGATTTGGAAATAATCTCTGCGTAGCAAAGGAGCAAATGCTATTGGATATCGGACTCGCGGGTAAAGTGTAGATCGCTGTTACTTTTTTTTGTTAGTCGTATTCAGAGTCCCTTTGGTTACTGTGGGAAATCTGGATTACTTAAAAACTGATTGATGGATTAGTGCCTTTACATTGCTCTGCCTTTTGATAAAGCCTTTAAGTTGTCACAAATGAAAAAGTAACTTTGTTTCCTTCCACAGATTTATTTTCTTGGTACAAAATGTTTCGACACAGCGGTGTCATCATCAGGTACCTTTAATAACAGGTTACACCGCTGTGTCGAAACATGTTGTACCAAGAAAATAAATCTGTGGAAGGAAACAAAGTTACTTTTTCATTTGTGACAACTTAAAGGCTTTATCAAAAGGCAGAGCAATGTAAAGGCACTAATCCATCAATCAGTTTTTAAGTAATCCAGATTTCCCACAGTAACCAAAGGGACCCTGGATATGACTAACAAAAAAAGTAACAGCGATCTACACTTTACCCGTGAGTCCGATATCCAATAGCATTTGCTCCTTTGCTACGCAGTGATTATTTCCAAATCAATTGGAAAAAAGAGAACGAACGCAAATCAGGGCTTGCTTTGGTACAACATGTTTCGACACAGCGGTGTAACCTGTTATTAAAGGTACCTGATGATGGCACCGCTGTGTCGAAACATTTTGTACCAAGAAAATAAATCTGTGGAAGGAAATAAAGTTACTTTTTCATTTGTGAAATTTAACTTCCACATAGTTGAGCCTCAAACTAAGGAACCTTTAAGTTGTCTATGCAGACAATGAGAAGTTGCATAAAATTAATTACTTATTTTTTGTGATCCAAGGAATGAGTGCAAGTTGCTAACGGTGGCGTGTTGTATTTTAAGCCCTTCTGTTATGCCATAAAACGTTGAGCTATATTTTATCGAGCTATGGATTATACGCCCTTCTATAGTTCGGGTGGTCATTTATTCCTAGAATCCAAAACGTGAGCTGAGGTAATTTATAATTGCAAAAAAATCGTGCACGTTAACTTGACTTTTTTACTTTCTCTACTTCCAAAGTCACTAATATGATCTGCTTTTCTTAATAATATTTCATGCGATTTCCCTCTATTTACCAAGGTAACTGAGAAGTTGTATTTTCTTTCCCATTTCTCGTTCCCGCAATCCACTATCGATGGTGACATTCCGGAATTGATTAAGCGAGCCATTTAATGGCTTTTGGTGATTTAACGACTCAACTCTGTTCCAGAATACTTGAGTCTGTTTCCCATCTCATGAAGCTTGACCTTGGGCGTGCCGGTGAAAGTCCGAGGCCCAAGACATTAGCCGAAGTGCTTGTGAACAAGATGTGGTGAGAGACTCGAATCCTTTCTTTGACCGTGGGCTCCCAGGTTTCACTTCGATCTGGGCTTAGTGGGTGCTGTGGCGGCTTATTGATACTTTTTGCTTGAGATTTCAAGCGGGGAGGTCGACGTGGATGGAACCGTTTCTTAAAATTGACTCCAGTACGTAATGAATCGAATTCTGCCTGCCACTGACGCAATGATAATTTTATCGTCGATATCAATGAATACACTTGATTTTTCCACAGTTTTTATTTTTCTCCACTACCTAGGTTTCGACACTCAGGTCATCATCACGTGACTACAGTAAATTTTTATCTCAGTGAGTATATACACACTTACATGAGGAAGGAGCGGGTTAGGGTTTTTTGGGGGTAAGGAAGGTTGGTGGAACGGGAGGAGTTCAATGATTTTTATGTTTTTATTCAAAGGTAATTGGCGTGTTGGTATGTTTTTGATGGCAAGGTTTTCATGTATCTGTTTTCTATGTGGTCGTTGTTGTATTTGACATTCAGTTTATATCTTTTAGCCCTGAAGATGGAATAAAGTATGTTCCGAAATGATGGTATAGAATAGCTGTGGTTGATTGTTCTGACCGTAACTCGATAAACTCTTCTCATATAACTGCGTGAAATGAAGATGATGGGTAGACGAACTGTTGAGAGATTCTTGAAGGGGTAGACGATCGATTAAGAGCATGGGGAACCATGCGGTAGGGAATCACGTAGATGTGGGCGTAATTCTGCCCCTGCTATCATACAAGGCTCTTCCTCAGACTCTCCCCCAATGCTCCCCGCTGAAGCCAGCCCCTCGCCCCTTCGTCCAAGAACCATCCGTCCAAGAGCCGCCTCCCAAGGAGGTCCTTCCCTTATCCTCCGCCGCCCTTATCGCTTCACTGCCCCCGTCCTATCTCCCATCGTTTGTCTTCCTCCGCTCTTCCACGAAGTATTCCCAGCTCGCCAGCGGCGGCAACTGCCTCCTCCTCTTCCTTAAGTCTTCCTTCTCCCTCCCTCTGTCGCGCCGCTGCGCTAAGCAAACGTCCACGCTTGGTGGGTCGTTGACACTCGGGGACGTGCGCTATGGGTGCTACACGTCTGCTGGTTGTCATTGTATATAGTTTTTTTGCGATTTTTCTCCTGTCTTTGTCTCTTTGGATTTATTTTTTATCCAAGTACTTTAGTAATGAGCTCGGCACCACTGTGTAAGGGATGAAATAACATAATGAAGTTCTTGGAGATGACATAGATTCAATTAATAAAGTCTTGAAATTTTTAAACGTGACCGGATTAAATAATAAGTTATAGAATTTAACGTAGCCTAAAATTCCATGTAAAAATTAAAAGAACATTCACTGTTTGATAAAACTGATATACCGTGGTGCTAAATGACCATAGCTGTCGTCGCACCCTATAAATCCAAACCTACTACTACCAACATTGTAAAATTAAAGATTGCAAAAGTGTTGATTTATTTTACTAAAATTCCCAGTAACTTTGTATGCCACAGTGTGGTGAAACGCGTCGTATCTGCAAATAAATCTGTGGGAAAATGTGGGAAAAGTGGTTTTTATTCGGCATGAATATAGAAAAGTTCCACCAAGTATAGCCTAATACAGTAAAATTTATATACCTACCTATAAAAGCTTTAGGCTTTAAGATGTCACGGAGTGTTGAAACTCGGGTCGTGCTAATAAACCTCAAGTGGAGTAAATAAGGTCATTTTATTTGGTCCATAATCACCGTACTTCCACCAAGTAAATCCCGCAACCATTTCCTTTGTGAGTTTTAGGCTCTTCAGGATTTCTCAGTAGTTTATAGTAAATGTACTGACACTTTAACTCATTTGTTCCATGCCGTACCCTAAAAACGCCTTCATAACCGAAGTTTTTTCCATTTTGTAATAAGTATCACGGTGATTAAGAAATTCTTTAAAAATAGTTGAAAAAGCATGTAAACAGCGTACTGTTGCATTTTTGACATCAAATATGCGTTACACTGAAAAAAAAGTGCATACGCTGTACTGCTAAAACGGATTGGTGCTTTAGTTTTGCTGAATCAGCAGATTTTATAGCTGTGGAGGTATGTAAGATACTGTACAGTCAGTCGCATTAAGCTGGGTACCTGTAGATTTACAGCAGACGGTGTTTAGATGCACAGTGAAATGATTTGGTTGGTAACCTCATCCGGTGAGACTCGCTTCCAACTTGAGTCACGTGACTCGGCTCCGTCGCTTCTTAGCGAACCTATGGTTGTCTCATTCCGCCATTGTTTCTTTCCAGTGCAGAATGAACCACGAGGTCAACATCGTGAGGTTCACCTCGGGTGATAACTTGAAGCCATAACAGAGATTTCAGGCGAAAATACCAAAGGTACCGGTGGAATTGCTTTTCTCAAGTCTGGCGGATGCGACGTGTAGTACTGTTGCTGGATCAAACTGAGCTTTTTAATTATTTGCTCTTAGTCTATCAGTGTGTTGTGGTACTCCGTAGTGCTTCATGAGTGTTTTATTCAACGAAAAAGGAAGAGCTAGTGAGATGATTAGTGTGGTTTTGAGCGTCGTAAAGTGGTTATCACCTCTTCTTCATCTCGTTTTATCAGTGCTATGCCTCACAGCATTATAAAGTGCATAAATAGTTGTGTGTGTATGGACTGTTTTTGAGGGTAACGATTGCATTTTTAAAAATCATTGGACGTTAGTGCTCTTTATTTGTGTTTTTAGATGATTACTCTACGAGATAAGAGCCCATTTTAAAGAATGTGTCGAGGAGGAAGCCTCGTAAACAATTTACAAGTGCATATTGGTTTTCGTGACTACTGCATCAAGTGACGTGCTTCAGAGTAATAAACTCGAGTATATTACTGTTTGTTGTCGTAGAAATGTGTCTTACATTGATATAAAGACGTAAATTGTTATCGTATTGAATTGTAATGATTTCGCTCAGGTAATGATTGTAATTGCGAATATGTTTACATCAAAGCGCTGATATGTTTACATTCTGCCGTAATTCTATTTCGTTTCGTTTTTGTTATGGTTGCAGAACGTTGTTATGGTTCACGCAGAAAAAGTTTTCTTCCAGTGCTTCAACAGTGTATCGCATCATATTTTATGTTTTATCTTGTAAGTGGATAAGTTAAATCAGTTTCGTTTTATTTTATGCTCAGAAAGGATTCATGAAGGGACAAATAGGTATCCAGATTAAATAGTGACAATGTTCGCTGTACCGTGTGCATGTTCGTTTTTCGTTTACAGAATGATGGTTAGTTTGTGAATGTGAGTATTTTTACATTTTCTGTGTAAATGGCAGATATTATCCATTAACTAGAGGCAAACATTTTCCATTTTGAGTGTTTTTATATTGACGGAACGGTGAAAACCTCAAGAAAGTACTGTGATTGTTTGAATATAACTGAAACCTCAATTTGGTGCGAGTGGATGGAGTACGTTAAACTTTGATGTGGTGAAGCTGCAGTGTGTCAAATTGATTTTATAAACGATCTGTGCAAGTTTGTGGTGTATTACTACGTGTGGCAAAAATAAAGTTTATAACAAGCACGTATTCCCGATTTTTCTATACATTCAGCTTCATTGTTTCTAGGGCAGTCGCTACCTACAATTATGTACTCCGATACGATAGAGGCGATAATAGCATACTAGGTTAGTAGCTCAGTGGAAAGGCTCTAAGAACACTATTTTTTCGTATGCGAGTAAGATCTCTTAGTAGCTGACTAAGTTAGTCACCTACTAGCACCTCTTTGCTGAAATCTATGGATACGGCCGTACGGGTCTATGTTTGACGGTAAGTATCAACTGCGAAATGTTTTTTATTATTTCCTACTATAACTCTTCCACGGAAGAAATTTTTAAGCAAAACGTATTAAATAAGTTAGTAGCATGCGTTAGGTAAAATATTTTTCATTCCAGTATTGAGATATTTTTCATTTCATGTGATTAGACTTGTTCAAAATTATCCAGTATGCAGCCAAGTGTAATGCTTTCAGATTTATTCGACATCGCATATACTACTTCCATTTTTGTGATGCACAGGAAAGTTATTTTTTCTGAAGAAGTATTTTATGTATAAATACATACATATTCGTAATATACCGTAGACCAGCTAGAAATTTAACAGATTATCGGCAATATATATAGCTAGTGGCTAATCTGCCTAGCTGGTGTTATATGCGAAGCAATCGGTTAGCTACTCCATATGGCTGGAGAGCTATACCGTATTGCCGTCTTCCTAGAAATATCTATTTAGACGGTTAGATGGCTCAGCTAGAAATTTCTCGCTGTATAGCTACACGTCTATCTGTCCCATATACTGCTAGATATTCTGGCTATAAAGCTAGAATTATAGCTGTACAACCAGAGTTTTTTCTCAGTGTAGAACTTCTCCATTTTTTTAAAATAAATCTCTCCGAGACACATAACTTCATTAAGTTTCGTAAAAAACGACCTAAATTTACATGCCTACCAATTACAGAGGAAAAGCTTTAAACGAACTCTTCTTCCTCATTCATACTTCAAATTGTTTCTTAACGCCTTATCTACTTGCTGTTTAATCACTAGTCCTACTAGTTTAAGGTAATAATCAAAAGCCTCGGTTCAAAATGGAAATGGGATACTCTAATTCATTTAGCAAAAAATATTTTCCTCTATTACGTAGGAATCTTTTGAGAATTTTTAAAATTAACCGAAATTATAAATTATATATATTATTCCGCTGTTGACTGAGGTCAGCAAGGGATCTATCGTATGTTTCCAAATATTTGAAATGGAATATTCATAAGTCGAGGAAGTTACTTTTCCGCGGCCATTTCTTGGAATGGGAACCTTTTCGGAAATCACCTCGCCAGATTGCCTAGTCGTGAGGTAAATTCAAATGCCATGGGCAGATGCCATGCGTGAATTTTTCTAGTATATAATTTCATCGAGTTTGGCCTTGGGGATCGGGGATTTTCGCACGCGCCAGCGGTTAAGAGTTTGGGCAATCGGCGGTCCCATGCACTTGAGCGTGTCGAAGGAAATCCGAAGTGGGAGCGTCACTTGCGAAGAATGTGTAACTGCAGATGTATTCCTAGCTGGAATTCCGGACTTCCGTCCCAGCCGCCCCCGCAGCTGCGGTACGTGGTATCTAAAAGTGGAAACCGACATGACAAATTCTGTCGCACGTTGCGACTAGATGATGCTGCGATGGAGATTATTTTCTCTCTAGCATGCATTCTGGAGAAGTACACTTTTGCTGTAAGCGTCCTCTTAACATAGCTGCCAGCGAATGTTAAAAAGAAATTAATTGCGAAGTTGAAATTCATCTATGTAACTCTAATTATGAGACGGCTCTACGCTAACGAAATATAACTGTGATTAGTGCATTGGCTTTAAAACCTATTTTCAACTTCTGAACTGTATTGAAAATATTATGACCCAAATTCCTTTTCTAATTCACACGCATTGTATTTAACTTTGGAAAAATGAAATTCGAATGATATCAAGGAGAGTTTGTCCTGGAAACTGTTATACAGCGTGTTAATTCCACATGTCAAGACAACATCTACACCTCGAGCCATCGCCTGCAATGGCTACTATCACCTGTTTTGTTCGCTCGAAATGAAACCGTCCGTTCTATTGAACCTATTTTTAACCTAAGTTATTTCCCCAATCCTCTACTGTGATTATATTTTCTACTTTCCTCAGACAATCTCTCCTTGGGACGAAAGGCTTCCGTCGGAAATAAGTTGGAGATGGGTAGCTTTTGCGGCGAAAGTAACTACAAAGATGATGCGACAGTGAACGTTTGATAAGATTCAGAAGTTACTTAACTTTTATAGTGATATTAACATTTTCTTAGAAGGGTGTAAATGACATCCTACTCACATTTTAAGGGTTAAGTCATCAAAAGATACAAGTGGAATGTCTCGCTGAGCTTTTCCACGCAATGCCTTCGTTTTCTCTGCCTTTAAGTCCAAGACATTAACTTGATGCATCAGTATGTGCTTCATCCTCATCAACTTTTCTGTGAGGGACCCGTCTGTCTCTCAAGAGTCATCGTTGTTGGAAGCATGAGATGGAATGAACTCGAGACAAAAGTTCCAGCGACGTGGCTGAGCGACTCATTTTTGCATATCCGGACGTGGTCAGTGAAGCGGTTAAATCCTGCGTTGTGCTCAGTGATCTTCCGAGAAGTCGACTCATGCTTGCGCATCTTGGCCGATGAAGCATTGCGACGTCGGGAGCCGAAGACTGTGATAGCTGCGCCTATTAAAGGGAATAAGATCACTGTTTGCTCTTATCAACGTGTCGTTAATTCAAAGAGTGTCCGGGTTGGAAAAGGTAAATATGGCAAGCCTAGGGTAATTTAGCAGTGCTGTACAGTCAGGTCAGTTTGAGCATAATGCATGCATCAACTGCTTTCATTTTTTATGTTCAGCAAAAACAACAATAATACTCCTCACATCGCGAATATCTCATAGGGCTGTCTGATTTTTATTCAAGACGAAATAATCCTTAATACTTGGTCAGCTTTAATGAAAGTAAGTTTTATCATTGCATCAGTTCATGTTGCTATTTGAGATTTAATGTTTGACTGCAAACATGTGTGTTGAGATATTTAAAAAAATATATTTACTTAAAAGACATTTCAGTTGGCGCTTGGGTTGGGTGGATTTTAAGTGGGATCTGATGGCGAGTCATGTATTGCAGCCAAAACGGTACGATGTGCTTGTCGGATAAAAAATATCCAACAACCTACCATTCAACTGGTAGAATACTCAAATGTATCTATGTGTCATGCTGGGAATGGAAATTACTCGATGAATGGGTCCATTATCAAACAGATGAATGGAACGATGAAATTGCTCGCGTGGTGAATGTATTCCGAGAAATTGGGTGAATAAGCTCGAATATAACCCTAGTCATGGAGTATTATTGAAATTCCGATTATTCCATAAAGCAATTCATTAGAGCTTGATAGATGTGTGTTCAGCAAACGGTTGTTATAAATAGTGCTTCTTGTATCTACTTAAGAGTAAAAGTCCAACATTTAGAGGCGTCTTATAGAGCTTCCCGGAATTGAAATAATGTTCATGATATGAGACTTCATTGTGAGTCATGAGTTTTGAAGATGAAAAAATGGCTGGAGTTTTTTCGTGGAAGTTGTAGAATAGCATATAAATAAAACTTTCACTTATTTAGCGTCATTCACCATCACTCATCCTCCTGCTGGGTAAATAAATCTCTTTCTCTCGTGGGACAGCCAATAATAGCGGGTGGCAGTAGCCCCTATTACGAGCGCTTTCCCGAGCGCAAATAAAAATTCGAAGGTTTATGGTAATGGGTTGTTTTCTGTTTCCTTTCTGCCCCCGTTTCGAAGCGAGGGGTGGCACCCTGACCGTCGCTCGCCGGCCCTTGAATGAATTCATGAATCTCGCAGGGCAGTGATTTTTGCGAGTGCCGCCCCTTGCATTCCCGTTCGTCCGTGCAGGACGCACCGATCTTAATTTGTTTCTCGATCGTTTTAATTTCCATCTGCCATGCTCGCGGGATTGGCACTGAAGTTCCGGGTCGAGACTTATTTTTTTTATTTCGTTTCTCCGGGAAGGAAATCCTGGAGACAGAGTAATTCCGCCTTGTGGGATTAAGAAAATTTATTATTATTGTGAGTGGGTCGTTGGGAGGTCGAAGCAGTAAAGATGGGCCCTTAAAAGTGTGTTCCTCTTCTTCTTCTTCTTCTTCTTGGAGAACTCCCATATTGTTTGGCACTTTCCTCATCGGTCGTGTCTTTCACTATCATTCACTCTAGATGCCGATGTTGCCAATTCCCCTTCATTCCATATTCGACTAGAAGTTTACAATTCATTTTGAGTAGCCCTTTGATGGCCGAATGTACTCTTCCAGAATGTATCAGCGGAATTTAATTGAACTAGGACCCTGATGAGATTACTCGAGCTCGTTGGATTTTTTCCACGTTCTGTTTCAATGTTCCCTGTATATTTTATGGCAAAATTGTACCCTGCTGTTTAATTTGCGAATGCAGAGAGTTGATACTCTTATCTTGAAATGCTTTCTTAGGGTTTTTTAAGTACGTTTTGGCCGTCAAACATCGGTAATACGATGAATGAATTTCATATTTTTTTGTTATTGTGAAATTTAGAACAAATATATTTAATTTTGAGGTGGCTCCCGTTTTATTCAGTATTTTCCGAGTTCATAAACTATTCCACACTGTATCATCATCATCTGGTGTTCTGCCTGCTGGCAGGTCCCGTACACCACTGCTGTCTCCATCCGCTTCTGTCCCCAGCTTCCTTTGCTTCATCATAGCTGATGTTCTTCACCTGATCCACCAATTTAATTCTTCTCCTTCCTTTCTTCTGGCTGAAGGCCTCTTTTGCCATTGCTATCCTTGCTTTTATTTCTGCAATACTTCTCCAGTCGTCTGTCACCATCGTTCCTAGGTACCGGTAGCTTTTCACTTTTCCTATTACACCTTCATTTATTTTCACACTCGTATAATTTTCACAGTTTACTGGCATCACCTTCGTCTTTCCTAGGTTTATCTTCATCCCATATTCCTTCATCCCTTCTTCCAAAACCTTTATCAACCTTGGAAGTGATTGCATATCATCGGCTAATATTACCATGTCATCGGCGAATCTTATACTTCTTATCTTCCTACCTACAATGCTGACTCCTTCCTCTCTCCCATCAAAAGATTGATGGATCATGTCCTCAACATATATATTGAACAAGGTTGGCGACAGACAGCATCCCTGCCTTACTCCTCTACCAAGATCCACCCATTCTGTCATATCCTCATTTATTTTTAATGCAGCTTTTTGCCTCATATATAATTCTCTAATGAGTTTTCTCTCCTTCCATACCAACCCCTTCACTTTTAGATTTTCGAACATTTTATTCCATTCAACCCGATCAAAAGCCTTTTCCAGATCCTCTGTATAGGTGACCCGAAATCCGAAGTCTTTCTAGAATTTTGTCTACATTAAAGATTTACCTCCAGTAGTAACCTCGGCAGGAGAAGACCATCCGCCACGGTATAACAATAGCTGTACGTGCTCAGGATATCTTATGAAGTATGTTATTCCTGTTAGCCCTTTACAAAAACCTTGTGTCAGTTATTTAAGAGTCCCCAAAAATTTTGATGCTTTAAGATCGGAGACTAAAATATTTTTTAATTACCCACTTCCTTTATGAGGTGGAAGAACTAAATAAGAAAAATTGTTGTGGAAACATATTATTTATGGGAAAGGAAGGTAAAAGCATTGAAGAGTAGACCCTTAAGCATCTGAACGACCTAATCTTTGGTTTGTGATGTGAACTGAAGAAATAATTTATAAGGAGCTTTAATGTGGAAAAAGTTGTGATAGGCGCTAAAGTAGCGTAATTAATAGCTTATAAGAAGTACTTGATCTATTGTTATTGATGTCTAAGTCAAAACTTATGTACTTAGTTATTTAAACCTTAAGTTACATGGGTGAGCGGAGTTCGTCAAGCAGAGAGTACTTAACTGTAAAATTATCGCGCTTTATTTTGAGTTAATGTTATATTTTTCTTCTCTCATGTATGTATTTGGTAAAGTCGAGTATGTAATGCCAAAAATTTCACCTTTACCTTCATCGTTTACGTAAAGTCTTTCAATACTGACGATTCTCCAACTAAAGTGTGTGTTTTTTGTTGACCTTTGCAATGGACCCTTGAAAAATTGGCAGTCAGCCGTGACAATCTGGAAAAATATGTTTCCACATAGGCATGCACGAGCTGAGGCATTTCGCGAGGAAAATATGTCTTCCATCGGAAATAATGGTGGAAGAAGACAGATTTATCTCGGGCCGTGTGATACATTTGCCGACACCAGTGTTGATGCGGTCTTCTTGGCATCCAGTCGCGATGCCCCATGTCGCGCGTTAATTGTTGTGCTAAGTCCCCCGATAATAGGACGAGCAGCGGATATGGAGGCTGCACTGAGAGAGTAACTCCTCTAAACAGCAATTGTCTCTCTTATACCCTGGCTACGTGACCGCGCGGTCAAATTAGTGACCCTTTGTCCTCTGTCCTTGCGGACGGAAGGGGTGGCGGTGGAGGGATAGGAGGGAAGGGGGGGGGGGGGAGGACGTGTTATCTGAGGCGGTGTGGGGAGGGGGGTGGAAGAGAGAAAGGGAGAGGGAGGGTAGGACAATTGTTTGGCCACAATTGAGGCCCCGATTGGATGCTTCGAAAGGTGTAGCAGAAGGGGGGAATCCTCCCTGCCTGCCGCCCGTTACAATGTCTTCTTCCTATTGCCTGTCGATCGATGGAAAGAGTGGGGCCCGGGCCATTGTGTGTCCCTGTTTCCCCCTTGCTGTCCCCTGCTTTTTTTTGTTCTACTTCCTTCCTTCGACGATTGGTGGGAGGGGTCGGTTCGAAAGATTCGTCTCTCTCCGTTTTTTTTTTTTTCTTGTAGTAGAAGGTCGAGACTGTGGCCTAGGGACGTTCCATTCAGCAGCTCACGATATCGACCCTTGGCGCCAATAAATTAATCGCGGTTGCGGTAAAACGTGCATATCTACAAGATGGAAATTATCGGGAAATGCAGATCAATGTCGAGCGTGTCCTTCCCTTTGTCGTCGACACTATTGTCCTTGTAGACCTTCCTGGGATACTGAGAGCGGAGCGTAAGCTGCAGACCGGATGTCCTTGGTTTTAATCATGGTTAAAGTGGCTCCGCCTAGTTAGGACATGTCGTATTATTCATAATCTAAATATGTACTTATAGAATTATGTTTTCTCAGTCAGATATGAACAAAAAAAATGCTCCTTGCTATTTTCCTCGAATATTGGACTTAAAATTACATAGTGCTTAAGGAGGATAAGCAATGGTGATTATATGATAGTGTAAACGATTTTTGCCGTCATTACTCGTCATAATATTTGTTGAAAATCAATTAGAGAAAACAATTTCTTCTAGGAGATAACTTCTTTAGTCATGTGCACCATATCCCTCTATTGCAGTCACGTTATTTTGTTATATCGAAGACAAAACTTTCATCCAGATCGTCCATACAGGTGTCAGCGTTGATATTGTTTTATGGAAAGAAATAATCGATTTACGAATTGATTGATAATGATTAATTAAAAGATATTTAAATCGGTGCTGGATTTTTATATTGTCGATCAATCGGTGTATACAGTTTTCCTCATCGAACTAATCTATATGTTACAATCTCGAATTTATTGATGGTTGGGATGGGTGTTAGGGAGGGGTTCAGTCATCCCCGGTTATAACATCTCTTCATTCGGTAGTAATTATGGATTCACGAATTGATTGATAATGATTAATTAAAAGATATTTATATCGATACTGGATTTTAGGATTTTCGATCAATCGGTGTATACAGTTTTCCTCATCGAACTAATCGATATGTTACAATATCGAATGAATTGATGGTTGGGATGGGCAGTAGTGTGGGATTTAGTCATCCCAGGTTGTAACATCTCTTCATTCTCCGTGGTAACCATGGCGAATAATTAAGGGTGTAGTTCCCCGTCCCCTTTCCTCCTGTTTCACTCCCATCCCACATGGATCACATTGCTCCATTGGCATCCCAACCTCCCGGGGCGTACCACAGGCACAAGCTCCAATTGGTGTCCCTGGATGGATGCTCCTTTGACATTTTAACTGATTTTTCTCATCAATTTTTTTTTATGCCGCCATCCTTAGGACAAGTTTTAATTTGGAGCCTTTTCCATTCATTCCCCTCTCTCATCTCTTTTAAGATTCTCATATTAGCTCCCCGAGCATGCGACACAATTAAGTTAAATAGGCCGCAGTTTGGGACGAAAATGGGCGGGTTATCGAATAAGTTCCGGAGAATAACTGCGGTATCCGCTTATAAGAGAGAGAGAGAGAGCTGATGTCGGAGAAGTCTCTTGTATAGAAGAGATTTAGGTCGAAACTTTGAATTGTGTTGAGTGGAATGAGCAGATCTTTGAGCTGTTTAGAAACGTTGGTTCATGGAAAGATGTCGCGACTCCCAACAAATACTATGATGTAAGTCGCCGAAATCGATTGCGGCGTTCGTTGCTCTGCCGTTAAAAAAGGAGGAAACGTGAACTAAGAAATCTGGAAAGAGGGGGATCGATGCATCCCTGTAATAAGGATATTTCCATGGAAATCAGTTGTAGAAAACAATGTCTTTTAGGATATTTAGGATAATTCTTCTTTAGTCATGTTTACCATATCCCTCTATATCAGAATGCCTAACATGTCATCCATTTATATTAGTGTTCGATTATTTCGCTGTCTGGTAACATCATTCATGAAAGGAGTATAGTAGAAATATGTTCTTTACTCTTATATCTCTTCCATTTGTTTTTTTTTAAATTTTAGCTTTAATATTGTTCACGTTAGGACTCGTATGTAATTGTTATCTCAGTAAAGGTCTAACGTCTTGTAATGATTAATTTCGTGGTATTTTTCGGGTTCTCCCCGCGTTGCACCATTCTTATGAACCACCCGTTTCGCCGGCATTCCAGTCGGCATCTTCAGGGTCAGTCCTAGGACCCGATGAAGCCGATTAGAATGCCAGCGAAACGGTCGTCCACAAAAATTATGAAACGCGGGAAGAACCCGAAATATACCAATAAACAAAAAAAAACTGCGGAAGCCTTCGTAACAATTGTAATGATTAATATTGGAACCACTCGTTAACTTTCAATGCTACCGGCAACTCTCCGCGTACATGTGTAATTCAAATCGGCGGATTACTCTCTTAATAGCATCTAGGACTTCAATTTGAACAGTGCCAACGTACTATTCTTTATCACTCAAATGCAATGTACACATATACATACGCATTACTCCTCTCTCTTTCAGGGTAAGTATTTTTAACGAACTTGGTTTTTGCTGTCTGGCTAACCAACTGGCTTCGATTTTGATAGTTAAGTCCCCAATGCCACGGCCTTTGCTCCTTATCTTTTATTTCCATTACATTCATTATGACCTTCACGTCAATGAATTAAAGTCAGGGTGCAGCAGCATAATTTGCTGATTTGAATTGTGGTATTTTCGAGTATGCTGTATGTACTGTATATACTGTATGCAGTGTGTACGTATGTACTGCTGTACTATTATGTAGTAGAATATGGAGAAAAAATCATCACTACAATACCTACAATATCTTTTGTTTTATTGACCCTTTAAATCAGAAAATTATGCTGCCGCACCCTGTATATTGCTTCGAACACGCTCCCCTTTTTTTGATACCCCTAATATTTAACCTCTTGAGAGTATCCCCTCAACATTTACTCAGGCACTGTTGGTGTACCCCTCCCTCATTCGCCATTCTTACTTTTCTCGTTATACGACTCTCATCCGCTTTCTTAACGAGCCATATCATTCCCTTTCCTCTCTTTAAGGATGACAACTTGCGAAATGTCGCACTTTCCCTTTCCCATGAAACTCCACCATCCCCAAACTCGTTCTCTGTACTTATTTTTTCTTGTTGCTCTAATTACAACCTTCATGAACAATAAATTCATCACGCAATATGTCCGCATTTCATTCCGGAGAAACAAAGGGATAATTGAATTTCTTTTCAATGTATTATTTCAGTCAATGCCGTGCATTGCTCGCTGATTTTAACTTGCGTGAATCGCGTCAGAGTTGTTGTAAATCTGTGAAAAAGTGCGATGTTGAAACGAAAATGAATATTCAAACCTTCCGCGAAGTGAACCCAGAAGTGGCGGGAGTGTATTTGAATGTTATTTTTTTTTGTGCCGGGCGTGGGATGAGGAACAAGTGGGCGAGCGTATATCAGAGTTACTCGGCGCGAGGGTTTGGGGAAATGATAAATTCTTCGTGTTTTTTATCACTTTTATTTATCGATCCCAGATTCCCCTTGCTACGCGACTTTTATTTTTTTAGCAATTAACAGACCTATCATTTACATTCTGTGCGCGTCGTGACACTGCTACGTCCATTGGAAAAATTGTTTCTTATTTTACTCTTTTCCGGACCAATGCACACTAGATACGTTATTAGGCTTTATAGTGATAGCAATGGCTTGATAATGATATAAAATATCGAAACCTGTGGCATTAAATAATTAGCACTACAGAAGCTGAAGAGAGTTTTTCTTTGGCTGTTCAGTAGCGTTGTGGAATCCAATTATATGTATGGAATTCAATGGAAATTAGGTAGTTTCTCTGTAAATTACACATAGATTATTCCATTAGCATTTTAGTTACCTATGAAAAAAGGTGTCCTCTTTTTTTATATGAGCAGCAAAACCATACCTTCTCGCTTTTATGTTCGTAAATTTATATTTAATTTATGCTGTTAAATTTAAGGAGATTCCGACCATGACTCTTCCCCTGAAGATGGTGCATAATGCACTGAAACCCGGGTCGTGCCAGTTTTCTTTATATTGTGGTATTGTAAAAGTTATACATTTTTATTGATCGCAAATTTATCTTCAAGTTGAAATTTAATTTGTTATCCGGGGTGTTCAGTGAGAGAAAGGATGAATCGTGGGGAGAAAGGAATATTTTTCTGTACAATGAAAATGGGGAAATGATAAATTCCTCGCCCCTTTTTTCTTCACCGTGTCGATCCCCAATTCCCCTTCCTAAAGGGGTTTTTACTTTGCTTTTGTGAGCAATTAGTTAACCTATCATTTACATTTTCTGCGCTCTGCGACGCTGCTATGTACGTCTATTTGAGAAATTGATTGTTTTTTTTTATATCCTCCTCCCCTGACCGATGCACACTACCTTATTAGGCTTTCCACTCTTGGGAGGACGGGCGATAAATTGATCGGGGTAATATTTCAGGATTTCTATTCGGGAGCGAAGGGCCGCCGACTTTTTCCGCGCTATTTCCTGCCCGCTCCCTATGAGTTATCGTCTCGCATCGACCCGCGTCGCCTCGTCTAGTGCTCCTCGGCTTCGAGCGATGGAAGCGACAGATGTGTGGGATCTGAAACTTTGCTTCATGGGGAGGTGGAAAGGGGGGGGGGTGCTTGGCTGCCCGCTCGCCCTTGTTGCTTTAGGGGCGGGGTGCTGAAGGCGATTTGGTTGGGTACATGAATCAGCGAAGCCGTGCTTTTTTGGAAGTATAAAAAAAATTGATTGCTTTTTATAGCCGGGGGGCGTGGTGGTGGTGGTGTTTTTTCTGCCACACAATTCACAACCCTATGTGAACCTTTAGTAAGCGAGTCGATGTTTGAGGGAGCGGGGCGGAGGGGATGAGTATTGCAGACTACGCGAACGGAGACTAGAAATAACCAGGATTATCGAGAGCGCTGATAAAGGACGAATGCGGTACACATTTTTTTTCAGATTTTTCTCCTCTGAATACACAAAGCTTTTAACCCCGTCGGGTACTCGATGGAACGATACGTGGTAAAGTGATCACTTTGGTTTCTCTTCCTTATCATTTGGCAGCGTTCATTCCCCGTGGCAGTCGTAATAACTTTTACGTTTCAGGAAGCCAAAAAAAAAAACCTTCCACAATGTATGGGAACTGGCGGACGCCTTCTAATGCCTGTACATAATTGTGCTTGAATCCATCAGAGGTAGCAGCGCAGTTGATGAGTAGGTGCTGATGTGTATTGGAAAGAAACGATAAGTAAAGAATCTTCAACGGTTGTATGATTTAAACGAAGACAACCATCGTTTATTCTTTGGCCGCATGATCCCCTTTCCCTAACGGTTTTTGACATTAATACTGACCGTCTGCATTTTATTATCAACGCAATTTAGTTAGGCGCAATCTTGCACTTTCCTTTTTACAACTGAGTACAAGATATTTGTGGAACCGAGCCAGAAGTGTACTAAAGTAATCAACGTAATAGTTAAATAAAATGATGTCATCCAAATGAATTTTCTTTAAAATTGATTGTTATACCTATCCTATTAAACGCTGTGTGTCGTGTACTTTCTCCAAATAAGCACTAGTAGTTTTTTTTCCGTTTTCATATTGTTATGTTGTAACCTACCTAGTCCATAGCGATTGACGTATCTCATTCAAGTGTCACATGTCTTCTGTTTCGGACTGTATTGCCCGCGGGCATTGCCCATCATACTCGGATATATACCTTTTACTAGTCATTTATAGCATTGACAAGTGCCTACAATAATGATTAAATGCCGAATTTTTTTAAGCTATTGTCACGATTTTATCATTATTTTCAGTCCAATAATAAGGTTTTATCTGTTTTTGTTCTCCATCTTATGGTCACTCTCTATGAGAGTAAACTTTTCATTGAGGAGTGGTCTCTATCAGAATTGTTAAACATTTGCTTTTATTCGTTCATCTTTTGGAGGAAATTTCTAACATTGGTGCCGGTGTTTAAATAACCAACGTGATTAACACGAAGTGGAATTTCCACGTGTTTAACGCTGTCGTTTTGGGAATTAGCTACGTGTTCCCTGACTATGGGCCTGCATTTACATAACTTTGATATCGTTTGCATGGTGGCAATCGTCAGGGAAAACCTGGAATTGACAGGGAATTTTGAATTTCTGGAAAAGTCAGGGAATTCTCGTAACAGTCAGGGAGTAACTGGAATAGGAATCCTTGTTATTTTTCTACCATTACGTTTATCGGCCAGTCTTTCCCGTCCTTTATTTCACCAACAAAAACTAATGTCCGTCGCTGACGTGCAAGGAATAAGCATCATCAATTCGTGGAGTATTCAGTTGTGAATCTTAGTCGTTTAGTTGTGAATCAGACGTACCTATCCCTATTGTATATCCTTAATGCGATATTTGCCTAGTTGTGTTAAAAATAATGATAACAATGTATTACGCTCATCACAAGGAATCCGAGGCTGTATTGTTCGGAAAATTTTACCTCACATTTTTTTCTAACTTCCAGAATTTAGATCAAGAAGTAGCTGGAGCGCACTAGCTTATTGTAAATACATGCTTGCAGTTCTAAAAATGTGAGACGATGGTTAGAAAAATTTAAAGCTGCCATAGAAAATTTAATTCAGCAGAAAATAATATTCCAATAATAGGTGACCTTTTGGCGATCGGTCAGGGAAATTGGTAAATCCGTCAGGGTAAGGTCAGGGAATTTGAAAATTAGAAATCAGTAGCCAACCTGGTTTGCTTGAATATCGGGTGAAATGATATTGATTTTAATAATTTTTATCATGTACTCCGTCCTCAAAAAGGAAAACCCACTTTGAATTGCCGATGAGTTCTTTGTTTTCCGACGTAATGGTACTAGAAGTTTTAGGCTAAATATGGATGATTTCGCATGTCCTACTATTTATTTAGGAAGAATGCCAACTTTGTGCGCGACATTCTGTTGAAACAGTCGATTCGCAGGCCAATTGTCGGATTAAATCATGTATCATCAGTTCTATCACCATTATGGGTTACTTTTCATGATAAAGAGAAACAAAATTACACCCTAATATTTTCGTGAACGAAAGAGGAGCTTGGAATAAATCGCTGAATTCTGTTGGGTAATGATTCATACAGTGAAAGAAGCAGTGGATTCAGTATATTGCCTATGATTTTCTCTCGAGTCAAACGAATGAAGATTTTATTCAATGCAGAGGCAAATGTAGAAATATCTTGAAAACGACGTGAAAACGTTGGAACCAGAAGAGGAAAAAATTAACCGAGTGAAAAAATAAAAAGTGATAATTTTTTCACCAGAGAGTTGAAGGTAAAAATGTTCGGGGAATGACGATGTTAATATGATCGAGTAGAACCGTGAATATGAACCAGTAAAGGTAGTTTGATCGAGATATCGCTGCTCGTTGACTTTGGCCTAATTATGAAGGTAAAACTCTCATCTTTTCATTGGAACCGAAATATTATCCACTTTCCTGCCTTCTTTTCGAGATGTTTGCCCAGAAACATATGCGAGGCTAAACGTTGAAGCCGTTTTCATGGGATTTCGGCTAAACGCTACAGAGGCCACATGGAATGATTGAGGAATCCCCACCTCGAAGTCACACAAATATGTTGTGAGCTGTTTACTTTTTTGTTATTAAAGAAAGTACAGATATTATTCTTCGGATACTTTTTATACAATTACAAAGAACTACTTCATGGAAGAAGTCATTTTCAGCTAATACGTGACTCAAATGGGCCAAATTCAAGCCTTATTTTTTCGTTTTTTATTAATTTAATATTTAGTTTATAAAAATCCTGGTCCTCCAAAGCCCAATGCATGTCTGCCCAACCTCATTTATCTAAATGCAATTTAGATAAATAAACTGATAGTCAAGACAATACAAACAATTCGTTAAAATGTTTATAATATTTACCCTTAATATGTATTCAAATATTTATAAAAATATAATGAAAAATTTTGTCATACATTTTCCAACTTATATTTATAGAAGTACAGATCATATACTAATATTAAAGAAACAGTCATATAGATAGTTTTAAAGATTGTTATCAGCCATTGTTTAATTCCTTTTTTAACCTTTGATATTGTTTCTAATTTATAAGGTGTGCCAGAAGACTCTTGAGAACCTTTGGCACAATTACATTGAGCTGTCTATAACCATATTTACTAAAACAAAAAGGTAGTACATTGTAAGGTTTTTGGCTTTCTTCTTTCCATGTGCTTGGCTTCATATGTATTTGGTTCTAAAATGTAGACAAAAATAATAGTCTAATATTGACAAGTATATGTACATCTTATTCACTGGTAGAACACTAAATCTTTTGCACAATACGCTAAAATATTTTTATTATTGCAAAGTACATTCATACAATGTCATTATTATCAATCTCTTTCAAATCCTTTTTTGATTTTTAATAGATGGTAATAGACTTGTAACTCCTCCCCACTCTGAAAGGCTATATCTAATTATGCTATACACTAAAGCATACTATATCATCACCTTTACATTCACTGAAAATAAATTTCTAATCGCCTTACATATGAATATTGTAATAATTAGTGAAAAGTTTTTGGGTCCGCTATTTTGTTATATTTACAAGGTTTTGTTCTTTCTTGGAGAATTTAATATATTTATTGTTCTCGAGATTCCGTCCGAGTAAGTATTTTGGCTGCTTCCAAGGTTTCGATGGAATACACCTCCTTCGTCTTCAGAGCAAGGGATGCTCTGAAGAAGATGGAGGAGTATTCCATCGAAACGTTGGTAGCAGCCAAAATCCTTACTCGGACGGAATCCCGAGAACAATTTATATATTGTTATATTTAATTTACGCTCCGAATAATTGCTTTCATTTTAAAAGAACAAATTCCATGCGGTATTTACTATGACCATTGAAAAAATCTCGCCCAAGTGTCGTAAAAATATCCACTTGGATCGACCCACTCCATGAAGCTGAGGCCAGGAGGTGAGATATTTGACTACGTAAGCCCCTTTCCGACTGCTCAGGGAATAATGGAATGGAGACCTTGGGAACCCCTCCCTCTTTCGACTGGTAAGAGGGGCATCGACTCTTATCCGGGGCCTTGTGTGCTACCCCACCCGATGAGGTGCAGCCGGGCGACCGAGCATTGTGGCTCTAAATCCATCCCTTCTCCTACCCCACTTCCCATGCGCCCGGCGTTGCATCCGAGAAGTCTTGGTGCGCCAGTCCGCTGAGCATATGATCCGTAGAATTACCATAAAAATCAAATCAGCGGCTTTTATGATGGAAATGCGACATTCGTATGAACTCGGGATTATATAACCGTATTATTCCCCATTGTGTGTGTCCTTGACAGCCGAATGTTTGCGGTCGCAACTCCTCCCGAATGCATTGGCGTATTTTTTTGCATGGAATTGGTCGAAGGAAGGGATAAGAGCTGTTGATTTGTTTAATGTTTTTTATGTTAATGATTTCCTCTCTTCTTTTCGAGATGTTTGAGCTCATTTTTGTGGCAATCTAAGATTACGTGGTCAGAATTGATTATCTGATTCGAAACCCTCAATTATTTGTGGAAAATTTTGTGCAGAATTGTTTTTTGTTAGGTTGTTAGTAGTTTAATTGTAGAAATTATAAAGACCATTAGGCGCCCTCTGTAATTGACCTCGTTCACTTACGTCGAGGCTGATGTTCCCGCATGTAGGCGAAGGAATTTAGTTTAACGGCGTTACCTGAAATATTATTTCTCCTAGCGTGGAGAATAATGTGTTACGTAGAGATTCGTGGACCGTTTGGTTTCATTTCAAAGGAAAAATTATTGCAATTTTTTTTTAAAGTAAAGTGAAATGGTTTTAAAATGTTTGTTCCAAATTGTTCCATTTCTTTTGGTTGTTAGTATGTAGTAGTTTAGGAGTAGTTTTTATATTCGTGCAACACGCTGTGCACTTTTTCAATTGCGGCGTTGACTTGAGTTTTTTTTGTTTTCCTAGATTTATGTCCCGGAAAGACCACTACTTTCATTTTGTTGAGTCAGTTTTTAAATTCTAAGAAAACTTCCTTTTTTTGAGAAAAAGTATACCTACTCTTTAGGACATACCTTGCGAAAACAGATTTGTCGTAAAAAGTTGATAAAAAACGTTTCTCCATAATGTGGAGCACAATGATGTAGGTGGCGCGTAGTACGTTTGATTTCATTTCAAAGAAAACTATATTAGAAATTTTGTTTCAAAGTATAGAGAAACTGTTTAAAAAATTTTGTGCAAAATTGTTTGTTTTTTGGTTGTTAGTAGTATTTCAATAGTAGTTTTTATTTTCGTGTAACACGCTGTTTACTGTTTTCAGTTGCTCAACTAGAATTATAACACCTCTAGTGGTTGATAACTAGATATTTTTTTATGCCTAGATACTTAGAAAGATGTGAGCATTCGTAGCATTTGTTATTTTGCAGCGAGAATTGGTTTGGTTTTTTATTTTCCTGGATTGATGCCCAGGAAAGACCACTCTTTTCATATTGTTTAATTGCGTCAGTTTTTCAATAAAAAAATCTCTCATTTGTAAATAAAAGGTTTACCTACTTTAAACTACACATCTTGCAAAAAGGGAATCGTCGTAAATTTACTACGTATTGGAATTATTTTTAGAGCTGTAGACTTTATCAACACTTGTAAAATGTATAATTACGGGATGCAAGGAGAAAATGGTTCCCCAGGGTAAAAAAACTAAGCCAGTTTAATGATCTTCGAAGTTATTTGGGTTCAAATTCTTAATTCCGCATCAGTAAATAATTATTCTCTTGAATTTAAAGTGTCGATGATTGGGGCTTAGCCTTAGTTTGCCTTAGGAGAGAGCAATCCTACTTCTACGTATTTTAGATCACGGCAAATACTGACGTTTCAAGTTCTACAATTTCAATTTGATCGGTCTTGTAGAAACTAGCCCACGTTATTCCTTAAACGATGCGTGGCTTCACTTATTCGCAGACGGTGTATGCGGTTTAAAGATTTCAAGGAGTTACCTTAAATACTCTTTTCTCTGGCGCTGGTTTTATCGTGAAAATCCGTCGCCCTCATCGGGCTCCGCCAATGACGACAAAAGCGTGGAACGTGGCCAGAATTAATTGTGTGATTCGAAACCTTCATTTATTTTCAGTAGTCTGTTAAATAAATCTCTTCCTCTTTATTCAAAAAATGTTCATCTTCCTCATGCGTCTACAAATCAATGATTCTGACTCTTTTGATTCGTTATCCTTCTGCTTATCATTTTTCGCTTATTTTCTGTGATGATTTAGCTAAATACGTTTACCAATAAATTCACTTCCGACATGAATGACAAGGAGTTACATTTCCACCATTCTCCTTTATACTTCGAGTCTGTGTTTAAATTCGTGGAAGACCACACGGTAACAGATACGTGTAGTGTTATATGCGGTACTGATTTCAGCCTTAGAAGCCTAGTAATACACTAATCTCATGTGACTGACACTCATGTCTGCATGCGGAGTAATTTGCAGACTTGTGTGTTAAAGCATAGAACTCACTAATTGGTATTTGAAGAACACTATCGTGGAGGAAAATGAAGGGACTCCTTTGATTTGTTTCAGAGACTTTTAAAAATGACTGTACATTGTGAAGTGCGTTTCTCCCCGTCGAGATTGCTCCACTGTGACTGATTAATCCTCTCCCTGTGTTCCTTCTGTGTGTGTCTGTCTGTCTCCCAATGCCGCTAGTCTCATCTATTCGTCTTGAAATGATAGAAGATTACCCCCAGCGCGTCAGGGTGCAGTCCCACTGGGTGCTATTTGGGCCAAGTGGCTTCGTAGGTTGAATAATTAGGCGCCCTCTGTAATTGACGTTGTTCACTTACGTGGAGGCTGATGTTCCCCGCATGAAGACGAAGGAAGGACGATTTTGCTCCCCGCGTGACAACGCGTTCAGGGCGACTTGCCTAAATAAATCACCGCTGTCCATCGGCCCTGACGCCCGTCTTCCTAGTGAAGATGTTACTTTGTATTCGAGGACTGAAATTCACCTCGCTTCCGCTTTCACGGGCGACATGGCTTTTTCGGTAATCTAATTAAAATAGCGTGTGCTCACGATTGATTTCTTAATTATGTCAACTGATCACTTTATCCTCCCCATTCTTGTCAAATGGTGTAAGATAACTGAGAGGATGGGTTGCGAGAACATTTAGTTATGTAGCCAATAGTTATGAAATCCATGATGTTATATCTTATAAAAATATTCGGGTTGCAGGAACACACCCCCTAGCTACGTAACTTACTGACAAAATAGTTAATAGTTTCGAATATTTGATCTAATATTCTCCAGTCGGCTAAAATTTATGAATGTTTAACGCCAAAAAAAATTGCTAATGTACATACTCTTTTTATCAAGTAATTAAGTCTCCAAGCGGTTCATTGCGCATCGGTCATCTTGCCTACTAATGGAACTCATAACTCCCTCCCATAAGTTATGAAACCAATAAACTTATCAAATGTTTCCGCAACACTTATTGAATGGTTGCCATGGCTTGTGGGTCTCATATCTTTATGGAATTCATGTGTGTCGTTCCTGTGACTGGTCATTAGGAAACTTAATTTTTCCAAGTATGACTTTTTTTCGGAAAAGTTGTTTCTTTTTATGTTCTTTCTAGTTAATCACATTGAGTACATTATTGGATATTTAAACTCTCTTCCAAGTGTACTTGCTGAGACTACTAATATTGTCTTGTTTATCAACTTGGGTTAATGTTCTAGAAATCAGGATGAATGTTTCTCGTTAGTGAAGTCAAACTCAAGGTATTGAAAAATATAGGTCTTACGGAAGACTTTTTTTCATTATTAGTTTCTTAACCCTGCGTTAGGAATCACCAGTGACCTTATTCAAGTAATTAATTTATGTTTCATGGATTCTTGTGATAATATTTTGTTGGGGATAATGGTTCACATTTGTCATTTCTAATACTCAGAGGAATTTTTGTACTTTATATCTTTTTTATCTTCGGATTAGTTTTTTAAAGGGGGATGTTTAATATTTTTGAAGATAGTACGATGTCTTCTTGCTGTAATTTGTGTGCCAGGCGTCGCATAATTTCATTTTTTGGGGGAAGTGGATCCTCTTTGCGTGATTTTGAATTGCTGTCCTGTGGAAGGGGTAAAAAACTACCCTCGTAGTCACAGTGAAAATTAGTGTGAGCGCCTAATCGCCTCCTCTGTGATGGAATAGTTCACATTTTCACTATTTCTTCTCTTTCTGGAGTTATCCAGCGGACAATCCCTGACATGACTCAGGGGAACATTAAGGGTGCATTTGACAGAGATTCGGCGCCCAGGGGTTGTGGGGGGTGGAATGGAAAGGCAGCGGGTGAATGTTGATGGAGTGAAACAGGGCCCACGGAAACACGAGGAGACAAATGAAATGATTGAGGAAGCTGAAGGGGATGAAGATGGGATGCGGGGAAGGAAAGTTTATTAGCCGGGATTAGTAGAGAATCTCTACTAGAGATTGATTCGCTTTGCTCGACTAAGTTCCTAGTTCTTTGCCTCTCCTGATAAAATACGGTCGACGCTTAGGTGTAGTTCTCTGCACGATAATATTTTACAAAATACGGGCAATCATCGGCTGTTGAGGCCGCTTTACACGGTACATTTTATTGCAAAAGCGAATGTATCATAGATTGCAAAAGAAACTGAATGGAATTAGATCAGGCTCTATTTCCCGTTCTGTCATTCAGACACTCATACAATTTGTCGCTTTACACGGTACAATTTTCCTCATAGAAGAATTTATTCTATTTATTTTATCCGTTTGTACGCTAAATTGTACTGCGTAAAGCGGCCTTTTCAACAGAACTGCGGCGTACGTGTCTGGGGAATTGTATTTTTTATTTAGTATTTATTATTATTATAATTATATTTATTACTGGCGAATTATTTTGGTTTCATTGAAATCGAACTTGCTTTATATTCGTTACAAAGCGAAGTATCGGATATTCAAAGATGCTACTTGTTTGTAGTTACACTCATGGTCGTTCATTATCAATAGTATTCTTCCTTCGATACAGGTCCTCGCAACGTAAACCAGTCCGACATTATCATGCACATTTTGGTATAGTTTCCATGAACATAGCATATGTTGTTCAACGTTTTTGTTGATTTGGTACTAGTGCCTTTGTATTCGTAATGACAATGTGCGCCGCATGTTCGCAGATTTCCTCGGATTTACTATGGCAATATAAGCGCATTAAGTACATTAATGACGGTGGTAAGTAGGAGATGGTGGCGAAGACCCATATCGATGGAGCTCCGGATGTATCGAATCGAACGCCCCTGGTTACACCACACCTCGGGGCGCGAGCATTGGGAACTCCGTACAAAGATATTCAATGAGTGAAATAAATAAAATACAAAGAAAAGCCTCGAGCTTCGTAAAAGCTGTTACGATCGGGCAGAAAGTGTTACAGAGCCGATGTGAAAAGTAGCTTTGGGCTACTAGAGCCTCACACTATGTTGATGATTACTTTTAAAAATCTTATCCAGCGAGTTTAAGCATGATACAGAGAATGAGTCATTTTTAACCCCCTACTACGCTTTTAGAATTGGTTCTGGAATGGATTGAATTGCCGAGCTGATTCTTTCATCGCACCATCTGTGATTATAACAAAACAGTGGGAGATGTATGCTATATTATTGTGTATAGTATTTACTTCAGGGTTCGGGATCCAGGATTCGAGTCCCGGTCAAGGTGAATGATTCTTCCTCTGTGGATTTACGCTCATACAATTGACTTTTGCACTTTCCGTCATTCGTCTTCGTTTTCATGGCTGGTGTCCTTAAGCCATTGTTTCTCAATTTTTTTACCGTTCGTCTCTTTCCTTGTAGTCCTTAAATCCATCCCTCTTCTCGATATATGTTGTAATATGAAGATTGTTTCTGCTGGTGAAAACTACGCCAGGTTAAAAATTGATTTTTATCTTTGGAATTCAATAAAATGTATTAAACGCCGCGACTGAAACAGAGTTCTCTTTTACTGACTCTAATTGATCTACATAACATCTCATTTTGCTGAGTACTTATCTCAATCCCTTCTTTATCCTAAACAAACTCTTCCCAGTGGGGGGAATTCCTGCTTTACGCCCTTTTTCCCCGTTCTCCTGCATCACCTACGTATATATACTCGTAGCTTTGCTTGTTTCTCGTGATTTTGAAGATTTAAGGATCGACTCAGCGGAGCAATTTCCGCCCTCCAGTTTTATCGAGCGTGATTTACACCAGATATTTCCCTTCGAGGAACACTTTAATTGTTGCAGGAACGTGTTTCTCGACTGAAATTCTTATGGCATTCATCCAAGGAGTCTGATCTCGCACGATAGCTATGCGTGTGGTCGCAAGGACTAGTGAAATACGCCCATTTAACCATTTTTCCACCATTTCCATCTTGCCAACAAAAGCTGGGTCGTAGCAAAATTTGACGAGTCATGCAAGCAGGACTATGCTCTTGCTAGCTGCGGATATTTCGATCTAGTTCTAACCGCGGAGAATTTCAGGGCTCCAATTTCGCGATGAACATTTTCTTCCGGGCATTTTCTGCCGTCGGTCGTTGTTGGAGCTCTCATATTCAAGCGATGCGAGTAGCAGAGCAACGTTTAATGATGCTTGCGCACCTACTTACCATGGCGCATCCGTGAAAGTAGGCGATTCCAAACTTTGGCCGCCTCTCAAAAGAAAAAGTTTTCCCTCGTTAATTGGGATCATTGTGCCGAAGCTCTGTTTGCCGAGCGGAAAATGACGGAGTCCCACGCTTTTATTCCTTCGAGTTTGGACCTTCGTGCTGATCCAGCTCGTCTGTCGGGTGATATGCGCTGACGCTCTGTTTGGCCTCTTCGACTACCCCCGAATCCGCGGAGCGTGGCCACTGGCGGAACGAGGGGGTGGGAGGAAGTCTGACCTTGACTGGCGCGAGGCCAGCGGCCTAATTTCCCGCGTCCATCTCCGCGGTCCGGTGTCCGGCGAGTCGAGACAGCTCTTAGTTCCATCTAATCGCAACTGTCCGTTTGATAATCACATTTACCTCAATGTTTTCAAATTCCTATTTTGCTTTCCACAGAATATATAATACCAGCTGCGCAGTGCCGGATCATAGAGTGGAATCCCTTTGCAGATTAATTACGAGGGTAATTCAAAGAATAACAGAAAACTATTTTTTGCGAAGCATATATTTCACTAACAGAAGCAAACAAGATGTCATTTTTCAACATAACTAACCTCCTTTTCTATACACTTCTCATACCGTTTCACCAACGTTTCTATTCCATATGAATAAAAGGTTTTCGGTTGGGCCCGCAACCAAGAGTGCACCGCTTCTTGAACCTCAGCATCACTTTGAAATCGTCGTCCTCTGAGAGCGTTCTTCAGGGGTCCAAACACATGGTAATCCAAAGGAGCGAGATCAGGGCTGTATGGAGTATGCTGTAAGACCTGAAATCTCAATCTCCGAATGACGGCAAGAGTTGCAGCGGCGGTGTGGGGGCGCGCATTGTCGTGAAGGATAAGAACGCCTCTAGACAGAAGTCCTCTATGGCGGCTCCGTATTGCTGGCTTTAGCTCATTCTCCAACATGATGATGTATGGGGCACTGTTCACTGTTTCACCCCTTTGCTGATAGTGCTTCAAAATCATATTTCATATCCCAGAAGAGGGTGAAACGGACCTTTCCGTCCGAGGGTTGAGATTTGAATTTCTTCTTGGCTCCTATTTTGTTTCTGGACAGACGTGGAGGAACTCGTGCGAGAAAAGAACTCTTTTCAGAAGAAGAAAGAGTTCTTTGCTCTTCAGTTCTTGTAGAGAAGTGAACTCTTTACAGTTTTTAACATTCATTAATATTTGAGATGATTGGTTTCGATGTTACAGGTACTTGGTTTTATAATGACGTGCTGCAGAAACCGATTACTTTCGCGGATTCAACTTGATATTCCATTTGTATAAATTATCAGGTGGAAATATTTGATTGGTGCTCAACACGAGAATGAGTGAATTATCGGGAGAAATATTATTTTCATGTCAGTTTCATGGAAATTTTTATATCGTTTTCATGGAAAACTGTTTTGAAGATGATAATAAACTTTCAGCAACTGCGCATTATATTTCTTGGTCTGTTTTAAAATACCGCATTGAAGCCAAAGCGTACGAGGGCAAGAGGAATTGCGTCACGGTTGGCTCTTATTACTGGTATTACTTAGTAGATATCCATTTCAAATATATTCTTCAAGCATATCTTGATTCATTCGCAATGCAATCAAAAAGGTCGTAGTCAGTATTTGTTTTCACTCGCGCAGTCGCGTTGGGACGTCCATAACAAGGTTTAACGTCATTACTCATATATGTTTTTAAGAAATAAGCATCAGAAATTCTCTATTGTTCGAGAAACCGGAGTTTTCAGAGTTGTTCAGTGAATAAAAGTACATTCCTGTGGAATTCATATTTTCTTTAGCCTATGAATACTAGCTAGAATAAGTTATGATTTCTGATAATTTCACTACCAATCGTAAAAATTTATGAATCATCACGTTTTTAACCCTAAATTCGAATTCTCGTTTTTTATTACATGCTGTTGCTTGTCTTAAATGACCGATTTTTCGCATGCCTTTCATAATTTATGAGTACCAACTGGCCAAGAACAAGATGTGTAATGTAATCGGATTCACCCACCCCAAAATATTGATTTGAATCCTCAAAATTTTTTGAGCTTGCCGTGAAGTATTTTTTTTACTCGAAGTTGAACCAGTTGACTGAATTGCTCGTTATCTGTTACGAAGCCGTAAAGTCTCCGGTTGGATACCCGTATTAACTTCACGAAAATTGAGTCATTTTGTTCCGACTGGCTCAAGAATAAAAGGTCCTTTGTCGCGTGGGAGTCTACCAAAGCCCTTTACGTGACTGACTTGAGCGGACGCGGAGGTTAAGTAAGGGCTGTTGCTACAGCGACTCGATTCATGCATGGCTTCCTCGAGAGTGACCATGCTGTTGATTTAAGTGTTGAACTCTCTGATTCTTCCTTGCGGTTGCCATAAATTTTCATGCACGTGTTAGGAGACCGAGTAAATTCTCGGAGTTTCGAGTATAATGAAGATAGCAAAAGCGTCTGATCACACGTTCCCCGAGTCAGTGCGGGCCAATATCGATCTGTGGCGGTATCGCAAGTGGAGGTATGTATATATATATATATATATATATATATATATATATATATATATATATATATATATATATATATATATATTATATATATTTATATACGTGAATTGGCATCAAACAGTCCTTAACAATTAGACGTCCAAGGTGGACGAACACTTCAGTAAACGATCGAATGGGTATCCTTCATAGATGTCCTTCCTTTGCGACTCGTTATTACGCATGGAACTCCATTTAATTTTAACAGCTCCTTCCAACGCACGAATGTGGAAGAGGCTTCTGATTTGTTTTCCCCGGTCCACATTTGGTTGAGAGCCTTGGCCTTGATGGGAACACTGTCGCCTGACTTAAGGCTAGCTGCACTTATATCTTTGACTCGTAGGTAATTGTTACCAATTCCACGCTAAATATTCGTTACTTCAGGAAATAAAATTTGCATATTGGAAGACTAACAGATGGAAAGTTAGTATGGGACATAAAAAAGTTAATTTTCATGCTATTACGGGTAACATCATATCCAGGTGTTATGAAGATTTACGTTTGGAAACGAGTGCTCATGTGAACCCATTCTCTCGACTTAAGGTAGTTTGAGCGAAATATCATTTCACCCAGAAATCAATGATTTTAGTCTCATTTTTAGGGAAAATAACTCACCTTTCCAAACATACCAAAATATCAGTCCCTTACCGAACTACATTTCGAGATTATTGACGAAAGAGGAAAAAATGAGGAGTTTCTAACACTTAGATCTCGTAAAAAAATTAACAGTTTGTAGAAACAGAAAACAAATATTTTCTAACACTTAGATCTAGAGTTTCTAACACTTAGATCTCGTAAAAAAAATTTACAGTTTGTAGAAACAGAAAACAAATCATATAGTCAACGTAGTAATAATTTTCAGGATCGCAAAAAAAATCTTCTGTTGTGAAGGAGTTTCAAACGTGCCGCGCGAGAAAAATGAGTCAAGTTAAAGACTTATATTGATCTTTTTATTTAATTAATTAGAATTCCAGTCGCATATAACTGTAAAATGGCACTACTAATACTTAATTCATGCGTCCAACGGCTGGTGATATTGATATTCATAATTCCAATATGGTCTCCATTATGACTATGGAACTATCTCGCTCAAACTAGCTTAATGATGAACGGCAAGAATCAAGGCATTTCACGTGGATAGTATTATAGTAAGAGCTGAATATCGGTTTGATGAAAGTGTGTTTTTTTATTTTTATACTAATTATCTTAATGCTGTGTAGTCTAAATAATTGAAAGGGTAAGGTAAGGTCGTAATCTTTGCTGGCAAACATCAATTGTTATTCTCTTTCGCTCTCTCACTTTATTTAAAGGATGAACATTTTGTTAATTGCTTAGAACTAATATGTATTTTCCTTGTAACTTATCGCATATTACCAATTTTGTCCTTGTGGTAGTTATCTCTGTTTATTTGCTCTCACTTGATAGATTATCTTAACGAGTCTAATGGTAACCCTCTTCTTTCTCTTTTCAGGGTACGTTGATATTCTTTGCTGTTGGAGTATTCGCCATGCTTGCATGGAAGAAAATACAGGTGCAGTATTGGTGTTGAATAGCCAGTAAAATACCCGCATCTTCTTGTCGGAAGGTAGGCCATTGAAAGCGAAGTCAACGAGCGTTTGTAAATGCAAAAACTTGATACTCAGGAAGAGAATTTTTCTTTGCTTGTTCGAAGTATTTTCCTACCCTCTCATTGTCGTGGCATGAATCAGCTGTAGGCCTAGCTACTCTGTTCTTGTCGTCTATCATGTTCTTCAGTCGTACAACTTATATTTTTCGACTGCGTTGTGGAGTAGTCATTTATTTCTCAAGCGGCTCCTATTTTGAGCTCTTCTGTAATCATCGGCTGCTATCCTATTGTTCGTTATAATTTAATAACCTCTCCTTTGTTTTTATGCGATCCAGATATGTGTTTACTTGTCCGGTGATAGGCCAAATCTATTTACGACGAGGAGATACTATTTCGAAATAATAGATGTAAAATTTTTATATACCTACAGTTCATTTTCCTGCTCTTAGCTCTACGAATACAAATGGCCATTAGGCGGCCTCATGAAAGTTCAAATGTGGTCTTAATTTCCTCATTTTTATCCGAGATTCAATGCTTTTGTAGGTTCATAGTTATTTTTCCGCCTATAGATACTCCACTTCGAAAATCGTGCTAGAAAACAAGTGATCGGTTGACTCCCGGAGATATTCCAGCGTCATGGGTCGGTTGTGTTTTTTTTCGGGTGTGCCCGTCGATGAAGGAACATTTGAATATGTCACGTGATATCGATGTCGTTTAGATTTTTTTATTCGAAAAAGTGGCATCGCTGGGCGTCTGGAGCGGCCCTCGTGTTACCGGCGTGGGCGCGAGACGTCGGAAGGCGTGGGAAGCTGTCTCTTTTCTTCTTCTCTCTCGAGTGAGGAGGAGGTAAGAAGACACTTTGAACCTGCCAGCGCCTTCCCGTCTCCCCACGCAGCAGTACACACCGTCATTATCGCACGTTCGTCTCGGCCAGCTGGCGTGTGCGGGCAAAGTCCAACACTGTCCTCAGATCAGACGCTTCATTCGTGGCCGTGCGATTCTCAACAAATGACTAATCTTACCTATTCATTTCCCGTCCTCTATAATAATCTGCCCTCGCTGTCGTGACGGTTCGAGCGAGATATCATAGCTCACAAAATTCCACGAATTTGGGCTCGTCATAAAGGAAAATATGTTATCTTTCTTATGATACCTAAATAGACCGTACTTGATGATTGATTCATATTGATTAAGAAGTTGTGATTTCAGTGTATTTTCTTTGTTTGTTCCTAAATGAATAATAAATTGAAGATACAAATTCCGAATATTCCGGCGGTATTCTGAGGAACCGAAACGTAACACACAAATCACAGAAAGAGCAAATTCCACTGGTACAAATTCATTATGACCTAGGTTTCTCCTTTTACAGCGTCATCAGGTGCTGACCGACCTGATGATGCTGTCAAAAGAGGACCCTAGGTCGTTATAAATTTGTACTTGTGGAATTTGCTCGTTTTTTTTAATTTTGCAGTCAAGATTAAAGAAGGTATTTAGTATTTAGGTATTTTGTGCAAAAAACGACTCCAGAGCCGTGTTGGCGGAGTGAATTGAAATAAAATGTTCGGAGCTGTAAAAGAAGGGCTATTAGAGCTATCGCCGTGAATATAAACTACTCAGATATTTTCCGTGGAATATCTTTCCGCATTAATTAATAAAATACAAATAAAGGCTACACCATTCGTTAAAACTGCTACGAGCGAACATATAGTGTTTCACAACAACAGCCCCTAGAGACTCGTAGGCTACACGCTAGGCTTAGCTTGCCGAAGAAATTCTGAACTGGTGTGTTTCAGAGCGACACGGGGAATATTATCATGACGCCTCACTACATCTCTAGGTCTGACAGAAGCAATAAAATAAGGCAGATACTCTGCCGAACAGATAGGTCCAAAAGCTCGATCTTTCCGCACTCAATAAGAAACCACAATAAAAACTGAGCTCCACTAAATACACTCCTATAATACACGTCGCCATTTCTCCTCCCAACAACTTATCCCTTGCATCTTTACGCGGCTGGTGTCCTAACACCCCTTGCCATACGTCCATGCGGTGCCTCGCTGGGTAGTATGTAGATGTAGGTAATATTACATTGATTCGGTCTGATTTTAAACAAAAATATCTTTCCCTGAAGTGAAACCAAATTATCGGCCTCTTGTCGACGTTTTTCCTAAAAATAGAAAGTTTCCTGTTGAGTATGGTCGGTCTAGTCCCCAGAGTGATTATTAAGGAATTTCGGAAGTATTTCGCCCAGATCGCGTTAGAAACGTAATGTGTGTAGTTATTAAAAATTCTCTTTTTTTCTGGAATAAAATCAAAGCTTTCCGTAATGTTTCTCATAAATTCGCGAGAGTAACTTTGTTTGTGAAATTTTAAAGCGTAGGGCGTAAAAAAGTGAGTCGGATTAAATCCTCAAATATGTATGCATGCATGGATTTGTTTAAAGAGAAAGTTGATAAATGTGGTCGTGGAAAAAATAGTTTTTACGTCGTTCGTATTAATATATTTACAAAATGCTCATAACTACTTTATATCTACGTTAAAATTTTACAACTAACAACATTACAAAATTAATTTTTAACCGCCTCTTCATTTTAACGAGAGGGATATATCGTTTTAAGTAACTCTGAATAATACTCTGTCTTCTGTCACTTGGTGGTATTCCATGTTTTACAAATTTTTATTCACAAAACCTTTACAATGCCACGTGGTATTGTAAAAGTTTGTTTAATAAAACTTGGTGAAGTAACTTTAATTGGTGGATAGAGTAAGTTGAACTTTCACGCGAAAGGCCTGGGTTCGAGGGCCGGATTAGCTGACGTTTTATTTAAACGGTAATCCGGTTCCTTGCTGGGTGCTTTGAGGCCAGTACTTTTTGAAACAACTTTTTCCGTCGACCGGGACGGAAGACCGTGATTTGGTTGTATTTCCCGTTCAGTCAACGAGACCATCATACAATATGCCGCTTTACAAGGTGAAATTTTCCTCATGAATGAGTTCATGCATTCGTTTATACGATAAATTCTACCGTGTAAAGTGGCCTTCAGAAAGAAGGCACAATTTTCTTTTGATTACATCAGCAGGAACGTCTTTTAAATACCCTTCCAAGTTTTTATTTATTCGAAGACTTTTTTCTTCGAAGGTGACTCTGTTGCCCTTGATCTCCTGGCATGGCGTCATACATTTTTTTCTCTCTCCTCTTCGTCTCATTCCGAAGATTGGGAGTGGCCGGCCCTCTCTCTTATTATTATTCCTCCTACTCTTGCGTCTTTTCTCAATTCCAAAGTCCCCTCTCCCCTTCACCCCGACACCCACTCAGAAGCCGCCATTTTGACTAAACTTCCCTCTCGTAGGTCGACCTCCCAGCTTCAGCAGGAGTGGGATGCATTCGTATATATTGTTCATTAATTGGTCTCCCTTGTTGTGGGGGCAGACGTAAAAAAATGTAGATTTATCTTACACCCGTGGGACGCCCCTAACAATCATTTCTGTAAATTTTCTTTCAATCCCTTGAATGCCTTGCGTTCCATGACTCTACCCATCTGGGAATGACGACGGACGAGTCAACTGTCAGCTTACTGGGACGATGTAGTGAGGTAGGGTGACAGTGAATGCATTGAGATGTTTCGAAAGCTAAGCTTGACAGCACTTCCTTGGTTGGGTCTGCAGTTGGGACTATGAATTGCATATTTTGTCGATGTAATCCTTTATCCTGCTATTCCTTCTATATTCTACCGATAAATTCCTCAACCCCTTTATTCCACGTATTTATTCCCTCGTACCTACTTCATTACCATTTATCATCTATTACTTACCTACTTATCATACTTGTTACCTATTTATTTTTCATTTAATACCCATTTTTAACCTTTCATACTTAGGTAAAACTTATTATATATCTATTCCTTATTTACATCCATTTTTACCAACTTATTTATCTTATTATTATGTGCCTTTTATTCTATTTTTCCTTTCCAACCAATTATGTAGTCCATTCTGCTACCTTTTACATTTAAATCAATTTCCCGTGGTTTATTACTGTTTCTTACAATGTCGTTAGTCGATGTCACCTGAGTGATCTTTTTAATTTTTTTATTCTTGTGAATTTTTTGGTGTTTACAAAAATCTATTTAATTTTACGATCTTTTGTAGTGGAGTTTACGAGCTTTTTCTATGCTGCAAAGGTTTTTTTCTCTGTTTTAAACGCCTCTTTTTTTATTCCTAATTATTTTGGTTGATCAGTTATTAGGGGGATAGATTTTATCTTGTAAGCTTTGTTAGTTTAAGACGAGTTATTTTCCATCTAACGAGTTTTCAGTGAAATATTTCCTCTTAAGAGGTGTTACTAGTTTTATAACTGTGATATGACCAAGCGGTGTAATTCCTGTATTTGATAATAACTAAATATATATTAATCTGAGTACCAGTATTATTCGTTGTGAAATATTGCCAGATTAAATGAATAAGCAAATGATAAACAATTTTTATTACAATTTATCCGAAGAGACACTGGGTTGGGGAAAGAGGTGGCGTTACTGCATCAATTGTCCCAATCTAAACAAAACTACGTAAGTAAGTAATCCTGAGAGCACTGTTGCTGAGAGCACCAATATATTCCGAAGTGCCTGGTATCTGTTGGGTTTTTTCCTACGCGCTTACGTGAAAATCCATTTTTCACGCTAGCGATCGATTCAAAGTCATATTTCACGCACTTTGTACCATTAAATACAGACATGGCTGCGTACGGCGGAGAAGTAAATGGAGCGAAGTCTGTGTCAATACACCCGCGTATGACAGCGATGTTTTGTGTTTGCATAACACAGTCGGAGGACTTTCAAGTTGCCGATAGGCAAGAGTCAAGTGTTGTCTGGGATGTGATGGCCTGACTTCCATAAGAGCAGGGTTCATTCTACGTCGTAAACACCGTATGCAATCGAGTGACTACGCGTCGAATCCAGTGTGTCAACCACACTTATTCAAGTGGATCTGCATTTCCGTGAAGGATTGTGTTATTCGTTCAGAGGATGTAGAAATACAAAGGGATGAGTTACTATACCGGTATACTAGTGGGTACCTTAGTGTTCTTTTTCATCCATCGTAAATTGTGTGATGCGCGCTTTTTATCTTCCCATGTGGAATCAGCATAGCGGTTTAATCGAAGGCTATCAGTTGGCAGCTTTTAGTGGGAGAATAGGATGTTGAAGGATTTAGGTGGAGTAGACATGGGAAAGGTATGTCAGTGTGGAAACTTCCAAATTTCCGCCTTCAGAATTACCGTCACGGGTATTTTTCCCAGAAAAAATTTTAAGTACTCCTTTATCCATTTCTACGCACAGATATTTTGCCTGCCTTTCCTGCGACGGTTAAATCCCATTGGCGGTGTTGCTTTCGCAGCTTATTTAAGTAAAATCCCCGCCTAAGTGGTTGATTTCTACATCTGTATGGGTAATAAAATCAATAATGCCAGCTGTGACATGTTGAAGCAGAATGTCAAAATATTAAAATAATGAATCTGGTGCTGCTGTATTATAATCTGTGTGCACCTAAACCTGAAGGTAATACCGAAGCTTAGGAACTTTTTTGTTCTAAACGTTTTCCGTTGCTGTGTGCTATGTATATCAAGATGAGTAAATGTATAAACGTGGGTAAAAAAAACCCCTACAGAGTGGTGACCCACGGGTTTATAGTTGCCCGGAGCCCCGTAGGTCGGTACATCTACTTCTGCATCTTCTACATACTATACATCTACGTCTACATTCTATCCTGCGAGCCGCCGTATGGGCGTGTGGCAAGGGGGTGTTAGGTCTCCAGCCGTGTAAAGATGTAAGGTTTTGGGAGGTGAAATGGTGACGTGTATAATGGGAGTGTATTTAGTGGAGCTTAGTTTTTATTATGATCGCGTATTGTACGCGGAAAGAAAGAGTTTTTGTACCTATTGTTCGGAAATGTAATTTTCTTATTCATCGCTTCTGTCAGAGCTAGAGATGCAGTGAGGCGTCATGATATTATTCTCTGTGTCGCTCCCAAATGGCAATTTACCAGGATTTTCGGCACGGTATTCGAAATGCAGGCGAAAAGTATATTGAAAGATGTCTTTTCAAGTCTCCGACTGGGCGTGGCACTTTGATATTTGTTAGCAACCATTATCATATTCTGTAAAGTATTATTTCGCGTTTAGAAGAATCTCTGTGCGAATTATCACGAGTCATATCTCATTTCCCATAGGTTTACGTGTTAAAATAGCTTTCAGCTACCGTAGTACTCAGCTGGTTAAAAGATACCATTTGTTCGCATTTATCGATGGATGTCGATTGATATCGATAATGTGAACACGTGAGCAAACTTTCGCGGAAATCGGTTCTTAAACAGAAATCTCTCCTTCCACTTAAAGCTGGATTTTATCTCTATCAGTTGGACTCCCGTGATAGCTCCTCCTAATACAGTCATTTCTTCGGTCTAGTATCGATTGCTCGGGACGTCGCGTGCTCCCTTGGGAGAGATATGTAACTGCCGATAGTCGGTCGACTACATTGCGCGGGGCTTGCTCGCCCCCACCTCACTCAGGCCAAGTGGGAAAGATTGCCGGGAACACGGAGTGCCTTCCGTGTATTTCCAACTTGATCGAACCTAAAGCCTCTGAAGGTGTTACGAAATAACATAAAACCTTGACTATGGAACACGAAGTTGTCTCATTACTTCACCAATAATCGAACGTCGATTATTTATTTTTCTGTATTGTATTTTTCTTGAGAACAAGATAAAGGTATACACGTGTTAAAAGTATCATTTACCCTCATTTTTACCGAATGTGATTTCGCTTTCCGCGAAATGGTATTAATTTTTCCATTCGCTGTTACCTTTCACTTACGTTTTAAATATTTAATGAATGATGTGGGCGTGGCTTCGCAATTTTTTTAGCTGCCTCGTGGCTGTAACTACTGTCCATTAAAAAATTCGAGTCTGTTGAGTTTAGGACGCTGTATCTTCAAGTTGAGTCAGCTGATTTTAACGAATTAAAATGCGTACGATAGAATGATCATTTCTACGTTTTCTAATCTGTGTAAATAAACTTTTCTATCCTTATATACACTTTTACGATATTTTTTTTATAAGGCCCTGTTTTCGGCGCTCAAAACCCGATGTCCCGACTTAATGTTATCGCCATTATCTTAATATTTATTTTAGAGATGAAAGATTTTGAAAAAGTTATCAAAATATGTTGTTGACATACTAAAGGAAAAATATTGATTCTATGTTGAGTTTTACACGAGCTGTTGTAAAAGTTGTAAATCTCGGCTAATTCCGAAACTAACGATCTAGTATCATCGAAACTAGTAGGTAAATAGCCAGTATCGGGTGCGAACGCTTGTGAATTAGTCTTCGGTAACGAAATGATTCCATGAGAGTAGCGAGAAGATTGGAAAACAAATTATTGAGAATGGATGCCCATTTTTATAAAGTGATTACGTGATCACTAAATCATCTGGAAGGGAGCATTGCGTAACCGAAACAGAAGCTGTACGCTCGTAAAATGTTCCATAATTCTATGACGATTCTATCGGGATAAAACGTCTTCGATTCAGTAGTTGTTAGGTATGATCTTGGAAACACTCCAATTTTTTACAAATATTTGTTGGATTTTGCGTTAAAGTTGCTCTGCTATATTAATAGCACATGCAAATACGTTTCCAATATTTTAGTTTTCAAATGATTGAGACGGAATGAGGTGATTGTGAAAACATTTCATTTACGACCGCTGTAATAGTTACTTCATGTCAGCCTTTCAGAGCTACGGGTGTCAATCCCTTTCACTTATCTTGCTCAACTCCTCTTTGTACAGTAAAGTGAAGAGGCAATTAGAAATCACGCCTTGGATTATATGATGTCCTATGCTTTTCGAAATCTTACGCGCAATATTTCTTTTACTGCCCTTTCTATTCGGTTGATATCGACGTGAAGCTCAACAAATCGAGAAAGCTTGCTATTGCATTGTTGTTTTCTCTTTTAAGGATTTTGATGCTCGTTGCTTTTCAAAACAAGCAAACCAAACTTCCCGTGAGTCGCTACGAAATGCCTGGAAGTCGTATGTCCCTGCTGATAGCTTATTGAACATAGCACTGCTAACGCAATTTTTATACTGGCTTAGATATGGAGAAAATAATCTTGATGTTACTTAACGAATAAGGAAAAATATACACGCTTTTAGTAATTCAAAAAACGCTCTCTCTATACCTCTATTCACTCAAACATCCTCTCTGAAGTCAAGTCAGTGAGGTAGTGGGAGCCTGACATGAATTTACCTCTAAAAGAAACACCATGACATCAAAGCATGGAGTGATGATGCAATTCTTGACTCGTTTTTGACATAACGACTTAGCAATTTTATTCAGCGCAAACTTTTGTGACTACTGTTCAAATGCAGAAATATTCCGTAAAACGTTTTATGGAACCAGTTATGAAACCGGTAATGTCGTACAAGTTTGCTTTCTCACAAAGTAAAACCTCCCGATAGCTAAGTTTTCTCCAGAAATGTAATGCATTGAGGCTGATCCTATTTCCATACATGGCAACCCATAGCTTGAGGAAAAACATTATAATGCATTCAATCTTTTACGAAATGTGTGACAGAAAACGAGATGCATCTATTGTATATCTTCTACGTTCTAACAGAATTACGTAGCGATAAGGCTACTTTTCCTTCATTCTCAGGTGTTCACCTTGCTGGTTGTTTTCTTTTCAAGAAAACTTTTTCCTCATCAATACTACGCGTAGGAATCATTCCTACGTGGTCGTAGCTACCGGTGTCTTCAAAATTCGACCGTTTTCTTGCCCGAAAACGTCCGATTCATAGACAGTAGGGAATCCTAGTATCCCTCTTACGGGCGCGAGTCAGACAGAAACCTTGAGTTGCCCATAATTTCTTCAGTGTTCCGAATGGCCGAAGCTGTTTTGAATTAAGGGAAGTTTTGTGAGCCTGAAGTAGGTGTTAGGATATATCATTCCGTATTAATGTTTATGTGGATTAGATGCTCCAGTAATTTACATATATGAAAGGAGTGTGCTTCGTTAGTTTAGCCGTGTTGAGAGAATGGATGAGAGTCGAATAACGAAACAAATATATGAGAGTAGAATGAATGGTGCGAGAGGTAGAGATAGGCCGAGAAAGTTGTGGTTGAATTTGGTTGAGGAAATTCTTAGGAGGAGGAATATGATGAGTTTTAACAACAGGATGGCGTATATGAAGCAGTGTATGGGGGTAAATGAGGCAAAAGAGGTTTGCAAGGATAGGTCAGTACGGAGGAAATTATTGAAGCAGAGTTAGGTGTACAAATGTGTATTTATGAGTGACACTTGGTGACTCTGCCTACCCCGGAAGGGAACAGCGTGATTGGTATGTATGTATGTATGTATGTATTAATGTTTATTTATATTTTTTCATTTTTTGAGTTATTTAATAAATTAATATTTTACTATGGGGGCTTATTTTGGGTTGGTAGGGTAGGATTATATTTTGTTTATGGTTATATTTGTGATTTTAGACTAAGGGGAAGGGTTGAGGTTTTGCCCGAATGCGGGAGTAACTTGCCTTCAGGTCCAACCTACGCGGTGAGCACCTAAGAATGAAGAAAAAATTATTTAGGTGTTTTTTGGGGGTTAAGGTTTTGGAATACAATCTTTGACACACCTAAGTCTGAAGAGCTTGGTATATACATTTAACTTTCTATCATCAATATAAAACATTGTATTTTTAGGTTCTCTTAGGTACTTAACCCTTTGAGAGCGGCATGACGTGATGTAACGTCTTGTTTTTTTATGCTGGTACTGGTGACGTGACACCACGTACATCTACATCTACGTCATACCCTGCAAGCCACCCAAAGGGTGTGTGGCAGGGGGTGCTTTCGCACCAGGCATGCATGAATGATATGGTAGAACACCGACATTACATTAAAACCCGCGTACCACACATGCAAAGCGTCAATTAAAAATCTAATACCCAAGAAACATTCTATCGTCAATCGTTCCAACATGTAAGGGATACAAAGACTACTACTACAGATTCAAAATATCATGCATATATAAGAACATCAATATTTACATCATGCATAAATAAGAGAGTAGAGAACATAATGAGAAACATTTACTGCCTGCCTATTGTCAATACTCGAACTATTCATGACGACGATCACAGCTGTTATGGTCCCGAATGGTACGCGGAAAAAATGACGTTTTATACCTATCGGTTCTACAATCTAGCTCTCTAATTTTATTGGCGCGATCTAATCTGCCGTAGTACGAAGGGGTTAATAGTATGTTTCTTACGTCGTCAGTAAAATGATTTTCCTGAAATTTATTTAGGAGGTTAAGCCTATAATTTAATGTAATTAATAACGTAATGGGTGCCGTGAGTATTCCAACTTTCACCAGAGGGCCTCGTGAAAGCTGGAACACTAACCGTACCCTTGACAACCATGACATCATATCACGTCATGCCGCACTAAATGGGTTAATAATCTAATATTTTTATAGCACAATTCAGTGACAGTATAACTTGGTGATCGTCTTTCAGCGTACATAATTGTATGTTATATATTGAACCTTTATTTGACCACGTGTATTTTCTCGCTGGTTTTACTATGCTCAGACCCACGGCCGGAAATTAATTGAATTCAACTTATTTTTTAGATTATTTGGCAGCCTATAGCTCGCACCTCTCTTTGCATGTCGCGTGATTCGTTCGCCTGGGACTAGTTCGCATTTTCCAAGCAGTGGCGAATCGGAAACCGCATAACGCGCGTGTCGTTACTCTCTGCCGGCCAGGGGGCGTTGGGTGGTTCGCGTGCAGTCTGCGGCCCCGCGGTGTGTCGCCCCCCGCCTTGTCGACCGACCGCGGCATGCGGTGACCTGAGTCACTGTCGCTCGGGAAGACGGGGCACGGACCGCCAAACCGCCCACCTTGGCTCGCGTGATGCGGAGACACACCGCGGGGAACCTCCTCTCCATGGAGAATCGACTGCTTCCCCCTGTGAAACCAGAGACAGCATTAATAAATACATATTCATACACGTGGAACGAAACGTCGAGTTGACGCGTCATTCTTAGCTTTCAAGAAATCATTCCATTCGGTTTCTCATCAATTCTACCACCATCATTCATCTATCAAGAAGGTCTTTAAAACATGAACTTCAACTGGCGTTACCATTTCTTTTGGAGTATGGGACATTCACATTGAAAAGATCATTGGCCTCGACTGGGAATCGCACACGGAAACTGTGAATTTTACGCTCTCAAGTGGGTTAGGACTGAAAAACTGGGCAATTAAGTTTGTTGTTGAAGTTTCGTATCGAAAATTCGTTTTAGGTTTGTATTTAGAAAGTGCTTTTGCCACCTGGACTGTGGCACGTCATGTGTATGAATACAGGTACTCCATGGTATCATTTGCGGGGCACGTGGTCACAATATCTGGTTCTTAATAATTAGTCTTTCAGTAATATTTCCTTGTCGTTCTTTTCCATTTATATCCCGTTCTGGTTGGCTTGTGAATTTTTCCATCGGTCTTCCGCATGGGGCTCTCCCTTATATTTTCATGGCTATCATTATAGACGTCTATGAAGATGGCCGTGATCTGACCCTTGTCTTCTTCGTAAAGCTCTAAATGGTGCACTTCTGTTGAGACTATGTTTCATTCATTAGTTGTTCAATCCTAAGATTGGATTATTATAGCCCTCCACCCTTCCCTATCCAATACTAGCTCCCTTACCTCCTGGTATCTCTTCCTCTGGGGACTTTTCCCTCCGTTTAACTGAAATTATGTTCTTCGCAAACCCATTGTGTCTCTGGGTGTGTCCAATCCATCGCGAGACTATGTTTAATATAAGCTAAATAGACGTAAGGGCCTATGTCAAAGTGATAGTAAGAATTTATATCGATCGAATTTGGCCTCCTCTCCATTCTTCGCATTTCAAGGATTTGGCGCGTAGGGTAGAACTCAGCTAAATTCAAAGGAGAACTGAGAATGAATTTTTGGTTGGTATGATTTCCAGTGTAGTGTGTTTCACTTTCAAGTCATGTGCACTGAAACCATAGTAAATATGAGTTACTATCTGCGAAGCTGGATTGGGAAATTCTACCTTACTCCCGATGAGGACGCGTAAGGAAACGCTGTGAACACAGAAAACGGTGTGCTTTTCGTGATGTATCCCTACATAGGCCGCGTGAAATTGTCCTCTCCAGGATTGCTTCATCTAAAAGAATGAAACGTCTGAATAAGCGTCCCTTACTGGGCGAAAATTTTCAAGTTGGAGGTGTGATTGCCCAGTGCCACTTAATATTTCTCACAAGGGTAGACTACGTACTCTGACTCAAGGATTTGAATGCCGTACATTTATGGCGTGCATGAGATCCAAGGCAACGCTAATTCGCCTTGGACTTCGTCAAACATGCCGTAGTTTTGTTGTAATTAATAAATTTGTAATCAGCTATATCCGCACCAAGTATAAAAATACAGAGAAAACTTTATCTCATTACTATCCCAGTTGGTGTAGTGGTCAGCATTGCGGATTAGGATGTTGGTAATAGTTGGTTAGTAATGTTGGTGGTTCGAGTCTGCAGGCAGACTTTTTTTCCTTCTTCATATGCACTGCCAGAAAGAAATTTTTCCCTTGAGTTACGTATCCTATCATAGGACTTCACCTCGATTTTTTTCTCGTGACACCACAAAATAATTACTCCAGTTTGAATCTTTAATGGAAAATGACCTATCTGGGGGCTGGTGATGGACCGCTTATGATGTACATCAATCTCTGTTTAAAGTCCATAATCTGACTTACACATACACCGGCTGCTTATTTTACCAAATTTTCCTCTCCATTGCGTCTTTCATTAACATTGCGTTGCCTTTGACCTCGTGCACTACACAGAAAATACGGCATTCAAATCGGCGTGTCAGGGTACATAGTCTCCCCTCGTCAGCAAGAGACGCACACTTTCAATTTCTCTCTTGGGAAAGAGTTTCTATTTTGACGCCTCGATGGGTATCGATGCCCCACAAAGAAATCACTTAAGCGCCTCTTAATTGGTGCCGTTTAGCCCTTGAGGACGGATATTAACGTTGCATAGCGCTCCGGGGCTTTAGGCTGTGCGGTATTCATTCTCTTATTTTTAGTCATTAAAGTGTATTTATGTTTCCCATTAATTCCGTTTTTAATAAATTGAGGTTTTTATTGCCGTTTAAGCTAAAAGGTATTATTACATGTGTGAACCCTCAATTCAGCCAAAATTTCCCCCAGGCGCATTCAGAATTATATTCTGTTCATTAGTCGGATTATTTATTTTACTTTCCAGGCATTAAAATTTGATGTCGGAGGAAGTCACATGTCCTCTACGGCGCTAACTGACACAGGGACATGTGAGGGAAACATTTCACGACTAAAAATCGTCAGGATTTTTGTACATGAACCCAAAGCTTGAGTCTGAGGAGTCGTATTCCTCTTTTTTTGCATCATATCTTAGTGTAGGATCTGATGAAGATGATAATAGGTTCAATAACGATAACTCTGGGACTGATGACGCCTTTAAAATGAGCAGTCGATCATTTGAAATGGACAACTTTGGCAGAAAATGCGCCAGGAGTTGAGGTATTTTATTGGAATCTGTCGCGGTACCATAATGGTTCATTTAGGCACATGATAGGCTAGAGTAACTTACAAAAATATGGCATTCTATGTGGTTTTCATTTAAAAAATTCGCATGAAAGCTATGTTGGGTGGATTGTTTTTTTTTCGAAATTAAACTGGCTTTACTTGTTTGTGCCAAGACGCCATCGATTCGCATGCTTGATAAATGTTCAGTTGGCATTAATAACATCCGGGTTCTTCCATTCTGTTCGGAGTGGTCGGTTGGTAGGTGACGCCCTTGCTCCGTTCGTTACAAGTGAGTGGGCTCGCGACAAAACACGCATCATGTTTCGACTCCAACGCAGCCGTCGCTTGAGATACGCAACCGTCGCGAGAGGACGGAGTGGCGACACAGGACCGGGAAACGAGAGAATTCTCGAGAGAAGTGTCCTCCAAGAGGAAGAGAAGCTCCGGGGAAATAGCGCTTAAGTTTTTAAAAATCCAGTTAAAAATTGGGGGAAACTGTTCAAAGAAAACCCATCCACCTTCGAGTTCTATGGTGGGTTGATAGTCTAGACCAGGGGTTCCCAACCGGTGGTACGCGTACCACTGGTGGTACGCGGGAACGTTTCAGGCGGTACGCGTCGGTGATGCGAGCGATAGGCTAGTAAGGTCATAGAGTAAGTATATATAGAGTGGCAAAGAGATAGGGAGATTCGGATATGAGTTTTTAAATAATGCATTGGCCCATAGATGGAACAGGTGTATCGAAGTTGCACGACAGGCCTTAACAAATGAGCTTTGGCACACGGCCACTTCGTTTAGTATCGCATTACTCACATGATATTCTTATGATGATTTCGGTGCCTGGATTTTTACTAATCGACCCATAGCAACGGTAGCAAACCTTATTGAGTTTTCGAGACCTAATTAAACATCTATTTTAATGTGCCTTCAATGGGAATCGTCTATGATGGATCGAATTCACGTCAACATGATAAGACACGCGATTACCAAGCACGGAGTCAACTGTTTACCGATGTATCATAGGAACGACAAAACAATTGATACTCGATTAAAAGCACACAACAGCCATGGCAAATCCACTCTTCTGTATGTTGATGCAAAATCACCCAGTTCCACTAGCGCCTCCCAGTGGCCTTCTCCGTAAGCCAAAATTCTTCCTCCCCTAAGGTGGTGGCACCTGAGAAATTCTTCCCAAAGCTCTCAAAAATTTATGTCCAGTTGTTAGCATTGCTTTGCCACTCTATATATACTTACTCTATGGTAAGGGCTTCTGTGTGCGTGAGCACGCAAACTTTACTCTGCTGCCCGTCTGCCGGGCGAGTATTTAGGAGTAATAAATAAAACTGTGATTTGCAATAATCGTTTTATTTTTTCTTTATTATAAAAATGTTATTAATATACATATATCTCTATATATTTTACAATAAAAATTAGCAAGAGAAAATTGAAAAAATCTATGTATATGGATACATATTTATTTATTGTTGTCTTGATAAAGGGTTGAAAAACCAAAATACAAATGCATTAATAATTAAATATGAAGTTTTCTCAGTAATTTAATTAAAATAAAACAAGCCATTGGGCACTTTTCCGACTTTAAATGTATGTTTCTAAAAAAATATAGGACTGTTGGTACGCCAAAATTTCTAAAGCTTTCAAGTGGTACGCAGTCGTTAAAAGGTTGGGAACACCTGGTCTAGACCGTCGTGCTCCATTCCATATTCGCTGGTGAAAGTTCATGTCTATCTTGAAAACTGATACCGGTTGCAAAAATATTTAGTCATGGAATCAATAGTTATGAGATCCATTAAGTTATAGATCTCATGAAAGTAGTCGGGTTGCGGGAACGCATATGCTAGCTACATAACTTAATTACCAGTAGTTTATTGCTTTGAATTCTTGATCTAATCTTCTACCGCCGAACAAAATTTATGAAATGTTAGCCTATGAATACGTGCTAATGCACATAATAATTAGTCAGTAATAGTAGTCATACTGATCATTTGTCTCAAAACAACTCTATTAAATTTCCAAGCGGTTCATCGCGCATCCGCCATTTTGGCTACTTATGGAACTCAATGCTCCATGCCAAAAGTTATGAAACCAGTAAATTTATCAAATGTTTCTGCAACACTTACTGCATGGTTACCATGGCTTATGGGCCCCATAAACTTATAGAATACATATGCGTCGTTCCTGTAACTGGCCATTAGCTAAGGAACGCTGTTGCTAACTACTTCATTACTGAAGACACCATTACTGAGGTCAATAATAAGGAGTGCGCCCTAAAAAATCGGGAAATACCGGAGATATTTCCTTTCCAGTTTCTGTGGGAGCATGTTTTTCTATGGAGTATTTATAAATTTCTATCTCAAGTGTATTGCGTGGGCGTAAATTTTTCGCTCCGACAAATAGGCCAAAGTTGTGAAGAAGAACTCTAGGTAACATTCCTCTTAATATAGCGGCTGTTATCTCCCGGTATCTGGACTGTCGCAGTAAGGTTTGTAAACGCCTAAAAATCGAATTTTGTTGCTTAAATATGACTTTCGTGGATTAAATTACCTAGTTTGCTCTGTTTATTAACAAACTTCCTCCAAGTCCTGTCGCTTACGATAAAATCATCAGAAAAGGCTCGGAAATATTTAGTATAGGTATCAAACAATATTAAATGATACCGACTAAGTGAAAGGATTCTTTGGTTCCGAGGATGTGACGTGTAAAGATATTTTTTATGTTTTATAATGAATCAAATGTAGAAAGACGTTCAGTTTCGGATTAATCCAGCAAAAAGGCGAAAAAATAGTGAAATTGAGCGTTGAGGATAGTTAAAAAAAATATGGCTTAATGCAAGCATAAAATTATATCAGGATTCCGGGAAATTATGGGAAAAAAGAAGATCCTCCGGAAATCTGGGAGGAAAATCGGAAAATTTCACTTTCCAGTCGGTATCTGTCGCAACCATGAAGATGTCCCCGGGCATTGAGGTCAGAAGTCTGTTCGGGACGTCCAATCTCCAAGCCACCATATTAAGTTCTCGCACTTTCATAAGCACTTTAGCGTCTCCTCTTTCATGATTAAATTCCGACGAATCCGCATATGTGTGTGTGTATGTGAGTAGGGGTCTATTTTTGGGACTTGGTCGGTCGTATATTTTTTTTCCCGCCATTCCCTGCGAGCGGAGAACGTGGAGCGGTCGAAAACTCCCCGACTCTTATCTTTAAAAAATTCAAGGGGCGCTCTCCGGTCCAAGTGTCGAGGGCATTTCCAACGCGTTAGAAAAATAACTTAATTAATATTTAACGCACCGTGAAGGACAGCTTCGAAGCGTGCGGAATATCCGAGGGCTGGCCGTGGAACTTATAAAAAAATGTGCGTCGGGTTGCCGAGGAATGACGTACGGATTAAAGAAACATTTCCCTGCTCCGCTTCCTCATCGAGAGTTTTTTTACCGAGCTGTTACAATGCTGAATGATGACACTTCTGAGCTGTGAATGATACGCACAAAAAATTAAGGTCCAATTAATCTCAAGATTTGGCGTCAAATGAATGCAAAAAAAAGTCTATCCTTAAATAAATGAAAAACGAGCCGGAAATCTTGTGTTTTTGGTAAATAAACTAATGAAATACGTTTAGGGAGCATTGTCTAATACAGGGGAGTACTTTTTGGCAATCGATTACTTCAAGAATTTCTAAACTTCTCATCAACCCCCTATCTTCATTTATGCGTACTTAAACTGGATCCAGATAAAAAGACGCATATTTGGTAATTAAAATTTTTTTTATACTGTTTATAACTTTTTATTGCTCGGAGAGGGCCTTGTATGTTGTATTTTTAAATGAAACAGATTGAGTCAAATAGAGATTGAGCCTCGGTTGAAATTATTTATGATTAATCTTCCAACGATCGTGATAACCGGTGAATGACCATTCGAAACGTATAAAATGCTTATTTATGAACCATGTATGTTATATCTAGGCGTTTGTTTTCCGTTGACTCTCGAGGTCAAATCTGCCTCTCTCAGTGTCATAAATACTCCCTTGGGGTCTAAGTGGACCACTTTGGAGACCTCTGGTCTGCATCATACTAACTTTTACATTTTCGATAGTTACTACGTACTTCCCTTGGTTAAAAAATCCAAGATTACAGAATCTCTCCACTAGATTTTTCTTTACTTCCGCGCGTTGATTGTTTGGCTATTGATTCGCGTGAATAACTCCCAAAGGCCGACTGAAAAATACCGCTAGGAAGCTTCGGACGGAGGTGAAGTGCCGAGGGGATATACTGACGATAATTCGAATTCGACCGAATTCTTCGCTAATTTTTTTCTGATAACTTGACCCACATTTCGCCACCCGATCTAACGTTTGAGCGGCGCCAGTTCCCGTTAAGTGTTGGAATCTCCCTTCCAAGCCAAAGCTCCGATCAAATTTTCGACGACTTTTGCGGTAAACGTCTTGACCTAACATTCTGTGTTTAGGGCCATCATTTTATGAACAACAGATATGTTAAACCAAATAAATCGTGAGTCCAAACATTGACATTTCCAACCATAAATTGCAGGACTACTTGAGGTTGTTCTAACCGTTCCATCGTGAAACTATGATTCGTCTAATTTTTAATCTCTTTTAAACTCTGACGAGCACCTCTCAATATATTATCACTTAGAATAAATCACGTCAAACCTTATTACATTAGCGGTTTTAACTGAACCAGCTCCGAAAGGAAACGGCGTGAGTATGCATGTTCCTATCATAGCTTTTCGTTTTACTTAATGTGATGACAACATTAAAGCCAGCATATTTTTAACTCTCTGTATCTTTCGCCTCTCTCCTTGATGTCCAGTTACCTTTAAAATTGCCAATTTTATGCTTTTATGGAAAGAGTTAATGGTCCTTTTGAGGAGCATTGGAGAGACCTATTTGTATAATTTATTTTTCAATTTAAGGACAGGTAAACACGGAGTCGCGTGGACACAAATATTAGTGCGGAGACATATCTTTCTATGAAAGGAGAAAAGGGACAAGTGAATGTCTAAATCACAAGCAAATTTAATGGTAAAAAAATTGAATTTATTGAATTCAGAAACAACATAGCCTCGGGATCGGGTTGGTGTGGTGGCTAGAGTACTCGCCTACCACACGGGCGGCCAGGGTTCAATTCCCTGCAAAGGAGTATACCTTTCAGAGGAAATCCCATCCCTACTTGAGTGTCTTGTGGAGGGCACTTCAAGTACAGTACTCCGTCTGTCGGATGAGACGTTAAACCGTGGTCTCCTTGGCGACTTTCGTTAAGAGCAGGCTAATGCCGACGCCGGGTTTCCATCCACCCTTCCTCCCTTACCTATCCCCTATGGCGCAAATGACCTTAGCTGTCGGTCGCCTCCCCAAATATCCAATCCAGCATAGCCTCCAATAGATCCCGTGCATTGAGACCAAACATAATTATAATCTGAATTTGTAAAAGACATTTTACTAAATTAATTATTAAAATAAGAATAATACTTCTGCTTCTATAGTAACCGGAATCAATGTATGTTGCAGAGTGAACGTTAAATGAAAGAGTAAGAGGAGATTGAAGGGTGCAGGAGCGTTCCGTGCGCCCACATGTCGACGCATGCGCAGTGGCGTGCCACGGCCCAGGTGTCCGCGAGTGCCCACGCCTCGCGTCGCCCACCCGTGGCCTTCTTCGCCCACGGCCGTGCTCGGCGGACGGGTTAACGGCCGAGGTTTTGCTACCTGTGCATTCGTAGGTGGGCGTGTCGAGCGATTGGTTTCCTTTTCCTCGTGCCGGCCCTCTCGCTAGTCTACCTTTCCCGCTCGATGGCGACCGAAGACTCCCCGTGGCGGTCGCTCGAAACAAATTAAAAGAACGTCTTAATATCTGCGGGCACAAGCTTATATGATTTTCGACTTGAGAAATTAACATTGTCCGTACGCAACGACTAAAATTTGTATTTCCTTAGCTCGGGTTTTATCCAATTAAGTGCCGAATCATAAAAACCTTGAGGTGATAAAAAAAGAAGTCGTAGTTTTCCTGGAGCATTCCTTTATTATGACATCTTCCGACAATATTGCCTCATCGTCAAACTCAGACCGGTGACGTAGTTTCGTCAGATTGTGTCGTATCAAAATAATCCGAGAGGGATATTACTACATACTCTGTTTATTTATGGTGGAAAATTCCTATTGTGGCTTGCCTTAAATCGTCAACCTTGAGATACCTTGGCTGGGTTTACCAGGAAGTTTTTTTTTTTGCGTTTTCCCGATAATTTGGCCATGAAATTTTGCAAATTTTTATTTTTCCTTTATCAAAGCGTAAATTTCCAGTATTTTGTAACTCGTCAGATCTGCTCATTTTATGTATTTACAAAGTCGAAAGATTTTCTTTTATCATATATCAACAATATAGTATTCGTTCAAAAACGAAACATCCAGGGAATTGAAATGCACATTTTATGGCAAAAAAAGATAAATTCGTTACAAAACCTGCGCGTTTCTTTGCGTATGAAAATTTCATTTTCACTGATGTTTCGCTGGTGAAAGTCAACTGGTGCGTAACTGCATTGGTTCAGCAAATAATGTTTTTTTTATGCTTTCCAACTTTACCGGAGAAAGATTGTTGATTTTGAAGAGAGTTTATTAGAGAATAATTACTCGTGAAAACATCTAAGGTTGTCGTGTACTGCTCATCGCCTGTTTGCTAATGTAACTGATAGTGGTGTGTGATTGATTTAGCTATGATATTAGCTGAATGAAAGAATAAGGATACCTACTGAGTGTTTTACTTAGCAGAATAGATTGCGTGAGGAATGAGTAGGTTGAGAATAGATTTGGGCTGAGGCTTCAATGTGTAGCTAGTGTGAAGGGAGTTTCATAGGTTAGTTTTGTCCAATTAGTGAATTATATGGGAGTTGTTTTACCAAAATTGAGAATTTGAACTCAACGGGTGGAGATTGTGAGAGGCATTTCCCATAAGGGTGAAGAAGTAAATTAGGACTAGGAATCAATAACTGGAACAGAGTTCGTGAGATATATCTTTACTATGCCTATTCTGAAAACTAGATTTCTGTAACCTATATTGTTCACATATTTGTGTTATTTTTCGAGGAATCATTTTCTAAGAGAAGGGAATCGACGCGGTAGGCTCTCAGGTGTGACGTAAAGGAAATGTTGATGAAAACTCTTTTGTGCAGCCTGGTGTTTTATGGGATGGAAACTCGGTTATTGCTGGAAAAGATTTGGAGTAAACTGTGGGTGTTCAGAGTTGTGGATTTGGAGAATCATGGAGAGGGTGAGCTGGGTATTATTATTATTAGTATTATTATTTCGTATATTTCCGTGATCTTTTGGCCCATGAAGCAATTACAAATTACTATTACAAATTAACGCAATAGTTGAGAAAAATAATTACACAACATAATTACATGAAAAAAGACACTTATAAGCAAGAAAATTGAGTGCGGACGGTTTACAGATGTAACTAAATAAGGTTATGCATTGAAATTCGTGCAGTAAATCGTAACAGTTCATTCGTCAATGAGAAAGATATATGTAGTGCGTTACACACTACAAAGAGTAGGAAGTTCATATATATATGTGTGTGTTTGTGTCCGTCTTTAGAGCGCTTGCTTGCGCTTCACGGCATCCAATTTCCAGGCCTCTCTGTTTTCCCAATCTCCTTCTTGCAGGTTTCTCTCCGCCATGGCTTTGGTTATTCCGCTTCTCCATGAGTTAGGTGGCCTTCCTCTCTTTCTCCTTTCATGGGGTTTCCACTCCATGATGGTGCGGGGCAGTCTTTCTTTGAGCATCCTCTGAACATGTCCGTACCACAGCAGTTGTTTTGACTTGATTTCGTCCAGAATGGTTGTTGTCATTTTCATAATTTCTCGAATTCTCTCATTTCTTACTCTATCAAGCCTGGATAGGAAGTTCAATGCTACATAAATATTTAAGGGCATTGTAACGCAACGAGTGCATCAACGAGTACGAGTAGGGTATCAACGAGTAAGTGTTGGATATTGTGGTAGAGGTGAGGAAATGGGTTTAGATTTAGGGTAGGAAGAAATAACGGCTGGAGGATGTGTTGAGAGACAAGTGAGTGTTGAAGAGGGCGATTAGGTGAGAACGTTTAGCTAGCATAAGAGGTTAGGGATCTTGAACGACATACAGAGTGTTTGAGGAGTTGTTGAGTTAGTAAAATAACGGAAAGTGATAAGATGTCCCATAAGTTGGTAAGCTTGAGTACAAAATGAGGAAATTTTCGAAATCCTACAAACCAGGTAAGCGAACACTCCTGTTATTTAACTCGGGTTAGGCCACATCCACCTCGAATACGCCGCGAGCATTTGAGAACCTGGTCGCAAAGATTTTACCAAAAAAATAGTAAAATACAAAGAAAAGCTGCACGCTTCATTAAAAACTGGAAATATGTAACACATGGTTATATATTTCCAGTTTTAATGCGGACATATAGTGTTTCACAACTTCTGGAGGGATTAATGTGGGAGCCCCTGGAGACTCGCCGGCTACACCCTATGCTTGAGAAATTCAGAACTGGTGTTTCAGAGTGACACAGAGAATATTATCATGAGGACTCATTACATCTCTAGGTCTGACAGAAGCGATAACATAAGAGAGATACATTGCCGAACAGATAGGTTCAAAAACTCGATTTTTCCGCGCGCAGTAAGCGACCACAATAAAAACTGAGCTCCTCTAATTACACTCCCACAATGCACGTCACCATTTCACATCCCAAAACCTTTTCCCATACATCTTTACACGGCTTGTGTCCTAATACCCTTTCCGCACACGCCCATGGCGGCCCACGCGGCGGCTCGCAGGGTAGTATGTAGATGTGGAGTGCATTTCTCTCAAATTTAATTTTTCCACGGTTTGTCGCAAGTCTCTGATTCCTAGGCTACGTAAACGAAATGGCTTTTGTTTTCAAGCTCGGAAGACCGGCCCATGAACTTCTCAGAACGTCTCTGGCGCAATCCATATTTGTCTAATGTCTCTTCCACTCGACCCGCTCCGATAACCGCATTCCATTCTCCTAATATCGTCAATTTGTCTTCTTCTTTGACATTCGTTATCACTTCCGCTTATCCCTCAGTAGACGCTCCGAGTGTACACACAGAACAGTGATGTCCTTCAGCTAAGTATGCATTCTTTCCCCATGACAATGCTGCCCTTATGGTGCTAGAAACACTGAAATCGCTCTTTCTTCTTCTCTTTCTCCTTTTGAGGCCGTGAATCGTAATTATTTCTTCGAACATCGCCTCTGACGACGAAATTGATACTCCAGCAAAATTCTCAATATGTCACGGTCGTGGGAACGCGTGTACAATGATTGACGTTCTCTGAAAAGCTTGAATAGAGTGTGTTTGTACATCTATCATCTACGTCATACCCTGCAAGCCACCCAAAGGGTGTGTGGCTTCCACCCTGCATGCCTGAATCACCATGAATGAATTATACGGCAGAACACCGAAACTATATTGAAACCAGCGTACCACACGTGCAACGCGCCAATTAACAATCTACTAACCGGGAAACATTCCATCGTCTATTGTTCCAACATGCAAGGGATACAAAGACTACTACTACAGATTCAAAATGTCATACATAAATAACAACATCAATATTTACATCATGCATAAATAAGAACGTATAGAATATAAAGAGAACGATTTACTATCTCGCTAGTCTCACTATTCGCACTATTCATGACGATGATCATAGCTGATATCACTCACTTTCGTCAGTCTCACTTGGTGGTATTCCATCATTAAAAACATCTGGTTTTGTAAAAGTTGACATCTTAAATTTTTTAATGATCATAGCTGTTATGGTCCCGAATGTGATGCCAAGCAAGTTTACTTTTTCCAAATTGTGTATTTCAGCTTGATTTCAGATCTATCAATTAAGGGTAGGTTATAATTAATATAAACATATACAAATGACCAAAGCTAATATTACTGGTAGTCTACCGATTAATACAGGCATATATGAATTCATAAATATTGTCTTCTGCTGATTAACTACTTTTAAAGGAAGGAACTAATTATCTCCTCTCACTTTCGTCAGTCATAGGTATCGTCGGGTACTATAACTGCTGTGAATTCTTCTCGGGTTTCCCTCGGGTAAGATACTTCATCTTCTCCAACGCCGACGTTTCGATGAATGACTTATTCATCGTCATAAGGGCCGTATGTACAGGGTACTATAACGTGTCAAGATGAAGTCCCTTCTAGATAGTTTCATGACATCCCTCAAAATTGTTCGAACTCTTCCCGCGTTACAGCATTTTGGTGGACCACCGATTCTCTGGCATTCTAGTTGCATCATCAGGACCAAACTGTCAGGATCTGACGATGCCGACTGGAATGCTAGCGAAACGGTTTTCCAACAAAATGCTGAAACGCGGAATAAACCCAAACAATTTTGAGTCAATTCAAAACCGCGGAAGCTTTTGTAGTAGTTTCAGAACATGTTATCTCCCAAGCCCTTACCCAATTCCTGTTCTCATTGAAATACCTGATTATGTGACTCTTAATATATTACATTTTTCGCATTAAGATTCCATACCGCATTGAAATTGACCTCACGACTGAATTATCACTTGCGTAGCCCCGTAATGTTTTACTCCTGGGTGATCCACCCCTCTTTTATTGAGTCAATAAAAGAGGGAAGCTGTTGTCTGTCCCGGCCCTCGGGCATAATAATGAGACCGTTTCCCGTTACCTTCCACGTAGCGGTATTGAAGTCGTTAAGGTAGCTTTTACCGTACATATTCAGGTGAGCGTTTCCTGCGTAAGATCTCTTTGGCCTTAAACCTTTACTCTCATGAGGAATAATACATCGACGCGTCGTCTCTTTCGGGTCGCTAGAGGCATACATTTGGTGGTATCGTGTTGCTAAGTCACGACGCCGTGAACGGAATTTGTACCAATCTGCCCCTGTTATCTTGCGTGATAGAGTCCCACATTCTCCGTGGGTGCCAAAAGGTTATGGTTTACGAATTCTAAATTCCTTTTATACGCCTGCCATGGATTGGCTTTTATATCCATCCGCTTCTTTCGCGGCAAATCTCATGAGTACCCTGAGTTCGTTCCGCGGAGTGGGTACAAGATCAGATGGACACTTTTGACTGCATCAACAGGGAGTCCTCTGACCGGGAAAACCGGGAAAATCTGGAATTATTCGTGAATTTTCACCACCGGGAAATGTTCGTCGATTATTCTTGAATTTCTGGATTGTGTCAGGAATTTTTATAATTGACATTTCAAGACAAAGAAACCCTTATTTTAGAAATAAAATCAACGATGACTTTGATAAATTCCACAAGACTTAAGTCTTTCGGAAGCTTCATCTTAATGTTCTTTGTTTTACTAATACATTTTACTGATAGTTCGCTTTTCATGTTTATTGATCGTGCGGTTGGTACAATGGCCCTTTTTTTTGAAAGCGTCTTTCGAAAGCTCCGGTGGCGGCGGGGGAAAGTCTTCGCCTGCCAGTATTAGGGTCGCGGGTTCGAGTCCCGTCTGGGTGGAATTATCACCACTCTGGACATGGGTGCTTGTGTTCCAAATAAGAACTGACGAGCTATTTATGTATAGCTTAGCAAGGCATATTTTGGACTGATGTTTCGTGTAGGAAAAAAACACTACCTCTGCAACTTAGCGGTCAGTACGTTGGCCCGTGGTTCTTTACACGGTTCTGGTGTATTTTTTGTCGTGAAAATACCCATCTGGAGTACTTATTAATGGGATTGATCCATTTATTCTCTTACGCTATGAGTATGGCAAGTAATGGCGGAAGAATGCGTTCTACGACTGGATACAAAACAACTTCATCTCCTCCGCTGTTACGCGGGCGGAATAAAGCGTGTCTCGCATCTGTTTCATACTTATGTTTGCATTTTTTCGATCTTATGGCATCGAGTTGCTCTGAAATTCAACGTTGTATTAAATTTTTGTATCATAAAATTGCTGTACTGCAGAATAAATACAGTTTTTTATCATCAGTTTCTTCCTTGAAAAACCTACGTGAAGGATTTCTCCATTCATCTCTTAATACCTACGACTAGTAGTTGTTTGTTTCCATCTGTATGTGATGAATCTTATCTTCCGCATCTAATATTCTTTTCCTGTCACGACTGACGTTGTTTATGACTAACCATTAGGGAAGTTAACTCCATATAAAGGTTGTTATGAGTAATGCTTCATATCTGAGCCGTGACTGTTTGCGGTTAACAGTTTTTTGGATCATCAGACCTTGGGTTTCCTGATATTTTGATTTTGTCATATTTCTCTTTTCATGGTTATTGATCGTGCAGTAGGTATATACAATGGCCTCCTTTTTTTGAATGCGTCTTTCGGAAGCTTCATCCTAATGTTCGCTATTTTGCTTCGGCTGCAAATTTTTACCTTCGTTTTCATTGTTCGCGCGTGTATTACTCTCTGCTCACAATTCTTCAACTCCTTTCGGTGATACTAATTCGCCCGATTTACTGGTCTTCGTTTTGCGTTGTCGTTAACTCCAATTCATGAGCTTCGCTTTTAGCGCGCTGTGTACGACTATAGCTCTGACGACTATTGCCAGTCGACACAGGGATATTTGAATTGCCAGGCGAAGCGATTCGAAGGACGTTGATCAGTATTGCCGTTCGTTGCTTTAAAAAAAAATACATTGTTAGTTCTCGTACAACAGATTAAAGTTTACTCCAAAGAAAGTTTGTTATGAGTCTTGTAGCTGCAGTGTGAACTGGAAAAAAATGAGAGCATTATTTTGGATCCTACGTTTTTTTCTTCAATAAGCTTGAAAATAATGTGTTTTAATTAATGTTGTGAATGTTTTTGAATGCGTTCAGCGAAAGCTACCACACCGGCTTAACGTGTAACGAAATGTATCTCATACCTTATTACGGTAACATGCATAGGAAAGCGTTTTAGCGACAACAGCGTCAACCTGAAGTCTCCAGCCTTCTTTGCCCTCTAAGGCTCATTTCTCTTAGTCCTCATGTCTATTTCGTCTCAAACTTCTCTACAAATTCTAATTTATTTTGGAAAGCAAGGCTACCATCCACATCTAAGTATTTGTGCTAAACTGAACCTCGATCCACGTTTCACTTTTTCTCAAGTCTTTTAGTCATTCCTCATTAAAAAGTAGCGTTTTTCCTGCCTGCGAATGGTTTCCAACTTATCTATTCCTTTGGATCTGATAATGTATATCCGTATTTTATTATGACCGAATTTTCGGTAAAAACTGGAGAGATGTGGTAAGGAATGCGTGGGCGATGAAAGAATGTTGAATGGGCGTTCCGGTATTGGAGAGGAATAAAAGGAGTTGGTTTGGCCGTGTCGAGATAATGAATTGGAGTTAAGTGGCGGTAGTGGATTCGTGAGAGAGCAGTGGATGGTGTGAGAGGAAGGAAATGACTGAGGAAGCCATGGGTGAGTTTCATGGAAGATAAAAGGAGAGATATCAGAAGTCTTACAAGAAGAGGAGCGCTCGTATGAGATCAGCTAAAGCCAAAGTGGTGTGTAGAAATGGGTAAGTTTGGAGGAAATCAAATCAGAGTCGGGTTTTTTAGGATTATCGACGAAAATTAAACTTTTTTGACTGTGCCTACCCGGATAGGTAACGGCGTGTTGCGCGTGAAACTGCGGGCCAATGCTAGAAAATGCTAGCCAATGCTAGAAAATGCTGGCCAATGCTAGAAAATGCTGGCCACTGCTAGAAACTGAAGCCAGTCCGCCGTATTTGTTGACCCTCAATTTCCTATCGCTTTAATTTTCCAATTTTATTAAGTTTTTCATCGATGACTTACTAGAGATCAGATTGCACCGACTTATTCAATATGCATTCTCCTTTAATATATTGTTTATTTATTTAAATAAATAATTATCCCGATTCCAGGTATAAACTATTGTAAAATCAATTAGAATCACAAAAAACTTAAAAACTTAGTTAAATGTCTTAAATTTTAAACAGAATATAGAAATTATTGCTTTGCATCGGCTAATTCGACCAATCCGTCCTACTGTCCATCGGAAGGTAAGGTGAGAGCAGGATTAAACAATATGGTTGTTAATTTGTTCATCAGGCTTCAATTTGATGACGTAGTGCCCTCTCCATATACCTCAGTGGCAGGAATGATGGGGCCGATAGATCTGGTTCAATTTTTACTAATGATTATCTCTCTTCTGACCGGTTCAGTTTCAAATCGGGATCGCTCCATGTAAATCCCATTAAAGTCATCCGTTTGTGATTATTAGTGATTCCACTTCTCCAGCACTGATCTCCCTGTGCTTCATTCATGTTATTTTCCGCATTGGTCGTTTAGATGTCTCGCATAGTGGAGGCATGCCTACTTCCTGTGCATCTGGTTGTTTACTCGGTACTCGCGTTGAAACAAATCGCCTGTGTTCTCTCTCTCTCTCTCCACAGCAGCATCGATTGACATTCCTCCTGCCTCGCATCCCATAGAAAAAAATCCCTACGCAGCGGACGACCGCCACATGCCAACTGATGCAGGAAATTTCTACGTTTTAGTATTCCGGTCTCCCAGTTATTCGTGGTTTATGCGTGCAGATGGGGCGGCGGTCGAAGGTGCTTAGCGAGGTAGAAAGCCGCCGCCTGCGAATCGACGACCACGCCTCTTGGCCCTTCCTACTGCTCCTCCTGGCCTCGTTTTATTATTTTTTTCTGGTATCGGCTCGCTCTTTAAAATTCATCGGCGATTTTTCCGAATGGCGTCATTCAGGAGTTCCCTCCGCGCCCCCCTCTCATCTTTCGCGGGGATGGAAACTTGATGACGTCGTATAACAAAACGATCGTGGCGTTAGTTTTTTCGGGAATGCGTATTTCCAAGTGTTGCCGTTGGGAGAACGCTGAGGAAACGGAATGTATTCCATCCCCCTCCCCCTCTCACGAAAAAAATGGCCCCCGTGTGTGCACCATTACCGCTGGAGAGGTGGTCCCCGATGAATATTGAAGGTCCTTCCTGGTGTACTCGATTTTTAGGTGCTGCAGGTTTTTTCTCTTTTAGTGAGTGAATTAAGGGAACGCTGGTTCCCACCCGTGATGTTGACACCATTCATTAATGCGTGGAGGAAAGTAAAGTGTTGGAATCTCTAGCGCCAATGGCTTAACTCGTAATGGATGCATTGTGGACTCAGCAAAATTGGCATCAGCGCATAGTGGCCAATTATTCCTCGCGATTATGTTTTCATACTTGGCTTCTAACCTAGTTTTTAACCTAGTTTACTAACTCAACAAATGGCCTTCTTTAACTTGCGTTTGCACAATCCAGGCTAAATGGCAATAAATACAGGTAAAAAAAGTAGGTTAATTGTAGTAAATGGTTTCTGTCAGCAGAATGTTTTCGTAAGGCATTTCGTCTTTCCTTGTCTATAATAACCCTGACCTGGTATCAATTTCAATATACTTGCTCTGCTAGTTAAGAGGTTCTTTTCCAATTTTTCGTAACCATGGTCATTGTAAATAAAGGTAAAATGGACGGGCAAAATCAGATCAGAACATAATTGAACATTGAACAAAATCAGAACATAATTGAAGGTAAAATCGACGGAAAATCCCCAGAGGAAGACCCAGGAATAAGTTCATGGACCAAATAAAGAGGAAAGTACATAGGAAGAGATACCAAGGAGTAAGGGAACTAGCATTAGATAGGGAAGGGTGGAGGGCTGCAGTCAACCAATCTTAGGATTGAACAACCAATGAATGAACGAGTCATTGTCGTCAAGTTTATCTAATCGGTTGAACGGATGGAAATCGTGAAAAACAATTATTTCTGTTACTTGCGTTGAGTCTCCGGCTATATTGTATGAACGGGGTGTTAAGTTTGGTTGATGTCTTTCAGCTCCAATCAAAAATGGAGCTCAGAAATTGTCAACGTTAACACTGTGGGGACGTTTCGAATTCGATTCTGCCAGAAATATCAAAATAGGAGAAGTAAAAGCTCAAACGATTTCGTACTGTCTACTAGTTTTTTATTTCACCTCTTGCTACACGTGTTTCAACTGAACAACAGTCATCTCTCAAGCAAGATTATGACAAGACACTACGGATGACTGTTGTTCAGTTGAAACACGTGTAGCAAGAGGTGAAATTGAAAAAAAAAACTAGTAGACAGTACGAAATCGTTTGAGCTTTTACTCATATGCTGTTCTACAGTATCTCGCCTGAGAAAGTGGAAAATAGGAGAAGGAAGAATTGCGGAAAATTTAAGGATTAGAGGTTCATGGATGCGACCCAAATTTTCCGGTGCTGTGGCAAGAAATCCCGCGACGGTTTTCTGCTCGACAGAAACTTGTGGCATCTAATCGCGTGGCTCCGTTTTAATGCTATTGACCATGGCCTCCAAACATTCTCCTAATTTGCCCTTTTCTCACCTTCACAAGAGCTACCCAATACGGTTCCCTTGCGTGGTGTGTGTACATTTCTTCAGGCGATGTCATCTAAAAGCGAGCGTATTTAATAGTTAAGGTACCTAAATCTTAAATTTTTTACTATTGACAAAATTTTAGTAGTTTGGAAAACATTTTTGCAAACTTTCAGCGTTGAAAAATCAATGGAAACTCTAAAAATTGTCGAAATCCGAAAATCCTTTAGATAATCCTTAAAATAAAGTTTTCCCTTATCTTTCAGCCGTAATAATAAATCAGTGATTTTTTTACATTTCTAATGGTAAATTATACAAAAAATGTAGTTATTTGTTAATATTTGCGTAGTTTAAGATGTTTTTATTTTGACGAAGCAGAGAATAAGGCTTTGGAATTCTCCATTAAAACTGAATAGTACTTAGGAGAAATGTGATAAATTCACCTTGAAAATCACTCGCCTTGATCATTCTCTGCAGTATTGTTGTTTGTCAATGAATTGTCGCGTCGTATTGGACGCACGACAAACGGACGCAGCAAGGGGCTACGAGGACCAGGAAGTTGTAATAAAAGAGTAGAGACGATTGCTAAAATAAAATACGTCAAAAACTCAAGAGAACTTATAATTCAACGATAATGTGAAAAGAGTGTGGGCAACACTACATATCGTATGAAAGTCATGAATGAAAATCAGGTGGGGATATCTTATACATGGTTTATTCCGCTTATGTTACACTGCAGTGAATTCGTTTTAGTTACAAAATTGCATTAAGTTCACTTACTTGCATAAGGTATAGAGGAAGTATTTGTGTGGCTTGGCTCTTCCAGAAATAAGTTTCATCTACGCAGCAGTTGTATTCATATTTCCAAGATTAGCCCTGGGCGATGAAAACCGAAACATCATCCATTGTTTAACATAACAGTCGCTGGCGTCGTCGGAGCGATTGTTGCCAGGCAGCAGGGCGTTCTCTCTCCCTCTCTGTATACATATTGGTTGTTGCCGTCGCTCCGTCAAAGCGCTGCCGGCCTGCCGTTGCTGCTCCCACAATTCCCTCCTCCCCCCCCCCATCTCCCGCTAAATCTGATTGCCGCGATGTCCCAAGGCTCCCTGTGGCGGCGTGTGTGGTGGTCGTTAACTTCGGGACGTCGGAATACGTAATTACGGCGCATTATTTTGCGCCCGGCCGTGTGTTTCAGACGCATTGCGCCGCGCGCCTCTCGGGGCATGATGGACGGGCGGCATTCTTTTTGAGTGGCGTTGGCGCGGAATCAATTCTGTGCGAGCTCGAGTCCACAAGGCCGCGCGCACTCAACTCAAGTTCTCCCCTCTCTCCTCCCCAACACTACGCCCCCTCCCCCCCTGTTTTAATATTTGAACCCCCCTTCTCACTTTCCTCCATTTGACTACTCTCATTCCCTTCGTACCCCCATTCGACTCGCTCGATAAGGATGTCGAGGGTTTTTTTTTTCTACTTCAAATGCCGCGCGCAGAAGACACCAACGCAACTCCCGGCGAGCTGAGGTCAGCTGTTCTCTGCGAGGACGCTCACTTTCTCCCGCTCGATGATGTTGTTTTGTTTCACCGCCGCACCGGGGTCCGTTGCAAGTGAATCATCCTTCCGCTTGAGCGAAGTCATTCGATACCTTCAGACTTAGAGCTCGCGTTCTTTTACTTTCTTCCTTTATCCTATATATTATAACAGTAAGGTCTTTTTCTGTCATTCCGTATATGCTCCGTTAATACTGCACCTACAGTGATAAATGAGGTGTCATTTTAAGCGTTGAATCACCGGCTTCTGACGAAAAATACAATCTCAATCTCAAATTTCACTATTTACCCATTAATTTGACTTAAAAGTTTCGATTTTTCCATGTCAATTACTCGCTCGAGGTATATCGACTCTACACATCCGTATATATTATTTCTCAAAGGTGTTTTTTTGTCGCAACGCCATAACTGCCATAATTATTCATCAAAATTAATGATTCAAACATCGTTTTAAAGCTTATGTTACCCAATATTGATGAAAAATAGACAAATTGTTTAAAATTAAAGTTTTTGTTAAAAAAATGATACAACACCATCTGCTAACAATATAATCAACTAATATGTCGGCAATGGTTACGTGCTTAAAAGACTGTAGGAGGCGCCATCTATTAACACATCGTTTAGTTAGATTGTTTACATTCTACATGCAATCAGTGTGACCATTTACTGTTTACATTTACGTTATGTATCTCTAACACAAACATAAATAACATATAATTGTCCATGGGAAGAAACAGCAAGAAGCTGCACACTGTGCGAAATATTCGACAAGTAGAACAACAGGAAGAAAGAAGGAAGAAACAGGAAGAAGCTGCATACTGTGCGAAATATTCGCTCGGGTCATCTAGTATTCATTATTGAGGAAAGTGAGCATTGTTTTCGTGAGGGAGTGCAGCTAGGTTTTACGCGGGAATAGGTGTGGCGAATATCTTCGCGTTACTTTACCATTTCTATTTGCGTAGAATTTTGAGGATGACACTTCGAAAGTGTTTGCCAACCAATCCACACGTAACGTGTGTTACTTTTATGCTTCATAAAATGTGTTTATTATTTCAAATATTTTTTGCATGCATATTAATACAAGACTGTAACGTCGCATAGTGGGCCCAAAGTGGAAAAAGCTGTCCAAATATCAGTTTTACTTCGTTTTGATCTTTCACTGGAATTCACAAATAGATTTGATGGTTGACCGCGATGTAACTTGTCCGAGGAGGCAATAAAATTATGTTCGAAGATCGTTAGATGAAGTCGGTTTTGACTTTAATCCAGGTTTATGGCTATTCAAAATAGCTGACGACTTACCTTAATTGAAGGTGGATCTTTGTACTCATCTGGTAGGAGTAAAACGTCTCAACTTAAACGGCTTCCTTTGTTTTCTTCGGAAAACGTTGTCGCGTAGAAAGCTTTGGCTCCATTTCCATTTTTAGCGATTAAATAAACTTCTGAATAGATATTTTTACAATATTTTTGACGCGTCGTTCCATACCATAATAAAATGGTGAAAGTTTAGATTTGGTTTAATATTCGAGGCCTTGTTATTCTTAGTTGTTCTACATTACGTTGATGGTTGTTTCGTTTCTTTTAGTTGTTGATTATAATTTTCTTAATGTTTTTATAGTAATTCTATCTTGTTAATGTTGAATGTTTGTTTTATGGAAGAGGCTGTTAAGGTGTTGTTGTTTAAAGAAATAAAAGGGATTTTTGTGAGCGAGGCTGCAGAGAGAGGACGGGTAATGTGGTATCAATGTGGTATGTGGTATCGTGGTCTCAAATAAAGAAGTGTCTGAAACTTTGGAGTGAAAATAATTAATTGCAAAAAAGTTACGACGTCACAAAGACATAGGCTAAAGAAATCGTTTTAGTAAGCATGGCAAGTTTAGTGGGCATACTTGTATTTTTATAAGTACAGAGAATTATTAAGATGTGTGACGGACGTTATACAATTCTGAACTTGTTATTATGGTTACAGAGCAATCAAAAAACTCTTTTTCCTCAAAGACACCTATTTAAAAAATAAAAACTATATCTGCTGCGCGTAACAAATGTTATTTTTGGTTATAAAATTTGAATTTATATCATTAGGAGCTAACATGAATACTATGTTACAAAATATTCATCCTTTACATTAAGAGAAATAATTCAACTATGGCATAATTCATTATAAATTTTTAATTGCCTACTTAATACAATCTTCTATGCTGTTCTATATTTATGCACTAAGAAGTATTCCCTTGCATTTCATTGACATCTAATGCATGCTGTTCGAGAAGAAACGACACTTAAGTCCTGTCTGATCTCTGGTTTTTCATTATCTATTATGCTTACAGAGCCACTGTAATAGTGGATTACGGGAAGTGGGTTAATTAATGAAAATCATTATTAAGTCAAATAAAATAATTTTTATATTGATTTTATGAAGAATCTGAGAAACTATCTTTGCACGAGATCTTTGTGATCTTATAATGTTCTATGACGTTTTATCTATTTACCTTAATACCTCTTTTACACGGATTGGCTGGTAGATGTAACTATGAAATATCACACTTTGTAGGTAATGGAAGGACTAGATAATAAGTCACGTCACCGTACCATAGTCATGGCAACGAATCTACATCTTCATCTACGTGATACCCTGTGAGCCACCACGAGGGTTTGTGGCAGGGGGTGAAGGTCACCAAACATGCACTATTGACATGCAACTAGGATATTTAAGGGAGACATGCTAGAAAATAGGGTCACACGGAGCTAGATGGTTAGTATCTACGTAATAAGGAAGGGATTATTGGTTGTTATTACATGCATCATGCACTACAGACTACTCTAACTATATTTCACCTACCTATCCCTTCTACGCTGCCTATTGTTCTCTCTTATGAATATGTATTTACTGCAGATTTTCATCTGAGTTCCATATTTTTCGGAAATATTGTTGATTTTTCTGGAGAAACTAAATGAATGTTATCGCCCTTGCATAATCCCATCTCTGGGTGCATGGCTTTGTTGCTTTTTTGCTATCCCGTCATTATGTAATTTGGGTACTTACCTTCTTCGGAGAAGTCATTCATGTATGGCATGAGATTAATATACCTTAATCTGTGCAACTTTCCCTATATTTTCTAATCGATTAAAGGACACCGAGGTGATGACTTTGGACTGAATAAAATTGCCTTACGTTTTTCAAACTTATGCAGAAAAAATTTCAGTGACGGTGGTCTCAATGAATTGGAATAATCCTTCGTATGAATATAGCTTTATATGAATCCATCTCACTTTTTTCCAGTGATGACACTAAGAGTTGGCCTTCGGGAGTATATTGTAGGAAGTTACGTAACTAAAGCTGTGTCCCAATTCGCCATTTAGGCAGCTAAATCGGCAGATTTAGGGAGGACGCCATCTTGAAGTGTGTCCCAATTCGTTAGGCATCATGGGGGAGCGGATTTAGGTGCCTTTCTCGGGGGTGAAATTTAGGGTAGATGGAGTTTATCCTAAATCCGCCTCCATATTGAATTTCCCATCATGCAAAGCGCAGCATGCGTCGTACAAGGAAACTCGCTCCGCTCGTACCCAAGGAAGTAGTTGAAAAGTGGCAAACATGGCAAGTATTTGTCTGTTGTGAAAGAATTCTCTAGAATTTCGCAAACCAACACCCGACTACAAAAGAAAAATTTTACTTAGTACACTTAAATAAAACGAATTTAAATCCCAGAACACCTACACAAACTTACATATCCCGAAAACTAAAAACTAACGAATCTCCAGACAACGAAATGGATGAAAAAATGTTATTTCACTTTCCAAATCTCACAACGTACCCGAAGGTAGCCACAGGCGTCAAAAATGTCTTTATTTCAGGTTTCATTTGTTTCATTCAGTCCTTTATTAATTACTCGTATGTTTTTCATTCGTTTCCAGCTCGGTAGACGGCAACACTAGCAAAGGATGTCCCAAATCAAGCTCCCTTAGCGAAAGGCATCTAAATATTTAGCTAGCTAACCGCATCCTCCCTAATGCCTAACGAATCGGGACACGGCTTTAGTCGGCTGGATGAGCTATTAATTATGGCGCGTGAAATTCGCAGTAGAAAAATCATTTGCCTGGAGTGGGAATGATTTTTCCGCCGCGAATTTCACACAATTGTGTGATCACTAGCGGGTGACTCCGTTGAAGTTACTGCGCGGCTAGTTCCGTGGTTCTTTGAAAATGGATGAGCTCTTCGCAACAAGTAAACATCCTCCACCGTGTACTGCTGAATTGCGTTGGTCGTTATATTTTCTGCATCTCTTCAATGCGATCAAATGATGCCTGTTTATTTCCCTCCTCTGCCTCCTCACTCAATCCGACATTTACCTATGCTTCCCGCGACTTTCTACATTTACATGACACCTGTGTTCCATTGTTCTCAACCCTCCTCGCACGTACCCGCCTACCTGTCATTCCTGGCAAGTCTTCTCTTTTGTCCTCCTGTCTGTGTATTGCTTTTTATGCAGTCTTCTCCTCATAATAAGCGCCCAGAAGTCCCACACGATCCATCATAGAAGTAACACCGGATATGTTTTGCTTTCGAGTCGAATTGTCCCTTGAAGATACGTAAATTAGTTCCTGATGCCCCCATGTTACTCATTGTATTGCGTTTTGAGTGCTAGAGAACGTTCCATGGCACGGTATGGGCCATTTGGAGAGCGCTTTTGCCAAACGTCACGGCTTGCTCACGTCTAGGCCACATTGGCAGTTCTCCGTGCAATTTGAATGACATTAGAAAATGAAATTTACACCTTGAAATACTCGTGACAGTGCTCTCAGTGTGAACACGTTGTAGCACAATATTATCTACCTTCTACTATTACAGCATCACACCTCGTGACTTATGGAGATTCTGATGGGAAAGGAACCTCCAAAATAGCTTGTCCTGTCTACTGAATGTGGAATAACTATCATATGATAATTATGAAGGATCTCAGGTTTTCCCGGCGTATCTGATGGATAAAGGTTTCTTGGGTTTTCCACCGGGTGAGCAGGTCCATGGGGCCCAACGTTTCTTTGAGACAAGAGGGAGCCGCACACCAGAGCCGTCTGAGGAACCGGTGGCTAAAGCCGTTTTACCATATGTGTCAACGATATCGGGGAAGATTCACCGCATTCTTCTACGCTTTAGCATCCAAACAATAAATTTACCACCGCCAAAGCTGAAGGCGCTGCTAGTTAAGGCAAAAGATCCGGTCGGCTTGAAGACGCCAGGAGTCTACCAGATTCCCTGTGAGTGCGGAAAAATGTACAGTCACTTCATAAAGTATCGCGACACACTATGCTAACGGTCTGTATACAAATTACATATTTGTCGGCTTTCGAAGTACGTTTGCTATCCTGAGCCATCTCAGTTGACTATGAGCATTTCCAGGTACAGTATGATATTTATTGTAAGTCAAGAGGGACATAGCCACCAGAGATAGTTCAGGATAGCCAACTTATTTCGAGCTACGACATCCGACCTATACGAACCGCTAGAGTAGTGTGTCGCGATACTTTATGAAGTGACTGTACATCGGAGAAACTGGGCGTACCATCGAGACAAGACTGGAAGAACACCAGAGACACTTCCGATTGGTACAACCGCAGAAATCAGCCGTAGCGGAGCACAGCATTTGTGAGGACCACGGCATACGGTGGGAGGAGACCAAAATAATCAGCCGCACTCATGGTTATTGGGATCGCCTCGTTAAGGAAGCCATCGAGATCCGTCTGCAGCCGAGAAACATCAATAGAGACGCAGGTTTCCAATTGAGCAACACGTGGAAACCAATCGTGGCCAACATTAAATACGTCAGAGAAGGCGGGAAAACATGCAGACGCCACAGCCAATCAGGTGGCACCTGACCCGAGAGGAGGAGTATAAATGGAGGAAACGACATTCGGAAGCTGATACCCCCCCTGATGATGGAGGACAAGTCGTTCTCCGAAACGTTGGGCCCCATGGACCTGCTCACCCGGTGGAAAACCCTAGAAACCTTTATCCATATGATAATTACATCGGAATGGGAAAATTAATTTAACTCAAGAACTTAATTATTGCAGTGGTTTCAGGCTGTACTTTGTGGAAGTTCATAATGAATAATGAAAAGAAAATTTTGTTTTATTCCACCAATTTATTTTTTAGGTACTTATAGTTTCGATGCAGCGGCGTCCTTAAGTACCTGGAGATGACACCGCTGTGCCGAAACAAGAAGTACCTGAAAATACATTGGTGGAATAAAACAAAGATATCTTTTCCGTTGTTCGCCACAATCGATTCCTCATTTGCATTTTCCCGGATTAAGTTGAAGTCAAAACATTATTAGTATTAGTAAAAAATGTTGGTAGATAGTATTTAAATGAGTTCGCATACTTTGTGTATGGGAGAGTGGGACGGTGATTTGAGGCGATTGAAAGATGAATTTTATGGCAGATAATAGGTTGGGTGTGTGGAAAGTAATGGATAGAAAGGAGAACAAAGAGGTGAAGACTATGTCAGAGGAAAGAAGAGGAGAGTGGATAATCCTGGAAGGCAAAAAAAGTTTTATTTATAGACATAAACTCACAGGCCTAGTTTTAAAAAATAATGGATGTTTCCCATTGGACAATAAATGTATCGGAGAAGACCAAACAAGGTAAACCACCTTTGACGATGATGAATTTATTTTTAGTAAACCTCATGGAAGGATTTCATATTTCATGTTTGGGACAGTTTGAGGTGTTATTGTTGATTTCGGGGCAGAGAACCACCCGAGACCTAACGGAACCCGACAATATTGGTATATAACCTGTGATGAGTATTCCAACCATGCGTGAGTGGGCCCCTCTGGGTCTGTATACACCTCTCGAAGCGTTTCATTGTTCTCGGGTCTCCGTGCGGGAAAGAAAACGGGGAAAAGGTGAGGAGGCTTTTGGAAGTCCTCCACCCGAGCACATATAATGAAAAGTCGAACTTTCTCTCCTGGTTCCGAGCCAGCGCGAAAAGTTGTCCGTCCGTCAGCCCGTGTTCCTGGTGTCCAGGGTGCCCGGATGGGTGCAAACGAAGACCAATCCCAAATCCCCCATCTCCCCATTCCAACAATGCCATTCCTCCCCCCTCCCTTTCAAAGCACTTCAAACTCCTCCTCACCACTGTGCCCAAGAACCTCCCCCTCGCACAACCCTTAGGCCGGGCAATGTTGACCGGCTTGCGGGGGGGGGTGCGGGGAAGGGGGGCGGTCCAAATTGGAAGGCCCCCACCGGCCGTCGTCATCCGCCGGTTTCCTCTGGGCGACCCCTCCGGTGTTTGAGTTGGCAACGAGGCGGCGGGCGGTGTGGGCCGTCTGGTTGGTCGTGGGCCCTCAAAAAAAAAAAAAAACTTGCCCATCTGGGACCGCGGTCGTGCGGTGATTGAGGGTGTGCGGAGTCTGGAGAGAAGCAAATAATACGTTTGTTATGTACCGGCGGCGCGGAGGGTTTAACCACCCTGGTAAATTAGGGGTTGTGTGCGATATGGCGAAGATTCATCGGAGCCGGGTAGGTTCTTTCTCATGGACCTGATATGTGTGGAAAATTTGTGGGAGCCTGTTTGTTATTCATCATTACAACAAGACAGACAATGATGGTGATTCTGAAGTGCTTATGTCATGTATTTACGTTGATTTTGTTTTGTTTTTATGTCGATTTAACATTGTGGGAAGTATTCTCATTAATAATTTGTTTGAAGTATTTATGATGGTGCGATATGGCTAGTCATCGTCGTCAGTTTGACGGCGGCGAGATTTAAACGGTTTTTCAGCATAATAAAAACATAAGAAATAAGTGGGTGTGTCGACGAGCCACTATGGATCCATAATATGAAAATATGGCCCATCCAAATACCATTCATAGCTATCAAGAGTTTCGTTCTCTTACTACACATTTACAAACAGTCTATAATGCGGAATTGCTGCAGGTTTGTAAATGTTTGTAGAGGAAATTCGATAAGAAAACCGGCTTTTCCGCTGTGCTTTCATTACGAATTAGTGCATGAATGATGTAATCTATTGCGGAACTGTTCATCAATCATCGTCAACAACGTAGAGTGAACGTTGACTTAAATCATACAAGATGTATTTCCTGTTTCGTATCATTGACGCGTCAGGGTTACAAACTTGATAATATCGTGTGAAGTATAAACTTCAGGTTTTGTGACTCAATATATGGAGCTTAAATATTGTCCACTACGAGAGACATTTATCTACCTATCGAAAAACTTTTTTTTTGCTTATTTTCTGATATTTTTTGTTAGTAGCTTAAGGTTTATACTCGAACGTTGAAGTTATATTCAACGGCCGTGGGTTCAAATCAAGCCTTGAAAATGACGTGAAAAGTGTGGAATCCCAAATCGACGATATGTAATTTTAGTGTAAACTCTCCAACTACTTGACTGCGTTCTTTATCGCGATGCAACATGGAAGTATGAGAGTCGATTTTTCTGTCCGAAATGAGAAGGAAAATTTATTTGGGCTTAAGCTGTAAATGAGTATTTCCAGTGCGGTATTCAAATCTCTATATTCTCTGATGATAAGCAGTGGGCGTTTCCGAAGATACGCTGTATCGCTTAGGTATATGACGATATGGTTCTACGTAGCGTATCGCGCTACGTCGCACTTCGTTGCACATCGCTGAAATATCTCTCTGCATCGCAAATATAACGTGATATTGCTTGAAAGCTCAGTGCTAGATATCGACCCTCCTGAACGATCAATATCGCAGTTCGATGTAGCGGAATCATTGCGGTCAATCGTACAATCGTTGTATCATACGAGATACCATATCACAATATCTCACTGCACAGTTCTTCACGGTCCATGAGCAACCTATTTCACGGCTGGTTGTTTTCTCGCCGTCGTTGCTTGTTTGACCAGTCTCCCTGCTGCCGGGGGCGCGACACGTTTGTCAGCAGAAAGCTATTGCGCTCGTTCTACTGTAGCAAGGGCTCGCGAGAATATTTCCCGGTGATCTTGGAGCCGCTGACGTCAGGGCGATTTACAAAATGAACTCGTTAGCGGGAGATACGGCCCGAAAAACATCAGAATCCACTCCGGCAGGTCGCCGCATCTCATTGCGCCCCTCATGGTCGTGGGACCTCGTGTAGGAAGCCGGGACGAGCGGTGATTTTGGAAAATCTTTGGGGTCTGTGTATGTAGTTAGTTAACTGCCCCGGGGGGATGTTCCTTCGTCGCCTGACCACTAGGCGGCGCCATCCCAGTGGGGGGAAAAGCCCCTCGCAATTCCATCGACCACCCACCTTCAGCCATTAACTGGACGAAGTATGGAGGCTGAGAGATTTTTTTCCCCACCCGTTAAAAATGTTTAGGCCAGCCTTCATTATCCCGCCACAGCTTTTTTATTTTGTCATTAATGACGGTGTACTTCCGCTTAAGGTAGGTTCGAACGGACGTAGAAACTGGCAATTATGCTAGCCGCGATTTAATCGATGAAGTTAGTCCACATCTCTTGCTATTCTACTCCCCCGTTTGGTATTATTCCTGCCTCTATGCCTTGCAATTAAAATTCCTGTCCATTTCTTCTCTTTTCTCTGCTTGCCTCATATTCTCCTCCATGTCACGGCCTACCGAAGCCCATCGCCTCTATAGCTAGTCCTTACATCCACCTGCTTTGCCTCCTCCTCATTTCCTCCTTCAGTTTGATTTTCTTCCTTACCATTTTTGATTGGTAAGACACCGCCTCAGCTCTACGCTTTGGAATTCATTAACTGCGCGACAATGGACAAATTATTTTGCAACTCCGCAGTTTAATTTATTTTATTAAACGATCGGTTCCATCCCAGAGGTACAAACGTCGTCAGGTGGTTTGATTTTCAATCATTTCATGGCCCTAAAAATCATTCATTCAATCATTTCAATCATTTCATGGCCCTAGAAATGTCACGATTACGAAACCGGTTTTTATTACTATAAAATTGTATAGTTGTAAAGTTTTATTTTTTACTATACTTATTAATTTCATCGCATACTTTTGGAAATTCGTATTTTCAATTTCGTTCATATTCTTCACTGGTATCGTTATTGGATTAGGCTACGTTGCCTGTTATTGACTGGTCGTCATACATTTCCATTCCAAGTCGGATTCCCGGAAGACAGTTCAGCTGCTATCTTCGTAAATGGTTATGCTCTAGGGCTACCTGCCGTTATTTTTTCTTTTTTACATATTTAAATTTGCCTTATTTTGTCCATTCTAATCCTGTTTTAAGTATGCAACCATCTAAATGTTTCTTCTTCTTAAAATTCTTCCTACCACTATATCTTACTCCGCCGCTCATACTTAAGGTTTTGGAACCCTACGACCCATACTATGTCTTCTGTAGCTTCTTATAAGTAAATACCTATAGTGCGGAACCAATAGGAATAGTCGGTTTCTAATGTTAAAGTTCTAGGTAAATAATTTCTTATTTAATTAGTAATTTGAAAATTCTACCATCCGTCCCGCCCGCGGCATTCAAGGGTTTTCAGCATATGCGACTGCGAGTCTATACAAAAGTGCGACATGGCATTTCATTAACATTTCTTTGTAAATGAAATCGGAGGTTTTAATCCTCTTCAGCGCTGTTTTTTAAATCTGTTTGAGCCATGAAAAGCGTCTCATGCGATAATCATTTCAGCATCTCAGACGGAATAGTCTCATGATTCGAGCTGCCGTCTGAAGTCGCCGTGAGCAAGCGTATTTCAAACCTACTCCATTTCATAGCTCCTTCCAAGTCTGAAACATCTGCGAAGAGTGGAAACAGGAAGAAGGGAGAAGTGGGATGGTTTAATTGATGTTGGGCGGCCGTTCCTTTCTTGGGGTTGACTTAAGGGGGGAGAAAGTTTCGGCATCATTGGGATATATCCGGGGTAAGACTCTGGTTGAAAAGAGCGGCGGTGGGACGAGGCGCTTAATTGACGAAGGGTCTCCGCATAGCGGTCATCTGCGGTCATGGCCGTGGCTATAAAGCAAAAGAGTACATACAAGCTGTGAGCCGTCTTAATGCCCCCTAACTGTTATTGCTACTTAATATAGCTTTAGGACCTCGTTCACAGATCGCGTAGCCGTCGACGGGAAACCCACATTGCCTTGATTCCGTCACGGGGTAGAATCATAAGAAAGCATGAATTTTGTTTTTTTTTGTTCCTTTTTAAGAAATAACTCCCCCTGATATATACTAGCAGACGTGTCATCGGTTGCTTATAAGATTATGGATGGTTGTAACGATGTGAAATAATGTCATGATGATGGTCGTGATCTCTAGAATAATGCTAAGATTAGTTCTGTTCTGTTACTCAATTTAATCTTTTAGTTAGAGGGAAGGATATTGGGCAAGCGGGGAAGAGGAAGAAATAGAATAGGTTACACGGACACGTGGAAGTAGGGTAGATCGTATGCCGAGGCGAAAAAGAATATACTAGAGCGAGATAGGCTCTTGAATGTGTAGAGAACTGGGAGGAGATTCTCTGACATTCAACAAAACCTACCCTAACCGGTAGAGTACGTTAAAAAAATCTTCGACCTGAAGACGCCTCCAGGGTAGGGGGGGAAATGTAGTCAGAAGAACAACGACGTGACCGAATGCTAAGCTTAATTCATTTGTTCTCTCTTTATATATTCTTTATATACATATTATTGCATACTTTGGTGTCGCTAGGTTATTATAGCCATGTGAGTCAGAGGGAGGATGATAAAAGGCTTTTTACATCATTATTACTGCTATAGGCTATTTATCGGGCAAGGCAAGTTGAAGTGGAAGAAGGAATATCTAATATATGTACTGTGTAGCCGCAGGCTATTGTTTTCTTGCACGATTTCACTCTTCTGCTCACAATGTGTCCCATCCATGAAGCCTATTCCCTTTCATCACCTCCCCCTCGTTCCCAACATCCTCCCTTCTATCAAGGTCCTCATCATCACGTCGCCCATCATTACCTCTTTTCCCCTTGCTGTTTCCTCTCGTCATTCCCCATGCCGAGCACTTCCTTGTTCGTCTTTCTTTCCATCCATTGCACTATCTCTGTTCTCCTCCACTCTCATATATCAAACGTTTAGTGGACATATTCAAGTCCTCTTTTCTATCTCGATGAGATACTTTCTTCAATTTGTGCACTTCTATAAAATTGGGCATCGGCCAGCGCGCGCAGCGATGCGCAACTGTTTCAGCATGAATGCGAGTGGTGAAAACAGCACTTCTTCCACACGCATTATTAAGGTTAAGTAAGGAATTGAATTTGTACTCTGGTTCGACTTGATCTCTTCAAAGTTTGGAAACCTTAATAGTAACGATGATTCCGAGATTGAAAGTATTAAAACTATTGGTTGGTAAATTTCTTCTCTCTTGAGACGCCACTGTTAGTATAATATCTTTCTTTTCCATGCGCGTTACGCCGTGTGCGGACGAAGTTGTGACCCTGTATTTAAAAAAAAGGGTTCTTTGATCCTGTGAAGGGCTTGTCAAAGTGGTAATTCACTTCTTGGAAAGTAAGAAATGAAACCAGTTAGTTCCGTTCCACACTTGGGTGTCGTAACACATGACACCCGTCCTTGCTTACAAGACTTTTCGCCCAATATTTCATGTCAAGATATCAGCATACAGCGTCGAGGGGAAGGTGACCAGAAACTCGTGCGTTGTGTGTAAGTATTTCATCGTCGGGTTTTTTTTACGACGGGGGAATGACACGACCAAGTCGGCGGGCCGCAGTGCCTCCTAGTATGCACGTGCTGGTTGGAAGAATGCTTACGTTTTCAGTGTCCAAAAGAAGGCCTTTTCTCCCCCCTAACATCCCATTCTCTCCTCTATCCTAAATGCATAGGATTCGAGGTGCGCTGGGGTTGGAAGCAGGATGGACTTGCTTTAGGGGAGGGCTCATGAGGGGGAGGGGCAAGAGAATGAAATAGAAGGAGGGGTAGTAGGTACCCCTGGCTGAGTACAAAGGGGGCGACACAATGCAGGCGACTGCAGCTGCTTGCCGCTGGCCACAAGGGTCGTCCTCCCTCCCTCAGCCATGGGTCTCTGAGGGCACTTCCTGCTCCCTTTCAGACCCTGTCGTGGCAATAGGGGAGGTGGGTATATATGGGGGGGGGGGTTGGGGACTAGTCTTTGAAGAGGCGGAGGGACCACAGGGCGACGCGGTGTCTTCCCAGCGCCGCTCTGGGACGGAGCCTACCACCATCAATCACCATATTCTTTCCCCTCCCCTCAGCCCCTGCCAACTCCCTCGGAATGACGTCCCTGTTTAACCCTCGGCTGCTTTGAATGTGTGTGCGTGTGCGAGAATGAGGGAAAGCCGACGTATTTTGGCCGTGAACGTGGACCCAGCCAGCCAGACCAACTCCTCAAAAACCCCTCCGAATTATGTCGCCCGTATGAGGGGATTCGTTTTGTTGGCGAGATTCTTATTTTGCCATGAATGTCTATTTAAGGCCTATTCACGCGCGAGTCCCACAGTGCAGTGCGGGCGCGGAGGTACACTCGGGCGAGGGTTCATGGCGTTGAGAGTTTTTCAATTTTTCCGGTAACTCATTAGTGTATATACATGCTAGAGACGCCTGAGCTAATGGACATGAATTGGTAAATTAAGATGGATTAGGGAAGGAGGGCTTTATCACGTTTGATATGTTGTTAGCAATGAGGTGGTTGATACAGATGTTCTCTACGAGTCTGGAGGCATTTAAGCATGGGGGTAGATGTAGTTGAGCTTACAGTTTTTCCGAATATTTATGGGAACATGAATGCATGTTATGAAGCTTCGCGTCAATTGAAAAGAATTGGGAAATTGAGATACAAATTCTGGAAGGAAAAGGGTGTATGTGGGCAGTGTTGAAAGATACACGGAGATTGTTGGGACTTCGCAGTGCGCACCAAGAGCTATTCACGAACGAGGCTGAATGGGGTTCGCTTTGAAAGTTTCGGTCACTTATTATTGCATCAATACATCCGCCGCCGAAAGTATGTAGTTTGTGATGGAGAAGGGTTCTGAAATAAATGTTGACTGAATTGAAGAGAGGCATTGTAGGGATGGCCAGATAAGGTCTTTCGTGAGCAATACAAGAGAAAAAGGGCCGAATTGTTTTGACGTTCCTTGTCTCGGGGGAACAACTTCAAGGTGCCTGGAGCGGTAATCTAGAGTATTTGAGTGATGATTTTAATGATTTTTTGATAAGTCGTTCAAAGACTAGGATCGCATTTCATTGAAGTTCGATGCATGCGTGTTGCTGCAGAGTTTAGTGCAACTCGCCGTACTCCACAGAAACGGAAATGATACGAAATGCATTTTTTTCTCATTGGAAGAACCTCTGTGCATATTTAATGGAATTATTACGAAATATATCTGATGGGCTTTGTGTAAATAGGCCGCGTGTCAAAATAGCATTGTATTCGGAAGAAACAAATTCTATAGAATGCATTTTTTCACTGATATCTGTAGATACCACTGATAAGATCACGTATACAAATTTTCAACTGTATCTAGATGCAGAAAAAAATCACTCCTACCACCTCAACTCGAACTATTCGAATAGTTGTTGGTTTTTTGAGCGCGTTTGGAGAGGAGAAGTTTGCTCTGTGTGCTCAAGTAACGCCAACTCACGGGCCCAAGAAGTGGGTGGACATTTTTTTTAATTATCAGGCTGTACTTGCCTTAATAGAGAAGAATTAATTAATCAAGATGAATTGAAGATGATATACTGGATATGATTGATGCAAAAAGGAAGTAGTTCCTTAGTTATTCAGAGCAAAAAGAATAAGTGGTTCTGGAGGACGTCGTGGGAGCACCTTAGGTACGACCGGGAGGGAATAAAATTCGACAAATTCCTGAATGGTTTTGAGAGGAGATTAATGTTTTTTTAAAGTAGGTTTGAAGTGGTTGGTACTAGTGGGCTTGCTCAAAAGGCCAAGGAACAGTGCAGGGTAAAACTTCGTATTGCGTGAAAGCTTTTTTTTTATTCACCGGCGGAAGATATTTAGTTACTCGTAATGAAATTTAATTTTCGAGGATCGTTTAATAATATTTTCGTCTTACCGGTAATTTCAAAATTTAAGTCCTACAGTGTACTTAGTCTATCATTTTATGTACAATCAATAGGGACGTTTGAACCGTTGTTCCTTTCCCGTAAATTAAAGCTTTCGTGGAAGCTATTGCTGAATGGATCACATGGATACATCCATAGTTTATTCTGTTTCCTATTTCCGAGTTTAATGCACTGAGGATTGAGAATAATGCATGTCTTCTTGCTATTGAATGGAATGATGCGTGTACCCGATGTCATAGACGTGAGTCTTACGCCGCCGAGCCCTGGCGTTGGATCGTTCTTGCCTGCCCGAGTCCTACGTCGTATGAATAGTCTCGTACGAGAGCAGATGCATTCTACGCGAAAACAAATAAACTAAAAACATCGATTGGGTATCCGTTTCCTACTCGCTGGTTGCAAAAGGAATGGAGAATTCTTTCCAGCATCGCCGTTTTCATTTTGCGTTTCCATATTGGTACCTTTCTTCCTGGTTTCTGTATTTTTTAAAATCATTAGTCCTTTACTTTCTTTAATTTCATGCGTCTTGGAACACTTTTGAGCCCATTATGTCTTCTTATTATTTAATACGCCATACTAGTTCTAGGTATCCAGAGATCGTAGGTACAGAGGTATCGTTCGCATCATTCGTTTCAAAAAATGGTTACCAAGTTTCTCGCTCCTGAATTTTTTTTAACAATCCTCAGTATAAATAGGATCCGTTTCTGTTGCCTTGATGACCATTTTCCCATAATTCGTGTACTCTAGTGACTTGCCTATATTTGGCAATTTCCTGTCATGTTAGGAGAATCTCTTTTTAACTGTAGGAAGTCGGTTCAATCCGTTGGTGCAAGGACCGTAACAGAACCCGTCCGACTTTGGCTCGATTCGTTGTTATATTTATATGTAACCGTTGTGCAGATGGTCACTTTAGGTGAGCATATTAATGGTACCCACAACATTTTTGTGGCACTTTCATTTTAAACTTAAAACATTTAAGTGCCTTGCATCGCACATGTTCACACCGGAATGTAGAATTCAATGCCAGAATAAAAAACGTCCAACATGCCGCATGAAAGAACTTTATACACCACACAGTCGAACATCTGCGTACGCTTTCCATATCACCTCTTGCGAAGTGTGAAATCAGTTGTCAGAAACCGTAAAATATCTGAAAATGCAAAGAAATTTAATAAGATATATCATGAAATATTTCTCGAAGTGAACTAAATATTGTGCCACACTGTACGAATTCTGATGTATTTTTATGTATTGTTATAATTTTGCCGTTTTGTTAAATAATATGTCAGATACTGTGTTATTAATACATCTTGTATATCTTGCTATTGTAATATTTCTTTGACTCTAAAGAAACATATAATCATATACGTTCCTAAGGGACACACTTTTCCTGGAATAATAATTATTATAAATTTAATTTTCTATTCCATTGTACATCAGATTTTGCTTTGTAATCAAGGAAGTTTGGAGCAGTAGAGCTGTACTTATCACTTTGTAAAATCCACTCTTTTCTTATTTTCCCCCTCCTTGCTTTCTACTCTAATTACTTCATCATTTATGCTGACCTGACTTTGATGTTATGATTGATAATGAATGATCGTCAAGATGTCGAAGGCATGGTTGGCGTAAATAAAAAAATATTTGGGAACTAACTGAATGATAATGTATTCTACGTAAATCAATTCCTCAAAATAAAGATTGAAACATAAAAGTGTGTTCAGAATGCTTCTTACCCAACTAAGTGCTTGGGCAAAATATATCAAATTTTATTCCGTACAAGGCTCAGGCGGTGTAGTTATAATCAATTTTGTGAGGCATGTCTCGTAGGCGCCTTCCTTGTTGCTTGGCTAGCCTGATATATTTTTTCTGGGATATGGAAATATGTATTTTTATGATTTTTTTAACCGTTAGATGTTTTTTCTCGCTATAATCTTCATTTTTTACTGAATGTAAATTCCCCGTTTTAGTCAGTTTAGGCTCTTTTATTGAAATATTTATGTTTTTAAAATAGAAAAACTAGTTATCAACAGTTAAAGTGGAGCGGCGATTATTTTTTTGCATAAGGTTGCCAAATAAGTATGGCTGCAAGGGGCAAAAATGAATTTAATGTCTGTTTTTTTTTATGGGATCCCTTTGACCGGTTCGGGGTCGAATTGGTTACAAGGGCTCGCATTGGTGCTCTTGTGACGCGGAGTCCTTAATATGTTGCCCATAATAGTTGTTAGTGTATACGCATTAATCATACACAATTTCATGTCGATCGGTTCTTAAGTCTTCGAGGGTCAGAGAAACGAACTAAATTTCTCACGCACACCACTATATTTTTGTATGTTAGTATTGATAAGGCCCAATTATATAATATTGCTTTCAGTTTATTCTCGGTTATTATGCCGAAGTTAGTACGTTTTCCCATCAATGACACTTTCGTCTGCAGAACGACCGTCTAGTTCAACATACAAAACTCAAACTCTCAGTTAACAGCTAGTTAACGTGAAGGCCGTGTAACCTGTCAGTTTATTTTAACCAGAAATTGTTAAATGGGGCCTAGTTTTTTGCGTAATTATAACTTGGGTTTACTTATTAAGATGTGTAACCTCTTAAACATCGTGAATTATTAGTGTGGGATGTCTCATCTTTTGAGGTTCACGCAGTGGCTATAGCTTTATTTGAACAGCGTAGAACCTCTTTATTCATCTACATTTATATACTACCGTGTGAGCCGCCTCATGGGCGTGTGGCAAGGGGTGTTGGGACACTAGCTGTGTCGATATGTAAGGGATAAGTTTTTGGGAGGTGAAATGGTGACGTCTATTATGGGAGTGTATTTAGTGGAGCTCAGTTTTTATTGTGATCGCTTAGTCTGCGCGGGTTGAACGAGTTGTTGTATCTGTCTGTTCGGTAATGAATTTCTCTTATTTTATCGCTTCTGTCAGACCTAGAGATGAAGTGAGGCGTCATGATAATATCCTCTCTGTCCCTCTGAAATACGCCAGTTCTGAATTTCTCAAGCAACCTACGCCTAGCATGCGGTCTCGCACCTTAATCCCTCAAAAAGTTGTCACTATAAGCTCAATATATCCCTGAAAAAGACACTGTATGCTCGCTCCTAGCAGTTTTTAACGAGGCGCGCAGCTTTTATTAATATTTTATTCATATTTATTTGATTAAATCTTTATGTCCAGGATCCCAAATGCTCGCGGCGTGTTCGAGGTGTGGCCTTAACAGAGCGAAGTAGCATCTCCCGTTGACTTTTTCATTCGAGGACCTTCCTATTTATTAGAATTTTCATCCCTATTTTTATTGTTTTTCTTCCTTAATTTATCCCAAAAACAAGAATTAATATAACCTTTTTGGCTCCCTGCGTGGGTCGGGTCGACGTAAAGAGAAAGAGCGCCTCTTTTCGAGGCTACGCCTCCGGCTCAGATATTTATTTAGATTAATCACATTCATTTCCTCACAGAGAGCGAGGGACGGGGGGTGGAGGGTGTGGAGAAGGGGGAGATTGCTAGATGTAATAAAATGTTCGGCGTCGGTGATATCCCTCAACTTTTGTGTACTGTTGATTTGGTCGACCCAAGATGAGGGGAAAGTTTCTCGTTGATAAGCGATCTGGACCGCCCGCCCCATGGTTCTCTATCTCTTCTGCTATGCGACACCGGGCCCCGCCCCTTCCCTACCGCTCCCAACCCCTTCTTCATCTCCCGCCCATTCCCCCTAGCATCCTTTCCATCGAATAAAATCGCGAGAGTAATGGACGAGATAAGGGATCCTTCCAAGAAGAAATCGTTTTCTTCTTCATTGGCTCGAGGGCAAGGATGTTCTTGCTTGCATATGCTCGCTTTTGCTTTCAAATGGGAGCGTGGGCGTTTTTTTTGCTTTTTTGTTGGAAGTGAGGTACTGCAAACGGGGAGAGTGTGTTCTTGGGTAAAAAAAAGGAAACACTCCATCCAGTGTTCGAATGTGACTGTTGATGAAGTCATTAGCATATGCTACGTCGGAAACCCACGCGATAGATGCATTGTGACTCGAAATAATGGTAATTCGGCTAATTTTTTGAGCCTGCCACTCACGTTTTGCTGCAAATGTTGTGCTTGTGGTGAAATATTGTGGGAAATGGATAAAATGTGACATGCGTTTGGCATTTTCGTCGAAGTATGAGGGATAAATTGGAAAGTGTAATTTTACGCTCTTCCGAATGTTCGTATGGAAGTTCTTGGCAAATAGATATTTTATTTAAATACAACATTTATTATTTGTGCATGTATTTTGTGTTTATGTTACTTAAAATACAGTAAATGGATTATTAAGGATAGAGACATGAGTGCTTTGTTATTTTTTACTATCAAAAATGTCTCTCAGAGACAACAAAGTAATGATGACTGCCTCCAGTAATGAGCTTTGATTTAAGAGTATCGCATCCATTTTAAAAATTATTTGAATTAATATTATTTTTAAGGACCAGAATCACCTTGAATTTGTACGTAAAAACTTCTGGAGTTTCTCTTTAACGGTTTGAAGATTTCATTCTGTATTTTGTGTGAAAGCGATGGAGATATTGCTTAAATGGTTTCTGAAGCGAAAGACCTAAATCATTCCCCCCTTTAAAATATAGATCATGATGGTATCTAATAAGTTCTCTTGTTTTTGAGGTTAAGTGCGTGAAAAAAAGTTTCTCGAATGTTTTTTAGCGTTGGTAAATGAGAAGTGTAGAAAACTCAAATGGTCCGCGGCCAACACCCCTGGTTACCCTTATGTAAAGAGGGAGGGCCCACCGCTGTTGTTTTTGCAACAGATTTCCTCCGGTGGCCGGTGAACCGCGTCGAAATGGCTTGCGGCCGGACGATTCCGGTCGGCCACGGATCCGGGATTTCGCTCCGGAATCCCATTTTGAGACCTCACCTTTAAAAGCGGCGGCGAGTTCAATTTTCTGGATGATTCCGTATAAATCGATGACTTGTGTGAAGGAGCAGTGAACGGTCTCGCAAAAGAATTCGAGAAGTCCAGTCCTCTTCGTCGCTTCTCTCTCATCTTCGCTCTCCAAAGGATTTGCAAGTCTCTTTTGCCCTTTGACCCTCCTCCCCCCGTCCTCGCACCCCAACCCCCCCGCGCGACCCTTACGCGACCGCCCCCGACGTGAGTGAGCGACCCTTTTTTTTAGGATCCTTCCCCGCCTGGAAAAGGGCTCTACGGAGAGAGGAGGAAGGCGCGCCCCTTTTTTTTGGGAGTACACCGCCCGTGTGTCGTGCGTGAGTGAATCCTTTCGGATGAACGGTTCATCTGTGTGTGCACCGAACAAATTAAATCACGGCCCCGGTTCAAGAGTTCAAAAAGCACGGAAAGGGTGACGTATTGGAGAGACGTTTATTTCTAGTGTGACTTAAGATAGTCCGAGCGAAATATCATTTTACTTAGAAATCAATGAATTTGGTCTCATTTAAAAGAAAAAATCTCACCTATCCAATGTCACCAAAAATTCTACCCCTTATTACATTACTTTCGGAGATATTTGCCAAAAAATACCAGCCCTTTTACATGGGAAACGGTACGTGAATGCACTCCAGAGAGACAGTATTTACAAAATGAGGTATTTTAACAGATGTCGTAAAAAAACTAACAGTGTGTAGTTTGATATGTTTCCTCAACTATATTTGAAAATTAATCATATTGTCACCGCAGTAGGTTCTTGGGTATCACAAAAACTCTTCCGTTTTAAAGGACGCACCGCGCGAAACAAATGAGTCAAGTTAAAGACTTAATAGATATTTTCATGCAATTACTTACGATTTCTGTCATATAAAACTATATTATATATTTCACCATTAACAATGCAATATTTAATTGATGTGTCCTACTGCTGGTGTAATTAAAACGTATAATTCGAATATGGTCTCTATTATGACTAGGGAACCATCTCGCTCGGACTACCTTAACAGTAGTTTTAACTCTCTACAGAATCCATTGTTTGGGAGAGGTTACAAAAAATTTAATTGTGATCTGCATTTAATTTTAAAATACTGGGAATTATTAAGAATTACGTGATGTCTTTTCCTCGGAAATGGTGTAACAGGTTATGTATGAAGATTAGTGAAAAGGGGTTGTAGACCGCGACTAAAATGAAAGGTTGAACGTGTATGTAAAAATTGGGCGTTTAATAAGATTTCCATCGTTGAAATATCACTTACTATTATCATTAGGGAAATCTATCGGTTAAAGTACATTTAAGACAGTTTGCACGAAATAACACTTCACCTATAAGACAATAAATCTGATCTCATTTTAGAGAAAACTATCTCACCCTTCCAAAGATACCAAAATATCATCCCCGTACCGAACTGCTTGCCGAGATTTTTTACAAAAACTGCGTGCCTTTTTCCGTGGGGAAAGGTCCGTGCACGCACTCCAGAGAAACTTGATTAGAGAAATGAGGAATTTCTAGTTCTCGTCAAAAAATTAACAGTCCGTAGTGTGTATGTTTTTTACTACTCAAAAACTTATTGTGATATTTTGGGTTAGTTACTTTGAATTTCAGTCGTATAAAACTTTAATATGGCAATTTTTATAATGGAATATTTACTTCATGCTTCCATTTTTTTAAGTATTCCCTTTAAGCCTTATATCATCCTCCCTCTGACTCACATGGCTAAAATAACCTAGCGACACCAAAGTATTAAGAATATATACATAAAGAATATATACAGAGTGAACAGATGAATTCAGCTTAGGTCACGTAGTTGTTTTCTGACTACATTTCCCCTCCTTCCTGGAGACGTCTTCAGGTCGAAGATTTTTTTTTAACGTACTCTACCGGATAGGGTAGGTTTTGCTGAATGTCAGAGAATCTCCTCCCGGTTTTCTACCCTTACAGGGGCTAATCTCTCTCCAATGAATCCTTCTTCGCCTCAGCATATGACCTACCCTTCTTCATCGTGTCCATTAAGCCGATTTTCTTTCTTCCTCTTCCCCGCTTGCTCAAAATCCTTCCCTCTATCACATTCTAGAGCAACCCCTTGCCCCTCAATACATCCTCCAGCCACCTACTATGCCGATCTCGAATTTCATTAAGAAGTCTCCTTTTCTTGCCCACCATCTCAAGCACTTCTTCGTTTATCTTCCTCTCCGCCCACCTCACCTCCTCCATCTTTCACCACACCCACATCACAAATGCCTGCAGCCAATTCTCGTCCTCCAAATGGAGGGTCCTCCTTTCTGCCTCATACAACGCTACGCTTCTTATCAAGCTCTTCACCAGCCTCTTCTTCCCATCCCTACCCAATGTCCCCGTCATCAGCTCCCTTGTATTACTGAACGCGTTTCCTATAGCTGCTGAAATTAATACGTGTGATTCGAATATGGTCTCCATTATGACTAGAGAACTATGTCGCTCAAACTACCTTAAATGAAAGAGGGTCGAAATCTACCCAATTTTTTTCGGCGCTGGTTCCCATATTCTTATAGTAGTCGTTTCTTCGTCCCTGAGAACGTCCTGTCTCTCTTTATCCTAGGGTATTCTCTTCCTTCCCCTTCCCCACTTACCCCGAATCCTCCCAATTAAATTCCTTCTGTATTTAAAGTAATCTGGACCATCTTTTTAATCCTTTTATTATAAAACATTTGTCTTCTTTACTTTTTTGTAATTAGGTACCAAAAATACAATTTAAAGATCGTACCAAAAACAAAAGAGTAATGATATTTCTGATAGCGCAATCGGATATTCGCGTATGTTAAGTTGCCCCAATTTCAGCACTCCCTCTTATCGTGGCCTCCGGCTTCCTTCGACATTTATTACCTGCAACGACCTCCTGTCAGTATTTTTAAAATATTTGAAGCATAGTCTTTTCATTTCAGCTCAAAGCAGTGTTCTCCGAAAATTAAAATTAAGCCACCCAGGCTTAAGCGCATCTTTGCTGTCATGGTAATTGAAAGTTTAAAAGTAGTAAATCATTTGGTTTTGGTACTAAAATGTTCTTCCTTATATCGTAGCTAGAGTTTTAAAGAGTGCTCCGTGTTTTATGACAAATGAGTAACCTCGATACTTTAAGATTACAATTTTGTTCTTTTCAACAGAATTTTATTTTGGATGGTACGACGCGTTTCACCGATTTGGGGCATCACCATTCTATTGCACATTTAATAATGGATTATCTTATGATGCTGCAAGTTGGTAAAACGCGTTGTGCCATCCAAAATAAAAGTCTGTGGGAAAGCACAATATAGTATTCTTTAAGCATGATTACTATTAACTTCCAATAAGTGAAGCCTGAATCCGTAGAGGGTATAAATGGAGCCAACTTCTTGATATCCTCTGGAAAGGTATTGCTGCGATTTTCGCAATAACAATTTATCGCTAAATAATCGTATTTTAACAGATAGAAAGTGCCTGCTTTTTTCTTTAAATGGTAGTTCCCCAACCTTTTAGAATATTGTATAAACAAGGGTTACGTTTCTTATAGGAATATTCGCTTTCTTTACTGCCTTCGGTTATTTTTTCCGGTTCTAACACTAGTTATTCCATTCACAACGCGGAACCGTTCGCAATATCCGAGTTTGTGGCTGGAAACGAATAATGAGACGTGAATTGTCGAAACGAATGAATTCGGAGTATCGCTATAGGACCCTCGAAGTGCCCTCGACGGCGTCCTCACCGGGAATGCGAGCGCGCCTCGCTCTGTGCGCTTGTATTGTTTGGTATCGATCTTTTTCGTTCGGTCCCCATTCCGACAGAGGGAAGCAGGATCGAGCGGTGCCCCTTCGTCCTGCGGAGGGAGGGGAGGGAAGGGGCGGTGGAATGGGGTGTGGAACAGGCCTTGGGTTGAGGGTAGATGGAAAGGGGATGGACTCACCCTTACTTGGCCCCTCCCAACCCACCCCTTCTGGAACACACATCCGTTTTATTTAATGCGTGCATTGTGGGCGGTCTGGGATTGAGATGGACAATATGGGGAGGCCGTGGATTGCCTTGTGCCGCCGGGTGAGGCTATGGGCGGCGGCGGTGGACCCCTTTTCTTGTGCCCCTGAGCTCTCATTTCCATTTCTCCGGAGCGGTCCTAAAATTGTAGTTCTCGCGTTTGTTCGGAGATGAATGAGTTCGCCCGGCTGATGCCCCCCGAGCCGGCGACAATGGCATTCGTCGGCGTGTGCCGTTTCGCAGTGGTAGGGGGGGGGGCGAAAAATAACCACCCCCGTGACCCAGGTGCGCGTGAAATTAACGAAGAGGTCGTCGCATTTTGCGGGTTTACGCAGTAATCAACCACGAGCCTTGTTGTTGTTGTTGTATTATTTTTTTTTGTCAAATGACGCGAGAGTTGCGGATTTTCTTGACTTGTCGCGCGGGATTCTCGCTTGTAATTTGTGAGTCTGCCCTTAATTGGTGCGGAAAAGACAAGATTTTAATGAGAGAAAGGCACAGACGCAGTCAGCAGTTGCGTTATGGTGTCGTCGCTCATTTTGAGTCTCTATGCGCACCGTTCTCATCGTGGGATCCCGTTGAAGTGATGAGCACGTGAGGGAAATGATCGCGCGAATTCGCTTGTCGTTTGTTTAGTAGGCGACGGGGATTCGACTTCCATCGGGGTCACGCCCCGGGGAAGCAGATTCTGTAATTTTGCGTCTGAACGTTTGTATTCGGGTGAAATGGAATCCTCTGTTGTCATATTTACTTGGCCCTCCGGATGGGGCCCAGTTGACTCCGGTGTGATGTCATGAAATTTGACGATACTTCCCACTCATCTTTAACTCAAAACAAGCCGATCACTAAGTTGTGGATTGAAGATTCTGTACTCAAGCTTTACTGTGACTCTATTGGTTTCCAGCCTTTTCATGTACCTGGACAAAGCAGTGCGGTCGTCATATTTTGCATTTCACATACTTCGGTAATAGCAGTGCTACCCACCCACAATTCCTCCTTGGGCTAAAGGTTTTTGTTATTAATTGCGTTAAAAATGCTGGTTTCTTTCTATTGCCTTCTATTGTTACCAAACATAATGAAACACCTTGACTAGCACCACAAATTATACCCCAAGTGGCATACGTGACGGCAGGTCATTTTGAAAAATCAATGTACGCTTATAAAATTTCTCGGAACGAATATCGGAACCATAAGGGGGAAGGTCGGAGCGAAACTTTGCCAAGCCTGAACCGAAATCGGAACGGTTCCTCTTTCGTTCCTATGGGTTTTCGTTCAAAACATTTTCGTTCCACTTTCGTTCCGGAACCACTTTCGTTCCGAGATTTTCGTTCGGATAAAGTTTCGGTTCCGTGAACCGAAACTTTATCCGAACCCACTCTGAACCGTTCCGGAACCATGACTTTAGTTTCGTTTAACATCCCTGAATAGCACACCCACATCAAATATCGCGCTATTATGACAAAAGTGAAATAATTCTCGCTCGATGTAAATCCTGGAAAAACAATTCAGTTGGAGCCGAAATATCTTCCGTATAGATTTATTGTCTTGCACTTCTGAGTTCAATCGCATTCCAAGCACTGACAAAACGTTTCCGCATTTTATCAAATTTAAAGATCGCCAACCGTTATTCCTGCATTCCCGTAATATTTTCATCCAATGAGCCTGGCGTTTAAAAATATTGCTCAGCGCTTATTGTTCTAGCTTTTGATTTAGTTTTTAATGAATGATTCGGTGACATTTATATTAATCTTTAGGCATAAAGCATGTCAACAGAGGATGAACAATCTCAGAGGTCCGCCGTTAACTTGACTACCTGTCGCGGGTTCCAATTCGATTGGGTCTAGGCTTTCGTATTAAGTCCTGAGCTTTGTGGCTTGCTGGGGAACAAGAGCTTTCTATGTGACCGCAGGTGGCACGGGTAAAGGAATTTAGGCACCCTTAGCACCCTGCCTATATGGATTATAGCCAGGTGAGCTCTGGTGTAGTTATGTGACGTAGCTTTGGGTTGTTTCTGTGGTTTTGCTTGGAGTTAACGCAGTGGATTCCTTTCAGCATGTAGTTGTTCATTATTGCCCTTTAACTTGTTCATGAAAATTTTATTGGTTAGCTATAATAGTTGCTCAAGCCTTGTTTTATTTATAATAACGCCCTGTTTACCCTCTTCAACTAAGTGTTTTTCTTCTCTTTCTACTTCTTCCGTTACAACCTGTGAGTGGGTTGGCAGCTCTATTCATCTCTCTTCTCAGCATTCTGTTTTAGGTCGTAATACGTTCAGAATTGCATATTTTTCATAATTTGGCTCATGTAGTCAAGTCGGGGAATTCCTCTGCAATTTGTACCCTCAATTTTTCCTTCAGTTATTCTATTACCTTCAAGTATTGTGCCGTAGTAAATGTCCAATAAGTTTAGCTCTTCTTTCTTTAATCATTCGTATTGTACTTCTTCTTTCCTCTTGAGCATAGATTTCTTCCCGTCCTGAATGACGTCTAAAATTTTTAACCTTTTTTATTTTGTATCAACTCAATATTTCTTCTCTCTTAGATGATCACAGTATTTATGATATATATATATATATCTCTCTCCTTCGAATTCTCTAGTGTCCTTGCCAAAAACAAAAGAGAAATCTGGCTCCCAGAAATAGACATTACGTACAAATGGGTTGTTCTTCCAAAATAAAAGTCACAAATGTCATTCTTTTAAGCATAGTTGTTCATTTCAGCTCTTCCCTCCAGATATCAGCACTTTCGCACCCAAATTGCACTGTTTAACCTCATTATTCTGTTTACACTGCCGACCCACCGCAGGGATGTATGGCATGGGTTGTGAGGGACATGAGTGGGAATCGGAAGTGGACTAAAGTCAACAATGTATTAACCGTATGTCTAATATGCCTCGCTTTGATATTGTCACTAAAGGTTTACGGAAGCAGGGAATGTTTGTACCCGTCAGTTTGCTGATGTTTTCACGTCACGCCGGCAACATTTCGCTGTCGATTCCGTTTTGAATGAGTTGAGTCCGAGCACTTCATAGCGCTATCTGCTCATGGTTGCGGTCGCGAGTTGCGGTTGCAGCCGAGGACGTGTGGTCCACTCCCTGTCCGCGATCGGCGATGCAATTCCGGGAGCAACTGATTTCGAGCAGTCCCCGGGCGGGCGTGGGAAACTTTAGTGGCGCCTGTTTTGTTTCTTTCCCCTGGCGCCGGCGCCGCCCGGTCGGCAGGGAGGCTCGCGACGCCGCCCTGCTCCTCTGAGGCGCTGAGCTGCAGGGCGACGTCTCTGGGTGCGGCGGCGTAGTGGCAGGCGAGGAAGAGCGCGCTGAGCTACCCTAATTATAATGATGATACATTCGTCACTCGCCGTGGAGAAGGGCATGGATTCTCGCTTTTTGGTTGGCTGTCGACATTCTGAGGAGTTTGTTTCTTAAACTGAATGTTATGTCATCACCTTTCGGATGCTTATGTGTTAAAATGATCTCTTTGTTCAAGTTTGGATTATGCCATTTCTTTTACCTTTCATACTTTTACTTTTCGATACAAGATGAAGGATATGTATTGTTGGAGAGTTTGATTATTAAGGTAATGTGTAGTACAGGATTGAGTCAGGATTGACCATTCTATATTTACATCTACATACTACCCGCTAACCGCCGCATGGGCGTGTGGCAGGGGGATTTAGAATACCAGCCATGTGAAGATGTAAGGGATAAGGTTTTGGGAGGTGAAATGGTGACGTGTATTATGAGAGTGTATTTATTGGAGCTCAGTTTTTACCGTATTAGCTTATTATGCGCGGAAAGAGCGGGTTTTCGTGCCTATCTGTTCACATGTATCTACTATGTATCTTCGAGATGTAGTGAGGCATTATGATAATATTCTGTGCCTCTCCCTGAAGCATGCCAGTTCTGAATTTCTTCACCATTGTTGTGGGGGGTTGAGAGAATCTTCCCTCGTACCCATAGATTCTGGTATAGTAATTTTAAGACTTATTATGTTAAAAATGTGCCACAAGAAACGATTAGCGTTTTTTATTTCCCTCTTTAAATCCCTGCAGTATTATTTATTTCAATGAGGAAGAAGGAAAGAAAAGGAGCGGGGGAGTTTTCTGAGGATATGCCCAAAGAAGACGAAAAGGTGGAATTAAAAATGTGTGGAGATGCTGTGGAGGATGTCAATCATATTAGAAATTTCGGTCGACGAAATATATGGAGGAATAAGTTGAGTGTTCACGCTAATTGTAAGTGATCGGGAAGCACAAGGACCTGTTTTACCGAATGTGTTTCTTCATTGATTGCAGTTTTTTTATAGACCGCGAGGTTAAGTAATTCGTCTTAAAAATGAAAACACTTAGTTTTTTCCACCAATGTATTTAAAACACATCATCCGGTTTCGGTCTGTTTGTTCCTTCCCCTGCAGTTTTGCCCAATCACCTCTCATTCCCCCCCTTATTTCAGCCACCTCCCTCTCCTTGAGATATCTTATATAAACTGTGATATCATTTGGTATTTCGTATTTTACTCTTCAATCTTGATAATGGCCTGAAAAGGCCCCGAAACCGGTTGATTTGTGTTTTAAATACATTGGTGGAGAAAACTGTTTTCATTTTTTAGATGAATCATAAATTCTACTAAGTGGACACGCCAACCATTGATTTTAAGTTATTCGTCCTCGATTGGATTGGATATTTGGGGAGGCGACCGAAGGATGAGGTCATTTGCGCCATAGGGGACAGGTAAGGGAGGACGGGTGGATAGAAACCCGGCGTCGGCATTAGAATTCTCTTAACGAAAGGCGCCAAGGGGACCACGGTTTAATGTCTCATCCGACCGACGGAGTACTCTACTTGAAGTGCCCTCCACAAGACACTCAAGTAGGGATCGGGTTTCCTCTGAAAAACATCCTCCTCTGCAGGGATTTGAACCCTGGCTGCCCGTGTGGTAGGCGAGTACTCCAGCCACCACACCAACCCGATCCCCAAAATTCGTCTTCCACTAAACTATTTGGCGGAGAGAAACATTTTTCATTGCAAAACTGTCTTTTTAATTGCTGCTGTTATTAAAGAACCAGGGAATTGCGTAATCGGTGCCTTATTTTGAAGCCTTTTGGAAAAACAGCAGAACACCGCTTTTGAAAAAGAAGTCTAGGAGACCGGTATATGACTTGGTAAGACTCGCATGTGACGGACACGTGTGGTTCGAGTCATTACGAAGATTTTGGAGCTGTAGAAATATACGGTGGCCAATCCGTGTGCGCCATTTATGACACCTTCTCGCGACGAGTGTGCTAATAACTGAGCCGGGGTTTCCCTTCTGAAGAAGTTCGCAAGATGCCACTAACTCATGTATGACTCGTGCGCGAATATCACAGCTTCGAATGATGGGCCTCCCGTATCCGTTTCTGAAACGGAGTGCATTCACCTTTACTTTACCGGAGGCTTTTACGCTGTGCCCTCATTACGCAATGCTTTGAGGCTCCTGAGTTTTTTCGCGCACTAATTAACGTGCGTAAAAATCAAATCTTATTGTTCACTGACTCAGCAGTACGAATATTGAGTGTTTGAGTCGGCTGCACTCCACCCTAGTGGCTTACCTTTTATAAAATAAGGCTAGGTTTTGGCATAGCCTATGCTTAGGTTTTTACTCTTGGGTCACATTATCTGACCTTCTGTAACCTATTCCCTCATTAAGTACAGTATGTGCTAAGCTTTATCTTAGTTTGAAGGGATGATTGAAAAAGAATTTGTTGATCTAAAACGTGATGTCCTCTAAGATCAGAAAACAAAGGTATAATAAGTAAATCATCAAACAACACTATTCACACTTAATTGTTGTGAGGGATCACTAAAAGAACACAAAGGAGTTGAGTCCTTCCATTACATGAATAATTACATAATTAAATTGATAATGCTACAATCTTAGTACAGAGCTAGGAAACAATTGTAAAGATATCAACTAACAAATACATTAAAGAACAAATTATATACACCGTAACAAACTATCAGTTGAAAGGCAATGATGAACAAACAATGACAAAAATCCAGGAGATAGAAAAAATAAATAAAGGAAGATACCTACGTTTGATTAAGTGGCACATAAATTGAGGCGTTTAGTAATGAGCTACAGGTCTTTGCCTGAAAGGTTTTAATCATGGGGCCTTTTTCTACCTCATCTGTGAGGGAATTCCAAAAGTTGAATCCTATTACCTGTATTGGTTTTTGAAAACAGATTGTCCGATGAGGTGAATAGTATAGGAAATTTACATCAGTTGTCATAGTGATATAGGTGGTGTTAGACATTTTTAAGAAAACATACAAATAAGAAATTTATTTTATTAAGAAATAATAAATAGAGGTGTGAGGATAGGAAGTGTTTCCGTATAATTTCAAACTATTCATGCCAAGTGATTTTCCTCATGTCTTCCAAATTTATAATTCTTGTTTTCGTCACCTCTTTTCAAGCATTCTTCCAATTATCATAGCCTTCAAAAGACCTGCATAATCATATGACTTCTCTTCCCACCTTTTCCGAACTGTCGCGAACCAACATCATTTTCTCCTCCCTATATTTTATACTTCTTCTTAAGTTTTCCTCTGTTCTCAGTTAACTTCCTCCATTCGCCCTTGTTACCACATCTCAAAAGTCTTCTATTCCTCGATTCAATCATTTATCTTGAAATCCAAGTTTCGCCTCCTTTGAGCGTATGTGTCTTAGTTTTGCACCTAGGAAATGACACTTCTATCTTTTGAGCCTTAACTAATAATTTGATTGATGCCATGATCTCACAGTAAAAGTTGTTGTTCACTTTCCTCATTTTATTTACACCGACCAGGTTTCGACATAAGCTATGTCATATTCAAGGTTTTTAGTGTGAGATCATGGCATCTGTACTCCATTTCCACAAAATATCTCCTGATACGCTAAACTTAATCATTTATTGTTTTCATTCTTCTCAACTTGCTCACTACTCCCTTATATTTCTAAACACTTTCTATGCTAGTCCTCTCCTCGTAGATTTGCGGCGAAACAAATGTATATACAGGGTGATTCAAAAGTCTTGTTATGAAAACGGAAAATCATAACTTTTTTATTTTTCAACATAGATACATGAAATAATGATGAACAATGGAGGTCACATTGAACGTTTATAATAATATATACATTTATTCTTCCATACATGCATCTTTGCAGTTCTTTTTTCCGTATGAGGAAGTAAATTAGCCTGTAAGGCATTAAGCCCTTCGTTTAGGCTAATTTCAGAATCATAATGCGTGGAAAAGTGCACATTGGACCAAAATTTACAAAATATGAATTAAATATGCAAATAAAAATTAAGTGCGTAAAAAATTACCAGTGTTGGCTCGAAAAAATGCCAAACTATGCAAACGAAATTATGTGCGTAAAGAAAATTACCACTGTGCTGGCGTGAAAACATGCAAAAAATAAAGCAGTTGTACAACAAATGTGATTAAAATTATAATTATAACACTTAAATTCACTGATCATTTACAATAAGGTTTCAATATTATCATATATCATTAGCCATTCATGAATCATTCTTTGATATCTTTTGAAATAAATAGATTCTTTGATAGCTTTTGGCTGGAGGTTGTACAATTTCGGTCCCATATACAAAAAACACCTTTTTATACAGTGTAGGATTCGATTTGGGCGTAGGGACCCAGAAACCTCTGCGAAAATTATACATCATATTACTCCCAAGTAATGGTGGACTAATCCACTACGCAAAGAAAACATTTTCAGTACAAATACCTCAATTTTATTCTCATTTTTAACTCACTGAACAAAGGACGAGAGTGTTCATAGCATTTTTTTGTAATTTTTAGTGATAACAAATAAAACTTGATGTATTTAGTAAAATTTTCATCTTTGCTTCATGTATCTACGTTGAAAAAATAGTTTTGATTTTCCGTAATCATAACAAGACTTTTGAATCACTCCGTACATAGATCGGGGATTGTACTCTAGTACATTAACTGGGTCACTTGGTTGGTTGTGTGAGTATCCGAATAATTACTCAAATAAGCGTTCAGGACTGTAAATCTTTCAGGGATTCTCAACATTTTATTTCTAGTCCTCAGTAAATGTGACCTGCATGCTGAAGTCCCGCGGCAAAGCCAGCTCTGTTAACCCCACTTTAATGTATGCATGCGGTGTCGTTGAAACGATGGGACGCCATACAGTCTGTTTGAGGTTCGTACTTCAATGCGTCGCGACATAAGAGATTGAGCACTCGCCATCCTTTCGCTATCGACAGAGACCACGCAAGGGTGCGGGAGTCGAGCAGATGAGGATGTGAAAATTGATTTCATCATGCTGGGATACGTGAATGAGAGGAAGTAGTTTACATGACAGTCGTGTTTCAACGAATCCAGGTATTTCAAAGGAGATGATCCTTTTTTGGAATACCAATCGTTACATGGCTCCATTAGAAGCGTTAAAGGCTGTTCATAATCCACGTTGACACCAAACGGGTGGGGGGGGTACGAGGGTTGTCAACGAAGATCCACGTTGGGGGTTTGAGGTATGTCTACGCAGACAATGGTCGAAATCATGCTACAAGAGTGGTTTTTCTTTTACTTACCTTTCCTTAAAATCAGCCTTAAATTACAGATGTCCATAAAAATCAATTAATAACCCGTTTCACAGCCTTATCCGCCATGAAAGATAAGTCTACGTGGACAACATGAGGGGGGGGGGGGGCTGAACGGGGGGTCCGAATGAAGTCTACGAGTGTCCACGGTGAGATGCGGGGGGGGGAGGGGGGGGGGGTTCATAAAGTGGCTTATTTTTGTCTACATGGATCATGGACCGCCCCTTATTTGATTAAGCTATTTCGTCGTTGTTATGCATTACTTGCTACGGTTGTCTTTTCCTGAAACGAGTTCATCTTTCCGTAGGATTGGTATCTCACTAGGTCCAGTTTTAAATAGTCCGAGTAACTGTGACCGCCGAATCACATTGCCTTCACGTAAATGTGATGTGAATTGAATGAATTTGTCAAGTAGGTCAGATCGCTGATTAGTTGATGTAGCGCTAAGAAGGGCTACCAATTCTACTTTGGATTTGATTCATAGAAATCCTTCGACTAAGCATTATGATGTCATGCCCTAAGGTGCAATTGATGACCGGTAAAGGTTATATTTCTCCATGCGAGTGATTCGCGTCACTTTCTAACAAGTGATTTTTCTTTCCGTATTGTGTAATCTTCGTAAATTAAACTCTGTCTTTTGTCACTAGGTGGTTTGTAAATCATTAAGTTAAATAGGACTAAGACTGATAATAGCATAAAATATTTGTAGGTGAAATTTTTTCCTTCCGTATGAATAAATCACCTATAAATCAGGGTTTTTAAAATGGAAGTTCTCTTTCACCCATTTTGGGCGGGAATAAATGTCCATGTTGGTTTTCCATTCCTTGGATGCGTTAATTGTATTAGTTCACCAATTACATCCTGAAATGAACAACATTTTATCTACTATTTGTAAAATCTTCACATCTTACTCCATAGCATTGGGACTACCCTTGAACTGATATTCTTCTTGAAAGGAAGTGTGCTCAAAATCACTAGTATTTATTTCTTACGCTTAAACTTAATGGTTGAAGGCGTAACTTAGTGGAATGTTACCGTAGACATGACAAATAAGAAAAATCTCTTAGTATATTCCACACTTAAAAATTTTATTCCTGATCTAGGTTTCCATTGCCTTGCAATCATTTTCAAAGGTTTCAAAGGAACTGTGGAATATACTAAGAGATTTTTCTTGTTAGTCATGTCTTCTTGCGCTTGTTGAATTGCAACTGCGAGTTCGTCGGTGTTGTATATTATTCCTTTCGTCTTATTTATGTTAAAAAATTTTTAATATATTTTTGTTGTTAATTACATAGAATTTACAAAAAATGTACAAATTCAGTACCTAAAATATGAAAAAAAACTCATATAAAAACAATATAATATAAATCTTGTAAAATGCACGCTATTTAATCAACTTTACCACTTTATGGTCCTGCTAAGCCATTCTTGGCTTTTCAGCAGGTGCCTTTAAAATTTTTCAGTTGTGTTTTTATTTAACTCTAGCAAAAAATTAGCACTAAATACTCTATGTAAATAACTTTTAAAATACTGGTGCAGCATAATTCTTTCCTGCTACACCCGTTTTCCTGCTTCCTTTGCTAATGGTAAGAATCCTGTGAGTGATTATATTTTCGGACTTCATTTTATCTACTAATTTATTCATCTCAATGAAGAGGTATTAGGTACGAGATAGGGTTAAGAATGATAGTGGTATTAAGTATTAAGGTGAAAATTTTGCCTCCGTATGAATTAAGCAAGCTAAAAAACAAGGTTTTTAAAATGAGAGTCCTCTTTCACCCATTTTGCGTTGGAATTATTTTCCATATTAATTTACCATTCCTTGGGTGCTTCAATTGTTTTAGTTCACCAATTACTTCCTAAAATGACCAAGTGATCCTTTCATTTTTTAGACTTTGCGTCACGAATTTTCTGGATGATTACCGCTGTCAAAATTGGCCTTTAAATTAATTTAACAGCCATTAATCAAGTCTTTATACCAATTAAGGATATTAACCAAGCCTTCCACTTTAATTCATTGCCACAATAAACCTACGATAGAGGTAAGTTTTCCTCCGGGAATCGCCATTTTTTGTACCGCTCTCGAGAAAAAGGTTTTTCCTCGCCCACACGCACGCACTACGGCTTTTTTCCGTGTTTGGACCAGAATGCACTCCGATTCCCATGAGTCGTCTTTTATCTCTGCTTAAATTATTTATACGAAAAGGAAGAATTAAAACTCGCCCACGTGTGTCGGAGTAAGCAGTCCCGTTAATTTTTTTAGTCTGTTGGTAAAAAAAGATTGAATAACAAAGGAAAGATGGAGAAAAATCATAAAACCCACAATTTCGGAGAAATGTAGATAATTTGGATGAATTGTAATGGGCGAAGGGAGGAAAGAAGTTTGTTATTTCGAAAGAAATGAATACTTTTTTGTGCGTATTCATTGGGGCGATGTCCCATTGGATCTCTCGTCAATCTTTAGTAACATTCAGAGTTCATATTTATTTTAGTCGACTCTAAATTATCGGTTTAGTCGAATGAAAACTTAAATTTATCTTCTGCACCCATGTCATATTTTTCACCGACAGAGATATCAACGTTTTTATCCGGAATTGCGAGAGGAGAATTTTTAGCTTTTTAAGTGCGTCAGCCTTAACGAGTCGCCTGGCTTGAATCGTTGAAAGTCCTCAAAAGAGCGAGAGTAATAATTTGACGCGAGCGTCGGGAAATGACGTTGATATTTCGCATTTGAAAATAAAAAAGTGTGTAAATAAACATCATCACTAGGGAATAATAATCGACGCCAAGTCCTCGCATGGGCGGGGAGCGCTCTCCGATGCTTCTCTGAAATTCGGTGCGCGGCGTGGAGTGTCGCTGTCGGCGGGCCGAGGACACACTCCTCCACCCCCGACGTTCCTCGGAGTTTCCACCACCCCCGTCACCGACAATGTTCCTCGCTCCCGCCACTCGGACGCCGCGTGCGCATTCAGCGCCGCCACTGGAGTGGACTGAGAGGCTCAGTGGATCTGCGGATATGGGAGTAGAGGGGCGGGCAAGAGTGTTAAGGCCATTTTCAATGCAAGCGTTCGGGGTTTTCCGAGTGCGGGAGGGAGTCCGAGTGCTGGCCGGGGCAGGAGGCGGGGTTTTGTGGGGCGTCGCAAGTGTCCCTTCAAGTGCGTGAATTCCCACGGCCGCCCGTCATCAGCGCGAGTCGCTGCCATCGCCGGATCGAGAGGGTTGAAATGGGGGGGAGTGGAGTGGGGGGCTCTAGCAAAGCGGTCTGTCCGCCTCTCTTCTCCACGGCCCCATTGACAATGTCATTCATCCTTCATTTCCAACCTCGGGATCTCTTCCCTCCATGCGTGCGTATCATCTCCACGTCACGAGCAGCATTCATTAACGGCGATTGTGAAAAGAGAGCAAAAAATAAACTCGAGGGCTCAAGTGACTTAGTGGGTCATATGCCTCCTTGATAAAAAAAAATGATTGAAGGATCGTGAGGTTAATTTTTATGAATTCAGTCAAATTCATGGATTAACTTCCGGGAATTTTTAACAGTTCATACTCAGGAGGAAATGGTATGGATTATTCGAATAAATCGGGAGATAACTCTCCTATATTTGCCTATTTATTTCTAAGGGAAAGCCTTGGACGAATTGTTTACGGAAATGGTACTTTGATCTCAGTTAAGTGATACTCGATCAATGGAAAAATGATTTTGATGCAAAAAGTGTGACTCTTTTAAGTTGTTAAGAGCAATAATAGGTGTCATTCGCTCGAAAATGAATTGAAGCAATTTCTAATGCGCACATAGACTTTCAGGACTCATCTGCGGAGATTAGTTTTGCGACAAATTTTCCTCCTGTCTTAGTTTTAAATTTGAATTAATAAAGCTATCTCTCTATTTTCATATTATACTTTGTTTTATAATATTTTCTTATGGTATGCGATTTAATCCTACAATATCTCTACATCTGCGTTAGTTATTTCTCCAGTCGACTATAAGTGACTGGCTTAAGATGGTAAATGATACTGTATGATTGTATTTGAAAAAGTCTTGGCTAATATGTTAAGAATTTTTTAGACTTACAGCTGCTCGTCAAATGGTAATACATTTAATACGGAAGTCATAGTTATTGTTATAGTTGGATACATTTGTCGGCCCAGGTGGCGACGGGGTAAAGTCCTCGCTTGCCAATCCCAGGGTCGCGGGTTCGAGTCCCGCCTGAGTGATTTTTCACCACTCAGGACATGGTTGTTGGTGTCTTGTCCCACGTTATAATGTTGATCACCCGGTGTAAAAGGCCTTAATGTGCTGTTTTCGGGATTGTAAAAATGAATAAATAAATAAATAAATAGTTCAATCACCTGAATATTGTATAGTACACTTGGAACGGAGTTATCCTGAAATCTTCAGAAGGTGGCTTGGGCTTCGCTGTTAATTGAGCAATCATCGTTATATATTAAAATGATACTTAGCTGTGTGATAAATTCCGGAACAACTACGTCAAAACAAGTTTTATAATTTATGCAATTGGACCACCATTTAACCAAAACTTTTTTCACTCCAACGTGAGCCATAAATCAAACTACGCCTGTGATGCGTGATGCGTTTTTTTCACTGTTTTTCTCTCACTAATTATACCTCGTTTACAGAGAAAAATGTACTAATAAAAATACATTCCGGTCGTCATTATCTCTAAGTGCCCTGCCATTTTTCTATCATCACACTGATTACGTAGCTGGGAACCAGATCCCCGCACGGTCAAATTCAAGAAATGGTCTCGGTTGTGGTTCAAATTTTAATTATAGTCACACCGAATCGAGCTGATACGTTTTGGGAATTCGGTCAATATTCCAGCTCGTGTGAAACGACATCAGAATTTTCTTTTGTTTTTTACGGAGCGATTCCTCGTTTGGAGCACGATTTTTTCCTGTTTAACATTTGCCCTTGGATGTTCATATTGTGGTATTTCAGAAAGGAGGAGCAGAGTAGGCTGCTGTCATTTGAGATATGGGTGTGGAGAAGGATGAGGAAGTGCTTGAGATGTTGGTCGAGGAAAGGAAACTTCTTAAAGAAATTCGAGATTGGCAGGGTAGGTGGCTGGAGGATGTATTAAGGGGTGATGATTGCTCAAGAATGTGATAGAGGGAGGAATGTTGGGCCAGCGGGGAAGGGGAAGGAATAGGTTTCAGGTACAGGATGAAGACGAGTAGATCGTATGCTGCGGCGAAAAAGTATATACTAGAGCGAGATAGGCCCCTGAGAATGTAGAAAACCGGGAGGAGATTTTCTGACATTCAGCAAAACTACCTTAACCTGTAGAATACTTAAAAAAAATAAGAAGTTTCTCATTTTTCAACCAAAGACCTTTTTCGGATTAATGAATGCACATGGCTGATTATAAACAGTTCATATAAAATCCTCGTAGCAACTCATATCTCTTCCTTGTTTTTATATATTTCAAGGTCACCAACTGGTTAATTAGGCTTCCGGAACACCACGGACCGTTTTAATGGTTGGTCCTTGGAGAAATGATTTATAACCTTCACTGTCGGGACCAAGTATGATGATTCGCTCCAATATTGATCACTCAAACGAGGTCGTCAATGTCTGATTTCGTCCAGTCATCAAAGGCTGTAATTTTAATTGGCAACCTTGCACATTTGTTTATTTTTTGGCTATATTGTGATGATTTGTCCCCAGTCACCTCCACGCTGTCGAAGGTGGAACACATTATGGATTTCCAACGGGGGTAAATATATATTTACCGGTCGGAGATCGGTCGATTGGCGGATAGTGTATTTAGGGAACCGGAAAAGTTTGCCGAGGCGTCCGATGCTAATGATGGCATGCTTTTAGATACGGTTTCGGATTAGCTCACAGGTCGAGTGTCCTGTGTGATGGATTCACAATTGGGCCTGAGTTAAGTACAAGCAAATGTTGTTTTGCGATTGGTAATGAGCATTTTGCACGTTCCTGCATTAATCATGTTTTCATCTCACTAATCTAGTTTAAAAGACAAATACTGTGCGCATTAATTATCAGTGGCTAGTTTCCAGCAGTCAATGGGTGTACCATTTCAAGAATGCACTCTATGTTACCATCACATTAGGATATTATGTTGACGTAGGGTTTTGCAGCATAGTAGAATTTTCCTTCCATTTCATTCCATTGTAGAAGGAAACCTTCCATTTGGGAAGATTCTCCTTCTCTTTTAAGTTTATGGTCAAAGAGTCAACTTTTACTGTAATGTGGCGTTAAATAGGTATGATGTTGCATTTCATTGGATTTGTAGTTTTCACCCTGAGAGTGTTAGTCGATATTGTTTAAAATGTAAAAACTCGAAGAGAAAGGTAAATTTTTAGATTCGTTCTCAGTGCCTCCAACCCGACTTCAATTTACCGTGCGGAAGTTATTTGGGAAACCTTATTCGTAAAGTAGGTGAACTTGTGGGCTCAAAAAAGTCTCTTGAACTAGACTTTTAAATCGATATTAACTCGTTATGGTATCGGTATTTTCTGCATGCTTGCGTTAGCTAATGGGGCATTTTGTAATATGGAAAACGTGTTGACGGAAATGTTGTTTTAAGAATTTTTTATTTTATTTTCACTACCCCGAATGCAGGGAATTTGGCCTATTTACGTCGTGTGAATAATTATAACAGCAGACGAATACAAACACGTTTGCCCTGAGTGGCAATATTATTTTCTCCTAGGCGGGATTCGAACCCGCGACCCTCGGTTTAGCAGGCGAGGGCTTTACCCCGTCCCAAAGAAAAGAATGATGTTATTTCAGAACGTATGTCCTGAGTGGCAATATTGTTTCCACCCAGGAGGGGTTCGAGCCCGCGACCCTCGCTTTAGCAGGTGAGTACTTTATTCCGTCGCAAAGAAATGCTTAGCTTACGCTGGAAAATGGCCTTCATGAACCGGAAGAATGGACTGAGAAAGAGAAAAACAGGCTATATACATTTGAGATATGAGGGCGGAGTAGTCAATTGTGGAAACTGATGGATTGACTGGAAGACGAACGAGGAAGTGCTCGCCGTGATAAGTGGGGAGTGAAGACCTGTGGAAATTTGGAAAATGCAGAGTAGGTGGTGGGAACTTGTTATGAGAAGAGAGGTATTGCTGTAGGCAGTGATAGAGGGAAGGATTTAGCGTTAGCGGGGAAGAAGTAATGAGAAGAATATTGAATGTTCTGCCATTTCTTAGGGCCACTCTTCACGGTACATTTTATTGTACAAACGAGCGTATGAACTCTTGCATAGGAAAATTGTACCGTGTAAAGCGGCAAATTGTATGATTGTCTGAATGACATAACGGGAAATAGAACCTGCTCTAATTCCATTCAGTTTCTTGTACATTCTATGATACATTCGTTTGTACAATAAAATGTACGTCTACGTCTACGTAATACCCTGCGAGCCACCACGAGGGTGTGTGGCAGGGGGTGAAGATCACCAGACGTGCACTATTGACATGATTTAATGAAGGCATGCTAGATAATAGGATCACATGGTTAGTATCTACATAATAAGAAAGGGATTATTGGTTGTTATTACATGCATCGTGCACTAAAGACTACTCTAACTATATTTCACCTACCCATACCTTCGCTGCCTATTGTTCTCTCTTATAGTACGCGGGAAAAATGACATTTTAAATCTATCGGTACGACAATCTATCTCTCTAATCTTGTTAATATGATCAAACCTAGCATAATACGCAAGGGTTCTTAATATATATCTAACGTCATCTGTGAACAAATCAGTTTCGAATTTACTTAAAAGATTGAACCTAAATTTTAACCTGCGTTCTGATAGTAATTCCCATCCGAGTTCTTCTATTAAGCTCGTAACACTTATACATTTATCATAACGGCCTTTAACAAATCTAGCGGATCTCCTATGCACACGCTCTAATTCTTTTATCATACCTTCCTCGTACGGATCCCATATACTAGCGGCATATTCTAAATGAGGCCTGACAAGTGTAAAATAGGTTCTTTCTCGTACTCTCTCACCGCATTTGCCTAGAACCCTTTTTACGAATCCTAATCTACGGTTTGCTACACTAGTAATTTCCCTTATGTGTTTCCCCCATGACATGTCTTCAGTGATGATGACGCCTAAGTATTTTATAGATTCTACGTTAGATATTTTCTTTTCTTTGATGCAATAATTATTCCGGGGAAAGCCATTCTTTTTCCAAAAATTCCATTATCGCGCATTTCTTCAAATTTAATTCTAGCTGCCAATTATCACACCAATCATCAATCGCATCTAAATCCTTAGCTGAACACTGACTGTCCTCTTCATTTCTAATTTCCTTATACACTACTGCATCATCGGCAAAAAGACGGAGCTTACTATTTTTTACTACTGTATTCAAGTCATTTACGGTATGTACCGTGTAAAGCGGCCTTTACTTACAATTAAACCTACATTCTCCTACAGGTCTCCACTTATGGTCATCAGTGGCACAGAATGATAAAACCTGGCAATCGGTCGAGGTTAATACCATTGTTGGCGTGAAACATGTCTCTTTTTTGCCAAAATCCTTCATCGTAATGAGATTCGAGCCTTGGCCCGTGGCTAGGAAAGCCAGTGCATCCACGTAGGAGTTAGACCCACTCATGTCATGGCCCTGTCTCTCCCCGTGGAGGAGGAATCTCTTTAAAAAACTGGAAAAAGGAAAAGGTTTACATTTCCCCTGTGAACCGGATATCTTTTACGGTCCCGTCAACGAAAATAATGCATGCCCGGCCGAGTTGGCCGGAATGTGGGTCAGTGCGCTGCTCCGCTGTGGACGCAGGTCAGGTGGGGACGCCCTAGGGTTTCCACCTCCTCGCCCCCCTAGGGACCCTTACTCCCCGCATGCCTTTTCTTTCTTGTGTCCCCGTGGACTCTCTCCACCAACCCCCTCCACACCCCCGGGTTCATTGCGATGAATGCACGCGGCCCTGAATCGAAGGAAGACTGTGCACGGTTTCGACAAAAGCCCCATCGCACCTCGGCGCCCCTGACCGCCGGGAGAGTAATTTTTTGGTCCGTGCCCGCAGAGTTGGAAAAGTTGTCTGAAAAGTAACAAAATGAAATACAAAAAAGAAAGACACAAGATTGTTTTTATTTACGGCTGGAATTATTTTTTGTCTTCTGTCGTGCATGCATGAAAAAGGGATTTTTGCTGGGAGAGGGGGAAGGGGTATGTGGCCGGAGAATCGTGCATGGCGAGTTGCTGCTCATTCGTCCGCCCTGTCCTTTCTCTTCTCTCTCACCCTGCGTGAATACAAGGGCCGGGCTTTGGCCGTGCCAAACATCAACCTAGATTGCGTCACGCCGTGCTCGTCCGCCCAGTGTAGCATTTGACCTCCAAGGCACGTCCTCTCCTGTGTGCTCAGCCAGTGTGTCATCACTTTGCGAAAGTTCACGAGCCTCCTGCTCCCGCATCTGCAAACAACTTTTGAAAATGTGTAATTTCTCCGCGTTAATTCAGATGGTTGCGTAACTATCGCTGGTTGATTGTAATGTCGAAAGGAGTTGACACCTAAAGGAAATGCCAATTGATATTCATCAAAATCCTCGTGGATTTCGCGAAGGAGCTGTGGAGTTAGTGAAGGGGAGAATATTCGGATTGGATTGGATTTCTCGGGAGGCGACCGACAGCTAAGGTCATTTGCGTCACAGGGGACGGGTTAGGGAGGAAGGGTGGATAGAAACCCGGCGTCGGCATTAGCCTACTCTTTGCGAAAGGCGCCAAGGGGACCACGGTTTAACGTCTCATCCGTCAGACGGGGGACTGTACTTGAAGTGCCCTCTACAAAACAGTCAAGTAGGGATCGCGTTTCCTCTGAAAAATATCCTCCTCTGCAGGGATTTGAACCCTGGCCGTCCGTCTGGCTAGCCATCACTCTAGCCACCACACAAACCCGATCCCCCGAGATATTCGGGTGGAATGCGGGACTCGGGCGGTAAAAGAGCCCTGGAATACATGGAAGCCTGCCATGGAAACCCTTTTCCGCTTTCACGACTACAAAAACTATAAGAAAACTATATTGCCTACTCCTGCTATTTGGAAATAGTCTTTATTCAGTGAAGATAAGGTAGTTTGAGTGAAACATCAATTCACCTTAGAAATCAATTGATTGTCTCATTTCAACGAAAATATCTCACCCTTCCAAAGATACTAAGATATCAGACCCTTACCAGACTACTTTCCCATATATTTGTAAAAAAATACCATTCCTTTTACATGGGAAATGGTACGTGTAGGTAGGCACTCCAGAGAGAGCTTATTTAAAAAATGATGAATTTCTAACACCTAGATGTCGTCTAAAAACTAACAGCTTGTAGTTCTTATGTTTTCTACCTTTGTGGTAACATTTTTAGAAATAAATCACATTGTGTCCGCAGTAATCTTTTCCATGATAACAAAAAACCTTCCGTTGTGAAGGACTTCAAAACGCACCGCGCGAAAGAAATGAGTCAAGTTAAAGACTTATAGAGATAATTTTATTTAATTTATTAGAACTTCCATCGTGTAAAGTATAATATTGCACAATTTTTAACGCAATATTTAATCCATGTGTCCCACAGCTGGTGAAGTTAAAATTTATTATTCTAATATGGTCTCTAATATGACTAGGAATCTAACTTGCTCGAACTAACTTAAGGGGTCTGTATACCTCGTCCGAAAGCTCCCATAGTTGTGGCTTCAGTCCCAGAGAAATCATCGCCTTCCCCATCCCGGACGAAGCGCCACAGTTGACACAGTGCGTGAGTGGCAGGGGTTTGAATAAATGCAAAGATTTTAATAATTATGCGCCATGCGCGTAATGGATATCGCTTGATTTACGAATAACTTAGTTTCCTCCGCGGTAGAATCAATCAAGTGGAGAGCATTCGGTGGAAAGTTGCAACATTTAATATTCATCCGTAATCCGGAGGCCTGCGCAAACAGATAGCTTTCAGTAACAAAGAAGAATCGTGAAATAGAAGCGCGTAGATGTTTGAGGAAGTGTTTTCGGCCGTGGCACGAAGCCCCCTCAAAGCCGGTTTTATTCCGCTTCACAAACTCCTCTCTTGTGTGCGCAAGTTTTTCATATACATCTATTTCCTACTTCACGAGCCTCCACGGGGGCACGTGGCAGGATGTATTAGGAAACCAGCTATAAAAGGGAATGGAAGAAATAAATGGAATTGGAAGAGGGAAAGGGTGAAAGCGAACTGTATGCTCACGGAATAACTGAGGACCAATCTCGCTTCCTTGCGGGACGCTGAATATTACCAACGGCGGCTACGGCGGGATGAAAGCTGTGAATAAGTACTTTTTGTTGGGATTCAGTTAGAAAGTCACGTGCATGGAATGAAGAGAAGTATAAGTTACTGCGTCACCAGTTACCAGATCTAATCGCTGGAGAGATTTCACGCACACGTGCATTGTTTTAAGGTAGTTTGAGCGAAATATTATTTCATCTAGAAATCAATGAATTTGATCTATTTTAAAGAAAAATGTTTCACCTTTCCAAACATGCCAAAATATGAGCCCCTTACTAAACTACTTTCCCGAGATTGTTGATTGTCGATGGCTACCTCTGCCATTGTCCTCAGTGCATTGCCTCATGCCCTGAGGGCGACGCCGGAGGTAGCTATCGAAACGTCGGCCAACAATTATCTAACCTGGTGGATAATCCGAGACTTTTTTCAGTGTCATACACCGGGAAAAAACCAAATCATTCCGAGATCTTGTAAAAAATCAGCAGCATCTAATTTGCGTGTTTTATCAACTGTTTTTGATAGTAAATCATATTGTCACCGCAGTTAATTTTTTTCAGAATCGCAGAAAAGCTTTCGTTGTAAAGGATTTTTAAACGTTTCGCGTGAAAAAATATGAGTCCTGTCCAGTCTAAGAAGACCTATGTAGATATTTTTATATTGATTACTTATAATTTCAGTCTTATAAAAGTATATTTACACGCCATTAATACTATAATGTTTATTTCATGCTTCCACAGCTGAAATTAAAACATATAATTCGAAAATCGTCTTCATTATGACTGTCTCTTTCTAGTTACATTTGTATGTTACCCTGCAAGCCACCTCAAAGGTGTACGGCAGGGGTTGAGTATTCTCCAACATGCACTATAATGGTCAAGTAAGTTTCATCTATGCGCATTTGTGGTATGCTCCCAATGCTACAGTAACTTTTTGTGTTAATGTTTATAGCTTCTACGTAATCAAGACGCGAAAGTCGTTCACGGGTCATACAAAACGTGATGTTTGCCCTACGTGGCAGATATAGAAACAAGTATTAGTGATCACATCAACCAATCTGCTACACTTCCTGTCGAACGACCTACTTTGAAGTCTCAAAATCCCACCAGTGCTCACCAATTGTATCGGTGGCGCCCCTTTAAGCCTTTGCCTAGTGACCTAGTCACTAGTTTTGTGATTTCCTATTTTATTTTCACTAGTGCACCGATGGTGGGGAATGAATTAAGATATTCTTGGTTGAAGCCTATTCAGAGATCTCGGGAAAAAATAAGATATCGGTGCAAACTACACCATCACTCTTGTCTTCAACTCCATCGTGGGTTATCAGTCAATCGGATCCCCTCGTGCGTATCTCTCTTTTGAAGCACAAACACGGCAACTTTCTCCATATTTCTCGGACCTTTACGCCCCTCATTCATCAGTTCGTAACTTCTCCTGTCTCTGACATCTGTTGGCGCTCTTGAACCTCCTCAGTCATCTGCTTCTCTTCCCTTCTGTCCCTCCTGGAATGGCTCTCGTCCGTAAACATTCCCCTTGTGCAACGCGTGTCCCAACCAGGATACTTTTGTCTTCATTATCGTTTTTATCAGAGTCCTCTTTTCTGTGCCATTCCTCCTCCTTAGTTTCCCGTCATCACTCACCCTGTCCTGTATATTCGTCCTTCTCCCTCTCTTCCTCTGCCTCTTCCTCCCTGGTTGCGGATCTAAGAGAAGTTTCCAACTTGTCCTCATACCCCCCTCTTATTCTCCATGTCTTGGGTCCATACGTCACCTCGCCCCTTCATATAACACTTGGCAAACCTCTTTCGTAGCCGAGTCGAAATATTCCTCCTGTTGCCCCAGCTCCTGTCACAATTCCAAAGCCTCTCCTTTTCGTTGCTCGTCTGGTTTTATTCACTCCGCAAAGCTAACTAGTGCCTCTCGTTGCGTAATGCTTCCCACCATCTGCCTTTGGAGCGTGTAGGAGGAGGTATTGGGAGGCATCCAGCCATGAGTCGTACATGAATGTATACCTGTGCGTTAAAGGGGAAAAATAAGAGAGATACAGTGACGACGTGATATCTGCCTCGCGTCATTCACTAAGTAGGCACGTGGGGATTGGAAAATAAGGGATCTATCGGTAATCGATTCAAAGGATCATGGCGATGCAGAAATAGAAAATTTGTAACAATCAGGTGGTGATGATGATGTAAAAACATCGAGACCTAGGTCGCCGTACAATTTATTTCTCTGGATAATTGCAATATTTTTATTTCTGCATCATGCATTAATTCCACTCAATATCGCAAGAATCTTCGGATTTTATAATATCGTGGCGATTCATTCGTATCCATTAATGTAGGTATTTGAAAACTCGGTGTGGATAAATCAGAGGAGAAATGAACGATGGTATGATTCATCGACCGAAAATTATTAAAAATGTAAATGTTTGAACAAGTGCTCTTATAATTTGAATAATTCGCACAAAGTCTAAAGTAGTAAGACACGCCTTAAAATTTGGCTGTAAGAATGAAAAAAGAAGTCTTATTTTTTAAGCAAAAGATCCAGGGAATATGTTCTGATTCTCTGTACATAACCGCGTTGCCCTGTTTTTGTATGGTCCTGACGACTTTCTTGAACGATTTCATTCAAGTGTCGTACACTTTCGGTTATGCTTGATATGTGTCTGTGGCGCAATTTCCTCTAAGGGAGGCTCACTCAATATCCACCGATGACGCTCTCGGTCTAACCGTTGCTCTTACGCCTGGCCACAGAATCATATCTTTTCGGTGAGTCGGCACTGCACCCATGACCAAACCAACCCAGTAAATTTCTTTTTGCACTTTCTCATGCCGGAATATCCTGTCAAATAATTTTCTTGACCTAATTATCCCACCACTGCCATTTGTGCTTCACACCTATTTTAAACAAAAAAATGAAATGAAATATGAAAAAAATCTTAATTTATAATAAATTTCAGGAAAATCATTTTATTGACGACGTAAAAAACATACTATTAACCCCTTCGTACTACGGCAGATTAGATCGCGCCAATAAAATTAGAGAGCTAGATTGTAGAACCGATAGGTATAAAATGTCATTTTTTCCGCGTACCATTCGGGACCATAACAGCTGTGATCGTCGTCATGAATAGTTCGAGTATTGGCAATAGGCAGGCAGTAAATCTTTCTCATTATATTCTCTACTCTCTTATTTATGCATGATGTAAATATTGATGTTCTTATTTATGCATGATATTTTGACTCTGTAGTAGTAGTCTTTGTATCCCTTGCATGTTGGAACGATTGAAGATAGAATGTTTCTTGGGTATTAGATTTTTAACTGGGGCTTTGCATGTGTGGTACGCGGGTTTTAATGTAATGTCGGTGTTCTACCATATCATTCATGCATGCCTGGTGCGAAAGCACCCCCTGCCACACACCCTTTGGGTGGCTTGCAGGGTATGACGTAGATGCAGATGTAGATGTAAACACCTTACATATGACCGATCATTTATGTAACTTAGCTTAATCTTCTCATATCAAATCAATATGATCAATTTTTTAAATGTGATTTCATATCGGTGCGTGCAATGTTGGATGAGATTCGTCATGTTCTGTCGTATTACCATACTGTTTGATGTTTTGTGTATTACATTATATTCCATTATGCTTAATACATAATGTGTAAGTAATGCGATTGGTTACCTATGCTGCCTGTTTTAATTTCTCAATCGCTAATATTTGATCTTAAATCTGTCCACTGTTACCCAGATTTCACATGCTATGTATAATCCTATTCATTGATTATTGTTGGTTTACATGTGATGCTTCTTAATGAAATTAGTATGTAGGTATTGCCGTCACCATTGACCCAATTTGCTGTGGCAGGTAATTATGCTTCAATGTTCCAAGGGACTTTGAGTCCCAGATCAATAAAGACTTTTCAATTAAATACATCTGCAGAAATCAATTCTCAAATGCCTCTATCTTAGTTTTCCTTCAGCATAATAGATTGCCGTGAATTACCAGAGGACCAAGTAGAAGAATTCTGAAGTTGACGTGTCTTAAAATTGTTTTTCACATCTTCCCCGTATCATTTGGTTACCTGTCGGGTTTTATTTAAATCTATCGCAAGAGGATGTTTTTTTTATTATAACATTTCAACTTTACTTCCTCCTCGTCTCCAAAAAGTCCTTCTCTGGGGAGGATAACCTGCGTAGGACAGATGCTTAGCGATTCCTCATCCTGTGTCGCGGGAATTCATGAAATGGCTCAAGTCTCATGCATACATATCGCTCAGTCGAAGTGGTAGTTAAAAAATCCCTGCTTTCCAACCCTGGTGCGTTGATATATTTTCTATTGCGAAACTTGTGCGATCTGCCAGGGCAGAAGTTCCCCAATAACTCACGGCCTCCTCAAGCGCCTCCCAAGATTTCCATATTCAAGTTTTAAAAAATATCGCGGCGTTTGACGTGACATTCGCCCTGGGGTATATTTTTTATTCCGGTGTCATCTCTCGCAAAATGTCGAGGAGTTAGTCCGTCCAGCGTGCGAGCTTTTATCCACGGAAACTTCGGAGCCCTTCTACTCGGGTCTAAAATTTGCGTTAGGCCATAAATATTCATTTGAATATGTGTAGAATTTGCTCTTGGCAACAAAAGTAAGAACACTCGGAATGAGTCTCTATATATTCAACTCTATGCATTTTTATTTTGTTCTGTTTTTCATATCTCTGCGTGCGTCGATATCTTTCGATGGCCTTAATTTCGCCCTTGGACCCTCAAGCCGATGTCCCTTGAGTCGTCAGTTGGCTGAAATTAATTTTGTGGAATTATCAGTTTTCCCTAAATATTGTGAGCTCAAGTCCTCAATGGAAAACTTTAGTTTGATATTGGAGCATATGTTTCTTAGGTATCTGTGGCAGCTGGCCCTAGATTTCGCGTTAAAGTTCATTCACTTGTGGTTCAATTGAGTTGCCTTGAGAATGGGTAACGAGTCGGAACCCGAAACGTCGGCTGCCTATGAACTTCTTACCCGGTGGCGAGCCCGAGAGATTTGCACAAATATTATTCGCCAGGAAAGTATAAAATCATTCATTCACTTGTTTTCGCGTCTTACTTTAGACACACATATTATATCATGGACGGAGTCTATGCAGAATTTCCATTCCCTGCTGTAACTAATGTTAAAAATCTCTACTGGTTCATAGTACTTTGGTGACGACATGTAAATTCTTGACTTCAACTTCTGTACGATCTGCGATCTCTACCCCGTACAACCCTTCAGCAGTATTTTTGAGGACGGATTTACTTTTTTATGAGTATTGTTTAAGAACTTACTAATCAGCTAATAGATTATTGAAAACAAATGAATTCAAACGGCCGAAGCTTACTCAAAATATGCTTTTGTCGACTTAAAAAAGCTACGATTTTTTGTGCGAGCAGATGCTCCATATTGAAATAATTTTTTCTGTGGTTGGCTCTATTGAACAAGAAATTAGAAGAGCCTCTATAAAGTTTCAAACATTAGTTTTTCAATCTAAAGATTGGTTGACTGCAGCCCTCCACCCTTCCCTATCTAATGCTAGTTCCTTTACATCCTGGTATCTCTTCCGATGCACTTTCCTCTTTATTCGGTCCGTGAACCAATTCCCGAGTTTCCTCCGGGGACTGTTCCCTCTATTTTACCTTCAATTATGTTATTCACAATCCCATTGCGTCTCAGGGTATGTCTCTATAAAGTTTGATCAAATGATATTTCAGTAAATTTTTGTGGAAATGCAAATATATTAAATTTCATAAGATTCTGCCCGTTACGCTGGCTTCAAACACGTTTGGTCTAATGTTTTGTTAAAAAGTTTCTGAGATAAGTCCTGGAGGCGCCCGTGTATCTTCCGGTGGAAGACCCGTTATCAACAAACAAGAGGAAAGATGTACGTGCCTGGTGGACCTTAAAACAACCCGAGACACTTCTCCATGCAGGCCTCTCCTCGACTTGGGCTCCGCGATACGAAGGTTTTACTGCCGTCGCGTTTGAGTACTAACCTCCCCTGTCGAAACGGTGTTCTTCCCTGCGGTCGATAGCGCTCCTTGCCGACGCTCGGGGGCGTTGCCTAACGAGCAAGTTAACCGGCAACCTTCGCATCGAAGTACTAAACATCCCCGGAGAGAAAATCAATGCGAGTCATCACACTAATGACATCTTTGCAACTCAAGAGCCGCCCAGGTTTCATATCTGTGTCGCGTCGCCTTACCCGACCAATGTAACGGCACGCCTGCGTAGATTTTTTTAATACTGTCATGCGAGTTCCTCTTGATGTAGTTCCCGGAGATATCATCAACAAGCGCATATTTCCTCTGCGAGTCGCAGCATAGACTCGCAGTGGTTGTTGTTGTAACACTAGCCGTGAAGTCAAGATGTTGAGAAATTGATGCTTAGTTGTATTTTGGTAATTAAACAACAAGGAGGCAGTATGATGCACTTGTGTCTCCCTCTGGTTTTGTAATAGCACTGAATAATGTTATATATATTCCTGGAATATAATTACTCCATTGAAGTATTAATTATTGAAGCGTATGAAAACGAAATGTTCGTTATTTAATACTAATAAAGTCTTATCGTTTTTTCTACCAGGTTGGGTAGTTGTTGGCCGAAGTTTCCAACTAGTTGGAAACCAGTAACTAGTTGGCCAACAATTACCTAACCTGGTGGAAAACATGAGAAGACTTTATTAGTATCATACGCTGAGAAAAAAACCAAATCATATTTCGTTATTTCACAAGGACAGTTTATCTCGCCTGTTTTGCAGCGGATTTCATCGGGCGGTGTTCCTTACGCAGTTAACAGTATGGATTCATTTGGAGGCTCATTTCTGGAGTAAATCTGCACGATGCCAGTGTCGCCCATAAGTTGCCCTAAAATGTTCAAGTTTTGGACGGGTAATTTTATGGTTTGTTCATACAAGAAAACACACATCAGCTGGTAATCTTATTCTTCGACAAATGCTAAACAGGAAGTAAATGTTTGTTAACAATGTCATTCTAATATTGAGATGGAGTGTAAAATTATACCGACATCGTAGTACACACCGTGATTTTTGATTGTTCGTATAGGTATTGCGTGAATAGGGTATCGCAATTTTTTCCAAGTGAATTTTGCTCGTGACCATGACTTGCACGCCGATTCAAGCTGTTAAAGTCCATAAAAATATCAATAACTTTTTTGGATGCTTTCTCTACAGCGATAGTTTATCTTCAGATGGTCTTTTGGTCTCAACAATTGATGGTTCCCTCATTCATTCATTGTTTGTTCAATCCTTAGGTTGGTTGACTATAGCCCTCCACCATTCCCTATCAAATGTTAGTTCCCTTACCTTCTGGTATCTCTTCCTATGTACTTTCCTCTTTATTTGGTCCATGAACTTATTGCTGGGTCTTCCTATTGGGAATTTTCCCTCTATTTTGCCTTCAGTTATGTTCCTCACAAATCCATTGGTTCTCTATCGATGCTCATTCCTAGGAAATTCTGGATGTTTGGGATTTGTATATTAACTGTAGTCGAAGTGTCGGTATGTGGCATTCAACGTCATCAATGGGAGAAGTTATTGACTTAACTGTTTTCTTGTAGAGAAAATATTGAACCAGAGATTATAAAGGGAAACGGCCCGCTACGATAGAAACACCGGATCCCGATAAGTCACCGATGTTCAGCCCCGTTATTCTAGGCTAGAATTTGCCGTGGTGAACCTTCCAATTCATTCGTGTGCTGTTGCTCTTCTGCATGTGGCAGACACCATGTCCGAAATGGCCACAGCCTTCGTAGCACGTTAAACTGAAGGACAATTACTTCGAATATAAAACCAGGCCCAAATGGTGCAAAATGACCTCTGCCATCTTGTTGCCTTCCTCATACAACCAGCCAGTCAAAACAGCTCATCACTTTGCCCTCGACGGAGTGCCTCTGGAGTGGTCCTCTTTCGGTGACCCCGTCCAACCCTTAGTTTATTTCCCCCCCTCACGCTGGATTTATTTACCCGCCACGTGCCGAGCGGCGTCGGGTGGTCCTCGAAGAGGGATGGAGTCGAATAAGGGGCGCGCAGGCAGAAGAATTAAGGGATGATGCGCGCGGATGAGTCCATTGCATTATGGAATCTAGCCGCGTCGAGGCAAGTCGACCCGCTTACGCGGGGAGCACGTGGGGGAACAGACGAACCGTCCGCCGCGTGACGTGACAATGCCATCGCGTGACGTGCTCTCAAATATGTCCTCCACCCTCTTATTTCCATCCCCTTCATGTTGACCTGACGTGCACATTTTACCCGAACCCTTCCCCATAAGGGAGGCAGACTTTTGGGCAACGTTGTGGAGTGAGAGAACATCGGGGATCAAAACAAGTGCTCACGTATACGTGCAGACACATTTTTACTTTAATTAGCTACCTCTTGGCGGCGTACTTTATCATAGCACGTGACGCCGTGATCGTCTATAGAAGTCAATTGGCTCGACATAAACACTCTCTTCTTTTCTCAGGTGGTGTCTCTTAAACTAGCAAAGACAAAAGCCTTTTGTTAGTAAAAAAAATTATTCTTAAGGCAGCTTTACACGATAAATTATATTGCACAAACAGATGCATGAACTCTTGCATGAAGAAAATTGTATCGTGTGAAGCAGCAATTTGTTTGATTGTCTGAATGACTGTATGGGAAATAGAACTGGGAAATTGGAGAAAATTCCATTAATTTTATTGTATATTCTATGATACATTCCTTTGTACAATAAAATGTTCCGTGTAAAGCGGTCTTGTTAAAGAAACTAGGTAGTATTTTAGAACTGTTGGAAATTATAATGAGTGCATTCTAGTTTGCTGGTTTCAATTTAGTAATCTCTTAAATTATACGTGTTCATTATGTTCATCTAAAAACAAATGTAAAAATCGCTTGTGCAAAATTTCTACAATTGAATGCTTCTGGACAGAAAAGTCTTGAATTCTTTTTTAATTAGTAAAAACCCGTTCTTACTAACTTAACTTCCCTTAACTTCCTAATTTTCGCTTATTCTCCCGGTGGGTTGAAGCAAGCGTCTTCAGATATATACTTATGCTTGTTGTTCAGTATTTCATCATTTACTTCATGAAGCTTATTATGTTATATCATACGGGCATATCTTCATCTGATTGTGCCCGTTGCGTTCTTTCTCTCGGAGTTGCTATGTTCTCGAGGGATATTAAACTAAATGTTACGGTTAACGGAAGTTTCAATGTGCGCTCTACGCATTTTGAATCCTCCTGTTGGTCGAATGCTCAGGCAGTGTGTGCGATATGTCTTATAAAGAATACCACTTGCGTTGTTTTTTCCCACGTATTATAACAATCGCTATGAAATTCTGGTAAGAATTCTTTTTACTCACTACCATTGATACTTCCCTCTGTTTTAAAAAAAGGTGAAATTACGATATCCTGGATTGAAGTGTTAACGTGACTAATGCATCGACAGACAGCTCACCAAAATGTTTTTGCGAGGTTTGATTGTTGTATTCTATTTATTTTTTGGGCTCTCATTTGTCTCAAAGTGATTGTTTCACTTTGACGTGATGTTTTAATCACGTTAGTGTCATCTGAAACGAATTTATGGAAGTCAGGTTAAAATTTAGGTTAAACCTTTTAAGTAAATTCGAAACAGAGTTGTTCACAGATGACGTTAGATATATATTGAAAATCCCTGCGTATTATGCTAGTTTAGATCATATTAACTAGATTAGAGAGATAGATTGTCGTACCGATAGATATAAAATTTCATTTTTCCCTCGTACTATAAGAGAGAAAAATAGGCAGCGTAGCAAAGGGATAGGTAGGTGAAATATAGTTAGTCTGTAGTGCATGATGCATGTAATAACAATCAATAATTCCTTCCTTATTATGTAGATACTAACCATCTAGCTGCATGTGACCCTATGATCCAGCATGTCTACGTTTAATATCCTAGTCGCATGTCAATAGTGCATGTTTGGTGGTCTTCACCCCCTGCCACACACCCTCGTGGTGGCTCGCAGGGTATCACGTAGATATAGATGTAGATGTATGGAGTAATAACACCCGTTTTTAGTGCCCCATATTCACTTATTGCCGTCTTATATAAAAAATAGATCTATAATCAGGTTCCAATACAATCTCAGTTCCCGTCATTGCAAATATTGGTTTGGATAGGATAATTGGTGGGGGGGCGACCGACGGCTAAGGTCATTTGCGCCAACAAATATTGGTAATATATGTTACAATATCAATTTAGAATTTGCTATAATTTCCCTGGCTTCTTAGGATGACGAGCTAACATCGTAAATATTCGAATGAGTGCTACTGCAGTATCTAAAAAAAAAGAAAATGGGGCGTAGGATGACGATCACAAATAGTAAATAAATTCTTTACTCTTGCTCAAGATGATGTGTATCAAAAAGGCGTTTAATATGGATGGATTGTTATATTTATATCGCTACTGTTCCGTATTTATTCTCAGCTTATATTTCAACAGGAAGAGTCATAAATTCGTGAGCTTTAAATGTGATTATAATCAATCGTAAAATGCAAAGTGACTGCTAAAGCTTCTTATGCTGAGTAGTTTTCGAGAATATAAAATTTGAATTCGTTTTTGATGTGTAAATATAATGCAAACTTATTTCTTGCAATATTAAGGTCTAAGCTTACGTTCGAATGTAATGAAACAGGAATTGTTTTTAATAATATATTATTTTCATTTTCAGATCCAACTCATCTGATCCTAGAGGCGCCCACCGATAAATAATTAGGTGAGTACGTGTGTGTGAATGCATTGTCATATAATGAGTATGCATAATTAGCGAAGGATTTCACAGTCTTGAGTCACCTCCGGACTTTATATCCAGTAACATTACTTGCGAGGCAATTTATCATAGGTCAAATTGATTAATGGAAATACGTTACCTGAAGAGTATTATGTCGACTGTCGTGATGTTAAACCATTATGGCTATAGTCCACTGCTTTCGCCATCTCTCGGTAAAATATATTCATCTCTCATTCTGTGTGGTTGAGAAGATTTCCAATTGCCCCAAATAAATTAACAATGTTTACAGATGCGAAATAATTTTTAATGTTCTCACGCGATTCAATTTTGATAGCTACCATAGATATTAACCTCTAACGCTTCGAAAAATAAATTTGTTAATAGACCCGCTACTGTCTCTGAGTCCTAAAATACAGACGTTCGAGGCCATAAAATGGCTTATTTTATTTGGCGCTTTATTCTCCAGTTTACGGATTCGTAAATGACTCCCTCATGAATTTTTGGGCTCTCTTATTGTGTGCCAAGATGCGGGGGTTGCGAGAAAAATAACACGAGTGAGAAGGTAACCCTGGCATTTACAGCTTCAAGCATCATCGTCACTTCTTCCTCATTTTCCAACATTTGAGTTAAGTTCAGTCCTTGCGAGATCTCTCTGCTCCGAAAGGTCAAAGTCTTCACTTTCCCTTTCTTAACGTTTAATACACGAACGCTTCCGACGCTCCTGTAGGCAACGCCTTGTGAACATTTTTACCTCAGTTTCCAGTTTCTCTAAAATAATATTAGGTAATCTTGCAATACTGGCACAATTGCGGTCACAGCAGTATCACCCAAATTTCAGTGGCATCGTTAGTTTCGAAATTAGCGGTGATTTACATCTTTTACAACTGCTCCTGTAAAACTCGACGTGTTATCAGTTTTTCCCCTATTGTGTTAGAAGTATGTTTAACTAACTTATGTCAGAATCTCTTATCTCTACGTATTAAGAGAGTGACGATTTCTCAAAGTCGGGCTATCGAATTTTGATAGCCGAAAAAAATGTCTTGGTTGTAAATGAAATACCTTTTAAGTACAGATCCGGACAGGAAAAAATTTCTACATGCATTAATTGAAGTAGAAATAGCCATTCTATCGCATGGCTTGTACTTCCTTAAAATCGGTTTATCCTACTTTAAGATACGTCTTCCTATACTCGACGGACTCTACTTTTATAATGGAACGTAGTTACGAATTTTTTTGTTATTGTACTCATTTACTGGTTGATGATTGTTTAATTACTCTAACGTAAGTTATGCACCTGATTTACAATTTTTAAAGTTGAATTATTCATTACATTGCTAGTGTGTTTGCGTCTGAAATGCCGGAAGTGTATTGTTTCATTGTGGAATATTCAGAATTTTCATTAAATTCGAGGGAAGAAAACCATTCTATGCTTCTAATTTGCATGCCACCTATTTATAGCATCGGGTTACGAATCACAATAAACATGTACACTTCTAAAATTCCCTAATAATTGAAAATTGACTGACGCACGTTATTTAGTCTCTGTAATTCAATTCGATTTTCCCTTCATTGGTGAGAACTTTTATTATACTTATTTGTAATTAAATATGAATTCCTTATTATAGAATTTTAAAACTACGATTCAATGGAATGGAACTTTGATATGGAACTTTCTAGTTAAAATATTACTAATCAAAGTCGTGTGCTTTACATAGCAGCTGAATACCTGCTAGTTTCTGTACCATACCGCGCTTGGTATGTGTTTCGAGTTATTTCATTTTCCCTCCATTTAGAATGAAGCATTCAGTCTTCATGGCGTGCCTAAAAACTTTATTTACAGTATTTATTAGTTCTATGCATCTCGATGATGAAACATGTCTAAAATTCCTAGTGTACTTAATTTTACATGCTGGTTTTCTATAGCTTCTGTCGATTATATTCCGAATTACAAATAAGAACTTCGATTCGGTTGAATAAACATTTCAAAAACTTGATTCTCTGGAAGAGAACTATGTTTCGGAAATACGTTGGCACTAGCGGAAATACGGCGACACTATGTTTTATGCTCTTACAATGTAATTGCGGACCATCTCTTTGCCTCCACCCCCTCCCCGCGCTTTGTTATGCATTTCGAGCGACTGTTTTATCATTTTGTTGTCGTTGGCAGCAGCAGCGACAGAGCGGCAACGCCGCCTCGTGGGAGAGTCAAGCACTCGGGCGTCCCCCTACTCTATATGTGTTTGTGGGTGTGAGTTTAGAGCTGCGTGGTATGAATGAGGGAGCTTCCAAGAGGGGGAGTGGGAGTGTTTGAGGAGAGGGCGAGAGGGGAAGTGGTTGCCGTGTGAGAGAGCGTGTGGATATCCAGGAGGAAATTCCGAGCGAGCGAACCGGGTGAGTGAAATGTGTGTTTGCCGTGGAACAGAGGGAACTCCGAAGCCAAGAGAGAGAGGGAGGCTTGGTTTCTTGTTTGGTATAGCAAGCAAGCAAGCGGATGGAGTTTTAGTGATGGAAGAGAGAGAACTGGGCGGGTGGTGTGTGTAGATAGGGGGAGCGGAAAGAGTTTTCAGGGTGGCCTACTGGCTTGATTGGTCCATTACTCATCCTTATCATATCTCCCATTTTATTTTTCGATTTCATCTTCATTCGTATCTTTATTGGGTGGAGGGAGAAGGGTCACCCTTGATCAGATACATGCCTTGCTGTCCCCCCCGTCTCTTCCTTTGCTCCCCCTCCCCATCCGATGCGGGCTGAGGCATTTCTGAGCCCCACCCTCCCGCATTCGTTTTATTTGACCGTCCGGCCGCCTGCCCCATTCGATTGCTTAGTTTAGATCCCGTATGTAGTGGAGATAGCAGTGGGATGTCGTCCTCGTCTCTTCGCTGGGAATATGCTGGTTCGTATCCCGCATCAGCGTTTAGCATTATGAGCTTCGGTTATCCTGCTTATGTTTATCAGTACATTTTCCCTTGTTTTGCCGAATGAGTAGGAATTGACTCTAATGACTAAGAAAGAACAAGATTTTCTAAAATTTTAAATGTCTGTAATTTGCTAGAATTTTCCTCTTAGGATTCTCCTCTTCGTAGTGTGATTTTGACACCTTCCGTAATCATGCTTATTAAACCCCGCTCTAATCTAATTTCAGTTATTTTTTAAAATTAATCTTATTCAAATTGCCATTTTGAAAGGTACAAGGGTGGTCATCTATCGTTTATAACATCAGCTTATACTAAAAACTGACGATGTGGTCACGTAATCCGCGTAATAAGACAAGTTCTGTTTTGTGAGCGCCTTCTCAGGATCCGCGGACTGTTATTAAATGTATCACCCTCCGCTTTCGTCGATTTAAGCTCTTGACAAAGATATCTTTAATAAAAATAACTACTCTATCAGGTCATATTTTAACTCTAACGTACATCGATGGTTGTGATTTGGGCAAAATGTAGGGGATGCCTATTAACTCAAATGTGTTGCATTTCTTCTGCTGATTACATGTTTTACAGAGCCTTATTTCAGTTTCGTAATTGAGGAAAAGCGATTTAGAAATTTTCTGTTTCAAAAAAGTGAGGAAGCAGCAATTCTCCATGGTGGTTTCTTACCTGGCTCTTCGATAACCATGTTGAGGAAAATGATTTTACTGTTCGTTATATAATACATAAATGATATTAGTAACGTCGTTAAAAGTAAGCTTAGACTCTTCGCTGACGACGCGGTTGTGTATAGGGATATTAACAATTCCGAAGATAGCGACTCGTTAACAATCGACCTACTTGCTATTCATGCTTGGTGCGATAAGTGGCAGATGGAACTAAACATAAAAAAGTGCGTAGCAGTCAGCTTTTGGAAAAAGAAAAATTGGCCAGTTAGGGCTTACAGAATTAAAAATACAGAAATTATTCACGCCGAGTCTGTTAAGTACTTAGGAGTCACAATTAGTCACGACCTATCTTGGGGAAAACATATTAGGGAAATATGCGGTCAAGCATATGGGAAGCTAGGCTTTATCAAGAGAGTACTCGGAAAATGTGATGAGAAAGTGAAAGAACGTTGTTATTTTTCAATCGTTAGGCCTCATCAGGAATATGCTGTTAGTGTATGGGATCCATAGGAAACGGGGTTGATATCAGAGTTAGATCGCGTCCAGCGAAGAGGAGCTAGGTTTGTGAAACGATGCTACGATAAGTTGGCTAGTGTGTCTGGACTGTTAGAAGAATTAGGATGGGAATCGCTATCACAGCGTACATTAAATTATAGGCTTAACCTCCTAAATAAATTTCAGGAAAATCATTTTACTGACGACGTAAAAAACATACTATTAACCCCTTCGTACTACGGCAGATTAGATCGCGCCAATAAAATTAGAGAGCTAGATTGTAGAACCGATAGGTATAAAATGTCATTTTTTCCGCGTACCATTCGGGACCATAACAGCTGTGATCGTCGTCATGAATAGTTCGAGTATTGACAATAGGCAGGCAGTTAATCTTTCTCATTATATTCTCCTCTTTCTTATTTATGCATGATGTAAATATTGGTGTTCTTATTTATGCATGATATTTTGAATCTGTAGTAGTAGTCTTTGTATCCCTTGCATGTTGGAACGATTGGAGATTGAATGTTTCTTGGGTATTAGATTTGTAATTGGCGCTTTGCATGTGTGGTACGCGGGTTTTAATGTAATGTCGGTGTTCTACCATATCATTCATGCATGCCTGGTGCGAAAGCACCCCCTGCCACACACCCTTTGGGTGGCTTGCAGGGTATGACGTAGATGTAGATGTAGATATGTCGCGTGAATGGGTCAAAACTCGTTGATTCGTCCGGCTAGTGGCAAGAAAGTAATAACTAATTTAGCTTATAGTAAATGGATGATGAGGTGAACAAAACGGCGAATAACAGCTCGTCAAACATAAATTATTATGCATCATTATTATCTTCATTCAAGGCCAACTTAAATGTAGGAAATCACTTCGTTATTCAGCTCCCTTTGCATTCTAAATCCCTCTACCATTTATTAAACGTTTCCTTTCCCTTCTCTTTCCTCCATTATAGTCATACCTGTCCGCGAAAGAAGTTTTAATATATGTATATTGAAAAAGATGATTAATTGCCGGCCGTTTGCGGATGTTCGAGGAATGTGTATATATTTACGTTGTCCCGAACCGGAGTAGCTCAGAAGTAGAGGGAGTGGGACCACTTCTTTCCTCGAAGTCTGCATTAAGCATCGGGTGAATGTTGACATTGTGCTTGTACATTAATCATCCAGTCATCCAGCTGAAAAATATCCTTTAATGAGGCACGGTGTTGTCATGCTTACACAAGTAATCCGGTTGATGTTAAATCTAGGTTGGCCTTACTAATGCATCCGGTTTGAAATGTAGTGAATGAATTTACAAGCCTAAAATTTTGAAATATTACAATTTTCCGAAATATTCGGGATTTAATGCGTGCTATTTTCTCATGTTTTGCTGAATGTTTTCGCTTAATTTTCTTTGCCCTGAAAGTATTCTAGTTTTTTCCGTGCATCATAATTTGGCCTACCGTGGAAATAAGGTACTTTGACATGCCCAAAACATTGCGGAAATGCGAAAAATGTATATTTTCTGACATACCCATTTAATTGTAATGGCAGTACTCCATCACCTTACTCTGCAATTCTGAAGCAGGGAGATGAGGTCTCTGCTACAGATACTTATTATTAGTAGCAGTGATGAATATGAGTGCAAGGGGTAAAATTGGCTTAAAAGTCGTGACCTTGAAGGCCATTGCAAAATGGAGATATGTGCTTGCTTCTTTTTTTACTGGTAGAGTGAAAATAGGAGAATTTTGATCTATTCACCTTTCCGTTGCGATTTTTAAAAATTTGGCATAATTTTACTCATAGCTTGCGATTTCATGATGCATGTTTTTTTTCTGGGAATTGACAGTTGATTGCCGCATGTAAGGGATATGTCAGCTTCTTCGTTACATTTTGTGGTGGCATACTTTTTTGGAGTGTCCGACTTGATGATTTGAAATTCGTTCATATCTTTCGCCATGTCATGAAAATATTCTGCCTTCTTTTCATATTTAGAACAATGCGTGAAATTATTTCGCTTGTTTATACCCGTTCACCACCTAAATTTTCGATATTTTTAATGATTTCCATTTTACGATTTCACTTCTTAAATGCTTGTGAATAATTTATACTGGAAAATACCTCAAACTAATGCTCTGTGGGACTCGTGTTATAAGGCATCTTCGGATGATTTATTCTCCTCAGAGTTAAACCTCTTTCGGTTTGCGTATAGAAGCGTAAATAGCGATTGTCATGGCGGTTGAAGATGTACGTGTCTCAAGGCTGCAACCGAGGCAGTAAAATGGGACAGTGTAATGCGTTTTTCTCTCCGCTTAAAGAGCATGAAGGATTGTGAGGAGTGCTGTATATAGGCATGTGCGACCATCGACTAAAAATATACGACGAAACACCAGCATACCTGCGGGTAATGGAAAATAATGATGCCGAGGGAAAAATTTACAGAATGTTGTTCGTGAGTGTCTCTCTCACACATTCTCCCTTCGGTGTGATAGTATTGGAATTTCTCCGTCGACACGATTTGGTGCGTCTGTTGCGCCCTCTCTGTGTGTTAGGGTGCTCGGAAAAATGCCGCCTTTGGGGACTCGAGGGACACTTGTAGTCTTTTTTAATCTTTTTCCGCTCCCTCCTTGTCATCAACCAAAAACCTGCGGGTTCGCCAGAAGGAATGTCCCCCCTTCCCCTAACGCCCCCCCTGGCTCAGCTAATGGGGTGAAGCCTCGTCCGGTTACGTAAGCTCGGTCCCCCTGCAAGTGTGTGTTGATGTCGCATCTCGTCCTCCCCAGAATGCACCGTTATTTTTGTTATGTAGATATATGCAGACGGGCCCCCTCGTATAAGTCAGGCTGCGCTCCAGAAATATGTGACGAAAATAGGCTCACTGGTTGCACCCCTGTGTTAAAAGAGTTGGAGGAGGTTGTTATTTACTACCCTCACGGGGCGCGTTGCGGTTGATAACAGATCACGCCAGGGTCCGCTTTAGAATGCTCTTTTAAACGTTTACGACCTTTCACGGTATTTAAAATAATGACCTCAAAGTAATGGTTATCATTACCGGGAGTGAAGCAGCTGCTGATGAGTATGTTCAGGATCGGTCGTCGATAATTTATTCTCCAAAATGGCTGATCTCTTAATGACTCACGCCTTTCAGTTATTATATCCCTTAACCGTTGAACTCAGCCGCCAGGTGCTACTCGTCTTGAAATACCATCAAATGCCGATTCTTCAGCTACCCTTTTATTCCGCTCTTCATCGGGTTATTCTCTGTCGCTCTGATGAACCATTTAACATGCAACTATTTCCAACGTCCGCTTATATGTTATCTTCAAATATGTCTTTACAATATATCCTGTCTTTCAAGATTATACTCTGAACACGTCTGTTCAGGTTTGTGAAACGATGCTACGATAAGTTGGCTAGTGTGTCTGGACTGTTAGAAGAATTAGGATGGGAATCGCTATCACAGCGTAGATTAAATTATAGGCTTAACCTCCTAAATAAATTTCAGGAAAATCATTTTACTGACGACGTAAAAAACATACTATTAACCCCTTCGTACTACGGCAGATTAGATCGCGCCAATAAAATTAGAGAGCTAGATTGTAGAACCGATAGGTATAAAATGTCATTTTTTCCGCGTACCATTCGGGACCATAACAGCTGTGATCGTCGTCATGAATAGTTCGAGTATTGACAATAGGCAGGCAGTTAATCTTTCTCATTATATTCTCCTCTTTCTTATTTATGCATGATGTAAATAATGATGTTCTTATTTATGCATGATATTTTGAATCTGTAGTAGTAGTCTTTGTATCCCTTGCATGTTAGAACGATTGGAGATACAATGTTTCTTGGGTATTAGATTTGTAATTGGCGCTTTGCATGTGTAGTACGCGGGTTTTTAATGTAATGTCGGTGTTCTACCATATCATTCATGCATGCCTGGTGCGAAAGCACCCCCTGCCACACACCCTTTGGGTGGCTTGCAGGGTATGACGTAGATGTAGATTTATTTTTTCCCTCAATACTTATTAATATAGGATTAAACCATTTTTCCATGCATACTTATGATAGTTCCGTTTTGGGGTAAGCACTGTCGGAAAAGGGTTTGACTTGGAAAACATGCTGCCTCTCTATGATATCATCTTTACTTCCTTACCTTGCCCACCTTCGTTTTTTTCTTATACATCTACATATAATTACTAATCTGCAAGACACCACAATGGTGTTTGGCAACGGGTGACTCATCACCAACATGAACTACAGTGAAGAAATTTACTTTCACCGACAAGCACCACTCTATCGATTTACTAAAAATGCTACAGAGACTACTAAAATAATCCATAATGTAACTATGAAAACGTGACACAAGAGTCACGCTGGGAACATGCAAAACATGGTGTTAGCACTACTCGGCAGACTTAAAAACATGCATTATGGCGGCGATAACCCAGTGGTTAAGGCGGTCGACTGCGACAGTGGTTAAGGCGAGTGATAAGGTAGCGAATTCGATCCCAACTCCCGGATACTTAATTTACGAATCCTAATCTACGGTTTGCTACACTAGTTATTTCCCTGATGTGTTTACCCCATGATATGTCTTCAGTGATGGTGACGCCTAAGTATTTAATAGATTCTACGTTAGATATTTTCTTTTCTTTGATGCAATAACTATTCCGGGGAAAGCCATTCGTTTTCCAAAAGTTCATTATCGCGCATTTCTTCAAATTTAATTCTAGCTGCCATCTATCACACCAGTCATCAATCGCATCTAAATCCTTAGCTAAAGACTGACTGTTCTCTTCATTACTAATTTCCTTATACACTACTGCATCATCTGCAAAAAGACGGAGCTTGCTATTCTTTATTACTGTATTCAAGTCGTTTACGTACAGAAGAAATAAAATTGGGCCTATCACGCTTCCCTGGGGAACACCCGATGTAACTTTTACTTCGCCTGAGCTGACACCATCTAACACCACCCTTTGAACGCGTTTATGTAAGAAGTCTCCTATCCAGCCTACTATATTACTGTCTATCCCGTGTAATGTAGATGCTAACCACCTAGCTGCATGTGACCCTGTTCTCTAGCATGCCTCCCTTAAATATCCTACTTGCATGGCAATGGTGCATGTTTGGTGATCTTCACCCCCTGCCACACACCCTCGTGGTGGCTCGCAGGGTATTACGTAGATGTAGATGTAGGGTGAATATGAATTAATCAGCTACTCTACCTGTCAACTAACCTACTTCAAAATCTTAACGCAGCCATTTTGGTCTCTTATCGAACGCGGGAAAGACGACATTTCAAACCTTTCTGTTCTACAATATATTTCTCGTATTTTATTCCCATGATCTGATCTACCGTAGTATGTTGGTGTTCGTAAGATATTTATTAGGTACTTCGTCGGAAAATAATTGAGTTTTGAATTCACATAAAAGATTGAGTTTAATACATTCCTTGCTCAGTGCACACCTTGTTAGTACAATACCGCTGATACAATTCCCGCACACTCCTAATATTCTTCATCCAAAGAGTCTCTAATCGCTAAAAAAAATAAAATAAACCATAATCACATCATCCTCGCTAGCAAAAAGTTGTGTAGTTCAACTCTAACCCCTTTTGTCAACATTGAAAAATCTACGAATGTCTCTCATTCCATGTAAATGTGTCTGTTTCCGGAGCACCCATTCCGCGTTCTTACTCCACGCTCTCAATCTTCTCTCACCGCGAGCAAGTCTCGGATAACGCAACCGTAATGCGAGTTATATTTTGTGTAAAACAATATAATGCATTCTTACATTTAACAACGGGATTGAGGGAACGGTTACCATGCTTATAACATAAATGTAACCGGTAAATCTGGTTGAAAAGATGAGCGAACGATGCTGATTGAGTATCGTAACGAATTGGGACTCGAGGTACGTTCATTCCTGCCACCCAGTCGTCGCAAATAATTTCGCGCCTCGTGTTTTCGCGTCGTAAAATCGGAATATTTTCGGTGTGAACTTAAAGTGAATCCGTGTCGCGCTGCCTAGAGACGTTTTATTTTTACTTAGTAAAACACAGGGTTGCTACGTTACCGGCCAAAATGGTGGTGTTGACGCCTTTGCTCGTGAAGCTGGAGAAGTCGGAGGAGAAGACATCGCTGAGGAGTAAAAAGAATTACCATTTCACCGCTGCTCCCTTGTTTTTATTGCATGTTGGCGGGTCGAATGAGCCTCCGGCTCCTTCGTCGTCGGCCGGGCGACAATGAGTGTTGAGGTCAGCGACGCATTCGAGCGAGATGAAGCAGGAGACCGGAGTGCGAAGTGTGTGCGAGGCAGGTGGGGTAGCCGAGTGCGCGGCGGTCGGACTCTCTGGACTACCGAGCCTTTCTCGCCTCGGCGATTTTAGAATCCCATATCCTCCTCCTCTCCCTGCGGTCGGGGGAGATTTTAAATTTACGAGAAAATTGCTGAAGCGGACATGTATATTGGACTTTCAATGCGCATTTATTCTCTTATATTTTTTGTAAATATGGAAGGTAAGGTTCAAATTAAAATGAGGGAAAAACTCTTCGAAGATTGGCGCAAAAATGTACATATTTTAAAGCTTTAAATTATGCCATTCATTCACTTACTATCTTCCGAATTCAATTCTGGGATGCGTTTGGGCAGCAGTATAAGGATATAAGAAAACTTATTCCTAATCAGAGATCTTAAATTTGCTGTAAATTTTATCCTTTTTATTTTCTTGACGCCAGAGAGACGATCCTCGCGATGAGAAAAATCATTAAACTTAACCTGTATTCGAGCAAATATCCCCTAAGTGCAGGTCAGGTGTGTTATCCAGTTTCCACCGTGCCATTTTGGCTCGAAACGAATTACAACGGTGGTTGTTGCACGGCAACTTCTCTCGTCTCTAGTTTACCATGTATAGAGTTTGTTTATTAGGTGTTATTGTCCTTGATAATCCGTCATTGTGGAGGAAATATCCCACGACAAACAGGGGCTATTATCGATTGGTAACGACTACCCTTTAAACCATGATCACCGCGAAAATGTCTTAAATAAATATTTTCACATTATTGCGCCCTGCGGCAAGGATATTACTTCCTCGCTTGGACGAAATTCGCCTTTAAACCCTTCTATTGAGACATTTCAGCTTCCGACTCATCGTAAATATGATCGTCTCTTCCTTTTCGTGAATGAGGTTTATAGCATCTTAGCACAGATGAAGTGGGAATTTTAGCGCTGCGCTACAAATTGTGTAGTTGAACAACACCTAATATAAGTAGCGATGAAAACCAAAGTGTCATTTCAATTAACTAGTCAAGACATTTACCTATCGATACCATTTTATTTTACTCCTTGGTGATTTCATTTGCACTTACTGCGTCCAAAAATCTCCGATATATATTGCAAATTTTCCCCGTTCCAAATTAGTGCCAATGAAATCTTGTGTAAAGAAATATAGATGTGTGAATTTCTCCGAATGTCTCGTTAACAGAAATTATTACGGTTTTGAGGCCAACCTATTCCTGGTGAATCACCGTTGTGGAAACTTCTGATTTTTGACCGTAAAGGAATCCTCGGCTTTGGAGGGGAATCTTTTTTTTATCTACTTGTGACTGGAATAATATTACGAAAATTTTCTTTTTAAACTCAGAATTAACATGCCCCGCGAAAGCTTTAATCAGTTTCAGGTCACTTGGCTCGGGTGTTCTCATCTGTAAAAGTTGGTCGATTACCGTGCCATGATTGGAAAAGTTCTCTTTTCTGCATAAATTACGCCCTCCTTTTCCTTTCAAGCCCTTGTTAAAGGGTCCTTTGGATCTCCCCCTATGCTCAGCCATTTATTTCGATGCATAAGATCTGATGTCATGGGGAAGAATGTTACCGGAAGTCTTCAGGGACAGGAAAAGTTGTTAGGTGGATGAAATGCCGGCGAAATGACTTGAGCGAAGGTATGTTTGGTCGTGCCCACAGCCCGATTTAGGAATGACCTAACGTTGCCTCCTCGGGTTACTCCCCTTGACCTTCGCTCTTCGATTCATTTTACCCAAGTCCGTTCCCCTTTCTTCTCCATTCTCCTTTGTTTTATGGCATTGTCCGTCTTTCCTTGAGTTATGACCGACCGACGTTCGCACGTGTTGCAAGACAGGGTCAAGTCTCGAGGCGTCGATTATAATGGAGATAGAACACGCATTTCGGGAAACTGGTGAATTTAACAGAATATAGGAAAAGCGCCTGATCACACGTTCCCCATGTCATTGCGGGCCAACGTCTGCTGCGGTGATATCGCAAGTAGAAGTATATCTACATCTACGTAATACCCTGCGAGCCACCACGAGGGTGTGTGGCAGGGGGTGAAGATCACAAAATATGCACTATTGCCATGTAAGTAGGATATATAAGGTAGACATGCTAGAAAATAGGGTCACAGTTTATTAAATACTACAGTAGATTATTAGTTATTGCAAGTAATTGCAGTAGTAATTACAATAGAATATTAGTTACTACAGTATAGTACAGGTTAAAATCTACATAATAAGGAAGGGATTATTGGTAGTTATTACATGCATCATGCACTGTAGACTATTCTAACTATATTTCACCTACCTATCCCTTTTGCTACGTTGCCTATTGTTCTCTCTTATGGTACGTGGGAAAAATGACATTTTAAATCTATCGGTACGACAATCTATCTCTCTAATCTTGTTAATCTGATGAAACTTAGCATAATACGCAGGGGTTCTCAATATATATCTAACGTCATCTGTGAACAACTCTGTTTCGAATTTACTTAAAAGGTTTAACCTAATTTTTAAAATGCGTTCTGATAGTAATTCCCATCCTAGTTCTTCTATTAAACTCGTAACACTTATACAATTATCATAACGGCATTTAACAAACCTAGCAGATCTCCTTTGCACGCGCTCTAATTCTTTTATCATACCTTCCTCATGAATAGGCATCAAATAGTCCTTCACAATTAGACGTCCAAGGCGGACGAACACTTTAGCAATCGATCGGATAGGTATCCTTCCACTCGCTATTACGCATGGAACTCTGTTTTACTGTGAGAGCTTCTTCCAACACACGTGCTGAAGCCATAGCTGACGTTGGGGATGCTGGCCGTAGGCGTGTGAGTAAGAGGATAAATTGTCGAAGCGTCGAGTATAATGAAGAGAGAACTCAACCATTTTGGGAAACTAGTACATTTAACAGAATATAACGAAGCTCCTGATCGCTCGTTCCCAGTGTCAATGCGGACCAACGTCTGCTGTGGCGGCATCGCAAGTAGAGTTATACATGAACATGCATCGTATAGTACTTCACAGTTGTCCAAGGCGAACGAACACTTTGCAGCTAGAATTGTATAACAATTATTATGATAAACATAGTAGTGTTACAAAATTGTTAGGGAAGCAGGGTGGGAACATCTATCCTATCGATGAGAGGAATATAGGTTAAATCTTTTACGAAAGTTTCATGTAGGTTATTTTTTTCCGGACGTTCAAAATATTTTGCTAGAACCCAACTATTATGGTAGAAACTATCACAGGAATAAGATTAAGGAAATAGACTGCAGAACCGATAGATTCAAGATGTTATTTTTTCCACGTGTGTACAATAAGGGACCATAATAGTGGTGAGAGATCAGTTCTAGGACACTAGGTCAAATAGGTTTTTTCAGCAGTGCTATGTATCTTTACATGAATGTAGATACTAACCTCGCATGCAATCTCCGGCATGATATACTCCTGCATGGCTTAGTACCTTGTAGTGCTATTTATTTGTCGCATTAATAATACTAACCAGTAGTTATATCTTGAGTAGTGTGCTGCATGGTAGCATGATCTTCTGCGTCTCTCTCTCTGCGTCACTCTCGTGGTTTGTGGTCTGAATGCGTACCGTTGCCCTGACTGCTTTTGGCTTGCGTCTGGCATTCGGAGGAACGTGCGCGGTTCTGATTTGAACTGGATGAGTGCTGCTTGCCTGTTGTGGAATCACCCCGTGCCACGCACCCTAGTGGTGGCTTTCTCGGTATTTCGTAGATGTAGATGAACACTTCAGTAAACGATCGGATTGGTATCTATCCGCTCGCTATCACACATGAACGTCATTTAACACGCGTAAATCTTAGCTCGCTAAAACAGTGTGGAGGGTGAATGTTGAGGCTCGGTAAAACTAAACTAGAATGGATCAGCGTTATTTTGTTTAAAACACCGAGAGGAGTGTCATTTGTATTAGAAACCATTTCATATATTGCCAAAAGGTGCCATGAATGTGGGAATTAAAACTTTAGTTTGCGATCAACCGTTTGCTTTTTACTTGTCCTTGTAATTTTAAAGTGGATATTATATAAATCTGAATAATATCATAGCACAATTTGCCATTTTGTTTTCGTTCAATCTTTTCTCCGTAAGGATTTCTATTGAAATTTTGTGAACTGTTATCAACAGTATTTATGCATAGTAACATTTTTGAAGGTAGCAACTACCTTCACAAGGCAGGATATAAAGATTTAAACCGCGGAAAATACGAGTCATAGATTAGAGTTACTGAATAATGTAAGTCGCTAACATGTCATGACGATTTTCAGAGCTCCTCCACGGATATACGCCAGTACATGCGAAGTGGTGTGGATTAATGTTGGCTGGTTACGCTGGTACATGTAACAATAGTGGAAACGGGGCATTAGTTCGGTGGCGTCCAGGCCTTTGTGAATGTATTTTTCCGCAGATTTTGTAGGTAGTTTGTAAGTGTCGTGAACCCTCAATATAGATGGCACCTAGCAAGCAGCGTAGTACATAGCGCGCCCGTTACTCTGGAGGAGGGCGCTCGGCGCGACGTGTAGGTTCGGAGCGAGCCACACATTCTTCCGCCGGCAAAATTAATTCCGCCGAGCATGCTCCGCGGGGAATATTCGCGGGCTTCAATTTTCATGCGCGTACCGGCGAAATAATGGGGGATTGTCCGTAAAAATTTATAACTGTCGTTCACAAACCAGTACTTCGGCGGCCGCGAATCCAGTGAAAGAAGAGTTTGGCACAAGACGTGAATACTAATTGCTCAAATAAATCGCTACTGACACTTGCAAAACGTGTGGCCGTCCTGCCCAGATTTTTTTAATGCCAGAACTCGCAGTTCATAATATAAATATATTTTTTACCTGCTACACAATTCATGAACAGTTCCGTCCCACATGCCGCGTTGGCGGCATGGAGCTGTATTTTTTATCTTCCTTTTGCAGATTTTGATGCTGCGTCACTTTTTTGCGTTATCTTCAAAGGCCTGGCGCGCACAATAAATAATGCACGCCAAATACGGTACGTGCCGTATTGAGCGTTTTAGCACGTTCGTTCGGGACTCAAAATGCGTAAAAAAAATCTCCCACGTCACCTTTACTTGGCGTATTTCCATATATTCCGAGTTCAGTGCACTTTTAAAATGTTTTTTTTTATTTCGGCGTACAAATGCTCGAAAAACCTGCCCCTAAACTCGTGTCTTTTAGCTTCTATTTTCTCGGAATCGGTTCAATTTATTTTTAGAATCCATAAAAGAGACTTGTTCCTTTATTTGTCGAGCATCTGTGGTGGGCGACCTTTTTTATGGACCTGTATTATCAATCAGTCCTTATTTGCCCTCATTTCGCAAAAAAATAAGGGGGCAACTATTATTTTCTATTCAATTTACCCCATTTATTTGTGACTGAATTTGTACAAGTTAATGTTGAGATGCGGCTTAGAATACCATGTTGCAGGTAGTGCTGAAGTAGCTATGAAGTGTAATCTCTTGGACATCCACCAGACAAATCTCTTCTTTCATTTTATCGCTTCATGGATCCATGATTACGTCATTCTAATAATGTTGCTTTACTCCAGTAGATAGTGCTGTATTGCACATATTTCGCATGTAATGGATAGTTACAACGATAAAAAACTTAAGTATCTCTAAAGTCATGAAACATCCGGGAAAATTTGGACAAAATGTTTCAAATTTAAGAAAAATTCGAAAGGCGCAAGCTAGTCTCCAGAAATACATTGCAACACCTTCCCTTCCACCTTAGTGAAGTGTTCCGTTAGTGGTTTTTGTTTAAACTAAATGGTTATGATTTCTGCTAAATCTTATGCGCTCGTCAATTAACGGGAAGTATTGTATTGTGCGTGGAGAGAAATGAACAAGGTTTTATTCTAGAAGATGATATGAGCTGAAGAATACGCTCGAATTTAGTTTTGCAACAAAAATGAAAAATTCATTTCCCAGTTTCCTGCGCGGCTGTATGAGTATATGATAGTCTTTTGAGACATGGTAATTAATACTTTCACCTTGCTAAAACAGTAACATCAAACATTCTGTACATTTGACAACTTTGTGGTGAGGAATGTTGTAAGAATAGTCATCGGTGGATGAGAGTGAACAATAAGGAAAACACATGGGGAAACAAGTGCCTAACATAGTTCATAATTCAGCCGAACATTGACGCGGGAGTGATTGTTTACTCGCCGTATTTTTAGCTCGAGTAAATTTTGATTTTATTTTCTCTTGTCCGACACTTTTGCTTATATTATCCGTAGTATATGTAATCGGTGATGTGGTACTTCTGAGTCGTCTTTTAACAGTATTAGAGAAAGAAGGGAGAAGAAGGAATGACAAACGGGGAGCCCTGTCGGAGTTGGAGGCATCCTTTGGTTGTTTACGCCTCGCGAACGACGACTTCATGACTCATTAATATGCTTTTTTCGATTCTGCTTCGGCTGCAAGATAGAATTTGGCTCGAAACGGTCGCATTTCCAGCTATATATTTCCTCCTGTTCGTAGAAATTGACAGCGCGGTGATATTGAACCGTTCCGATGATACAATTGTGGAATATGGCGGGAGTTGCATAGGAGACCGTTTTCAGTGGAAGAAACTATTGTCTACGAACTGGCTCCACATGAAGGAGTAAGGTAGTCACCTTGTTTCAGCTACCAGGGTTTCCAAGGTTGAAAACGTTCATTGACAATTCCAAAGGGCACCATTTGTTATTGTCATCAGTTGTCTAGTGCTCAATGACTTTTTATACAATTGTTGTCCAACCAAGACAATGCCACTGTCGAATAAAAGAAAAAAATACATATATATCCGGCTTAGAAATAATTGAAAATTAAACATTCGTATCATTTAAACAATGGCCTCAATCATGGATTCTTCAGTCACGTGATTTCCCTCCCCAACCACCATTGGACGCGTTGACAACTACGATTTATTATGCAAATTACAACAATTGGATGGAATTTGCCATGAAAAAACCATTTGTTTAAACCAGCATTCGAACTATGACTGGCAATTGGGCTCGGAGATCATCGTTCGAATACTGGTCGAGTGAAATGATTTTTTTTAAATGGTGAATCTGCATTTCTGTCAATTGCGGGTTTATGTTGGACACTCTGTAGATTGACTTTACACAGAAATACAGAAAATTTACGTATGCCAATCCTACTTTATTTGGATGGTAAGCGATGCCTTCAGGCACGCCGCTGACATTTATTTTGGACATCGTTGGAGTTGAAGATGTCTTCAGATGATTCGGCATTTACTAAGCTAGCCGCGACTTCTTCTGAGTCGTATTTCCACTCTCGTTGCTTCTATCCCCGATCTCATCCCTTTGGGATAAATGGAAGGGGAGGAGTTCACGTATGTATAGAAAGGGGGTGGGGGTTGTTGGAAAACGGAGTGGGTGACGTCACGGGCGCCGATGTCGCCCCCTTCCGCCGCGGGGAGTAACTAACTTCTGAGGGAGAGTTGGATGGCGGCCAGATACGTGTGGATGAATGTTGCTCCAGAATGGTCGGGAGTGATGTCGTACCCTCTCCTTCGGGGACAAGGGGTGGCTGGCGAGAGGGACGGGAGTCTGCGAGGGCCCCTGGTGGGAGGGGCGGGACGCGGGCGCCTCACCCGCCCCCTTCAATTGTTTTGACAATGGAAATGGAAATCGGCCAACCCTACGAGAGAGGGATAAGGTGACCGCCGGAGCAATGCCGCTCCTCTCTTGTGAGCCGTGACGTCACCGCCTGGAGGCTTTCTGGAGTGCGGTGGGTGTGTGTGTCGGGACTGCCGTCGAGGAGCGTGTGCTGCTTGTGGATGTGGGGGGCTGTGGAAACTCCTCCCGCTGGCTCGGTGCGAGATGGGGAGCGGTGGCGAACGCTGCGAAAAGACGACTCCCGTTATGCCGTGAGAACGAAACAGTTCACACGCTTGCTGATTTAGTGACCGCACGTGTGTTATAGCAATAGTCTTCTCGATGGAAGATCCGAGGCATAAAACGGAGAAGCTAAATTTTTCCGATCTCTTCTTCATCTGTGCGTACATTATTTTATGGAGAAGATTCATTGGTTGTTCAATCCTAAGATTCTACATCTACATCTACATCTACGTCATACCCTGCAAGCCACCCAAAGGGTGTGTGGCAGGGGGTGCTTTCGCACCAGGCATGCATGAATGATCTCCAATCGTTCTAACATGCAAGGGATACAAAGACTACTACTACAGATTCAAAATATCATGCATAAATAAGAACATCATTATTTACATCATGCATAAATAAGAAAGAGGAGAATATAATGAGAAAGATTAACTGCCTGCCTATTGTCAATACTCGAACTATTCATGACGACGATCACAGCTGTTATGGTCCCGAATGGTACGCGGAAAAAATGACATTTTATACCTATCGGTTCTACAATCTAGCTCTCTAATTTTATTGGCGCGATCTAATCTGCCGTAGTACGAAGGGGTTAATAGTATGTTTTTTACGTCGTCAGTAAAATGATTTTCCTGAAATTTATTTAGGAGGTTAAGCCTATAATTTAATGTACGCTGTGATAGCGATTCCCATCCTAATTCTTCTAACAGTCCAGACACACTAGCCAACTTATCGTAGCATCGTTTCACAAACCTAGCTCCTCTTCGCTGGACGCGATCTAACTCTGATATCAACCCCGTTTCCTATGGATCCCATACACTAACAGCATATTCCAGATGAGGCCTAACGATTGAAAAATAACAACGTTCTTTCACTTTCTCATCACATTGATCTCAAGATTGGTTGACTGCAGCCCTCCACCCTTCCCTATTTAATGCTAGTTCTCCTACCTCCTGGTATCTCTTCCTATGTATTTTCCTCTTTAAGGGAGAATATAAAAGTTTATTATATTAAAAGGTCATTAAAAATTTTCCTCGTGTAACTACTGAAAACATTAACAGTTCATAAATAGCTCGGTTACCAAGCAAAAGCCAAAAAGGTCGGGAGAAGTAACTTAAGTGCGTGTACGCAATAAAGAATGCACCAGAATTTTTACAGATAAGGATTCCACCTGTCCTTTTGCCAATCATCTTCTTAAAATGGGAAAAAAATGCTAGCGATATTACCCCCGTAATATTCCACATCCTTTCTAAAGTTTTAAAGATGGATGCCCTGAAACAAATGAAGAGAATTAGGAACTCTAGGATTAGGAGAATTAGGAACCTTTTCTAACGAGCTGTTGTTTCCGAACACCTCCACGAACATTTCTATTGAGATTTCTGTTTGATAATGACCTTTCCCGCCTCTCCAGACCCTTAATCTATGTTTCCCTGCCTCACCCCCAAAAAGCTGGTATTTTCTCCACTACTCACTTGGAACTATCAACAAAAAACACAAATTTAACGAACATTTTGACCTTCATCATCATTGGTCGTTCAATCCGAAGATTAGTTGACTTTAGCCTTCCACCCTTTCCTATCCAATGATAGTTCCCTCACCTCCTGGTATCTCTTCCTATGTACTTTCCTCTTCATTTGGTCCATGAACTTATTCCTGGGTCTTCCTCTGGGGACTTTTCCCTCTATTTTACCTACAATTTTGTTCCTCACAAACCCATTATGTCTCAGGATGTGTCCAATCTATCTTGCTCTTCTCATCTCTATCGTTTTCCATATCGTCCTATGCTCTTTTATTCTTTTATACACTTCATTATTTCCTATTTTGTCCATTTTATCATCATGTTTACCTTAAGATTCCGTAAAACGGTGAAACGCGTAGTGCAAGAAAAAAAAGTGTTTACCAGTGCTAAGTATTTCTCGTCATTATGGATACAAACGCAAGATAGTGGCGCAGTCAAATTTAGAGGTCGTATGTCGTAGTAAGTAACATCCCAGTCGAAATTCATTTCTTGTATCTAGACTCTAATTCCACTCAAGATGAACTTTTTTTCGCTGTGAATTTTTCAAATTCGTGTAACCCCCGCGTACTTGGCGTGGGCACGAGGGGTTTTGGCAGAGGCTAGTTGATTGGGAGGCAATGGGAATCCTCTGAGAAAGCTACATAAATAGAGTAAAAGATGGTCCTACGCTGAATGTACCTTAAAGGGCAGGAGCTTTTATGAGCGGTGGTAGAAGACCCAAGGACAAAGACGTGGGGGAACTTAATTATGATATGCACAACGGTAGAGAGGGGTTGAGAAAAGGTGTGAAAGGTAGCATTGGAGCTAGCGCGCCTCGAATTCTCAGAAAGCGAAAAAAAAACGGGTGGCGGGAAAATCCTCGAAAATTTCCCGGTATTTGACATCGGTAGGTTATAAAAACGAGGGATTACTAAGAATGAAAATCATTTAGGAACATGCAAAAGTCCTTCAATGAAATGCCGTACTGTAGACTTTGCCCATGATTATCGTGGAAATTTATTTTAGTATTATTTAGTATTATTTAGGGACATAGTATTTATTTATGTAAATTAAAGTTTAGCTTCGCATATTGCAGCCGTCAGTTCAATCTTCATTTAAAATTTCTCATATCTGGCAGTGCAATATTAAGATGGAGATGAATATGATTGACTCGAAGATATAACAATAATAAAGAAGTGCAGTACATGATGCCAAAATGGCGTGTGAATGATATTCTAGGTACAGAATAATGCACAAAGATATTCTCGTAAGCTTGACTTCTTTTTTCACGCATAATGCTCGTAATGCAAAATTCTGGTAAAAATATTTCTTGTATGGTTCGTAATGAGTGTTAAAGCCGATAGACGCTTACAATTTTTTGTAATTGTGCCAATTGTGACGGATTATTTGAAGGGTTTCCGCATGAATGTCAGCGAAGAATTTGTGTTATTTTGTGATAATGTGATGTATATCGAGGAGGTTTTGGACATGGTAGGAACGAGGAGAGGAAGCTGGTGGCGGAGTTACGGAGGAGGCAGAAGAGATGGAGGAAGGACATTTTGTAGAGAGGGGGAATGTTGAAGACGGCAATGGAGGGGGGAAATGTTGGGGAAACATGAAAGAGGAAAAGAATTCTGGACGAAATATGAAGAGGGAGGCGATGTGAGGATCTAACAGCGTACAGTGGTCTAAAAACGAAGAAAGCTGGCCAAATCTCCAAATGTGCTTTTTTTCAGTCCGAAAGTTTAAACTTTGCTAGGTTACTCCCAATCGATTATGTAGTTTTACATTTCATTTTTCCGTATTTTTCACTTGATAGCCATTTGCAGCGGCTCAAAGTTCTTCTTTATTATATTCAACTACGCATTTTCTTTAACAAAATGAGAATTGTATGCCACTTGCTTATACATAAGCGAATTATCTACTAAAGACGGACATTTTTTAAACCCATTTTTAAGTTAAAACAGTAAAATATCTACTACAACAAAATGACAGACATTGTTTTTAACCCATTTTTTTAAGTTAAAACAGTAAAAGAGTTTTGTTTGTATAACTGATAATTGTTAACAATTGACAACTGTGAAAAATGAAAGGTAATTCTGCATTCAACAATCAATTGGGAGTAACCATGCAAAGTTTAAACTTCCGGACTGAAAAAAGCACATTTTGAATTTTGGCCTACTTTTTTCGATTTCAGCCCACTGTGCGGTGGATCACGTATAGGAGGGAAAACGGAAATATATGCCAGAAATTAGGACGTTAGCATAAGTACTGTCCAAAAAACCAACCGATCAGCTGGTAGAGTACTCAAACGAAAAAAAAATTAATGAAATGCAACGTATGATGGGAGTCATTCAACCGTTCGAAACCGAGTCGGCGACTGCAAATGCCTCGCCTTAAGCGGTGTGCTCGGAGTTTTGTGTGAGTTAAAGATTTCTGCTCGCTCGAGTTCAAGTAGCGCCTTACCAGGAATTTCTTGAGATTCCACGTTTAGCAAAAATGACATACATGGCCGCAATTCACGGAAATAGCTCGAGAAATATTTTAAAGCCTCTTATCTGAAAGTGGGGAGTGGTGAGTCGAGTTATTACGTCTATCTCAGGGCGGAAGGGAGCGTTGCGCTTTCAAGTTGCTTCCGAGAATTATTTTTTTATCAGTGACTAACCGTTTTGCTGAAAGCATTGTACACGATGACTACTATAAGGAAGAGCACCGCTTGTTTCCACATCTATTTCTCCCAGGCGGTTTGGGCCTAATTTAGGTCGTCTACTCCAATAGCGTTAGCCTTCATCACACAAGCCTCGGCTACGCAGTAGATTACTTCATGTGTGCTGACTTGAGAAAAATTTACAGGTGAATCCATCCCAAAATGGTTAAGGTAGTCCGAGCTAGATAGTTCCCTAGTCATAATAGAGACCCATGTTCGAACTATACGTTTAATTTCACCAGCTGTGGGACACATCAATTAAATATTTCATTATTAATGGTGCGATAATATTGTTTTATATGACAGATATTGTGAGTAATTAATTGAAAATATCTAAATAAGTCTTTAACTTGACTCATTTTTTTCGCGCGGTGCGTTTGAAACTCCTTCAAAACGGAAGGTTTTTTGTGACACCCAAGAACCTACTGCGGTGACAGCACTATTAATTTTCAAATATAGTTGAGAAACATAAAAAGTACACGCTGTTAGTTTTTTTTTACGGCATCCAAGTGTTAGAAATGCCTCATTTTTAAAATATGTCTCTCTGGAGTGCATACACGTACCATTTCCCATGTAAAATGGCTGGTATTTTTTGGCAAATATCTCCGAAAGTAATGTGGTAAGGGGTTCAGTTTTTGGTTTCATCAGAAGAGCGAAATATTTTTCTTTAAAATGAGGAAAAATTCATTGATTTCTAAGTAAAATGATATTTCTCTCAGACTACCTTAAATTGTCATTTTATACCTATTCTTTCTATGTATAGAATCATACGTTATTTCTTTGATCTGGATAACAGCATGACAAATTATCGGTAAATTTAGAGTTCTCCCCGCGTTGAACCATTTTTCGCCCATAAAAATTGTTCAACACGAGGAGAACCCGAAAAATACCGATCAACAAGAAACCACGGCAGCCTTCGTAGCATGATACTTCTCCTCGCTCCATTTTCGTTAATTGAGCGAGGTTTTCAATGCGATGATGGATTTAATATGGGAGTGGTGGTGTTTTTTGGTGTAATATGGAAAAAACTGTTTATAAGAAGGTAATTCTCCCATGGAATTGAGTATTGATGAAATATAAACTACTGTCCATTTTATTCTTCGTGTAATCACAAATTAAATTAATAATTGAAGAAAAAATGCATTTATTCCTATTGGCCGCTTTACACGGTATATTTTATTGTACAAACGAATTTATGAACTCTTACACGAGGAAAATTGCACAAAGTGAAGCGGAAAATTGTACGATTGTCTCAATGACTGCACGGGAAATAGAACCTGCTCTAATTCCATTCATTTTCTTGTACAATCTATGATACATTCGTTTGTGCAATAAAGTGTACCGTGTAAAGCGGGCTTATGAATGGAAAAGTTGTTCCTGACATAGTATACTTACCTATACCTCTTGAATACTGCGAATTATATGCTTTTATTTTTTTACACCTAAGTCATCTCAACAGAGATAAGTATTTTTAAGATTACTGTATAAAAAATGTTGAGTTAATGTTATTTTGACTCACTAAGTCAGCATGATACATCATTATGAATATTCGAGACTAATAAATTTCGTCTATCCCCATGAAAGGTATTGAATCGAGGTGAGGGATTATCCTATTGGTGTGCATGGGAGATAAATGAACGAGTTCGTACTCCGAACTGTTCAGGTAATTTTATGTTTTGAAGAAAATAGGGTAATATTTGCAGCTGTGTGTGATGCAGTCACTTTAATGAGCGCGCACTGCGAAGAGGAGACGAAGGTTCCACACGAGTTCATTTGAAGCGGAAGTCCTCTTTAAAATGTTCGTCCAGGATGCTGCCTCGATCTCTTTTAATTTCTGATTATTTGCACAAGGTCTTATATCTGATTTCTGCGGCCGAAGAGAAGCGGATTGAGCGATCTCGGACAAGAATACATTGAGAAGATCCCTTTTGCGACCGAGTGGAAAATGGCGGTAGAGGATGAAATGTATTCGTCAGATGTATTTAAATGTTCATGATAAACTAGGACTTATTCTCTCTTTCCTATGTTTGCCAAACTTCAACTGCCTGTAGACTTTTACGTCATATTATTATTGCTTATAACCACACCTCCGTAGCGTGCGTGAATATGTTCAATTTCACGATTTCATTAGGTACCGGCGATTAACGTGTGGAATTACAATTTTATGGTGTGGTGAAGGTTTCCAACTTTCCTAAAATACATAAGTAAAACTTTAATTACTACCTATGTTTTGATGTGAATGCATCATCGTTCTAAAGATTTTGTAGTAAGAGCGAAACCTAGGCTGTGTTTGAAGTTTTTGTTATGGATAATTGCAATTATTTTACAAGATAAATACAACAAAATAAAGTTGAAGACTCTGATTAAGTAATCATAGTCATCAACTTCATTTTGTATTTATTTTTTCATTGCAACCGTTCATTATAAGGCAAGGTTAATCAGCTGTACTTCATCATCCGAGCCTATAATTTCAATCCTTCATTAGGAATATTTCCCGTTAATATTTGTTAATAACTTTAAAATTTCGAGGTATTGATATAGGTAACGGTTTTTATCAGCATTCAATTCCCAGGGAGAATGTGCTTCTTTTTTATTTCAGTTTGTATTTATAAGAATAAATACTAATGTCTATCACGTTTCACCCACTCTCGCAATTAACACCATGTAATTCAAAGTTCAATATGCTTACATAAAAGTGTGTCAAGTTGAAATTTCGTTGCTGGTATCAAACGTAGGAGAAGAGTATTTCTAGAAGTAACCAGAATACTGATGAAGTAAATGACATTTAAGTCGCGCAACATTCACCTTGATAGCGCGCTTTTGCCGTTGATTCGTTTACCCCCTCGTCTTCTGCGCCTCACTCGCCACCTCGTATCCCGGGCGGCGATTCCTGTAGAGCGTACTTGAATCGCATTATGAGCAACTAGGAGGGTAGTTGCCTTTTCTTCTTTGCGCTCTCCCACCGGAATACTTCTCGCCTTCCGTCACCGTCTGAGGCGTCGGCGGCTCTTTCCTCCCGTGACTCACCTCCTTCGATCAACCCCCCCCCTCCTGCTCTTGGTTGGCGGTGAGGGGGTTGCTTTCACCCCCTCTGCCTTGCCTAACGATCTCCTCCCTCCCCCAATCTCGGGCTCTCGACTGCAATCGAATGTTCCCCTCAACGTAGTTTGTGCGACGTCTCTTTAGTCATGATGAACTCTATACGTAATTGAATTAGTTATTATTTAAGGTAGTCCGAGCGAGATAGTTCCCTAATCATAATAGAGAGCAAATTCGAATTGTACGTTTTGGTTTCAGCAGCTGTGAGAGACACGAATTAAATATTGCATTATTAATGGTGCAATAATATACTTTTACATGACAGAAATTGTAAGTAATCAAATGAAAATATCTAAACAAGTCTTTAACTTGTCTCATTTTTTTAACTCGGTGCGTTTGAAACTCCTTCAAAACGGAAGGTTTATTGTGATCCCGAAGAATTGACTGCAGTGACAATATGATTAATTTTCAATAAATAGTTGAGAAAACACACAAACTACACACTGTTGATTTTTTGACGAGGTCTAAGTGTAGGGAATGCGTCATTTTTAATATAAGGTCTCTCATCTACATCTACATCTACGTCATACCCTGCAAGCCACCCAAAGGGTGTGTGGCAGGGGGTGCTTTCGCACCAGGCATGCATGAATGATATGGTAGAACACCGACATTACATTAAAACCCGCGTACCACACATGCAAAGCGCCAATTACAAATCTAATACCCAAGAAACATTCTATCTCCAATCGTTCTAACATGCAAGGGATACAAAGACTACTACTACAGATTCAAAATATCATGCATAAAGTGGAGTGGAGGACTCTCTGGAGTGGATACACGTACCATTGCCCATGTTAAAGGGCTGGTATTTTCTGGTAAATATCTCGGAAAGTAATGTGGGAAGGGGTTTAATTTTTGATGTCAATGGAAGGATGATATAATTTTCTTTAAAATGAGACCAAATTCATTGATTTCTAGGTAAAAATTATACTTCGCTCAAACTACCTTAAACTGGAAATACTACCAAAAATGTTCCTTTTGTTGGCATGCATAGTTTTCCTTAAAACGATTGATACAAAGTTTTCCAGATGATCATCATCATCTGGTGTTTGGCAGGTCCCCTACACCACTGCTGTCTCCATCCGCTTCTGTCCCGAGCTTCCTTCTTTGCTTCATCATAGCTGATGTTCTTCACCTGATCCACCAATTTAATTCTTCTCCTTCCTCTCTTTTTCTTTCCTTCAATTGAACCCTCAAGTGCCACAGTTATTATACTTTTCCCTCTCATCACATGGCCCAACCAGTTTCCTTTCCTTTTCCTTATTTCCTTTAGGAGCGATCTTTTTTCTTTTACTTTGCTCAAAACCTCTTCATTTCTCATCTTATCTACCCATCTTACTTTTTCCATCCTTCTCCACACCCACATTTCATAAGCTTATATTCTATTCCTTTCCCTCTTACCTAATGTCCACGCTTCACATCCATACATGAAAACGCTCCATGAATAACACTTAGCTAGTCTCTTTCTCAGCTCCAGATCCAGGCTTTTATTGCATAGCAAGTTTTTCTTCTGGCTGAAGGCCTCTTTTTCCATTGCTATCCTTGCTTTTATTTCTGCAATACTTCTCCAGTTTTGTCTGTCACCATCGTTCCTAGGTACCGGTAGCTTTTCACTTTTCCTATTACACCTTCATTTATTTTCACATTCGTATAATTTTCACAGCTTACTGGCATCACCTTTGTCTTTCCTAGGTTTATCTTCATCCCATATTCCCTCATCCCTTCTTCCAAAACCTTTATCAACCTTTGAAGTGATTGCATATCATCTGCTAATATTACCATGTCATCTGTGAATCTTATACTTCTTATCTTCCTACCTCCAATGCTGACTCCTTCCTCTCTCCCATCAACAGCTTTATGGATCATGTCCTCAACATATATATTGAACAAGATTGGCGACAGACAGCATCCCTGCCTTACTCCTCTACCAAGATCCACCCATTCTGTCATATCCTCGTTTATTTTTAATGCAGCTTTTTGCCTCATATTTAATTCTCTAATGAGTTTTCTCTCTTTCCATACCAACCCCTTCTCTTTTAGAATTTCGAACATTTTATTTCCAGATGTTGTGTTTCGTTTTCTAGATGCGAGTGAGCCTTCAATTTCGCTCGATGCTTTGTTATCCTCCGTCCTCTCTCGTACGCATACGAGACGTCCCAATTGATTTCCCGGTCAGCCGCCGTTCCCTAGTCCGTTTTGAGCGCGGCGATGTGAGAGGTGTGGCCACAGCCGGGCGCGGCGGAAGTGTTGCTCCCGAAGTTGTTTGGTGTGTGTGTGTGTGTGCCCATTTAATGAGAGATATGTGCGAGAGGGCAGCTCCGCATTGCTGCAGCCGAGTCGGATTATTGTGCGAATATGACCACGCGGCGGCCCCTAAAGGGGGAATGCAGTGGCAAATGTTTAATCTTGCCGGTTCCTTTTGCCGGGGAAAATTTAGTACCTCCCTGTATTCGGTGCTCTCCGACTAAACTATATGGAAATCCATTATCCTGCAGTATAAAAATATTTTTTTGCATATTTCCCCGTATATTTATATATATTTAACTAACTACATACCTAAGAAGTTTCGTGGCATCGGTGTTCTCATCAGGTTTACCTACCACTTTTATGCCTATGGATAATCAGTCCAGCCGATGAAGCGTTCATACGTACATACATACCAATAACGTCGTTCCCTTCCTGGGGTAGGCAGAGTCACTAACTAAGTTTCTCTCATAAATATATATTTGTACACCTAACTTTGCTTCAATAATTTCCTCCATACTGAACTATCCTTGAATACCTCTTTTGCTTCATTTACTCCAATACACTGCTTCATACACGCCCTCCATTTTTTAAGACTCCTTATATTCCTCCTCCTAAGAATTTCCTCAACCACAGCTTTCTTGGCCTACCTCTCCCTCTCGCACCATTTATTTAACTCTTATATAATTATTTCGTTATTCGACTCATCCATTTTCTCAACATGGCCATAGGAAAATATCGAAGATACAGTTATGTCCACGATTTGCCTCGGAGATGCATGCTGAGGAGGTGCGAATCGAAGCTACGTAAAACTAACCAGTTATTTGGGACCTCGTGAACTAGATAATTAACCAAGGCGTTCATTTGTTTGCCTTCATTCAAAAACAAATTAATTTATACGGATAAATAGATAGGATTAATATTTTTAAATTATTAATAAACGCTAATATATGCGTATATATTCCATTTTATGAGCATCAAACCGGGAACAAATTGCCCTTGCTGAATCGGACGTAAATCTTATTAAAACGAAATTAATGGAGGACTTATTTCATAGACATAAAGGAAAGTGTACGAACTTGTGGTTCCGAGGTTGGCTGCATTATCCAGGCCTTTTCTCCTGTGTATCTTTTCCCCAGTAGTCATCGGGTGTATTTTTACAAAGTTTTTGTTCAATCCTGAGATCTTCGGAATTGGCCGCGCAATAAATTAAACGGAGTCATCGACTTTTGTTCAGATTAATGTGTCAAATTAAGAGGCAAAAGTCCTCCACATAGAGTGGGATGGGAGTCCTAGTGAATGTTTTTCTTGCTGTGAATTTCACACGTTTCGTTTTATATTCGTGTTACGAGCAATCGTTTATTTAGGATTGAAGTTGACGAGACGACGTTAAGAATTTGCGTCTCAATGTTTGGAGAGGATGTCTAGATCTCTGATTGTATTTAAAAGGTTAAAAATACAATATTTTTCGCTGTGATCATTATTATGTAGAGTGGACCGAGGGAAAAAGTTTGACACTATGCGGAGAAAGTTTTTTCTCTAAAAAAATGTTTCTTCCGAAAGGATGAACGCGACATGTTTAGGGACACGATAGGAAATATTGTTTCGCGCGTATAACATGGGAACAACCGTGTTGTGGGGTATTTTTTGCGATACGTTCAACAGAGAATAGATTCCTTGAGAATTGGGCTCCCAGTAAACTCGCGACTGGTGTGAAAACAATCTTAGCATAAATAGGCAGCTGGGTTGACGATGACTATAAGTGAGAAATGTCATGGTATTATGTGTCTTATTGGAAACTGGAAGCATTGGAATTGGAAACATTGGAAGCAATCGGCTTAAAATGTGACTAATGGCGAAACTTTACGAAGCGTGACCGTGTTGTATCTGCGGTGTTGCTATCGTCGCTCTGCGAAGTTGCTTAGCTCAGCGAGACTCGAATAGGATAGGGTGTCAGATATGGAACGGCAGAATGCGCTGAGTTACGGAACCGACCCAATATTCTTATCGTAACAGTCCCATGCAAGTGTCACATTCCCCCCAAAAATAGGATAATAGAGACCAATACATGTTGCATGTCAACTATCTTTGGAAGTGGCTGTTATTTTTGCTGAGCCGGCATCCGCGCCGAGCGTGCGGAGATGGAGTCAAGCCAATCATTTCATCTCTTTTTCTTGAACCTGAATGATGCATTAATTTTCATGGAATACTTCTTCCCATTTCCGTCTCTTATGATTTATGGCCTCATGTAATTTTCCTTATCAAATGAAGTGTCTCGAAGCCGTCTGAAAGTGCATATTAAGTCTCATTTCTTTCAAAAGAAGGATACTTATCTTAAACGTGCCTTATTGTATTCCTTATCGAAGTTGAAGATTTAAAGACGGCGAAACTGTTTAAAGTTTTTCAAACACTCTGACGCGTTGTTCTCTTTGACTAAATGGAGCTTTAATTTATGCATTTTTTATTGTAAAAGACAGCCACTCAGGGCTTTAATTGCGATATGAAAAGATATGCTTGTGTTGCGATTTAAGTGAGTCTCGTCGTTGTCCCTTCATTTCACCGATGCAGTTTTAGTTTGGACCCAAAACTCTGAAGTCCGAAAAGACTTTATACCAGCTTAAATAAATGTAACTCCTAACTTGAAATCCACCTAGGAGTTGCAATTAAATAAAATGTCTTTTTCGTACGTTATCCGCTATGAAAAAGTGTATCATGCATTACGTATGGCATTGGATGAAATAAATGCGGGGATAAAGGAGAGTAAAGTTGCAGGTAACCAATATTAGATACAATTATCAAGTCAGGTTTATTATAGACTTTTGTAACACCTGAGTGACTGCCTGGAGATTTTTTTCGTTATTCTTGAATATTTCTGCATTTAAGGTAGTTTGAGCGAAATATCATTTTACCTAGAAATCAATAAATTTGGTCTCATTTTAAGTAAAAATATATCACCCTTCCAATGGCGCCAAAAGCTCAACCCCTTGCCGCATTACTTTCGGAGATATTTGCCAAAAAATACTAGCCTTTTTACATGGGAAATGGTAAGTGGATGCACTCATGAGAGACATTATTTACAAAATGAGGAATTTTTAGCACTTAGATGTCGTAAAAAAACTAACAGCGTGTAGCTTGTATGTTTTCTCAACAATTTTTTGAAAATTAATCATATTGTCTCCGCAGTAGATTCTTGGGTCTCACAAAAAATCTTCTGTTTTGATGGAGTTTCAAACGCACCGCGTGAGAAAAATGAGTCAAGTTAAAGGCTTATTTAGATATTTTCATTTGATTACTTACAATTTCTGCCATGTAAAACTATATTATTGCACCATTAATGATGCAATATTTAATTTTTGTCTCACAGCTGGTGAAATTGAGACTTATATATCGAATATAGTATCTTTTATGATTAGGGAACTATCTCGCTCGCACTACCTTAAAGCTTTTATCTTGTACAGTCGCGTGGAATATAATTATTCAACATCCTAATCGGGTCTAAGTAATATCAAAGGCCATCAAGAAATCCTCTAGCTTCTATAAAATACTAACGCCGATGGAGACCGAGGGTGTTGTTATTTGAAAGAAATACTGCTTTATTTTTTATTTGATTCGGACAGTGAAAGCCTGTTTTCCTCAAATACTGCTCTAAATCTGTCGCTCCAGTAGCCGGCTGCCCCCGTCCACTTTATCTCGCTGACTCCCAGTATATCTACCCATAGCCTGTCCATTTCTATCTTCACGTTCTCCAGCTTCCGCTCAACCATAAAGATCTAACATTCCACGTCCCTGAACTGCACTCGTCCTTCCTGACTATTGTATCCCTCCTAGTAGTCCCCTCCCGGAAATCCGACTGGGGGACTATATTACCTCCGGAATATTTTACTGGGAGGAATGTCATCGTGTCATACATAGATTGAATGTAAGGCTGCATCTTCTAGGGAGATTATTGTGGTGGACTCTCTGCTGCCTTCCCCTTCGCAGGAACCGGGCCGATTCCGTGAACTTCACACGCCCGAAGCTTTGGCTGTTGATACCGGTCCGGTCCTTCTGATCTGCGCTGTACAAGTCTTCTAATGCTTCTCAGTAGTGGGTTCAGTTCGGGTCGATTGAAAAGTTGGTTTCCTAGAGCCAGGAATATTTTTTCCGTCACTTGGTCTCAAACTTGCGAGCCTCGGAATGGAAGTCGAACTCGCCACCAGTAGGGCCATCCCGGACCCTTTCTTAAATATTTGAGAGCATTAACTTATGGAATCGGGTGTAATTGCAGTGCTTTAAATGCACATGTTTGCAATTTTTTTGACATTTGTTGTTCATACTTTGTCTCTATTTCTAACGCATAATTGAGTGAATCGCACGTTATTATTCTTCCTGGTATTTTTTTGGTCTAATTATTAGATACCCAGTACTGGAACACCTTCTTGAATCCTTAATATGGGATGTATTTTGGCCGTTTTCAATAATTTCGGTAAAGCGTGCACAAATAGGTGTGGCGGGTATTTTCTTTATTTGAAAGAGATAAATTAGATTATTTGCATATTTAATGGGGCACTATTTTAGAAGACACCCTCTCAATGTCGAATCTGATTGTTTTCTGCTGTCGCACGGCTGGAATTACAAGCTCTTGTCTCACAAGAGAGCATGTAAAACCTGGAATTCGCGTCCACTTTTAATGCATCGAAAAAAAGGATATTAGAAAATAACTGATTGCATGTTCTATTTCGAATCCAAGTGCTCATTCAACCGAAGAAATTTTCCAACGCTGAAGATACAAATTGTTTTCGGCACTATTTTAAGCTTTGACGTTTATTATCAGCGGCGCACGAGGGCTAAGAGTGACGGGAACCGATTGAGCTGAAAAGTGCCGTCTCTCTCGTGTAGCGTTACTAATTTGATTATTCGCGGGCCTTCAAGAGATGATAAAATCTGCAAGGCTTTCGATTCGTGCTCTCACGCCTCCTCTCGTTTCATAATTCGAGTTAATGAACGCGTGTCTGTTGTCTGGACGTTGGGCGTTGTTCTGCGCGCGTGGGAGGGTGTCTGTCGCTTTTGAGGCCTTGCGGTCACGAGCGAGGCGTCACGGATTGCTTATCTATCCTCTGCTGAGGCTGCGTTGCTGATGCCTGGACGGCGCCATGGACTGGGCTTGCGATGGCCGGTCCGTGAGCGAGTCGAAGCCAATGAGCGGCTCTTTAATCACGGGCCGTGAGTCACGAGGGGCCTATCTGGTGAGTCACAACTCACTTCTCGCGTTCTCTCGACTGCGGTGGTGGCACAGAAAAAGTGTGACGGTTGTGCAGAAGTTTGTGGGAGGGTCCGTTGCGCCCATCTCCGCATAGGAGAGTAAAGCTATATTCACACCGCAATAGTTTTGTGACAGAATTCGACTGAAAAATCACGAAGAAGCAAATTTCCCCGGAAAATTAGAAATAAAGCTGAACCCAGAACCTTCTATTCTTCGCCAAGTTCTCTTAGCAGTTAAGCAACCCAGGCCTCATCTACACCTGTGAATCTTATGGGGGATTTAAGGAGTGAGTTATGGATGCCTGGATAGCTTAATTTGTTATAGCACTCGGAGCGAAATCGAAGCGTCTGCGTTCGAATCTCAGTCCAGGCGAATGATTTTTTTCCACCATGAATTTCACTCTGTCGTGTCCACCGTCTTCCATCGGAGAGAGGGTTGGAAACTTTAATATTCAACGTGGTTTCTTGCCCTTAGGATCGGAGGTCAATGATCATGCGACCTGTCAAATTGTTCCCGTGTTTTCCCTGTCCACTACAACTCTATTGTGTGATCACTTGCGGCTGACTCCGTTAAAGTTACTGGGCGGCAGTTCTATGAAAAGAAGATAGAAATAGTGCTAGGTGATATAAGTCCGCGCCTGCAAAAATCTGGAGTTTAATTTTTCCGTTTTAACCTTTCGTAGCCCATAGATTACCTATCTAATAATAGTTAATTGGCAGAAATTGCTTTTTCCTTCTGCAAGCCAGTCATAATATTTGCATCGTGAGTACTTTTCAGTTGACCGCTCCCAGGAGGTGAGTCGTTGTTCGTGCGCACCAGCGTGAGCCCCTTTGTTATTTTTTGTTCCTTTAAACCTCCCGCCATCTCCTTTCCCTCGTTCTCCTTATTTCGTCCCTGTTTTGTTTGACAAAGAAGAGGGCGCTCGAATAGGTAGCGCCCAGGGTTGTTATATGCTCCGGAAGAGAGAGACGAGTTCGCACCGGCGGCAGTGCCTGGGCATGAGTGCGTGTGCATCGCGAAAACGCGTTCTCTCCGGCGATGGTCTGTCGGAGGTGCAGCGGCGGAATTAAGGTGAGCGTCCTCTTATTCCCCATTCTTTTTCTTTCCCCTGTTTTTCATTCCGTGTACCCTTCCTACCTTTTATCACGCGGTGCGTACGATCCTCGTGGTCCCGTATGCGTGAGCGTTCATGGTGCCGAAACCCGGGAATCAGGAATGATAAGGAGATAATTTCTGATATAGTTTAATAAATTTGAAATTCGTGTGCAGCTTAGGTGCCGGTTTTAACTTAATTAACCGAAATGGCCGTCACCAGAGAGGCTTTTGACGCTCAAATCAAGCTACTTCGCTTCAAAAGAGACCAGTTTAAGGTGACTATCTTGAACGCCTATTCTTTAGCGAGCGAGTTAAGTAGATTGCAACTGGCTGAAATTTCTACCCATGCGAAATATGCAGCGTTTCTCATTCGGTGTTCACATTTGAAAGAAGTACATCAATCTTATCTGGGAGCGTAGAATGAAATCCTCGAATACTGCTGCATTAATAATCGGATGGAAGTTTTTTCTACTGATTTGGAAAGCGCCAAGGAGGTAGAAGGCATGTTTTATTTCATTCTTTCGGTGTTTGCCCGTATCTCTGAAAATCAAGCTGACGATGCAGGTGCTACTTCTCATTCAGTGCCGATGCAGAAAAGTAGACTTCCAATAATCGAATTGCCTTAGTTTTCTGGTGCAGTTTCTGAATGGCCCGCATTCCGCGATTTATTCCGAGCAGTCATACATGAACGAGAGGGCATTTCTCGCATTGAGAAGTTTTCCTACTTGAAGTCAGCCTTGCAAGGCAAGGCTCTTGCATTAATTTCTTCCGTCCCATTTGGCGACGTACACTATTCATCCGCGTGGAAGGAATTGAATGATTATTTTGATAATCCCAGAGTGCTCAGGTTCAGTTATCTCGATAAACTTTTGGGGTTTTCGACAGCATCTTCCGGAGAATTATCTTCGTTGCAGCTATTTGTGACCACATTTTCTGAGATGCATGCCGCAATGAATACGTTAAACATTCCAAATTTGGGTGAATTTATTCTTTTCCGATTGGCAGTTCGGGCTGTGGACTTTGATACATTGTCCCGTTTTGAGGAAACAGTGGAGGGGGAATTATTTCCTTCGGTGAGTCAACTAATTGATTTTGTGAAGAAAAAAATTAAAATTCTCCAAACCTCGGGTGGTAGCATTTCAAAGGATATAACCCCTCGCACTAAGCGACATTTTCCAGTTTTCGCTGCCCGTCTCCGTTCGGGAAACCTCACCTAAGAGGGGCAGTAATACATTCACCCGTGATAAGTGCTTATTTTGTTCTGGCTCGCATTCGTTGTTCCAATGTTCCCAATTTTTAAATTTGGAGTTTGCTGCCCGCTCTGATTTTGCTCGTTCGAGAAAATTGTGTTTTAACTGCCTGCGCCCAGGCCATTGGGCCCCGAAATGTCAAGAGAGAAATATGCGCTGTCAAAAATGTGAGCGTTATCATCAAACGTCTCCTCACCCGCCTAGTGAACTGCAGGAGCGCACCAATTCAACTCGGGTGCTCCCCCATTCAGCTCTTGAGAACAGGGGTGGTCGTGAGCCACATGGTTCTGTAAATAATTCCGGCTCAGCCATGCCTTCGCCTCTTGGGTCGTCTTCACGGGCGGCCTCGCCTTCCGCGATATTCTCCTCGATCGCTCAAAATGATCTTTCGCGGACAGTCATCTTGGGAACAGCAGTTGTATTAATTGAAGCGGGAAATGGGACTTTGAAGCCCATTAGGGCTTTGATTGACTCCGGGTCGCAAATCTCCGCCATTTCCTCCGCTGCCGTCGAACGCCTGGGGTTGACCGTAGCTGATTATCAGGGCAAACTTTTTGGCCAAGCTTAAACACCATTGAGAAAGCCTGAAGGACTTGTCTCCTGTGCGCTTGTTCCTAGGAATGCGTCATCGCCTATGCTACGCACAAATGCCGTGGTTCTTCCGAAAGTAATGAATAAACTTCCGACCGCTCCTCTTCCCTCTTCTATTTTTCAAGGTTTTGTAAATCTTCCCCTCGCAGATCCGGCGTTTGATAAAGCATCGCCCGTGGATTTCTTGCTGGGGATGGATTTATTTCCCCACCTTTGCCTTGGTGGGCGGAAGAAATTATCAAATTCAGACATAGTTGCTGTTGAGTCAATTTTCGGATGGGTGATTATGGGAAGTATCCAATCTATATCACAATCACATTCGGATAACGCTGGGTCTTTCGCTGTGTCTGAGGAAAGAGATATTCTTTATGTTTTAAAAAGGTTTTGGGAGGTAGAGGATGTGTCGGCTGAAATTAATCGTGATCCGGAGGAATTACGATGTGAGGAATTATTTAAAGGCACTCATCTCCGAGATTCTAGTGGAAGATATGTCGTTTCACTGCCTTTCAAAGAACTTCCTCCTCCATTAGGGGAATCTTATTCTCACGCGGCCTCGCGGTGGATTAATTAATTAATTCGGAACGCCGACTCAATCAGAAATGGCAAGGCAAATATTCTGATTTTATGAAAGAATACGAATCACTGGGGCATACGTCTAAATCGCAAGGTCGAGGTTTGTATTATTTGCCGCATCATGCTGCCTGCAAGTCTTCAGCAGACGGCTCAAAGATTCGAGTGGTATTTGATGCCTCGGCGCGCACATCATCAGGTAAATCACTGAATGATGTATTGTTGACCGGCCCAAAGCTTCAGGGTGATATCTTTGATGTATTCACAAGTTTTCGAACGCATGCTATAGCGTTTATAGCAGACATCACTAAAATGTATCGCCAAATTAGACTCAATCCGAATGATTGTCGTTACCAACATATTTTGTGGCGAGACAATCCTTCTTTTTCACTCGTGGATTTTGAATTGCAAACCGTTACTTTAGGGATAGTTTCTTCGCCTTTTTTGGCCATTCGTGTTTTACATCAATTGGCTGAGGACGAGGGACACAAGTTCCCACGCGCTGCGGCAGTACTCCGACGCGATACATATGTTGACGATATAGTTACGGGAGCTGACTCACTGTCTGATGCTTTGGAAACAGCGCAAACTAATTGGTTTGCTTTCATCCGGCGGATTTCCTTTAGGAAAGTGGGCCAGTAATTCCTCAGAGTTACTAGTCAATCTTTCAGAGGAGGGATGCGTGACGAAGTCTTATTTTGACACTGCAGAACTTTCCTCCTTGAAGGTTTTAGGTTTGTTTTGGTCACCCAAAGATGATACACTGTCTTATCATGTGAATTTTGATACTATCGTCAACTCGAAAAGGAAACTTTTGTCGAACATCGCAAGGATTTTCGATCCTATAGGGGCCTTAGCTCCATTAGTATTTTGGTCCAAATCATTGATGCAGTTATTGTGGCTTGCAAAGGTATCATGGAATGATCCTCTTCCGAAGGGAATAAAGAACCAATGGGATAATTTTGTGTCACAGAGCCATCACCTAGAGCACATTCGAATTCCCCGTTACATTTGTTCGCAGTCGCCTTCCGATTACCACTTGCTCGGATTTTGCGATGCATCCGAAAAGGGGTATAGTGCGGTGGTATATTTGAAAATAATACTGACTTCAGGAAAAAGGAAGGTTAATTTCCTGGCAGCCAAGACTAAAGTAGCTCCTTTAAAATCGTTGACCATCCCAAAATTAGAATTGCTGGGAGCCCTTTTATTGGCAAAATTATTGACCCGCCTATCATCGTCACTGCGCGAGAAAGTTTACCTTACTAAAATTTATGCTTGGACTGACTCCCAAATTGTTCTAGCTTGGCTGCGGTTGCCTCCACAGTCGTATTTTCCAGCGCGAGTCAGGACCGCGCAGTGCGATAGGGGGTGAAAGGCTGGATTGATCCGAGAAGGTGCGGCCTCTAAAATTGCCACTATCGACTTCTGCTCCAATCTGCCGCTTCCTCGGCGCGGCCCACGCATCTCGAGTCATCTCCGCCCACCTTTTAAGCCTTCGGGTCGCTAATGCATCGCTAATAAGCTTCGACGCAGCCCATAATTGAAAATGCGATCGGGAGATAATGCGATAATTTCCGACCAACCGCAGAGCTCTTCGGTTATCGCCCCGTTACGTAAGCCGATATCCATCTCGGTTTCAGCTTCGAGCGGCGCAGACTTCATCCGAGCGAGAAGCGTGGAAGGCATTGAGATGAGAGCCTGAGCGACGGCAGTGGTTACTTTACAGCTGTCAAATTTCTCGCCGTATCATGTCTCCTTGAAATATATTCGTCTCACCAGCCTGAAAATGAATTCGGTGTTACAACTGGTGATCATCTGGGCATATTAAATACCCATTCGCTGGAAATAGTACTCGATTTCTTCCATAAATAGACAGAATATGTGCAGAGTTAGGACATTCGACTTCTTAAAATCTGTTAATGAGGTAAACCTCAGGATTCGAAGAATGCGTTTTAACTTTGACACTTCACGAATGCTTTTTTTTTTGTTCGCGAGATTGTAATGATATAAGTACATTTCATTATATCCATATTTAGAGAATGTAATTTCGTACTTTTCCGCAGAATTTTATCTTGTGTGGTACGACGCGTTTCACCGACTTGCGGCATCATCAGGTACGAAAATTTGTATTCTCTAAATATGGATACCATTAGCTTCCACGAAGTAAATCCTGAAGCTGTAGAGTGTACATTTTATGATAATTCTCGTTACCACTATGCGCTTAAAACATTTGCTGCCGAAACGTTCTGACTTGGACAAATGTGTCCTATCAGTATTATAATGGATGTTGGCCTCATCTATTGATTTGGTACCCACACATATGTGAAATTCACAAGCTTTTCTTGAGGTCAGAGATGTATATAAGGAATCTTAAAAGATAACTTGTACCTTCCATTGCACTGCATATATTGATTGGAAGTTTTCCGTTATTTCTTTGTCTTACTGGCGTGTTGTGTCATTTCTCTTTTGTATCGATCTTTTTCTGTAAGTTATTTTCCTTATTTTTCCATTAGCCGAGAGATTGTGATATTGAAAAATCTAATAACTTTTTAGTTTTAAATTGGTCTTCTTTACCGTCAATTGAATGCGAATGAATTCACTTAAAAAAAAGCGAATGCTCATCGTTTTATTCACTCCTACGGTAAATTAACCGCCACTGTCTGTTATACCGTCCCTTAATATCTCGTATTCCTTGTAGCTCTTCTGTTTCGCATTCCATTTAAGCTGGCATTTTTATTTGTCCGTTGGTATTCCCAGTCAGGTTTTCCCTGCCGTTCTCCCTCATTTCATGTTTCTCACTGACGGCAGTGTATCAGTCTATAGCTCTGATTTGTGAGCTGCTGAGTGATTGGAACACACTACAAAAATATTTTAACGCACCATTTCCTTATTGATATCGTTTAAAGTATTGAGTAAAGAACGTTAAAGCCTGAAATTTTGGAGTGGTATTTTTTCACAAAGCCTCATATCATTCTCTTCCTACTCACCTCCTCATATGGCGTTATCTTTTTGGCGGAAATGAAGTAGCTTCCAATTTTCCCTGCTTTATGATGTACCATATTCTTTCATATTTCGATGCCTGAGGTTCATTCATTTACAGAGAGCATCCATCGTTATTATGAAATGCATAATTCTCTCCGAGCCGGTGTTGAGGTGAATCCTTGATGTTTCCGAGGAAATGCGCCACTCAGCAAGGTTACCGTAAAATAGGAATACGTGATGCAGCCTACGTCAGCGATAAATTTAGGTCATTGAAAACACTGAATACCGGGAACGAAAGTCCAAAATTCTTGAAACGTCATAAATTTTGGAAGATGAATGATAGCATACTTTTTAATATTGTAAATTGAACCCTTCTCATGTACGAATCCATGCCATTGCACTACTCTTGGTTTTGAACCTTTTAATACATATCATAATTGTAGATATTTGCAGTGTCAGGAGTGAGTGCAAATTCCGAACTATTTATTTTTATGAAGCACCAGTACATAATAGTTAAAACATCGGTAGTTTATTGCTTAATTCATGTTGTATGTGCAATGAATTTGCGGAATTTTATGCCTTGGAAGCAAAAATTTTGGCATTTTGTGGAATTTGGGTACCCATATAGTTTGTAAATCCTTGGAAGAAGCCGCAATATTGTCTGCGTAATCAAGCTTACGAACATGAGTTTGAAATTTTACGTGCGTATTCATTATTAAATAGAATACTCGGCACTTTTCTACAAACTTTTAATTGGGCGCGTTTCGAAAATAAACAGCCTCATAGGGTATTGTATATGTTTGTTTATTTTCCGTTTATTTCCGTTTATTGTTTTTTAGTTACTCTGACAGCAAGAAGCGTAAAATAAACAAATGCTGTACTTGATGATGCCATAGTTGACGAAACGCATCCAATTAAAAACTTAGCAAGTATTTATTTTAATTATGAATGCGAACGTTCAAAATTTGCCCGTTGTGAAGCCTGCAACAGTAAAGTTTTATTTAAAAAAACGGTTCGATTTTTTAATAAAGCCCTTCAACTTTTAGTTGTAGTATGAAATATTCTGTGTTGGTATATTTTCTATTTCCCTATTTCATCCCATGCGTCTGAAAGCCGAATGGCGATAAAAATTTTTATAGAAATGAATTGTCGAAATGGTGACGAAGAAGAGAACGTGAAAATTTGAGGGGAGGTCGAAAAATATATCTTTTGTGCTTTTCTCCCGTTAGGTTTTGTCATCACAATGGAGTTGAGAGTTTCTATTTGATTCCCGTTGAGACAATACGTTTGTTGGCACTTCTTAGCGTTTTCATCGACGGCTGATCCCAGTGTGAATGTGACGGAAGAAAAGCGTCCCTGTATTGCTCATTCGAGTGCAAAATGGTGAATACATGAAATTCCCCAATGCTAACCAACCGACACATTGTTGACTGCTTCGCTAATTCTCTCGCCTTGTGATGTATGAGTTTTATGCTGTTGCCTCGGTGCTTGGAATGGCGGAGAGGGAGCGTAGCTTTGCCAACGTTTGTCATCTCAGCCTTTCCTTATCTTCTCACGGTTGACGTTGGTTATTATCGCCTTCGCCCCGCTGCCGTGGTTTGTGCTCTGCGATTTCGACTCGAGAAAGTTAGCGCCGTGCATGTATGTGAAGGTATGTACGTATGTACATGGTAAACTCGTGTCGGTATTCCAGAAGCGCCCTTAGTTTGGAGCCACCCACGATGTCACTTGTCACTAACTTCCGCTGCGAGTTCTGCGCCTAGATACGTTGTTTAATCTTGTATTTCGGATGATATTCCCTGGATGACTACATGTCTGACGGGCGATAATTGAATCCGGTGGTTAATGCGCTGGAGAATTGCGACTAAGTGATATCCTTGAAAGCGTAGTTATTTATTTTCCGCATGGTAATACATATCATAAGTAGACTTTAAAGAGTTGTAACACTATTATTTTTTTTTATAATAATAATTTTATTACAAAGTTTACAAGTTTTACAAAAGTAATAACAAATATATAAGGAATAAGACGGTTTGGTCCTGCTAAGCCTTTAAAGTCTTGCCAGCAGGTGCCATATTTTAAATTCAGCGATCGGATATAAGTTCAACGAAATGAATAACATGAAATAACGTTCATAACATTTTTTAACAATAGATATCCAAAAGCAACTCAAAAATAGTTTACAATACAAAAGTTGTTTTACAACCCAAAATAGACAAAGTGTAATGTATTTTTTTAATTGTAATTTGTTTTTGTATTTTTTTTTGGTACAATACAGTACAATACAATAAGATTTTACAGTAGTTCATTACGAGAAAAAAAAGTATACCTTAAACCAGCGGCTCCCAAACTTTTCTGTCCTGGGACCCACCTCCAACCTGGAATATTTTTCGCGACCCAATATTACCCGGCGCCGGCGGGACAAAAGACAACAGACCCGTACAACATAGCGAAGTCTCTTCGCTTTCACATAAATAGTCTCGACTGACTATATAGTCTATGTTCACTTTATTATTTTTAACGTTTATTATTGTTAGTTTAGCGTTAGAACATATTTGAAGAGAATTTTTGGGTAATTATTTAAGATTTAATTTTTACTTTAAAAGGCACCTTCCCTGCGCGACCCACCAAAATTGCTCCCGCGACCCACCAGTGGGTCGCGACCCATAGTTTGGGAACCGCTGCCTTAAACTAACAGACAAGAACAAAGAATACAAAAAATACATTGCATGTAGTAATAATAATAATGGGTCTTGATTGGGGCAAGATTGAGACTAAGGCAGTCCCTTCTTCCATATAACCCTTCGTCAGAAAATACATGAAATAAGTGTGAAGATAGATTGGTGAAAAAAACGTAAGGAAATAAGGAGGTGATATCCTTGACGAAAAAAACCCACGTATTGTACATGAGTGTCATATTAAAACTTACATGTAATGATCTAAATGAACAATGCAGTTTTTTTACTACGCCAGTTGCCATTAGAAAATCGTAGAAATGCCCAGTACTCTTCATTACATTTACTCGTCTTGCATTTTTCAATTATGCGCCGGATAGTCTCTCTTTCTGCTCCACAGTCACATATCGGGGATGGCGTTTCCCGCATTATGAAACGAGGCGTCGAATCTTCCGTGTTTAATGCGTATTTTATTAATGACTGACCAAATTTCACATGGTTGGTCAAAAGTTGGAGGTTTTTCAGTTTTATATGAGATGCCCAGGCAGCGCGAGGTGCGTTTATTTTGCCCGTATTCTTGCCAGGAATCGACTCTCGTTAGAACCGAAGCCAGAAATCTTCTCTTCGTGGTAGTTTCTATTGTTGATTACTTCAAGAGTAATCCATTTATTACCAATTATCTCTTGTAATTATGTGCCGGAAAGCCCGGGATTGCTAAGAACCTCAGTTTTTTCATGGAGAAGGGAATTTTTCCGTCAGGGGTCCACGAGGAAAATGTGCTATGAAAACGTTGAAGTTGCTCTATTATTTACCAATTTTTATACTTTCGTAGTTTTCTCATTTCTTGTTAAACGATTGGGTAGGCTGTATTTTTTTCCACTTTGTAATTTAATTATTTCTAGAGCGAAGAATGCATCAAAATCAGTCGCCAGTGCTGTTTTTTTAACCTTTTAATTATCGAAGCAGAAATTCTTTTCTGATACCTAACAGTCGTTCTTTTCTCACTCTTATCTTTTGCTAAAGTTTAAGTAGCATTACGGTTGATGCCAAATGAGAAAACTTGGCCTTTGTTTTAATGTATGATCACTGAGAATTGACCTTTCCGTTTGTCATGTTGCCTCCCCGGTTTGAGCCACGCGAAAGAAAACGCAGATGGAGAGTAAATCGTGATTAGTTTGAATGGTCGCGTTTTAGATTTACATAAAATGTGTCACTAGAAAAGCATGACGATAACTGTAATGTAACATCAAAATACTGGTCTGCGTTTAATCGTCAGTTCTCAGTCCCGTTCTGTAACAAACTGTTAGCTGCTGAAAAGTCTCATATGGGATTTAAAACTTGTCCAAACACGAGCGGGCGGAGCAATGGTGGTTTGTTGCTCGCTCGGCAACTTCGTGCTACGTTTCGCCGTGTGGTGCACGCGTGCTGTGCTTTACGACTCCTTCCTGGAATTAGTTCGTTCCTGTCGTGGGCCGTGACCACTCTTTGAGCCCGCGAGTGGGCAGAAGACAACGGGCACAGCGAATTGCTTCTCCCAGTCTGCGTTGGCGTGCAGCTTGTCTCAAGTTTTTTCCGCCTAACCGTGTAACTTCTCCATGTCATTTCTGAACTAAGTCAAGTTTATAACTTCCACGCTATAAATACCTCACTTCCGGGAACATGACATTTCTTGAAACTTGGGAAATGTGGTTGAATCTTATAGATAGACCCATGTTTTCCTTTGCTACGTCGTAATCATCTCTGTATTTTATCATAAATGATTATAAATTGTTAACAAAAAGGTAATAAAAGAAGTTTTCTTACTGAAACTTCTGAACTAAGTTCAGTTTATAACTTCCACGCTATAAATACCTCACTTCCGGGAACTTGACATTTCTTGAAACTTGGGAAATATGGTTGAATCTTATGGATAGACCCATGTTATACTTAGTTACGTCGTAATTATCTTAGTATTATAAGATAAATGGATACAGACAGTAAGCAAAAAGGTAAGAAAATAAGTGAAATCATCTCTTATGAGGTACATAAGTTCATCGTCCAGAACCTACGTCCAGAACCAGAACTTACACGTTTTCCGGTTAAAGATCATGATTTATTGAAGGGAGAAAATGCCTAATATTTTCAAAAAATAAATTCTGACTCAAGGTTAACCACGTCTGACCTCATTCGCTTGGGAAGTGTCTCCCTCTCCCATGTGGTTTGAGAAAATATTGGTATTTCTTGTTTTCTAATCATATTATTCAATTTCCTCATAGAATTGAAAGATGATGAATCATCACTTAGGTTATAACGTTTTTCACAGCCATGACTTTGTCGATACCGGTGTATATTAAATGAAACTCGCCATGATTCAACCAAAAAATTAATAAATTACAAATAAAAGCTATACGCTTCGTTAAAAACTGCTACGAGCGAACATATAGTATTTCATAGCTTTTAGAGGGATGAAAGTGAAAGCCCCTAGAGACTCTGAGGCTCTACGCTAGGCTTAGGTTACTTGAGAAATTTAGAACTTGTGTGTTTCGGGACGATAAAGAGAATATTTTCATGACAACACACTTCAACTCTTGGTCTGACTGAAGCGATAAAACATGAGAGATACATTGCTGAACAGATAGGTACAAAAAATCTTTCTTTCCGCCTACAGAAAGCGGTCTAAATAAATACTGAGCTCCACTGAATACACTTCCATAATATACGTCACCATTTCACCCCCAAAACCTTATCTCTTACATCTTTACATGGCTGGTGTCCTAGCACCCCCTGCCACACGCCCATACGGAGGTTCGCAGGGTTGTGTGTAGTTTTAGATTAAAAAATAAATTAAAATGGCCACTTCTCCCTTCTGAAGATTATTCATTTACCGTTTCCTTTTTGAAGGATATTATAATCTTTGCCTAAATATTTTCGAGCCTCTTTCCGAATGATTTTCGAAACGAGGTACTGAGACTAAAATTCTTGTGAACATTTTCTCGTCCCCGATTGTGCTAATATTTTCGCGAAGGCGAGTAGAAAACACCCTCGTATTCATTTTTGTAGCTCGGAGTCAATTCTTTCCTTTCTCGCAATTTCTGCTGTAATAGGAAAAAATTTAATGTTTCAACATCGTTAGTTGAATTTTGATGAAAATGTTTGTCTTAATCTTCATGAAGGAAAAATGTAGCCTTTCACCTCGGAACACCTAATCTGATGGCAATCCAATGTTTCTCGTTCCGTCAACCCAGACATTGGAAGTAACAGCATGCTCCGTCCAATAGTATCTCTCGTGTTAATTCTTTCTAATCCATTTATAGCAAGTTGAGTCGCGATTAATCATCTACCTTTTCTTAATTTATCCGTCTTAATAATATTTTCTCTCTTCGGTTTCACTGTGGATTTGACATTGTCATTGCTCCTTATCTAAACATTTTGCTGCCTTTAAGGGTTTCTGGAAAATCCTCCTGGATATTATTCATTGGCTGGCTAGGAAATTCAACAGAAAATTAACTTTATTTGTTCCTTCGAGGAGGGGTGAATAATATGAAAACGTAGAGGGAGTGAAGGCCTCGTCAGCCTCGTATAGTTTAGAATGTTTTGTGGTAAACATCAAATTAACTTTATCCTTTTGTTGGCAATTGATTTATTTGTTAAAATGTGAATTGTTTGTTTTTTGTATTTTTTCAAGTCATGACGACCCGTGTTTCATATACTCGGCAATAATGAAAAAAAACTGGTGACTATTATTTTTGATCGTGGCTGAATTAAAAAAGTATTTATCGTTGATTTATCTTTGTATAAAACAACCTAACGATTGTTTAAAATTTGACTTTGATTTTAAAATTTGTGATATTTTCATTTAAAATATATATGTTGGAACACAATGAGTATAATAGCTATTTTACTGTTGTTACATGTGATAGTGGAAACTTCATCTATGTCGATAGTAATTTTATCCCTTTATCCCTATTTTTATCCCCGCTATTTTGGCGATTATAATCCCTATTCATTTTCTTTTTTATTGGTTTCAATGGCCTCCCTGTTCATCCGGGGTGTAGTATGTTAATTTATAACCACAGCAGGTACAAAGATTTGCTATTAAAATAAGTGGCTTGCCTACGTAAGGTAGTTTAAGCGAGATAATTCCCTAGTCATGATGGAGACCATATGCGAATCATACGTTTTAATTTCAGCAGCTGTGGGAAGCATGAATTAAATAAATATTGCATTATTAATAGTGCAATGATATACTTTTATGTGACTGAAATTGTAAGTAATTTAATAAAAATATCTAAATAAGTCTTTAACTTGACTCATTTTTTCGCGTGGTACATTCTCGACTCCGTCACAACAAAAGGTTTTTTTGTGATACTGAAAAAAATTACTGCGGTGACAATATGGTTAATCTTCAAAAATGTTCCAGAAAATATACAGACTACTCGCTGTCAATTTTTGACGAGATCTAGGTGTTCGAAATTCCTCATTTTTATAGTTTGTCTCTCTGGAGTGCACACAGGTACCATTACCAATGTAAAAGGGCTGGTATTTTTCATCGAAAATCTCGGCAAGAAGTTCGATTGGTTGGTATCTTTGGATGGGTGAGTTATTTTCCTTCATAAAGGGACCAAATTCATTTATTTCGAGGTGGCATGTATTTCTCTCAAACCACTATTAACTGATTTTGTTCCGCGGTAAAGCACTAAAATGCTGCAACACCTCTCCCGCTATTTTGCTATTGTTCCTACGTTTTTAGAAGCCTCGTCCATTTTGGTGATAAGTTGAAGAATACCTCCCATTTCATTTTCTTCCTTGACGCTTTGGTTATATTAATGGACTCCCTGTTGACCTGGCGTTCATATTTTTCTTTAAATCTGCACATTCAGTACCAAGTTTTGATATTAATAAGGATTGCCTTTTACGCGTAGTAAGCCGAATTTTAACTCTCCTACCAGATTTTGTTCCAGTGCGCTGCGTCCAAATGCATCAACACCCCTTGGGTTACCCATCCATTCATTTCTCTTTGCCCACTTGGCTCACGAGGTGTCCTCTCCCGTGCATCGCGAGGTTATTGTGGGCTTCTTTGATCTGATTTTCCAATTGTGAATGTTACGGGACCGTGTACCCTCTCAATGTGGAAGGGTTGCACGTAGATATTCCGTCTTCGCTGGTATCGCTGGTATCCTTTGAGCTCGCCAGTTCTCTCTGCATCTCCAACTCTGACTCCGTGCGGCCAATTTCGAATGCAGTACACACAGTGGTTTCCGCCGTGATTTCGAAAAAAAATGAGCACCTCACTGATGCCATTTGATCGTAAGTTTGCTGGGATAGTCTCTTTGAATTTTGCGCAGAGTTCGGTGCAATCTAGTTCCCCTCCCAATGATCAATAACGCGGATTTTATTTTGCCATTTTATAAATGGATCTATCACTGCAATTCGCGTACCTCGCTCTATCCGATGACGAGTATTGACTGGCATCGGCGTTTTTCATCTGCGTTTTTCGTAATGTTCCCAGAGTGATCGACTTTCAAGTTCTAAACGTACTATTCCTCTATTTTGCTCTCAGTTCAACATCATACATGCATCCATACCCATCTCGTGCTTTCCTTTGGACGTAAGCGAAGTCCGAAAAGCCCAGTTGTCAATCGTAGGACGCAGGATCTGACTCCCCGTTTAAATTTTTTTTTACTCTTCTTTTCTCAGCATCACCTTGAAAACATAAAAATCCTGTTGAAGGAAAGGTTGTTTCTGACATTGTAATTCTATAGTCAGGAAGTAAATTTCAGGGTAACAGCCCGTGGTTTTCATGTGTTACTCTTCAGAGAAAACTTGGAAAATGCATGCTTTAAATGAAATTTTGCTAGCACTCCGACACTTTTCATAAAAACCGTAGTATTCTAAGATATAAATTATCAATTTATCGCAACTTATATGTAAGTTTAGATACGCTTATGAAAGATTGTCAGGGTTGATAAGAGGAAACTGAGTTTTACGCTCCCGCGGTATTTAAATATACGATATTTTGCCTCTGTTTAAAGTTTCAATTTTATTCAGAATTCTTTCTGCATGTTTTTCCTAAACTTTGAGTTTTCTTACCTTTTCATAGCTCTGCCCAAAAATAATTTTGCTCTTTTTAAATTTTAAGTTATTTGTATTAGATTGATTTAAACCCTGAAAATACGAAAATAGTATCATTCAGTAAACTCAGTATCCCCGCCTTTATAGGCACGATCTTCCCTGTTGTAGCACACTTGATTTTAGAGGCATGTACACGGACGCTAAATGTTCTTTTGCACTGAGATCATCTCAGTTTTTCCTCTTTTTTCATACTAAGATTTAATCTTCCTTTTTCAGTCTACCTTTCCTGGTTTGAAGTCCCTGGTTAATTACGGTTAGCCAATAAGTAATGCCCCACATTTTCCTCAAAAACTAATCATTCGAAAAAATGAAATTTAAACTTGTGAAAGAATGATGATTTATCTGCTCACTCTATATTTCACATGATTTCAATCAAGTTCTATTGCCTTCCTGCCGCGCTCCTTTATGGCGTGTACGCCTAGTCGGTACCAGTCCTCCGCCTGGCTATGGAGTTAGGTTTTCAATGCATTAATCACCTCTTCGTATTCCAAATTAGTTGTGTGGAGAAACACTTGTCCTAATCAAGATGGTTAGGAAAGAAGAGAAATTACGAAATATTTACACTCTTTCAAGTCTTTATACTGTGCCATACTGGCATTTGCGAGCCTAGTCTTGCAGTCTCTCCTCTGCAGAGTCCGTAAAATTGGTCAGGGCACTCAGGGCACTGTAAGATACGGTTGCGTCGTGATAACCTGATAAGGCAAATAAAACAGTATATTTGTTAACTTGGTGATATGTTTCCATAGTCACTGGTAACTTATACTTGTAGTCAATGATAACATGTACTAAATTACAAAAAAATACATACAAAAACAAGACCCGGGTTTCAATACATAAGTATCATCATCAGGTGACATCAGGTGTAGTATGATGTCACCTGATAATAATACTTATGTATTGAAACCAGGGTCGTGTTTTTGTGTGTATTATTTTTGTGGTTTAGTAAAGGTTACCATTAAATATGTCAACCTGATAAGGCTTTGCATCTAATGACGGCGTACTGTGTCTCCCATGACCGTTTCAACGTACTGATTTATGTTATTTTGGAGTTAAAAAAGTGTTGCATTACTCTTTGGGCAACCCTCCTGTACTCTTCGCATGTACTCTACCTATGTGAATGAGCTCTACCATCGACCAACGCTTGCATCTACTGACCAGCACTCTGATCTAATTAATGAACCTATCTCTCGGTTTTCAAAAACTTGATGGTTTCATAACTTAAAGGTTAAAATAAACCAGACGAGGCAAAACCCAGCCTCAAGTTCCTCATAGTGGACTCCTAGGTTAGATATCTAGTTAGTTATTCATCTGTCATACAAACCCAAGGTTTCATTCTCCTTCTCATCACGCCAACATCCGAATCTTAGTCGATGAGTTCTCCTTCCGACAGATGGGATTTCTTTTTGACAAAAGAAGAACTCTGTGCAGTCATCTTCTGTGATACATATTCATTCATTATATTATCACAGCAATACTGAATAAAATACAATGTTGTGTCCTGAAATTATTGCTCAGTGGAAAATTCCCTGAGTTCTTCATTCGTAGTGTGCTAGCTCCACCTCATCAGTCTTGAGACATCATTCACCCGTCCTGTCTATTTTGTTCTCTCCTTTCTCACCCCGTGTCTGCATTATTCAAAGCAAAAAACTTCACAGGTATCTTCACGGTACCCCACAATCATCACGAGAAGACAATCTTCCCTGAGTAATGCCATGCGTTTGCGAAATCTTGTTTTGTGCATACTTAATGGTGGCCGTTGAAGAAGATGGATTGTTAGTATTCAGGACGGATGCATGCACGCGGGTTTTTTTTTTCTTTCAAGTTTCGTAGCCGAGGACGAAGTTACCGTCTCACCGGCATCCCTGACCTAACGTAACGCATATTTCATTTCCCTCCCCTCCCGCCCCCCTCCTTCCAGCCCCCCCGTGACAACTCCCGCTTTGATCGAAAGCACGCAGCCTACTTTCTCCCCAGCTTCGTCACGGACCCTTGTCATCGTGTGTCCTTTTTCGCTTCGCGGACTATCCATTCCGTTTGATGCCTCAATAAACCTCTCTTCGCTTCGGTCTCTCCGTCCGAATTTCGTGCGTGACAGTTCTCCTGAAATCCGCACTCGGAAGAATATCATGCTGTTATCACTTCGTCCTTCAGGTGGTCAGGCTCTATATTTGATGGTACCGATCTTTGAGCCTGATCAAATGCATCTCAGATTTTAATTCTCAGAGTATAATAATTTTAGATACCCCTCTTAACGACCACTCCCATCAAGCGACCACCCCTTCCAACGGCAATCTTTCAGCGGAACTGTCGGTGGTCGATTAATTCAGGTTTTACTGCATGTGAACATCAAATTAATGTGCATTGAAGTTTTCCTGGAGCAACTAAATTATGAGGAAATAAACTCCATCGGTATAGTGTCGCGGTATGGTGTGCGAATGACCTTAGCTGTCGAAGCGCCCAATAAACTCAAATACTACTTCTGCTGTGTAGTGTCTTTTGGATTTACTGCGTTATAATTAAAATTTCAGCAACAAATGGCCAGACAAAGGGCCATGGGATGCAGACTAAAGGAACACGAACGGGCTATCCGAAAGAAAGACTGGTATCACTCTGCCGTAGCTGAGCACACACTTTTAGAAGGAGGTCACAGTATAGACATCAAAAGGGCGAAAGTTTTATGTAAAGAAAGCAGCTACTATCCGCGGGTCATCAGGGAAGTCATTGAAATAGAAAAAATGCCAAACAATTAAACAGAGAGGATGGCTACAAACTCCCTTATACGTTGAAAAGACTTATGCAACATTCAAGTATAAGAAATTCTTTTACTTAATAACCGCCGAAGTTTGTAATTTTTATTCATGATTGTTGTCTCAGAAAGCCTGACGAAGCCGGCAGAATAACCAGGCTATAATAACTGTTGCTGAAATAGTAATTATAACGCAGTAAATCCAAAAGACACTTTTATTCACATTTAAATGAACTGCGAGAATCTACGAAAAACGCCATCTGTATAGGTTTTAACAAAACCGTTGCTTTAAGAGTTTTTCCATTTTTTTTTCAAATCAGCCATCCATGCATTTGTATAATACTCCTAGGAACTGAAGCCCTGTTGAACGACCAACCCTCTTAACGACCATTTTTTAGCAGAACATTCGGTGGTCGCATAATACTGGTCTCACTGTACTTATCGCTCTTTCCGCATGAGTGGGTTGAATAAGGCTCTCGACTAGCAAATGTGATTTACGAATTTTCTCCGCGATGAGGAACTTTATCTTTATAAGCCACATGATTTTCTTTGTTCCATTTTTCAACCATTCATAATCTAAGACCCTTCGCCGCAGAGCTGTTCTATGCTCTGAGCTGAATAGCGATCAGTTAGATTACTAGTCGAAACACTAAAATATATTACCTGCATGGTGGTAATTTTTCTCGGCTTTCAGTTCCATTCATAATAAATGATAACAGTTCTGTGAATTTACATGAAAAGAATTCTTACGGTGTTTTTTATTTTTCTTCACGTGTACACAAATCGTTATACTTGGTCCTCAGATTCAGGTCGTGCTTGAAGAAGATTACTCTGTGCTTGGAAGTAGTTTGTTCCCGAGTAAGCCAATTCACCGGTGTTTATTCTATCATTTTCTGAGCGTAGATTTTTTAAAGATTTCAAAAGCTATTGCGCACTATTCCAAATGGACTGAAATTTGATATAGGTTATCAGTTTTGGAAGCTTTGGCAAAGATTTTTAGCGAATAAGATTAATACGAACATGAGTCCTAACTACGAGACTACTGAGTTCAAATTCAGTTGTCTCTTTACCGGCATCCTTCGACCTATCCTACGGTTTCTCTGCATTAGTATCAGCAGCCGCAAGTTTCAAAGACGCCCCCGAAAAATTATTGCGCGATATTATGTGCCCAAATCTATACGAAAATTTCCCAGAAACGTCTTCCTTGCAAGAAAACTACGAAAATGCTCTATTTTTCCTGTTGATGCTCTGTTGGTATTAGATACGGTAATTTCTCCTGAGCAATTTTATTATCCATCCCAGGTATTGCTACTCATTTCTTGAATAATTTTCAAGTTCTAGCTACACTTGACTGGGCGAGCTATGAAAACGACGCATGGTAATTAAAAACTGATGACCTATAAGCGTTGTGTGCTGTAAATGTTCAATTTTAGTTATTCAGCCACTTACATCTGATCTGTCCCAGAAAAGCAAGAATAAGATAGGAGTCAGCTAATTGATATTTAATGATTATTCTGAATATTTACAGAAAGACATTCTGAAAATTGATGCGAACGAAAAAAATTCCGTTTTTCAGCTCCACCTTTTCCCCTAGTTAAACTTTAGTTAACTTGGTGTTAAATGCGAGGATGGGTGACATGTGGGTCGATACGTTTTGTAACTGGAATGATATTTTTGCGAAAAAGTGTTAATAAGGATCGAATTCATTTAGAGATCTGAAAATTAGCTAAACGGTAGCCCCCCCTTATTTTATTTTTCGAAGTATTACCAACGTGCTGCAATAATAGAGGACAAAATGTTTCTATTCAGCGAAGTTGGCACTAAAGCCGGCTACTGTAGCAGGAAAAGTGTTCTTTAAGAATATTGGTAGTTCACGTGTGTGAATTTTGTTTTCTAATAGCTTAGGCATTTCATCAAGGAATTGTAGATACTAACTTCGCATGCAATCTCTGGCATGATATACTCCTGCATGTCTTAGTACCTTGTAGTGCTATTTATTTGTCGCATTAATAATACTAACCAGTGGTTATATCTTGAGTAGTGTGCTGCATGGTAGCATGATCTTCTGCGTATCACCCTCCTGGTTTGTGGTCTGAGTGCGTACCGTTGCCTTGACTGCTTTTGGCCTGCGCATGGCATTCGGAGGAACGTGCGCGGTTCTGATTTGAACTGGATGAGTTCTGCATGCCTGTTGTGGAATCACCCCGTGCCACTCTCTCTAGTGGCGGCTTGCACGGTATTTCATACGTGTAGATGTGAAGCTGTGAAAGCAGTATTTTAAAACACCCCAAACGAGAAGGTGGAATCACGTATTTGACTAACACCGTCTCTGTGAAACTTCCTTAAGTGGCGCCAAAAACTGTTCATTTTATCGCTCGGTACGGATGCCTAACCTGGATTTCAGATGTGTAACTTTAAGAGCTCCCGAGCTCTTGGCGTGTAGTGATTGGTAATGGCCCAACTTTCCGGGGAATCCTTTAATCACCTCGGTCGCCGTGGTGCATGTGTTATTCGAGGCGAATAATGATCCTTACGAGAACAAGACATCGATTCTTCTCGTGGAGACTTGAAACTGCTTTGGAGTGATAAATTAATTTTCGGAATTGCGTCGGCATGGTTTGTCTCTTGCCGTTACTCATTCCGAGGACGAAATCACTCCTACGAGGGCATCGAACTCATTCGGTGGTCCCTGGCTGTGTGCTTCGGCGAAATTGGGTCTCGATTCTTGAACGAGGAAATTCTGCATCTTGTTCGTTGTTTTGACGGATTTTAGATTTAAACCATGCTGAAAACATGACGAGAGAATGCATAATTTTCCGTGAACTGCACGTAGATCATCCCTCATTCGGGAAGCTCTCAGTTTTAGAATAAATTATTAGTCTTTAGTGTTGTTTACTCCAATGTAAGACACCATCTCTGGCGTTACTCGGTGGAACTCCTGCATAATGAATGAGATAACAAATACTTGGTTATGATTCCACACTTCATTTAAAGCAACACGACCTAGGTTTCGGCACATCATGCCATCATCGGGTGATGGCATGACCTCCAGGTGATTCCATGTTGTAAACTAAGTGTGGAATCATCGGGAGGTGGAATGGAACGAGCATTTAAATGAAGTGTGGAATCATACCCAAGTACTTGTTTTTTCATTCATTAGTTTACTCCAAATCTAGAAGTAATAAACGTGATGTACGACTATGTATTTTCAAAAATTTTAAACGTCTTCCATTTATGCCCCTGAAGTTTAACAGAAGATTTGGTAAAGTGAATGTGTAGTTTTTTAATATGCGTGGAATTATTTACGGATTTATATATTGTTTTATTTAATTATCGAAGCGTCCACCAGTATTTATCCTGTGGTGTTGTAAAATCGAATTTTCTAATCAATGAAAAATATGGGATTAAAATTTTTTATTGCCTTTAATTGTAAAGGTATCTTATTATCTCAATAAATCTCATCCTCCGCTTGGGTCATTCCAATGTATTCCATTCCGTTTCAAAGGGTCTGTCAGTAAACCAATTACTCTCAATTTCCAACGATATTTGATTTTCGTGAAACTTGCCTCCCTGAGAGAGAGAGAGGTCTTAAGATATTGAAATTGAATTAAAATGAAGTGAAGCGAACCGGAAATTTTATCGTTGTTAATTGCTTTTCAGCGCCTTAGCAGCGTCGCAAAGTACGTACGGTCGGAATAAAACGGTCCACGTTCCTTTAATTTTCCTCCCCAGCCCATCGTCAATTAAGTAGTGGTAAACGGTGATGGATAAAATCATTTATAAAGGGGATGGATTACTCTGTAGTACGGTACAGCGTGAGTTCAATGTGTCATTTTGATGTTTTATGTCGAATGGAAAAAAAAACATGGACTTCAAACATACTTCAACTAAGGAAAACGCGCGGTGCGTTTCCTCCATATTCCTCTGTTGTAAACAACATATAAACAATAAATGTGTTGTCCTTCAAAATTATCTACATCTACATCTACGTGATACCCTGCGAGCCACCACGAGGGTTTGTGGCAGGGGGTGAAGATCACCAGACATTAACCATTGACATGCAAGTAGGATATTTAAGGGAGATATGCTAGATAATAGGGTCACATGGAGCTAGATGGTTAGTATCTACATAATAAGCAAGGGATTATTGGTTGTTATTACATGCATCATGCACTACAGACTACTCTAACTGTATTTCACCTACCTATCTCTTTGCTACGCTGCCTATTGTTCTCTCTTATGGTACGCGGGAAAAATGACATTTTAAATCTATCGGTACGACAATCTATCTCTCTAATCTTGTTAATATGATCAAACCTAGCATAATACGCAGGGGTTCTCAATATATATCTAACGTCATCTGTGAACAACTCTGTTTCGAATTTACTTGAAAGGTTTAACCTAAATTATAACCTGCGTTCTGATAGTAATTCCCATCCTAGTTCTTCTATTAAGCTCGTAACACTTATACAATTATCATAACGGCCTTTAACAAACCAAGCAGATCTCCTTTGCACGCGCTCTAATTCTTTTATCATACCTTCCTCCTACGGATCCCATATACTAGCGGCATATTCTAAATGAGGCCTGACAAGTGTAAATTATCGGATTTTTCAGATTTTCCAGTATTGTATTGAAAGCGGAATTTCCCCCTTTCCATTCTCATTGATTATTGCTTTAGGTTAAAGGTCTAAGTAAGCACTTCACCCAGTTTTCCTTATGTACATTCAGTTTGTCTATAGCTCCCGGGCGCATAACGATGATTCCAAGCTCGGCATTCAAGTAACATGTCAAGAATTTGGCGGATGTGCGCAACGAACATTAAATGAAATGGCATATCGTAGCTACAAATTCAGCCCCTCTGAATATGCTATATAGTGTGATTGTGAGGTAACATTAAGTTACACCATATTTCTTGTATATGTACTTGTATATATATACTTTCTTGTATAACTAAAGGTCATGCTTTGATGTTGAGACGCAGTATGCCGTAATAGTTCCGGCGGAAAGTATGGAACAAGTTCTTCTTGTGATTTAAATTTCAAAATACTGCCCCTGGAGGTCGATATCTCCCACTGCACCCCTGAAGCCAACTCGTATCTAAAGTCACATTTTATTCATCGATATTTTTCTTTGACGCGCAGTGTAGTGGTTCATGTTTAATTTTTTCAGTGAATGTTCCCAGGGGATACGAACTAGGGGTAGTGAGCCGTTTTGTGCATATGGAATACCCTCCGGTTATCCTGTAACATGAGTACGACAACGCTACTGCCTGCGTGACTACTCTCCAAACGTAGGTTGACGTATGACTTTAATTGTTAAGTGAATGGTAAGTTATTTTGGCCAATTATGCTAATTTTTATGAAGGCCCTGTGAAAGGAAAGGTTCGTAATATCAGAGACTTCTTTAATCTAGAATCGTAGAGGGCACATCCTGAGTGGCAAAATGAGTATATAGCCGTGTCTCTGCGAAGGTAATCTCGCTCCTTTCTCTATCTTCGCTGCCGGATGTAACGTTGTATAACGTGAGATCTTGATTAGGAATTCTCTCATTATAAACTCAATTGCCTTTCCCTTAAAATATTCTTAGTCAGACCAGTTGTACGGATGTTAGGCTGGTGACTTTTATCCAGGATTACTCGAAATGTCTTAATTTTTATGTTAATTATGAGCGGATATGTTGGGTTTTGTCTTGAATGGGCATTATAACTGAATTAACTTTTCCTCTCTGGGTTCTCCGGTAATTCTACCGGCAACTCCGACTCGTTGGGCATAATTGAGACCGAGATACCATCGCTGATTTTAGTCGTTTACGGACTGTGGTTGAGGGAAAATATCCTCCCTGCTGCGACAAAAAAACCTCCTCAATGCAAGAAAATTGCCCTTCGTGTGAACAACAAACTGCGTTGCGCTGTGGAGTGTGTCTATTTTGGAACTAATGCTTTTTTCGAAATCGTGGGCACCATTGATGCCATATTTCTGAGGTGGCATTAGCGCACAAGGTATCGAGTGTAATAGTCCATTTCATTAGAACTGGCATCCCTCGGGCGAGTAGGATAGGTAGTCGCCGCGTTTTACTGATCGGATTCGCTAGGTCGCAAACTTTCGTTGCCAATTTCAAAATGCTCAAGCTGTTTTTTGGATCAACTTGACTTTCAAATCAGTTGTTCAGACTGGCTTCTTCGAGAGATGGCGAACAATTTCAGCGGCCTTTGATCCAGCTTTATTTGAATTATCGAAATCGTCGTGAAAAGCAGAGCTGACACTTTCCCGCCCTCTCAGATGCAGTTATGTTGGCAACGTTGCCTACATACGTACTTACCCTCTCCCCATTCTTAGCCAATTCCTCCTTCTGGAGCCTTAGGGTGTTTGGCGCGATATTCTTTCTGCACACATTTGCATGAAACTTTGAAGGGGTCCACTTATTAGTAGTATGAAAAGGCGACAAAATGATTGTTACCGATTTGGTTTCTGGGCAAGTCAATGCTATGTTAACTGGTAACATTATGAAATATGTTTCGAGAAAATTCCATTCCATGTCTACCGATTTTCTCCTAAACGCGAAAACGTACGTTTCAAGTTATATACCATGGTTCCCAATAAATATCTATGTATCATGCCGAATAAGAAACACGTATTTATATGCGATTTTCGCTTTGATTTCGAATTCCGTGTCGTAAACCCAAGTCATAATTATGTTTTAATCTATACAGAACTTTTTATATGTTATTCTGGTGTCATTTATAACACAACATGTAAGGTTATTTCCAACGTGTAAATGGATGTGCTTAAGTGACGATTCTTCCTAGAATTCTTTTTCAACTTAACTGGAAAGTTGTTGAAATGAGCACTCAACGAGTCACGATTTGCGCTCCAGATAACCTAAACAATGACGCAACGCTTTGGGCTGGTTCCGCCACCAAGTTCCGCTACCACTGTACGAGGCTCTTCTTAACTTACTGTTGATTACAATGGGATGACTGATTGCCTGATGACAATGGGGTGCATACATATGGACATAATTATTCATGTTATCTAATACAAAAGGCTAACGGCATCAGCTCTGTAATTTTTTGTAGGTGGCTGCCACCAAATGTCATCACTATGACGACGCCGAGCCAAGCGCTTTGTGGTGTCGGCTGCAGCAGATTCGGATAGAATTTCTGTGACCTTGTATCGTTCTTTCTGGCACCTCTTGTTTGCGAAATCGCGTACGAATTGGAAAAATGCCCAAGGCCGTTCGTGGCCGCAGGAGTGTTTTCCGATTTTGCAGGGATACCCCCGTCCATTGCCGTGTCTGCTGTTCGAGAGAAAAAAAGGAACGCCTCGTCGCAATTCCGCTTGGAGGGCAAGTGGCGATTAATGGGAAGTGCTGGAGACACGGACTACCCGAAATTATGAAGGGCTGCGGCCAGTCGAATGGGGCGACGAGAGTTCGTTTCGCGGCGTCGCGTCGCCTCGCCGGGCGGGAAACAAACAAATGAGGGTCCCGCGGGCGCACTCGCCAACGATCGACGGGGACTTTTTTTTCAGAATTTGGCGCGGCGACCTCGCAAGACGCCCGTGTCGCGAAAAAAAAAGGAATTGGAGTGTTGTTGCCTTCCAAGCGAGGAAATTCTCGGAAACATTCAGCAGTTATTGGAAATATTACTGCATGTGATGTTCTAAAACAAAAATGTGGATACAATTTGAATTACCGGGTCTTGATGCTTGAACTGCTTCTGTTTGCGTTTAATTTTCTTTGGTGTTGATGGAAGAAGCTCTACACTGCTTAGTGTAACTTACGGTTGAAATAGACTGAATCCAAGAGGGTACAATATGCCTATATATTAATTAGAAGCACTAAACTATTTCTTTAGGTTTGGAAATAAAATTTTACCACACCTTTTTCGACAATTTTGATATTGGTCATAATCTAATTATTTTTTCCTTCAGTGTTCAACTCAAGTTTTTCTCGTTTGATTTCTTAAAAATAAAATGCAAGACTTGGATCCAGTTAGAACTTTATCTATAAAAGGCGCGATTTATCAGATCTGTGTTCATATTGCGTAGTATTTTGTTCATGCTGAATCTCGATTATTAATTTGGAATAGTGGCAAATGTGCTATTTTCTTTTTTTACTACTTGAATCCCGCAAAATGACTCCCAAATGGTAATTTATATCACTTAATAATTTCTCGAATAGGTACTTATATCTTGTGCCATTGCTTTGTGCCTCTGTTATTGTTTTGCGTTAAATAATTTTTCTTTAGTTTATGCCTTTTATTGTAATGGAAAGGAATATATTCCTTATTTAACAATTGACCTTACGGATTTAGAACTAAAGAAAACTTGACCTGGAAATCCGTCGACATGTAGCCATTATGTTCTGTCAGGATAATGAATGGATCCCCGTATGAGCACTTTTGTTTATCTTTCGAAGACGGCCACTCATTGTCTTCGGATTCCACTGAATCACGTACCACTTCCGTTCTGCTCAATTTATTACTTCCTTCGCAGATAGTTACCCTAGATTCTTTTCCCGTCCGCGTACTCCAGGTCGTCATTTTTTTAGGAATGCTCACGACCAATGTGCTTCCCCCTACCCTCTCACACGATGAGTACTGCTACCTTGAAAAAATTATGTTCTTAATCGATAAAAACGGTGTAGCAGACTTTTTAATCCTGCAATCAAGACGTGATCTTGTTGATCGCGGCGTTTCGCGTTTGATGCCCATTTTATACCAATCCATCGTCGTGATAGGTTTCCGTAAATGGAAGAGGAAAGCGACCTCAAGGGATCGGTCGCCCATATTACTTCCGCCTGTTTTCTTGCGAGCGTTCGACGAAGAGCCGTCGAGGAAGGCGCTTAGGAGACTCGATTCCAGACGGCTTCCTAATCAGACCTTTTTACACGGGAACCAGTGGGAATTTCCTCTTGCAGTTGCTGACGGATGAAGTGGTGAATTTCTTCCCGTACATTTAAGAAAAAAGTCGATGGTCATTTGGTGTGAATATGTCGAAAAGAGATCATGACGCCTCGTTTTGTTGGTTTTTGGGGATCTTTAATGGAGTAAACGTTGGACGGTTGCATTGATCAGAAATAGCATGTATTGAATATAACGGAAAGGAAGTTTGAATTTTCCAATCTTTGCTCATTATTTTCAATGAATTAGCAAAATTCGAGATTCATTCAAAATGATTTGCCAAGTACAAGGCTACAAGATTATCACTCTAAGACAGGGGTGGAAACGCTCTTGCGACCAAGGTGCTAGTGGCACCGAAATATCAAGAAACTTTGTAAGTGTGTTCATCATTTTTTTGTTTTCTGTGTTTGTCGTCTGCCTTCCTCTGGCAAACTTTTATATATTCGTCACTTAAGTGATCCTAAGTGCAGTTATATATATATATATATATATATATATATATATATATATATATATATATATATATACATAAATTAAGCCACTATAATGAATTCACAGTGTAAATTACCATTCATTCATATAACACTTTGGGAACTTCTTGATTTTATCGTAAAACCCATATTATTCTAATCGTAATGAAGCCAAAAAATATCTGAAGTAAAAAATTAATTTGACCGCGTTAATTTTTACGCAAGTTGTCATCATACATTTTCACGTAATTTGTTATCAACTCAAGGTAGGTACTAAATGGATCTCTGCCCGATGAAGAGAATCGCGTTTTCAAATGATGAATTGCTCCCAGTTAATTTTCAACCAAATTAAAAATTGGGTACGAATGAATTTTTGGGCGCAGCAGAATCGCATTATCGCATTGCTTGATTTCCAAGTGTGGTGAAGGGTGTATGAAAATAACCCAAAGCGACCTTAATTTTGAGGGGTCGCGGCGAATCAGGAGCATTACATAGGTAATCAACCACGGCTCATCACGTTTTCTCGTATCGACACTTTTTCTCTCTCTCTCGTTTGTTTCTCGTATTGATGTGTATGTACCTCCATTTACATTTTTGGCGACTCCATAATCATCGCTACTTTGATTCTGAAACGTTCTTTTAATATATTGTTTTGATTAACGAAATCTGTGGCGGAAAATTTCGTACTCAAATAGCATAAAATTGAATGAGTTTTTGGTGGATACGAAGAGTATTAAGTATTGATTTAATGTATAGTGTACTCGATATTTGCGGAATGGACTTTAGTATTATATTATGATAAAATTTTGATTGCATTTTAAGTGAATAAATACTAAAAAAATATTTTAAACAAACTTAATCAGAGACAAAGGTTATATAATTTCATTATTTAAAAAATTATTTCAATTTACCCAGTATCTTTATTCTGTAAATTGCTAGATTCAATCACTGGATTGCTCCCAAACACGCATGACACAGTTGAAGTCCGCGATCATTTTTTATTAGATCTATTTTTTGGGGACTCCACAGAAATCACTTCGAATTATGCGTTTAATTCCTTTGCCTAATAGGATCGGGTTTGTGATATTTAAGTTCGTGCTCATAAAAATGCAAAAATACTGTCACTTTTCCGTAAATACTACCTCACATTTCTACATGAATACCATACATAAATGCCGAACGTTATGTTACCCCCAGTGTTCTTCTTCAGGAGAGACAAAAACCTCCAAATAAGAGAGCTATATATTCAAACGGATTTTCTACACTTGAATCACGCTTAGCTCCACCGTTGGAAGTAACGTAATCAGAGTGAAGCTGTAACCTATCGATACTCTTTATCACATCCCTCTTCTTCCCCCTTCTAAACGCAGGTTAAAAGTGCGCTTTGGCAGTGCAGAAAGTTGTCACTACGGGAACTACATGGGGCGCGAGTTAATACTCAAAGTTAACCGATGTATCCTAAATTAGTGTCCGGTTAAATCGATTCGGGTTAAACTCATTCTCAGTTGGGAATAAGAGGGTTATGGATGTAAAAAGATAACGTAGGCTTGCAACAGTTTGTGTTCAGAGGATATGTAGGCGTTTTCCCTTCCATTGAAGCCTATCTTAACCGAAAAATCGGCAAATTATAAGATAGCGTTGTATGATCACTACATGTATAATCATAGTAATTTTATTTATCCATCAAATGAAACCTTACATGCACACATTGCATTACAAATAAAAAAGGATAAATTAGGAATCCCTTATAGACCTGTATTTGGAATACCTATTGAACAAATTTAATTTCGAAAAGTTGAGAAATGAATAAAAACTGATACCATATACGCAACAGAAATATGTACTCGAAAAAATATAACAATTTTATGTTTAATCTCAACCTGTTGTGTATAGTTTATAGTGAGTGTTAATATACTATTGACAAAAAAAATCTAGATTTTCTACATCAAATAACTATCTTTTTATTCTCTTCATAAATGATGTTAAACTAATTGTACCTCTTATTTCATCTGACAATCTAGGAAATAATTTTGGCCCTATATAGATAAATGAGCGTTTAAGGTGGTGCGAGCGAGATAGTTCCCTAATCATAATGGATACCATATTCTAATTATACGTTTTAATTTCACCAACTGTGAGACACATGAATTAAATATTGCATTATTAATGGTGCAATAATATACTTTTACATGGCAGAAATTGTAAGTAATCAAATAAAAATAAGTCTTTAACTAGACTCATTTTTTTTAACGCGGTACGTTTGAAACTCCATCAAAACGGGAGGTTTATTGTGATCCCGAAGAATTTACTGCGGTGACAATAGGATTAAATTTCAAAAATAGTTGAGAAAACACACAAACTACACACTATTGATTTTTTTACGAGATCTAAGAGTAGGAATTGCCTCATTTGTAACATTGTGTCTCTCTGGAATGCATACACGCACCATTTCCCATATAAAAGGGCTGGTATTTTTTGGCAAATATCTGGGAAGTAATGTGGTAAGGGGTTGAATTTTTTATGTCAATGGAAGGATGATCTTGTTTTCTTTAAAATGAGACCAAATTCATTGATTTTTAGGTATAATAATATTTCGCTCTAACTACCATAAACGGAGACAAATTGGGCTTGGGTGTGTGTGTGTGTGTACATATATATATATATATATATATATATATATATATATATATATATATATATATATATATATATATATATATATATATATATATATATATATATATATATATATATATATATATATATATATATATATATACAATATAGATATATATATATATATATATATATATATATATATATATATATATATATATATATATATATATATATATATATCTCCTCCCCACTCCAAATCAAAGATCTTGAGTCCTCTTGCATTTACTTATTCCAGGCTTTCTCTCCGCCAGGACTCAATAAATCCCACTAACTTCTTCTATCACCTCTGCCCATACTACTTCTTCCTTTCGAATTTCTTCCACTTCCCGCCTCCCGCCCCCACCTTTCCTCTCCCTCCCCCTCCTCCCTTTCCCTTGTCCCTCCCCTCCCTCCCTTCCTTCCGCCTCAGTCCTCCCTTCCTACCGCCTCAGTCCTCCCTTCCTTCTCAGTCTTCGCTCTTGCGACCAAGGTGCTAGTGGCACCGAAATATCAAGAAACTTTGTGTGTTCATTATTTTTTTGTTTTCTGTGTTTGTCGTCTGCCTTCCTCTGGCAAACTTTTATATATATATATATATATATATATATATATATATATATATATATATATATATACGTTGATGGATTGGAGTCAGCCATGCGGCGATGAACACACGATGTGGATAGGATGGAGGAGATAGACACACAAAAAAAGAGACGATCACACTTACATAGCTAGCTTTCGGAACTAGTCCGTCTTCAAGGCGTATCACGGAACAAATGTCGTGTGCGCTGGTGAGGATAGGGGTAGGAGGGGCGGTAGGTTAGGGGAGTGGGGATGGGGGAAGGGGAAGGGGTTTTTCCCAGCGGTTGACGAACGGTTCTTGAAAAGGGGAAATTTTTACCAGCTCGTGTCTTGGCCGGAGAGAGCGGAAGGGGTCGCAGTGAGGGTGGGGGGGGAGAAGGAAGGGAAGGGGGTAAATGGAAAACAACGGGGAGCGTGCGATTAATGTATTTTATTTAATCCGGGCGCGGCGTACGATTTTAGCAACCAGATTATGGCCAGCTCCTTCTGGCGCACTTCAATTAACGGGGCGTCCGGGGGAAGGGAGATCAATATTGCCACCTCAAAGCACTTGTCAAAGGACAAGCCATGCTTCCGCACATGAGTAGGGACGGGGAAAGTGGAAGATGGGTCTTATATATATATATATATATATATATATATATATATATATATATATATATATATATATATATATATATATATATATATATATATATATATATATATATATATATATATATATATACACTCATACTAATAGGGGAGCCAACCTAAGGTAGAATCAAAAGCCAATGTATACAATCTAAGATCTACAACAATATATATATATATATATATATATATATATATATATATATATATATATATATATATATATATATATATTGTTGTAGATCTTAGATTGTATACATTGGCTTTTGATTCTACCTTAGGTTGGCTCCCCTATTAGTATGAGTCGAGGGGTACGCAACTCTGAGAAATGGTGTACGCTTGTTGAGGAATGGTCGCGAAATGGACAGAAATTCCTAGAAATGGATATGAATGGACAGAAATGGATAGAAATGAACAGAAATTGTTAGAAATGGACAGAAATGGACAGAAATGGATAGAAATAGCTGAAATGGAAATGCGGTGTACACTTGTTTTTGAATTTGCGTACCCCTCGGTATGAGTATATGTGGCTCCCCTATTAGCATGAGTGAACTAAACCCGTTACACTGTCTTCCTTCGTGCCTTGCGACCCATCGGCGACCATTCTCACCCAAGCATCCCAAATAAGACGTGACGTGTGTCAGTATACGAGATCGTTTGATGTGGTGTGACTACTCCCGTCTTCCTACTGTGGCCGGGGTGAATTCAGAGCCGGAGGCTGTGTAATGGAGGCGGGCGGATGGAATTCCTGTGGTCCCTTCACTAATCCGCGTGGTCCCCCGGACGTTGATTGCTCCCCAAGAGGGCGTGCCGGTTCTGCGGTCGCCTCCGTCCACCGGACACTCTCCATGCTTCGCCTGCCCTTCTGGGAAGGTCTCTGACCGTCACTCTCTTCCTTCGTGATGTTCCCTTACGGATTCCCTACGGCCCTCAATTTACTTGCTGAATAAAGTCGGCTTTACTCATGGAGACTGAATTCAATGGAAGTGCCACCGTGGTATCTCGATGTCTCTCGCTATTTTCCCGGCATCGTTTTCTGTACTCGTTATTTCCGGTTTTTTTTCAGTGACGGGAAGTAAATCATGAGTATGAAAATTTCTATAATCGCATAATTTTTGCAACCATGGTGTTTAACCCTCTATAGGAGAGTGTGTCAAATTTGGTATGTTTTTAACATCATCGTAAGATCTCCCCCGCGAGAAGTTTTTCCATTTTGTTGCTGCTCTGGACAGAAATGTTACGCTTCGGATTAGAAAAGTGGATTTTGCGCATTTGCTCTGCTAAAAAATTCCATGTAGTTTCCTTATAAATACTTTACAGAATTTCTTAAAAAGTTCTGTAGATATTCCTTTAAGTATTGACTCGCCATTTTACGGAATTCCCTACGACGTTCTGCAGAATACCTTAGGATGTTGTGGAGAATACCTTAGGACGTTCTGCAGAATTCCTTAGTACGTTCTGTGGAATTCCCTACGACGTTCTGCTGAATTCCCCGTTCTGCAGAATATTTCCGTAGAGTTACTGAAGTTCTACAGAACAGCTTGTAAGAAGTTATTTTGCTTTGCAGAAAACAAGAACATGTTCTGTCGAGCCAGGCTCTCATGTTCCGTACAGTTCAGTTCCTTAGAAAAGGAACTAGTTCTGAAGAGAAAGTCAATTTCTGTAGAATTCCTTACGTTCTACAGAACAGCTTCTAAGGATTTTTAGCAGGGTGTCGCTAAGTTATTTTATGATTCAATTACCTTTCCAACAAAAATAATCCTTCAAGTAAATATTTGTTTCAATTTATTGCTTTAAGTTCCGTCCATATACCTAGGGCTAAGTATCGCACTCTTCCAGACCCGCTGGCTTTTGGAGACGTGGTTAATGTGTACGAGTTTCATTCATAATGCATACGTGCATCAATAAAGCGTACTTATTAGGTATGAGAATTATTGTTTAATATTCATTTCAGGGACATAAGTCTTCAATGAGTAACCTCTGACGACAATTTACTGTTTTTTTGGATTGGATGCCCTCCAATTCTTCAGAGTTAAAATTTCATCCGATAGGAAACCTAAGACGGCAGATTTCCATATCGCAGTGAACTTCTTGAAAGGCTAGTGCTGAGTCGATATTGGAATTTACGAACACGATATTAAAATCTCTCCTTTATTTATTTATTTTTATTTAAAGAAAGAAAACCACATACAGCTAGGGTGCCATTTTATAGTGGCCATGTAACAATACACAAATTTAAGGACGTATGCAAGCAAATTTAACGACAGGAGAGTAGTATTTCTTAGCGTTTTAGAACATATATCGATAATCCGTCGATGCATAGTGATATCGCGTATCCCAGCTGCAATACTTTACTCCAAATTTCTCTGAAGCCTCTGTTCGCCCATAGGCGATATGGACGGAGCGTGAATTCCTTTTCATCCATTAAGTGGCGCTGCTCATCTGAACCCTGGCAGGAATTCCGACGAAGGCCTTCGGTCGGGAAGGTTACCGTGTCCCTTCCACTCCCCCTCCCCCTCTTCCTTCCTTAACCCTTTCTGCTGTTACCCTGGCGGTCATCCAACAGGTGCGGAAGAGGACCCCTCCCCTTCCCTCAGAAACACGCCTTTGAAAGCGCTCGTGATATTCGGAATATGCTCCTCTTGCCGGGTTAACGCCCCGCGCTTCAAGTATTTGGGACGCGTCTGGGAACGCTTTAATGAAAGAGTATGACGGGGAATAATTTAAAGCGAAAGTGGGATCTTCGAACTTTTTAAATACTTCACTGCCTTTAAGAAAAAAACAACCCCTCCATTCATTATGCATTATGTTCACTTGATTTACACGTCCACACGCCGTTTGACATCGATTCGGCTTGCACGGCTGTCGTTGTTGCCCAACTTATATTGAGGTGGATATAACTTATCTGCTAGATTTTCTAATATTCAATCATTGCATTTACAAATGATATAGTACGAAATCACTTATTGGGTTGCAATAACACCAAGGGTTAAAATTAGCCATGAAAAATATCACTCCACTTGACCGGAATTCGAACCCGGATCTTTCAATTGCCGGTCAGGTGTGTTATCCAGTTACACCCCCTAGCCATCTTCCTTCAAGGCGAATTTCGAGCTTCAAATGCATTAATTGCTGTACAAAATGACGTCCATATCGCCTATGGGCGAACAGATGCTTTATAGAAATTTGGAGTATAGTATTGCCACTGGGATACGCGATATCGCATATCACCATACAGTTTGAACGGCTGTAGTTGGTGCACAACTTATATTGGAGTGGAAATAAATTTTCTTCTAGATTTTTGAATTTCCGATCGTTGCATTTACAAATGATACGGTACAAAATCACTCGCAGGGGTGGAATAACACCATGGGTTGAAATTCACCATGAAAAATTCATTTGACTTGACTGAGATTCGAACCCGGATCTCCCGATTGCTGGTCAGGTGTGTTATCCTGTTTCACCCCCTAGCCATCTTTCTTCAAGGCGAATTTCGAGCATCAAATGCATTAATTGCTGCACAAAATGACGTCATATCGCCTATGGGCGAACAGAAGCTTTATAGAAATTTGGAGTAGAGTATTGCCACTGGAATACGCGATATCACCATACAGCTTGAACGACTGTCGTTTGTGCACAGCATATATTGAGGTGGAAATAAATTATCTTCTAGATTTTAGAATTACCAATCATTTGTAGTTACAAATGATATGGTACGAAATCACTCGCAGGGGTGCTATAACACCAAGGGTTGAAATTTGCCATTAAAAAATCATTTGACTTGACCGGGATTCGAACCTGAATCCCCCGGATACACCACGTAGCCATCATCCCTCAAGGCGAATTTCGAGCTTCGAATGCATTAATAGCAGGACGAAATGACGTCGAAAATAAAACGTATTCACATATCGTTAGTGTTGTGACTTGTCCCTCCCAAGTCCCCGGCAGGTATATGCTACATAGTCGTCATAATGGCCGGAAACTCGGGAGGGATTTGGCAGTATTCGCAGCCTCGTCCTCACCTATCGGATACGTGGCTGCTCTGCATTGGATAGGGTCATGCGTGAGGAGTGGACGGAGTGACCCCAGGATTACGGCCTTCTGCATGCGTTTTGCAAGTGATTCCGCCGGCACCACGCAAGCAGGAATGCCCTTTGATGCTATTCAACAGCGAGCCATCAACTCGCCTACCATAGCGATGGCCTCTAATTTGAATCTAGAGGCCTTAGAAACAAGTAGTTTTATAGTGTGTCCGAGGTACATTGTCGAAGTAAAAACAATCTATTATATGTATCTTTACTTAAATCATGTGAGTTTATTTGTACGAAACAACTAACATATAATTTCCTCATCTGTTTCAGGTTAGTTCCAGTCCATTTTTTATTATTTTGGCTCACCATTTTCATCGGCAGATAAAGAAATAGCTTGGTGAGTACGAGAGCATTCTTGGCCATTTATTTATAGTGAAGTAACATGCTCAGGAAATACTTTAGTATCCGTTCTTTTGTCTTCCAAAAGTTAAATAAATTAGGATCAGAGCTCGAAATTTGACCGTCATGTGATGTTTACGAATTACCTTAGGTGTGGTTGAGAACGGCTCTTTATTATTTATATTTTATGTTCGCCATCTCTCGGAAATGCGCAAACGTGGAACTTTTTCCCAGTTTCTCTATACCGCTGAAAAGAGGATAGATTGCGCGTCATATCACTACGCAGGAAATTTAGTGAATTAGGTCTGAGCTTGAAGAACAATGCCTGATGTCAACTTTTCGGCTCCATGCACATTACACCCCATTTGTAAATTGTTATAAAATATGCAGAGTACAAATATTAGCTACATTTTGACTACATTTTGATATCTGGTGGGTATTGCAGTGCGCTCCACAGATGCATTTTTAAGACTTGAAGGAGCAACCGCTGGCGAACAGACCTCGTCATAAATAGGATTGCGTGTAGTTTATATGTTACTTCAAGTAATTTTTAGTAAGTTTTTAATCCCTCACCATCGCTTATTCTGTATAATCGCAAAAAAATCATTTGATTATGAATGATTTTCGGTCTTTCGTTCATGCACGCTACATTTTTTTGTATTCTACCGGTGAGGGTAGAATTCTACGGGTTTTGATGAAAGTCAGAGAGTCTCCTCCCAGTTTTCTACACTTTCAGGAGCCTAACTACCTCTACTTTTTTCCTTTTTCGCCTCTGTGTACAGTCCACCCTTCTTCATCCTGTCCATGAAACCCTTCCCCGCGTGCCCAATACCATTCCCTCTATCGCACTCTTGAGTAACCCATCGCCCCTCATTGCCCTCCATATTACATCCTGCGGCCACTTACCCAACCTATCCCGGATTTCATTCAGAAGTTTCCTTTTTTCCCCCACCATCTCGAGCACTTGTTCGTTAGTCTTCCTTTTCGTCCACCTCACCTACTCCATCCTTCTCCACACTCATATCTCAAACACCTGCAGCCTATTCTCGTCCTCCGTTCTGAGGGTCCACTTTTCGGCTCCATGCAACGTTAGACTCCATTTGTAAATTGTTATAAAATATACAGAGTACAAATATGTATATTGTGTGCTTTTGTATCTACCAGTGTGTTTACCGTGTGCGTACCCGAAATGCCGACATTCATCGAATAAAAATTTGTGGGCAAAGTTGAACTCTCAAATGTATCAATATATTGTCAATTGCTGAGAATTAGTCATAGAAACAAGGCTTTTTCTTTGTTAAACTGCCCAATTTTTTTAAATTACATCATTTACAGTGCATAAGCCTCCTAGTCCTCCAAAGCCAAAGGCTTGTCTAGAGGTGCCATATTTAAATACCATAATATTAGTACATCATTTAGGATAATTTTAAATCGATATAAAGAAATTTTTCAAATGGGATTTAGTTGACTAGTCTCTCATCTCAAAAACATTTTAATTTTACAAATTTATCTGATATACACAATAAATGACAGGGAAGTCAATACAGCAATAAAATGACAGTAAAATACCTGTTAAATAATAAAATAACGATAAAAAAATAAAAAAAACCTTAATTTGCCATCATCGGTAAAAAATCAATTTGAGTTAACATTCATAGCAGTATAAATTAATGTTTCAAGTTACACTGAGAAAAAACTCTGGTTGTACAGCTATAATGCTAACGGTATAGCCAGAATATCTAGCAGTATATGGGACAGCTAGACGTGTAGCTAAACAGTGAGAAATTTCTAGCAGAGCCATCTAATCCGTCTAAATAGATATTTCTAGGAAGACGGAAATACGGTATAGCTCTCCAGCCATATGGAGTAGCTAACCGATTGCTTCGCATATAACACCAGCTAGGCAGATTAGCCACTAGCTAGATATATTGCCGATAATCTGTTAAATTTCTAGCTGTCTACGGTATATTACGAATATGTATGTATTTATACATAAAATACTTCTTCAGAAAAAATAACTTTCCTGTGCATCACAAAAATGGAAGTAGTATATGCGATGTCCAATAAATCTGAAAGCATTACACTTGGCTGCATACTGGATAATTTTGAACAAGTTTAATCACATGAAATGAAAAATATCTCAATACTGGAATGAAAAATATTTTACCTAACGCATGCTACTAACTTATTTAATACGTTTTGCTTAAAAATTTCTTCCGTGGAAGAGTTCTAGTAGGAAATAATAAAAAACATTTCGCAGTTGATACTTACCGTCAAACATAGACCCGTACGGCCGTATCCATAGATTTCCGCAAAAAGGTGCTAGTAGGTGACTAACTTAGTCAGCTACTAAGAGATCTTACTCGCATACGAAAAAATAGTATTCTTAGAGCCTTTCCACCGAGCTACTAACCTAGTATGCTATTATCGCCACTATCGTATCGGAGTACATAATTGTAGGTAGCGACTGCCCTAGAAACAATGAAGCTGAATGTATAGAAAAATCGGGAATACGTGCTTGTTATAAACTTTATTTTTGCCACACGTAGTAATACACCACAAACTTGCACAGATCGTTCATAAAATCAATTGGACACACTGCAGCTTCACCACATCAAAGTTTTACGTACTCCATCCACTCGCACCAAATTAAGGTATCAGTTATACTCAAACAATCACAGTACTTTCTTGAGGTTTTCACCGTTCCGTCAATATAAAAACACTCAAAATGGAAAATGTTTGCCTCTAGTTAATGGATAATATCTGCCATTTACACAGAAAATGTAAAAATACTCACATTCACAAACTAACCATCATTCTGTAAACGAAAAACGAACATGCACACGGTACAGCGAACATTGTCACTATTTAATCTGGATACCTATTTGTCCCTTCATGAATCCTTTCTGAGCATAAAATAAAACGAAACTGATTTAACTTATCCACTTACAAGATAAAACATAAAATATGATGCGATACACTGTTGAAGCACTGGAAGAAAACATTTTTCTGCGTGAACCATAACAACGTTCTGCAACCATAACAAAAACGAAACGAAATAGAATTACGGCAGAATGTAAACATATCAGCGCTTTGATGTAAACCTATTCGCAATTACAATCATTACCTGAGCGAAATCATTACAATTCAATACGATAACAATGGTACGGCTTTATATCAATGTAAGACATATTTCTACGACAACAAACAGTAATACACTCGAGTTTATTACTCTGAAGCACGTCACTTGATGCAGTAGTCACGAAAACCAATATGCACTTGTAAATTGTTTACGAGGCTTCCTCCTCGACACATTATTTAAAATGGGCTCTTATCTCGTAGAGTAATCATCTAAAAACACAAATAAAGAGCACTAACGTCCAATGATTTTTAAAAATGCAATCGTTACCCCCAAAAACAGTCCATACAAACACAACTATTTATGCACTTTATAATGCTGTGAGGCATAGCACTGATAAAACGAGATGAAGAAGAGGTGATAACCACTTTACGACGCTCAAAACCACACTAATCATCTCACTAGCTCTTCCTTTTTCGTTGAATAAAACACTCATGAAGCACTACGAAGTACCACAACACACTGATAGACTAAGAGCAAATAATTAAAAAGCTCAGCTTGATCCAGCAACAGTACTACACGTCGCATCCGCCAGACTTGAGAAAAGCAATTCCACCGGTATCTTTGGTATTTTCGCCTGAAATCTCTGTTATGGCTTCAAGTTATCACCCGAGGTGAACCTCCCGATGTTGACCTCGTGGTTCACTCTGCACTAGAAAGAAACAATGGCGGAATGAGACAACCATAGGTCCGCTAAGAAGCGACCGAGCCGAGTCACGTGACTCAAGTTGGAAGCGAGTCTGTACAGCTCACCGGATGAGCTTACCAACCAAATCATTTCGCTGTGCATCTAAACACCGTCTGCTATAAATCTACAGGTACCCAGCTAAATGCGACTGACTGTACAGTATCTTACATACCTCCACAGCTATAAAATCTGCTGATTCAGCAAAACTAAAGCACCAATCCGTTTTAGCAGTAGAGCGTATGCACTTTTTTTTCAGTGTAGGAACAAGAGAGAGTTACAAGAGAGGAAAAGCAGTACTATTTTATGACTTAATTTGATATGGCCTCTATTGTATCTGGAGAATAATTTTGACCGCGTTCTAATAATATCATCTCAAAAACAAACGGTAAGGCTCGGTTCATTTCCAGGGCCTCCAGCCTATAATAATTTTACTATTTCTCATGAAGTTTTACGCAGCGATTTGTGTGCTTCAATTGGCTATGCTCATGGGAAACGTCCCAGTGGGAACACGACGTGCGGGGTTGTCCGTTTTCAATATCCCTGGCGTTTTTGTGACCTAACTACGCCCCCCGAAAACCGAAACCTTTCCACGTTTGGAAGTGCGTTTAGTTCGGCATTCCAAACAGAAGATCGCGCGCGTATTGAGTGAACTCACTCACTCGTGTGCTCGTCGAGTAAATCAGACGACCCGAAGGTCGGCGTTATCCTTTAATCTTTTGATGGCCCCTGGGGGGTGCACCTGCTTACCAACGTCCCGATGTTGAGTGCTCGCGTCCGGCTCGTCCTATCGCCGCCAGTGAGAACTTTTCGAGTTTGGCTCCGTTATATAAGCGTCTGTCCTCTCTCTCATTTCCATATCCGAAGTTTACTCTGGAGTGATCCCGCGAAAACAATTTCGCACTGCTTCCCGTCAACTCATCGTTGTCGAGAGTTACTTAATTTATTCAACATTTGCCCACTTTAATGAATTGAACAGTAATTCGTGTCAGGGAGATGGAAATCCCTCTCAAATTGGTTCTGACGACCGACCCCCTCACCCTTCCGAGCCACCCTCCCTCCCTCCCGCGGGGCGTTGTGCTCACGATTGGTCCATCGGAAAAAAAACACAATTGACTATCGTTATGGGTAAACTCTTGGTGTTGTCACGTTAATTTCAATCGTAAAGGTCCTTAATATCGTCGCATCAAAGGTTAAAGCCATACGTGTCAAACCCGGTAAACCTTCAGGGGGAGACGATAACTGATGCGTATTAGCATTGACTCCACGCGAGGGATGTATCCAAACAAACACGATTTGAATCGCAGTTCTCCCAAAGGGCCCGACAAGCACATCCCTTCGTGAACAGTTCACTGCACTATTTTACTGTATCAATTGCACTGTTTTGTGTAAGCAACAACATTGCTTTTGATGTAAATGACATGTATTAGCTCAATATATTTCAGCCAGATATTGAACAATACTCTGGAATCTTTCCCTTGGAATGTTATAATCAAACCTTAGCATAATAGTTAAATAGCTTAACTTTTTTCTCGTAGAAAGCTTCCAAGAACCTGTTATATCGTTTCGTTTATGCGTCTAATGGGTAGGATTGTGAATTTGATTTCTTGACAGAATTTTACACGATATCGCTTTTATAAATTTTATATCCTATAAATTATCAACAGTTATTTAAAAATTAATAAATGCGAAAAATCCGATAATAGAATTACCTACAGCCTCTTAAATAGCTATAGTAAAATCACTTAAGCTACCTCATCATGAGTGCATGGCGAATATTAATGATGAACGCTCTGAGATATAAAGAAGATTATTGCGACAGCTTACTGAGGAAAGCTGCGTGTTTCCCTTGAGAGTACCTGCGAAGGAATAGGAAAGCGTCTCGCGGCTTAAGGATTTGGACAGCAGACGCTCACTCTATAGAGTAAGCCCGAACTCGAGGGTGAAATACGTCTGATGGTGCTTGCGTCTTCAAGGTGATGTATAGAGATAATTCTAGCCTCCCATAGTCTTTCAGCTGGAACTGCCTATGACCGGATTAGAGAAATTTGCTGTTGAACATTCATTCTGTTTTGCCACGGACGTAAGTGAGCATATAGTTGTATTAAGGCCTTTAGTTATTTTTACTTCCTTATAATTTATTTATTTTTATTTTCTTATTATTTATTTTTAATTTTGCAGTTTTTTTTTAATCTTCGATATCCCGAATACAGCACAATGGGCCAATTTACGTCGGGTGAATAACAGTAACAACAGACGAGACACAACAGTCATGTCCTGGGCAAATATTATACTATTCTACCCAGGTGGGATTCGAACGTGCGACCCTCTGGTTAGCAGGCGAGGACTTTCGACGCCACCGGAGCCGACGAGTCATGCATACATTACCCATTTAGTATTATTGTTATTATTTCATGTTTATTGCATGCATTGATTTTTGTTGGCGTTACTTTGGCTTAATATGTAGGTTTTCGCAGGTTTTTCACACTTCCCTTCATGTGTGGGTATTTTTCTGCAGTAGGTTTTTTCGTCTAGGGCGGGGGTGGCGAACCAATGGCACGCGTGCCCAAAGTGATACGTGGAGCAATTATTACGGCACGCGGAGCTGGGAGGGCGCTAAGGGATATTACCTCTATCTCACTCGATGGTTTGGCACGCGAGTCGAACGTGTGTATCCTTATTTCATAAACTTTGGCTCTCAATCGCCAAAAGATTCGCTACCCGTGGTCTAGGGTATCAGCTCCTCATTTCCATACGATTTTCCCTCAAATGTACCTATTTTTTTCACGCTTATTTCATGTATTTTTCTGACGAGGAGTTAGATGGAAGAGGGACTGCCTTGGTCTTAACCTTGCCCCTATAAAGACGCAGTAATAAAATAATTATGATTATATTCGCTCGTCGTGTAAAGGCACTACATTAGAAAAATCGCTGAGGATATATTATGTAATATCATCTCTTATTTTTTATTGGCGGATTCATGTATAAACGCTAGTTTCACGAAATACCTAATGGCGAGTGTCCAACACACTCTGCCACGCGTCTCATTCTGTGTGTGATGTAGATTTACATGTGCTCTTCCCATCTCTGCGCCACTGCATCAAGTCTGCATCACACGAACCTGTGGCAGCCTTTCTTTGCGCACTCTCGCAGTGCGGTTAGAACTTATGCATGCAAATGAGTCCATGGTTATCGTTTTGAATAATTATGATCGGCGCTAATGCTGGATCTGTAATGGGATACGATCTCGATATGCGACGTCATTATCCGTTCCCATGAATAGTCAATCGTTCTAATAAAGCGGAGCTGACCCAATTCCTTGCCTACATCGGCAGCACCGCCATTCCAGTGCGTACAAATCAGCATGTCCAGACAATGGAAAGCTATTTTTGCTCATTGCATCGATACCGAACGGGTGCATTATGCGAGGATTCCAGGAGTACTTCACCGAACGTGTTTATCCCGAAATGTACGCGTTCCATTCACCTACCTGCGCCTGCCCGGAATTAAAGGATGCGTCCCGTTGATTGTGAGCACTTTACGTAAGCACTCAACTTCGCTGCAATTCTAGTCTCCTTATCTGTCGTTCATAACAGTAGGTAAGTCGTGCCCATTGGAAAACTTATTCCACTCCATAGTACAAACATCAATCTGTTATCAATAAAAATCATCTGTAAACAACTATATTATCTATTAATTGTTGAGTATTGGCAACCAAAACATTTAATAAATGATACGTTTTGTTAATCAATATGTTATATTAGGGTACGGTTGTTTACTGTTTTGTGGGCCCTGAGAATGAAGAGAAGTATCTGTTATGAGTAAGAGTTTATTGGAAAAATAATAGATAAGAACTTTCATATATAGGGCAAGTAGTGGTTTAATTTAAACAAGCTTCCACCAAGGTTTTCATCATTATCAATTATAATTTTCTCGACCAATATAATGTAGATAATAACTAGATTTTTTAATACTTGGTCGTTCATGTATTTCACTGACAGCGAACGCTTCGCCAAATATATTGGCATCCTCCGGGATTTATAACTAGAAACGAAGAGACATGCAGTCAGGTGTTTATTCAATTATTAGTACCGAAGTTGAGGAATCGAATATTTACCTTCCTTTGAGCTTAATATTGAACAAAAACAAAGTAAATAGCAAGTCCAAATGGTGAAGAAATATGGAGGCAAACAAAAGTTAAATTAACACTAACCATTTACAAATTTTGCGAAGAATAAATAAATAGAGATAAAATTAATAATTCACAATTTTCAACACATAAAACAAATGTAAATTCGAAGTTAATATTAGCAGTGATCATATTTGTTTTCTATGAAAAAACGAAAACAAATAAACACAGAATTCAATAATAGTCTATCCTATCAAACCGGCTTAAATTATACTAAACTTGTCGATGTCAGTTATCCTATTACAAGAATTGGTGTTTTTTATGATCTGTACCATTTCTGTGAAGTTTTTTCTGCAGGCATGAGTTCATAATCAGTAATTCTTGCATTTTAAAATTTTAAACTATGATTATTGATAATTTAATGGTTCACAAGGGCACACATTTGTGTAGATAATTTAATTGAAGGTCGGTGCTGGTTTAATCGGTGAAACGTTGGCTGTGGGTGAAATCATGAATGAGAAATGTAATCAAGAATCTTGGTATCATCTATATTACTTATTCTTCTGGTGGTCACGACTTTTAATGATTTGCTTTGGATAACTACAGATAAACAAATTTTTTACCGGAAGATGCCTCTTCGAAGAGAGACGTAACGTTGTGCATAAGCAACCCAACTCGATTGACACCGAAAGTAATGCAAAGTATACTGTATTAAATATTTAACATTTCACGTCATATGACCGTTTTTTCTCCTACTTTTGAGGTCACTAATGACGGACAGTGTTGTGTAGTGTTCAATCTTCCGCATAACACAATATTGTCTCTTGTTTTTTTTCGATCGGATTCGATCCCATGTCAGTGCAATCTTTTGTTTCGTGTGCATTTTTTAAGGCTTTGAGATTGAAACCTTTTTGTGCGTAATTGGCCGTGTAGGGCAAGCGGTTTTTCCTTTTATTATTAAACTGATAACTTAAAGTATTTCGCATTTCACCATAACTTATCAAACTCATCTACCGATCTCAAAAATATGGTAAACTACGGAACTTTTACTGAGAATTGGAACGCTGCTTTGGTAAACATGGCAAACGCAAACTGTGGGGAAAGGAGCGTGACTAGAGTGCTGAATGTGATGAAGGAGGGTAGAAAGTGTTACTATTTCCTTATCGGGGCATCACTACAAAAAATTTATTGGCCTCATCAGATGGAAAAGGAGAATTTCTAATGATACCAAATAATATGCCATTTACTGGTGTACTTGTAGAAATGGCATTTATTTAGTCTGTTTGATGACGCCTCCCAGGAGATTCGATTGGGGGACTAATTCATCTCCGGCAGGAATGCCATCTCATTACAGGAATGCTATGCTGTAACTCCTGTGGTAGTTTCCCGTTGCATTCAACGACTCAGTATTCCTGCCGGTACCTTAAATTTCGCACTCGCCAGAAGCTACGGCAGTTGTTACAATTTAGATGGTGGAGCGGGGCAGTTTTGGTAGCATGTAGATTGTAGGAAATTCTCGCGGCCTCACTCCAAGTTTTCCTTATATGTATTCCATCGTAGGACGTATGCAGTAATTTGTAACAGAAATTGTTTAGAGTGCATCCATGATTTATTGTGAGGGAACTTGGAATTATCTTGAACTTATCGGTATTGCTGGAACACCTGAGATGATGAGTTATTTAACCAAAATAGGCGGATGAATCCTTGCAGTACCTCTAATGATATAACAAAAGAAAAAAAATGGTCTATCAGCTAAAATTCACTGGGAGACCAAGTTTCCTGGATGATACTCAACATTAGCGACATGCATTGATTTAAATCAGATGTGCATATTTTCAATTATGAAGAGTGATATATTCGTGTCATTATCAGAAATTTCTACGTTTTAGCTCTGGTTTCTTTAGAATCCTCATTTTTCGTTCTTGACTCAAAGCTTCAAACATAAATGGTCCTGGAATTTTACATTCCCGGTTACTTTTTAATTTTGACTGCGTGTTATTGTGATTCTTTAAGTTGCTACATTTTGTCTATATTCACAAAACTACCCTTAACATTTCATGACTCAATTCTTCAACAGTCAAGTTCATACATTGAGTTAAAATTTGTATCTAAAGGCTCTGTTGGAGCCGGTTACCCGCCCCAGCGGCAGGGGAGTTTTCCCCCCAAAAATCCCAGTCCGGGGCTGAGTAAACGTGACGCGATATTTTATTCATGGGCCTTCCTCTTTTTAATCCTCCTCAATATCGTATTAATTGTGTCCGATGGAATTTTCTGCCGACGGAAGGAAAGAATTAACCGGGACATTTATCCCCTGAAAAATTTAGATATTCATTCCGTGTGGGACTACCCCTCCACCCCCCCGCCCCCCCATGTGATTTGGCGTGTGCACGTGGGGAGTAATTTAAAGGGTTTCAATTTCCAATCGCCCTTGTCGTAACCGGAAGAATAATAAAAGTTTATCGGAGATCCGGAAAAGCGTATAAGCCGTAATTTGGAGAATGAGCCCATCGTCGTTAGCTTTAATGAAATGAGCGCTTGTGTGAGTGTTTGTCTTTTTTTATTACATCCGCTCATTCCGCCACTGGTTTAAACAGGGACGAGAATTCCCTTTGACGTTTGCTGAGTTTGAGTGGAGCTTACTGGATTACTCATTTTAGTGAAAGGGGTGGAGACCATTAATTTCAAACTCTGCCTCTCCGATGAAGTGACTCGACGCGATGGCGGAAACCCCTTTTCCCGCCATTCCATTCGGCGGAGGAGGCCCCCCCCTGGTCCATCCCCTCGTTTTTTTATTCTTCATCGTTTCCCCGAATTGTAAAAGTCTCTCTCTCATTCCCTCGTTAGTGCTGCGAGAGAGTATTTGAGTGCACTCACTGCCGTACACTTGTTGCGGAAGAAATCATAACCACGACTTGTACGAGTGTGTGAAGTGAATGTTGATGTCACGGATGGTAATGTCTCCAGTCTGTGTCAAGTGTGGGCCTGCCTTTTGACCATTTAGGTACGTTTTCATGAACGCGTATCAGATGAAGAGACGCGAAAGCGAGATCCTCAGCCAATCAGAAGCCCGGATTTCTTCGCGTGAGTTCGCATATGTTCACGTAGAGTCGCGTCGCCCGAGTTGAAATATTTTCAACTTTCGACGCGTGGAACGCGTAGAATCACGGACATGGCTGACCGGCGAAGTATAGGTTCTATGATGGATGAAATAATCATCTCCGAAATTCGAGAGAAGTACACGTTCCTGTACAATTATAAGGGCTATCGAAACAGGGATAGAAAACTAAGGGGGAAGGCGTGGAAGGAAAGGTACCCCTGCATCCATTTCTTTCTTTAAAAAACTGCACGTTGATTAGCTCGGGGTTTCTCTAAAGAGTGAGCGGCTGTTGTCCAAATCCTTTAAGCCGCGAGACGCTTTCATATTTCTTCGCAGGTACTCTCAAGGGAAACACAGCGTTCCTAAGCAAGTTGGCGTGCGGATGAGAGGAATTAAGTTATAGAGAAAGTCGAAGAACAATAGCTATTGCACTTGGATGAAGCTAGATAACTATCTACACAATTTTATAAACAATAGATTGTAGAGCGATAAGCACACACGGTCGTCACGTTTCCTTTTTTATCATTTCTTCTCTGCTTTAGATGGCGCGTAGGTACCACCTACGCGTAGGTTCGCTTGCATGCGAACGGTTCACGCGAAGAAATGACGCGCCCGTGCGCGTCTGACGCGTCCATGAAAACGTAGCTTTAGGAACCTTCTGACTACGAAAATGTCGGGCTGCGCGTGATGGAAGAATCTCTTCAAGTTATATGGAGTTCCAAGCGTAATAACCAGCGGAAGGATACCTACCTGATCGTCTACTGAAGTGTTCGTCCGCCTTGGACGTCTAATTGTGAGGGACTTATTTTATGCATGTTCGTGTATATATACCTACCTCTACTTGCGATATCGCCGCAGCAGACGTTTTTCAAAATTGGCACGGGGAACGTTTGATCAGAGCTATATTCTGTTAAATTTTTATTTATACTTTATATTTTATTTACTTCGCGATTTGAATCTTTCTGTGCGGGTCCCAAATGCCCGCTGCGTTCTCGAAACATGGCCCAACTGGAGCAAAGTCAAGTCACTCTTTCACCGTTTGATCTCAGGGATATGTAACTATTTGATTGATGACTTCTGTTCGCTTTTGTTCATCGCCACATCTTATCTATATTAATTATTCTACTGGTGCTCACGACTTTTAATAATTTGTTTTGGATAACTTCAGATAAATAATTATTGTACCTGAAGATGCCTCTTGGAAGAGAGGCGTAGCGTAGTGCATGAGCAACTCAACGCGATAGATACCGAAAGTAATACAAAAGCATACTGTACTAAATATTTAACATCACACGTCATATTACATTTCTTCTTCTACTTTTTAGATCACTTTTGACGGACACTGTTGTGTAGTATTCAATCTTCCGCGGAATACAATATTGTCTCTTGCCCTTTTCGATCGGAATCGATCCCATGTCAGTGCAATCTTTTGTTTCGTGTGTATTGTTTAAGGCATGAATATATATTATGGATTGTTATTCCGTCGCCAAAAACTTTTGTCTAGAATTCCGTAAACAAACAACTTTTTGGAATGTGGTGCTGCCGAGTGATGAAAGATGGAATTCCAAATGTAAATACTGTCGATAGTTTGTAAATAAATACTTCGTACTTGTTTTGCTTACTAGTAATCATAATGCAGTGGATAAAAATGTAGTACTACATGCGGAACGTAATTAACCACTTTATTATAGGAACATGTAGTATATTCATGAGTATTACAAGTGGCCATCATTACAGTGTAGGTAAAAAGGAATGCACGTACTGCCGCCTTGAGCAGATTTTTATTTTTCAATCCAAGTCTCCTATTTTGGGTCCTCGTAGACGCATACCATGTTTGGCAGCCTGGTACGAAGCAAGTCCTGTTTAAACAAGGTATTCTAAATTCTATATTTAAGTTAAACGGGCCTAATGCATTCAAATTAGAATCAGAGTCTGGCAAACATCGTTGTCGGCGCACGATGGACGTGTCATAAACCTCTCACACATTTCCTGTAATAGATATTTCCTCTCTAGCATTTACAAATTAACTTTTAGGTCACAAAAATAGCAAGATATTATACAAAGTATCAAGTTATTCATATATCCTCGATCGTTATTGAATATTCACCACAGTCTCACGTTAACAACAATTAACTGCGTCTATTTACGATTCAACTGAAATGACTTTTTCCGAAGTGGCGCCAAGGACTGGGTGAACTAAAAGTGGAAATTTAGGCAACACGTAGCCTAGGCAACAGTTCAAAAATTTAAATCCATAATATATATTCATGGTTTGAGGCTTTGAGATTGAAACCTTTCTGTGCGTAATTGGGCGTGTGTTCTCTTCAAACCCATTGCGTCTCAGGGTGTGTCCAATCCATCTGGTTCTTCTTTTCTGTATGGTGTTCTATATGGTCTCTCTTCTTCTACTCTACTTTTAACTTCATTTCTAATTTTGACCGTCCATTTGATCTTTAGCGTCTTCCTTCAGCACCAGGTTTCGATCCAAGAATAAATTCATTGACCAAATAAAGAGGAAAGTACATAGGAAAAGCTACCAAGGAGTAAGGGATTTATTTGTAGATAAGGAAGGGTTGAGGGCTCCTGCCAACCAATCTACATCTACATCTACGTAATACCCTGCGAGCCACCACGAGGGTGTGTGGCAGGGGGTGAAGATCACCAAACATGCACTATTGACATGCTACTAGGATATTTAAGGGAGACATCCTAGAGAACAGGGTCACATGCAGCTAGATGGTTAGTATCTACATAATAAGGAAGGGATTATTGGTTGTTATTACATGCATCATGCACTACAGACTACTCTTACTATATTTCACCTACCTATCCCTTTGCTACGCTGCCTATTGTTTTCTCTTATGGTACGCGGGAAAAATGACATTTTAAATCCATCGGTACGACAATCTATCTCTAGAATCTTGTTAATCTGATCAAACCTAGCATAATACGCAGGGGTTCCTAATATATATCTAACGTCATCTGTGAACAAAACGGTTTTTAATCTACTTAAAAGGTTTAACCTCAATTTTAACCTGCGTTCCAATCTCAGGATTGAACGACCAATGATGGTACGTGCGGTGTAACTGGTCAGAATAGAAGATGGAACAGTCATCTCCAGCTATCATTGCCACTGTATAGATCGCAAAAGCGTGGCCGCGACATGATCACAGGACTAACCTATTTTTTGCAACTGTCATTGGAAACGGTTCTCTCTCCGGGACAGTTGCGGCTCCCCTCGTTTTGTCCGTACAGCACTTTATTCCACCACTACACCTGAGGCGGCTCATCGGGAATTGTATTGATTTAAAAGTAGGATTGTAAACGAGTTCTCTTTCCCTTGATTGAAACGATCGCCATCGCCCAGGGAGAGTGCTAGCCTTCAATCATATGAGTTGAGCGGTGATTCTTGGGAATGTGCGTTTGGATCGTTTATTTGTGCTGTTTGGATCAACTGCGAAGCTGTAATCACTATCCGGTTGTTTCTCGCGGAAATCATCTATTTATTTTTCCAAGCATGTGATGACGAGAGTCGACCGTTGTTGGCAATCGAAGTGTATTGAACCATGTTAGATTTTTCTTTGTAACTGCTGCAAGGAAGGAAGGTGTAAGGTTGTCAATCAGGCTTGTCAATGCCCAGGGATGAACGTTTGTCTAAGGATGTGCAAATACGCTAAAAAAATTGCTAATGGAAGCAGTGGAATTTAAACACGGCTCAAAACACACGTGTTTTGCGAAATTCTTACTCTCCCTGTCCATGATCACTTGGATGACCGAAAAGTGTTGAAATTTCTTTGAATTACCTGCGACAAAATTAACAAAGTTGTAATAAGTTGTCAGTGAAATTTGGGTAGGACTTTGTGGGGGAGGAAAAAATAGTCAATTTTTCATATTTTCCACTTTTTAAAAATACAAACCTAGGTTTCAGCTGGAAATCTGCATTTTTCAGTTCCTTCCTCATCACCATTGGTCGTTCAATCCTAAGATTGGTTGACTGCAGCCCTCCACCCTTCCCTATCTAATGCTAGTTTCCTTACCTCCTGGTATCTCTTCCTATGTACTTTCCTCTTTATTTGGTCCATGAACTTAATCCTGGATCTTCCTCTGGGGGCTTTTTCCTCCGCTTTGCCTTCAGTTATGTTCTTCACAAATCCATTGTGCCTCAGGGTGTGTCTATATCTACATAATACCCTGCGAGCCGCCGCATGGGCGTCTCCAATCCATCTGGTTCTTCTTTTCTCTATGGTCCTTCCTATTACAATGGCAAAATGTGGAAAAAGATGCCAACCTTTTCTTTCTTTTCTAATAAAAATTAAACGTATCCGCAGCATTAAGCCGAAGACTTCTTATTCTATTCGTGAGAATGCTAAATGATGCGGGTGGGAGATATTTTAGAAGTGTTGGCGGTAGGAGGAGTAGGGAGAGTGTATATGTAATGAAAGCATTTGGGACGGATCCTCCGGCGTCGTACATGTATGAAAGAAGCGTGCTTATTTGGTTTGGTCATCTCGAGATTAGATGAGAATCAATGAACTGAACAGATTTTTTGCCATAGGAATGCATTGTTTGTGGGAAGGGTTAGACCGAGGACTTAATGGATGAATGCGACGGAATGTTTCACGGATGGAAAACAGCAGGTGGAGAGATACAAAGGAGCGTTTGTTTACGAAACGATGCGTGTAAGTGGCAGAAGCGAAGAAGGTATGGAAGAATTGGGTTTTATGAGAGAAATCAACGAAACAGAAAAAGCTCTCCTGGCGAAATAGAAAGAGTTTAGCTCGTTTGACTATCATCTTCAAGAGAGGAAAAAAGACGACATTGGTGTGCTTCTATACCCTGTATTTATCAACCGGCTATGGTATTGGCACGATGAGTCATCACTGGTGTGCAGTAGCTTAGGTTGTTATCAATGAAAGCTATGCTTTGAATACAAAATATGATGTGGAATGCAGTATTTGTTCTCTATATAATATTCACGGTGAAATCCTCTCAATTTTCTTAATTTTGGAATCATCTTTGAAGCTTCCTGCCAACAGTAACTCCTTTGTTTATTTCATATATGCTATCACAGACCCGAAAGCCTTTCCCCTCTTCTACGCTACCAGAATTCTTCCTTCCATTACATCCCATTTTGTCCTTTCATAACTTTCCCTTTTCGAGTTAATAACTCCTCCATCCGTTTTTCTTCCTACCCTCTCTTGTAGTATATGTATCTCTTCCTGCTTCTCAATCCTTTTCCCTGGAGTGAAATGATGATGTTCGCCTCTTGTCCTTTCTCTTGACTCGAGTGAATCGTGAGATCCAAGAGGATACCTTAACATGAAGGTGCTTTTCGTAAATTAATTTCGGTTAGAGAGGACGTCTCGAAGGACCGAGGAAAAAAAACACGTAAAAAGTATGTATCACTTTACCCACAAAATAACGAAGGCTCGTCTCATGTTGGGTGAATGTGATGTAAAACTGTGTTTCGCTGTCTAAGTTGTCTAAGTCTAACTAAGTTGCGGCTGTCTTCGTCAAATTCTGATTGGGGTCGCGCGTTTTTGTTGCAAAAATGAATTCCTTTATCCTTCCCTTACAAAGTGACTAACTTGTTAGTAACTTTTTCGTCCATGCAGTATACAGCTGCTTGATAACACAACAAAGGATGTGTAAACTTGTCTGATTCACCGTTTTTGATGTTATATCAGCGCTTCAGAAATTGAATTCACTCTGTCGATTGCCAGTTTAGGATCTCATCGTCCATAGGAGTAGTTATCTATTATCCTTTCCTTGGGTTTTTAACTTTCCGGTGGTATTTCTATGCATTGTATTACTTAAGCCGCGTTTACACTATGTAGCAAAATTTATATGACAATTGCTACGTATAGCAAAACTCAAAACGGGGAAATGTTATATCTACATCTACGTAATACCCTGCGAGCCACCACGAGGGTGTGTGGCAGGGGGTGAAGATCACCAAACATGCACTATTGCTATGCAAGTACTTAGGTTATTTAAGATTAATGGGAGATATGCTAGATAATAGGGTCACACGCAGCAAGATGGTTTTATCTACATAATAAGAAAGGGATAATTGGTTGTTATTACATGTAGCAGTTTTGTGTTACATATATTATATACATACATACACACATACAGTTACATATATGTAGCAGTTTTGGATGCTATGTGCAACTTTTCATGCTATATGTAGCAGATATTGTGTTATCTATTCGGAATCGGTAAGATCAAAGGGAATTTTAGCAACATGTAACATTTGCTACTAATAGCACTTCCTGTCTGTCTGTCAGTGGAGAGGCAACCACGTTGTTGTGCGGATGTGTTTTGCTTGAGATGTGGAAGGGCTAGTAAGTGACAAAGATTGGGATAACGATTTAATAATAAATTTAATTCTTCTTTACGGCATAATCATCAGCATTCAAGTATTTTAATAAGTCACTCGCATTGTACTTTTGCCTGGCTTGTAGCGATGGCCACACCCAAAACCTTTTTTTTTTCTTCTGTGAGCCGCCAAAATTACTGTAATGGCTCCCACTAGCACTAGATCCTTCCTCCTCGACATCTTTTATGAAACTATTTTGCTGCATTATTTTTTCTAAATGTAGCATGGGTCAATTTGGAAAAACTGTAAAATAAAGCATTTGCTATATAAATTTAGTAACATGTAACACTGCTACATATAGCAAAAGTTATATAGCAGCAGGTTTCGAGCAAAAGTTATATAGCAGCAGGTTTCGCTACATAGTGTAAACGCGTCTTTAGTTTAGTCGCTTGTTTTGGAGGTTGGTTATGCAAGATTTTTGCATAACCAACCTCCAAATTATGCAAGATTTTTGCATAACCTTTGCCGTATTGAACTTGAGAGATGGTAGAAGATAATTTGCTGTAATATACCTACTTTTTCCAAAGTACGGGGCTTTTAAAATAATATATAAGTCCATACCTGTCACGGAAGAAAAGTTCCTGTTTTTATCACCCCAATGGTGTCGTATTCTGGATGACATGGGTTTTATCCGGGTGCCCGACAGTCACAGGCTTTTCTATGCCGTTATTGTCTTAACATGGGTTCACGTCCAAGGATTAATGTTGTTACGATATGATCTAAATTTTTTTAATGTAAAGAGTCAAGGACTTGCCTGCTAAACTGAATATACCTTCGCCTGTTTTCCTGTTTTACTTTTTTGAACCAGTGTTTAATTACGTTTTTTTTTGTTTTGACGTTATTGTATACGTTCACTAGAGGCCTTTAAATATCTTTTTATTTTTTTCGTATGTTCAAGACCTTGTTAAAATTAAGGAGTAAATATGCATGTACAAAAACACAATGCCTGTGTATCTATTAGTGCTAAATTATGTATGTCCAAGTTCAATATATGCCAATTATATATGTATGGAATCAATTGGGACTCGAAATCCGGGTTGCGGTTTTTTTTATCGCATCCAAGCCAGCCATTGTGTGTTTCGCATGTTGAAGTGCATTATTGATTAAATCCCCTTGATGAAACTTTGTGAATAAGGCGGGACGAGTTTTCGGGCAATTATAAATGAATTAAACTTTCAGTGGGCCACCGGAGGGTCGGAAACAATCGCGTACCATGATTTAATGCCGACGTTGATTGACGTCCGTGGGGAGTTAATTACTAGAAAACCGAGGCGCAACTGCAGTCGTTGGGACGAGATTGAATAAAGTGAAGCGAAAATAAAAAAAATAGGAAGGGCTCCTGGTGTGTTTCAATCCGCATCGCCCATGCTTCCCGAAAACCGGAACGATCGACGCCATGGAGCGTTTATAAATAATCAACCCAGGGTTTAATCTTCTCCTCCTCGTCCGTGGTTTTTTGCCAATTTCACCCACGAGGCTGCGGATGCCATTGCGATGTTCCGAGTATGCTCTCGGTCTGGTCGGATGACCGCCGCCATTTGACGCAGCGCGTCAGCGAAGCCGATCGGCGAATGGCACGCGACGAAGGCATTTCGATACCGCGGTGCTTCGGCGTGCCTTCGATATTTTTCTGTCCCACTACCAGGTCGAAAATGGGTCACGGTCCATCATTTACCCCTAGATTGATTAGCTGTAGCTCCCCACTCTCCTACCAGGTAACTGTTTTATTTACAACAAATTCAGGCGGGATATCTACATCTACATAATACCCCGCGATCCGCCGCAGGGGCGTGTGGCAGCGGGCGTTAGGTCACCAGCCGTGTAATGGTTGTAAGTTTTTTGGAGGTGAAATGGTGACATGAATTATGGGAGTGTATTTTGTGAGCTTAAATTTTATTGTGATCGCTTATTGTTCGCGGAAAGAACGAGTTTTTGTACTTATCTGTTCGGCAGTGTATCTCGCTTATTTTATCGCATCTGTCAGACCTAGAGATGTAGTGAGGCGTCATGATAATATTCTCTATGTCGCTCTGAAAAATATCAATTCTGAATTTATCAGGCAACCTAAGCCTAGCGTGTAGCCTCCGAGTCTCTAGGGGCTCCCACCTTAACCCATTTCTTCCCAACGTTGCGTGAACGCAACGTAATCTTTGCGATTTTATTCCTCAACATTCGTGCACAAGATGTAGTTCATTTTTTTCTACATGTAGGTTATTGCTTCAAAAAAATATTATAAATTTTGTGATAAACCTATGATCTTATTTTTGTTTTTACTAGGGCAAATTCACTTCATGGTAAATAGCTCTCGCCAGGTAATTGCTAATTTCACATATTACGTAAAATCTGAGGCATATGCAGAGTAGTTCACGCTAAGTATGGAATTATACATCGGTTAACTAAACCAATAAAACATATTAGGTGAAATTAAATTAATACCTCTCTAATTACTTGTGAATAAACAAAGTGTTGCGTTCACGCAACGGTGGGAGAACTCCAGCAATCCTTGGCAAGCTTTTTCGTCGTTTGTAACACTTCTCTCGGAACTCGAAAAAGAAAAGTTTTCGAGAATTGGTTACATTTTCATGGGAAAAATTTAGTGTTCAGGCAACTGTACAACAATTTAGTCCTACATTTTCATCTATGTAATGCCCTGATAGCCACCTCAAGGGTGTTTTGCTGGGGGTGAGTTTTCACCGAGGGGTTGGTTTGTGTGATGATATTAGCTTCGCGTATCAGACAGGAGAAAGACAACATCTACTTATATCTGGAGACTTTACTAAGACGAGCCTATCCACATCGGAAGTTAAATCATTATTCTTTATAATGGTTTACTAAATACATAGATTTATGGTCACGTCTCGAGTTCCATCTCACAGTGGCATCCTAAGGTAACAATGATCTGTTTACAGGATCTGTTTACAGGACATATGTGGACTCCAGAAGTCAAGGGGTCTAAGTGACATTTTTGAAAAAAATAAGTTAGGTACAGGAATGGGATGTGAAAATATTAATCTTTTAGGTGGTAAAGGGATCCAAGTGATTTTCTTGACAGGTGCTGCTATCGAGGGTAATGCCTCATAACTACTTAGTGGGTTGTACCAAACATGTTCAACTTTGACTTAAGATTTCTCAAAACAATGGTTTTGATACTTAGTCCCCTTGACTTCTGGGATCCTCATATACTAAAACCCGGTGGGTGGGGATAAGGGGGAGGAAGGGGAAAGGGATAGTCGTTGGTGCGTGGCGTTGTGGGTAGGAGTCCATTCTGATCCGAGTGGGATCCTCATTCATCACTAATTCTGCATCACTCATGCAGAACTAATTCTGTATCACTCTAATCAGAGATACTTCATGCTGGACATCCTCAGAATGAAATGAAGGAATCTGGACGCCTTTGAAATTTTGAAAATCATCCAGCACTTCTAAAACAGCACGAAAGAGCAAGTGCTTCCTACTCATTCCCCCCTATTCTCCATCCCAATAAACAAACTGTTTCATCAACGGCCATTCCGAATACCATCAACAGTCATTCTTCAACCCCCTCTTCATCTCCTCCTTTTCCGTACCATATTTCCCATTAACCGAGCCACCATTGAGCCATCAACTATGTCCATATTCTAAGAATTAGTTTTCTCAAAATCCAAGTGCATTTCCTTCCGCCCATATTATTCTCGCAAAAATTCCCTCCACACGACCTGCTTCCTCATTTGCCGCCTGGAGTTGTTCATTGCCCTCAGTGACTATTGTGTGAGAAGTTCTCAGAAAATATTGTAATCATGTGTTCCCTGCTAATTCTTCCCTTTTTCCTCCTCACTCGTTAACCCCCAGCTGCGCGCGGACACCCCTCAACGCCGGAATATCCGTGCTCAGCCTAACCCTGCACTTTTCCCTCCCACCCCTTTCCCTCGGACTCCTACCCACACCTATGCACCAAAGAATTTCCCTTTCTCCTCCCTCTTATCCTCACTCACCTGATTTTAGTATATATATACTGTTATAAACTGATCGTTGATAAAGGTTTTGGAAGAAGGGATGAAGGAATATGGAATGAAGATAAACCCAGGAAAGACAAAGGTGATGCCAGTAAACTGTGAAAATTATACGAGTGTGAAAATAAATGAAGGTGTAATAGGAAAAGTGAAAAGCTACCGGTACCTAGGAACGATGATGACAGACGACTGGAGAAGTATTGCAGAAATAAAAACAAGGATAGCAATGGCAAAAGAGGCCTTCAGCCAGAAGAAAAACTTGCTATGCAATAAAAGCCTGGATCTGGAGCTGAGAAAGAGACTAGCTAAATGTTATTCATGGAGCGTTTTAATGTATGGATGTGAAGCGTGGACATTAGGTAAGAGGGAAAGGAATAGAACAGAAGCTTATGAAATGTGGATGTGGAGAAGGATGGAAAAAGTAAGATGGGTAGATAAGATGAGAAATTAAGAGGTTTTGAGCAAAGTAAAAGGAGAAAGATCACTCCTAAAGGACATAAGGAAAAGGAAAGGAAACTGGTTGGGCCATGTGATGAGAGGAAAAAGTATAATAACTGTGGCACTTGAGGGTTCAATTGAAGGAAAGAAAAAGAGAGGAAGGAGAAGAATTAAATTGGTGGATCAGGTGAAGAACATCAGCTATGATGAAGCAAAGAAAGAAGCTCGGGACAGAAGCGGATGGAGACAGCAGTGGTGTACGGGACCTGCCAGCAGGCAGAACACCAGATGATGATGAAACTGATCGTTATTATCTTAGGATGTCGCTGTGTGATGGAAATCGGGACGTGACCATAATGAACCATTACTAAGTGCAAGTTTTTGAAATTCCGAGTCTAGGAGAGAGAGAGTAGTTGTTGATTTGACAAAAGTTGTTGAAAAACCAGGATATCATTTGTTTTCGCTAATTTTTTTACAAGCCATTCTTTACTTGTTCTGTTGTCAGAAATGGGATTCTTTGCCACTGGTACTGTGAGAGAAAACCAGACTGCAAATTGTTCTCTTCGAAGTCTAAAGGATCTGGCCAAAGAAAAGAAAGGGTTACGTGTCCACGTGCTGGACAAAAAGAATGAAATATTATTTGTACGTTGGAATGATAACACTGTAATTACTGTTGCTATTAATGTCGATACGTTGAAGCTAATAGTAAATCTGAGACGGTATAATCACAAGGAGAAAAATTATGAAATGGTTCCCCAACCAAACACCGTAAGTCTCTATAGCCAAGGAATGGGCGGAGTTGATTGGCATGGCAATGCAGTTGCAAATTATAGGATCGAAATTAGGGGAAAAAAGTGGTGGTGGCCTTTATTTACAAATGGTCTTGATAGTTCAATGGTAAATGCAGGGAAGATCTACAGAGAGGCAACTGGATCAACCTTGAGTCAAATTGATTTTCGATCGGAAGTAGTGTTGTATCTTCTCAAGAAAGAGGAAGCTAGTGAAGGTGCTGCTACACCAAAAGTTTTCGAAAAGTGCTACAATATGGGAAATCACGGGAAAACTGCATGCAAAAGTTCATGAACGAATGCATGAACCAAATAGAACAGGTTCTATTTTCCTGTTCACGCGTTCATGCATTCGTACAAGTTGGTGTGGTTACACGATGAATTTCTGCGTTCATTCACGCGTTCGTGCATTCGCACATTAACTCGTACGGGTTAATGTATCGTGTAACCAGGGTTTTAGAGTGTGTGGACAATGATTTATTGGTACAAGGAAGATACCGATATGAAGTATGAAATATGAAGTATATGATATGAAGCATATGAAGTATGAAGAAGTATGAAATCTGAAATGAGTGATCAATTCAAAGGTCCGTATTCCCGCTGGCGCATGTCACATTCCCGCTGTCCGAGTGGGCATATAGGTATCTGCTTTTTCCTTTCCTCAACCGCGAATCGTTTGGTTCAGCGAGCTTGGATCCCCCCGGTGGTAGCGCCGCTACATCACCCTCTTCCGATCGTGCATGCCCCTCCGTCAAGCAGACGAAACCGAATTAAAATTCCAGCAGTAGGCAATTGTGACCCTTAATCGTCTCTAATCGTTTGATTGGCCGCTGTGGCAGCGAGAGCCCCGAAGGGTTCGAACGAGATCCCTCCCAATTAACGCCCCCCACCCCACCCGCCCCCATCTTGCACCCAACCACGGCGCATGATATGGCCCCTACATCCAGCGCCCTCCAACACCTCATTCCAAAAATTCTCTCCACGCGACCGCTCTTCCTGCCGTTGTACCGGAAACTCGTCATTTGACTCCTCTCCGCTTTTGATTGGCCGGTCGCCGCATGGCCCGGGCGGAGGGCCACTTCACTGTCGGCCGCGCCCCCCTCCTCTCCCGCGGGATTCCCACGAATTAGTTAACTCGCTGGATTGTGCTGTGGCACCCACGGATCGTGTGGTCTCGTTTGGGCGGGAAGAGGTGTTGTCCATGCTTCCAGCCAATAAGTGGGGCAATGTTGCCTAATGTGTCCCATGCATAGGCGTAGCCTGGATGCTACGCCCATGCTAGTTGCTAGATTCATGCTAGTTGTAGGAGGCAGTTCTGCCCCGCCGTACTGTAAAATGCTTTGGAAGTTTTGATTCAATGTACCTACACGTTGATCTACTTTAAATAAGGACTAAATAAAGCCGTTCCGCTGTGGAATGTGTTGCCATATTTTAGGAATTCCAAAACCAATTATGAACGAAGTTAACTTGCCCTGCGTACTTTCCCCTACTTTTGGTCTAGTACTTTCATTTATTTACTTGACGTAGTGAGAGGGGGCAATTTAACAGTGCGTTTAGTTTGTATATTTTCTCAACTAATTAAAAAATAGATTAATTAACTGTCCCAGTAAAGTTTACAGAATCGCAAAAACTTCTGTTCTACATCTTCATTCAAATACCGTCCAAGCCACCTCTAGAGTGTGTGGCACGGGATGATATCCTCACCAGTCATGCAACACTCATCCCAGCTGAAATCAAAACCGTGCACGCTCGCCCGGATGCCAGGCGCAGGCCACAAGCAGTCAGAATGACAATTTGCGGTCAGACCAGAAACTAGACGAGTGCTACGTAGGCGAACATGCTACCATGCAGTATACTTTTTACAACTACTGGTTAGTATTATTAATGCGATTGATGAATACTAATACAAAGTACTAAATCGTTCAGGAGCTATATCTAGCCGGATATTTCATGCGGGGTTAGTAGCTAACTCCGCATAGTAGTAGCTAACTCCGCATAGTAGTAGCTAATGAAGTTAAGATATGTAGCACAATTGCCAAACCTACTTTACCCAGTGAGGGTCAGAGTTTCCCAGTACTGATCTATCGTAACTATTATGTTGCCTTATTGTATATACGTTGAAAAATTACATTTTAAATCTATTAGTTCAACACTCTATTTCCTTGATTTTATGCCTGTGTTCATTTCTACCATAGTAGTTTGGCTCTAGCAGAATATGTTGAAAATCCGGCAAAAAATAGCCTACATCAAACTTTCGTAAAAGATTTAATGCATATTTTTCCCTACGATCAGATAAAGGTTCCCATCCTAAATACTCAACAAAGGCATATTCATCACACGGTGAGAAAGAAATGAATCGATGTAAAGATTTATGTAGACATATTTATTCAATTACGGAGAATTAGGGTTATATAACACTATAAGATTCTGCTCTCTCTCGGAAAATTAAATATATAAATTGTTCTTGGGTTTCTGTCCGAGTAAGGATTTTGGTTGCTGCCAACACTGCGATGGAATACTCCTCCATCGTCTTCAGAGAAATGATTTTTCTACGCTCAGGGCATTTTTCTACGCTCTTTAACCTATCCAATAGGGGGGGAGGGAATTGTTGTTTCCTTTTTTCCATTGTCGTCTCCTTTTTTTGAATTAACGGTTTCCATTCCCTGATTAGGATGTACCCAATGTCTCGATATAAGGTATTATTTCCCAGTCTGATTGCAATGGCTTCTTTTAGTAGACGTTCCCAAAACCTTTTGGCTTTGGAGACCAGTTGAGCATCATCCTCCTCATCAAGGAGATTATATGGTCCTCTGATAGGCTTTGTTCAGCCAAGGCAGATTTTTTCCGGGTAGAACAGCCTGATACACCTCCTGTGTTCTTTTATTCGGGTCTATATCGTGCGTCCTGTCCTCCCGATGTAATTTTGCCACACTGACATGCGATACATCTACATCTACGTGATACCCTGCGAGCCACCACGAGGGTGTGTGGCAGGGGGTGAAGATCACCAAACATGCACTATTGCCATGCAACTAGGATATTTAAGGGAGACATGCTAGATAATAGGGTCACATGGAGCTAGATGGTTAGTATCTTCATAATAAGAAAGGGATTATTGGTTGTTATGACATGCATCATGCACTACAGACTACTCTAACTATATTTCACGTACCTATCCCTTTGCTACGCTGCCTATTGTTCTCTCTTATAGTACGAGGGAAGAATGACATTTTAAATCTATCGGTACTACAATCTATCTCTCTAATCTTGTTAATATGATCAAACCTAGCATAAATCGCAGGGGTTCTCAATATATATCTAACGTCATCTGTGAACAACTCTGTTTCGAATTTAAGAATTCAAGGTTTAACCTAAATTTTAACCTGCGTTCTGATAGTAATTCCCATCCTAGTTCTTCTATTAAGCTCGTAACACTTATACAATTATCATAACGGCCTTTAACAAACCTAGCAGATCTCCGTCAACGGTACGGTCAACTCCCGATGTCTTGAGTCCCAATTTGTCATTCGTTAATTAAAAAAATAACGGAAAAAAGGGGACAAGGGGACAGGCTGGTATATTAGCGTACCAAGGTAGAAATATTTTGTAACTGCTCTGAATGACTAATATCTGATCTGGAAGTGGTATGTAACTGGACTGGACTGGTCTGAATTTTGAAGATATTTCAAGATCTTTCAAATCCAGACCTGTAACAGACCCTTTCCAGATCAGATATTAGCCTTTCAGAGCAGTTACAGACCAGTTTCAGAGCAGTTACATACCAGTTTCAGAGCAATTACAGACCAAATATTTTTACCTGAGCAGACATAATGCCCTGGGAATCATTGCCCTGAAGACGATGGAGGATTATTCCATCGAAATGTTGGCAGCAGCCAAAGTTCTTAATCGGACAGAAACCCGAGACCAGTTTGTGTATGTAACACTATATTTTTGGCACCATTTGAATGGCAATATTTCCTTCATTCGTCTTACAGCTGCTGATTTAAAGATATAAAATTCGAATATGGTCTTCATTGTGAGATTGGAAAAATCTTGTTTAAACTTCTGAAGTCGCAGGCTTTCGACATCTCAGTTAAGTCGGGAATTCCGCGCCGCGTGCGTTTCAGGATCAGAGATCAAATCGCTTGGGCAAGCGGTTTGCCTCGGGCGGCTTTGGGTGCGTGGAAAATTTCCGACTCCCACCGCCTTTACAGCCGTGCGATCGACGGTGAATTAATCCGCTCACCGTTGAATAGGCGCATAGCGTGAGAGTCATCTCCGAATCGTAATTGGATGGATGTGCGGTGATAAAACACTCGTCGATTGCCTTCGGCCAACGTGCAATGGCGTCACCCTCCGCGAGTGTGTTTTTAAATTCATGCGTCGTCCGTCACGCTTCGCCATCGACGACGTGCGAGAGATTAATAGAAATCGTCGCGGGGTTGGCGTCTCGTGCGAAAGAATAACTTTGAAGTTTCATCGCAGTCACGGAAGTGAATCTGAAGGGAATTTTCTCCTTCGAGAGGTGAATTAAGAGGCGTTGACTTCATTCTCACTCGAGAAATAGAGACAGGATTGTGATAGAAATTTCAACACAGTGATCGATTTTATGGATTCATTGATTTTCTTCCGTAATTCAATGGTCCATTTCCGACATTATTGACTTTTTCCTCTCAAAATTTGAGAAATTGAGTTAGATAGATATTGTTTGGCAGCTTGATATTTGAGTTATAATGAATTCAAATTGTTTTGTTTTTAATTATGGTTTAAATACGTATTTGGACCTGATAGTACATGCTCTCTATGTCGCATCATTTTCAAATTTCGCAAAAATTTATTTTTTTAAATACCGATCGAATCACGTGAAGTCACTCTCCAGATAACGAATCAACTCATGTTACATATGCCGGCCATGTTAGTTTCATTGAATTTGAGTACACTGAAATATTCGTTTGAGCCATCAATGTTCGGGAATTCTTGGCGATTAACCAAACCATCACAATTTTTTCGTCTCAGTTCTATCCATTTCCAGATCTGTTGTTGCCGCACAATATTGGTTGTGCTCGTTAGTAACTCTTTGTACGTGATATTCTCTGGTAATCCTTTTCAATTGCTCACATCCTTTTTTATAGGCCGTTGTTATTCTCCTGGGCTTCGCAGCCAGTACGGATTCTACTTGTATTTGATGTAGTTTTTTGCTAATTATTCGTTGATATATTTTTATCCATTGGGTAAGAAATATAGTCCATCCAATTATATACTGAAAGAATTCCATGAAGCTACTGTCAATACCATTAATTCTAGGCCTACCAATTTTTTTCTCGGATCCTATGTTTGATGTCTCTTTCCCCTGACCATGTCACAGCGACTTCCGATAAAAAGCTATCGGCCATATTGATTCTTTCTCCACTTCAGTGCCCAAAATCGCCAATCAAACCTTACCAAGGACATAATCCTTAATGGTTACTTATTGTTGTCGATGACACACTTTCCTCTTATAAATATAGGAATGATCAGCAAAATAATGTTGTTGGTAAAACTGGGCATGTGTTCTCAGGGAACTAGTCAAATTTGAGTCATGGATGGAAAGAGTTTTTGCGCCTATCTGTTCGGCAATGTATATCTCTGATTTTATTGCTTCAGTCAGACCTAGAGATGTAGTGAGGCGTCATGATAATATTCTCTGTGTCGCTCTGAAACACACCAGTTCTGAATTCCTTATTTCTCAAACCTAGCATGTAGCCTCCGAGTCTCTAGGGCCTCCACCTTAATCCCTCTAAAAGTTGTGAGGCACTATATGTTCGTTCGTAGCAGTTTTTAACGATTCGTGCTGCTTTTCTTTGTATTTTGTTAATTTTTTTGATTAAATCTTTGGGGCCCTTAAGTCTGGGTCCCAAATGCTCGCGGCGTATTCGAGGTGTGGCCTAACCAGAGCGAAGTAGCTTCTCTCTTTTACTTTTTCATCCGCGGACCTTCCTGTTATATGCTTAAGATAACCTGGCTTCTTTAATGCTGTGCTGCATATGTTTTGTATGTGTGTTCCCCGCGGTATATCAGAAGTTAAGGTAAGTATCCCCCAAAAATATCAGAAGTCTTCAGTAATATCTTACGCCGAGAGTGCTCCAGGTCTTTCTTGATGGTCCTTGTATTGTAGTGAGGGTTGGGAAATTTCTTGCTCTTACAGAAACTTATTCCTTGAACGGAATTTATTTACCCATTGATTGTAGGGGTTTAATGTCGACTCACTGCGGGTGACATCATGGCTCCCCGAACTAAGCGTCTTGTCTTCTTCCCTTGGTGACCATTCGTTTCATTTGGGAGCGATACTAGAGTCCTTCCAAGAAATAGTCCTTGGAAGAGGGCGTAATGCCCGTCCGTTCCTAGATTCGTCCCTCTGTTGACTCGCCGTGTGGGGTGGCGCGTGGACTCCCCGTGGACCCCTCGTGGACCCCTGGTGTCCCCTTACGTCTTTTGTGCTCTCCCCTGCTTTCGATTAGCGACTCGGCATGCAAGTCACGAATCGGATGAGGGCCACTCCAATTTGTCCCACGCAAGACGTCCCGTCCCTTCCGAGGGCTCCATTTGTATCAGGGCCGGGCGGTTCCTCCCAACCCCACCCTGCGCGCGACCCTCCCGATCCCTACAACAAACGTGGTTTGGGATCTCTTCCTCGAAGACGTGGGGACGGTAGCATCTTGGCTCGCGTTCGGTGGGAACGTAGTATGTAAGGTGGAAGGTGTACTGAAACCTATTTGGAAACCTGGTATTACTGAAGCCTTTGCGATCCATGGTGGACTGTGTGTGAACTTATTTTGTTTAAGAGAGCTGTCATAATCTGAGATAGGGCTGGGTGGATGGGTTGATGGAGAAGTACATTTTCACGAGAGATCGTAATTTTAACAGATTCAGGCGAGATATCGTGGGAGTTCGTCATAACAAAACAGAAACAACAATTGCACTATTCCACAAGGTATTTAATGCGTACGACGCGTTTCAACTCACAGAGTCATAATCAGGTGTAAGACAATTTTGTAGAGACCTGATGATGGCCTTGTGAGTTGAAACGCGTCGTACGCATTAAATACGTTGTGGAATAGTGCAATTGTTGTTTCTGTTTTAATGCGAGAGATCGTGTCAGATTCGCAGGGAACTATGAGACTATATTTTGGGATGAAGAATAGGGAAAGGAAACATTGTTATTCCACCGTAATGGCGCTTTAGATTTGACAATTATGAATTATCTGGCTAAGAAATAAATTCATGCGTTGAGAATCTGTGTTGTGGTTTACGTCTGTTTTGCCTCTCAGTATTTGGCTTGTGTTCATATTCATTTTGTAAGTGATTCCAGGTTTCTGTGCCATCCATACAACTCCATTATAAAGAATTAGCAAGCCTATTCTGTGCATTCTTACCCACCTTAATGCAGAACACCTCATCCGTTAGCGAAATTCTGTAGCTAAAATCTATCACGTGACTTCAACCAACTGCTCCAGTTGCTCTCCAACTTCTTTCCCATATCTAGCTCTTCTCAAACCTTACTTATTATTTCTTTATGGCCAGTTCCAGGAACGACACGTATGCATTCAAAAAAGTTATGAAACCCGTAAGCCATGGCAACCATTCAACAACTCTTTCTGAAACATTCAATAAATTTATTGGTTTCATAAATAATGGCATGGAGTAATGAGTTCCACAAGTTGCCAAGATGGCGGATACACACCGTACCACTTGGAGGCTAAACTACTTGATAAAAGGGTTGTTTTGAGACGAATGAACAGTTTGCTTACCCATAATGAAACATCATTATGTGCATTTGCAATTATGATGGATGAACTTCCATGCATTTTATCCGGTCGTAGAATATTAGATCAAATATTTGAAACAATTTACTGTAGGTAGATAAGTTATGAAACTGATTACTGCGTTCCTGCGACGCGAATATTTAAACGAAGAGCATAACTATTTACATTTCATAACTATTGGTTCCATAACTAAATTTTCTTGCAACCGGCCACTAGCGTAGCAAAGGAGGTAACTTGCTACCTTGATTTTTCCCGCGACCTACAGCTACTCGCCATGATGTGCGTCGGCCGTCCTCACTGGTGAAGTCTAGGGCTTAAAAATTTCGAATTAGTGTATTAATCTCCAAACAACTCTTTTTCTCGTTTATTCTCGGGAATATATTAATTTATTTTTCCTAATAATATTTTACTATGGCCTTTGCGAAACTAGAAAACTAGAAATGCGTCCATATTACACTCCTGGCTCCTTTTTAAGTGCTCTCTTCTCTGCCACTACATCAAGAGTTATCTTTAAATTCCTGTATACACACAGGTCATCACCTAAGTTGTAATGTTCTCTCAATTCCTACATTTTATTCATAATATTAAATGCGAATTTCGTCAATTATTAAATTGAACTAATTTTTCTCGTGCTATCTCATTCTAAGGCTTCCTTCGTATAGTCATTGAGACAGGAGGGTGAATGTAGAGCATGCGTCGCAGCTCTAAAGAGACAGTATTGTCCTCAAAATAAATATTAAAGCGTCACTTCATTCCCTTATATTAGGGATGAATGTAGCGATGTCTTCCTTTACCAGGAAGGCAATCGATGGGTTTAAATTGTGCCGCAGTGCCGTCGAAATACACCCCTCGCGCCATTTAACAACTTAATCATTTCTAGATAGAAGTACCGCTCGCATGACCGGAGTCAATCTCATTTCGTGGCTTGTCGGACAAATATATTTGCTGTAGCGAACTCTGGGGAAAGTGGTCACAAGCGTCCTGTTGACTTCGAAACGGCTCATGTAAATATTTAATGGTCTTGGAAACGACGGTGTCCGTGGAAACACGGGTGTGAGAGCTTGTTCGTGTTTCCGTGACTGCGATTCCATGCTGGGTCACGCGCGTGATTTTTTTTATTGTTTTTTTTTCTTCTTTTAATCGTTTCGCGTAAACTCTCCCCACTACCCTCTCCCACTTGTACCGTCACGTCGAAAAACTTCTCTCGGGTCCTCCTATTACGTCTGCAGTACCTACGGTCGTTCAACCCGGGACGAAATCACATTTTTCACGGATTCCGTCGATGAGCTTGAAAAATATTTCTTTAAAAAAATTGCCACTTATGTGCAACCGCGCGCTTTTATTGCGTGAATGCTTCTCAGAGGCGCCATACGTACTGCATTCGGCCTGCTCTTAAGTTCTCTTGCCGTACCCAAGTTCCACTGCATTACGGGAACGTAGAAAGGCGTACGCTTTTATAGACTGCAATTTTTACCTACTTAGAAAACCTCTCATTTCTTCATACCATCTTTTTCTGTTGATTTGACCGTGTGTACGTTGATTTCTCTCTGGAATAGCTTTTAACCACACATCTATTTTGCGTTTTCTCTCAGAAAAATGAAACGAACTCAAAATTTTCGTTTCATTTTCAAGTGCTTCACATCCTTGGCGCGAATTATTTTGCTGGTCACTTCCTAGCATCGTTTACGCACGTTTGATCAAAATGCAAATAATACGAGCAAATGCGTCCGCAGTGTCCCATTATTCTTGTTTGTTCGCCTTTGCCGTGAGGAAATGCAAATGAGGACAGCTATTTGATCGCGAAGGTGTTAATTTTCCCAAGCCGTACCATTGGCCGCGCCGTGTTTAACTGGGCAACTCGAGAGCAGTGAATCACGATAATCCTGACGCATTGGAGAGGACACTTTTGAACGGATGACATACCATCGCTTGCGTAAACAAAGAATGTTGTTGTGATCAGAGGTTTGCAGATTCAAAGGCACTCGGGTGTACATGCTGAAATGGTGGGTGAAAGTTTTCATGGGGTCCATATTTCACAGTATTCCCCATTATGCATGTAGATTAAACTTGTCTCGTCATAGCTCTTAAGACTGATGATGCATGAAATCAAAGCGAACTCTGCATGAATGAATATGCGCGCAAACTTTGTGAAATCAGGCGGTTATAATGAGATAATCTGTTCCTTAAAAATAATGTTGAGGATCGTATCACTGTTTTTTTATTCATGCTAAGATAATGCATTGTCGTTTTGAATGGAAGTTCGTTTATTGTACAAGTATTACAAATAAACAAGGGGAATATTAAGGCGAAATAACGGGGTCGATGCTGGAATGCGACGAATGTATCGACTTCGGAATTTTCGTAAATAATGTGTCATTGTTCGGTTTATGAAATGTCTATTACTCAGTCAGTATAATATGATATATATTGAAGTTAAATTTGAATGAACTGCTAGTGGATAAAATGCGACGCTTTAGTGATTTCGGTGACCTTATGTTAACTTTTAAGGAGCGTAAAAGTAAGGAAGGTATGAGAAATGGCTTCATGAAATAAGTTTAAAGTGAAACCATGTCCCTGTTAGGCGTACTATATCCTTTTACAGAAATTAAAGAGCCCAGAGCATTGCAGACTTATTTCACATATATTGTTCTTCCTATTCTCTCCTACTGTTCCCCTGTATGGTTTATGTCAGCTCCAAATAATGTCAAATCTCTGCAACATATCACTAACTTCTTCGCTCATATTGTTAGAGTTCCAAATCTCCGCAACCTACCCTCTGATGCAGTCTTGTCTTCACTCTCCGTGATTAAACTTGATGATATCTTCCTAAAAACTGATCTTAAAGTTATCCATAGGACACTGAACTCAACCATTGACTACCCCGACCTTGTTTCCTTGATAAATTTCAGAATACCCTCCCGAAACACCAGAACTCACTCATTGCTCACTCATATCCCTACTCCCAGACTGTCACTTACCGAACCCTCCCTCATTTTTCGCCTCTCTTCTCTTCTGAAATCCCTTCCTGAGAACATCGACCCTTTCACTTTACCTTCCGGCGTCTTTGCTAACCTAGTCGTATGTTATTGCAAAAAAATTAATTTTCACTATCTCCCCAAGTGGGATTATTATTTGTTACCTTCGTCGTCTTATGTTTTTTCGTTTGTTACACTATCAGAACGCAGGTTAAAATTTAGGTTAAACCTTTTAAGTAAATTCGAAACCGTTTTGTTCACTGATGACGTTAGATATATATTAAGAATCCCTGCGTATTATACTAGGTTTGATAATCTTAACAAGATTAGAGAGATATGCGAATTTCCACAGAGAAAAAGTCATCCGCCTTGACCGGGATTCGAACCCGGATCTCTCGATTTCCGGCCGAGTGCTTTAGCCAGTTAAGCTACCGAGGCGTCATCTATCCCTGTGGATTTTTATGACCTTTACGGGACTAGATGTTCTCGACTCCCGGACATACAATGTAACAACCAGTCGCACTGAGCGCTTAGCGCCACTGCCCACGAGGAAAGATCGAACTTTGAACACAGAGAAGCGTTCACTCTTATTTGACAAATTTTAAGCTATCCGGGACTAGCCACGGAGTTTCACTTTTATGGAGTCACCCGCAATGCACAAATGTGCGTATGTCCGGCAGTCGAGAACATCTAGTCCCGTAAAGGTCATAAAAATCCACAGAGAAAGAGGACGCCTCGGTGGCTTAACTGGCTAAAGCACTCGGAAATCGAGGGATCCGGGTTCGAATCCCGGTCAAGGCGGATGATTTTTTCTCTGTGGAAATTCGCACATTTGTGCATTGCGGGTGACTCCGTAAAAGTGAAACTCCGTGGATAGTCCCGGATAGCTTAAAATTTGTCATTAGAGAGATAGATTGTCGTACCGATAGATTTAAAATGTCATTTTTCCCTCGTACTATAAGAGAGAACAATAGGCAGCGTAAAAAAGGGATAGGTAGGTGAAATATAATTAGAGTAGTCTGTAGTGTATGATGCATGTAATAACAACCAATAATCCCTTCCTTATTATGTAGATACTAACCATCTAGCTCCATGTGACCCTATTTTCTAGCATGTCTCCCTTAAATATCCTAGTTGCATGGCAATAGTGCATGTTTGGTGATCTTCACCCCCTGCCACACACCCTCGTGGTGGCTCGCAGGGTATTACGTAGACGTAGACACGTTCACTATGAAATGGTTTCATGCTGTATGTGATCTTTTTCTCATAGAAATGAATTAAATACGAATGACAGCGGCAAATGTATTTGTACAGGAAGGCTACCAGGGTAGGAAAAAGGGAAATATGACAGGGTGGAGGGGTGCAGCCAGCCTATTTTTAAATTGAATGAGAAATTATGGCTAGCGATTTTTTGCCATTTAACTATCCTGCAGTTTATTTTGTGCTTACATAACCATCACGCCCTTTCATTTCGGGGTAGGGACATTCAAAAAGGGAGATAGGTGTTTACAGCAGACTCCACCTCATTAATTCCTCCATATTGCTCTATCCATGCTTATCTCAATGCCTGCTGTTGAACTTGTTCATTGCTTTTTACCATCGAGGTGTATGGGGAGGGCGCTACGTCATCAACTGTTCCCTGACAACAGGAATAACAACCATATTGCTAATCCCTGCTCTTTACTTACTTTCTTATGGATAGCACGACGGAATGGACGAGTTAAAGGATGTAGATCTAGAATATCAACCATGTGTTTGAAATTTTAGGCTAGTGACTCATCAAACATACATTGGATACTTCGTTCTATGGATTCTACTCTATATTACCCTAGTTTTCGAAGGGAATGTGGATTATTTTTAATTTAAATAAATAAACAAAATATGTCAGGAGAATCCACATTAAAGATGTAAGTGCTTGCTGTTTTCTTGTAAGTTATCGATGAAAACCAAAATGTAAAATTAGTTCATTAGCTCTCAAGCGCTATAGGAAAATGAGGGTCAACGAAGATGGCGGACTGCATTTAGCTTATAGCATTGGTCAGTATAGCAAGTGTTCTGTATACCTTATATATAGCAAGTTCTCCGTATACCTTACAACATAGCAAGTGCTCTGTCGGTATACCTTAATGCTTCATGCACTCGCATATTCTGTAGACTACCTTAATTCCAATTCTTCGGAATTTCTTCCGCCAAATTCCCTTATGACTGAAGAGTGTCTACCCCTTCCTATTTAATCATTCACTTCTCTGTATTATATCCGCTTTTGCATTGGACTTTGATCCATTCTCTCGACGCGGCCAAACTAACGGTGCACGGGTCCATTCATACTTGTTCATTACTGTAGTGTCAGCTCCACTTTTTCTCTCACTCACTCATTCGTAACCCTTCCCCTTCAATAATTTACATAATAGATTTAGCCTTATCGTAATATGCATTTTAGTAATACCTGTTGCTAAAAGTATTCCTTGTTTGTAGACACCGATTTATAAGACTCTTGGTTGATTTTCAAATTGAGTTAACATTTTATGTATTTGGTCTTAAAAAAGAATAGAATTCTAATTACTTCCATCTGCGGAACATTACATTCAAAAATAAATTAACATATCAACGGAAACTACGGAAGAAGGGGTGCTCCAGGGTCAAGACCTGAATTGAGCCACATCAATGTTTAACATGTTCCCTTCTCAGTAGAATATAAGCAAAAAGCATTTGAACATTTGAAAATCATTCAAAATTTTAATTTGACAGAAACTTTCTTCGAGCATTTTACAAAATTTTAATTTGCATTTGGTTAGCAGGGATATAAAACATTTTCTTAAACAGAAAAGAATCAGAGAAAATATTCAACGTTTCAATTAGACAGTAGCTATTCTTTGACCATTTTCGTAAATGTTTTACCTGATTTGGATCTTTTTATTATTTTTGGCAAGGAATTGAGTATTTTAGGTCCCATGTACCGCAACGATTTTTTGTACAAGTTTATTTTGGCTTGGGTAGTGCATAATCTAAATCATTTCTCAAGTTTTACTGACTTTTGCCTTCAGCACCTGGCATATTTTCACTTCTGGCATAAAATATTCACAGCGCGTTATAAATATACAAATGTCTCAGCGGTAATACTCCGAGACTTACAAATAATGGATATGAGGAACATATACACAATACAACATGTAAACATATACAATACACATATACAACAGGACATAACAGTCACTTGACGAAATAACCCTTATTATTTTTTCTGCGATGCTAGCGCATGTTTTAAAGTGTTCATACAAATACCTCCACAGCAAATAATGCTATAGGTAAGCTTGCAATGAACGAGAGAATGATATACTGTTCTTTTGAACAGAAGTGGATATTTTTTTGTGAATATAATAAAATTTGGATTGAGCAGTCCTAAGACATTTGTTTACACTGTTAATATGACTGTGAATATTTTAGGCCACATCTCGAATACGCCGCAAAAATTTGGGACTCTGGTCAAATAGATTTAGCGAAAATAATTAATAAAATACAAAGGAAAGCAGCGCGCTTCGTTAAAAACTGCTACGAGCGTACTTATAGTGTCTCACAACTTCTAGAGGGATTAAGGTGGGAGCCCCTAGAGACTCGGGGGCAACACAGGCTTACGTTGCTTGATAAATTCAGAATTGATATTTTTCAGAGCGACATATAGAATATTACCATGACGCCTCACTACATCTCTAGGTCTGACAGATTCGATAAAATAAGAGTGATACACTGCCGAACAGATAGGTACAAAAACTCGTTATTTTCGCGAACAATAAGCCACCACAATAAAAATTGAGCTCCACTAAATATACTCCTATTATATATGTCGCCATTCCATCTCCTAAAACTTTAACCTATACACGGCTGGTGACCTAAAACCCCCTGCCACACGCCCATGCGGTGGCTCGCAGGGTATTATGTAGATGTAAATACCTCCACAGCAAATAGGTAAGCTTGGAATGAACATCCCTTTCTTATTATGTAGATACTAACCATGTGACCCTATTATCTAGCATGCCTTCATTAAATATCCTAGTTGCATGTCAATAGTGCATGTCTGGTGATCTTCACCCACTGCCACACACCCTCGTGGTGGCTCGTAGGGTATTACGTAGATGTAGAAGAGAGTGATATATCGTTCTTTTGAACAGAAGTGGACATTTATTTCGAATATAATAAAGTATGGATTGAGCAGTCCTAAGACACTTGTTTACACTGTTAGTATGGCTCTCAATATGTCTTGAAATTTGTTTATACTGTTAAAAAGTTTAAAGATCGATGCGTTTGGGAATCAGAAATAAACTTAGGATTACTTATCTCTTTTTTCCCCACCTATGGGGACAATATGAGAAATGTAAATGAGGAGAATGTCGCATCCACCAACATTTCTCTTGTTTCGAGAGATCGGTGTATCCATCTCGCATGTTTCGGCCCTCGTACGCTCGCACGCAATAATCTGCTGTTTGAATTGGCGTGAAATATTGGGAGTGAATAGTTAGGCAGTGTACGGTTTGAAGCGCGTTCGCGGCTCTTGTGCCTGTGTAAACATCTGCCTACGCTGTCGCCGCTATATAGAGGTCGATGCACACACGTCCGCGTTTCGTGTGTGTCGGTGCGGTGAAATTGACCTCTGTCGCAGTCTGCCTTGACCCTTTGGGGTCGTCGTCATCTCTGGGAATATTTATGGCAGTGGACACTCAAAAAAAACCGTCGGTGGGGAGGCCAGCGCCACGCATGACGGGAATGCAGGCGCGTCGTTTCTTTGGCCTAAGCAAATGTCAGTGGCCGTAGTAGTCGCCGACCTTCATTCAGTGTGAGTAATGAAGCGACGATGCTTTCCACACATCTCATTCGAGACTCTAGGGCCATTCGCTCGTCTACTGTTTGCGCTCGTGACGCCAACCTGTCGTGAAAGTTGCGAAGGAGTTAACCCTCCCGCATCCAATTCTATAAATCTACGGTCCTCAGCCTTGTGTGATTTGCGTAGTCCTGAGTCTTCTCTAGTGTTGTGGTGGCGAAACTTTCTTCTATTCCAGCATTTCCCAAAGTTCCCGCCCCTGGGGGCGATGCTTTAATCTAGGGTGGCGTATAGGAACTCGGGTGCGCCGTAGGCATGGTCCTGACCACACGATAACCTTGCGTCCATGTCCTGGGATGAATAAATTATCTTTTGTCTTTGAAATCAAGATAAATTCACTCTTAATTATTTTTACTTTAATTTTATAGTTATTTTGTTTTGGTAATAGTCTGTGGTCAAAGAACTGCGGAACTAGCCGCGCAGTAACTTTAACGGAGTCAACCGCTGGTAGTCACACTCTTGTGAGTTCTCTTGGACTGGAATCCAGCGAATGATTTTTCCACTGTGAATTTCACGTAGTAATGTAAGAGCTACGGTATTTAAGCGTACGGTTGGTGGTCGGTGGGAATAACATGTAGTAGTGGTTTATGGACGTAAACGTACAATAGAATAAGTTTATTTCAATGCTCTGGGCACAAAACCCCTAAAAGCAACAGAGTAGTTTATTGTGAGGTACATGAAGTCTGTTCATAATAAAGAACAGCGTTTTTTACAAAAATAATTCAAAAATTTTAACATTTAAACGAGAAGACAGAAATTGCCATTTTTGGTGTGTCTATCAACGTAACTTTTTGGTAGAACAGGAAATTTATAACGTTTATTCTCAAAAGATCGCAAATGATTACATTTTCCTCACTCATAGGCATAGCGTTCCATGTAACAGTAGACCTGACGACGAAAGATTTGTGAAACATTGTAGTTCTGTGTGCTGGGAAATAAAGTTAGGATGGGTCACTTCTGATTAGCATGCTTCTACTGTCGGTGCTAAAATTATGTAGGCTCGAGTTTGGACACTGATTAAAAATAAACCGTCGTACCGATATGAATGCGAGTTACACCAAAGTTTACCTTGTTTTATTCTACATTTAAATGTGGTTGCCAATTATTTTTACATTACACTCTCGATTTTTTTATTCCGGTGAGAACAAAAAAGTACCATTTATTTGCCGTTTTCAAACGGAGCGCTCTCTTTGACATTTAATAGTGAAGAAACTTAAAGTTTAATCGTAATGAACCTGTAGTATTGTATAGGAAAAACATATTTAAATGTACATTTAAACGTTGTTCTTTCTAATGAGCCATAAAAAAGGTATTAACAAGTTTATGAAACAACTTTTTCTTGGTCATGGAAAGTAGTAGAAGCAAGATCTTTGTCTTGTTTTGGAGCTCTTTACAGCAGTATTTAATAACAATTACCATCGTAAAATCCCATTATGATATCGATTTTGTAGTTTCAGGAGGACGAAAAAAATAAGGGAAATACTGTTCTATTATTTTCTCCTCTCTCCTTATAAATGTCAATGCGGTGATATTTTAGCGATCGATTTTTGTGACGATGCATTATGGAGAAAGATTATTCTTAATATTTTTGATCCCAGCATGGATTCCCATTTCGTACATCAGGGCAGCGAGTCTACTACGCATGACAAAGCGCTACTGAGCATTTTTCTCCTGATCGGAGATTGCTGTACGTATCGATTAGAGGGCATATTTATACCAATCGTATAGTATCTCATCGTCTGATATACCTCCGCGATGTGTGATAAAAATAATGCTGGTCCGTAGTGATGACGGCCTATCCATTCCATCTCGTTTATTGATACTTTCATCGCTCTGTAACATTTGAAGTCATTCTATTTCTTGGTGCATGTTGACGTATTAATTGGTTGTCAAATTATTTTTAAGAATCGTTCCGACGCTTAGGCAAAGTTTATACGTGCTGTGACATTCATGGTCCTATTGATGCTCATTTTTCCAGTAGTTTCCACGGCCCGGTTTCATTTGAAGGCTCGTGATTCATTTATTGACTAAAAACCCGATCGCGTCGTCGCCGATTCAAGCTCTGGAGTTTGATTGACGTGAATTATGTGTCTGCGCGGATCTCGTATATAATTTTGATATGGCGGAGCGATAAATTCGAAGAATTCTGTAGCGAAACAGCCAAAAAAATAATGCCTACGATTGCCTAATGCTATGCCGTGCAGTTCAGAATAGATAAAAAACGCTTAATGTTCGTAAATGCATTTGAGATATTTACATTCGTATAATTTTTAACGTTCGGATTCCACTGTACATGTATGTTAATTTTCACACCATTCACGATGTCATATTTCTGATTTGCGGCCAGTTTTCTGCTCCCTTATTCAATTGTAAGAATATTTTTCTGTATTTAAATAATAAAATGAAAACTGTTTCTAGTATTGAGGAAATGATAACAGTCGCCTCAGTGGAAAAGCGTTGTGACTAGTTGAAGCCTCCGCCATAAAGTCATTTTTTATCATTGATGACTTTAGCTTTAATTTGTTTAAGGGCAGAAATTCAAATATTAATGCAAGCTTTCTAGATAATTTTATTTCCTTTCCCGTCTGTGGCGCAAAAATATTCCGTTTCTCCGACGACAGTTGCTATTTACTGAGTAAACGCCGAGTCTACGTCTGAGAGGAATATATCTACTAGAATACTCATCAGCTAAAGTGGATAGTTGGTTAGAATTTTTTAATATATCCCGTGTCGAAGTGAGTACCTTTTGTCATTAACGACAAAATAAGTTCCAACGAAAGTTGATTGCTAGCGTGCGTAGTTTTTAACTGGAAATATCTCGTAAAACTAATGTTTGTCGACTAAATTCATATCGTTCATATTTACCTAGGTTCTACCGCGACGGAGTCAAACAAATACCAATGAAATCCCACATTTTCATTAGGTTATAGAAAACAAAAATAAGGTCTATGTAAAATATGAAGGTTGTTTCATATAATACGTTATTAATGAACTTTTTCCATGTGTAAGTGCCCGCTTGAACGTCATTTTTACTGAATTACCGCTGATTTACGTCGATTGTTTCAGTAGTTTGCCGATTGCAAAGAGGATAGTTTTGTACCCTTATTTTTCTGATGAAATTTTTTGAAGAATTCCCTTGCAAAAAAACAGTTTTTCGCAGAAATGGCGTTTATAATCGACTAAAAATACTATTTTCCCATGGCACACTTATTTTCACATTTAATACCACGTGATTTCAAGTTAAATCTAAGAATGTGAACTAGTATTTAGAGGCTTAATTTTGCTTCACAGGAGCTACATTTTCTTGATCATGCGTATTAATGCATTAGTTTTCTTTTTTTGCGCGAAAAGATTTATCTTGGTTACTTAACAGATGTTATAACCATATTCCCCAACGTTCTGCAACTTTATTTTTCCTTCCTCTGTGCTAAAATTCATCCACAGTGTTGACGAGGATCTAGTTATATATATTATATTTATTTAGTTATACTATCTATACATTAGTACTTTGGTACAGTTGTACTTACTGCCTGTATATTCAGAATGTATTTGTGATGAAATATTGTACCAAATATGAATTGAGAATTTTGCTCACTATTGTAAAATTATTAACTAGAGCCCTAAAGAAGCCGCAGTGAATTAGTGAAACGTCGGCAGGCGACGTAATTAAATATACTATTTCTTAAACATGACAAATTTCTCTCAAAAAAAAAGAAAAATTGTAATACAGTTTTCTGTGTCATCTACGAGTAGCTGTAATGTGAAGTAAATGTAAACATGAAAAAATTTACGGAGTAACAACGGTAAAAATATAAACTTCACATGAGAACAAATATTTTGAGAAACTGTTTAAGATATCCTCTGATTCTTTCAGCTTTAATTCTCACGACGTTTCTTTTCTTTGCAGGTAAGCCCGTTTGTCTGAGAGGAGCGTCCGACTCCCCGTCCACTGGCCGTCCTCTATGGTGTCGAATGTCCCAGAGGGAGGGAGTGTTGCCGATCGCCCGGTAATTGAACGAAACATGTATCCACCTCCGAATCGACCTTTTTTATACTCCACTTTTTTCTTCTTTTTTTTCACGTCTGGCGACGAGAAAATTGAGCCCTCGCCGTTGTCCCATCCGCCACCTCTCCTCCTCCTCCCCTTCTCAGCTCTCTTCCGTCTGTCGCGCTGCCGAAGGGCCATCGAGGGTAACACACCCCCGCCTCACGACAAGTCACAAGAATCCACCCCCCCCCCCCCTCGTGAAACTTGTCATTCATCACCGGGAAATGAGTGCGCGTCGCTCGGGAAGCTTTATGTGTCCCCCCCGAAGTGTGACACCTATTAAACCGTGCGTTTTGTGACCGATCGGGTTGGGATGGACTGTTTTGACGCGGAATAAATGTAGAAAACCGTCTGGAACATTTCTAAAAAAATGTTTGTTTTGTTTTGAGCAATCAATTATAACTTGCTTGACCAGTATAATATTAATAATGATAAGACTTATAGTATATGTAAAATATTCTTAGTATATAAGAATAATGTAGAAATTCGTCTGGATCATTTCGAAAAAGTGTTTGTGTTTTGTTTTGAGCTATCAATTATAACTTGCTCGACCAAATTAATATAAATAATAATAAGACTTGAAGTATATATAATATATAGTATTTAAGAATAATGTAGGAAACCGTGTGGATCATTTCGAAAAAATGTTTGAATTTTTTTTTTGATCTATCAATCGTAACTTTCTCGACCAATATAATATAAATAATAATAAGACTCGTGAATTCTTGGTCATTCATGTATATTTATTAATTTTGTATATTTATTAATTTTGTATATTTAGTTATTTATTTACATGTTCTGCAGAATTGGAAAATGGTTTATGTTAATTTAATTGTTGGTTGTTTACGTATTTCTTTACTGTTTGGAGTTGTTGTTTACTTTTTTATTGTTCAATATTAAGCTCAAGAGTAGGTAAATTTTTGATTCCTCAACTTTTGTACTAAGATCATTATAATTACGTCTGTATGTGTCTTTGTTTTGTGATACTAAGCCCTGAGGATTCCAATATATTTGGCAAAACGTTGGCTGGGAGTTAAATACATGAATGACCAAATATTCAAGAATCTAATTATTGTTCTTTTTGACCGCTCGTAGAATAATTTGCTATACCCTCGTGTGTATAACTATACCTTTACTTAGTTTATTTTCATTAAATTAATTAGTAAATTGTATCGGGTTCGTTTTGAAATGGAAGGCTTCTCAAAAATTTTCCATTTTTAAATCAACTCTCTCTCTATGTGATAAAATGACGCAACATGATATTTAACATAGTATGCTTATCGTTTCATGTATTGGGCTGTCAGCATAACTAATAAAAACAACTATTTTCTAGATGTCAGTAATTCTCAAGCTAAATGAAAAGAATGGCTGTAGTTACTAATTTAAAGTTCCTACTACGGAAAAATGGCACCTTGGCGATTAAGTAGATTGAGGACACTGGTAAATAATTCTGTTGTAGACATTAATTTTAACCCTCGTATGTGCCTTTCGTTTAAAGGCTCGTACTCAAAGCGTAGTTTTTATTTAGAGTTGGTATTGATTTATTCATTTTAGTTTCACCAAATGCTATTATCTCTCTCTGCAGTAATGGAAAACAAGATATACCGCTGCTTATGTCAGTGGGCTGTTGAAATCTATAGGTTTGTTGTATATTTCCTTTGTCGATGCAAAATGACACAGTAGATTTCGAGGATCTGTTTTCTTCTATATTGAACTCAATGTTCATATATCATTTGTGGGTCGTGGGCGTTCCAATGGAACGGCGAGGTCATATCTTATGACTTCAGTTGTTTGGGTTCTATAGTGCTGATGTGCATGCTACGTGTTACCCTGTACCAGGCTTTGGGAGTGGAGTATTTCGTCCACGTTTCTTCCTCGGGTTTCCTCCCTTTTTGAAAGACAGAGGAAGAAATGGTTGCTCGACAGGGGGGGGGGGTGAGTGGCGGATGATGCCAAGGGTTGAGTGAGCGAGAGTAAAGACAAAAAGAAAAGGCCCGCGGCTCTTTCTCTCGAGAGTGTTTCTCAAGCCTTCGATCGATTGCAGGAAATATTTGACTGATATCGATTTTCGAAGGCTCAACCCGCGCTTTGTTTTTTTCTGTTTTGTTTTCGGGGGAAATCGTGTAAAGTTACGAGCGACGCCAAGCCATTTCCCCTGAAGTATTGGACTCTCTTGAGCAACGTATTGTATTATCGATCATGCCTAATATTTTTAATACTTTCCATGGGAGGGATATATTATAAATTTATGTTCACCGTTATGATAACATTATGATGGTGATACATGCCGTGACTTGTCGGAATTTTTCTCCATTATAGTCATAATTAAATTTGTTTCAAATTATTTTGACTACAAGAAATTTTTATACAAAATTTTCGGGATCACCAGTGGTAATTTTGCTTTGAGGCTACTGTCAGCTTATAATAATTATCCTGTTTGCATTAATGTATACCATACATTTGGTTTTCAATAGTAATCCCATTTCATCAGCGAAGGCAGGATTTATACAAAACAAAAACAGGTCCACCTTTAATTGAATGCGACCGGGTTGATGCTTGGCCGAGTGTTTCCCTCTTGACCGCCCCTACTGCGCGATCCGCATCGCCTTTCCTGCTGCACCTGCGGGCAACGAGCCGTGACCCTAGACCTCGCCGCTTACTTAGTGTAAACATGCATTCGCCTATCCTTCCGCCTCTCACTTTTGTCCCTGCCCAGCACCTGCCCGCTTCACGGTCGCCTCTGCGATTGCCAACCCCAGCCTACAACTATCTCCCTTCCTGTGGAATGGGGATGGTTGATTCATTCTCTCCCCATGCGTAAACTAGCGTTATACAACAGAACTATGTGCGTGTGCCACAAAACGCCATGATCTAGTAGTATTAGGGTGATTAGGGTGCTTCGACGACTAAGGTCATTCGCACCACGTCAACCTAACATCACCATGTCAAGTTATTTAAAATAAATAATTAAATTGACAAATAAAAGCAACACAACTCACATTAAAATGGGCGTGAGATAAAACACCAAATAATGGTTGGTCACAAACAGTTAAAAGGCCCAGACTCTTTTAAAAATAAAATTATCCGACAGACACAATCAGGATCGTCTCCTAGGACGTGTCCTAGGTCTCCCCTGATGTTCAGCCGGATGCGCAGAGCACGGTACCTATCACACACCTGATCTTCTAAGGTCACTAAACGTAGTATCCCTAGGTCTCCAAGACTACGACTTGGAAATAAATAAGAATTACACTATAATCCTAGCTTGCGGAAAAGAGAGGCTTAATGTAGTAGTCACCCTGAGAGGAGAGAAATTAGAGCAAGTGGATTCCTTCACCTATCTCGGAAGTACCATCACGTGGGACAGAAGAAGTACAACATTTGGTTTTCTATAATTTTTAAAGTTTTTCTGTAATGTTGAAGATAGGACTACAAATCAGAAAACAGTATGTGAAAACATTCGTGTGGGGCGTGGCACTCTACGGATCGGAAGCATGGACTATTGGAAAATCTGACCAGATAAGACCAGAAGCCCACAAAACCTGGTGCTGGAGGAGGATGCTGAAGATCAAATTGACGGTTAAATAAGAAATGGTGAAGTGAACAGAAGAGTAGAAGAGGAAAGGACCAATGGGACACCATACAGAAAAGAAGAACCAGATGAATTGGACACACACTAAGACACAGTGGGTACGTGAAGAACATATTGAAGGTAAAATAGAGGGAAAAGTCCCTCTATTTTAGGCCCCGTGTCTGCACACGTCTAGAAGACGGATAATATCCTTTGTCTAGACTAAAATAAACTAGTATGTCTCCCTATTTAAAGGAAAGCATGACCCAAAACACCATCTCTAGAGTTTGGCGTTGGCGTGTGGTATTTTTCCTCTGCTCTTAAATGTATCTAAATGTGTACGATCAAATTCCTCGATTCCCATCATCCTCCTCTGGTAATCAATCTGAAGATTGGTTCTCAGCAGCTAGAATGGTTGGCACTCTCCATTTCTCACGTCTCTCCGCCTCCCTTTTCATTTTCTCGTAGCTCTTACATCCGACATCCTTCATTATCTGGTCTATAAACTGGAGCCGTGGTCTTTCTCTGGGCCTTTTTCCGTGAACATTTCTCTATTATTACAGATAGGATCCCCCCATGTCTCATTATATGCCCTATAAGTTGGACTCTTCCGTCAACGATCGATTGCCATAAGCTTCTTTTCTCCTTCATCTCATTTAGTATTTCATCGTTTGACATTCTTTCTGTCCACTTAATTTTAAGCATACGTCTATAACACCATAGTTAGAATGAGCTTAGTCTTTTCTTATCCTCCTGCCCCAGAGTCCACGTTTTACAGCCATATAATGCCATACTCCATAGGTAAGCTTTGAGAAACCTTTTCCTAATTTCAAGGCTGGTACTTTTGGATGTTAAAATTTTACTCTTTTTATGGAAAGCCGCTTTTGCCTCCGCGATCCTGCTTCTTACGTCTACCTCATTTATTCCATCTTGAGTGATCTTACTCCCTGGATTGGTGAAGTTGTTCACTTGTTCAATTAATGCTTATTCCCATAATAGAATAAAAGTATAACATTTCTGACATTACCAAAAACCATCGAAATCACGGAAAACCATGTCTACTTTACTTGTAAGCGCATGGTTTATCTGACATGTCAGTAATTCCATCGGTTTGCTCGTCGGTGATATATTCTTTTGATGACGACCATCGTGCTTATAACCGATCTGAATTGTTTGTCGACGAAAAATCTTGTCCGGCTCCTTTTAAGATCCTCACGTTCGTATATTATATATTAAAATTAATGCCTTTATCCCATTCTCAAGAAGGGCTCTTAAGATTTCCCGATGCCTGAGGCGTCACGGCGGCGTCTGCGGCAAGCGATCGGACCCGAAGACCGTAAATGGAAACAAAAGAGCAATGAATTGCGTGAGGAGGGCCGTTATTTCTAAAGCGATATAACACACACGCACGCAGCGATCTGTCCCATTACCTCGCCACCCCCACCCTTCCCCTCTCGGATATTCTGCATCAATACCATATCGATTAATGTCGGCCCGAAGCGAGGATCATCTGCAGTAATTTTGCCAACGGTCGTTTCCCGCGCCTTTTAAATGTGCACATAGTTCCGCCGGAACGGTCGCTCGAGCACCGCTAGCATTTTAAGCGAGAGACCGTGAATCGTTTAATATGACTATGCTACTGTTTGATGCATTTATTTTAAGAGTGCTGAAAGTCTTTTTTGACCAATAAAAGTTTGAATGTAAAGCATTATTGGCAATAATCTAACGAGATGTTTATTTTTTTACAATTTCATAATAGTATTATATATGCGATCTTTTCACTCTTCTGAGTACTCGACTATTTCAATGTCGATGAAGATAATGGCATCTCTTCTAGTGGGTATGGATATCATTTTATAGAAATGAAACCCATTTACATTGTTCCACATACTAATGTTTTATATCTTGATTTGAGTATAAAATTTTTTGCATCCAGCATTTTTGAATGTATAATTTTTGTTTTTCTTTGTTCCATGGTGATAGATTACTATTCAGGAGTTTATGTTTGCATTGCGGATTTTGAATGTGATTCGTTTTATACTGGTATCCCCGGCGTAATCCCTAAAATCGGCCGTAGGTTGGTGCTTGTTTTGAAAGAAGAGAGAATCGTGTTGACTGTGATTTTCTACGCCGAAGATGACTAATTTTTAAGAATACATAATGTTATGACAATAGTAAATTAAGCATTATTGCAGATTAATTTTGAGGGGTGAACTTTTGCAGGAACCTTCCAAAAAATGTAGGAATTATCCCTTTTAGGCAAGAGCGGGAAGACATATGTTTTCCTTCGTTCTAATAGTTTTACCGTATATTTGATAATATTTAATACTACGTTCCATACGTGTCTCCCAATTGTTTAATCATATTCTCTCCTCTTTTCATGACTGTCGTTTTAGCAACCCTTGCCACACGACCCTGCGGTGGCTCGGGGAGTAGACATTTTTTTTTCATAATTTTCAGGGAGCATGTATGTGAATTACTTAGACTGCAAAATCGATAGATTTCACCGTATGTTTCAGTCTTAATCTTATTTTCCTTGCATGTGTTATTGTCAGAATGTGGCGTCTCGTCTCCGGCCGGCTTAAAATGACATTTTGGAAGATTACTCTTACATCTAGAATTACTGTTCAAGAGTAACTTTTTTTGAGTCCATTCAGTTTTCCCGTTCGTTGCACGAATGTACTCATAATTCAAAGCCATTTATTTCAGATTGATGAGCGCCTGGCGTGCATGGCAAGTGCTTGCAGGTCAATTGGATTTCGATTCGAATAAATACAGGAATTTGATTTGCAATGACCCTGGAATGGAATGTTATACTTATGTCGATATCCGAGAGCCTCATTCATTTATCCGCGACTAGAATTTGCCATTTCAACCGAGTGGAAGAGATGTTTGGAGTTTTGTGGAATGTTTAGCAGATTTCCCTCGACTCTTTGAGGGGGGGATCACAAGCAGGAAGCCGCTTCCTTTCCTCATAAACCATCAAAACTCGTTACCAATACCAGCCGAAATCTTCTCTCCAGGCCAAGGATCAGCCCCTTGGCACGACTCCAGGGCGCCACGGCACTATAAGGGTAAAGGAATAATAAATTGTTTCGAAACAAGATGCGCCGTTATCATTAAACCTTAATACTTCGAAAATGTTACAGATATTGGAGCTATATTCGGGAGGGGTCGGGATTTTAATGTGTTTAGCTACGCAGGAAGTTTGGCAATAAAAATGCCCGACTCTTTGAGAAATGAATTTTTCCAGCGTGGCCCATCTGCATTATAACTCACTGTGGGAGCGGTTCCCTCCAACAGGAAAACAGCGGATCAATAGCAAGTGACTGGTTTTATAAGAAACTAAAAACTTCGGAGAGGTTGAGCCTTTACCCATATCTCTTTTCATTCATATGCTCGGTAATGTGTTGTAGTGACTTAAAAAATACACGGTTTTGCATTCAGGCCGCTACAAAATAAAAAATACCATACCTTTCAAAATCACGTGCTTAAGTGCTCCTCATACATACTCCTCTTACTGTGACGAACACTAAAGACCCTCTGTAAACGAGAAGGTATGACCCTGATGGAAATGACCTTCTAACCACTTGAACCCGGGTGAAAGTACGCGGCATAACTTAGGGCGTACATTTTAGATAACAGTAATGAATTTCTGAGCTATAGTCGAAGTTTGTTGGACTTCTGTGGTCTTCTGGATATTTGTTGACTATATAGTTAGGAATAAATACTGAACTATTTAATAAAAGTTTAGTTTAAGCATATCGTTACTATAAGATGTGGAGAAATAGTTATTGGGTTTCTTTCTCGGAAATAAAGCAAGAAATCCCTCTTTCCATGGTTATAAATTCTTCGATACCATTTTTATTTTGATGTATTCGTTTTTATCTCTAGTAATCATTTATGTTTTTCATGATGCATTTTTGGTTGCTTGTGGCTTTGAATTCCCTCCCTGAGCCCAAAAACCCTCGTGTTATTAGATAATTACCGTGGAAGACTGACTTCCTGTCGACTGCTTTCGCCTTTTTTAAGTACATGTACCGAGGTAAAGCTTTTATCTTCGAGATCGCTCATTGGAGTTGGATTTTCATGTTAGGGGATTGAAATAATGTTTCGATTTGAAATTTTCAGATGATTTTATTGACATCATTAGTGATACTACTCACTTCTCCTAATGCTGATGACAAAAAATTGATAATGGCAATAGTTGGGAGGCTTCAGCGTAAGAGTTCAAAATTTATTTAGGAGCTTGGAGTAGCTTTTCTCCGAATTATAGTTGAAAATAAAGTCGTAGGTTGTGTTGCTTTGAGGTGGGGGAAAGTAGATGCTAGGAGAAAATGGTATGTCTTAAGTGGAGCTAATGTAACAAGTGTCGCATGAAATGGGAAATAGAAAAGTAGGTTTAAGTGGAAATAATTTGAAGGCAATCGAATTTTGGAGACTGATTCAATTGTGACTCTTAGGCATGTGAGGTGGTAATATGCCTTTGGGGATATAAAGTTAGAGACGCTCGAGATGTAAGTAGTCACGGTTTAAATCCTACTCCTCAGAAGTTAACGTAGTTTGAGCGAAATATCATTTCACGTAGAAATCAATGATTTTGATCTCTTTCTTAAGAAAAACATCTCACCATTCCAAGGATACCAAAATACCCGCCCCTTACCGAACTACTTTCCGAGATTTATGACGAAAAATATCTGGTCTTTTACATGGGAAATTGTATGTGTATGCACTCCATAGAGACATCATCTAAGAAATGAGAAATATCTAACTCGTAGATCTCTTCAAAAATTAAAAGTTTGTAGTTTGAATGTTTTCTTAACTATTTTTGAAAATAAATCCTGTTATTACCGCAGTAATTATTTCAGGATCACGAGAAACCTTTTGTTTTGGAGGATTTTTAAACTAACCGCGTGAAATAACGAGTCAAGTTAAAAACTTATGAAGTTATTTATATTGCATTACTTGGAATTTCAGTCATATAAAAGTATATTATTACACCATTGATTGAACAGTGTTTTATTTATGCTTCCTAAGGCTGCTTAAATTTAAATGAATAATTCGAATATGGTCTTCATCACGACTAAGGAACTATCTCGCTCTTAACTACCTTAAGTTTCAGGAAATTTTCTGCCCGGCCAAAAAGACTGAAAATAACGGAAGAATCGGTGGTATTTCTCGCTGCTCCGTACTCTTATTCCCTGGAATAGTGCCATCTTTATTTCGTAATTTTATTTGAGATCTGCTTTCGGGATATCTTATATTTTCTCGTATTTCGTATTCGCTCGCATACCGAACATACTTGGGACAATCGCAGCGTACAGCTTTGTAGTTCATCCACGTCAGAGAAATCTCCAGATCTCCGCGCATATCTTTCTACAAAGTGACGGGGCTCTACAGCGTTAGGCACTACATAACAAAGTTTCAGCTAATATCTTCATCGAGTTCCGTGCACTTCCTCGGCCCCTTTCTCTTTGGTCGCCGGGGACTCTCTTTTACAAGTGAAGTAATGTGAGGCGAAGTCTGTACATTTTTGATGTGGGGTACATTATGGCCTGGAATACTTTTTAAGTTTTTTAAGTGTTCCGGATCCGTCTAAAAACCTGCCGTAAACCGGCAGACCCCCCGTAAAATCTCTCCACGAGCTACGTCGGGCTGTTTCAGCGTGGCGTGTATAGGAGAAGTAATGGAGGATGCATTCCTTTGTGGTTTGTGCGGCCCCCTGAGATGGGCGAGCAGAATGTAGGCCGGGGCGCGCATCGGTTGGGCGAACGGCCAGTTCAGCTGAAGGGGGGAGGGGTTCCTGCCTCTCCCCTCCCTCCCTCCCCGCTCAAAAGCGTATTACGGTGATCCGAACTTGAAAACCCCTTGAATCCTTTTCTGAATCCACCTTCTGCTCCAAATATCCTTCCCAGGCCTTTCCCTTCGTGCATCTCATCCCGCTCCCAGTGGATCTGTGTTGTGTACCCCTCGCGAAAGCTGTTGGAAGAGCAGAGATTGAAGGGAAGAATAGATAGAAAGAGGTGAATAGATGCAACCATGAATATATATTATGGATTTAAATGTTTGGAATCGTAGCCTAGGTAATTTGTTGCCTCAATTTCCACTTTTAGTTCACCTAGTCCTTGGCGCCATTTAGAAAAAAGTCTAGTCAGTCGAATCGTAAATAGCCGTTGTTAATTGTTGTTAACGTGAGACTGTGGTGAAAATTCAATAACGATTGAAGAGGTATGCACTACTTGATGCTGTGAAATATAGCTGACTATTTTTGAGACCTAACAATTACTCTGTGAATGCTAGAGTAAAATATCTACTACAGGAAGTGTGTAAGAGGCATGTGAGACTTCCATCGTCTTTTTTCTTTGGATCTTTTACTGTTAATGTACAGCTACATTTTTTTGGTTTATTACCTGTTGAGAGCCTTAGGAATCAGAAGGTATGATCTAGATAGATTGATGTGGATGTTAATGTGTAACCTACTATTCATGCGTGGCCTCGGAGTCGGTTCTACAATCTCTCCAATATTTGTTATTAAAATGAAAGTTATTGGCGCAATTACTCATCCATAGATGATATTGCCGGATCTTGGATTTGAAATCCCTATAGGACTTGTATCCGTCTTCTAATTCATTCCACTTTTTTACCTCGTATTATTATTAAATTGCCGTTGAACGATGTTCACAAAGTGCTAAGAAGTTAATTGCGCATTTGTGTAATTTTATTTGGAGAGGAATTAAATATATCTTTGGACCGGACGGTAATTAAAAAGAGAGTGTAATCACGTCCCGCGTGTTATACTACATTTTTTATCCACTGCATTATGATTACTGGTAAGTAAAACCGGTAAGGCATGATTATTTACGATCTGTAGACTGTATTTACATTTGAACTGCCGTCTTTCATCGCTAGACGGCGACTCAATCGAAAAAGTTATTTGTTTACGAAATTGTAGGCAACAGTTTTTGGCCACGAGTCATGAATCCATAATGTATATTCATGGACACAACCATACGGTGATACAGCGCGAAAGAATATTGTAGCCATTAAAATATGCCGTCGGCCATTATAAATGAACGAAGTCTTGCAGTATATACCCCGAAAAATAATTTTTTTGGCGCAATTGTCTCGATGCGGTAATGATTTAAACAATTACTCGCAAAATGGATTTAATTAAAAAAACACTGCTTTCTTCGTAAAATATGCCGACGAATTCTGCGTCATAATCGTTCGAAAAATTCGGAAAAAAACAACTTCATTTTCGTGTGTTAAAACGCTGTCTTCTGTCTTCTTTTATTTTTGATAAAAACTAGCGAATGGGCATTTTTAAATGGTTGCCGCAATACTATACACCACTCACTATCTACGACTATCCTGTGTGACCGTTTGAGTGTCACAAATTTTACTCTCAATCCTCCAGTTTCTTAAAAGGAAAGTATTTTTTAACATAATCATTGATTTTGGGTGAACTATCAATATGATATTCAGGAAAATAAGTTAAAGTCACCGCAAGATATCCTAAGCTGTGTATAATCGTCTAAAAGACGTTTTATTGATAAAATGAATTTGGCAATATTAACAATGAAAATGCTTAAATTGGAAGCAATTTTAAAAAGTTTTATTGAAAATCACTGTTACGTTATGAACGACCAGTGAGGGGCCATATTATTTTAAACTGTATGATACAACTAACCACGGTGTATGATGATTTTGACTCTTAAAGATACAAATATTTTGCGAGTCACGCCACTATTAATTGCAATATCTCGGAAACTGTGGAAGATTAAATGGCAGTTTCCATACATAGTCATTAATACCGGGTAGCCTTGACTCATTGAATTTACTGAGGCGCTAAGGTTGGCAGCAACTAGAAAAGGTTAGCTCACTGACGCTCCACAATTTACAACCTTCCTCCCCCGCCAGGCAGGGTTTTGAAAGTTCTGAGGTCCATGTCCCAAAATCGTCCACGGCGCAGTGCCAGGTTCTTTTGCGACTGCTATACTCCTCCATGATTGAACAAATCCACTAGTTCTTCCTTCTCTCCATTCTTTCTACCCTGTACTTCCCCTCTATTTCTCATCTTTTTTTCTTCCACTAACCCTCAATTTCTTTGCCGAGAATACGCCTGAAAGGAAAAGATCTACATCTACGAAATACCGTGTAAGCCGTCGCAGGCAGGGTTTCATAAGTTCTGATGTCTGAGAGATGTTCTGAGTTCTGAGAGATGGATTGTAGAACCGATAGGTATAAAATGTCATTTTTTCCGCGTACCATTCGGGACTATAACAGCTGTGATCGTCGTCATGAATAGTTCGAATTGTGACAATAGGCAGACAGTAATCTTTCTCATTATATTCTCTACTTTCTTATTTATGCATGATGTAAATATTGATGTTCTTATTTATGCATGATATTTTTAATCTGTATAGTAGTCCTTGTATTCCTTTCATGTTGGAACGATTGACGATAGAATGTTTCGTGGTTAGTAGATGATTTTAATGGGCGCATTGCATGTGTGGTACGCTGGTTTCAATGTAGTTTCGGTGTTCTGCCGTATAATTCATGCTTGCCTGGTGTGGAAGCACCCCCTGCCACAAACCCTTTGGGTGGCTTGCAGGGTATGACGTGGATGTAGATGGTAGGCGAAGTAACACTGAATAATTTCGGCTGTGATCAATGGATTTCCATATCTACCCTTAGTATTAGTTAGCTAGCAGGGGATGACGTAGATGTAGATATCCATGTCCCAAAATCGTCCACGGCGCAGCGACAGGAGCTTTTGCGACTGCTATATGTAGACCCACTTGAGTTGAACAATCACGCCCCACGACGGCGCGTGATTGCTCCGCCGTGCACCCACCATCACCTTGTCCGTTCACCCCGTGTCCCGCGGGATTATCGACTGGGAATCGTTCGTTTCCTTCGAGAGGCATTGAGATGATGATCACCCCTCTGCTCGCTCTCATCGCCGTTAATTGACCCCTTCTCGCTAGACTCACGCTCAAACGGGTCCGGGTCACTGTCCACTGGTCATGTCGCCTCTGCTTGTGCGATCTCCCTTCGCACCTGCACCGAATCGTCTCCTCGGACGTGGAAAGGAAGAGTCGTGGGACGCGATCTGCCACTCACGTCCTCCCATTCGGCTGGATTCTTATTAATATTGGTTTCACTGATCATTCTGGACGCTACATCTGCGTAATACCCTGCAAACCACCTCAACTCCTACGAGCGAACATATAGTGTTTTACAGCTTTTAGGGGGATTAATGTGGGAGCCCCTAGGGACTCGGAGGCTACACGCTAGGCTAAGCTTGCTTGAGAAATTCAGAACTGGTGCGTTACCGAGCGACGCAGAGAATATTATCAAAACTCCACACTACATCCCTAGTTCTGACAGAAGCGATAAAATAAGAGAGATACACTGCCGAACAGATAGGTGCTAAAACTCGTTCTTTTCGTGCACAATAAGCGACCACGATAAAAACTGAGCTCCACTAAATACAATCCCATAATACACGTCACCATTTCACCTCTCAAAACCTTATTCCTTATATCTTTACACGGCTGATGTCCCAACACTCCCTGCCACACGCCCATGCGGCGGCTCGCGGGGTTTTGTCTAGATGTAGATGTAGAAGGGGTGTGGCAGAGGATGAGTTATCATCATTACACTTCACTCTTCCCTATTAAAATAAAAGAAGCTACCGCTATTAAGCTCGTTTTACACGGGGCTTGAAAGTGCACAATTGAAAGCTGCATATTTTTTCAATCTGGTGTGCAATAATAATTGAATTTGAGCCAGGGCTATTTTTCCACCTCGCGTTCATGCATTCCCGCATGCTTTCTTACAATTCACTGCTTTTCAGGGTGCAATTTGTAATGCACGTTCGTACATACATACAACAGATAGTGCAATTACGTTCCCCGTGTAAAACGGGCTTTGTAAAGAACGTTAAAACACTTGACTGTGGGTGAAATTTCAGCGGTATTCATTGCATAACATGCTTGCCAGCTATGCCATAGAAACAATTCGTATCAATGTATTTTTCTACTACATAAATGGACAGATGCATATGATTTATAATGGACAAATGCGCGATGTGCGTTTAGTACTAAGTTACTGATAAGGATACGAGCGTTATGGATGAAATCAACTGTCTAGCCACACTACGTATTGACAGACCCAGTTGGTTTTCGTATGCCGCTGCTATGGTATCTAATCGTTCGTGTAAAAGTGACATTTTAACCTATCCAGTCTGCAGTCTGAGCTACTACTAAATGAAGTCCATGCAGAAAGAAAACTATTGGAATCAATTAAAACAAGAAAAGCAAAGCTCATCGGACACTTACTCAGGCACGACAACTTCATGTAAAATATTATGGAAGGAAAAATTCTAGGCAAAAGACGGAGGACGACCGAGAACTTCGTACCTGTAAGTATTGGCGTCGGAAATGGGATGCACCTCGTACGATGAAATGAAGAGGAAGGCTGAAAAAAGTGATTGTTGGAAGTCGTGGCTGCAACAACAAAAATAACCTTTAGAAGAGAATAAAAAGTCTGCAGTCTAGTTATCTATTTTTATGATCATGATTTGATCATCTGTAGTAAGTCGGGTTTTGGAAACGTTTTATTAACGTCGTTGCCGGATTTGAAGGGTTAGGGATGAACATAGCAAGGAAAGTCCTCGCCGTGTAACATCTTAAGGTGGTTTAATCTTACCAGTTGACGTCTTTGGGAACGACGAGTACTGCCATATTTCCTTGCGTGTCGCTACTTACGGAGGAGTATCTTTCTGTATAATCATTACTTTGATTTTATTTTCCTGGAAACCTGCATGGCAGAAGTATACAACAGACAAGTGGCTATCACGACGATTGCTTTATTTCAGCAATTAGTGTGTTTGAACGTCGAACTTACTAGTTTCACTGTCAATCTAAGAAATTTGTCAAATTTTCATCAAATGCTTATGTTAATCTATAAAGCGTTTCAAACATAAGAATCGATATCGATTAATATTCATTATTACCGCTATGATGTTAATTGTTATGGTATAATAACATCATTCAGATGTACTTCATCTTATTTCAGGGGTAATAATTTGAACCATTTGAAAATGAAACTGATTCCGCCCCTGATTATTTATAATTGGAATCAGTGGACACATCTGATTGACATTTACGAGTGAGAAGCGAAAATAGAAATGACTCAATTGGCAATGTCGACAGCATTCATCAACCCTGGTTGACGATTTCTGTTGTCAGATACCTGCATAGACCAGCATTTAATTTTTTTGTGGTCGATCGTGGATTGCAAAATCCAACAATGACACTGGTCCGTTTGGGCGTTTCCCGCGTTATCTGCGGCGCAGCTGAAAGGAAGATAAGGCGTAACATGGGCTCATAAATAACCATTAGAAAACTCGTAAAATTTTATGCATCGCCAGGTTTTAAAGCGGCTGAATCATTCCAGTTTTATGTCAGGAAGTAGTGACTCACCCTCATTTCAGCCTCTCAAGGACTTGAAACTTTCATTTTGCGCAGTAAGAGAGTTACAGTTGAGGCATTCAGGATGAGCTAAGTTCCGCCTAGCGGAATATATCTTGGGTTGCGAGATATGAGGAGGTTTTTTTTAATAATTCGGCGGTATTTGGGGAATTCCAACGATATGGTGAATGGAGATTTAGTGGTCGTCAAGGTCGGGTTTAAATTTTTTTTTTTTATCGACCTTATTCCATGATCAAGTTGATGTTTCTCTTTTCCAATGCTCGTACTAATATTTTAGAATCATCGTTCTTTATCTGAAATTAATGCACCTGAATCTTTCATTGCCTTTCCGACTCATCGATAAAGTTGTTCTGTAACTATCTTGATCCTTGACTTGCATTCCAACTGTGTTCAATTTGCTATTGTGCACGTATTTTATGTGGTAGAGTAAGGTAAATATTAGACGTGATTGAAAAATTACTTGTAGCCGTCCTACAATCACTGAAAAACGCCCCATTTTATTTATTCAACTACTACGTTTATTCAGAGCGTGTTGTTCTGTAACGTTGAGCCTTTTTTCACCCATCTAATTTCGTTGATCACCCCGGATTTCCTTCAGTAAGAAAGGAAAGAAGTCCTCAGTAATGACCACGTAGGAAAAAGCGATGGTCACCGGAAGAAACGAGGATCGAATCCTTTCTGGGCGGCCAAATTATTTCGTGCATAGGAGAGCTGCTAGAGAAATCGTACGAAACAAGCATTTTACTTTCACGACCAAGCGAGCATTGTTAAAAGGTTAGTCGCTCAAACAATCGGACAGTTATTGTCAGACAAAGTGACTGTTTCTTTGTCCGAAATTCCTAATTTGCCATTCATAAGCAATTGATTCTTCGTGGTATTATTTCAAGCCTTTGATTGGATGGTCTTTATTTTAGCCCTTTGCTTGGAAGGCATTGGTAGTTTTCATTAGATCTGGCGCAATAGTATGCTAGTGTTGTTTTTTATCGTGCTATGTGACAGTCTTTTTAATGAACGTAAGTACATATGGGTAGCGACATATAAGTGTTTAAGGGTTTGAATTAAATTCTTGGAAAAACTTTGTCTTTTTAAGTTTGACTCCCAGCTTCAAGGCGAGCTTATTAATCAATGCTTTAGGAATTATTCATGCTGAACATGCTTAATATTTAATAATCAGAAATCGTTCGACTCACTTCTATCCTCTATTGGTAAGTTTTACCCTAAAGTTTGTGGAACCCATACAATTTCGACTTACATGCATCATTGTGGTGTATTTTTTATTAGTATACCCAGCCACCCAATTATGTCGGAAACCTTGGAGTAAGTAAATATGTTTGTCACTCCTATTAGCTATCATTGCTTTACTTATCTGATGTACTCCTGGACTACCGACTTCGTAACTCTTGTGGGAAACCTTAGGTTATTCACTGCTGCTAAGATATTTTGTTGCATCAGACTGTACTGACAAGATGAAATTACACATTTCGTTTACTATAATTGCGGAAGCTTGCTTTCAATTTCAAAATTGGAGAAAACCCACTTTTCCATTTTGTACGTATTTTATGATATGAAAAAAATGCCTACATTACGTGTTTCCCGCATAGAGAATATAATACGTTGCCGAGAGAAAAATGTTTTTTTTTAATTATTCAATGTAACATTTTTACGGGTGTTTCAGCGTGTAATTTTAGTGTCACAATTGGGAACATAATGGTCCGGTTTCTTTTATTTAACGTTTCCATCGAGGTGGCGAAAGATATTTGTTAGCTTGAGATTATTTGAGAGTTCGGGTTTTGCTTATTACATGAGGCTCTCAGTTAGCTGACGTGAGCATTAGCTGTTGGGGAATGTAATAATACCGATTTTCATAACTTTAATTTATTTAACCAGAGATTAAAAAACTGGGTCTTTAAGGTAGTTTGAGCGAAATATCACTTTACTTAGAAATCAATGAATTTGGTCTCATTTTAAAGAAAAATATCTCACCCTTCTAATGACACCTAAAATTTAACCCCTGACCACATTACTTTCGGAGATATTTGCCAAAAAATACCAGCCCTTTTACATGGGAAATGGTACGTGTATGAACTCCAGAGAGAAATTATTTACAAAATGAGGTACTTCTAACACTTAGATGTCGTAAAAAAACTAACAGCGTGTAGTTCGTATGTTTTCTCGACTATATTTGAAAATTAATCATATTGTCACCGCAGTAGGTTCTTGGGTATCACTAAAAACCTTCCGTTTTGAAGAAGTTGCAAACGCACCGCGCGAAGAAAATGAGTCAAGTTAAAGACTTATGTAGATATTTTCATTTACTTAATTACAATTTCTGTCATATAAAACTATATTACTGCACCATTAATAATGCAATATTTAATTGATCTGCCCTACAGCTGGTGAAATTAAAACGTATAATTCGAATATGGTCTCTATTATGACTAGGGAACTATATCTCTCGGACTACCTTAAGCGTAAGGAAATGGTGGGTGCTTTGTTGTAGTTACGCTCTGCAGCAGATATGTGCCACCAGTGAGGAAAAAAGACAATTTTAATTTTTACCATTTCCGATTTCCTCAAACCCTCTGATGTTAATTTCCGGGTCAAAACAGAGATTCTTACGCAGTGCAGGGGAGCAAGCCCTGTCGACCCCCTTTGATTTCTCTGTTTACACACGAATTGGGGTATAACGATCGACCCTTTCTCGGGTTTGCCTTTCCGTCACCGACCGACCTACGTGATCACACGCCGCACCCTTTGACGGCAAATCCCTCCCCTCCCCCTCAGCCCTTCCCCCCCATCTGTGGCGAGCCGGAGAGGGGGGACCCTTTGTCCCCTGCGCCACCCTACTTTCAATTTTTTTTAGCTTCCACTTCCTCGCCCCATTCAACCCTTTCCGCCCCATTCAGCAGTCCTAAAGCAATTCACATCTCCCCTCTCTAACCCGTGTTCTCTTGCTTACTTGAAGCGTACTTGGCACGGCCCCTTAGCCGCGAGTTCCCCAGCACCGTAACCCACCCCTCCCCCTCTCGTGACGAGAGTGCATGCCGTGCATTGTTGCCAACCCCTCCCCCCTCATCCGAGACACCCCCCCTGATTTACCTCCCCCCCACCACTACTTGACGGTGGCTCATTCTCCACGCGAGCCGTTTCCTGCTCGCAGTGTGTTGCTCAACCCGCTTCTCCATGGCAATCATTCTGCTCCTTTTTCTTCGCACAAAAGGGTTTCTTCTTCACGGCATCTCTCATAAGGGGGAAAATGGCTCTTTTTCTCTTTCAACCCCCTCATCGTCGCAGTCCCCTCACCCCAACCTCCCGGCGAAATGACGCCTGTTATGCCCTTGGCGATCCTTCACTGCCTTCCTTCTCCTTTGCTGACTGACGTCTGCGCGTGGGCGATTCATTAGACAAGGTAACGACCCGCATCGCGAGAACGTAATTCGTGACTCATTTGTTTTGCAAAACATTGGCAGGTGAGTCGGTTCTTTTGGACTAGTAACGCGTGGTGAAATATGGCGGAATGTTTTCATTCGTTGAAGGTTTTGAGGTTTTACACATCATCGTCAGTGTTGAAATACTACGGGTAGATATGGAAATCCATTGATCACAGCCGAAATTATTCACTGTTACTTCGCCTACCGTCTACATCCACGTCATACCCTGCAAGCCACCCATGGCGTTGCAGGGGGTGCTTCCACACCAGGCATGCATGAATTATACGGCAGAACACCGAAACTACATTGAAACCAGCGTACCACACATGCAATGCGCCCATTAAAATCATCTACTAACCAAGAAACATTCTATCGTCAATCGTTCCAACATACAAGGAATACAAGGACTACTACTACAGATTCAAAATATCATGCATAAATAAGAACATCAATATTTACATCATGCTTAAATTAGAGCGTAGAGAATATAAAGAAAAAGATCTACAGTCTAGCTAATATCACTATTTGCACTATTCATGACGACGATCACAGCTGTTATGGTCCCGAATGGTACGCGGAAAAAATGACATTTTATACCTATCCGTTCTAAAATCCATTTCTCTAATTTTATTGGCGCGATCTAATTAATAGTATGTTTTTTACGTCGTCAGAGAAATATTTTGCCTGAAATTTAGCTAAGAAGTTAAGCCTATAACTTAATCTACGCTACATCACGTGAATCGGTACGTGTCTCATTACTATCATCCAAATCTATTGCCAGTATGTAATTTTTTCGAATTCTTCCGCGATGCGGCAATTCAGTTTCATTAAAGTAAAACTGGCACTTTACTTCTACAACTCTGAAAAGAGGACACGTGATTACTCCCTATCAACGTGTTTCCACCTTTGACGGCGCCCTACAGTGTTTAGCCCTTTCAGATAAAGGATCCCTATTCAAAAGTAGCAATTGCGAAACTATGCGATTGATTGTTCGGGAGTGATTTTGTCTGATGTTGCCTCATATGACCCGTAAAGAACGACGCTGCAACTCCAAGCGCATTGGGTGACGTGCGAGGTTTGATGGCAGTGGGTCTCATATCATCGAGGCCCGAAGTTCGTAAGCCTTTGAAAATCGTCTCTTAAAAGAAACGATAGGCTAGTGATATTGTTGAATCCATCTTTTGGACAGATGAATTCATGATTTGTTCTTGTAGAAATTTCATGAAGCTTAATTCGGAGAGGTTCCGGTGTGGTAATACATTTCATATAATTGCATTGGAAAGTATACTGTTAGCATGAAATTCCTCTTGTGTTCAATATAGAAATTTTCACTCTTTCGATTGAGACATAGCAGCTATAACCCCTTCTTCTCAATAATTCTGCGGTGCTTATCTATTTTGAAATTCATAAGTTATTGACCACTCATTCTCTTTTTTATTCTGGTTCCACTAGTCTAAAACTCCGTCTAAAACTTAAACCTAAAGTCTAAAGTCTAAAACCTGTATCTCGGGGTACGTGGTCGACCACAATTTCTGGGATGATTACTAGAATGAATGTTTACCAGAAATGGGCGATACTGATCCAGTACGTGTTTCATACTTGATGACTTACTCGTATTCATTATTTTTGCGGTTCTGGTTTACTCGATCTAGAAGCTGTCGACCTATCACCTCAGCTTTAATAGTCCCTGTGCATTTTAAGTTTCTACATCAACGCCTCCTGAACCTCCTTGAGACTGTATAATAGATAAGTAATTTTTTGGCGTGAATTAAACTAGGTGAATATATCCCGATAACTATTTTGGTCGCCTGCGGCTAGACTTCTCAATTAATACTCATAATGGGCATGCGCAAAGATATGAGTGAGTATAATTTCAATGATCGTCCTATATGGTCTTACTGATCGCTCCTACAATGTTATGAAGAAGTTTCATCGAGCGCGCGACACCATCTTGTGGAGTACGTACTCGAATAGTTTGCGGCCGCAACTGTCTGGCGTTGCAGCCGACCATTCGTTCCTCTCCCGCAGCTAATGTGTCTGCATTCTTCCTTCCAACCCCCTCCCTCTCCCCGTTTCAGCCTTTTCATGTCCTCGCGCTCTTGAGTGAGGCTCAGGGAGGAGGTTGAGATTCACGGGGGAAGATTCTGTTGTTTCCCATGCACGCAGTGGGAGCAAGGCAGGAAAACGGGCAAGTGACATAGGAAGGACAGGGATGTCTAGATTTCAAAAATATGTAATCGTAGAAGCTTCACTTGTAGTTTTAGATATTCTATTCCGGGAGACATATTAGCCGCCATATAACTTCGTTAAAATTTGTTAATATTTATTGTATTTTTGCTCGGCAATGGGCGTCATCGGTTTCGAATTTACTTAAAAGGTTTAACCTAAATTTTAACCCATCGCTTGTGTTATGGGAAACAGTACTCCGCGAGTGCTAGAATACACACCGACATACGGTTGTTTAAACTTTAAATTTTGATATTGAAGTTGAGAGTGTATCTTTCGCACGTGTTTGTTTTTTTTCGGCGAAAATGTGAATCTGCTATTGAATTTTCTCCAAATTACCTGTAAGAGTATTCCAATTCCAAAGTGGAACTAAGGTACAAGTTCCCATAGATGTTCCGAATCACCTGTTCTCCGCCATGCTATGCCCTCCGTTATTCACAAAATATTACAGAGGTTGCGTTCCGTCGTGAAGCAAAGAAGATAACTGCCAGCCTTCACAGAAGTGTTGTACAGACATTTCCGGCGTTCCATTCCGTATTAAAGGCATTTATTTGTACATTTCCACCCTGAAATTTGTTAAAATTGTCGTTATGGTGTACTATTTTTCGGTTCTTAGGTGGCTGGAGGATGTAATAAGGGGTAAGGGATTGCTGAAGAATGTGATGGAGGGAAGGATCTTAGGCAAGCGGGGAAGAGGAAGGAAGAGAATATGTTTCATGGACAGGATAAAGAAGAGTAGATCGTATGCTGAGGTGAAAAGGGATTTACTGGAGCGAGATAGGCCCCTGCAAGTATGTAAAATGGGAGTAGATTCTCCAGCATTCAATAAAATCTGCCTTAACCGATAAAACTCTTAAAAAATTGTGTATCTAGAAAGAGCACACGTCTGTGCTATGAATTTTGATAAACCAAGATGGCGGACTTGCGACCTCGGGAAATTCTCCTGGATAGAGTCTCCATTATATTTAAGGTAGTCCTAGCGAGATGGTTCCCGAGTCATAATAGAGACTATATTCGAATTTACGTTTTATTTCACCAGCTATAGGACACGTCAATTAAATATTTCATTATAAATGGTGTAATTATATAGTTTTATATGACAGAAATTGTAAGTAATTAATTGAGAATATCTAAATAAGTCTTTAACTTGACTAATTTTTTCGCGCGGTGCGTTTGAAACACCTTCAAAGCAGAAGGTATTTTGTGATCCCGAAGAATTTACTGCAGTGACAATGATAAATTTTCAAATATAGTTGAGAAAACATGCAACCTACACGCTGTTAGTTTTTTTACGACATCTAATTGTTAGAAATACCACATTTTGTATAGATGTCTCTCTGGAGTGCATGCACGAACCGTTTCTCATGTAAAAGGGCTGGTATTTTCTGGCAAATATCTCCGAAAGTAATGTGGTGAGGGGTAGAATTTTTGGTGTCATTGAATAGGTGAGACATTTTTCTTTAAAATGAGGCCAAATTCATTGATTTATAAGTAAAATGATATTTCGCTCGGACTACCTTAAACCTCCTTCAGTAAGGTGAACTCGCCGCAGATTGAACAACGACGCGACCCTCTGCCATTCCTTGCGACTTCTCCCTCCGTCGGCGATGTTTCCTTCGTGGCCGTCGCACTCCAATATAGGCGGTGGGAACTTCCGCTCAACCCCTCGACTCCTCCTTATACGCGACAATCGCCTCGCCTCTTTGCATTCACCGCTATCGCTCTGTGGGTGCGGTCGGTTGAACTGTGCACACAAACATTTTACCTGTTTCCTGTTACATAGACTGGGACTCGAACCCGCGCAGTTAGTCTTTTCTTCGCTCTTCAGCTTAACACCTGAGCATTGAGTACCATCGTGATGCTCAAGTTGATGCGGTGAATGTTGAAGTCACCCTTAAAGGAGAGAGATGCAAGTGGATTCCTTCACATATCTCGGAAGTATCGTCACGTGGGACGGAAGAAGAACAACGAACTTCAAGCGGAGAATGGGCCAATCTAAGAAAACGTTCACAGTCAAAATACAACAAAATACAAGTGCAGTGCTCAAAGAAGATAGGCCTACAAACTAGAACACAGTACGTGAATATTCTTGTAGAGCGTGGCACTCTATGGATCGGAAACGTGAACTATTGGAAAAGCTGACCAGTAAAGACTAGAAGCCTTAAAAACCTGGTGCTGGAAGAGGATTCTGAAGGTAAAATGGACGGAATATATAATTAATGATGAATTTTACAGAAGAGTAGAACAGGAAAGGACCATACAGGAAAGAAGAAGCAGATGGATTGGACACGCACTGAGATACAATGGGTTTGTGAAGAACATACCTAATTAAAGGCAAAATAGAGGGAAAAGTCCCCAGAGGAAGAACCACGAATAAGATTATGGACACGATGGTTTCAGACCTGATGATGCTGCACTGCGGCGAAACCGGTCGTAATAAATCTTTTACAATGTGGAATTGCAAAGTTAATCCTTCTATCCCTCTATCCCTAAGATCCTGGACCAAATAAAGAGGAAAGCATACAGGAAGAGATACCAGGAGGTAGGGGGACTAGCATTATATAGGAAAAGGTGTCCACCAATCTTTGGATTGGAGGGCTAATGAATGAGTGAATAATTGACAGGGACTGGAATTCGTAATCTGATTCATTTGGTGCCTTTATGATATGAGGAGACTGATGCCGGCGTAGTGATTCTCTTCGACCTTTCTCCCTCATTCGAAAAACCGTCTCGTTTTAACTTACCCACCCTCCGTTTTTCGTCGCCTCCCCGAGTAATCAAGTGCCTGTACATTCATGTGTGTGTGTTATCTTTTTCTTCACTTGCAATCACGTTCACAACTGCGGAATTCCACCCATTTAATTACTTGATTACAAAAACAGATTTTGCCGATTGATTTGCTGTTTGCATAATACTAAAAGATACTGTAAAGAACTTATCATGACGCTATTCGATAAATACACATTGGAGCAGTAAAATTGTACCAATATTCTGCTTTCTTTAAGGAAGCAGCCAGAAAAATACTAATAACCGCCGAAGTACTGATGGCTCTAATGTCAGAAAGTGGAGATCGCTTAGGGATGTAAATGCTGACGCGATTGGTCGATGGGTACACAATTGTAGATCCTTCCGGGTGCGAGTTGTGAACTAGATCCGCATCATAAGTTAAAAAGATTTGCGTTTTTGATAGCAATCGTACTTGTTATACACCATGCTTTTTCAGTACCACTTGATATGTAAAACTATCATACTCGCGAGCATAACCTTGTGCTGCTTCTAGAATCTTCTGTGATGGACTTGTTATTCTATTCTCCTTGCCTCTGATCATCAACGTCATCATATGAATACCGATAACCAGCCTTGCCTTAGCGGCACGGGGAACCTTGGCTATTACTCTTCGTTACCAATAAATATCGCCAGTAACTAATCACCTTTCTTCTTGGTGGAATCGTCCTTTGTTTCGAACCGAGTTTTTTCTAGCAGAAGAAAAACGAGTTTCCTTGACTGCAGCTTTTGCCTTGTGATGTCCACCTTACCTTGGGTTTGCAGGAAGTATCTTGGAAAAGCAGATAATTCCCTTATTTGAGGGACTTACAGTTTTGTGGAGAAATGTGAAGTTAAAAATGGCTATTAAGGAAATCAAAATGAATATATGCCAGGATTATTTGATAAATTAGTTTATGAATGGGCCCAGTCTTGAAAACGAAGGCAAATACTTAGGCATCTTATAAAGTGTAGAAGTGATTGATTTTCCCTCTGTGCAAAACTGCAAGATTAATATAGTTTCTTAGACTCAGTTAAATTCACCGTGGACTCCTAATGAGGCAATAATCGCGTGATTCTGCCTAAGAAGTTTTTGTCATCGTAGAGAATGCTCTTAAATAGCCTTGATCAACCGAGAACATTATCAATTCAACCATATCAAAATAGTTTTGTTAAAAATCTTCTGAAACAGTTCATGATTCAGTCTCCCTGTTTTAGACGTGTCTATCGTATTTGTGAATCAACGTGCCGTTATGACTCTCATCGTACCAGTTTGAATATTTATTCAATTCTCCATTATTTATTAACGCCCAAGGATATTGCATGCATATATTGAATTTGGTGTCCGAGCTATCTGATACTAATAAATGAGTCCGTTTTTGGAAATTTTTTGTGTTATTTACGATGAGCGGATTAAAATCATCCTTTTATGTGCAGCGCCGATTAGCGCCCATTCGCGTTCCATTCACTTTTTGCGACAGCGAACGGCATTGCACTTCAAAAAACACCCTGGGCCTGCACATGGTGACGCTTTTCTCTAATTTTGTCATGGATTTTTCGCAACTTCCACTGGAGCTGGATCGATTGTTGTCTCATCGCAGCCGTAGTTACTAATTGAGCAAAATTAAAAACAATTTATTAATACACCAAGGGTTTGTGATTCCCCATGAAAAGAATCTGTTGACTTGACCGGAATTCGAACCCGGATCTCGCAATTGTGTAACTGTCTAACACACCTGACGGGCAATTGAGAGATCCGGGTTCGAATCCTGGTCAAGTGAATAAATTTTTTTCATGGCGAATTTCAACCCTTGGTACATATTAGGTTGCCTCATTTTTCCACTTTTTTCAAGGAGCGAATCGTAATACCCGACAAAAGTTGCGTACCCGGATGGATATTACAGATATATTTTTTTTCCAAATCGGATAATATCTTCTGCTATCATTTTTGCATTAAAGTTTCGAAATTTTCGACGAAAAACGCTAAAATTGTCAATAATTTAAATTTGGTTTGAGCGCGCACACTTTTTTGCATTGCATTTGCACCCGTTCAAATGACTTCGTATCACATCATTTGTCAATACAGTGATTGGAATTTAAATTTAGTATTCTATTTAATCTTTCGGTATTTAAAGGAATTGATTCTGAAAATCACGAGTGAATTATTAAAATGAAGACTACGCCATCGGCTTTTCTTTCCCGATTTTCGATATTGCGTCCATTGTATCGTTACAGTCTACTGCTTTTGCCTGTTTTAGTGTGCGGTAATATTGGATGAAGTGCGCTCGCTGGCTGAATGGGATGCACCCATTGATTTTTTGCGGTTGGGAAGTGCACAAAAATATTACCGCCATTACATTTTACTTGAAAATGTTACCAAACCTCTCACGCATGGCTTTCTCTTTCTATTGTAATTAAATTTTTTTCTGCGGTCTGCCTCCTCTCTGCGACGTCACCTCTTTTGTTCGCCGCAAAATCCCCTTGCAGCACCGATGCGGCCCCTTCACTCGTTGCAATTCTTCCCTCCAACCACCCACCCGCCCGCCCTCCCTGCAGTTGCACCGCCGGAGCGGAAGGTGGCTCTGAGTGCATCCGTTCAACGCGAAAGGGCGATTCGATTCATATCGACGCGTGCCATTCGACCGAACAACGCACTGCTCAGAAATTATTTCCGTTTCAAACGATTGAAATGCTCGAACGTTTTTTTTTTCATTCTCTCTCGTCCCTCCGCTTCTCTTCTCCCGCCAAGCGTCTTCCGCCCATAAATTTCTCTTTTCACTGCCGGAGTTCTCGTGATAATTTGATCTCACCAAATCCCACTCCCTGTTCCCGTCGAGCCTTTTTCATCAGAGCACGCGTTTCGTCTCTATGGCGGGAAAAAGGACGCAGCCGGCCCCGGTCTGCCATGTTGGGGAGTATGTATACAGGATGGGGAAGGGGGTGGATTCGCCGTATACATATGTGTGGGCAGTCCTATTGTGTGCTCGGCGGGAGAGGGGAGCAGGGTCGACCGACTGCGCGGTTGCCGCACTTACGCGGGACGCCTTCCATTGTTTGCGCGCGGCTGCTGGCAGAGGGTGGAAGGTTGGTGATGGAAAAGGACACTTGAGGTCAATATTCTTATATGAGGGAGGGATTTTTTCGCTTTTGCAATGGGGTAGTTATACTCGGGACTGGATTAAGATGTACCCTCACCCATCCCCTGGGACTTAAGTTGGAGGTATCGTATCGCATTACCATTCGCCACGCGGGTCACGTGCATTTATTTGTGAGAGGCTCCAGATCTCTTGATCGTCTTTTGTCCCGTGTTTTTTTTTTCACCCTCACCAGTTTCGAACTTAGAGGGTCTTACCCTCATCCTTTTTTTTTTAGTATTCGGTTTCATTGTCGAAAGACTCGCTCCGCAATGCGTCATTTAGTCCGGGCGAGGTCGCGAAAATTAGCCATCATTTATATTTGTCGTTAATGTCTCCGATCTGACGGCTTATGGAAGTCCTCGATCAAAATTTGTAATATCGGTACCCGATTCAATGGGGGTAAAGCATTCGTTTTGGAACCCCTCCCGAAGTTCGAAAGGGTGGGATTATTTCATTAGCGACCATATATCTTCGTACTATTCTGTGAACTTTATCTTTTTTAGCCTCAGCAACCGCTCCTTACAATGAAACGTATTCACCCGGATGGATCAGGGATTGAGCTGTTCGTAGCGTGGCCATTGTCGGTGTGAACAGCACCCACAGATGTCGACGAGCTGCTGGAAAGGGTTCTGGTTGTGAGATCTTGCCTCAAATCTTCTTGAGCAGCATTTTTTATTAGATGAAATTGTGGTTTTTCAATCAAATCATTTGTAATTTTTCTTTAACGTGATAGTGAATGAAAATAGATAAACAAGGTAGTTGGTGATAATCTGTGCGTAAATTTGTTCTTTTAATCCGTTACATAGGTTAAAATTTAGGTTAAACCTTTTAAGTAAATTCGAAACAGATTTGTTCACAGATGACGTTAGATATATATTAAGAACCCCTGCGTATTATGCTAGGTTTGACCATATTAACAAAATTAGAGAGATAGATTGTCGTACCGATAGATTTAAAATGTCATTTTTCCCGCGTACCATAAGACAGAACAATAGGCAACGTAGCAAAAGGGATAGGTAGGTGAAACATAGTTAGAATAGTCTGTAGTGCATGATGCATGTAATAACTACCAATAATCCCTTCCTGATTATGTAGATTTTAACCTGTACTATACCGTAGTAACTAATATTCTAGTGTAATAACTACTGCAATTACTTGCAATAACTAATAATCTACTGTAGTAACTAATAAACTATGACCCTATTTTCTAGCATGTCTACATTATATATCCTACTTACATGGCAATAGTGCATGTTTGGTGATCTTCACCCCCTGCCACACACCCTCGTGGTGGCTCGCAGGGTATTACGTAGATGTAGATGTAGATAGGTGCTCCGTTAATGTTGTTGACCTCTGAAATTATAGTTGCAGTGCCTCGATAACTTTGTACGAAGATAGCAATCAGTTACTCAAATATGTCCCACAATTCTTTTACTTGGAGACTTCATTGACCCAAGACAAATATCCGTGACTTATTATCGTAGGCGATAAAGATGCATTTTTAACCCAGTTTGTTCTTCGGTTTCTCTCCTATCGTTTTATGCCTGATACATCCTTTGGTAGTATACGGGGAGACCGGGGCACGTTTACGCGGATTTTTTTAATATTATTTTTCACAATTTTTTTGTCTGCTCTTTTAAACTATACATTTTTTAACGTTATAGACCAGTTATCAGGCTATAATGTTTCAAAAATATTTTTTACAATATCTCCTATATAACTGTGAAAATTAAACTAATTCACTCTCATGTCGGGTGCGTAAACGTACCCCGGATACGGGGCACATTTACGCATCCACTGGGGCACGTTTACGCACTAGTAAACAGCTGGGATTAAATTACATTACTAATAAATAACGCTTGAATTTAGATACATTTGACAAAAACTTTATTAGTGGTACATAAAACTATTTTTAGAAGAACGACATATTAAAGCATTACGCAACTTATTCGGCATCTTCATCATCACTGTTGCAGTTTATGCACACAAAAAACAAACTTTTCCCTGTGGCGCAATCCTCGTGGGCCCGTCTTTTGCATTGCGTGCACTGCACCCATTCTTGCCTACTTTTGCTACATTTGTATCATTGCACGCAATAAATACAGACACAATCCTCATCCTCATCTTCTGAGTCATCATTGATTGGTTGTTTTATTTGTATTGGTAGGATCTTGCCTTTTGTCTTAGTTACAATTTTTGGTTTTGTTGCCTTTGTTTTAAAAGCATTAGACACACAAAGCAATTTTTTTTCCTTCTTAGTTTTTTTTAGCTTCTGTTTCTTCCTGCTCTTTTCTGAGGGATTCTTTGATTGGTGTATCGGTAAGGATGGCAGACTTCCTTTTTCTTTTTCCTTTTTTTTGGTGTCAAGCCTTGGTCTTTTTTTCAAAAGGCCTTATTTGTTCAGGGGTCGGAAAGTACCCTGTGTTGAAGTAGAAGGCCTAGGACACTCATTTAAGGACCTATCTCGATAATCAATTGGCACGAAATGAATATATACAGCTGGGGCACATTTACGCAGTGCGTAAATGTGCCCCGAAGAGAATGCGTAAACGTGCCCCACCACCACATTTGAAATTATTTTGACACTTAGCATTTATAACCTTAGAACTGTCAGTTCAATTAAACACAGGCTTAAATAAAGATAAAATATTGTTTATAAACATATATATATCTGCCTTTAAATATAAAAGGTTAACTCACTACATGCTTCGAAAGTCATCTATCAAAATTTACTTACATTGAGAAAAAACAGAAGAATCTTCTTTGCGCAAAAACGAAAGCTGGTATGGCGCCCAAAGTTGTGTGAATGCGAGGGGTAGGTAGCAGCACAATACTGTCATGACTGGTGGCGCTCTAACTGTTACAGATTTTGTGGAAAGTACCTTGCGTAAACATGCCCCGTGCGTAAACGTGCCCCGGTCTCCCCTATACGTAGGATGCTCTAAGCCGTAGTGAGTTTCCAGCATTTTCAGGAAAGAGTGTTTCGCATTTACATTTTAGACATGTGTTACGCCTCCTTTATAAGTGCAGGTAGTTTCTTAGAGTTACTTTTGTCATTTCTTCGGGTTGCGCGTTTAACCCTTCAATAGAAAATGACACCGGTCGAATAGTATGAGGCCGTTATTCGGATTTACGGGAATGATGAATGAATTGGAATAGTAAAACTGACGAGTATAAAGCCGGGCAGCGCTAGATAACCCAAGAACCGTTTCATAATCCTTTTAAAGCGAACGTGTATCCATTTAAAAAAAATACTCCCACATTAACCATTACACGATCGGTCGTATAAAATGTACCATATAGGCTCATTTGTAACAATTATTGTCAAGCACTCGGGCATTGAATGTCTCGTGTATGAGAATTCTAATCTCGTTTTCCCCCGGGGAGATCAGCGTTTTCAATCCTCTTTGAAATGCATGAACGCTTGAATAACTCGATTCGAATCTGGCGAGCGACGATTCCTGATTCGGAGCGAACGTTAAAATGCAAATCGGGGGCTCACGTCTGGACTGCACATGACTTCATAGCGTCCATTGCGTTTCCTCCCCTCTCGCCTTATCAACTACGACCCGCGCGCAATAGCTGAAGGTATGATCTAAAAAGATCATTTTGTACTGCGCTTAAAACTATCTTGCTTGAAAACCTATCTTCGCTACTTAAAATCGTACAATAGATGTTAATACTTGTGTTCCGCGTGTGGGATTTAATAGATTTTCTTAAGTGAATGCGAGGGCAAGTTGTAGATAAGTTACAAAGGAAAGCAGCGCGCTTCGTTAAAAAAACTTCTACGAGCGTCCGTATAGTGTCTCACAACTTTTAGAGGGATTTAGGTGGGAGCCCCTAGAGACTCGGAGGCTACACGCTAGGCTTAGGTTGCTTGATAAATTCAGAACCGATATTTTTCAGAGCAACGTAGAGAATATTATCATGGCTCCTCACTACATCTCTAGGTCTGAAAGACGCGATAAAATAAGAGAGATACACTGCCGAACAGACAAGAGCTCGTTCTTTCCGCGAACAATAAGCGATCACGATAAAAATTATGCTCACTAAATACACTCCTATAATTCATGTCATCATTTCATCTCCAAAAAACGTACACCTTTACGCGGCTGGTGACCTAACACCCCTTGCCTCACGCCCATGCGGCGGCTCGCGGGGTATTATGTAGATGTAGATTCGCCTCTCATTTTGATTAAAATTGTAACCAGTCGTGACGGCCCAGGTGTAACTTTGGAAAGGCAGTTTGGCAAGACTACTAAATGTTTTAACTATTTCCATATGCCTTTTTGTAAGTTTAAGTAAGATTCACCGTTTTGATTGATGGTACCGTGAAATCATTGACAAGCATGATAAAGAATCTAAATTTATGGAAAAATCCCTTTTTTTTTACTTGTTTAAACGAGAAATCGGAGTCGAAACGTATCCGCGAGGTTTTTAAGACGAAGGGTAAATTGAACGACGAAAAATGGTTCATCGTCGTTGGGGCACAAATTTTGCTCCCAATTCTATCTATCGGTCGCTGATTTCTCTTCTAAATATGGATAGATATTTGAGGAGTTTCCACTGAGGTTTACTGCCTTCCCGCGAGCGTCTGGTCAGCAGTGCATGTTCATCCTTTTCCGCCTGCAAGAATAGAGTACAGAGACTGTTCCGTTGACATAGCTGTCGCGAAAAAAATAACGATGTTACTACATTAGCATTATTTTTTTTGCATAATTTTGTAAACGCAGAAAATATGTGCTAATATTGTTATGTTTTACCCGTACAGTACTATTTTTCTCATCATTTTTTATTAATATACTATACTTATTAATTAATACTAATGAATAATAATATATTATACTTTGTTTTATAGTGGACCGGAAGTCTACGAAGACAAATGATAGTTCGGTCAGGGTAATTGTTTGGATTTTTTATTGTTGCTACTAACAAAGTTGTGAGGAAAATGCACTGATTAGTTTATATTTAATTGATAGTTCTAGAAATACTTATATTGTGTCAGTGACTGCATTGTGATTTAAGCAAAGTATTACTAAATACAATCATAATTTTTTTACTTCTCATAAAGCTACCCGAAGTTAGTACCTCGGGATTTTTTCTAGTCATTACAGTTGGAAGTGGTATAAAACACCAAATTCGAATTTTATTTAAACATTTTGGCCATGTAGGATGTATGATACATGAGCATTTTTATTCATGGCGCAGACATATCAATTTTTTAATGGTTAAAGTTTTCAGCTACCGATTAATAACATATTTTGGAGGGTTTAACTTGCCTGATTTGCGCAGAAAACGCTGTATTTTTTACTGAATTTTCTTCGGGCTTCATGCGACTGCTTCAATCTTCTTTCTTGTATATAAAAAAGAAAGTGTGAAGGTGCGGTTACTTATAACTACCAAACTACTGCAGGAAATGACGTAAAACTTTGTAACACGATTCCTTATGTCACTCGAAAGGTTCATGGCTACTTTTTGTTTACCTAATGGTCTCCGGTTCGACTCCAGACGAGGAAAAGCGTTTCCATAAGAAATACATGTAAATTTCGTTATTCTGGCATGAAGACATTTTTTCATATGCATATTTAAATTAGAAACAATGGTCAAACAAAGTTACAACAAAGACCATGGTAAAGAAAAATGAATAAACATTCTTATTCTTGCAGTCGAATTTTGTTTTTTAACTGATTTTCTTTATATTTGCAAAAAAAACAATCAGAATATTGCTGAAAATTCAGCCTTTTTCGGTACGCTGTCCCTTGACAACCGATGGCACTGTTGAAGCCGAACCTCATATGGATATATGGTTAATGTAGGCCCAGAGCGTATTTAATTATATAGAAGAATCCATATAATCCATAAGAAATACATTGTGCGACATATATATCGATATGCTTCATTTGCTATCGATAGTATAAAATAAGTTCAATGTTTTTCACACCCGTTGAATTTCAACGGGATGCAGTAGCTTGATTAATAGGTCTGTTCGACCTTTCAATTTTTGCATGATCTGAGTTCAGACCGGTTTAAGCCAGGTCGGTTTCTGTCCCCAATTTTCTTATAGTTTTTAGTACGAAAGGACCAATACTAATGAAATATTTTTTTGTTGTTTGATTAATATTAACTATTTTGGCAGACAAGTGTAATGAATTTAGAATTCATGTATGTAAGGTTTAATTCTATATTTATATATTCTTCTAGTTTAAAAATTAAATTCCAGTATTGTCTCTATGGCGTGTAGACAAATATATCGCTCAAAGCACTTCAAGACTAAGCCATATGCCCGTCTTGCATTCTCAGAAGGCTTATCTGTTGGAAGACTCGCTTCGCTTACCATCGCCTGGGTCTGCTTTTGTCCGCCCTTCCACAAGCTGAGACTCACTGCCGTGTACACGTACATTCGAAAGAGATAACAGAGACAGACCCTTGTCTATCCACCCACCCTCCCCCCTCCCTTCATTCCTCTCTCTTCCTCCCCCGCATGCATCGCTGATTCGCTCCCTCTCGTTGAGTGAGCGGCGAATCGTTTTCATATTGCAGCCAGGAGACATCTGGCTCCTCCGATCGACCCTTACTTTCCTTTTGCACGCATTCTGCGAAGCCCTTATATCCCGGGCTTCTCTCCCCCGCACAAATTCACTATGCATTGTGTTCTCGTGTGGGATGGCGCGACCAATCGGCTACATGCGTCAATGTTCCCACGTGATCATTCGCCATGGTATCGCTTCCGCTTTGTATTAATCCGGTGCAATGAATAGCCCTTAATTTATACGAGAGAGTGCAATGAGTGGCAACTTACTGATCCGGAACGGAAAATCTGTGGACTTTTGTATATCCCTGTCTCTCTTTCACGCGCAGATTCGTGAAGCTTTGCACGATAATAGTTCATAGGGGTGGCTAAAAGAGAAGTCAACTCTTCCCTTTGGTAATTCGCCATGGCATCGTTTATAATGTGTACCATTTAGTTGCGCTGAATGGTTCTTAATTTAGAGGTGTGGCAACCATTCAATATGTAAGCTTGCTAATCAAAGCTCTATTAACGACTATTTTCAAAGCTAGACTAGTGTGGTTAGCCCGATTTTCCATGTTACTATTGATTATTTTGCAATTCTTCTCAAGTATTTTTCCTTAAATGATATCTATTTTTGACGTGGAAGAAAATTAGAGCATAAAGACATATCTATAACTACATTCTAAGCTATTCACAGCCACCAGTTTATGTGAGGAATTACTGGCAATATCCCGAATACCGTAGGATAATTTAGGCCCGTGTTCGAGTGGTATTTGCACATGTCGTGTCCGACTTTTTCTGACGCTTTTGGTGGGACCGACTTTTCGCTGAAAGTCGTGTCTTCATTCAAAGTGGTTCATTCATCTTTGGTCGTTCAATCCTAAGATTGGTTGACTGCAACCCTCATTCCTTCCCTATGTAATGCTAGTTCCCTTACCTCCTGGTATCTCTTCCTATGTACATTCCTCTTTAATTGGTCCATGAACTTATTTCTGGGTCTTTCTATGGAGTCTTTTCCCTCTATTTTATCATCAATTATGTTCTTCACAAACCCATTGTGTCTCAGGGTGTGTCTAATCCACCTGGTTCTTTTTTTCTGTGTGGTGTTCGGTATGGTACATGTCTTAAGGTTATCAATTCTTTAAAGGGTCATTATATATTAATGGGAAATAATTTTAGCATGCATTGAAAAGTAGAAAATGTGCATTGGGGACGTGTTTGGAGGTGAGGGAATATTGTAGTGGGTGCCGGTGGGGAGAAGCTTGGACGTTAGGAAGTTGGGAAAGCTTGGACGAGGAAGTAAGGGGATGTGAATCGTGGATAACATCTAGATCTACGTCATACACTGCAAGCCACCCAAAGGGTGTGTGGCAGGGGGTGCTTCCACACTAGGCATGCATGAATAATACGGCAGAACACCGAAACTACATTGAAACCAGCGTACCACCCATGCAACGTGCCAATTAAAAATCTACTAACCAAGAAACATTTCCATCAAGAAACCATTCCATCGTCAATCGTTCCAACTTGCAAAGGATACAAAGACTACTACTACAGATTCAAAATATCTTGCATTAATAAGAACATCAATATTTACATCATGAATAAATAAGAACGTAGAGAATATAAAGAGAAATATAAATAGAAAAATATAGAGATCTACTGTCTAGCTGTTGTCACTATTCGCACTATTCATGACGACGATCACAGCTGTTATGGTCCCGATTGAGGACATCGAACATGAGGAGAGGCAGAGGCTATGAGTAGTAAGATTAGTAAAAATAACCTTTATACACAACTGGTCAGTTCACAGGTCAATAATTTATTGCACAAGTACTCTTTAACAGTAAAATCACTTACTTACACTTTTGATAATGAGCACTTGTGATGCCAGGCATCGAAATCCGGATTGCGCAATAAATTATAGACACGTGAACTGGCCAGTGTAGTGTAAAAGATATTTTTACTAATCAACATGGAACTCCACAAAGTTGAACCCTCTATTATTTCATTTATGAGTAGTATGTGCAATAAATGGGGAGGTATACAATGATAACTGTCCTGAAACCCGCCAATCATTGGGTGGATATCCAAATTAAGAAATACGTTTCACCCTCCGTGAAAACTCCGGTTGAAATCACTTGCTTTTACCTATACGTGGTATACGACTTTGAAATAGTCAGTTTAATAAAAAATACATACATACATACCAACCAGTGTCCCAGTGTGTCAGTACACAAATTTGAAGAAATGCGCGATAGTTAACTTTTGGAAAAAGAATGGCTTTCCCCGGAATAGTTATTGCATCAAAGAAAATAAAATATCTAACGTCGAATAATAAAATTAAATACTTAGGCGTCTCCATCACTGAAGGCGTATCATGGCGGAAACACATCAGGGAAATAACTAGTGTAGCAAACCGTAGATTAGGATTCGTAAAAAGGGTTCTAGGCAAATGCGATGAGAGAGTACGAGAAAGAAGCTATTTTACACTTGTCAGGCCTCATTTAGAATATGTCGCTAGTATATGGGATCCGTACGAGGAAGGTATGATAAAAGAATTAGAGCGCGTGCAAAGGAGATCTGCTAGGTTTGTTAAAGGCCGTTATGATAATTGTATAAGTGTTACGAGCTTAATAGAAGAACTAGGATGGGAATTACTATCAGAACTCAGGTTAAAATTTAGGTTAAACATTTTAAGTAAATTCGAAATAGAGTTGTTCACAGATGACGTCAGATATATATTGAGAACCCCTGCGTATTATGCTAGGTTTGATCATATTAACAAGATTAGATAGATTGTCGTACCGATAGATTTAAAATATAATTTTTCCCTCGTACTATAAAAGAGAACAATAGGCAGCGTAGCAAAGGGATAGGTATGTGAAATACAGTTATAGTAGTCTGTAGTGCATGATGCATGTAATAACAACCAATAATCCCTTTCTTATTATGTAGATACTTACCTATGTGACCCTATTATCTAGCATGCAGATGTACACCGCATCGTACATCCTAGTGGTGTATCGCGGGCAACGGTATGCTGGCTCTCAAGGTAGTCCTTTCAGAAGGGATCCTAGCTTGAGTAGAATAGTGAAAGCGGGCCTAGGGTATTACTTATAAACAGTTAGCATTGAAATTTCACGGAGAGTGTACATATAAAAATAAAGGCACATGTGAATGTCTCCAAATGGAGTTGGTCGTTCGTGTTCAAAAAGTTCTTCGACTGTGAATGCCGCACTGCTTTCATCACATGTTTTCGTCGAGTTCATATGTCTCTCGCAAGGTTTTTCTACAAAGACTAGCTTTATGAAGAAATCAGATGCTATATTGCGACGCTTTTTCCGAGGAAAGTCGTAAACATGCTGAACGTTTGAAGCCGTTCATGTGGCATGACCCGAAGTCAGTGATTTCCAACTATATGGAAGCAATATTTCCAGCAGTTAACTGTGCGCCAAATGGAGCCTAATAGTCGTGCACTGTTCTCGGGAGGAAAAGTACTATTGGCTGACGCAATAAATTTGCGGTGGGGCTTGTGACTTTTATGTGTGGAACCCTGTACTTTCCTCTTTCTTTCATGTTTTCGGGCACTTTTGACACAATAGTTAGCCAGCCGGTATTCTAAGAAAAGTGATCGGTGGGTTGAGGAGATTTTGCCTGAAGAAGTGTCATTGGTCTTAAATATTGCTATTACCTTTAATAAGGCAACTCGCGTGGCCCGCAGAAGTCGAATAATTTTCTTTGTCAACTAGTCTTCATTGGTATCTTTTAAATCGAAAATATCTATGCATGAATTTTTATAGTACATAGTTTTATGAAGTTAATTTGCCGAAACACTTTACGTTTTTTTCGCTAGTATACTGTGAAATAAATGAAGCAATGGATACTTACTCCGAGAATTGACTGATTTCAACATGTTGGATTGGGGGGTTTTTTAGTTAAAATCTAAAATAGGTAAAATTAAGTAGTATTGGGGTTGATTTCGCGAAAGAAAATGGCTAGTAAATCCACATCGCCGAGGAGAAATGTACTTTATGCCACGATTTTTTCCGCACATTGATATAAGCTTTTTCAGAGTTGAATTGTTCGTGAAAATATTTAGTTTTACGTAACTATTGTTAGGTTCACTAGGATTTTATCTGATTATAAACATATACGTATTTGCATGTGATAATTCACTTCTTTTAAATTATTGACTACCTCATGACTTCGTCTCATCCGACTCCATTTGGCTCCAATGATGTGTCTTACTTCTTGTTTCGCCTCTGCTTTTCCTATCATTATTCCACTCACGTATTTGATGTCTGTCTCTTCATTGGCGATTATCCATTCCATCTGCCTTTTACCTCTTTATCTTGTCCCACCTTATTTCTCTCTCCTTTAATGGGCGTAATAAGCCCCGATTCTCCTGTTCAGCCTTCCGATTACATTTTTAGCCTTGTTCTTCGACACTACGCACCGCAGGATAGTATTCTCGTTGGGTAGGCCTTCCTAGACCTCCTTTGCGATTCAGTGCACGTCTTCTACACTGGAAGGTATTCAAGTGCATAGCGATTCCTTGTTTTCCAACCGGGTGTCTCATGAGAACAATAGTCCCCTACTTATCATTGAAACTTCTTTCACCGTGAAGTCTGCATTTAATTTCCGTCTAGCTGTTTTCGTCCCTCATCATAATATTTCCGAGGCGCACAAACCGTCGCTGTTTACCGACAGTCTCGTCCCTTCAAGACGAGCGGCATTTAAAAGAATATTTTTCTCATGTGTTTCTTCTGGTTGGTTTTTTCCAGTTATTTGCCTCGTTTATAAGTATTAACGGCCTCTGCGTTCTTTGGATTGGAATTCCTCGTCATCTTCTTGCGGTGTGGAGAAAGCTTATTTGTTGTCAAGCCTTCACGGTCAACAACTTCAGTTCTTGATCTCTTTCATGGTGAAACACATGACGATGTATTTTTTTATTTCCGACTAAGTGCCTTTGAACATTTGCCTTTAATTACTTAACGTTTGTCTTTGTATTACTCTCGTTATCAGTATGAGCTCTTGTTATTCTATTTTGGGATGCATTGCTCCAGTGTTTTGCTTTCTCTTTTCGGTTTTAAGCTACAGAAACATCACAAAAATAACACCAGAAACTGAACCCGCTATCAGTTTTGTAAGTAACTGATGTATGAGTACTTAAATGTATTAACTTAACCAATCCGTAATGTACAGCGAAGTCAGAAGTGCATAATCTTACAATATAGCTTGCTCCGATGGGGCTGATTTACAAAGTGTCGTTACAATTGGGAAACATACATTTAAAAAATTGATAGTGAGTGCACTTTTCTGCGTAGTTACTGGTTTTATTTTTGTGATTAAGAAATAATTTTCGATTCATAAGATTTTTCCCAGTGAGTTAGCATCCACTCCATTCTAATCTGTCCTATACCTCCTCTCTTCTCCTAGTGGTTATACACACGAGTCATTGTCGTATGAGCAGCTTTTGAACTGTAATTCCGTTAATTGCATTGTTTTTTTCTGCATCACGATTCGCTTCCCCTTTGATATTTGAAAATAACCTACCTCTTTATTTTATTCATCGAATGGCCTTGGGATATTTCCAATAATGCGTTGATACTTCAGCGACATCGACATGTAATTCGTAGTCAACTAGTGCGCTCCAGCATGCATGTCAGGTGTCGTAATTCTTGTTTTGTTTATACAACCAGTCATTCGTAACGACCCGTTTGGCTGGCCGTCGTGAAGTGCGTAAGTTGTGGGAAATTATTTTATTTTCGCTCGCCATATAACGGTGAAATTTCGCTCGCTCCTTGGCGATTTGCCGACGCACGAGGAGAGTTGGAATAATTAAGGAAACCTCTTCAAATTGCATCTTGCAACGATCCCTTAGTTACGACAGCAGCCGATTGGAAAGTTTTCTCGCAAAATGTACGATCCTGTAGGTAAAACAGGGCAACCGCAGGTAATGAGAAATTCTGCAAAATAATGTCGCTATCCTTTTTAAGGAGCAGATGCGGTCTTGACGCCTAGTCTAGTTTTTATGGTAAAAGATTATTATAGTTAATTAGTATATGAGTCCAATGTTATAACATCTTTTAGTTAATATGTTTGATAAATATTTTGTTTTTTTTTTATATTTTTTCCTTTATTCATTCTATTGTAGGCAATATTTACGGCCCGGCAACAATTCCGCTGCTTAAGCCCATGGTTTTGGCCTATTTCACTGCTATGCCACTCATCCATTCAATATGGCCGGTCGCGCATTTGGTTGGCTTCAATAATCCCACATGCTATCTATCGTATGGTTCCCTCTAATCTGTACTTGTATCCTATCCAAGTATCCAAGGTTTTTGTCTTAGGTTTTCTGTGGTGCGAACTGAATTTTTGTCCTTTATTTTCCCATTTTAAATAAAATTCTACTCTTAGCAATCACGAATTCTTAAATTCTGCCGATGCAACGCTGGAGCCGAGCCCTGCGGCCCTTAAAATCCCACAGAATCCATAAGAGTTGTTTTACATTTTTTGCGCTTCACGTTGCATGAGCCAAGGGCAACAGGCATCATTGTGTTCGGCCAGCTTTATGTACCCTCATAATAAAATGATAATCCTGTGACATATGGCCATCTCGTTCCTGGCACGCCTCGCCATTTGTGTTGTGTACACATTACTCATACCAGCTGTACTTTCTCTCTCTGCCTCTGTGCTTATGCCGGGGGATTCATTTACCCCCCCTTGGCCTTGTTCTAGTACCCCTCGGCTCATTGGCATGCGTCGCGTGCCATGCTTTTGGCCCGGCAGGGACCCTCAGCTCAGATTTGAAGGGGCTTGCGACACCGTTTGGTTGTTGGATCGCTTAAGTCTCCCCTTAGCTGTTGGTAAATACGTCGGCAGTCCCAGATCATTCCCTACCCACTTTAAAATTCTTTTGTTCGTGGATGCCAGCCTAACTTTTTTTAGTGGAACAACACTGACTCCTGTGGATATCATCAATGATATTATCATAAAAAGTACACGGCCACAAATATACTGTTGCGAATTAGGAGAAACTATAAAATCCGAAGGTTCCTGAGATATTGAGTGGAATTCATGCATGATGTGGAAATGAAAAATTTGCAATTATCCACAGAAATGAATTTTACTGCGACCTAGGTATCGATGATTTTGCATCATCAATTGGTGATTATGTGATGTAAAATCATTTAAACCTAGGTCGCAATAAAATTTATTTCTGTGGATAAGTGCAAATTATTCATTTCTACATCGTAGTAGAAACTCTCCCAGATGAACAGCGATTTTCAACCAGAGTAATATTATTGGAGTAATTAGATGCACCTGCCCAGAAGTCTTCCAGTTTTGGAAAGAGCGTTCGATATTAGGAGTGTAAAGAGGTTGCGGAGATTAATATTTACGCCCGAATCTGAGAATATTATTAGTTTTTAAATAGGTACTTGATTTTTAATATTTTTTAACTCATAAACTGTATAGTTGGGCGAACATTTAGCCTATTAGTTGAAGAAATAAAAGAAATGCAATAAAGTAGCCTCTATAACTAAATCATTGAACTCCCCAATAAACATGTAAAATTTACCCCTGAAAGTGATAGTTTTAGAAGACTATAAATGTTGCTCTAATAAAATATAATTTTGATGTTTAAAATATAAAACAACTTTGATTATTTAGAGATTAAAAGCCTTGCAAATACTGGACCGAAAGCTGTGAGAAGTGTGTGTTAATATCATACCAAAGATTTTGTTCTAACGGAGCGAAAATTGCAGTTTGCCAAAGTGTACCCCTTCTCGCTTAATAAAATAGGAGTGATACCGTGGTGTGCCTGGATATGCCTTGACATAGGCTAAATGCAGAGGTTCATGGGCACTTGAGAAGTTTTTGCGACACAATTTGAATGGATAGGGTGAGGAACTAGTAGGTCATTCTCAAAACTTCTCCATGCATGAGTGTTGCTGAGGTCTAAGAGAATGAGACTGTATTGAGGATAAAGCAAAGTCAGCTTTACAGACCTATCACTGAGATTTGAACTCTTATTTAACTCTACTTAAGTCGAAAGGATTCGCGGCGAGATGGACATACACGATGTATTTCTGTCGCAACCGTCAGCCGGCCCGCAACATATTTCTCCTATTTTCGCTGGTTCTCGGATGAAAAAAGGTTGAAGAGCACCTGTATGAACTTTGTCCTCCTCATTCTAAGTATAGCACGAATGCCATCTTCATTGTTGAACTCGAGCTCTCTTACGGATAGAGTTAAGAGTATAAAAGGTATGAATTCGGTGCAGTGAGTGTGGAAAATATATTTTGTTTGAATACCAAAGTATGTGTTAGTTGATTTATTTATCAGTGCAGAAAAATACTTGCTTCATGATTAAAAAATGACAGTTTTCTATATTTTTCGACACCCATCAAACTCCCCTCTCCAATTTGAAGGTTAAAGAATGTGAATAACTTGGCGAAGAAACACGGATTTCACAGTTTCCCAGCATTGGTATTTTCGTCGCAATTTGAAATGCTCGGGACGCCAACGCACGAGGGCTGTATCTCTGTGGGTTCACCCACTCGTTTGAGAGCTCATAAAAAGATCTCGCTTTCACCTGTCCCTACCCGTTAACAACACTTCGTCAAATGGCAACCGACCACCCCAGAATTACGTAATCTCGATGCTTTGCGTGCTCTGGCCCCTTCTGCCTTGTCCCTAAGGGCCGAAACCTATTTTTTTTTGTTTCTCAAACTTGAAGTTGCCGCTTCTCGGTCCTTCGGAATTCGCTCCCGAATGAGCTGGCAGCACCTCATGTCACGTGACTCCGCGGGTTGTGGGGAAGCATGGTCTAATTCATTCGTGTTCTAAATAGTCGAAGATCAGCTCATTTGGCGTTGACACTTTGTTAGTTAAGCTAAATTCCAAAGCTATTGTAATGTTTTGTAATATTTTTAAGAACGGTTTTTAATATTTGTTGAATTGAATTGTAAATACGTCTTCTTAACATCATTCGATTTTGTAAATGGATTTGCTTTCTACTACAGGACATGGCAGACGCTTGATTATTGGTGTTAACCATTTTCGTTCCTTTTATATCGTCCATCTCAGCGTTGAGTTTTCTTGTGAAACTTAAATTTCACCACAACTGATCATGTCGTGTTTGTGTAAAAAGTGTATGGTGTAGTTATCCTGAAGGAGGTCACACCGCGTGTGTGCGAGACAAAAAAACTGTAATAAGTAATGTTTTCGTTTGATTTCTTTTAAAAAATACTGCTTTTTCTGAGGACAAGGTATAGTTGTTAGAATACAAAATTAAGAGAGAAAATTTACCAATGATTCGATAGATACAGCTTTGATTGACACCTTTTCAAGTCATAGGTGACGACTGCTGCGCTTTTTCAATTGAATAAACAAATTTTGACTCCAGTTTTTGTAGTTCTTTGTAAATAACCGAAAAACCAAAATGGATAGGTGCCCTTATTTTGTTTAGGTATATTCTCTTGTGAAATTCGCTTCTTGGAGACAATTTTTCGTGACTTTCGAAGTTGACTGAAAAAAACAGTTTTTACCGTTTGATACATTCTTGCTTTAAAAGCTATTTTTAGTCCATTTTGCGAAACATGTTACTCGGAAGGGCAGTATTTTATTTTAAATACCAAGCAAATGACACTTTTTTTCTAATAGTAGCCAGAAAATGAATTAAGTGGTTATAGATTTATTCTGTAGTGGATCACCTTTGTACCGTAAAAGTTCCCATTTCTACTTTTCCTCCCGAAACTGAATTTTTTTCCTTCAAAGCTGGAAACTATCTCGTTTGTATTCATTTGCGTCTGCCTACTTCAATCCGACCCTATATGTACGCCATTGGATACTATCTAAATCATTTTCTCTCGTCTCAAAAGAGGGCAATTTTAAATTTCGTGGGACCCAGTTCACGCTCCAATATATAACTTGAAAGTACTTGGAATTTGCGTTCTGACTAGTGGCGCCACTAGAAATATGACGAAGTGAAGTGTTAACTGCAAATATCGACACCGAAGTTTTCACTTGATCACTTCGGGTACTCTAACTTGTGATGACAACGAGAGAACCTCATTTTTTGTGGCTGTCGCTAATCCATTCGTAATTCCATTAAGCGTGGAAGTGGACATAACTAACGATATTTATTGACCTTGGCTGTGGAACTGGACTAATGAACATTTTCGTATTTTATTGGCTAATCCTCAATGAATTGATTGCTCATATTGATGCCTAATCTAACTTGATCCCTCAGAACAAGGGCGTCTCATGGTTGTGTTTGGTGTTGCCGAATGAAAATATGATGGTTAACCACTAATGTTGCAAATTGTGCCCTAAAATTCACCTGCGATGTTAGATAAAAATACACATTGTACATTTTCGATGCAGCTATAGATTAAAGAAGAAAAGGTTGGGCCATATTCTACGATCACATAGGAGAATAAAGGAGCCATAATAATGCGCAAGCGGCCATATTAATTGATCTGCTGAAAATACACATTGTACATTTTCGATGCAGCTATAGATTGAAGAAGAAAAGGTTGGGCCATATTATACGATCACCGAGGAGAATAAAGGAGCCATAATAATGCGCAAGCGGCCATATTAATTGATCTGCTGAAAATACACATTGTACATTTTCGATGCAGCTATAGATTGAAGAAGAAAAGGTTGGGCCATATTCTACGATCTCAGAGGAGAATAAAGGAGCCATAATAATGCGCAAGCGGCCATATTAATTGATCTGCTGAAAATACACATTGTACATTTTCGATGCAGCTATAGATTAAAGAAGAAAAGGTTGGGCCATATTCTACGATCACTGAGGAGAATAAAGGAGCCATAATAATGCGCAAGCGGCCATATTAATTGATTTGTTGTGCTGTTAATACGGTGAAAACATAGGTTAGAACTGCGCCGTTACCATAGTGAAGTTTGTAGAAAAATACGAAATGGATATTGCAAAAAGAAGCTCTCCATTGTTCATGACATCAATGGCCACATTTGCGCGCGATATTTGTATAGATTAATCATTTTTAGCAAAAACAAATCAGAATTTTATGGCGTGATTAAAGACATCTTCTCTCTTTTTTTAATCCATGGTTTTAACTATCAGTTTCGGCCCTGGACGGCTTACGAATTAGGTCTTCCACTATTGTATGTATAAATGCCTCGTAATCGAGTCAGTCGTTAGTTTGCTCTGAAGAGGGTCGTGGACTTAACAAGACCGCGCTTTGTAATTGTCCTCGTTAATTTTCAGTCGGCGAAAGTTTTTATGTGTTCAGAACTCGTGAATGAAATCACGTGACAAAAGTAATGATGGGGACAAAAAAATCGCAGGAATCGCATTTCTTATAGATAACCTTAGGAAGCGACCCTTCTTCCTTCCCCAAGATTCATTCCGAATAGTCGTTGGGAAAGAAACTCATTCTCTCTTCTTAACCCCTTCGCTTCGGCGTACGGAAACATTCCGTAGTCGATTGTATAATCCGGGAAGACGAGGAAACATGGAGTTTTAAAAGAGTTCGGAATGAGATTTCGCCCCGACCGTCGAGGGAAATGGCATTGGCAAAGCAAGTTTTTTTTCCCTCCGCCTTCGTGCCCTATCGTACCACCGCCACCGCGGGGCATACCGATCGGCTGTTCTCCGTGCCCCACCCCTACTCCCTCCACCCCGCCGTTGTGTTTTACGCCGGCAGTAACACGGTCGCAAGTTAGGAGCGGACTTAAAAAACGACGTTTTACGAGCCGGCCGTATGCTCTCCTTGCCCAGTTTATTATGACTTCGTATCTCGGGGATAAGGTGGAGGGAGAGAAAAGAAGTTTGCCTAATCTGCCCCTGCGATCTCTCCTGCCCCACCACTACCCGCCCCCCTCCTCCTCCTCCCCCACAGGATTCCCGCTTTCCTTTTCTTTATTGCTCCGAAGAGAGGCGGTTGAGGAAATTTTTATGCATCGTTTTTCGATTCACCGACCGTCGTCGCCGGCGACGCGAAGCGTGCCTGTTTTGTTTTTCCGCCGTATTTTATTATTTTCATCATGGCTTAGCGTTTCTCTTTTTCTCTCTCCTTCCTCGTGTAATTACGAGCTAGTTAAGGCGTGTCTAGACGGTACACCAGCGCCGCGGCGCGTGCTCGGCTTGTAACTAGAATCTTCGCCTAAGTAGGTGTTTTTCCGTATACGCCGTTGAATTGAATTGTTCGCTCAAAAGTGAGAGTTGTATCGCGGCGCCCTCACTCAAAACGTTGTCGAATTTCTTCAAACTCCTCCCTTCTTTCTTGCGTTTTTCTCGCGACTTCGTGTGCGAAATCGGGAAAAAATGGCATGGAGGTTCTTTGCTGAGTTCTCCGTGGAGATAAAAGTCTGATGTCATCGTAAATTATCCTTTCTTACTCGCAATTAAGTTCTATCCCTGTACTGTGTCTTCCCATAGTCGTCAATTGTCTTGTCATAATTTTTCCTCTTCCTTCTCTTTCAAAATTAACGTCCAAAATCGCAGCAAAAAAATGGAATTCGGGCTCTACTCTATTGTCGTTTATTCTCAATGGGTAAAGTTGATGTCGCAAACATCGGCAATGCTACTTTTAAATTGGACGAACAGCAGAAATTATCTGTTACCTTTCGTTATCGCTTTGTACCTTAATTGAATAATTATACCTCATGTCAATGGTCTTGACATCAGTCGATACGATATTCATCAAGGGACTAGACCTGCCTTCGGAAGGAAGTTCTACCTTGAAATGACTTATTAATGCTATGTGATACACGCTCCGGCTAATTATAAACACCCGTAACAACGTGTCCCACTCACCTTTCCACGAAGCCTTTTCGCTGGTGTATCTAGGAATTACCATAGGATAAATGAGTTATTTGGGTGAATTATGTGGGACAACCGTATTTTTCCGTCTGATTTGTATGCTATTCTCGCTGATTACTATCCAGAATAAACGATTTCTTCCTGGAAATTCAACAGTAGTACGAAAAAGGCACCAATGCATATTATAATTTGAATTATTGGCAAATACCTTCATGAACTAAATTGGAGATACGTTATTTTGTAAGAATGTCGCTGTAGTTGGCAACTCCGGCCGGAAAAATATTTATTTAAAACATATCCGTCGGATAGTTTGTAAATGTTTGCTTAAAATTGGTTTATTTTTTAATGGCAGAGGCATGTAACATGTTTTTATAACCACTAGTGAAGAAAATATGGAGGAAGTTTTTCTTTTTAGACTTCCCGCATTCGCGGTGGAGCATCCTTAAGTGGGATTATTTTTTTCATCTTCGTCTCTACTCACGCAGTTGGGCGTCTCAGGTCCACTTGATAGAAGATTGCCGAAATGACGAGACACCGTAAGGGGGGGATACATTCAAACCGAGGGAGCCTCTCGGAGTTTTCCCGGAGTCCCGGAGTTATTTATCTGTCTGATTTGTGTGCTATTCTCGCGAATAAATATCCCGAAGAAACGATTTCTTCCAGGAAATTCCACAGCGATACCAGAACGGCACCAATAAACAGTATGTTATGAATTTCCGGCCCCTGTTGGGGGAGGGATAAAGTCCTCGACTGATATTCCTGGGGTCGCGGGTTCAAGTCCCGTCTGGGTGGGTTTTTCACCACGTTGTCAAGTTCTATTGGCCCGGTCCCTGGAAAACCTGATGACAGGCTTAGCCTATTGGGATTCCAGACCGAAATGCAAAAAAAAAAATATTGGCAAGGAACTTCAGGAACTAGAATGAAAATGCGTTAGTTTGTAAGACCTCGCTGTAGTCGGCAACTATGGGGAAAAATGTTTATAAAAAATATATTCGTCGGATAGTTTGCAAATTTTTACCATTAAATTTTTTTTTAATGGCAGAGGCATGAAGCCCGTAAAAAGCAGTACTTATAATCAGTAGTAAAGGAAATGTTGAGGAAGTTTTTCATTTTAGACTTCCCTCATTCTCGGTGGAACATCCTTAAGTGGTATTATTTTTTTCACCTTTGTCTCGCCTCACGCAGTTGGGCGTCTCAGGCCCGTAAGTGTCCCCGAAAAGACGCTACATCATAGCCAAGGGAGCCTACCGGAGTTTTCCCGGAGTCCCGGAGTTATTTTTCCGTCTGATTTGTATGCTATTCTCGCGAATAACTCTCCAGAAGAAACGATTTCTTCCAGGCAATTCCACAGTGAATTCCACCAGAACGGCACCAATACATAGTATATTATGAATTATTGGCAAGCAACTTCAGGAACTATATTAAATATGCGCTAGTTTGTAAGAACTCGCTGTAGTCGGCAACTATGGCCGGAAAGATTTTATTAAAAATGTATTCGTCGCGTACTTTGCAAATTTTTAACTTTGTTTTAATGGCAGGAGGCATGAAGCCCGTAAAAAGCAGAATTTATAACCAGTAGAAAAGAAAATGTAGAGGAAGTTTTTCTTTTTAGACTTCCCTCATTCCCGGTGGAACATCCTTATGTGGGATTATTTTTTTTTCACCTTTGTCTCGACTCACGCAGTTAAGCGTCTCATGCCCACTTGATAGAAGATTGCCGAAATGACGAGACGCCCCAAGGGTATAAGTGCGAGCCGAAAGAGCCTCCCGGAGTTATTTCCGTGGGCGGTGGACCTTTCAAGAGGGGAGGAGGCGTGGTGATGTTGATGAAGGGGTATGGAGTGCTGCGTGAACGGGTCCACTCCCTCGGACGGGGCGTGGTGCGTACCGGCAGGTGCGAGCGCTATGTGCGGGAGAGGACGGGGGCAGGTGCAACCCTTGTCCCTTGTTGCGTGTGGGCCGAATTCTCTGAGGCAGCGGCGGCAAAGACGGCTGCGGGAATTCCTTCGCCCGCCCTTGCCTCTCACGAGATCCCCCAAAAGGTCGATCGTCTGGGCGTTGTTTAATAATTGCTCCGGCCTCCCTTCCCAACCCATCCCCGATCGGGGCTCACATAAAGGTCCACCGAATCATAATGGAGCCATTACCTCGGTAATTTCGGTGGCTATTCGTTAATTATTGTCATCGGGAGTGCTCTCGGATACGTCCCTTAATCACCTTGGCACAATAGCCATTCCGTCCCTGTTTTTTTACCCGTGTACTAAATCTACATAAAATGGTGCCCTCCAAGCTCTGTCGCTAGTGTTGTGCATCTAAGGGGTGACTCTTCTATAGGAATGCATTTCGGTGCGTGCTACTGAAGGGTTGGGCTCTTGAAGTATTGTCTTAAAATTGTTTTCCTACCTTTTTATCCATATACTAATTTTTTCCTCTCCTTTGAACCATGCGGTCAAACCTGGTGGGAAAGGGTTAGGAATGAGTGGAATAAATGAATGTGTGCTGCACGCACCAACGATGGATACACTTGACAGGGACGCGTCATGTTCATAGAACGGATGAGGGCCGAATAATGAAGCAGGTTTCACGATTGAGAAGGAATGGTGTGAGAGGAAATGGTATACCTAGGAATTCATCGTTGGTGGAAGAGACTTTTAAAAGAGGGAATATTGTGAGTCTTAAGAGCGGGAGGGCGTGCATAAAGCAATTCGTAAATGTTCCAAATCGAAAGATCGGGAGGAAACCATACTTGAGTGTCTTGTGGAGGGCACTACAAGAGCAGTAATCCGTCTGTCGGATAAGACGTCAAGCCGTGGTCCCCTTGGCGCCTTTCGTTAAGAGCAGGCTAATGCCGACGCCGGTTTTCTATCCACCAATCCTCCCTTACCTGCACCCTATGACGCGACAGACCTTAGCTGTCAGTCACCTCCCCAAATATCCAATCCATTCGAAATAAGAATGCCAAAATTAGGAATGGTGGAGGAAAATGTGAAAGCAGAGGGTCATACTCGATGGCCTAACACCAATAACTAAGCTCTTTGACTTTCCTGTGTACTTTAGAATTTGTACTTCATACGTAGATAGTTTTTTTTTATAATGCATATTTCCTGTTCCCTTTAGTCTTCGATGTAGGTATCTACTTTCTCTGCTATAAATTTCCTGAAATGAAATTTCCTATTTAATATTGATACATTCCTTCCGTAACTACTTAGTCTAGTATAGCTTCATAGGTCATCCTATCGGTTCTTCGTACCTTCTCTTTATAGAGGCAAATCATTAGGAGTTGTGAAGGAAGAAAACGCTTAGCGGTCAAGACGTTGGTTTGGAAGGTTTGCAGAAAATAATCTTCGGATTGTCGACGGCTTATAATGAAACAATTATTCTGAATTGAGTGTTTACGCAGAAGATTAATTTTAGTGCTAACAAAGTTCACAGCATTCCATCACTGTATCATGTTTGATTTTTATGCAAATCCAGCTGATCCGTGCGAATGTGATGTCTAAAAATACTACGAGTTTCCTTCTCCGAATCGGATGGTTTTCCAAAAATCATTATTCTTGCAAAAACGAGTGGAGTTTATCTTTCAGCATAATCCTATTATATTAATCGACTACCGATAGTAGTTTAAATGCTTCGTGTGAAACAAAATTAACGTCTTTACATCGACCTTATATTCTCAGTAATCTACTCTTATTTTCAAATCTTAAATCATTTTTTGAAGTGTGGAAGACATGGGTCATCACACTAAAAAGCTATTGGTATTGAATTAACTAAATATTTTTAAACTGGCGGTATTTTAGCATTCTAACTCCTGATGATTCGCATGAATAATTGCTTATGGCATCCTCTTGGCCCTGTGTTATGGTATCATCCGTGCACGAAAATCTTGGTGATTTTAGAAAATGCTCTTACGATAGTAACTCTTTGAATGAACTTGCGAGGTAGGTGTCACTACTTTCCTTGGAGAGATTCGAAGATTATCGGAGTGAAACTGCACTAGGGAGAAGTAGGATTGTTCTTTAAAGAAATGTTATCACCCTCGAACTACTCTTCTGCCTAGGAAGGATCCTGGAGGTGTAATTCCCTGGGTGTCGTAAAATTGGCTGCGGTTCTGGCGGAAAGGCACTCCTTTTGCACCACTATCTCCATTTATTAGCCCGTAACAACACCTTAACTTCCCGGACTCCTGCAGCCTGACTTTTCACAGGAAGTGGGATTCTGTCCAAAAATTAAAAAAGAAACTCCTGAAGTTCCTCGGAAAAATGTTTGAAATATTTGAAAGAGATAAGAACGAAATGGGATTATGTTGCCTTTGGAGAGTGATAAGAAATCAAGTGGATGTTGGCAGTCACCAATAAAGATGTCTTGCGAAGAGTTGGAGAGGAAAGACGATGGAAATTTTGGAAGGAGAAAGGATAAACTTGTAGGGCATATTTAACGACGTAACAGCGTTTTGAAAACATTAGAAAGGCTGAATAGGTATCAATGACAAAAAAATAAGAACTATGACGGAATACATCGTTAATCAAATTATAAAGGACGTCTAAGTGGAGACTGATGTAGGACAGATGATGACCGTTGATGAAAGTGTTGACAGGCTCTCAAGATTCTCTACCAATATAACTAGTTTTAATCTTTAATTTAAAAATTGGTCCACAGTGAGTTAAGCCATAACTGATAATTTAATAGAAGTTATCTAACTACCATTCCTACTGTATTACTATCCCTACTACTATACTACTAAAATTCCTGTCTCAAATAGGCCAGTTTTATGGAATTTTCGAAGTATTGACACCTTTGCCGAGGCCCAAATTGTCTCTGTACAGGCAAAGTTTTTTATATATTGGGCCAAAAATGTATAAAATATTACATCCTGAGTACAAATATGCACCTAATCTTGCTTCTTTTTTTTTAAAGTTGAACGAAGATATATTTTGCTAAATAAAATTATTTATTTGTGTAAACATACTTGTCAAAAGGAATCAAATTAAGAAGGAATTAACTTTAAAATGTTGGTATTTATATTTTTTGTTCTATATGTAAATACGTAACAGTGTATGGTCGTGTTTCAAATTGATGGCAACCTAAACACAGGTTCGCCTTATAGGTTACCAGAAGCTCCACTAAATATCTTAATATTGTACTCTTTGTATTTTGTCTGTATTTATTTTTTTGGAGCAATAAACATCATTATAATAATAATCATTATTATTATTAGTTTGGAATAAGCCCCTTTTAATTACCCCTAATGACAGATGATACTGGGTTTACACCTTGCCGCTTCTCCCGTGCAGCTTGCGGGATGATGCTTGGATATAAATTATGCATCCTTGAATAGAACTCGGGCATTAAGAGTCATATCGTTGAGAGTGGAAGCTTGTAGATTTACGTTCGGTGTTTTTATTGTTCTCTTAAAAGGGTTTTAATGTGAAATTTAGGGTGTCAATGGGAGAGATGAGAAGGCAGAGCTTTGGACGATTTCATTTGGGAAAGGGTTTGTCTTTAAGAAGTGATATTTTGAGTAATAGTTCTGTATAAATACCTATTTCCGTCCCTAGATTTTATTTCCCCTAGCATGACCCACTCAGCCTTCTGTGGCTGGAAGATATTCACTTGGACACCGGGGTTGGACATCTCCATAAGAAGATTCTGGATTTTAACTGCCTATGAAGAACCAGTGTTACGTGACGCCCTGTTGCCACACATAGCTAGCTAATCATCGATTTTGCTTTGAGCCGCCAGTATTTGTTTACTGTACACGTTTGGAAACTATAGGCACATATCAGTTGCTACCGATTGATCATAGATCTACATAGTTGGCTTCACTGGAATGTTTCCAGGGTCCTCTTCGGACGATGCTTCATAAGCTCCCCGATCATCGCCTCGATCCCGTTATTCTTACATATTGAGAATAGATGCTGCGCGCCCCTATCTACATGCATTTTTAATTTTAGTGTTAGCGCAGTTTTTATTTGGCTTAGTTGTTGAGATATTTGGGTGTAAATTTCATTGGAATTTGATTAAGGAGTAGAGAGTAGCCGTGCGAGAATTTATAATATATATATATATCAATGAACAGCTTTTATTGTTCTTTTCAATCATTACTTTTGATTTGAAAACTGGCCGATGAACATTTTTCGCATCCACAGAATTAGTTCAAACTAGACAGTGGATCAGGTTACCGATTCTAAGTTAATGTGCTCACATTTTTAATACCTTTTAGGCCTATCTGGAGCAGCTGGTAGATTTTGAACGACTTACTAGTAGTTGATTCATGTAAGCTATCCAAGAATCGTATAATGGGAGAGATTCTGTGTTCCATTCAGGTGTCGTTTAGGTGGCATAATACGCTAGGTCTAGAAGATATTAAATGTCGTGAAGGACAGTCATGTTAGCAAGACTAAAAATCACCAAGGATGTGTTAAGTATTTGTGGTTGCATCCCGATTCATACTCTTGAAAATTAGTACATAAAGTACGTTGATGTCAGTGGCCAGTGTTGTAAGGGTATTGTGAATATTGATTTATTTTATTCTCAATACAGATAAATAAAATGTCCTCATATCGTGTAAAAGTCTACTAGCTTCTCATTTTATTTCCGTTTGTCTGTATTTATCCCTTTAAGTGCGGCATGACGTCATATAACGTCATGGTTGTCTTTACGCTGTTGCGGATGACGTTTTATCACGTCAAGGGTACCGTGAGTGTTCCAGCTTTTCCCAAAAGTTCCCCAGTGTATGCTGAAACACTCACGGTACCCCTGACGTGATATCACGTCATGCCGCACTAAAAGGGTGAAGGTGGTTCGAGCGAGTTAGTTCTCTGGTCATAATGTTGACCATATTCGAATTATGCGATTCAATTTCAGCAGTTGTAGGAAGTATGAATTGAATATTGCTACATAATTGGTGAAATATTACACTTTTATATGGCTGAAATTCTAATTAATCAAATTAAAATATCAACATTAGTCTTCATTTGACTCATTTTTTTCACGCGGTACTTTCAAAACTCCCTCACAATGGAAGGTTATGTAAGATTACGCACAAAATTCAGCGGTGACAATATGATTTTTTTTCAAAAAAGATTGAGAAAACGCACAAATTACACGATGTTAATTTTTTCACGAGTCGTGTTGGAAATTGCTCATTTATTTGAATAAGGTCTCTCTGGAGTGCATATTCGTACGATTTTCCATGTAAAAGGGCCGAATATTTCGTCACAAAACTCGGAAAGTAGGTCGGTAAGTGGCTGATATTATAGTATTTTTGGAAGGGTGGCATATTTTTCTTGAAAATATGCAAATGTATTTATTTCCAATTGAAATAATATTTCGCTCAAGCTACCTTAAACTTAATCGGTATATGTTATTATTGCGGTAAATTATTATGGATCAAATTTGACCTTTTCTTTTACTTCGAAGTTTGAGTTAGTTCTGAAATTGGTGTGAATGGTGGCTAACTAACATGTCTTGTTCCAGGAAAGATGAAGGCGTACTTGGTAGAAATTCAAGGTTCCTAGCATTTGCCGTGGAAAGCCGGAACTTATGCGGTCACTTCAATTTGAACTTGCCCTGTGACTGCCTGGCCGCCCCTTGCTCCGAGAGACACTTCTTTTTCTGCGCTAGGAAATAGGATCCAATAAGAGTCCTTTCTCGGTAATTGAAGACGTGAGGACCAGGTCAAGGATGAAGGTTACACTTTCTTCCTCCTCCGTTGCCCTGGGTACCTAATAGCATTCCTCCAAATCGATTCCTTTCATCTCGGCTACAGGGAAACGAAACTACGAGGAATGGAAGAATATTCTACTAGTGGTCAGAGGGCTTTCTGGAAGGAAACTTGGAAATTTCTGTCATTTTCTTCGTTCTAGAACTCAATGTGAGTGAATTTTATGGAATGGAACCGTTACGGCCGGAGTATAATTGTTGGGGTGAGCTCAGTATAATCTTTGCTAACGTTCTGTTGTCGATATTTTTTCTGCCTTATTGGCTGCCTCTGAAGTACTTTCCTGAAGTTGTCAATTTTATTTTTATCCTGTTTCATATTTTTAAAAGAATTTAAGTGATATTTCTGGCGTAGTTGGAAAATTCATTGGTGAATAGGTGGCAGTTGCGTTTTTTTTTAATCTTTGATGTATTTCGTCGCAGTACCTTTGTATGACTGTGAAATCGGTTTAATTTTATAATTAATCTCACAAGGGGAGTGTCAGGTAGCCGGGTCTCAGATTTTACTCAAACTCTGTAGATGTCCAGACCGCAGTATGTGGTTCATGAATCACCCCACATATAGGGTTATATAACCAATATTTTAATAAAAACGGCCTTTAAACATTTGAAACTCTTATAACTATTGTTTAGACGGGCCTTTTGCATAACAGCTAAAGTGGCTGAGTGGCTAAAAGAATGTGATGTAATATGATATTGTTATAAAATAAAATCATTGGAACAACGTACCCGTCTCCCGTCCTGAGGCCACGGGTTCGAACCCAGCGCGGCATTTTTTTTACCACTGTTTTTTTAGTTTTTCTTTTACGGCATCCTTCAATGTGCTCAATATTTTTTTATTTTTACTCGAAATATTATTTTTGTGCGAGGCTAAGTTTTAATTTGCATACACGACGTCAGGCTTACTCTCTTTTTTCGGTCGAAGGCAGGCTTCTGATGATGTCACTTCCTTATCTTTTCGCGACGTATTTTCATTATTCCTTCATACACAAGATTTCCATTTTCTATCATTATTTCATAATATTGTCTTCATATTTTTACAATTCAAGCATAATTCATAAGAATTAAATATTCAAATTTCTTGTGGCTTTTTTATTTTTTTTTATTTTTATCTACTTTTATTTATTTAAATTTATCTACTTTAGCTGTTATGCAAATGGCCCGTCTAAAGGATAGTTATAGGAGTTAAAAATGTTTAAAGGCGTTTTTTGTTTAAACTATTGGTTATATAACCCTATATGTGGGGTGATTCATGAACCACATACTGCGGTCTGTACAACTACCGAGTTTGAATAAAATCTGAGACCCGGCTACCTGACACTCCCCTTGTCAATGTTATATCGAGACTGAAGTAAAAAACTTTACGTTTTATAATGCTAATGATATAGGTAGGTCACTTTCACGTTCTGTGCTTCGAAATGTTGAGCAGCTTCTGGTTTTCTTTTAGTTTACAAACGGATACAGCGGTCACTTAAGCTTTAAAGGTTATGTAGGTTTATATCCAATTTGCCGAGTTCTTTATACCCTTCCGAAAAAGTTTGTCTTTCATAGTGGCAATTAAGTGAATTCGTCCCGCCTACCAACCTCAGGGTCATGGGTTCAATTCCTCATGGGTTGATTTTTCAACATCCGGTGCGAGGATGTTTGTGATTGCGAGATACAGAGGCCCAATAGGTTGTTGTTGGTTTATAAATAAAAGCTACGGAATGAATAAAAAACAATATTTTTTATTTTTAACGGAAGGATTTTCGTGCAAAAACTTCTGCAGTTCAGCACTCAATATCTGTTATATATTTTCGATCACTGTATTGGGTTTTCAATGATCATCATTCAGTTTGCTAAAGCTTCATGGAACGTATGAACTTATGGTGCATATGTGCACCATGGAACTTAGGATGCATATGTACACCATATAAATATGGTACTGTGGTTAAATGGGTAAAAAACCAGAATGAAAATAATTAAACAACTTCCTTGCGGAAAAAGGGAATGCTAGCGCATAGGAATTGAGGGTTTACGAAGAGTATCAGTTAGTTGGGTTTGTTATGTTGTTAATCTAGACAACCTTCCTCAAGTTCGTTTCAACATCCTTATTTGTGATTTGTGAGTCGTCGTAAATACATGAATAATAGCTAGCTCATGGAATATGGTTGTACCTGCGAGAGTTTAGAATACCTACTCATTATTGCGGATTGCGTGAGACTAATGCATGTTTATAAGGTCTTGCGGTCTTTTTACTTCCGTAGTATAAATTATATAGTCCAAAGGTATTAGAAAAACCTCAAGTGTACGACTTATGGTCCATCCTGTTGAATGACTTGCCAAAGCCAAACCTAACACTGTACAACCGATGTTTTATTTATATGGGCCCCAAACTTTTTAAATGTAGACTTTTTAAATAGACAACACTAATGAGGTGTGATTACAGTACACATGTACAATTCACCATAGAAATAATGAAAAAAAGAAAAGTATACATACGTGTTTAATTTTTAATTCTGTTTGAAACAAATATTTTCTGAGGAAACAAATATTCGATACAGAAAATGCATGCAGGTTGACTGGTAATCACAGAAAAGTCACTTCAGCACCCGTGCGTGAGTAATACGTACCTTTAAAAACACCTTTCAAGGAAGATAGATTCCAGAGCTCCAGCAGTCGATCGGCTTCCGGGTCCATGAATATGACATCAACGGGAGCAGTCGTAATGGACTAACCGTCTTCTTGCTTCTACCGACAAGGTACCACTGAGGCTACTGAGTCCGTTGGGCCAGCCGTCGCGGCTGATCAACAATGTATCATATGTAACCGTTTTCGTCCTTGCACCGTGCCGACTAAGGGTTCGGGCACGGCAACAGCTTGGCACTCGCGTCGTTGGGAAAACTATGTAAGCGGTTGTGTGGTAAAATTAACCAGGCAGCCGCTACCCAACTTCCGGCTCATATTACCAGACAGGGTCTGGTAACACGAGCTAGGATTCTGGTAATTTTAACCATTATTCCCGTTATTCTACCTAAGAGGGTTTCATCCAGGATCAGTGTGGTACTTCTAACTACAATTTTTTCTCCGAGTAAGGTTTTAAAATCTATAATATGGATTGTTCGTATTGTTTTTAACGTGAATATCCTCTGATTACGAATTCATTTTTTTGTTGCTGCTTTTTTCTACACAGGTATGAATTTTTATTCGGATTTAAAAAAAATTGTATCGTTTTGTTAAATTGTAGAGATGAAAAATTATTGTAAATGCATACCAGTATTTGGTTCCTCCTTGCATTCGCCAAGGGCAATCATTTGATGCTTAGTTTTCATCCCAAAACATTGTCATTTTTCATCTTGTGGAGGAGTATTGGTTCGCATTTTCAAAATAACCAAATTTTTTGCGTGGCGCCTGGGGAAAGGGTGAGGTCAAATATTTATCGGTTTGGAAAATAATATAAAATTAATCGCAAAAAATACCGAAAATGTGAACGGAAAAGCTCTACCCATCAAAATATATCAAAGAGCGTATTTACTCTTTCCGCATGTTTCGATTATGACAGCAAGTTATCCGTTTAAAATTAAAATCACTTCGTGGATGCCTGTGACTGTTTAGAGCACATTGGTAGTTTTTTTTCCTTTTGACGAATTTTATGAAAATATGCGTGGAATCGGTAAATAAAACCCATGACGTGCTTCTGTGTTGAAGTGAAATTTGGAATTCAATACTTATGTATACAAAACTGCAAAGTCAAACGGAAGTGTATTGAAGGATATCTTCCAAAATATAATTGAAGTAATATGTGGCGACCAGATGTGGTGCCATCATTTTATGCTGTTGACAAGGATGATGTATAGATAAATAGGATGTTGATGTTACTAAGGAGTTGGGCGGAGATTTTAACGTGCATTGCAGGCTGTACTAAATTAATTTGAGAAATGTGGAAATCGTCTTACTTAACCAACTTCACATTGGTGACCCCGACGAGGGGAATAAGTGGTTAACATTTGGAGAAAATGGTTTTGCCGCGCGACGACGAGCTTCAAGTTGAAGCCTTCAACGCTTACGAGAAGAAAGCCCCCAGCTCCATCAGCAGCTAACCTATTCCAATCCACGACGCAGACAGGACACCCAGCAAGGCCCGCCTGCAGTTCGTCGTGTCGCGGTGAAACTACATCCATTTTGGCCCGAGAAACTGAGTCTTTGGTTTCACAGGCGGTGTCTCAGTTCGTGCTCCACAAATATTAATTTTATGCGTAATTAGTCATAAAAAATAGAGTTGGTCTCTCTCGACAATGAATACTCTTCAGAATTTTTCTTTTCGAATTTAGCATAAAAAATAGAGTTGGTCTTTCTCGACAATGAATACTCTTCAGAATTTTTCTTTTCGAATTTAGCATAAAAAATAGAGTTGGTCTCTCTCGACAGTGAATACTCTACAGAATTTTTCTTTTCGAATTTAGCATAAAAAATAGAGTTGGTCTCTCTCGACAGTGAATACTCTACAGAATTTTTCTTTTCGAATTTAGCACCATTGGCAAAGAAATAGAACGGAATAAATCAGCGACGTTATCAGAAGGATAGTTTTCGAGGTAACAGCAGATATATAGTAGATTACTTGGCAGTAAACCCGTGACTCTAGAGGCTGGGTAAAGTTCGTCGAAAGGCGCGATCATATTTTTTTCTCTCTAGTCTACGACAGTGTGTTGCTGACATTTTCATACTGCATGAGTCAAAGTTTGGAATATTTTTAGGGATGAAAACTTATTCAAGGATAAAATAGTGAATGTCCTTTGAGGTTTATTTTCATTCCCCGTTGACATATGCATTCCATGATACCCTTATGTTGTGTTATCTCTAAACATTATTATTTTGCTGGGAATACTGGAATTCGATTGGTCGTGCTTATTTTACCTCGGGGAATAAGCTATCCCATAGATATACCGATAGTATCTTCTTTCGTGAATGCAAATTCCATCTGAGCTATGGACGTTAAGATTCTGTCCAGAACGTGCGTTCCTGCCTGATTCGAAGAGCGGTTCTCCTTGAACCACATTTCTTATGAATGGTTCTGAATTAAATGACCTCTACCTCTCAGGTTGATTAAAATTACTGGAGTAAAATTCACAGAAATATATCTCCACCTTATTTTATTTATTTCGGCACTTCTTTTGAAGCGTCGGCGCAATCCTCGGGTAGCACCAGTTCCGTTCGGCCCAACTACTTTCGACGCTATGCGTATCAAAATAAGATATGGTAGAAGTGTACATTGAGTATTTAACTTCAGCAGTTATAAATTTCCTCCAAGTTCAGTCATAAATCATGGAATGCTCGAACTTCAATCTAGGGATCAATTAATTAGGTAATGTTTTTTTGCAATAATATGTATATGCTAAGATTTAGGTCGTTAGTGTATTTGTTTTAGGGGTTACGCCCCCTGAGTGCTTTCATTTCGTTGTCTCCACCAGCATTACTTGCTGATCTGAAGGGTCAATAAAACAAAAGATGTTAGAAGTATCGTTGTATGCTTAGGAAGTACTTATGCTTAGGAAGAATAAATAATGACAAATTTCAAGCTATCCGGGACTAGCCACGGAGTTCCACTTTTACGGAGTCACCCGCAATGCACACATGTGCGAATTTCCACAATTTCTGTGGAAATTCGCACAAGAATAAATAATAATTTTTGAATTCTGGACAATAGTTCATTTAAAGAACTTCTTTCCAAGAACATTTTAACAATATTACTTACTTCATAATTTGGTACTTTTTTTACCAATCTTTTATCGACATCCTCTTAGAGCCACTTAAAACCGCTCTTGACTAAACGAAAGTCATTCAATGTATAAACCTATAAAAACTACAACGTACAGGCGAAAAAGTTGATTTTCCATTCATTTCATCAGAGGATTTCTTCTTGCGTACATTTTTCAACAATCGCTAGTGTTATTGCGAAAAGATATTAATGGTAATTTAGGAAATTTAGATATATTTATGTTTGAGTTCTCGCAATTTCGCATCACAAGCAAAATTTGATGTTAAAATTAGAATGTAAGGTAAATTTCTTTTTTTTTGTTACTCATCTCTCGTGCGATCATTATTTCTAATATAATTTTGCGAAAGAAATAAAGCCTGCGAGCGATAAAAATTAAAATTACTATATATGCCCATGGAGATTGATAAAAATGATTTGGAGTGGAACCCCAGACTTCTGGAGTGTATTAAGATAGTAAAGGCCCCGGTGGCGGCGGGGTAAAGTCCTCGAGGGTCGCGGGTTCGAGTCCCGCCTGGGTAAAATATTTTCTGCCCAGGACATGGGTGTTTGTGTCTCGTACGTTATTACTGTTATTCACCCGACGTAAACTGGCCCATTGTGCTGTATTCGGGGTAGTAAAGATAAATAAATAAAAAAAAATAAATAAAGGGTCAGGGTGACGATCGTCAGGGGAAACCTGGAATTGTCAGGGAATTTTGAATTTCTGGAAAAGTCAGGGAATTCTCGTAACAGTCAGGGAGAAACTGGAATAGGAATCCTTTATTTTTCTACCATTACGTTTATCGGCCAGTCTTTCCCTCCCTTTATTTTACTAACTAAAACTAACGTCCGTCGCTGACGTGCATGGAATAAGCACCATCAATTCGTGGAGTATCCAGTTGATAATCTTAGTTGTGAATTTTGTATTTAGTTGTGAATCAGACGTACTATGTATCCCTTTTGTATATCCTTATTGCGATATGTGCCTAGTTGTGTTCAAAATCTAATTGTGTTGTTTTGTCGGCCCCGCTGGCTGCGGGGTAAAGTCCTCGCCTGCTAACCCGAGGGTCGCGGGTTGGAGTCCCGCCTGGGTAGAATATTATCTGCCCAGGACATGGGTGTTTGTGTCGCGTCCGTTGTTACTGTTATTCACCCGACGTAAATTGGCCCATTGGGCTGTTTTCGGGATAGTGAAGATAAAGAAAGATAAATAAAATCATGATCACAATGTATTACGCTCATTACAAGGGATCCGAGGCTATGTTGTTCGGAAGATTTAACTCTCATTTTTCTTATCTTCCGAAACTAGGTCGAGAAGTAGCCGGAGCAGAATAGCTTATAGTATATACATGCTTGCAGTACTAAAAATGCGAGACGATGGTTAGAAAATTTATTAAATCCAACGATGCCGTAGAAAATTAAATTCAGCAGAAAATAATATTCTGCGGTGACCTATTGGCGATCGGTGAGGGGTATTGGTAAATCCATCAGGGACAAGTCAGGAAAAGGTCAGGGAATTACGAAATTAGATATCAGTAGCCACCCTGAGGGTTCGGCGTCAGAATTTGCTGTTTTGAATTTTTACCTTGTTTTTTTAACCCAGGCACAATATTAAGAATAAGAAATTGAAGCCGATTGTTGGATACAATTTTTAAAACAGAGTAGCGTAAATTTCCAATGTTGTAGAATATGGGGAAAAGTTATTATTTTTTTTAACTTTTTTTTATTATAATATAATAATAATTTAATTCCTTTTCAGGAATTACAGAGTGGTAGTACCATAGATAGCCCCTAAGGAATAACCTGTGTTGGGGCTACTGACAAATAAATAAACCATGCAAAAAACGATAGCAAAAAACAAAATGGTTTACAATTTTCGACGAATTATTGCAACGATACTTCGAACATCTTTTGTTTTATTGACCCTTCAGATCAGCAAGTAATGCTGCCGCACCCGGTGTATTCTCAGCGGCGTCATTTAATGTTGTTCAAAGTTAGACAGTCGTTCAACTTCTGGTTCTTGAAAAGCGTTAGGGAAAAACGTCGTATGAAAACGATGCAGTTTTTGGCTTAGCTTTTCGTGTGGAGTACGATTTATGATTCAACCCTTTTCCGTATTTATGTCGTCATTTGTGGATATATATCATGCATTCATGCGTGGATTATTTCTCGGTCGTTACCATGTATCGATCGTCGGTTAGACCTGCCGCAGTGTTCAGTGTCTCAAACAGCCACCCCGGGACAAGGGAATAGTCGGCGAGGGGGATATATGTCATTTACAGCTTTGCCCTCTTGCGCTTGTCGGTGTGTGCTTATTGTGGACCACATCCGCCGCCGCCTTTAAGAGAGGGACGGCGCCCCACGTATCCCCCGAAAGGAGGTCCTCCCCAACCCCCCCACCTCCCCCCCCCCCGCCCCAGACATCCTTGGGTCGAATACGACCGTGTCCGTGGGACACAAAAAGGATTTTAACGCCGTACTAGTATTAACGGTTCGCCCGCGCTGCAGCTGTATCTCTGCATTTAGTCAACGGTGGCGCTGGTGGGGGGTGGGCCGAAATATTCCTTTTGCGGAGTCGTTCGTTCCGTTTTGTCGCCCTTCTCGGGAGTGGGGAAGGAACTTAATGCGCGAAAGGAAGGAGCTCCGAATAAAAAAACAACAACAAGAAACGAAGATGCGTGGGCTGGATTTGTTTTTCCCTCCTGTCCGCGAACCATTACTCTTTCGACTCTCTTTCCTTCTCATCGCTATTTTCCCTTATAATATTAATTCGCTCGTTACCTCCTTTGTATTCCTTGAAATTTTCCGTTACGGCCGTCATCAAACACTTCAAGATATTCCTAAATGCATTAATTTATTTATGTATTAAAACTCCGAAAACAGCAACTAATGTCTTTAAGTTTGGTTCAATAAACGGAATAAATTTAAACAGTAAAATTAACACTAAAAACAAAAAAAAAACAGAAATATGCAAAAGGCAAGTATGAGGCGAGGATGACATGGAATAACGCATTACATTTCAGCTTGGAGGAGAAGGCGTTGCGTGATGAGAAAAGGTCAAGGTTAGGGTGGAAATTAGGCCATTGAATGATGAAGGCTGGCGGTAGAATAGTGATAGTTAACGCATTCATATTATTATAATTTAGGTTTAAGATAAAGTGGCAATTATCCTCAAAATGAAGGGTGAAAAAGGGGCTCAATGAAGGAAAACATTTGCATATTCTCATAGCTGTTGTATCTCATGTACGAGAACGTTTCTCAAATAATGCACGTCATTAAAGTTTGTGATTCGTGATCTCATAATCTCTTTGTTGATTATGCGTATTGTATCTCATTACATTTGACGGTGTCTTTGTAATGACATAGTACGTTTCGATGTGCTGTAGAACTATGAGGGATGTTTCGTGTATTTGAAGAATCATAAAAGCCGTTTGAATTGTATATAAGCGGTTGGAAAAGGTAACGAGTGGCGTAGAAATGCTGAGAGCCATGATAGAGGGGAGGATGTGGGATAAGTTGGGACTGTGAAGGAAGAAAATAGGTTGAATTGATGGGATGTAGAGAGGTAGAACACATGCTGAGATGAAGAGGAATCGTATTGAAAGACCTGCACCACAGAAAAAAGAGGATTTTTACTTTCCTAGCTAGAACAAGCTTTACCGGTAGATAACTTAGATAATAATTAATGATGGACTGTAACAGATGTGGCTTGTCGATAACTGGCCACATTTTTGGCTCATTTCATATATCGTTAATTCAGCTTCGTTTGGTGTTTGAGGAAAGAACTTCAGTAAAAGATGTCCAGTTGAAGAACATTTCCCAGATTCTCTTTGACTTCCCATGTATGCTGGAATCCTTGTCTATCGTTATCGGTTGTAGCACACATGGCAATCTGAAAGTAAATAAGAAATAGAGTTCGTGGTAAGCCATTCCTATCTGTCCGGAAGTAAATCAAGGAATTGATGCGACGTATTTTTTTGAATCAGAACTTGGATTTGGTGTCATTATTTGACTCTTCAAAGTCGTTCTTCAAATTCTTATGGTTGAGATCGTAACTTATGAGGTTTGTCCTGAGTCCCACCGTTTCTGAATCTTCCGACGTGAGCGAGAAATCCTTTATGTCCTGGAAAGAAAAGTATACCATTCCAGTCCCACGTCTCTCTCGCAATTTGGTTGGCATTGGCCACTTAGAACTCCTCTAATAATTTGCTCCCAATACGTTTGGCAGAGTTTGAAAAACCTAAATGAAGGTAATTTCCAAGCACCACTGTGAAGTATGTAAACAGTTGATGTAAGCGAGCTAATCATCTGATGATGGCTCTGTGAGCCGAAACGCGTTGTACGCATTAAAGCAATTGGTGGAAAAGTGCAATTGTTTCTCTTACATTATGAGCTAATTTTTATTCAGCAATCATTTTTTATATTAAAATAACCTTTTTCAAATATTGTGATTCTGGGTACAATTTCGTGAGTTACTGTATTATTCTTCTTTCATAAAATTTTAATGTATTATTACAAACTGCAAGAAACCTGTCGTCCGCTTACTATATGAGCACCAGAACTTCTTTGACATTATGCGTATCTTCCGGTTTGTTTTTGGGTCTTGAACTTCACTTGTTATTAATATTTGGTTGCTCGTTTGCATGATGTTCAAAGGGTGGGGATTCAAAACAAGAACTACTTGATAGTAACACAATGGAACTTAGGAAGATGGAGCCAAGGGTGGAGAATCGTTTTTAAGACGACCTAATCAAGGAAAATACTAGTGAAAATATGAAACCACTCTCCCGTCTTTTGCAACTTTCGATCGTCCATTCAGTCAGCCAGGATTATTAGCCCTTTCGCGCCTAGCGGCGGCTATAGCCGACGTGAATTTTCCACGGAAACAAACGAATGTCGGCTATGGTCGACGGAGAAAAACCATCGCAAAAGACGTAATGTCGGCTATAGCCGACGCTAATCACGTCCCAGTGCTTGAAACGTAATAGACGAAATTTATCGAATATTTCTGTGCAATAATAGCTGTGGATTGATTAGCATTAAAGCTGGAACCCTTGTAAATCTTCCTATATAGTTCTGCGTTGCAGTCTAAGTAGGATGTCCTTGGGAAGAGAATAGCAACTTCGTTGAAATTCCTCTATTTTTAACCTTTCTCCGACCAGTGGAAGAGTATTTTGATAAGTCCCAAAAGAAGTAAATTATTCGATGTGACAAAAATGATGAGGGTAGGTACTAAATACAATCCTCTCATTTCTCGTCCCCAATAAGTATTTCCCATAAACTGAAGCCTCACGGTGCCTCATTTTAGAGCTATTAACGTTTTGGTACTATCCACAGCAATACATGACTGGCTCTGCAGTATCTTAAATGAATGACTTAAATGAAAATTACTGACTTCCTATGAAGGTAATTTCCAAGCACAACAGTGAGGTATTAAAACAGTTTATGCAAGCCATCTAATTTTTATTCAGCAATCATTTTTTATATTCAGATTATCTCTTTAAAATATTGTTTAATGCTTCTGGATATTATTTCGGGGATGTTACTGTATTTTTCTCCTTACTGGTGCTATACCTGTATTGCAAACTCAATACTTGGTATCTTCAATGTTTATATGACTTAAGTTGGCATACATAAAATGAATTGTATTTTTCCTTCGAAAAAAAATTTGTTGTGTAAGGAATTATTTGAGGAGCTTTCTTTTTCGTGAAATGAATTATGTCTTTCATCGTATGTATGTATATACATCGCCGGTCTCATTTTAAAATCATTTTTGCTCTACCACGGAGATGATGTAGAAATAAAAGGAAGGCGATTTAGATTGGGTCCTAAAAAAGGACGTGGAGAACTTAAAGGAAAATAAATAATTCTGGTGGTTTTTAGGAGCATTTTAAGCCGCTGGGATAAATCACAGAGGAGACCGATCACAGCTGGGTGTTAGGGTGTAATCAGAGAGGGAAGATGTTACATTTTGATATCCATCCAAATCTAGCTCAGTGGTAAAATACCTAGAAGTGAAAGGTAATTACACGGTTCGATAACAGAGACAAGAAATTGCCAGAGTTTTCTGACAGAAGTTTAATGTCCAATTGATTATTTAAGGACCAAATTCGGTATATATGCTACATGAACGGTGAACTTACCTATTCAGTATCTTCGATGATAGCTCGATCCATGCACCCAAGACAAAAAATAATACAATCAATCGTATTTGTTTAGGAATGTGTGAATCATTTCCCTAAATAACGAAAAGTGACTTTTATTGTCTTTTTCTGCTAAACGTTGAATGAAAAATTTCCCTTTGTAGCAATTTAGAAATGTGTCGTTCCTACCGTGGACCATGCTGAGAAAGGAGGTCGATGCCATATTTGAATTTTTAATCTCGTATGCGTTTAATAGCCCTGTTTAGCAATTTCCCAGTGCCACCCCTCTCATTGCTCTATCACTGCGCTGATTGCGAACTTAATACTGAATGATTTTAAGCTATCCGGGACTAGCCACGGAGTTCCACTTTTACGGAGTCACCCGCAATGCCCGGGACCCCGATCAAGGCGGATGATTTTTTTTTCTGCGGAATTTCGCTTAATACTGAATGTTTTCATGACTCAAGTTGGCATAAAATTTTCCTCCATGGTGATACTTTTTATGTATCTTCCATTATTCCCACATGCATAGGCGAATAAACAAGGATAGTTTAATAATCATTGTTTCTTTTTTCGCCCGGATGAATTTGAACGAATTTTGAGTCGCACTCTTTTGTGTGCAGTCACTTGCCCTTCTTGACCTCAGGCGCTTTCTTGTTGCTGGGGTCTCCGCCAGATGTCGGCCGTCTCGCTCGCGCGTCTCTTGTTCGCAGGGTCTAGGCTCTGCCGCGGGAGACATCAAGGCTTCTCTTACGAGGAGGAGGAGGAGTGGGGGGTAAGGGAGGCTAAGGGCACTTTATTGCTCCGGCCATAATCAAGTTCGGGCTGAGGGGGGGGGGAGGTTCCTGCCTCCCTCCCCCGCTACATCCGGGCGGGTCTCTCTCTAATTGGGAAATAAATGAGAAGTTCTTTTGAGGGACGAAGAGCCGGACTGTTCCAAGTGTAACTCCCGTCCCAACTCTTCGTGTACGACCATAAAAGCTTGCCCCCCCTCCCACTCCCTCCACATCCCCCTCGACGTATATAGAGTAGTTTTACTCGGGCTCCTTGCTCTTTAGCCGTTCCGACGACGGTTTGGGTCCCCACTCCTTATTTTTCGCGAGCGGTTAATGTTTACGAAAATGTTTCGGTGGAGAATGCTCCAAAGTTCCTCCCCGCCATCAAGGTTAACCTTTTGAAGCGACCTTCCACCGCAAAATGTTTGGCTGCGGTTTCGGGATCCATTTCCCGAGTTATGGATGTGCCTGAGTTTGATTACGTTCGGCTTGTTGGTTACGCATTTGGGGAAGGTGACCCGCAGCAGAGTTCATTTATGCCGACGAGGGCTGGTTGATGAGTGGAAGGGTTGGGTTGTATGGGGAATGTAGGATAGGTGGAGAGAAACCCGGCGTCGGCACTCGAGTTTGATTACGTTCTGCCTGTTGTTTGCGCATTTGGGGAAGGTGACCCGCAGCAGAGTTCACTTATGCGGACGGGAGCTGGTTGATGAATGGTTGGGTTGTAAGGGGAATGTAGGATGGGTGGAGAGAAACCCGGCGTTGGCACTCGCGTGCCGACTTAACGCAGCGTGCCAAGCCACGCTCTAACGTCCCATCCTGTGGGCGAAGTATTGCATTTTTAGTACCCCCCACATGGCAACGAAATAGGGATCGAGATGCCTTTAGTAGAATATCCGCTACAGCCGAGATAAAAACTCAGACCCTTGAAATTGAAAGATAGTACTTTAAAGGCACCACATCAACCCTTACCCCTTCATCTTGTTGTTTATGGAAATTGTCGCATTCGTTCCTAAACCTCATAGCGTCTGGGCTATTAACTATACAGTTGTAATATGAACTTACGTCTCATTGCCGCTTTTTACGGTACATTTTATTGTATGTACAAACGAATGTATCATAGAATGTACCAGAAATTGAATGAAATAAGAACAGGGTTTCTATTTCCCGTACATTCATTTTGGCAATCATACAATTTGCCGCTTTACACGGTACAATTTTCCTCATGCAAGAGTTCATACGTTCGTTGGTACTTAAAAATGTACTGTGTAAAGCGGTGTTAATGATAATGCATAACATGCCTATGTTAAACTTGAAGGAAGTAGCAGCAATTGAAGGATGGCGCAGGATATGACGACGGAATTTAGAGGTTAGTAGTTCTGATTGCACTAGTAACATGGTTGCATTTGATTTGAGACGGCGGGAATGTGTTTACAGCTTATTTCTTGACAGTGTTAACATTAAAAAACGAGGCTGTGTCAGAATACGCTGATAACATTCGTTACCTATCTGATAATCCCAAAAAATATATTACGGCCGCCGCGAGAATTTTGATCAACAGTTTTTAGTGCGTCTCATTTTTTTTGTAAATTCTTACTTTTGGTAATGACGAGTTTCCTGGCGAAGCCGGCGGAAGTATAGGCGAAAGATTGTTGCTTCGAAGAATCCTATCATTGGCTTCCAAAAGCAAGATTGTTGATAATACGAGGCAAAGTCCTCGCCTGCTAACCCTAGGGTCGCGGGTTCGAATCCCGCCAGGGTGGAATTATCGCCTCTCAGGGCATGGGTGTTTGTGTTTGTCTGCTGTTGTTATTGTTATTCACCTGACATAAATTGGCCAAATGCGCTGTAGTCGGGGTAGTAAATATCTTCTTCTCTGGTCACAATCCTAGGATTGGTCTGCAACAGTCTTCCACTTTATCCGATCTTGGGCGAATCTTTTCACTTATCTGTACGATTGGCCGCCTAGTTCCTTCATCAACTGTCCCATGTAGTCCAGTCTAGGTCGGCCCCTCTGGTTTTTTCCCTTTACTGTACCTTCTAGTATGGTCTTAACCAAGCTTTCGTGTCGGAGGATATGGCTAATCCAGATGTTCCTTCTCTTATTTAGCATTCTGAGTAGACACCGTCTTTCCCCTATCCTCTTAAACACATCCTCGTTCGTGACTCTTGCCGCCCTGGGTATTTTCAGCATTTTTCTATAGCACCACACTTCAAATGCCTCCATTCTTTCCTTCTCTCTCTTTCCACTTGTCCAGGTCTCACCACCATAGAGCAGAACGCTCCATACGAAAGTAAATATAAAATAAAAATATAAATATAAAATAAAAAAGTGATAATGAAAGAGAGCATGTTAGTTAATTGAAATTACAGATTGGGCACTTATATGCAAGGAGCAAAGGCTGGTGACTCTGGAACTCGCCAAGTCAAACGGAGAAAACTACCTCACTCCCTTGTGTGAAGCTTGTTTTTCAAGTGAAAGGAGTCTTCCGCGCAACTGTCGCAAAGCTACCATACCTTTACACCATCCGAGGCTTGTTCTTTCCTCTCCCTGTCAATCCAACTCGTTACCGCGAACAATTCTCAGGGACCGCAGAACTACTACATTACGCATAAATGTATTCTTTTGGTGGAAAATCCGATGTCGTGTCGTGATCCTTAGGATTGGAAATTCTCGTCTCTGATTTCCAGTCTTGTGCCCGCACCTCTCCCGTTGTCCCTTTGCCTATCTCACCTTGACCGCGGCCGAGGCGGCTTCGCTCCGACTATCCGAACGAATGATCGTCAAATTTTCGATGCCAGGAATTACTGAGGTGCGACTGGAAGGTGAGGTATCATGTAAACCACAGTTCTCGGAACGGGCTGGAAACCTGTGGTTTTGGCCGTCGGGGCAAGATGTCCGTCCCTCTATCCTTGTCACCTCATTTCGCCAATGAAATCTTAGAGAGATGCTCTCTTGTTCCCGAGATGCCTTAAGTATAATTTCCTCGAGATCCCTTTCACCTGATTCTACCGTTACTTTCCCTGAGAAACTTTCTCTCACAAACCATTTTCTCGTCTTACGTATGCCCTTTTTAAATATTTGAATACCTAAATATCTATTTTCTCTTCAATCACTTAAGTATGTCTGTAAGCCAGTCACTTCGCTTTGAAGAACTTCGAAGGCAATTATGAGGTTGAAATGACCCGGATACAGGCAGTGGTCAAAAACCGACTTGAGAAATTGTGAAAACTGCCGTCAAAATTTGAAAGGGGGCACATCGTCGACTTTTGCTCCCGTAAGGAAAGCGTTGAATGGGGGTGGAGGTTTCTTTTTCTATTTTAAGGCACTTGCACTCAAGATATAGGGTTCAAATGTTCACTATTAGATTGCGTGAAGAATGTTGAACCGACCGAAAATGAGTATTCAAGCTATATCGATGGTTTGTTTTTTACCCGTTGTTTATTAACTTTTAAAACGAGCTGCGTATCTTGTTTGTGCACATTCGGCTTTTTTTGCCAAAATACTGATTTTAGGCCATAGTTGCTGGGGGACAATCGAAATAAAGTACGGAAATTTCGAATTATATTCCAGATATCGGATGGTTATTACTGTTATCAAAGTGATCTACCGGTTAATGTTGGTTTGAATGGAAATGACTGAAAGCCCTATGGTTTTTTAGGTGTAAAGGCCCCTGTCCAACTGGAAAATTTCTTTTCCCATACCCCGCCACTTCTCAAACAGACGTTTCCTCTCCTCACCACCCATATCAAGAACTTGCTAGTTTGTCTTCCTTTTCGTCCACCGCACCTTCTCCATCCTCCTTTTGATCCACAATTCGAAATCCTGCTGCCAATTATTGTCTCCTTTTCTGTCCGATACGACGCTACGCTCTGTAATTAACTTCAATTAAAAACGGGTGAGCGACCTTAATCAACGAAATATCAAGAGACCAAGGAAAAGAACGAATTTGATTAGGCCTATTACCACGGCCAAAGACGCTCCCGCTGAAGTCCACGCGCTTTAATTTAGCAACATGTTTTTGCTACCGAAAGCATATCTGTTTCCACAGACCTATGGAATATAAGCATTAATATTTAGCGTGTTTTCTCTTGTTGCTTTCTGCTTACTTTTTGACCGCGGAAGAAAGTAAGTTTTTCAAAAACCAGGTGATCGCCATGACATGTACGAGATTATTTCTTTAAAAATCTTATCATTTATAATAATAATAAAAATAATAACAGTATTTATTTGCCCGGAGATCTTGGTACATACTTGTTCCATGATGTAATACACGTCAATTTTACATGATACAACTTAAATATATACCATAAATTACATATAAAGAAATTTTTCAATGGAATAAAATAAACGAATCATGAAGAATGCCCTAATTTACATTTAAGTATGGACATTTTTTTCACACACTTAATATCTCGTGGGAGTTTATTGTACAATAATAGACCCATGCTGTGCTGTGGGGCATAACTAGAATTTGTAGTTCTAACAAAATTTTGGTGAAGATCATTACAAATCCTGGTATTATAGTTGTGTACACCATTATTGGTAGTATACTCTCTAGTACTGTTGATGGGAACCATTCATATCCTGTTGGGAAATGACATTGTTGCATTTATGGCGTATTATGTGGTCGAATGGAGCATCCATGTGAACCCATGCAACGCATTTTCCATTCAGCCGTCATTGGTGCTTTAGTCAGGGGAAGGGAATGGAGTTGAAATAGAAAAACTCTCCCAGGCGGTGCACAGTGGTCCAGGTACTCTGAAAAGTTGGCCGTAGATCGATAAATAAAGTACTTCTTCAGTGCCAATAGAGTGATGGGTATCGAAGTTGAGAGACCACCACGTCCCGAATCGACGCTAGCTGGTAAATAGGTGCAGACCTGTCGCTCCTGGGAAGTGTGAAAGAAGCGAGGTTGCTCGTGAATCATACGAGTGCAGTAACAAGAGCGTCATTTTTCGGTGCCGATAAAACCGGACCTGTTTCAACGATCTTCATTATGAAAAGTGGAAACAGCAGGAGAAGGAAAGATGTTTTTTTTGGCATGTAAATCACGGCAATGCAAATGTTCCATGTGTGCGATGTTTGGTGAAGTGAATGCGACATATACGGCTGGAGAAGTAAGCTTAAATCAAGAATTGTATGTATTCGCGTGACCGCACCTGGTCCAGCGTGTTGACGAAAGCTTCGTCTACCAAATGAAGAATAAATCGCGGTCATCAGAGGTCATCTGAGGGAGCTATGGAGAAAAAACGATATTTTGAAAAAATGTGAGGTGGGAGTGAGCGTTAGAGACTCATCTTTCTCTTGGTCAATGAAACGCGTTTTTCTTATATAAAAATGTAATTGATGGAATTCAACTGTCTCAAGTCAATGTAGATTGGTTTAAAATAATTATATTGAAGGCTTGGTCTTGATAAAACAATCGTACGACCTGATATCATTCGAAAAAAATCGGTGTGATGCTGAAATTTTACATGGACCACTGTGCGGCAGTTGAAGCCATAATTGTAATGAATTTTCGGCCCAGATAAACATTTCCCTTAAGGTAATCCGAGCGAGATAGTTCCCTAGTCATAATAGAGACCATATTCGAATTATACGTTTTAATTTCGCCAGCTGTAGGACACATCAAAAAGATATTGCATTATTAATGGTGTAATAATATAGTTTTATATGACAGAAATTGTAAGTAATTAAATGAAAATATCTAAATAAGTCTTTAACTTGACTCCTTTTTTTCGCGCGGTGCGTTTGAAACTACTTCAAAACGGAAGTTTTTTTGTGATACCCAACAACCTACTGCGGTGACAATATGATTAATTTTCAAATATAGTCGAGAAAACATACGTTAGTTTTTTTACGACATCTAAGTGTTAGAAGTACCTCATTTTGTAAATAATTTTGCTCTGGAGTGCATACACGTACCATTTCCCATGTCAAAGGGCTGGTATTTTTCGGCAAATATCTCCGAAAGTAATGTACTAAGGGATAGAATTTTTTGTGTCATTAGAAGTGTGAGATTTTTTCTTCTTTAAAATGAGACCAAATTCATTGATTTCTAAGTAAAATGATATTTCGCTCAGACTACCTTAAAGGTGTCTAATTTTCCACCGATATTTTCCACCTTGTCCCTTGCGGAACGCATGAGACGGCTCTGAGAAAGTCAGAAAGTCAGCGATACGCGCGTCGAAAACGACGCATCAAGCACTTCGTCGCCATCTAAACATTTCCCGATAACGCGGACGTATTGGAGTTGAGAACCTCTCTGCCTCGTGAATCCCCGACGCAACCAACCCTTCTTGCTTTTTGTTCCTCAGTTTAGGTCAATGCCAACTACTCCATACTCTTAGGTGCTCCCTGTGGACAATCACTGATACAATATTCCGTTTCTTTTTCTTCTGTGATAATTTTCATGTAGAATAAATTCCAAGCCAAAGAATTGACTCCTCGTGCTCCAATTTATTTTCAACTTCTTCCCTAGTTGACTTCCCTATCCTTGCTCCGGAGACCCTCGGTGCATTGTTTCGCTGGGTATTATCGTCATCTCATTCATTTAAAGTTTGCATTGTTTTCCCCGCGTCGCGAAACTCGCTCCAATGCTCTGGTGAGAAGAATTTTTTTTTAAATATGCTGAATTCTTTTATGTAAACACACGGGAGTTCTGAGAAGAGTTTCATAAAGAGTCGTTCAACACTTGACATTGAGAGTTAACTCTTTCCTTTTGTTTTTTTCGTTTAAGTACGTAAATATTTAAGAGATAATAAAAAACTCTACTTCATCCATGGCAAGGATATTACGGTGTGACATTGTTACACCACCTAGGCTTGGAAATGGATCTTAAAAAGTACGACTAAATCTGTCGCACATTAATTTTAGGAAAGGATTTCTTTTTAATCTTGCGAGGTGGTTGTTAAGCACTTTCAAAGCTGGTATAATTTGTTAATGTGATCACTATTCATAAAATTTGCAAATGAATTCATTTACTGGAAATAATGACTAGTTAACAATATATCTTTTTGGACGTTTTAAGGTTAGGAATTAGGGCAGATCATGATAACGTAATAGCACTCTTAACCTCTCACAATTTGACTTTTTACGAAATTAAAAATGCATAATATTTGGATTTTCAAGGTAAAATAGCGTGAATGAAGGAAACAAAATTATTTTTTCTCTTGAAATATTAGTATTATTTAGACCTAAGTAGCTTAAAAACAATACGCTAACGTATTTTTGTATTAACTACACGATGGAATCAGTGCATGTGAATTCATTTACTGGAAATAATGACTAGTTAACAATATATCTTTTTGGACGTTTTAAGGTTAGGAATTAGGGCAGATCATGATAACGTAATAGCACTCTTAACCTCTCACAATTTGACTTTTTACGAAATTAAAAATGCATAATACTTGGATTTTCAAGGTAAAATAGCGTGAATGAAGGAAACAAAATTATTTTTTCTCTTGAAATATTAGTATTATTTAGACCTAAGTAGCTTAAAAACAATACGCTAACGTATTTTTGTATTAACTACACGATGGAATCAGTGCATACAATTTTGGTTTCTGAATTGTTACATGATGAGTAAATTATTTTTCAATTGTGTCATTTTTCTGATACTAATAATGATGTTCAGACATTTAGCACAAGAGTAAAAGCACAAGAGTAAAACCTGCTTTACCCAGTTAGGGTCAAAGTTTCTCAGAACTGAATTATCGCAACTGTTATGGTCCCTTATTGTACGTGGAAAAAATGACATTTTAAATCTATTGGTTCTACGGTCTATTTCCTTGATTTTTTGCCTGTGATCATTTCTATCAAAAAGCTTGGCTCTTGCAGAATACACCAGGGTTGAAATTCGCCATTAAAAAATCGTTTGACTTGTCCGGGATTCGAACCCGGAGCTCCCAATTGCCGGTCAGGTGTGTTGCCCAACCACCATTGCACTTTATTCAACCACAGGCCTTTGGGCTATTGCTTTTTTCTCATAGCATTTTTTATGCCTTCTCTCCTACTAATTCTGGACCTTCCTTTTTTTTTCCTACCGGGAGGGTTCCACATTAAAAATATTTTAGGTAATCTGTCATTCGTCATGCGTTGTAAGCATGTGGCCATACCACACAAGCTGTTTTTTTTAAATGTCATTAACTATTGTGTGGGTGATTCCCAGTATATTTCTTAATCTCTTATTCTCTCATTTTCCTTCGATCAGGTAGAGGCTCCCATCATCCTAAATCCCTCAACCATTCAGTGGCACTACTATCCTGGTCAAGGCGGATGATTTTTTTCTCTGTGGAATTTCGCACAATTGTGCATTGCGGGTGACTCCGTAAAAGTGGAACTCCGTGGCTAGTCCCGGATAGCTTAAAATCTGGCACTACTATGCTTATCGTAGCAATTGTTGACAAATCTTGTTGCTATCCGCTGTATTCGATCTATATCTGCTACCTCCCTCGTTAACCGTGTGGTAAATGGATCAAAAATTTTATTGGTGTCTTACGGTTTTATAAAATTATTTCATCCAAGCTTATTAATTTCTTGAATGAATTACTAAGAAGTAACTTGAACCTCGTTTACTAAAAAACTACATTTTCCACGTTGTTACGACCCAGTCTTTCTCTCAGTATTTTATGTATTGTAACATTCTGACGCTCGTGGTTTTTGGACTCGCTATGTTTTAAAACGGTTAGAATTGCTCCTCGCATTGATTTGCTTGCTTTTAATTTATCCTCAAACGTTTAATTTAAATTCTCCTCTCTCTCTCTGTTCCAGGATTCGGCGGCTGCGTGGCGGAGTCGAGGGGTCACTTCCTCGAGGATCTCCCGGTAAGGGCCACACCCCCTTCCCCCACTCTCCGTCCCCCCCTTGACGCATCTCTCAGTGACCCCTCAGCCCACCGACACACCCTCTTAAAGGAAAGTGCCACTTCTCAACGTTTTTGTCTGTTCATTCTCTCTCTCTCTCGTCCCTCTTCGAACCACCAGCACGTCCGTCTCTTCCCGGTGCCACCCTCTTGGTGCTGTTGGTGCTTATCCCGTGGTCTCTCGTCTTTGCCTTTCAAAACGGGGCTCAATTTATTAGGGCCTCCGTGTTTCCTGGAACCCTATCCCAGGGTGGCCTCTTCCACCCGGAAAAACCAATGAATTCTCGGTGGTTCTGTGAACTCGGGGAAATTTTTGGGATGCTTGTGAAAATTATCTAAAATTAAGGAATTCCTTGCGAGGAGCCCTGGCAACCTGTATATGCTGGGGAGTAGTGGCTTGATTCCTTTCTTCAGTGGATGTCCCGGGCCTAATTCATTGTTTAAATACGTGATACTCTTTCAAAATCAACGGAGATAGAGTGAGTACAGTGCTTCATGGGCGCTACAAAGTTTTTCAGAGCGACACAAAGAATATTATCATGACTCCTCACTACATCTCTAGGTCCGACAGATGCGACAATAAATGAGAGATACACTGCCGAACATATTGGTACAAAAACTCGTTCTTTCCGCGCACAATAAGTGACCACAATAAACAACTGAGCTCCACTAAATACACTCCTATAATACATGTCACCATTTCATCTCCCAAAAACTTATATCTTTACACGGCTGGTGACCCAACACCCCCTGCCACACGCCCATGCGGCGACTCGCAGGGTATTATGTATATGTAGGTGTAAAAGTTATCTAATCCCATTAGTTGAGGCGATTCATACGTATTAAGTCAAGTTTGTACAGGGAGAGAACCTTTTTCTAAGCGTACTGCGAAGAATCTCAGTGGTCACGACTTGAGTGCCGAGCAAACCGCCTTCGGTATTGACTAGACAGTAGGTTAGAGTGATTGGGTACTCAGTGTCGCTCAGTTGTAATGAGTACGTCGTCCCAAAAATAACCGCCCTTGAGTTACAACGTATTTTATGAAAGAACTAACATCCACAGCTTACTCACGGCGAATTTTTCATTGAATATAACGGCACCATGATTATCTTTTCCCAGAAATGCGCTACTAAGCGGTAAACCACGTTGTGTGACACCAGGTGGGCACTAGGAATATAAAGTAATTCAAATAGAAAATCATCTGAAATATGTGATTATCTTAAACATAAATACTGACCTTTGATTGTTGAAAAGTTATGGCCGTTGAGGTAGGTTGAGGGCGCTTGCTATGCTGGCCAATTTTAGAAGCTGACGTCAGTCCGCCATCTTCGGTAACCGTGATTTTCCTATAGCGCTTGCGGGCAACCGGAATAATTTTGTAATTTTACTGTTTTCTAACCGATAACTTACTATTTATCAGCATTATGAATTTTCATGCCTTTTTATTTTACGTATATTTATTACACGATGTTACTAATCAGCAATTGCTCTCTTTTTTTGCACATAGTCATGGTTACATTCAACACCCTCCCTTAATCATGAAAATGATTGAAATTACAATTTTAAATTATTAATCTATTTACATGTTCAGAAAACACAATATTGCTTTTAATTTACCAATTATACAACAACGATTTCACTTTTAATTTAAGTCTCAACTTACTGACCTTTTTGGATACAAGCATTCATGAGCATGTCTCTAAACTTCTTAAACTTTATGAACAACAAAGGTTTGGTGAAATGTCAGCCATCTGATCATCTGTTGGACAATATTTTACATCAAACACACCTTCTTCACATTGAATACTAATATAACGATACCTTAAATCTATATGTTTACTACGCCCACTCATCTGACCAATTTGTATCAGTTTAATTGCGCTTTGATTGTCTACATGTAATGTTACATTTGGTTTTGTGTTGATCAACTCACTTATTTGTGCTTTTACATGTTCCAAAAGATTGCCACATTTAGCTGCTGCAATGAACTCTGCTTCAGTCGTAGAAAGTGCTATAATATCCTGTTTTCTGGAAGCACCATGTTGAATATGAGTCTGTATCTTTCCGTTTTTGTACATGTGCCACCTCACTCGACGTTTAAATTTCCACTTTTTTTCACTGGTTAACTTATATTACTGAAAAATGGTTTAACAGCCTTTTTTTGCACTCTGGGCCCATAACCTGATGAATTTTTATGCCTTTTTATTTTATGTATATTTATTACATAATGTTACTAATCAACAATTGCTCTCTTTTTTTGCACATAGTCATGGTTACATTCAACACAACATGCACTTACTTCCTTAACATGTATTCTCCTTACATATTTTGTTTATTTATTTAAATTAATAGTCATGGGCATTCCTGATGAAAACACTTGTAAAATCGAATAGAATCCATAGCACTAAGCAGCCAATATATGTTTCAAGAGTTACTTTCCTTAAATTTCAAACAAATGAGTGATATTCTTCCGCTAATTCGTCCATTCCCTTGTGCTACCCACAGGAAAGTAAGGAAAGAGCAGGGTTAAACAATATGGTTGTTATTTCGGTTGTCAGGCTTCACTTTGATGACGTAGTGCCCTCTCCATCCACTTATGGCTTTTAATTTTTCTTTGAATTCGTTTTTATTCTTGGAGAGATGTAATTAAATGTGAAATATAACCAGCGAAGATTTCTTATTTCGGGAAGAACGCCAGCGGCCTGATGCCTTACCGTTCCGGACTCCGCGTTCTCGTGGCGGAAGTTGTGCAAATCTTCCGTTCTGCGAAGATCCTCGTCCAACCGCCGCCGGCATTGTTGGTTGTTATGGGAACTCTGCCAAACAAGCGACACGATTCATGCACGCTCTAATTAAGCACCATGAATCGAGACTGGGATTTTTGGTGTGTTATTCGAACCTTATCTCTGCTGGCGCTCCGTGACACGCTTGTGCTGCACGTTCTGCTTATTATATCGCAGAAAAGCGCCCTCTCAAGAGTAGATATCTTGCGTTGCAACTTGAAGAGGATGACTAAGGAACTTTTCTCTAATTGATGGAGCGATACTGCCACTCGAAATGTTTTTCGAATATCAGTGCTTTCCTCTGAATATATACTGCGTGACCAAAAATCAGCATGTCCCCACGAAATCCCATAGGTAATTCAGCTTTAGTATGCTTCATGGTTAAGCTACGAAATGCAAAGACCTTGGTCAAATTCGGAAATTGTTTTTCAATTTTGTGTTTGATATTTCGTTAAAAAGGTTTTTCATGTATCAAATTTTCATCGTCACATATTAAGATTATTTGTTCGCAAATAGTGATCGGAAAGTTTTATTTATTGATATTATTTATTGATACATATTCACTACATGCATTACCCAAATTAACATAGGTGATGAAATTTACTGTCGGATACAAAATTCAAAGATGTCAAGCAAATAATATTGACGTCTGATTTTAGCCACAGTCAATTTCCGAATGTTACGTTTTAAGGAAAGAATTTTGTATCAATGAATATGAACCTGTAAAATGAACCTCGATTAGGATAGAAAAGATGAATTGAGGAGAGAAATCATTGATAGTCACCATAAGCCATTCAATCCTGAGATTGGCTGAGCGCAGCCTTCCATTCCACACATTCCCCTGATACTACTTTGTGCTTCCTTATCTCTCTTGTTTCATACAGTTTATTTGGCCTGTGTCACCCATTTTTAAAACCCCTAAAAATTACGGCGGCAAATATTTGTTCCTTTCATTAGTTCTCTGCATTCGAGTTTATGTATGGTAATTTATCGTGGGAACTTTGATTGACCAATTATATTTTTTCAGCGATTTTCTGTTGTCCATTATGTAGAAAAATCCTCTAGATTAATGGATGGAGTGACGTAATGAGATGACGTTCTCTGAGATCAGTTGTACCCTTGTGCAGTTGATCTCGGAGAATCTCATCAGAGAGATCTCAGAGAAAATTTTTAAATAAAAATACGTCCGTGTTCCACTGGATCTTCAATGAAGGGAATTCGTGGATAATAATGCTTTCCTTGTCGAATTGTTGCTGAGAGTCCGATTTAATGGGGAGCTGCGGAAGTCTGGCATCATTTCTACGAATGTTGTCTTTTGGCTTTCTTCAGTATGTACATTGTTTGCGGTTTTGGTCTACTTTGGAAGCGATTGTTTTGTTCGTTATTTCTAGGACAGAGCATCTTTTACTAGCCATGCTTCCGGCCAAGTAATCTCTACCATTCCGATTCTCAATCTTGAAACTCATTTTTCATGGCCAATATTTGCCGTACAAAGGCTCAGTCTCTGAGAAAGTGTACGGAGTCGTCTTGAAAATTTGGTTTTGCCAGCTAACACTCTTAAAAACTTAAATTATCCTGTAATACATGCATAAACTACAAATGCATGCAATAATACCCTTTAACGCATTTCCCTTCCGGGGTTGGTGGAGTAAAGCATGTACGATGTTGCTATTCGGACCTGAAACTGGCTCTCTTTCGATAATTTCCCCTTATTTAGATTTCTTGTACATTTCTCCCGCTTCTGTTCTATTCTATTCATGTCTTAGTAAACGTTCACCTTTCTGAAGACTCCTAATTTCTCGGTATGTTTATGAATCCATCTTGTGATTTTGTGTTGGCAGTTATTCCTCTGCATCACGTTTTAGCCTAGTTCATTCTCGCGTAGCCTTTTTATTGTTGTGTGTCTTAATTCATCATTTAAAAATGAATTTTCGTTTAGCACCAGAGGGAACTTAAAAGGTTTGCACAAATGAAGTGTGCCCTGGTATTAGACATACATTTCTGATTTCAGCGTATGATGCTAATTGAATTTATTTTTTGCTTTGTATTGTATTTTGTTGTGTATTTCCAGAACTTCGTTTTACTCGTAATTAAAAGGGGTTAAATCATTCCAAAATCAGTTTATTGAGGAGGGTAAAATCGTTAGTGGTGGCAGGAACTATTGGGACTGTTCAAAATCGCAGCAGAATGCTGCTAAATTTCCTTTATTTCCTATATCTTATGCATGTTCCCATGATAAAATGGATGTGAAATTGTTATCAATTATGAAATCACTTGCAGAATCTGAATCATCCCAAATAATAATTTACGTATTCAGCCTTTACTTTTCAAAATACTTGTGCCAAGACCTTGCACGTAGATACCTGCATTTTCTTTCGTGATGAGTAAATAATCTCCTCTCATTAGTTTTACCTCTTGTGGGAAAAAACTTCTTATTCGTCAGTCGCAGTGCAGGAGAGCAAATTAAGTACGGATGTTTTGTTGTCTCGTGAAGCGATACGACAGTGTTGCGAATATCCTTTTGCATTCCCCAATTGATGGAGTATCATCAATCCCGCTAAAATGGGCTATAAATTGTCGACAATTTCATAGAAAATGAGAATGTAATTTCATACTCCGTTCTCAGTGAGATATTGGTGAGAAAATAATGGTTTTCAGAGGGTAAAAATCTCGAATGAAACCATCCGTCAATGTCGACTATGACGAGCGTGGGCGGAGGTCACCTGAAACTAATGGTAATCCCTTTGTCGCGTGAAATGTACTCGTCGATGTGGGCAGGCCTGTTGTTTTTACTCCGCCGCCTGTGGTTTCTCAGGAAGATCAGGGACGGAGAAAATTGCCCTTGTCGTGTTCGGGTCCCCTCCTGCCCTTCACCCTTGTGTAGTCTCCAGGGTATTACGGAGATGAGGCTGTAGGTGTTGAAGAGCATCACCCGGATTTCAATCTGGGATAATCTGACCTGTGAACCAAACTCTATCCAGTCGAAAACTACGGTGCTCGTCGTAAAAGCAAAGAAAATCAAATCATGTCGTTACGTATACGTTAATTTTTGAGAATTTAAAAACACTTAGTAATATTCCACAAAGATTTATTTTCCCAACCGGTTTCATCGCTGACGCGTCATTATCAAGGGTACAATTCTCAAAGTTCTTAGGAGGTGCGCCACATATATATCCAATTCACAAGGGGGGGGGGAGGCGAGGTTAAGTAAAGAGGGGGGGGACGGGGGATGGATAGGGAGGGAGGGTGAGGGTATTGCGAAGAAGCAACCGTCAAGGTGAGGGAAGGGGCTGTGGGTGTAGCACAGAGGTGAACGGAGAATATTTAAAAACAGAAGTCATTTAAAAGCACAACATCAGGAACACCTTGTCTCATACTAATTTCAAAATTCTCTAAAAAGTCCAGTTTAAAACCTTTGTCATTAACATGTAAAACCTTAGATTTAAAATTACATTGGTGACCAGTTTCAATTATATGCTTAGCAAAGCCTGATTTTGGGTCATTATTAAATATATATTTCATATGTTCTTTCGCTCAGGTAGCAAATTTGCGACCAGTTTGACCCACATAAACGGACGTCTGACGTTATGTTATTCCACCAAGTAGAGCCGTCAACAGTTGAAATAAAATCAAATCAGTTTCGGTGCCGTTGAGAGAAATGATGAGGTTCGAATAGTGAAATAGATTTATAGAGCATTGAATGGCGAGAGTGGAAGGAATAGATCGAAAAATCGCAGGTAAATTTGGTGAAAGGGATTCAAGAGAAGAGGATATTAGGGGTCGTTAGGAGAGGAGAGCATGTATGAAGGTTCCGGAGGCGAAAGATGTAACAGGGATTGGCCATTGAGGAGAAAGCATATAAAAGAGAGCCAGTTTTATAAGTCCTTTACCTGTACCTACCCTTAACAGGAATGGAGTGAAAGGTATGTGAAAGATTACCCGTAGTTCTCTGTCGTGAATTACGTTTCAACATCAAGCATATACTCTATTTTATTTAGTGATAGATACTAAAAGCTTGTAGTTTTCCTCTGGCATATGATTTATTTCGACTAGTTACGATGTTACTGCATCAACTTATAGTCATAAAATGTCATCAACTTAAAGTCCACCAATGAAAGACTTATTTCGATATTACTGCACCATCTTCAAGACTAAGTTGATGCAGTAACATCGTAACTTGTTGGAAGTAAGTCTTTCATTGATGGAAAACGGCAGGTGTTTTCTTTCTACCCACATAAATTTCAAGCGTTCCGGGTACACTCCAAAATTCTTGGTATCAGGTCATGTATAGTGTAAATACAGATTAGCGGTCCACCCCAGCGTTGATTTTATTAATGATGGAGGTTTTAGCAGACATGATGAAGTAATTGAGGCTTCATAGGTTTACAATTCTGGTATATTTTCAATTACGAATGAAATGCATTGTTAAACCAGCAGTCCTCAATAATGACCCAGATATTGAAAATAGCTTTACGCGTTATCTCTCATTCTGCGTTGATAACCCAACAACTTATCTCTAGAAGAGATTTGCCCTCATTTTAGTTCAGGATAATTAATGTGAAGTTTCTTACACAGTTTACCTTGCGTTCGTTTTTGGAGCGCCTAAAACCCTAATTGTCCTAAAAGTTATTACTCTATCGAAGGCCCGCATTTAAAAGTATACTGCGACAGCAACAACCATCTTTTATGTTACGCCATGCCATCAGTTCAAGCGCAATATGGACTATTTTGGGAAATATTTTGTATGTAATGGATATTTTTATGCTTCCCTTAGACAAATGCTGTTTGGCCCCGCTGTTGTTTGAAAAGTGGTCCTCCTACTCATCCGAGTTCGTGTGCTGTCGGCTAACAGTGGGTACAAAATGATCTTAAACGTTGAATTACTTGAATCAAAAGTGCTATTAACCGTAGCACATACAATTAGTCCTCGGAAACAATGCTCGGGCTACAGGCTATTACTTCTTTGAAAGCGTTATCTTCCTTCAATTCATTCATTTGATAATCAAGCCGTGGATTTCAAGTCGAGAGTTGAAATAATCCAAACTGCGTGAATATCATTGGCCGTCGAGCGTTGTACCCAGGAACAAGTGCTCGACTTGGAGGCTTAGTTGCAAATTACACCATGCAAATGGGAAATTAAATTAAGTTATATTCCTATACTATGCTTACTTGAAAGGTTACCACTTGTGCATCAAGTTGATGCTTCGAGCGCGTACTAGGAGACATGCGTGATGAATTTTTTTGGGGAAAGTCGAGAATACTTTCATCAAATATGGAGATCGTGTGCATTTTAATGGGAAGAGGTTCTTGCGCCGGGTCACCGGAGTTCCCTCGGTTGTTCGGAAAGTCTTGCCGGGGCAAAGTGAGAAGCCAACCCCTTGGTGCTTCCCTTAAAAACGAAAGCGCCCCGCCGGTGATGATTTGAAATTCCACTTTTCTTGCCACGCTGCGAATGGTAGTCCTTTCGTCGACCGGGCTCATCCTATAACCCCTCTTTCCCCCCCTTCCACCGCTCTTCCTCCCCCATTCCTACTTTTTGCACGCCTCAACCCTTCTGGAAGCGTTGCGTTAATTTTGGTCGCGGGGTTTTGTGGGCAAAAAGTTGAGCGAAAAGGGGGGGTTGGGTCGGCCCCGCTCGCAAAGTGCGCCATAATTATGCTTCCCCTTTGGCGCGGGCTTTCCCGCTCCCTCGCCCCCTTCTACTCCCCGCACCACGGCCCCGATCGCGGGAGTGGAGGTGGAAATTGTCGGCCATTAAAACCAATTCCCTTTTCGCGCTCGCAAAACTCTCGCCCGTCAAATCGCGCGTTTAAATTTACGCGAAATCTTTTCGAGTGCGTTCGAAGCCGACCATTTCTCTGACAGCGTCAAAAACATTCGCCCAAACCTTGTCGTTCTACAGTTGATTGGATTTTAAAGATAAAATGAGGGAGTTAGGACTGTCGGACGTACTGGTTTGAAATGCTTATTCCCCGTGAACGATTATAGTTCATTATAGCCGCCATAATGACTTCTTCGAACTAAAACTTACGTACTTGTGCCTCGATACATTAAGTTGGTTGGAGCGCTTATTGTGAGTTACCGACTACTCTTATTTAATAACTTTTCAAGTAAGCCGCAAAAATTCTTGGGCCGCATTTTATCTAAGTATGTCCATCTTTATGACAGAAATCACCATGCATTTAGATATCTTTTAAAAGTTTCGCCTATATTCCAGCATTGTTATGATTTTGTTTTCGTCTGATGTATTTATTTTTATTTATTCTGATTTATTACGGTATGGAATATAAAATTAGAGCGAAAACCGTTTGTAAATACGTGTATTCAACTCGGCATAAATCCTTGAAAGTTTGTTAGCCGCAATTATATAATATGAAACGCATTATTTCGCGGTTTGGAGAAAGTTGGTCCTTATGCAATCGAAATATTTTGAATTTAAAGTCAAGTGCGATAAGGATAAATGTTAAAATAGCATTAAAAATTTGATGAAACGAAAATGGGTGACTTGCAATTTTTTTTCACTTTTATCTACGCGTTACTAATGAGTACACGAATGGAATGTTGCATGCTAAACTGTACGTTAACAACAATCACCCCCACTACCTTAACATAAATCTTTAACAGTTCTCGATCCCGAAACGTAATGTGTCAAGTAGTACAGTGCTACTTCTCGTGAAAGTTTTCTTCGTGCCGTCAGCATTTTAGGCAGCTAGCTGGCTACTATCATCAATAATCTGAAGCAGATGTTTGCTGCAGCTCTCCACTTCACTCTCCTATCCGTCGTGGGCTACGGTTATAATTGTCTTCACGCTCAAGTCCTTCATAATTTGCATGATGTATCCCATTCTTTGTCACCCTCCGAAATTGCCTCCATTCGCTTTTTTCGTATTTCCTCTGAAACTCCTTCCAACATTGTTTCAGGAGGATATTGCGTCGTTATATATGTCCAATAACCTTGTCGATTCTCTCCGCCAGTTTTTTCACTCTTTGATTACATTGCATTCCCATTGCTTCTGGTCTATTCCGCTCTACAACTGTTCATTCAGGATTTAGAATCATCATTGGTCGTTCAATCCTAAGATTGGTTGACTGCAACCCTCCACCCTTCCCTATCTAATGCTAGTTCCCTTACCTCCTGGTATCTCTTCCTATGTACTTTTCACTTTATATGGTCGGTGAACTTATTCCTGGGTCTTCCTCTGAGGACTTTTCTCTCTATTTTCGCTTCAATTACGTTCTTCACAAACCCATTGTGTCTCAGAGTGTTTCTAATCCAACTGGTTCTTCTTTTCTGTATGATGTTCCATATGGTCCCGGATGGATAATCTTGAGTAAATATTTTCTCGAGATAAAAAACCGTTTTTTATTTGTTATCCGATCGAGAACGCTTATGGCATTAAAGCAATTGTGTGATGTAATCTGCGCTGCGTCATCTTGCGGTGGACCTTCACCATGCGTTTTAAAATCGGGTCTTAATTGCTTTCTTGCTTTCTTGCTTCCTTGGTTGAGTAGCTGCTGGGTATTCGGTGGATGTAGGTATTTATTCTTCCCCTTGCAGAGAGCTACCACGCTTGATCCCCGCGGATCACTGGTAAAGCGGTAATTGTTGTCCGTTAAAATCAATTCCCTTTTCACGCACGCAAGTCCCTTTCGCGCTGATGATATTCCCTTCTCATCCTACCCCGCCATTCCCCTCTGTCGGTCATTTCGCTCGTAGATGGGTTTGGAATGTCGACTCTCGCGCTTAAGCTTGCCCACCTGAGGGCTTGGAACCATTTTCCACGGAATGGGAGGACTACAGGCGCCATGAAATTGTGATACGTTCCCTCATTAGTGGAATTTGGAGATGGGGGTGGATTTTAATGATAAAATGGACAGAAATGATTAGAATCGAGGATGTGTGGAAAGGAGTAGACGGGGAGAAAACGATGTGAAGCGGTATCAGGAAGATTATACCCTGATGAACGGGCCAAAATTGGAGACTACGAACTTGTAAGGAATGTACGAGCAATGAGAAAGCTCATGTTGAAACATAACAGCATTGTCCACGTATGGCAAGGTTAATATGAAATAAGTAATGTATGGTTTTGGCCGGCGTTGTAGGAAATGAGTCACGATTGCAAGAAAAAGGAATCGTTGATCAGAGAATGTGGACGGCGACCACGAGAAATATTTTAAATGCTATTCGTTAATTTTTGATAACTGCGTATGGATGGAGAGAGCACCATTTCGCAGGATGAAGGCAAAACATGTTTTATAAACGTAGCATTTAATGGGCTCAGTGAAAATGATCCCTGGGATACGATAACACTATTTAAGCATTCATTCGAAATGTTCTCATTACCATTTATTCTTTCGAAAACAGCGCCTGGAAGTGGATGATGAAGACCAAATGGACGGATAGTATCAGATTCAAGGAAGTGTGTTATTATTTTGCAAGGAACACAATGTGAGGGAAAATGGTCGGGAAAGCCGTACGAGGAACTGAGAAAATAATACTGTTTTAGGTTTCCGCGGCGAGTAGGTATTCTTTCCATTTCTTCTTTCGGGATTCGGCGCGGTCGATGTTTTTCCGTCAACGTTTCTCCTCCTTTCCTGGAGGCGTCTTCAGATCGAAGATGCAGCGCTTTTTTTTTGGCCGGGCTTATATAGTAGAGTCGGAGGGGTTGGTCCCTCTAATTGGCTGCCACTTTCGGCGCCATTTTTCACAAATCGCAAGAAGAAAAATGAAAAATGGCGCCAAAAGTGGCAGCCAATCAGAAGCTACCGACCCTGCCGACTCTGCTATATAAAGTTTTATATTATAAACCCGACCAAAAGAAGCGATCGTATCTTCGACCTGAATACACTTCCAGGAGAGGAGGATAAACGTCAGAAAAACAACAACGCGGCCGAATCCCGAAAGAACAATTGAAAAGAGGATATAATACGTCGGCCAGATAATTCGGGAAATGAAGTAGAAGATCCACCAGGAAATAAAGGAATGGGTAGAAGTCGGGAAGGAACGGAGGACCGCAGTCAACCAATTTTGGGATTGCAAAATTGCTCAGAGGAAAAGCCTTTAACCTAGACTTGACTCGAACCCGAATCCCTCGATCCGTCGCTGAGTGCTTTAGCAAGTTAAGCTACAGAGCCTTCATGTTCTCGCGTTAATTTTTGAGGGCTTCCAAGGAACAAATTGTTCAGGATTGCCGGGCATTTGATGTCACGGAATTAGTCCAAAGCATGCGCTTACTACCATCATCGGCGAGATTAAATAACTATTGATGATTTCTCTCCCCTATTCAGTTTTTATGTGCCAATCTACGCTCACATCTCAGGCTCCTATTTTGGTATTTCGAAATACATTCCTAATATTTTAAAATTCCGAATTGTGTAGTTCCTTGAAATCAAACGTCACCATTATTTGCTCCTCATATACATTTTCGTGCCATATACCCTCTTCTATGTGCGAATATATATCGGTGGCACAATTCCTATTGACCTTACCATTCTCCAAAATCGTCAAAGATGAGGTCATTAGGCCTATTTACACCTGTTTTGCTAATTTTCTTTGTTAATCTTAGGTTAACGACTACAGAAAGTTTTACCACTTTTCCCCTGACGTGAGTGGTATTACTGGACGAAAAATCATTAACGTGTAGAGTTTTCCACATAAGGTTTAGGAAAGGAATTTTCTGGGGAATCTTATCATATGTAAACCTTAATAAGGCCAGAGTTGCGATGTTTCCAATAGCAACGAAATAAATCAACGTAGAGCTATGCGGTACACTAGCTACCCTGCTCATACAGTAGCATTCCCATGTACAATGGATATTCCTCCTGTATTTAACTTTAATTTAGCGTGGTGTTGTAATTTGTTTCCGATGTGACCCTGTGGAGAGCACACTTTCCGTAAGTTTGGCAACATACCTCCCTGCATCGCTCATTTTGTCGACCAAATGTGGAACGCTCTATAGCTCATTAGATACTTTTTTTTAAACACTTTTCCATTGGCCTTTATATTATGAATGGAATATTCTGCCAGTGTTATATGGCATCAGAATTATTCACTCTGCGTATTAAACTGACATTTGATTATTGATACACACGTGTATGTTTTCATTCATTGATGCCCTGGTGCACGATTATTGACATTTATTGTGTATCCTGCTTCAATAATGCAATCCTCATGCATGGAAAACTTTCAATTCCGCATTTTATTTCCCAAAGTTATTTTTTTGACGTCACATCAATTTTTAACGATTCGGTTGCGTTTTATTCCCTTGAATAATTGATCAGTCTTAAAATTCTGTGGTATTTCCTAAATTCTTGAACCGTATTATGTGCGCTGAAGTATCACATGTTGCCCTGGCTTTTCTCATTGCAAATGACCCTTCCCTGGCCGTGACCAGTATTACAATTCTGGCCCACTCATGAGTAAAGTCTTGTCCCGTAACACAAGCTAAGTGTCAGTTAGCATGTTGACATTCGTTGACCCAATATATATTTTAGAGCAAAGGGATGAATGAGTATATCCTCCAGACGTATTGATTAATCCTTTTGCTCATAATTGGTGGGTTGCTTAATTTTCTTAATTGATCAGCCCATTCCGCGGGGCATTGCTCATCTAATAATCCGTCCTATCATAATATTGAACCAAGTTGTGATCCTCTTTTCCATTACCCCTATTACTCTGAGTTGGGTATCACGATATCTGCTTTAATATTTAAATTTGCTTAATGCTTACTAAAAAGGGGGTGAACATATTTTTATATATTTGTATATATTCATTGATAGGTAAATCGATTTTAGACTACAGAACACGTATTAAAAATTATCCAATGACAACTAACCCATGGAGAACGGTACGATCAACTTAGCCAATCCGATATCTGCAAAGCCGAGTGGGATGTCGTACTATCATTGTGGTAATCTACTAGTGATCTACCGTCTGTAGTCGTTTTAAATGGAATAGAGTAAAAAAATCCTCAAAAACCTTTAAAGGTGCAGGGCTTACACATTATCTCTTTTCATCCCAGCTTAAATCCTGCCTTTCCTCATCTTTTCTATGAAGCCTAGTCTCATTCATCCCTTCCCCGATACTTCAATACGCTATCCGCTTACACGATATCCTGACGACAATCACGGCTTTTAGCATCCTTTTGTCCCTCATTATCCGTTCCTACCACCTTATCTGCTTCCTCCTAGTTACGCATTGGTCGTTCAGTCGAAAGATTGGTTTACTGCAGCCCTCCACCCATCTCTAAATAATGCCAGTCCCCTGACCTCCTGTTATCTCTTCCTTCCCTTCCATCCCTTCCTAGTTCCTTCCATGTTGTATTTTCCTCTTCATTTGGTCCATGAACTTATTCCTGGGTCTTCCTCTGGGGACTTTTCTCTCTATTTTGTTTGATTCAATTATGTTCTCTACAAACCCATTGTGTCTCAGGATGTGTCCAATCTATCTGATCCATTCTTTTCCGTATGGTGTTCCATTTGGTCCTTTCCTCTTTTATCTTCTGTATACTTCATCATTTCTTATTTTGTCCATCCATTTGATCTTCAGTATCCCCTTTTTTGAATGAATAGGGTAAACTTCGTTTTTCCACAGTGACTTTAATGACTTACGGCCATGGTTTCGACGATTAACGTCATCATTAGGTGAAGATAAATTTGGAGCAACGAGTTATATACTAGAGAGAGTGGGAAGGGGACTGTAGAGGTGTGGGGGAGGAAGGCTTTTTCTTATATAAGTATATAAGTCGTTGCACCAAATGTATCTTCACCTGATGATGACGTTAATCGTCGAAACTATGCTCGTAAGTCATTAAATTCACTGTGGAAAAACAACGTTTACCCTATTCATTCAAAATATTTAGCAAATTCCACTAAGTATCGCTGGAATCTACCAACTTTATTCAGTATCCTCCTCCAGCACCAGGTTTCGAAGGCTTCTAGTCTGTTCTGGTCAGCTCTTCCAATGGTCCATGCTTCCATTCCATAGAGTGCCACGCACTACACGAATTTTTCACATACTGTTTCCTGGTTTGTTGTCCTATCTTCTTTGAGCACTGCAGTTGTCCTCCTCCAGGCATCCTCCAGAATTTCCTCCCTTTATTTATATACTTTCACTTTTTTAAAGGCGAAAATATATGAAGTGCATTTTCCCCTAATCGTACACCTTTTCGGAGCAGTAACACTTTTAAAACTCTGTAATGAATACCGCAATTTTAACACATTAGAGCTACAGGCAAGCCAGGAGGGATAGTTGAAATATAAATGAGGGAGGCGAAATCCTTTTGGCATCATCTGAGATGCGGTTTTTAGCTATCGCATAGGATGTGAATGTGGGTTCGTTACAGTGACAGGTGGGGAATTCCCCAACTGCGTGTAATATGCTAAAATATATGACGAAAGTGTTCCGATTGTGACGAAATTTCTGAACGAATTGGAATTTTTTCCCATTTATTGCATTATTTGAACCATGATCAATGTTTACAAAGCCTCCTAGAAATTCAATTTTCTTCCACGTCTTTTACCTCTTTACTCGAATTCAATCCTGCTCCATACTTCTGGAAGAGGGTAGGATGGACGAAACTCATGATCGGTTATTTTACTTAGTTCTATTTCCAATTTCCAATTTTTCCGCATTAATTCCGTCCCCTCGTCTTAGAAACTGGCTGTCGTAAATTCATTTTTCATATTTGATGCCATAATCCCGATTGTCATTTTAGGCAGCCGGATGGAGATTTCGCTAATCGACCTGGAGATTAAGGTCCTCGTCATAGCATTCCTGGTTTTGCATAATCGGAGTCGTGTTAAGATAATCACTCGCGGTGTTCCGCTCCCCTCAACCGATCATAGCTGACGTGCGAAAGGAAGGAAGTTCACTGGCGAAGCAAGGAGAGGGGAAGGAGGGAAGGAGAGAGACGCACACTCACTGCCTCCCCTTTCCATTAATTGGTCGGGACGATTCCGTCAAACGGGGCAATTAAATGGGGCGCCGAGAGATGGCGTTGGCGGCGATGTGGGAGCCAAGGCGCTCGCACGTAGCCGCCATAACCGGAGTGACGGTCGCGATGACTCCCTGCAGAGCGTCACGTGCCAAGACGGGGCGGAAGAGGGAGGAGGTTTGTCTCTTGTGTGCTTGCGTGCTGCGTGTCCGTCTGTATCTTACCTCCCCTGGGGGGGAGGAGACCTCTTCTCATTTTCCTTTCCGCTGCTTGGGGTCGTGCACTGCAGATTTTCTAATTACGATCTCAACTGAGGATGAGTCAAATCCAAATGTCGATTCTCGACTCCACCGATTCTCAGGATTAGAATCGGTATCTAGGATCGATCGCCTTAAGTCGAGTCCATCGATTCCAGATAGATAAATATTCAAATCAAATATAATTTATCACATCATATTTGTCTCAGTAATTTTGGGTGAAGGCTATCAATTTGCATGATGCATAAATGAAAAACTTGGCAATTTTCCACAATATAAATTTTACTACGACCCTGGTTTCGATGTTTTTACATCATCATCAGGTACAAATGAAGTTAGGTGCACAAAATATATAGTCATGAAGAAAGGAGGAAGGGAAAGGAAGAAAGTCATTCTTTCCCCCCCTCCTTTCTTCATGACTATATATTTTGTGCACCTAACTTCATTTGTACCTGATGATGATGTAAAAACATCGAAACCTGGGTCGTAGCGAAATTTATATTGTGGAAAATTGCTAAGTTTCTCATTTATTCATCATGTATAGGTTCCGCACATTTTCGCAAGAATCTTCGGATTTTATATCAATTTGCACTTTTTATCTACCTTAATAAGCTGAGGATATATTTTCTATTTGATAATAAATAAACTTTTTGAGCGACTTGATTGTCTTTGTTATTTTATTTCAGCCATACTGGTATATCATTATCCCACCTGTTATTAGGAATAAGAATCGATGGCATCGGAATCGAGATTAGGGAATCGATAAAAAGTGGAATCGACTCATACTTAATCTCAACCATCGATTTTTTTAGGTAATGAAACGTTATGACGTATCGATATGTCGAGAATGTCGCATACCCGTATTTATCTCCCCGGTAATGGAGAACTCTGATCCTTTTGCCGTTTCCGTCGCTCGAGGTTCATCTATTTCATTTTCTAAATACCATCTCTACCTTGTTGTATGGTAGTGAAAGATGGGTATGTCAGGATAGACATAAGAGTAGACCGAGGGGTATGCAACTCTGAGAAATGGTCGCGAAATGGACAGAAATGGATAGAAATGTACAGAAATGGATAGAAATAATAGTAATCATATCTTTAACACTTACAGGTTTTCCCAATTATTAGTGTTTTAATATATCATTTGATGAACACAAACACCCATGTCTTGGGCAGTGAATAATCTACCCAAGCGGGACTCGAACCCGCGACCCTCGGGAAGTAGACTTTACCCTGCCGCCACCGGGGCCGACAGAGAAATGGACAAAAATGGATAGATATTGACAGAAATGGATAGAAATGGTCGGAAATGGATGAGAATTATTAGAAGTGGATGGAAATGGCTGAAATGGAAATGCGGTGGTCACTTGTTTTTTAAGTTGCGTACCCCTCGGGAGTAGACTAAACGCCGTGGGCATGAGTTATCTGAGTAGTGTTTGCCGCAAAAGTAGGATGAACAGGGTCAGGAATGAGTGGGTAATAAATGAATGTAGGTTAGACGCTCCAGTATTGGACATATATGAAAGGAGTGTTCTTCGTTGTTTTGGCCATGTTGAGAGAATGGATGAGAGTCGAATAATGAAACAGATATACAAGAGTGAAATGAATGGTGCGAGAGGTAGAGGTGGGCCGAGAAAGCTGTGGTAGAATGTGGTTGAGGATTTTCTTAGGAGGAGGAATACTAGGAGTCTTAAAAACAGGAGAGCGTGTATGAAGTAGTGTATGGGAGTAAATGAAGCAAAAGAGGTTTGCAAGGATAGGTCATTATGGAGGAAATTATTGAAGCAGAGTTAGGTGTGCAGATATGTATTTATGAGTGAAACCTAGTGACTGTGCCTAACCCGGAAGGGAACGGCGTGATTGGTATGTGTGTGTATAAAAGGCAGAGTAATATTTTATCCAAACGAGCGTTATCCAGTAGAAGCAGTAATAACAATGATATCAATACATTTCATCTAAAAAGGTTTCCGTGTAAATGCGTCGTAGGAAAATCGAGACACGGAGGCATGGCACGTATATGAAAGGAGTGTGCTTCGTTAGTTTAGCCATGTTGAGAGAATGGATGAGAGTCGAATAACGAAACAGATATATGAGAGCGAAATGAATGGTGTGAGAGATAGAGGTGGGCCGAGAAAGTTGTGGTTCAATGTGGTTGAGGAAATTCTTAGGAGGAGGAATATTAGGAGTCTTAAAAACAGGAGAGCGTGTATGAAGCAGTGTATGGGGGTAAATGAGGCAAAAGAGCTTTGCAAGGATAGGTCAGTATGGAGGAAATTATAAAAGCAGAGTTAGGTTTACAAATATGTATTTATGAGTGAAACTTTGTGACTGAGCCTACTCCGGAAGGGAACGGCGTGATTTGTATGTATGTATCTCTATCTTGGATTTTTACGTTTCCGAATTCTTCACAATATGGCGATTTAGCAATACATCGAAATCTGACTGAGTGTGGATTCCTCGAGAAGAGCATATCAAGGGCAATCTGGGCGTTGGAAATAGTTTTCATTTTTAACTTTCCTGCTTGTCCAAGAAATTTAATTAGTAAAAGTAGGTACACGACTCAAGTAACTTGCGATATCGAGCGTTTAAAAATAAGTCAATATATACAGCAATATTAAACAATGTTTTTGCAGTCTTATTTAATTGACGACAATCAGTTGTACACACTAGCAGTTTATTGCACCACCCTCAGAAAAAATATTTAGTCCTCCCGTTCCTGTTATTTCAATCTTTGTTGCTTTGCGTTTATCCTCGTCAAACGACCGTGATGAGATTTTGATGTACATAAAAAAATATGTTAAGATAATTATAGCATATTCTTACTGACGACGCGTCGCGGAAACCATAGATAAAGCTGCAACTTTAACGAAAACATTTTTTGCAATATTCGTAACTTCTTTTGCCTCTTCTAAAATAGCATGTCCATTAATTAAAGGTCACTTATTTTTACAGGGATTCCAGACTATCAATATTATCTCCGTAATACCTGTCATTCATTACTTTTCCGGACCAAGATAAATATATTAAGCTACGTCGTGACGCTGCTTTCTTCAATTTTCAAAATATACTTACACGTTTTAACGCTCTAAATCATCACTTTATTTTCCTAAAATTATCATTCATACACTCTTTCTCAACTTAAAAAACCAATCAGCTGAGGCAAAATAATTTTGGAAATCTATCGGTACTGGTGTAATCCATGAGAATATTAGTCATTTACTGTCCTAGTATGGTCTCTTGTCACGTCAAGTAATTTCTGTAATATTGGCTCTTGTTGTCCTAATCGATCATATAAATACTTCTTTTTTATTTATATAATTTGCTATAAATTTTAATTATCTGCGGTTCATGGTGACTGTATCGTGTAAATGTGGAAACAATCCAACTTGTCAATATTTAATGTGTCGTTCATGCTGTACCTTCTTGTCTTCGATTGTCAATAAGCATCAGTATGCCGTCGAAAGAGATCATTCTCTACCTTAGGGATATTGTTGTGCGAGATGCAATTAGAGACAGTTATATAATGTTCACATTTTTTGCCGCGAAACATCCGTGAATGAGATTTTACTCAGTATAAGACTCTCATTCCATTATAAATGGAATATCTAAAAAGAATGTTGTATGGTAAAACTTTGTACCAGATTTTATTTGTTGTAGATTTGAATGCAATGTGTAGTGGACGCATTGAATTGTTAAAGATACCGTAGACTGCATTTTCGACTTTAAAATATCGAGTCTAACACGATACATGTGTATTTTTATATCGCCATATCGCACGTCCTCTCTCGCGGGAGGGAGGCAACTCATTCTCCTCTTTTTCCGTGCGGCTATTTAGGTTGGAGTGGGGAAGAGTGGTTTACAAGACGGGGTGGGGGCAAAAAGGGGACGGGGGGGGGGGTGGAGAGGGGTAGTTGATGGCTGGATGGCCCCCCATCCCCCTTCGTCTCATCTTTCCCAGGGGAGTCGGCTCCTTCCTCCTTCGCAAACCTCATCTTACCCCCGGTGGCAATTTTCCCGGGGATCTTCGAAGGAGGGAGATGGAAGACTTTAGAGGATTTCGGCACACACCCCGCCGAACGCGAAATGACATCCTAACCCCCTAACCGTCCCCCCCTCTCCTCTCCCCCCCCTTCTCGCTTCGCTCCCAACTTCCCCGCCTCGTTCCTAGAGTTCGCCACAGTCTCGCATGCCGCGTGCTCATGCGCGCGATGCTTCGCTTTATAATTTGGGATTCTATTATATATTGGTTTACCGTGCGTGGACTTTTTTCTATGAATTAGTGGTAGCGGTACAAAAGCAACCCCTCTATTCTAATCGTCTTACAACCCAGCAACTATCCCCATCTAATTGTCTCATTGCTCCTTAACCCTTTGAGTGTGGCATGACGTGATTTCACGTCACGGTTGTCTTTACGCTGGTGCTGATGAAGTGATATCACGTCATGGGTACTGTGAGCGTTCCAGCTTTCACTCGGGGGCCTAGTGATGGTGCCTAGTGAAAGCTGGAACACTCACGGTACCCTTGACGTGATATCACGTCATCAGCACCAGCGTAAAGACAACCGTGACGTGGCATCACGTCATGCCGTACTGAAAGGGTTAAGATAGTTTGAGCGAGATAGTTCCCTAGTCATAATGGAGATAATATTCTAGTGATGCGTTTTATTTTCAGCAGCTGCACGAAGCATGAATAAAATATTTAATTATGTATGCTGCAAAAATATACTCTTGCACGACTGAAATTCTAAGTAATTGAATAAAATATATATATATATAACTGTTAAATTTAACTCATTTCCTTCACGCGTTACGTTTAAAACTCCTTCACAACGGAAGGTTTTTTACGATCTTAAAAAAATACTGCGGTGACAATATGATTAATTTTCAAAAATAGTCGAGAAAACATGTAGAATACCTACCAGGGGCGGATCTATGGGGGGGGGCTATATCCCCCCCCCCCCCATTGGGCCGAAACTTACACTAGATAAAATCGAAATTTTCCCCCCAAACCCCCATCGGCTGAGGGGATTTCCCCTCAGACCCCCGGTTTGCCCCCCCCCTCCCCTTGGATCAAACCTAGATCCGCCACTGATACCTACACACGGTTAATTTATTGACGAGCTATAGGTGTTAGAAACTCCTCATTGTTCAAAATAAGGTCTCTCTGGAGTGCATACACGCACCGGATTCCATGTTAAAGCGCTGTTATTTTTCGTCAAAAATCTCGGAAAGTAGTTAGGTAAGGGGTTGAATTTTTGGAAGGGTGAGATATTTTTATGTAAAATGAGACCCAGTTAATTGATACTAGGTGAAATGATGTGAATCATCTGCTGTGAAGTATTTATGCTAACGAAGAATGTATCCCGCCATTGGGAAAGTCGCATCTCAAGACTATTCCCTCAATCTGTATCTCCATCGTATCCCAGTGCTAAATTTCTTAAAAATTAGGGCTAGAATTAAGATTCAAATATATGTGTGGTCAGCCAGTTTCTTTAATAATATGGTTTTATTGAAAAATAATCGACGTCTTTATTGAGAACGTATCCGTCTCTGCTAGTAACTCCGGGATGATGCGATGCTACTCCTTTAAATTCGCCATCTTTTGTTCATCATGTCGCGTGCTACGTACCAATGATTTGTCATTACCATCACCGACAGTATTTTTTTCGACACCACCTGATACATTTCATAATGCATTTTTACTTCGATAGCTTTATTTCTGATACAGAAAGGCTGAAGTTTGATTTTCGATGGTTTTTCGTCAGGGTGTAGTTTTCATTTCAGTCTGTAGCCCTTTTAGGAGTTAATAAATTTAAATATAAATTAATTTGATCTCCACGAAATTTTTGTTCTTCGCAAAAAAAATTACCAATTGATGGCTCCACATGGCTCCTTTGAATGCAGCAACTTCTTAACGCTTCATTGCAGGGACGCATAATATGAGGTGGCGTGTTGTGAATCGTGTCATGTTTTCCAAAATTGGATTATATTCGATCACTCTTTCGGTTTTCGTAAAATTTTCCTAGTCACACGACTCAGTTAATCAATGATCTCGATATTTTTCTTTGCTCAGCGAAGTCATCCAAGACCATTTGTCTAGCCTGACATAATTAGCCCTCCAACCCTAACCTAAATTAAACCTCTGACAACGCTAGTAAACGCAGATACGCCTGTACTCTTCCTCAAATTCTGATGTTTATGTGCACTATAGGTTGAGGATATGAGGGTAGTAAGTATTTGGAATAGGTGAAGTGCACGAGTGTATAGTTACTCTGCGCACGAAATTGTACACTTAGATAAAGAGACCAACGTTTAAACGTGACTTAAGCAATGCAATCAAGATTGCATGGCTTAAGTCACGTGAAATTGTCTAAATCGCTTTTCACATGACCATAAAATAGCCTGCGTCTTAATTCGAGACAATTGTTAACACTAATTTTCACGTACATGTGTCTACGATTGCTTGTTCTGTGAAATTAGATCATTACCAGGTATATAATAAATGTATTTTGTATTATCTAATTTAACTAAAATTTAATCTTTAGTTTAATGTAATTCTTTATGATAACCGTAATAATATATATTTCATTTCGTTAGCAGACCGATTTCTACACACTCAATAATTTAGGGCGAAATTTGCGTGCAGGAAGCATCTCTTAATAATTTGATTTTCTACCCACGTCGATGAAAATTATTTAAAAATTTTTTGCTCGCCCACAATCTGCGCGCACAAGAGCTCCAGTAATCAGTGATTTTTTAAATGGTTTCTTTAATTTTTCAACATTGCTTCACCATTTTTGATTTTAGATGATCCACCACGACTGTGCGAGTCAATTCAAGCACAAAATTCCTCATTTTCGTCGCATTTAAATAGCTGCGTCCCTGATAAAATGCCTTAGCCAGTAGAAAACAATTGAAAGGTGCTAAGTATGCAAATGTATCGACAAATATACTTTTATTTAATACTTTTTAGCCGTTGGAATCTACGGCAGTGGAATTTCGATCGAATTAACGCATTTTGCCTCTAAGCATACCAGTAGAGTCCTAATAACTGAAGCAATAACGTGGGTAAATGTCTTAAATATTGTAAAAAATCCTTTTTATAAGTGAATTCACTTTTTCGCCCAGTTTTCCGTGAAAATAGCATTTACATTTCATATAAATGTACTATTTACCTAATTTTTCATCCTTGCCCACCAAAAAAACTGATTTTAAGTACGATACGTGATGAAAGTAGTATGCAAATTTGGAACAAGGGTTTCCGCAGTGGCTTGGCATATTGAATCCCATTTCTTAATCTGCATCTGAACACCGAAGGAGAAGACTACGACCTGAAGACACTTACTGCAACTGAGGAGAATCTGTGATCACCTACACGCTGACACTCACAGTTGCATCTGAAGATATGGGATTCAGCATATCATGACATGATGTGATTTCCTTGCACAAAATCAATCAGAGGACACACTTCTCTTTAAATAACCATAATATGAATGAAGTGATACCCAAGTCACTCTCCGATGGCACTAGTTTAGTTGATTCCGTTGTCTCGGGCGTGACTTTGTGGAATTTGCTTGACGTTGTAAATGAAAAGTATAACTTAGTTATTCTACATAGATTTAGTAACAGGACGACCTGTATTTCGACGAAGCTCGTCATTATCACCTGATGATGACGAGATTCGTCGAAACCTAGGTCGTCCTGTTAGTAAATCTATGTGGAATAACTAAGTTATACTTTTCATTTACAAGAGTTTAGTACAGGTACGCCTGGACCCATCTGAGCGACTAAGATTACCAGCCTGGAATTAAAAAAAGCATTCGCCGTTGTCTGTACCCTCGGTTGGATCCACTATTGTAGACGAGGGAGCAAGACCAAACCGATAAACACTTGCCGGAAGTCGCCCGAGGGAAGTTCATTCAGAAACTACCAGAGTGCGTCTCTTCTCCCCCTTGAAAACGGACAATGGCCGCCCTTCCTGCTGGTTTTTAGCCTTTATTATTATTATTGTCTTTTTTCTTCGTCCTTTTGTGACCCCACTCCTCTATTTTTTTATGCGACGGATAAAAATGTGACAAATTTTACGTGCGCCGGTGGGGTGGCCCCGAAATTAATTCTTGCCCGGCCTTCCTCTACCCCTCCTCCCTCTGCTGTGTCGGGCGATGTAATTCTTTTCCACCCCTCGCCGCGGCTTTCTTATTTTTCCACCCTCCCTGGCCGCAAACGCTCCACACCCCCTCCTTCTCCCCACCTGGCGCTCGCCACCCCCCACCCCCTGCTTTTTTGATGTTTGCTCTCCGCGGACGTGGGGCTGCGCTTCAACTCCTCTCGTTTTTTTTCTTTAATTTTGGCCTCCTGGAGGTTCTACTCGGCGGTAGATTTTACGAAGGGAATAGATTCAACAGATATCTATCTATCTACATAATACCCCGCGAGCCGCCGCATGGGCGTGTGGCAGGGGATGTTAGGTCACCAGCCGTGTAAAGGTGTAAGTTTTTTGGAGATGAAATGGTGACATGAATTCTAGGAGTGTATTTAGGAGCGTAATTTTTATTGTGTTCGCTTATTGTTCGCGTAAAGAACGAGTTTTTTGCTCCAATTACGCACTTGAAAATAGAGCTTTTCACCGCCCAGAAATATAAAATACTTCACATCAGCCATGTTTGACGGCAATGATAAAAAAACACATCAACAACAATAACGGATATGACAAATGATTTTTTTCCTTCTAAAAAAACACTTCGACTCAATTTCATTCAAAAACACTTCGACGAAATCTGCTTTGAAGCACGCTGCCTAGTGTAAAGGTCTGATAATCCGATGAAAAGCAAGCGTCTTGTCGTATTGCGTAGTGGGTAGCGCACAAGAATGAATGGAAAGCGCCAAATATGGGACGCATGTCAATACTCACCGCATTCTATGAAAACGAAACGCATATACATCTACATTATACCCTCCGAGCCGCCGCATGGGCGTGTGGCAGGGGGTGTTAGGTCACCAGTCGTGTAAATGTGTAAGTTTTTTGGAGATGAAATGGTGACATGAATTATAGGAGTGTATTTAGGGAGCTTAATTTTTATTGTGATCGCTTATTTTTCGCGGAAAGAACGAGTTCTTGTACCTATCTGTTCGGCAGTGTATCTCTCTTATTTTATCGCATATGTCAGACGTGGAGATGTTGTCAGGAGTCATGATAATATTCTCTATATCACTCTGATATGCTGTAGAGGAGAAGTTACGAATGAGAACAAGCAATCTGCCTCGTTGGGTTGATGTACTATGTCAGAATGAGACTTCTTTGAGTACACAGGTGGATGGATGTATATTTTTCGAAAAATAGTTTTATTTAGTTAGGATACACCACGATTAACGTAGTCATAATTATCGCGCTATTTGTGCAGGCACCAAAGAGGCCTGTGCCCTTGGGAACATTTATACTATTCTTCCTTGTTGCATTGAATACTCTTACGATTATTTGAAGATATTCGCAATAGGGGTATTATCGATTACACCTGATTGTGAATTGATATAAAATTAAATACTAGGTATTTTCGCCGAAAATGTTTCATCCTTTCATAAAAATTTGAGAATGATGGCAGGAGAAGGAATCCGAAACTTGCAACACTTTCTATTTAATCGTTTTACATACATACATACATACCAATCACGCCGTTCCCTTCCGGGGTAGGCATAGTAACAAAGTTTCTCTCAAAAATACATAATCGTACACCTAACTCTGCTTCAATAATTTCCTCCAAACTCACCTATCCTTGTAAACCTCTTTTGCCTCACCTACTCGCATGCACTGGTTCATACACGCTCTCCTGTTATTAAGACTCCTAATATTCCTCTTCCTAAGAATTTGCTCAACCACATTCAACCACAACTTTCTCGGCCTACCTCTCGCACCATTCAACTCACTCTTATGTATCTGTTTCGTTATTCGACTCTCATCCATTCTCTCGACATGGCCAAACCAATGAAACAAACTCCATCAATATAAGCCCATTACTGGAGCATCTAAACCACATTCATTTATCACCCACTCATTTCTCACCCTATCCATCCTACTATCGCCGCAAACACACCTCAGATAACTCATGCCCACGGCGTTTACTCCGTTCTTATGTCAATCCTGACATACCCATGTTTCTCTACCATACTAGATAATCAGATAAAGAGATGAATATGTATATAGATTACTGTAATAAATGTACAGATAAGTTAGGTTTTCTTTGCTGTATAATGTGGTTCTGGTGCTGTTCGGGAAATATTTTATTTCGTGCTTTCCTTCACGTCAGTTTGATGAAAATAAAAAAACAATAGTTTATGTATGTTCTCTGCCCCCAAAATAGGAAATAAAACGGTACAATTCGAATCTCTTTATTTAGTCTATAATATATCGCTTTCATTCTGTTCATCATTACCTACGTAAATGAAGCATTCCAGAACACAAAGAGGTCGTTAGAAAGAAATCATTGATGGAGATCAAGTTTCCTAGGTCATTCATTAATCATGAATGATCCTTGTCTCAGCCAACCCCTTAAGACAATGGCGAGATGAAACTGTATGAATATAGCCAAATTTTAATTTCTTTGAGGTAATTCACTATGATGGTGCGAATCTTTATACAGAGGGGCAAAGAAGGTACTTGACTAATTGTAATGCATCCGTTTGTTAATAGTTGAAAAATTCCATCATAATTACTTCCAAATATTGTATAATAAATGCGTTTTTCGTAGAAAACAAAGGTTTTAGGGAAGCCATGTCGGGAGCCGTGAAAAAATCCTCTAATTTTTCTAATTTCCGAAGAATTGTGTTGGCTTGATGTATTTTATTTCTATTGCTTCACTGGAAGTTTTTCGTGCGACTTGTAGTGAGGATCATATGTGTATTTTTCAGATAAAAGAGTTAGAAACAGAGGCTTTACTTCGGTGAGTCAAGAAGCCATTCATTCTCTCCCTTTTATCTATGGTTGTAACTTCTCCCTCCTCGTGTGTTCGTTCCTCTTCTTTTCCTTCTCTTTATCTTCGCCTCTCCATCTCCTCCCATTCTCACTCCTCCAACCTCTTTCTCCCTCCCTTTTCCTCCTCCTCAGCCCCTTGGGGAAATGTAGATTGCGCCCAGGTGATACGGACGGAGCCCGCGAGATGGTGGGAGCGTCGTCGGATTCCGGGCACGTGTGAGCGATAAGGCATGAATGTTGCAAAAGTGGAGTTTTGGCGGGGAGGAGAAGTGGGGGGGAGGCGGTTTGGGGGTGCTGCTTCGAAGGAGGGGGGGTCGGGGTTGGTTTGGGTTTTGTAAGGGAACATTGTACGACGTCCTGGAAGGGTCTTCCCGGGGGTCCCAAAGGGCTTGGTCGTCGGGCGGGCTTGGTGTCGCCCGCCATACACTCTGCCAAGGAGAGGAAAGGTCCTCTCGTCTGTGGATACCGCTCTAATGAACGGAAAGTAATCTTCCGAGGAGCCGAATCATCGCCGAGCTACCTACCGGTGACTTTATCGTACGCTCCTCTGGAGCCCATCTTAAGAACTCACCTCTCGCTTCCCGGAAGAAAGAAACTCCTTCTAGGGATATCGACGAGGACTTCGCACGTATCTGCGCTCGTGAGATGAAGCGTGAGATGCAGCGGTGTCGCCCTAATTTCTTACCTTCCGGTTTTGGAAAAATAATTCGCAGTCCCAAAGGAAGCGCCATTTAAGTGTCACCGTGAAACGGCCTTCATGCTGATGGATTTATGTTCACACACTTGGCTACTTAAGCGTCGTGTTCCCCCTGTTTAATCAGAAAAAATAATTCCTATATATTGTTCTCAAATTTAACATGAGGCACCTCATTGTTAATCGTAAGAATGGATGAAACATAAGGAAAAAATGTATTTTTTCTATCTATGAATCACATTTTCGTGGGAAATTGTTTATAAAAGCGAAAGCTTCGAGGATATTATGCTGTAATAAACTGAAGCCACTCGTTTTTCTTATTTTTCGTGTTTTTTTTTCGTTTTCATGTATTTTTCGTGATTTTATTTAGCTAAATATAGCTGTCTTGCTTGTATTTGTCTCTGGAAATGCCGTTCATTCGGGTTCTATAGCTGAAAAAAGTATTGTGCCCAAACATGAATTGATTTCAACTTCTTGTGACTGTACTTCGTAGATTCCTCATAAATGAAAATAAAATTCGTTGTATTCAACGATTTTATTCTGTACAAGAGCGGTTTCTTCTAGGTAGCGTTATTATGAGAAACGAAGAAAAGGCGCGGAATATTGCGAAGTTATTTATTTAGGATGGAAAGATAGTTTAAAGGATAGGAGGCGAATATTTAACCTCTTATAGCTATCTTGCACGGGCATTCTATAAATTTTGTGTAATATTGAGTACTTTTATGTACTCAACTTGAAACCGAAATTCTCTCCTCATAGCCTTCCCCTGTTTAATATGAAAAAAATAATTCCTATACTTTTTTCATAAATTTGACTTGAGTTAGCACTTTATTGTAAGAATGGGTGAAACAGAAGGAAAAGTAGTATTTTTTGTTAATCTGTGAATCCCATTTTCGTGGAAGATTGTTTATAAAAACGAAAGCTCCGAGGATATTGTGTGGTGATAAACATATGTCACTCGTTATTCTAATTTTTCGTGTTATTAGGTGAATATATATAGAAAGATATATTGGAATTAGGGTCCGGGACTCCCTAGAAAACTTATCTTTACAACTGATGTTCCAACTCCGGATCCTCGGAATGTGAAATTATAATTCTAATCTCTGCACCAACTCGATCCCTTGGCCGTAAGGGTGTTTGTAGAATGCAACGGATTGACTTGCTACTCACGTTACCGTCTGTTTTTCATCCTATTAAATTTTTATCTCATTTTATTGTATTTTCTCTACTTACGCATTGACCTTTGAAAAAGGGTTACATTTTCCTCAGTTAGCCTTAGGTGTGACATATATTTGTTGCTACTGTCCTTTTAATTATCAAGGGTAAGGATATTTTGGCTATACTAAGGACATCAAGCGGAGAATAGCCCAAGCTAAGGAGGAGTTCATGGGAAAAAGACAACTGATGTGCTCGACTAAAATCCAAGAAACAGTACGTGAAAACATTCGTGTGGAGCGTAGAACTCAGTGGATCGGAAGTATGGACCATTGGAAAAGCTGACAAGAACAGTCTAGAAGCCTACGAAACCTGGTGCTGGAGGAGAATGCTAAAGATAAAATGGACGGACAAAATAAGAAATGATGAAGTGTATAGAAGGGTAGAAGAGGAAAGGACCATATGGAACACTATGCAGAAAGGAAGAACCATCTCGATTGAACACACCCAGAGAAACAACGGGTTTAAGATGAACATAACTGAAGGCAAAATAGAGGGAAAAATCCCCAGAGGAAGACCCAGGAATAAGTTCATGGACCAAATAAAGAGGGGAGTACATAGGAAGAGAGATACCAGGAGGTAAGGGAACTAGCATTAGATGGGGAAGGGTGCAGTACAATCAACAAATCTTAGGATTAAGCGATCAATGGTGATCCTTTCGGTTATAGATGACTTGCTTGCCAGCTCTGTCTTTTTTCTCATATGTAATCGTAAAGCAACATTTTATAGGTTATTTCTGCATTACTCGTATTTGAAAACCCCGAGCATGATTCGTATTCATTCATCCATCCCTTGAACGACCTCTGTGAAGTGTTGGTGTATTTTCGTTGGACATGCAGAATCTACCTCTAATCGTCGTGTGAATGTCGGTGTGGATGTCGGTGGCTTGGTGATGGCGGTATCACTTTAAACTTTCCCCTGGTACCTTTTCCATACCAGACGGAGAATTTCTCGGAAAATTCCGTCCCCAGTGCGTTATATATGGGAGATGTCAACCCCAGATTCCTGTCACTCTGTTTTTCCTCGTTGGGATATGCGAGGGGAATCAAGTCGAACATTTTGGTTTTCGGCACTCCGGCGGCGATATTATATATAGAGATTCTATCTCGGTGTCTAATGAAACATAATAGATTTTTTAAAATGAGGAATACTTTCATAAGAGATAAAGAAGTAAAAAATTCTGCAAATTCAATTGGTGAGCGTTAAGGTAGTTTGAGGGAAATATCATTTTACCTAGAAATCAATGATTTGGTCTCATTTTAAAGAAAAATATATCACCCTTCCATTGACACCAAAAACTCAACCCCTTACCACATTGATTTCCGAGATATTTGCCAAAGCATACCAGCCCTTTCATATGGGAAATGGTACGTGTATGCACTCCCGAGAGACCTTATATTATAAATGAGGCATTCCCTACGCTTAGATCTCGTCAAAAAATCAACATTGTGTAGTTTGTGTGATTTCTCAACTATTTTTGAAAATTAATCATTTTGTCACCGCAGTAAATTCTTAGGGATCACAATAAACCTTCCGTTTTGATGGAGTTTCAAACGTACCGCGTGAAAAAAATGAGTCAAGTTAAAGACTTATTGCGATATTTTCATTTGATTACTTCCAATTTTTGTCGTTTAAAACTATATTATGTCACCATCATAATGCATAATTTAATTCGTTTGTCTTACAGCTGGTGAAATTAAAACGTATAATTCGAATATGGTCACTATTATGACTATGGAACTATCTCGCTGGTAGTACCTTAAATGAAGCCTCAAATCTCTGTGCTACACATTGAAGAAGACGATTAGTTATCATCCCGTATCGGTCCAAGGAGTGAATGATCGAGCAAGTAGGTCACTCAAGAAATTGTTTTGAAAATGTTAGATTGGTACGAATATGAAATCTTTATTCATTTTTTTTCATTTTGGGGCATGTCCGTCGTAAATTCTCGTCGAGTATGACAAAGTTAGTGCGATCGGCTCCCATCACTGGTTTGGAATTTTACTCTTGTTAAGGATTGCTTTTTCTAGAGATAACTTCACGGGCTTACATGACCTCATTCAAAATGAATCGCAAAAAGACAGAATTCGGAATGCAATACGCCATGAAACTTTTTATCCTTGCCGATATTTGGTGATTCACGCACCAGCAGCCTCTCGCTAAAACTCTTGTACGCGTATGATGATCTCTGACTCTTAATGCGTACAGTTTGTCATGTTTAAAATCGTTTACTGAAGATTTTTTTCTCCTAAAAATGTCTAAAATGTAATTGCACTTGTGGGGATCGGGTTGGTGTGGTGGCTAGAGTACTGGCTAACCATACGGACGGCCAGGGTTCAAATCCCCGCAGATGAGAATGTTTTTCAGAGGAAACCCGATCCCTACTTGAGTGTGTTGTGGAGGGCATTTCAAGTACAGTACTCCGTTTGCCGGATGAGACGTTTAACTGTGGTCCCCTTGGCGCCTATCGTTAAGAGCATGCCGACACCAGGTTGCTATCCACCCTTCCTCCCTTACCTATCTCCTATGGCGCAAATGACTTTAGTTGTCGGTCGCCTCCCCAAAAATCCAATCCAATTGCACACGTCCTTCCTGACTGATGTACCCCTCCCAGTAGTCACATCCAGAGATCCGATTAGGGGACCATTTTACCTCCGGAATGTTTTCCTGTGAGGAATGCCATCACGTCATGTATCAGATAGAATGCAGGGCTGCAACTTTTAGGGAGACTAATGTGGTGGTTTCCCCGTTGCCTTCCACATCGCAGTGCCCCGGCCTATTCCGTGAACTTCACTCTCGCCCGAAGCTGTGGTTGTTGATGCCCGTCCGATCTTCTTGATATGTGCCATCACTGCCTTCTCCTGACACTGCTACCTCTCAGTAGTGGGGTTAAATCAAATTCGGGAAGCGTGCATAAGTTGGTTGGCCAGCCAAGAAAGTTTATCCCATCGCTTGGTCTCGAACGGTACACTGAGAAAACACTTTGGATATGATTATCGTAGATTTGGATGTCACCACCAAACTTGAGGTGAAGGAAAGGACTTGCCCATACATTTGGATGTGTCATCCAAACGGAATTGGCGATGAGGAGTTGGATGTGCCACCTACTCCTTTGGGTGCTGCATTCAAAGGAAGATGGACGAGTACGTTGGGTGTGAGAACCAAAGTGTTGGGTGGCTCATCAGAAAAACGTTTGTATACCGAATGAAAACTTTAGATGACCAGCCCAAAGGCATGTGCCCCTGCCACTCCCTCCCCCCTTAAACCACACTGCCCTAATATTTTTCTTTTTCAACCCCTTAGGAAATAGGGTAGTAGGACGGCGCAACTAGAAAAACGATAAAACTGGGCTCTGTGGTTGTTATGATAGGTATCTATTGTCACATAATTCGTCAACATATTAAAAAAAATGCACAAAATATTTCAAGACATTACAAATTAACACAATTATCAAATATTTTATGTTAACAACATAAAAATATTATTAGAATACAATCATAACATAATACAAAATATGATCTGAGAGAGAACTTTGTTTGTAATAAGCACATAGAGATAACAATGGGAATCTGAAAGGGAACTTATAAGCAATGGCTGGTAGTGCAGGCATGACAATTAACACGTAACGGCCGCGCAATATTAGTGCAACTTACTAGTGAACACCTGGATTTAGGCTCCAAGTCCAGCCTTCAATAGGAATTCCTTCGTCCCCTCGTCCATATCTCTTCGAGCAGCAGGAAAACAGTGAAGCAGACGCGGCAGAAGGGTCACAACGAAATTTGCCTGTTTCGCCCAGAACAAGTCCACACGTGTCGACGGCTTGTACGGCTGAACACGGAATGGCGGGTGCTAGAGCTTCCTGAGACTGCCACCAGAGCGCGCAACTATAGATTTTGATTTCGCACCTATATAGGTAGACTGCCCCACCTACAACTTTGTGTCTCCCATCCAAAGGACGTCGACTAGACGTGTTTGGTGTGGCACTCTTTGCCTTTGGTTCTCACATCCAAATAATTAGTTCTGAAGTCGTATCATTCTTGATGGCGCATCCAAACCTCCCCGCCCAAAAGAGTTTATGGTGTAGCATCCAAACCTGTTCTCTCAGTGATAGTCGAACACGCTACCTCTGGTCCAAACCGGACCCCTAATATATATTAACTCATTATGTACATTGCACATCACATTCGAGTAAATAATTATAGAAAAGAGTGTATTCTAAATGATAAGAGCATCAAAATCGTGTGAAGAGTCCATGCTATTTTGCTCAGGGGCGGAACTCATGAAAACTAGATGTCGAATACTAAAATGGAGTTCACTTGACTAAACAGTATGTTCTGTTCTAATATAAATTGCATATTCGCAAAAAAAAATTTATTAAATGAACCATCTCACGAAATCGAATGTCATTATTAAATATGCACCTGCCCTTCGTATTTTCAATTCTTATCTAATCATTCAATGATTGAAGTCGAAATGCGTTTACTTCGCAGAAATGACTACGACGTTGGCTTTTTTTAAAGAATCAATTTAAAATGTATATGTCGAATAACTTGCGCAATTCGTTCGCTAATTTGATAAATAACAGCTAAGTCATTCCATCAATGAAGGGAGTATTATATGTACTTTATACAAATTATAATGTGAAGTTAAGTATTTGTTTTAATTCACGCACTCAACGCGGAAAATTCATTCAAAATAAAGAATTTTTTTCACCGTGTTGGTGCCAAAATTCTTTTCAAGTGTTCTCGCTAGGGAGACAAGCGGTGGAAATTATGTTCGGTATGAGTAATGCTGAGATCATTTCCGCAAAAGAAGTCACGGACAAAACTTCGCCCCAAATGTCCATTTTTACTGCCGCTTTGACTTTGATATAAACATCTGTGCATGAGTCATTCATTTTTTCCTCTTAAGTTTTCATTCTTCCCACGCACACTAAGTGACCATAATAAATATTGAGTTCCACTCCAAACATTTAACACTCCCGCTGTACACATCACGATTTCACCTCCCCATACCCTTCACCTTCACTCCTTTACCCTGTTGGTGTCCTAACACCCCCTGCTACACGCCAATGCGGCGGCTCGCATGGTAAAATGTAGATGTATGCGATGTGAGACTGCTGTGATCGTCGTAGTTTGTGCAAAGCCGGCTGAATATTATCTTCCATAGCCCGGCTGCGGAGATGGGAGCGCCACCCTTCTCCGTTGGCCTATTTGACTTTTTCCGGCCTCCATTCAACCCCATTTGACTCTCCATTCCCTCCGCGCACTGCACTGGCGCCACAAACGCCTACAAGTCACGTCACTCCGATGCTATGCTCGTAACTGCGAGGTTTTAGCTTGTCACCCGAACGTGAGGTTGGACGCATCCCATCGACCCTTCCGACGTCGCACTCATTCGCATGCTTACGATATTGACTTCTGACGCGTATCCAACGAGAGGGTTGCCAAGCGCGCGGGTAAGCCTTCCCTATAGAGCCATGAATAGTTCCCCTAGTCATAATTGAGGCTATGTTCTGATATGATTTTACCCTCTACGTTTAGGAGTAAAAAAAAAATCTTTTTGATCGGGCATCTGATATTTGAATGCATTTTCTCCTCCATTAGTGATCTCAGTATTGACGCCTCGGGCCTTTTCACCTCCAGGAGATGTTGAAAAACTTTTATTGCTCAAATGCGATCGTTTTTGTGTTGGCCCTTCTGAAACTGAAATTCAAATCAATTGAAATGAGTGAGATTTTTAATTTGTAATACATCGTGCATTTTCGAATAAACGCTAATGTTTTTTGGTTTAACTGGATAATATCATATTGCTGCGGTGCTGAAGATAAGGGTCAAATATTACTTTTTTAAGGTCTCGTCGTTACAATTGTTGGAAATTAACAGGGAAAAATCAATTGTCTGGACTGGGAATCGAACCCAGATCCCTCGATTTAGCGCTGATTGCTCTAACCAATTAAGCCACCCAGGCGTCCTCTTCCTCTGTTAATCCATCAAAATCGAGGGATCTGGGTTCGATTCCCAGTCCAGGTGAATGATTTTTCCGCTGTGAATTTCGCACAGTTGTGTGAACACTAGCGGGTTGACTCCGTTAAAGTTACTGCGTGGCTAGTTCCGTAGTTCTTCGGAAAAGTCTCGTCGTTAGCTGGATAATGCGTTTCAGAAATGGCCGAGAAATTGATGGAATTCCAATAGACCTCAAGTTGCGTTTGGAAATTTGCGAGTTGACCTCACGTACCGTTTGAGCAAAATTATTTTCAAATGAGCTGGAGAACACGAGATGTACCGAGAGACCTGTGTACGAGAATTGTGCGGTTGAAGAGGAATTGGACGTTGCTCTAGGTAATTTGAAAATGACAGGAAATGCCACTAAAGTGAGTACTATGTGGAAATTGGAAGTTGAAGTTGATGATTGAAGAGAAGACATCGGAATAGAAACAAGGAAACGGGTGTTTTAGATGGCATGAAAGGAGGCGACACAGCACCCATTCGTTTTCCAAAAGGTCCGCAGGGCTAAATCCATGAACGTGGAAATGATTTTACACTCCGTGTCAGTGCTTCTGGAACTATTAAGTTATCACCTCCTTTAATGGATATGATTTGAGAGTGAATGAGGCTGTAGATTATCTGAATAATAATGATGGACTCTGGGCACTTTTATAATTGTGAAAATGATGATGAAAAGTCAATTTTTTCTTGACTCTTAGATATTATCAGTCGATATTAATGTCTCTTTTCACTTTGCAAAACTATTATTGAAATATTTGGTCATAAACTTTTAGTATTCAGGTATTTTTGGGGGTAGTAAATCGATAAAGAATATGACGAAGGGACTCGTAGGGTACAAATTCCCTGGAAAAATGGAAGCCGTAAAAACGCGGAAATCTAAAATAATAAATGAATTTAGCGTGAGATAAGCGGAAGATTACATGCATAGCGGAATCGTAGCTGTAATGTTGCATAATTTAAATAAAAAACGAAATGCAAATAATATTCCAAAAAGTACTGTATTATTAATCAACTTTATGGACATTGATAGTCATGCTCCTTACCTACTTTTACTCCCAGGGCCATTTATATCCAAGCTGCTATTTAGCCGCTCCAACATATCCCCTCCATCTCTTTCGGTACATTGCATCCTCCTCCGCAGCTCCAACCCTTTCCAAATCTATCTTTACTTGGTTCCACCATCTCTGTCGCGGTCTTCCCCCGGGGTCGTCTTCCTTTTAGATTTCCTCTGAAAACCTCCTTCTTGACACACACTTTTCTTAACAATTGTCCTGCCCATCTCATTCTTCTGCATTTAATCTCACTTAAGATGTCAGTATTCTTGTAAAGGTTCCTTATCTCCTTATTATACTTTTTTCTCCGCCTCCCTTCTTTGTTTGTAAAAATTGATCCGTTCCGTTGATCTTTCGTAACATCTTGTTTTCAATTACTATCAATTTTTCTCCACCTTATTCAGTTTCCATGTCGCGGATCCAGGCAGTGATACTGGGCAGATTATTGTTTTGTACAATCTAATTTTTGTTTTATACGACGGGGATTTTGAAGAAAGGAATCATTGGTATTCATCTTAGCATCAATTGGCTAGATTCAATACTTTGTATCTCTGGTTCTTCTCTATTATCATTTGATTTAAAAACTCCTAAGTATTTAAAATAGTCTACTTTTTCAAATTCATGCCCTTCTGTGTATAGGGAACCTCTATTTTCCTTTGGAGTTCTGGAGAAATGCATGTAATTTGCTTTTGAGTCATCTATTCATAGTCATTCGAGGCTAACCAAAATATTTATGGAATAAACAGAAAAAATAGGATTCAAGATAAATGATAATCATGTTCGGTGGAAATATTTTAGGAAAAAAAATAAGATTTACTTTATGCATCAAGACGCCATCCGCTTTTTCGTTTGTTCTGTGATACGGCTTGCATGTCCAGTGTCTCTTCGTGCCTCGTGCTTCGTCGTGCACTGCGGCAGCAAGTTTGAATTGGTGAGTCGCTCTTGCGGAAGCGAATTTAGCGTGACGCGTCCGATGACAGCGAATGGAATTTTAACAGATTGACCGATGTCCGGCCGGCCGGCCCCACGTTCCCTCTCTCACTATCTCTCTGTGCGTCGTCTGAAAGGAACAGTCTCTCTCCCATCTTCCTTCGCGTCGAATGCATCAATTCTAATGGAGCCGTTCAATCATCCTGCAAGTGGTGCTTCGTTCGCGTCCTGACCTTCGACCCCTGTGAGTGCCCACTCCTTTGGCATCACGGCGCGGCTGCGTCCCAATTCCTTTGGTCAGCGCTCCTCGGTTAAATATTCACCTGCGCCGCGGGTCAACGTAGTTTGAGCGTGACTTTTTTCATAGACACAACAGAGTCCATTTTTCGAATTTCATTTGCGTAATTCAGCAGCTGTCAGAAGCATCAAGTAGATATTGTGGTATTTATGGCGCATTAATATGGTTTTTATACAACTAAAATTAGCTGTAAATAGAAATGCATGCCTACATAAGTTTTTAACTTCATTTATTTTTTTCGTAAAGGTAGTTTGAGCGAAACATCAATTTACTTATAAATCAATGAATTTGGTCTAATTTTACAGAAATATATCTCACCCTTCTAATGACAACAAAAATTCAATCCCTTACCACATTACTTTCAGAGTTATTTGCCAAAAAGTACCAGCCGTTTTGCATGGGAAATGGTACGTCTATGCATTTCAGAGAGAAATTATATTAAAAATGAGGCATTTCTAACACTTAGATGTCGTGAAAAATTAACAGCGTTTAGTTTGTCTGTTTTCTCAACTATATTTGAAAATTAGTATATTGTCACCGCAATAGGTTCTTACGTATCACAAAAAACCTTCCGTTTTGAAGAAGTTTCAAACGCACCGCGCGAAAAAAATAAAGTCAAGTTAAAGACTTGTTTAGATATTTTCATTTAATTACTTACCATTTCTGTCATGCAAAACTATATTATTGGACCATAAATAATGCAATATTTAATTCATGTGTCCTACAGCGGGTGAAATAAAACGTATAATTCGAATATGGTCTCTATTAAGACTAGGGAACTATCTCACACGGACTACCTTAAGCGGTGGAAGTGCCTTCGCTACGTAAGGTTTTCATAGGTATTCTCTTGCGATTTCATATTAAGGTGAATAATGCTCTCTTTTTTAAATTAGTCGAGAAACGATATAAAACACTTAAATTTCTGACGATGATCGAGACGCTATAACTTCTTCATTATTAAAAAAAAGTCTCCGAGGTGCATACATGTACCATTTCCCATGGAATGTGGCTGGTATTTTCTTTTTGCTAAAAACCACGAAAAGTGGTCCGGTGAATGACTGAAATTTTCGATCTTGGGAAAGGTGAGATGTTTTTCTTAAAATAGCCCAAATGCAGTGAATTTTAGTTGAAATGGTGTCTCCATCAATCCTAAGCGACTAAGCTATTTAAAACAAGTGCCAAATTCCACCTTTCAATTCTGTGCTAAAAAATCATACTTTTACCGATGAATCGTACACTCTTATCAGAAAATAAAATAGGGGCCCAAAATTTGGTCTTTATTAGACCAATTTATACATTAATGAACAATTTTTTCGGCCGTGGGATCCAACTAAAGCGCCATATCTGTTGAAATGACGCATTTTGTCTTCAATTTCGTCGAAATAACTTGCTCACAGCTCAAAATTGATTCAAAACTATGACAAAAATGATTGGAAGGGGGCGTACGATTTATTGCCACCCAATTTTCTGTGAGAATTCGTGATCGGGTTTGGCGGTGACTCGCTGCTTGTATCTTTATGGCCTTTATCAGAGGTAGAGATATTGTGCATGGCTATAAACTAATATTACTCGTGTCACCCTGAATGCCGCATGTTTTGAAATTTTCAAGTATTCTTAGCATAGAGTGTGGCCTCCCGAGACTCTAGTGGCTTCTAAGTTCTAACATAGTCCTTTCATCAGTTGTGTTACACTCTCTGTTCGCTTACGATCAAGATTTGAGTGTGGAAAATGAGAGCGGGTCCCGAAAAAGGTGAATTGATGGCGGTTGTGCAGTAGTGACGTTTCTCGGCTGTGTCAAGTCCTCCCATAAGTTCTTGGCGCTGTGCATCATCGCGTGCTCTTTTGGGACACCGGCTACTGAACTTGAAAAGAGTCCGCCGAAGCAAGGTAAGAAGGTTGTTCAGTTTGGAGCCCTTCTAATTGCTGCCATCGCTAGCGCCTCAAGAATTGGGATGACTCACAACTACTTGCCGTCCTGTTTTGACTCGTTTCTCAGCATGATTTCATTTTTCATCATTTCAATTCATCAACTTGGCCCCTATTATAGTGACGGCAGTGGTTGTGTGTAAACGTTTGTCGGAAGACCTTGCGTTTCTCGCTTATTTCGCGAAGTAGTTTGGTTATCCTGTCCCTCTCCTTTCCTTCCCCCCAATCCAGTTCCTGCCCCTTTACCACGCTAATTTTTGTTTTTTTTTCCTAAATCAACCCCCTAATTAAAATGATATCAAAGTGGTGGTGAATCGCACGCCGATATGAAAACAGCGTCCCCCAGCCTAGGATGCCGCGAAACTTGACGTGAAAAGCAAACATGAGGACACATAACAATAAATATCTTCCTTAAAACAAAAATTAAGATTGCTGTTTTTTTAATATTTCACAAAATATCAAAAAAACGAGTCAAGAGTAGAGAGTTCGTGAAGTGACAAAACCGCGTTTGAAGTTTTCAAAATAAAAATATTTGCAAATTAATGCAAAAATCTTGCATCAATGACATCACAGACTGTGCGCCGTTGCGTTCTGTTTCAAATGAGCATTTGGGCTCTCACATAAGTATTTTATGTCAGGAGATGTCGGAGACAAACCAGACACAAGTTTACCAAGAGATCATTTTTCATACTGCTGTAAATAGGCAACGGATGCATATGCTGCGATACTATTGGGCAAGGTCAACAATGTTGTGAAGCGGAATACGTCCTGCAAATTAGGCTGGAATCGGAGAGTTCAAGGGCAACTCGTCGGATTTACGTGGAATGACTCTTATGTAGATTGTATCAGTTATGTATCAGCTGGGCATTGCACTCTCCGGTCGCTCCTAGTATTTTTGGCGAAGCGCGCAGCTTTCCTCTGCATTCTATTTTGCGTAGTATTAAGGTAGTCCGAGCGAGATAGTTCCCCAGTCATAATAGAGACCATATGCGAATTATACGTTTTAATTTCACCAGCTGTAGGACACATCAGTTAAATATTGCATTAGTAATGGTGCAATAATATAGTTTTATGTGACAGAAATTGTAAGTAATTTCATGAAAGTATCTAAATAAGTCTTAAACTTGCCTCATTTTTTTCGCGCAGTGCGTTTGAAACTCCTTCAAAACGGAAGGTTTTTTGTGATACCCAAGAACCTACTGCGGTGACAATATGATTAATTTTCAAAAATAGTTGAGAAAACATGCAAACTACACGCTGTTAGTTTTTTTACGACATCTAAGTGTTAGAAACTCCTCATTTGTAATATAAGCTCTCTCTGAAATGCATAGACGTACCATTTCCCATGTAAAAGGGCTGGTATTTTTTGGCGAATAACTCCGAAAGTAATTTGATAAGGGGTAGAATTTTTGGTGTCATTAGAAGTGTGAGATATTTTTCTTTAAAATGAGACCAAATTCGTTGACTTGTAAGTAAAATGATATTTCGCTCGAACTACCTGAAGTCAATCTGCGCAGAGTCGCAAGCTCTTGAGAGCGGAATACTGGTGAGCATTTTCCAATTAACGGGTAATTTTCGTATGAGAAGCATCAGAATGGTGTAGCGTCGTTGATGGAATATCCGCACGTGCTGTTTGTTCTTGCACCGCATCGAAAAGCGGATGCGGGCGATAATGTACGGAGACGGAGCGGCCGAACTGCGTTGTGAAACCTTGGTCACGATTATCGGGTGGCGGGCGTATGTGGATCAATTAGCACAGTCTCCGCCGATCAAGGGACGGCTCTCGCCTTGGAGTGAACTGGGGAATCTTGTGAGAGAGTGTGTGGAACCGTGGCGCGGTCGAGCACTTCCCAAGCACACTCGCCTCGCTCTGTTGGGCGCCCGTCTCTGCGACCAGAACCCAAGCGTGGGCCGTACATCAGTCGGAATATCACTCTGAGAACCCACCCTGACGAGGATTCCAGAATTGAAATTGACAGGTCAGTGTGTTATCTTGGAATTGCCTTAACTTCTGATGTATCGCGGGGATTACTCATACAAAACATATGTGGCACGGCATTAAAGAAACTAGGTTTTGTTAAACGTCAAATTTTAGGGGAAGAAAAATCCACAGGGGAAGAGGACGCCTCGGTAGCTTAACTGGCTAAAGCACTCGGCCGGAAATCGAGGGATCCGGGTTCGAATCCCGGTCAAGGCGGATGATTTTTTCTCTGTGGAAATTCGCAAATTTGTTAAACATATTATAGGAATGTCCTCGGATGAAAAAGTCAAAGAGAGATGCTACTTCGCTCTGGTTAGGCCACACCTACGCCGCGAGTAATTGGGACCCTGGTCATAAATATTTAACCAAACAAATCAATAAAGTGCTAAGGAAATCAGCGGAATTCGTTAAAAACTGCTACGAGCGTACATATAGTGACACACCTTTAATAGGGATTAAAGTGGGAGCCCCTAGGGACTCGGAGGCCACACGCTAGGCTTAGGTTGCTTGATAAATTCAGAACTGATATTTTTTCATAGCGACATAGAGAATATTATCATGACTCCTCACTACGTCTCTAGAACTCGTTCTTTCACCATTTCACCTCCAAAAACTTAGACCTTTACACGACTGGTGACCTAACACCCTCGGCCACACGCCCATGCGGCGGCTCGCAGGGTATTATCTAGATGTAAATGCGTTTCGTTTTCATAGAATGCGGTAAGTATTGACATGCATCCCATATTTGGCGCTTTCCATCCATTCTTGTACGCTACCCACTACGCAATACAACAGCACGCTTACTTTTCATTCGTTTATCAGACCTTTACACTAGGCAGCGTACTTCAAAGCAGATTTCTTCGAAGTGTTTTAAGTGAAATTGAGTCGAAGTGTTTTTTTAAGAAGGATAAAAGTCATTAATCACAACCGTTATTGTTGTAAATGTGTTATTTTTTATCATTGCCGTCAAACATGGCTGATGTGTAGTTTTTTAAATATTTTTGTGCGGTGAAAAGCTCTATTTTCAAGTGCGTAATTGGAACGGATTCATTAACCGATTGAAAAGAAACAATAAACAGAGCAGAGACCCATGTGCCGTATCCTTCGCTTCTCTGGCGAAGCTGTAAGTTAAATAGTTCGGTTTTGATCACTAATTTGTCCAGTGGGGAAAATTTAATGCAAAAGATATGCAAAGATTATTCTTTAGTGCAGCATCTTTAGTGCAGCATCTTTAGTGCAGAGAATATTCTTCGTGAATATCCGAAGTATTATCAAATGGCGCACTATCCGAGTGCAAAGTACATACTCCTGCGGTAGTGCATAGTAGTGATGGGTCGTTCATGATCGATTCGTGCAAAATGATAGAATCGCCAAGTGAGTCAAATGACTCGTGATTTATTTCGGGAAAATGATTCGATCATTCAATCATTTTGTGTTTCCGTCTGCCGTGTGATTGAATGTGATATTAAGTGGAAAAACATATTCACATGTACGTTATCCGTTATGTCTAGTCAAGAAATTTCAGAGAGATATCTTCATGGGCATAAATCCATTAATATTTGGTCAGTGAGTATATGTTTGTATAGCATAGTTTTAAGTGAGACAAGGCGCTCATTTTCAAAACGATGAAATGTAATCCTTGTTACAATATCAGCGCATCATTACAGTTGGTAAACTTGGTAAGAATTTTAATTACCTGCTCAGTTGAAAGCTGCATCCTAATTGAATGGAATTCAATACAGCAGATCAGAAAAAATTCATGCACATTAATGTTTGTAGTCTGAGCTAGTGATTTAATTTTCATGTACATAGTTTGATGTTATCCTTCTTGAATACAGAGTCTGTGACAGTTTTGCCTCAATAAATATTCTCGCGACTATAGTACTTGGAAATCTCCAATTTAATGCGGATCCTAAATTTGTGGAATATGGAAATCAATCAGCCTTCCTAAATTTCTAAGCAAGATAGTAATTATTCGAAATCAATTACTCATTTTATTCAAATAGATTGATGGCATCAATTAGCATCATTCGAGTGTTTCAGTCACTTCAATCTTGGTTCATTCGAGTCTTTCGATTCACGCGAGTCTCGTGATTCATCTAATCAGTCTGACTTACGAGTCATAATGAATCAAATGATTGAATCAGTTGATTGAATCTTTTAAGTGACTCGAATCAAAATGATTGAATCACTAAAATGATCGACTTAGCCCATCTGTAGTGCATAGGATGTCCATTGGATGTGCATCGTGCACTATCTTTGACCACATCCTTCAGGTGCCAAGATGCTTCATAGTGTGTGCATGGTAGTCGACCATTATCCGACGTAATGTTTCGGATGTTACCGGATTCCGCACCATGCACTACCCAGTGGGGATTCATCGTAGAGAGCTGACACACAACTTGGCGTTACCTTGGTCACCTCATCTTTATGCAAAGGGAAGATGAGATGTTGGCTGATGAGTAGATATATGCTCAGACGATAAGCCCATGCTTGCCATTGCAACTACTCAACTTTCACGTTGTGTTTACTATAACTTATGCTCCATTCTTGTACATCTGATTTTGAGACATACTCATCAAAATATATTGCTTTTGTATTAAAACATTTAAAAACGGAAAACCGTCATATATGTTGTCTCGTTTTCTACCTTAAATTGTTTACTCCGTATTTTTAGACATTAGCATGGTCACTTAAACCAAATCTCTGCTGGAGATTTAGATCGTGCAAAGGATGTTCATTTTGGTCCACCTCCATCCGAGGCAGTGCATACTGCATATGCATGTAAAATGTTTGATGAATACATCAGTCGTCGACTACAGTTTTTCGACCAACATTTAAAATTACTTCACATTCAGAAATTTAGAAAAACAGTAACTAAGGCAATAGTACTGAGACGTGCGTCACTCGCAAGATGTAGACATTTCGGAGGAAAGTATGAAATAATCTTCGACCTATAATTTTTCGAAAATTGCCGTAATTTTCTGGTAATTTTTTAATTTCTGCTATTAATAGCTAATAGAGGATTTACTAGGATAGGATTAGCGTCATATAAACCATTACTATTGCTACGTTAATGTATTATAAACAAAGAAAATTGAAAACAAATACGGCTGTCCACACGCAACTCGGCGGTCTTTTGTTTAGTATGAGAAATTTTCGTTCAAATCGTTAATTACCATAGCCACCCAAGTATTCCACGCATGAATAGTACATACCTTTATTTATAATTAGGATTGTATTACATATATATATATATATATATTTATAGTCTGGGCTTGTAATTATATGTTTGGAATAATCGGAGACGGTGGTGAATATTACCGAAAAATACGATAATTTTCATGGGGTGCGGTAAAGTACGTAAAATACCACGGTAATTTACGAAAATTACCGCGATAATAGTCAAAATGGCCCACATCTAGTTGCAGTCCGTGGTCTACATTACAATGAGAAGCAAGGCTATTCTCGGTCGTCCTCCTGTCTTCTTCCCTAACTCTTCTCATTCCTCTTAAGTTTTTAATGAACTCGTTATATCTTGTTAGATGACCTACGAGTTTAATTTTTCCGGAGTGAATTGCTTGGAGATGCGCTCTTCTTTTACCTACAGCTTCCTAAACTCGTTCCTTTGTTTTCCTCTTGAACCAACTTGTTTTTTTTAATTCGCTTCACGAGAGCTAATAGAGGATCATAAGGAAGAATATCATGGTGCAGTGCTCTCCTTGTTTGCTTTTTTTAAATGCTTGAATTTGATTTTCGTATACGCTACGCTTTGTCATAGAATTGAAAATTTAAGCTCGAAAATCTTAATTTTTAGAAGTAGGTGAAAGACGAACGCTTCTCCAGGCAATTCACTCCTGAAACATTAAACTCATTTTTCGTGTAGTAAGGCATAACAAGTTCATGTATCTGCGTAGGGAACTTGGAACGCTCGCTCTTTAAGTCCCAGCTTTGCAATCTCGCCCAAAGTTCGCTACAGCCGTGCGAATACCTATGGCTTTCGATTCCTCTCCAATTCAGTCTTTCAATTCAGTCGTCTCTCTGATTCCATCCGCATTCAAGGCCTTCGGGCACGCATCTCCCGCGGGACCCCCAGACGCCAGGCATCGCGTCGATTCTCACAGATGGCGTTCGATAGGGGAGTGCTGGAGCTTCTCCCCGATCCGGAGATATTGAAGGTGTCTCTATCAGCAATTCTCACATACTCCGTGCCCACCCCGCCCTCCCGTCCTTGGTCGAGAACGCGGGCACAAGGTCACATGACAGACAATCGCTCGGGATCCCCAGGGAGGTGAAGCCAGGGACACGGTCGGGTCGAAAATTGCCTCGGGGTCATCAGACGAAGGGTTTGAACTCGGCGTATGGCAAACGAGATGCCAGAACACTATAGAATGAAGAAAAGAATAGGAAGCTGGTGAGGTTGTGAAACATTATGCGCGTATTCTATATTGATGTGATTTTGTTAGACAAAGAAGAGTCGATTAACCCCAAATAGGATCCCGGTCAAGTCGGATGATTTTTTCTCTGTGGAAATTCGCACCCAAATAGGATGTTAACCTATGTCCCTCGCTTTGAAATTTTGTAATATTTACCCTTATGTGTATGTGCTTATACGATAAACAAATTAATATACAAAAATTAATGTTTGTATGTTCGTCTTCTATGCGTTCCAATACCATTCATCAGATTACGATGAAACTTAGGTGAGTTATTGTGCGCGCGCCCGCGAAGGTTTTTGAATTATTAAATCCATTTTACAATAGGTGGAGCGCGTGTCGTTTCAGCAAATGAGTATTGGCTTGCGAGCTTCTCAAGCAAGCGAGGAACGATTAGCAAGCAACGTAGCAGATCGTTTACGAGTCGCTCAATCACGTACATCAGAATGGTATCAGTGAGACATAATATCGCGTGCATCAGAATCATATCAGTGGGACATAATTTATGTTAAAAGGTACGTAATTTATTTGTACGTAGAATAAGATTTGGTGCAGTGGTCTCTTTGTTTGCTTTTTTTCAATTCTTGCATTCGATTATCGATACGCTTCGCTTTTTCGTAGAATTGGATTTTTAAGCTCGAAAATCTGAAATCTTTGCACTACTTCAATAAGAGTATTTTATTTAATTGGAAACCGCAGCATGGGCATGGAATGGAAACTCATGCCATCATATGTGTGTTTTGAATTCCTGTGTAGGTACGAGGAATTCATTGGACTTGGTCTCAACTTTGTTTAGGTACCGATTTTGAACCCAGAAAAAGGCATTGCGACGCAAGCCGGGGATATGTAGTAAGTAAATAGTGTGGCCTTTTGCACAATTATTCAATGAATTTTATGGAAAATGCTGTAAATATTGGACAGATATTACCATTTCGCCTTTTTTCTGGTAAATCATTGCCATTCCTGAAAATTCCGTTGTTAATACTTATGTCTTCGGCGTATTAACTGCAATGATGAGGATTATGTTGTACCACTTGGAAACGTTTTTGGCGACAATGACTATGTGGATCCCACAAAGGTTTTACTTGTTATTAAGTTGAAACAATAAATGATATTATTATCGTTAGATAATTGAGGTTGTTACTTTCTGGAACAATTTACCACTTATGAGTTATTGTTTTTGATGGCGCGAGTTGCAAGAAAAGAGAATAAAGTCACTTCGACGGCTGAGCATTGTTCGCATTTATACGCTCGTTGTTACTCGTACTCAATTGTCAGTTGCTCTCATTGTCTGCCCGTCACCTGGCCTCGCCGTGTCCACAAAAACGCACCGGTTAACAGAGCCGTCAATCGATTCAGTCGTGCCCGCGGGGCGGTCCGCCCTCGAGGCTTGCGGTCTAGCGCAAAAAGTTGGTCTAGTCGGCTGGTTCGGTGATCTCTGTGGGGGAAAAACAGGGGAGTGCCAGAATTTCGGTCGACTGGGAATGAGGTGCGGGAATTGGAGGAATCATATTCGTGCGATGGGAATATTTCATTTCGCACGTACGAGCTTTATAAAGCTTTTCACCTTGTATCGAATTTCTCCTTCGTACGATTCTGGGTTTAGAACGTTTTAGAGAATATTTCCTACTCATACGAACCAGTGCCTGAAATAAATAAACTTTATAATTTAAGTCGCTAATAAAAGATCATTTAAAGGGATTTTTATCCTATTTATTAAAAGATCATTTCAAGGGAAATTTATCGCATACGGCAGCTGTCTTCGTTTTTTCTAAGGATGAGTCAAATCCAAATATCGATTCTCGATTCCACCGATTCCCAGGATTAGAATCGGATTGGGTAAAATAAATCAACCAAAAATATGGGAATCGACCTTGGAGATGATGGAACTCCGCGAATAATGCGCCTTAATCTTAAGATGAAATACGTCGGAGGAGCCAAAACGGTGGGATTGGCAGCCATCAAAAGTAGTCTTAATTTGTGAAAGAGAATGACCACTTTCATTTACACATTGGTACGGCTTTCATTTTTCAAAATAGGACTAGCCAAGAACAAAAGTAGATTCCTTTTTCAGGGCAAGGAACTTTCAACCGATCTCTACTAAGGACGAATCGAATCCAAATGTCGATTCTCAGGATTAGAATCGGTATCGAGAATCGATGGCCTAAAGTCGATTCAGATTCCATCGATTCCAGATAGATAAATATTCAAATCAAATTTCATTTATCACATCATATTTGACTCAGTAATTGAGGGTGTAGGCTGTCGATTAGTAGTTTTTATCTACCTCAATAAACTCAGGATATATTTGCTATTTGTTTATAAGTATACTTTTTAAGTGACTTGTCTTTGTTATTTTAGTTCAGCCAATACATGAATTTAAATAATAGTCGTACGCTACTGGTATATCAATATCTTACCTGTTATTAGGAATAGGAATCGATGGAATCGGAATCGGAAAAAAGTGGAATCAACTCATCCCTAGTTTTTACTGATATGTTTGAGATACGCAGCTTGCAAGTGATAATTATTTTCATCAATGGTCGTTTAATCCTAAGATTGGTTGACTGCAGCCCTCCACCCTTCCCTATCTAATGCTAGTTTCCTTACCTCCTGGTATCTCTTAATATGTACCTTCCTCTTTATTTGGTCCATGAGCTTATTCCTCGGTCTTCTGGGGACTTTTCCCTTTATTTTGCCTTTAATTGTGTTCTTCACAAACCCATTTTGTCTCTGGGTGTGTCCAATCCATAACTTTGCATAGGGTATTGTATTGGCTTTTTCGAAGTAGTTTTCACTTGGGTTAAGCGATGAAGATGGATTAATTTGATAAGCACTTGATAAGAGAGCTAATGCAGTTTTTTTTCATCTTTATTCACCAACACAGTGCATACAACAAGCGAAGTGCGTTACCTCAGAAATGAAACAAATGAGCATCGCAATGAGAAACCTTCACACACGTATTTTAAGTAAGAGATTAACACGAGGATCAACTCGGGACTATTAATTTCAACATAGGTACTGATGGTAGGAGTGGCAAGAAAAGAGAATAAAGTCGCTCCGTTGGCTGAGCATAGTTCACATTTAAACGCTCGTTGTCATGCCAACTGAATTGTCAGCTGCTCTCATATATTTCTCGCTAGTTTAAATATGTTCTAATATCTCTGGCTGGTATGATCGATTATGAAACCAATCGGCCCGTGGATAATGAAACATTCATTTACACCCATCACGCCATTCTCTTTCGTTGTAGGGGAAGTCAAAGAATTCAACTTTTATCATTTGCCCTAGAAAACTGTCTCCCGTTATCTCTTCCATATTGCCCAATCTTTACATACCACTGATAGTCATGCGTGATACCACTGATAATCACGCACAGTGTTCTTATTTTTAAGACTCCTAATATTCCTTCTCTTTAGAGTTCTTTTCTACCGCATAGTTTTTCGATCAATCGATAGAAATAATCGATTGTCTTGATAGTCGCAGTCGCATAATCGTGCATCCCCGCTCAGGAACGCATTTTCCACTCGTTTCTTTCCCTTTCCATTTCATTCTCTCTGTCTCTCCAACTCTCCTCCTTCCGAATGGAATCGGGGGATTAAACTTGACTGACCTGCATTTGCAATGCGCGCGCCTCGTCATCAGATTCGCCAAATGGGAGTCTCGTTTGTGTGCTCTCTCGTCGTTCATCGGTCCCGAATCGATACCTCCCCTGAGAAGCGGTGAAGTAGTCGGCGAGCAGGTGGGTAAGGTGTGTGTACATACATACGTAACGTATCCGCCTCATCCACGTCGAGGGAAGTTTATTATTATCGGTCCAGACAAAGTCTTCCTCTTTTGTCTCGTGCACGGAGAGATTCTCCCGCTGAGCGGCTAGACTCTGGCTGATAAATATTTTCTGCCGCCCGTCGGTCGCGCGGGAACTCATTGTCTGTGCTGTGTCGCGAAGCAGCTTTTGCCCGTGTACGCAAGGGTGTCTGCAACCCAACCTCCAAATGCAGGTGAAAAAGACGCGAGTTTTGTCGTGGATGAGGAAAATCTACACTGTTTGACTAACGACCGATTCGACTTTCGGCGGTTAACGTCCGAACGTTTGGCAGCAGCTATAGTATGAAACAAAATAGTTTCAAAAATTGTATTACGATTATTTGTATAATTAATACAAATCTGAAGCCTCCCTCTGCAGATGCATCAAAAAAGGAAACAAAATAGTATCAAACAAACAAAAATATGAAACAAAATAGTATAAAAAATTGTGTAACATTTGTCTGACATGACGAAAAAGAAAAGTCTCTTAGTATTTTCCACACTTAAAACTTTTATTCCTGACCCAGGTTTCGATTGCCTTGCAATCATTTTCAAAGGTCCTTTGTTTTTGCCTTGAAATCATTTTCAAAGACATTATTAATCGTAACTAGTATAATATTCATTATCATTATGTGCCAAAATTGTATTTTTTAACGCCGAAATGGAAAAACACATTGCATGATTTTCTCATAAAGAAGTGAGATGAAATAAAATCAAATATATACACGAAATTTGATAAACTATTCTTACTAACCGTCGTTAATGGACTCATGCACAGTGTTGTTGGCTTTACATCCTATAAGGATTTTTTATTTGATACAAGTAGTCCGGACAAGTTTTTATTGTCAGGTTTCTATGAAGCAAAAATAAAGAGCATTATTTCTTGTCCTTTTCACAATTTTCTTTGCGAGAAGCTCTATATCAGTACTTACATTTTATTGAATGTACGCTTCGACTGCAGTTATCGTTGTAATATTTATGGATCTATTTTTCATTTGCAGGTCGTGAACGGGACATCCTCTGCAGTAGCAGTTTAGAGAAGATCGAGGTAAGATTTTCGTAGCCTGACTAATCCTCCTCTGTGTGACGTCTTGCTATCTAAATTACAGCTGTTCCTTGAAGCCGATTCTGAGTTTGGGTAAAAATCTGCGTGAAAGTCACCTTAGTCCATTAATTACGTGAGGCGTTTAGGGGGGGGGGGGAGGGGGTCGAGCCGAATCTCACCCAATCTCACGTGAGAGGGAGGGTCTCGGCAAATATCACGTAATTTTTTTTCCGCAAGAAACAGAGTAAAATTGCGAGAAAACTGGGTTAAATTAAGTAAAATATGTTTCTCCACTTCAATATGGCTAAATCCTACACAATAATATTTATCACGGTTATACGAACGCCATAAAGTAGCACAGCGGTCCCTCGATTGTTTAGCCGCCACCGGCCAGCCAAACGCGCGGCTCGACGGACGCTGCGGCGTACGAGCCGTTCTTAGTAGTCTTAAATACTAGTAACTTAAATAAAACTTTGTATTCTCCACTATAGAAACCTGCAGCAGCTTTTTAATTTAAATTATAATAAATAATAAAAAAAAATAAAATAAAACAAATTAAAATAACACGACCCGGGTTTCGACACTTTGTCATCTTCAGGTCTTCTATACCTATAGTGGAGTATACAAAGTGTCATTTAAGTTACTATGAATTACTTCCACTAAGTCAAGCCTGGAACCATTTCCTTTCTTAAATACTAGTCTTAAATACAAATAATTAAGCAAATTATGTTTTTTTTTAATAAATCCAACGCAATCAAGCACAGAGTAACGTATTTACACTAAAAATACGCATTTTGAAAAATCTCACGTGAGATTATGGGGAGGGGGCCGAGCCAAATCTCACGACATCTCACCAATGGGGGAGGGGAGGGGTCGAAAAATCGCCAAAATCGCCTCACGCAATTAATGGACGCCCCCTTACCGGTGTGTGGCAGGGTAATACCACGCCAGGCGTGCGCCAACCGTCATAAATGCTATCATTCTGCTACCTGTGATTTAAATTAATATACGTTTTAAAGTTACGAACTTGAAAGCAGATTTCACCTGCAATACGGCGTCTACTCTAGGATTATATGGAACGGAAGCATGGACCATTGGAAAAGCTGACCAGAAAAGACTGGAAGCCTTTGATATCTGGTGCTGGAGGAGGATGCTGAAGATAAAATGAACGGACAGAATTATAAATGATGAAGTATACAGAAGAGAAGAAGAGGAAAGGACAATGTGGAATACCATACAGAAAAGAAGAACAAGATGGATTGGACACACCCTGAGACACAATGGGTTTCTGAAGAACATAATTGAGGGAAAAGTCCCCAGAGGAAGACCCAGGAATAAGTTAATGGACCAAATAACGAAGAAAGTGCATAGGAAGATATACCAGGAGGTAAGGGAACTAACTAGCATTAGATAGGGAAAGGTGGAGGGCTGCAGTCAACAAATCTTAGGATTGAACAACCAATGAATTAATGACGGCTTCTATCTATACATAGTACCGGATGTACACTGTACTCATGCATCCAAGGAAACGATTGTTTCAAGATCAGTCATGTAAACGGGCAAAAAATGCTCAAAAGTGATTTAAAAAATTGCAGATACAGAATGCATGAATAATCACAGAAGCATCCAAAGCAGATTTGAATGAGCATGTTGAAATAACGCATCCTATCATAACTATGAAATGGTGCCGTCGATACGGCTGTCTTGTGAATGACTCTTTTGGTCATAATTTTGTGTTAATTGAGAGTTAAGAGTTATTATTACTAGATAGTAAATATTTGCGAGTGAAGTGAGATTTTTCCAAATATTCTGGTAAGTTGCCTCATCTTACATTTTCATTTACCAAGTTTAATATTTGGATAAATGTGACGGCAGGTAGCCGAGAGAGCAATAAATGGCAAATGCAATGTGCTAAACGCAGTGAAATCGTGACTGGTTCAAGGGAAACCAGATTTTACTAGCGCGTGTACCATCTATGCAAGTGGTGTTAAACCCGCCGTGCGCCTGCGATGAAAATCTCTCCACCGTTTATTCTTGGAAGAGCCCTGCGTCAGCCCCTGGCGTAGAAAGAGGCAGATGATACCAGTTGGCGTGGATCCTCGATTTTGCAGCACATAGGGGGGTCGTAGCCTGGGTCTAGGGGACCCCCTGTTGGTTGTTGTTACCCAGGGATAAGCCTCCATGGGGGGCGTCTCCCCCGTGGCTTAAATAGGCAAATGGCCTCCCATGGGCGATTATTGTTGATAAAGAAAGAGAATTCAGTACGTCAAAGTTATGGTAGATATGCCCGTACTGAAGTCAGTTGTATTTAGAACTGGACACAAAAGAATCACCAATTGAAGGATAATGGATTTGCCCGACATTACATTGATGTCCAGGGTCCATGTTTACCTTTGGGCCTCTCGTGCTCTGAAATGAAAGGTCTGGCCCATATGCTACCAAAATTTTGTCTTCTTAATCTCTTTGTCTCTTTGATAAAGATGAAATTTATTTATCATGAATAATATAAGCATGATCGTTCTTTGTATTGTAGATACACGAGGAGTAGACTCGAGCTTCGCTCTGTTGCCAAAACAGTTATTTATGACAATTGTTTCGATGCATCTTTATGCAAGGTATGGAATACCTCTATAAAATAAGGCCCATTCAATATTGAGTCACTTTCGATGCCTCGTTATCGCGTATTGATTTTCTTACTTTATAAATTTTCCCTTTGTATGTATGGATCATTCCCTATAATATTATTCCATATATAATTAGTAGTGGAAATATTGTCATAATAAATTGAGCACATGCATTACGATTCTAATCTGTACTCTAATTAAATTCTTATGTGTACTTACTCATACTCAGAATGGTACATATTTACTCTTGCTCTTATAGTATTCCATTTAAATACATATCATTTATCTAACTCCTTGTTTATGGTAATTGAATGCCCACTAGAATTATGAATATCCTCTTCTTCGGAAAGGAATTCTAGCAATTCGAGGAGAAAAAGCTACGTACGCCTTTCTAAACATAAGTTAGCATCATGTAAAAGATCATCTTTGTATATTGGCCTTAAAGAATTCAATTTTTTGTCTGAAAATATACAATGAGAGAACGTTCTAAAAAATTTCTTCATAAAGTGAAGTTATGGCTGTTTATTCAGTTCAATATTGAAACTCTGTTTGACCCTAAGTATAAATTAAGCATTGCATACACACATTTAACTGTATGTACACATTTAATTGTATATACACATTTCCGTTTATAAGAACAGTATGACCATTTGTTGGACATTTTTGGTGTAACATGTATATTTTTGGTGTGACCAATTGTCGAGTACCTATCTGTTAGCCACGTTTGTCCATGTTAATTGAAAATGAATTAATTGTCCCTTACGACTACCTAAAGATTTCATTTTTATGTTTAAAAGAAGTTGCGTAAATTTTTAATTTCTTTTGTTGGAAGTAATAAACATCTTAATCTTATAGTTCAATACATTGTGTATACATAATAGTAGATCGTCCATGTTTTCATTCGAAAAAACAACCAACTGACTGTTGTGTGAAACTAAGAAATTGAATATGGTGTAATTTAAATGATTTCCCAATTATTAAGTGCCGAAGTTCTGACTCTTCCTGCATCCTTGCAGAATGTTCGACTGGTGATGGCGGCCCTAAGGACCAAGGGGGGGCTGTTGGGCCTCCTCCCCCTCCTCTTCTCCCTCCTCCTACTCGTCTCACCCTCGCAAGCCTTCTGCCCCAGCGGCTGCACCTGTGACGACCAGACCCTCGTGGCGTCCTGCGTCGAGGCCAACCTGGACGTGGTCCCCATCACCCTCAACCCATCCATCCGACGCCTAGTACTCAAGCACAACAAGGTCCGGGCCGTGGACGCGGCCTTCCACTTCTACGGCGAGCTGGCCCACGCCGACCTCTCCTACAACCACCTCGTCTCCGTGCCGGCGGGGTCCTTCGAGGCGCAGAGGCAGCTGGCCAGGCTGCTCCTGGACCACAACCGCATCTCTGCGCTGCACAACCGGACCTTCGCCGGCCTCCGGTCCCTCTCCGTCCTGGGACTCCGGGGGAACTTCCTCGAGGAGGTCCCGGCGGGGCCCTTCGCGTCCCTCCCCAAGCTCCAGGAGCTTGACCTGGGAGGGAATCGCATCTCCCGCCTGGCCCCGAACGCGTTTGCCGGACTGCCGGCCCTGAGGATCCTCCAGCTGGACGACAACCAACTCTCCTCGGTTCCGTCGCCGGCCCTCGCGCCACTGCCGGCCCTGGCTGAGCTCCACCTGGGCCTGAACGCTCTCGGGCCAATCCTGCCTGACGATGCGTTCTCGGCTCTCGGTCGCCTCTCGACCCTGGACATATCCGGAGCCGAGCTGACGTCGATTGGAGAGAATTCCTTCCGCGGTTTAAACCAGGCCCTGAGACGTCTCTCCCTGGCCGACAATCGCCTGACCAGCGTCCCCACCGGTCCCCTATCAATTCTGGGTAGACTCGAAGAGCTCTCCCTGGGGCAAAACGATTTCCAGGAGATAGGCTCGAAGGCCTTGAAAGGTCTGACTAACCTCAGGGTCCTTGACGTGTCTGGATCGAGGGAACTGACGGTGGTGTCGCCAGATGCGTTCTCAGAGAACCTCAACCTGGAGGCAATAGCGATGAATGCCAATAGGAGACTGGCGGAGCTGGGCGAGGGTGTTTTTGTCGGCCTGCCTAGACTGAGGAGGCTGTCCCTGAGGGGAAACGCCCTGCGGGAGGTACCACGCACCCTGGCGGCTTGGGGGGCGCTGCGCTCGGTGGACGTGTCGGAGAACCAGCTGGAGTGCGGGTGCGGAGTTCGGTGGCTGCGAGACATGCTGGCACGACACCCAGAAGCAGGCAGCCTGGGTGTGGATGAGGCATCAGAGGACATTGTGGGTGGAGTTGGTGGCGAGGCTCTTTGCGATACACCTGCAACAGTTAGGGGCCGGGCCCTCAGGGCCCTCTCAGATGAAGAGATGGGCTGTGCTGTGGCGTGGGACTCAACACAGAAGCAGGTTAGTATTAACTCATCAGTCACATGCCAAGTGCTCCATGAATCTTCCATAAGTCATGATTTTATAATGTATGGTGAACATTAACTGCAAAATGACAATCTTTGTTACCTCTAAGTTAATGGATACATCTGATTCAACAACCCCCCTGCTGTTGCTGAAATGCTTTGAGTCATCTTATCCAAAATTTATAATTTATCTGTTAACATTTAAAAGTTGCAAAATGACCTCTTGTTACTGTATTTGACTAACTAATTTTAATAATGAATTTATTAGAGTGATAGACCTTTCTGCAAGTTTCAACATAGCTTTTGGCATATTGAAGTGATTTATTCCCTCCCTTTTGTAATATATAACTGATAAAAGTAAAACTCATCTGGTCATTGTATAGAAATTTAATATATTCCTTGGCTTTAAATTGCTGGAAATGAGTGTGGCTTCATGCCAATATTCAAATTGTTATTTTTCCTGTGTAACTTTAAATGATACTAAGAATGACTTAGGAATTATAGTTATCTATACATGAGGCCTCAGACACTGTTTGAGCTGATTCTGATCTCTCTGAGGAACCGGAGTACATTTTTATTAACTTTGAGCAATTGATTGATTGGATTGATTTGGACCTGTCCAAGTCATTTTACATAGCTTGGTTTAACTATTATAACTTTGTTTTGTTGATAAATTTCGTCTTTGAATGACAATCAAATTTTGGTAATTTTTCCTTTCATCTGCAGACCTTTGGCCTTCCAGTAATGATGGCCTAGGGAAGTGGAGTGATAGCAATATGCCATTGTATGCTATTCTATTGTAAAATTTTTATCGTTACTTTACTGAGGGTCAATTTATTAATTTTCAAAATCCATCATGAAATTCCTTTTATGCTAAGCATCTTCAGGAAACAAATGTTTTTTTTCTTTTTTTTCAAATTTGGGCTCCTCTTTACTTCTTTCCCATCTATGAAATGCTTCGTACAAAGGGGGAATTGTGGTTTGTATGGTGACTATATTACTCTCTTCATTGTTAGGGTTCAGATTAAAATCCTGGTCACAGGGTAGGATTTTTTGTAGAATTGTGATCCCTACTCCTGTACAGTTTGATGCACTCTTCAAGTGTGCTTAAATAGTATAGTCAATAGTATAGGTGAGAAATTGAACTGAGTACTCCTTGGTTTTTTTATTGAGGACAGACTAATGAAAATGATATCCTTTCACCCAACTTCTTGTCCCAATTCATATCATATGAATCATGCAGCACTTATTCTTTGTACCCTTTTATGAGATGCTTTACTACAGCCAAATATGTGTTTTTATTTAATTACATCCTTGGACTTAATGGAAAGCTTTGAAATTTTTACTTTTCCCGACTTGTGAGGCTCAGCTTTGTTTTGCAACCAAATTCCTTCCAACACTTCTCATGCCCATCTCACTCATCTTATCCACTCCCTTACGCTAAGATTTCTCATCTGTTCTATTTCTCTGAATGGGACCTTGATAGTCTCAGTTCCTGCTTTTCATCATTTATAAACTTATTACCCCCTATATTTTGCTAGTTATAAAACCTCCCTGAAGGTATATTTGAAATTTTGCTCTAGGGACCAAGAGTTTTATAGATGTAAGTCATACCAGGTGGTCAGGTCAAAACTGAATTATTGAAAATAATTTTCAATAATTCAGAAAACAATTCAATAATAATTTTCAATTGAAAATAATTTTCAATAATTCAGTTTTCCGATGCAATTTTCAAAAAGTTTTTCCTGGACCCCATAGTAGGTTGGGACCTGACCACCTGGTATGACATACATCTGTAATACTCCTGGTCCCTACAACAAAAATTTCAAATATACCGTCTGGGAGGTTTATAACGAATTAAATAATGGAAGTAATAAGTGTATATGATGAAAAGCAGGAACTGAGAATGTCAAGGTCCCATTCAGAGAGAGAGAACAGATGAGATCCAGAACAGATTGGGTAACAGAGTGGATGAGTGAGATGGGTAAGAGAAGTGTTGGAAGGGATTTGGTTGAAAAACAAATCTGAGTCTCACAAGTCGGAAAAAGTAAAAATTTCAAAGCTTTCCATCAACTCCAAGGATGTAGTTGAATAGTAGGTGTAGTGAAGTAGAGCTTTCAATACGTAAAGCTAGTATGGCAGATTTAGCTCTGTTCTCCATGAAGCCAGCTTGAATATCTTTTTAAATCCACTGGAAAATTACGAAGTGTATTATTTCTCCCATTGTGTTATTCCATTAAGTAGAGCTTTCAACACATAATGCTAGTGGGGGAGATTTGGCTCCTTTCTTCATGAAGCTATCAATATTGTTTCGGGTGGCTAGCTTGAATATCTTTTTTAAATCCAGTGGAATATAACAAAGCGCATTATTTCTTCCATTATGCCATTCCTCAAGTGGAGCATTCAACTGTTGAAGTAATAGCAACAGTGATATTGGGCATTCCTGCTGCACTCCCTATCCAATCATGGCCCTTACCAATTCTCCACCAACTACTCTAACCTGTGCCATCTGGTTCATATGAAGATTCCAGATGGGATGTCTGTCCCTCCTATTGATCAATAATTTTTTCAGTATCTCCATTAATTTCACCCTGTCCACCCTAACAAGCCCCTCCAAATCCACAAAGAAAGCTTTTAACACTTAGATGTCGTAAAAAAACTAACAGCACATAGTTAGTTTGTTTTCCCAACTATTTTTGAAAATTAATCATATTGTCACCGCAGTAGGTTCTTGAGTGTCACAAAAAATCTTCAGCTTTGAAGTAGTTTCAAACGCACTGGCCGAAAAAAATGAGTCAAGTTAAAGACTTATTTAGATATTTTCATTTAATTACTTACCATTCCTGTCATATAAAACTATATTATTGCACCATTGCAAAATTTAATTGATGTGTGCTACAGCTGGTGAAATTAAAACGTATAATTCGAATATGGTCTCTATTATGACTAGGGAACTATCTCGCTCAAACTACCTTAATCTAAGTGTCTCTTAGCCTAGGCAAGTTTTTGCCTTACTAATTTTTGGTATGGGGATAAGCAATGTCTTTTTGAAGCCCTCTGGCCACACTCCCTCCTCAAAATTTCTAAGAATTAGCTCATAAAAATTTCCACATCCATTTTGGCCCAAACTCTTTAAGAAACTCTGCAGGTATGTTATCTATTCCCACCCAACTTTTCATGTCCTGTAGTGATCTTTTGGTTTCACCACCTAGGATACCTGGTGCGGTAACATCTCTGTTGTTGTCATCCTAACCTTGTATATCTTACCCACTGCCTTGTTTCCACACCATGGAGATCGTCAATGTGTAGCTTCCACCCCGTTTGCTCTTTTGGCTCTAAGATCCTCTCCTGTTTTGTTGTTTATTGTTTCACTTTTCCTTCCCTTGCTACCACCCATCAATTGTTTAACCTTCCTAAACAGTGCATCTGATCTTTCCTCTTTCTGAAATCTTTCAGAGAAATCTATCACCTCTCTCCACCATGCTTGTCTTGCTTTCTTTGTTTCTCTTTGGAGGTTGTTGTTTAATACCTGGTATTTCCTCTTACAATTAGTATAGCTCTAAGTATGCGCTCATCCAATTCCTTTTCTCCTGCATCTCCATGATCATTTCATTTTTGACTCATTGTTTTCTAATTTTAATTGCACTTATTACATCTACCGTTAATTCCCTGCCTCTGCCATTCCATTTTTTTAAACTTCCCCATTTGTCTGTTCCCTATTCCCCAGTCATCTACTCCAATAGAGCTAGAAAAAATACTATGCCTAAGTCTTTGTATTTTTACCATTGAAACTCCCTACATCTGACCAACATAGCATAGGTGTACAAATAAATTTCTAATAATATACATTTAAATTTCCATCATTGCATAAACAAATGATGTGGTACGAAGTCACTTGCATGGGTGCATACACACGGGTGAACATCTTGTTTGCATAAACCCCCCTCGAAATTCGCTTGGTAGGAAGATGTCATGGTGGTGTAACTGGCTAACATACCTGACCGGCAATTGGGAGATCCGGGTTCGAATCCTGGTTAAGTCAGATGATTTTTTCATGGCAAATTTTAACCCTGGTGTATATACATTTAATTGACTTGTGTAAGTCTGGAGAAGTGGATTGACTAATGCTTTTATTTGATACAGGCCGTGATTGGGGCAATATGTGCCGTGGTCCTGGTGCTGATCATCACCCTAGTCGTCCTCCTTTACCGCTACCGAAGACGAGTGCAAGATGCCCTCAAAGACTACCGCTGGAACAACCGTGCCATATCTCGCAAGGAGCACGAGTACCAGAAGACATTTGGAGACGAGGATTACGTGATAAGGGCCCCTCAGCAGCACCACAACAATCACATCCTCCCCCCCAACCACCTCCATGGCCTCGGCGCCCCCATCGCTCCCCCACCACACTTGTCCGGCACGGGTTTCCGGCCCTCAGGGATGGTACCTCCCCCTCCGGCCCTCAAGCCGATCCCAGTGACAGAACTCTAGTGGCGGCAAGGGGCGGGGGCCCGCCGGGGCCGAGGAAGAGCCCCCCGCCCCAGTGGCAGAAGTAGTGTTCGTCCAATGGTCGGGACAGTTTGCGGTGTTATAGAGCAAGGTACCTAAAACTATGGAGGACAAGTGCGATCCAGCTTTCGTTGTTCTTTCAAGAGGCACGGCCTTTGTTTTTCTCATGGGCCTAACGATCTCTTCTTCTAATCTCTTTTTCGTAAGTGAGTGAAAAGGGAGTGTTTTTTTCCACTATGTGTTGACTTCACGAGACAAATCTAAGCTGCCTTGATACATCATTGCAATTCCAAAGAAAGATGGCATGTGGGAGGCAACATCAGTGATTGAAGCTGTTCATTTTGGAGAGATTTTTCCATTTCCCAGTTATATTTTCCTGAGAAACGCTCAAATAACTCAAGCAGAAGTTGATGAAGCTCATGTGAAAATGAGAATTTCGAATTTACGAAGGTAAATAGTGCAATAAGAAGCCCGAGTCTGAATTTAAGATATTTGATGTTAATAAGGTTTGAAGTAAGTTATATATGTGTTTGCATAAAGGGTAAATGCTTAGCAAGGCATCAAACTAAGGGCAGTATACATAAATTTATTTCCCAGTCCTCAAGGTTTAGTTGTCACTTAATTACTATAAATCAGATTCTGTTTGAGCAAACATTTTTAGTAGGTGGGTGAAACAATTCTCCATTTCGATTGTTTCACGGCAATGTCATTGCTCTTGAGGTATGCCTCCATAATTGTATTGTGTGGCATATCTACAGTATCACAGGGTGTATAAATTAATTTTAATCATGTGGTCTATTTAATTGAATGTTATTGTCAATTAAAACTGATCCAGTAGATAGTTAAAAAAAGCTTAAATCAATCATAATCGAATTGCAAAACATTGCAATTTTCATATTGTTTTAACTTGCAGAATACTGAAGCACTGTATACTTTTGCTTGTGATAATTTGACTCCACATAAATTCATTTCATCAAGAGAGGAATGGTATCATTTGATATTGCTGGCTCTTTAAGTTCTTTTATTTACTCGAAGACATATTATTAAATTAGTGCTTGCATTCAATCCAAACCGACAGCATTTATAAAGTGATACTTTCAGTAAAAACCAGCTATAAATGCATCGAAAGTTGCTGCCAATGTTGTCACAAGCTTTTGACGTTCATGTTTGACAGTTTCATTGTGATGCTTCTGGTCATTTGGAGGTTTTCAGCTAAATTAAGCATTTTTTGCAATCAGAATAATCTGTTAGGTAGCTTTCAAAGCACATGATGATTCATTGCATGTTGAGGATTATTTACCTAATGTTTGTTGTTTTGCTAAGACTTCAACAGCAGTTGCCCATAGTCTGACAGTCATTAGTTATCTTTTAGCTTATGTGTACAGTTGTATAAAATGGATTTAGAATAACTGAATATAATTGGACTGATTTTATATATTTATTGTCTTTTACAAGTATTTTTCTAAGTCGTATGGATGTGTACATATAGGTTATGTAGAGACTTAAATATGTCTTTGGCATATTGAACATAAGCTGACAAACTATGTGTAATTAATTTGCTGGGACTTTATATTATGAAAATATCTTCGTTCAGCAATGTATGTCTAAACAATATCAAATGAAAATTCTAAAGAATTATAAATCAAATGGATAAATGAATGAAGTGTTTTTCATTCTAAATATATTTTGTCCTGAATGTGCAGTAATTACAGCATTATGAGTTTGTAGGCATATGTGTATTCCATTACAAGTTCACAATGCTAACAACATTCAAAACTTGATTGTTTTTCATGAATCAGCAAGGTGAAGTAATCTTAATTAACCTTAGTTCTGTGCTTTTAATGCTGTTGTGTTAGGAGAGTGCAAGGAAATCTAGTGATACAATCTTTAATTTACAAAAAAGATGTGAAGCACACGTTCCTCAAATTAAATATATATCAAAACATCACGGGCTTCATAGACCATGGTTGATGTGGTTGACTGGATTTGAAAACGAGATATGTTTTTGCATGAAGTTGGTTTGATGATGATAAACTTTCTGCTGAAAAAGGTGAAATGTGTGAGTATTCTTCGACTAATAATTTGAAAAGGCACAATATTTGAAATGGAACAATGCAAAATATGTGAGAATAGTGCTCATTGTGAATGACTGGGATATCATTTAAGGATTTATATGAGTTACTATAGACACTGGAAGAAATTTCAGCAGAGGCACGCTGGCCTAAATGGAGTATTGTGATTCTCAGCCTGGTTATCTCAACAAGTGTAAATGATGATTTTTCTACAATGTATATGGCCCAAAGAAAGAGTTTGTTAGGTGGATAGAAAGTATTCTTCCCTTAATCGAGGAAGTATGAGTGAGAGGATGGAGTGGCATGTGGGATTTCATTGAAACTCAATTTCTGAAGGTGTGCAGTCTTTCAATGATACTAGGATGTTAGAGTGAATTTTTTAATTCTTTGTGATTTTCTGTACGGCAATTCTGCCAAAACTGTATGTTGTTATTTCATATACCTGACTCCTCCTGCGTAAATCAATGAATGATTGTGATGTCTTTGACAGTTTGTAATTTGTAATCAATTTTCTCTTCCACAGTGCTGGTGCCTCTCTTTAAACTTCTGCAATGGTTATTCACTTAGTATTCTTTTCAAATTCTGATGGATCTTGATTTTGCTGACCAGGGAATGTCTGTTTACCTTTATACCATTAGTTACATGATGCGTGTTGACAGAGAGTTTGAAGTAACATCATTTGAAGCAATTTTTGAGGCCAAAGTTCAGAGTTTTTGTTAAATTTTATTTCTGAAAATAATATGACTTCAAGAATTAGAATCAGTTCAGTTTTGGTACAAGTTACTCATACTCAAATATTGCCTTCATTACAGGTTTAGACAGAACACCGGGTTAAAAAGAATATGGAGGTGTTTTCTTCTATACATTTGCCTTAAATACAAAGCAATATCCCCTTTAATATTTCCCTAAGGATAACATAGCTTTTTCTATTACCAAGAAATGTGTATAATTACTTGTATCTCTGCATTTGATGCATCAATGATCATAAATGATGTCATGTGAGTGGAACAATTTCTAAAGGTCTCGATCAGGCTGACTGAAGTACAGTCAAAATGATTTTTTTTTTCTTCATTACGTCTCCATCAATATCATGAAATCTAAAATAAAACCAAAATATTTAACATAATGTTCACTCTGAGGTAATACATGTACATACATTGTTTTAATTTGTACATAATGTTATTAAAATCCAGTGAAGAATTCAATAAAAACCTTGGAAAAGTGCTTCTCCTGCGTCTTTTTGAAATGATTTATAATACAAGTACCTACATATTTTGTGAAATGAGAACCTTACCTCTATGGTAATTTATTTAATTTTATCAATGTATGGATTGGAGAAATAATGGTGAATGAGTTATATCGTTCATATAGGGTATCTGCATGTGGCAGGCATGTTAAACATGGGGTTGGCGCAATGGACCATTCAAGGTCTAAGTGCGAAGGCTCCCCCAACTAACAATCAATATCTTTCAGATATGAAGAAAGAGTTGATTCAAAAAACCCCCGAGTTACTACAGGTCTGGGATACCTGGAAAGGGAAATAGAAAATGGGTCATCAGGAAAAGTCTTGGAAAGTCACACCATACCACATATTTTTGATTTCCCAATTCATCATTAGATTGTTCAAAATTAGTACGCCGTACTATTTTTGATGAGAGTCACTAAAGTGCCCGCTATGTTATGACAAGCTAGTGCTGAATTGGTGATTGAAAGGGCTGGCAATGGTGATAAGTTTTTCAGTCGTAATTGGGGTGAGTTACATGCGTCATACTGATAGGAATTAGTGTGTGTTTGTTACCGATTCTAATGTAATGATTTCTGTTTTGGGGGAAACTTGGAAATTTGTAATGAAAGGCTGAAACGCTGTTTTTGCTGTAGTATCATAGAAGTGGACTTATTATGTGTTATGTTTTGCACAGTTTGTGTTATCATGGTTAAGTTATTGATTTTGCTAGTTTGTCTTAACTTTGAATCAAGTGATGTGATTTCACATATTTCTTTAATTTAACTCTTGTCTTATAGGAAGTGGTGTCGGGGTTCAATCAAAAGGAAAGGATTTCTTCAGAAATTGTAGCATATTGTGGTGACTCGCAGGACAAATGCTTTGGAGTGTTTGCATTTGTGAGAAATACCAAAAAAATTTAATATGTTAAGTAAATAATACTGCCAGAAATTGCCATCTCTCTAGGAGTTAGGTCAGTTTGTTCGATTGTTTACTTCATGAATACCATAAAGTGTTCTTGGTTTACTTATTAGTTAAATATTCCATTAGGAGAAGATTAACAAGAGTCAACTGCTTCCAATGGAAACAGTTGACTCTTGGTAATTTTCAGAGTGGCCGATCTCGCATGTAACTCGCCCCGGAAGCAGTTGATTCTCAATTCAACAAACAACTCCACTTTTTCATCTTCTAATATTTATTTGATCAGAGTAGATGAACACACTCCTGTAATGCATTTTACAGTCTATCTATTTTAATTCCTTAGCCAGGGAAGTGAAAATAAAGAGTACTACTTGTTGGGATGATATAGGAAAAACTGAGAAAAATGGCATATGCTTGATACTGAAATATGTATTCGAGTTATAGAAGATGAGACAACAAATTAAACAAAATGCAGAAGAAACTGGAAAACTGTCGTGTGATTCAGGCTGTGGAGATAGTATCAAGAGAATATGATCTGATGAAAGAATTGGATTGAGCGATGTTCTCAGTTATTCTATTGACACCAAAAGATTGAATGTCACTTTCAATTGCAGTATATTTTGGATGCTAGAGAACAAAAACCGAGAGAAAAAAAGGATATTCCCGAAACTAAAATATTTAAAATTATTGCAGGAAAAGTAAGAATTAATCATATGAAATCACAGGTGAAAAACTTAATATTTCACCTGTAATTCATTTTTTTGGCTTGTAGCGAGAGAACTATATATTGTCAAAATAATTGGATTATGCAATGATTTCACTCTCTCAGTAGTCAACAAAAATTGGACCGCCACTTTTGAATTGTTGTGCAATTTTGTAATCTGGAGAGCAAAAAATTATGAAGTTACATATTCTCAATACTGAAATATTAAAATTATAGAAGTTGAATCATGATTTTACAAAATATAAGAGAACATTGTCAGGGTTCATTCGTAAGGAAAGGATTCTTTCAGAAATAGTAGCATAAACTGGTAATTCACAGAACAAATACTTGTATTTGTATTAGTGAGAAATACCCGGGGTAACTGTAAAATGTAAAGTAACTGGAAAAAAATTCACGTGATATGGACCTTGGAGAAGCATATAAAGAGAAATATGAGGCTTCAAAATACAAGGGTTTAGCAATACCATCTGTCATTCCAATGACAACGAAAACAGTAAGATTTTCTATCGCTGTGATAGTTCAGACCCTCTCACTGGTATCTTGCAACAATAGGGGGTTTCAGTGCCTAAGGGATCCTGCAAGCTATTCCGGCAGCAGTTTAAGCTCCAGGTAGTGCCAACCAAGCTGGACATGTCTAAGGTGATAGGTGAGACGAGACATACCCTAGTCCTCCAGGTAGACCTGCCAATAACCTCACTCCGGAAAAACTTTGTGGTCTGGAAACACCAACAAGACTCTACTGCAGACAAGAATAATCGATGTAGACCCCAGGTTAACCGAAGGGACATGAGATTCAGATGGTGAAATGTGAGAACCCTGGCAGGTCTAGGAAAAATAGACAGTGCAATGGAAGAAATAGATAGGCCCCATATAATTGCAGCAGCGTTACAAGAAACAAAATTTCCAAATAATGGCAAAATGAAGTCGAAGACATACGTATTATATTACAGTAGATGAGCTCCTAACCTTACGAAATTATAAAGCAATTGAAAATCTGAGATTTCTAATATTTATTTTTGGAATGAGGGACGTTCTAAAGTTCGTAAAGAATATCTTCTAAAATCTCTTATACAAAATGTTTCTTAAATTAGATTCAAGCGAAATCGTTCAACTGCCCCAATGTTATGGAATTAAAACTGCAGAAAACAGCAAAAATCCCAATTCTAAATATTATAAGCAAAAGTTATGAAATGAAAAAAATCGGAATGCATGGAAAAAAAGAATATAAGTCCCTTAAAAACGAGTTTTGATAAATTCTATGGGAGAAATATGACCCGGAAATTTCATAAATTACTTGGCGTAGTATGACTCCGAAAGCAAAAGAGATACCGCCAGATTTACAAATAGTTAGCAAATAAACCACTGCCAAACTAAACTGCCAAATATTTTGCATCCTCAAACGAGAAAACTTATAAATCTCTGATCTAATCATTTAAGATAAAAAAGATGGATGAAATTTTTAAAAATTATGAGAAAGAAAATAAAATTCCTAAAAAACAATTTTTAAGACATTCCGCGGAAGATATATTAGCTGAAAATTTTAGAAATTATATGACCTAGGTCGTCATTGCAAAAGCAATATATTATGCGTAGTCAGATTTAAAACGGCTGTAATATTTCGAAATACAAACATCAAAAATAGAGAAAACAGTATATGTCACCATTCTACATAAGAGAACGAAGAATTTGAATAAGAATAATGAAAATTGTACGTAGATAAAAGCGCATAAAAAGGAATTTGGAGATATTCTAAGCAATAATTACTAGCCGCAAATTATAAAACATAATTTGACGTAGCACGTTATTCCACAAGCAAAACATAGTGTATGACCAGAATTGAAACTACCTTAATATTTCGGAATATTAACAGTGAAAGACGAGAAAACGGTAAAAATATTATTTCTAAATAATAAAAACTAAAACGATAAAAGAAATCAACAACAAGAATGAGAAAAAATAAAAATTCATTGATTAACGATTTTGAAGAGGTGATGATGAAGAAATTTATTTATACAATTTCAGGAATAATTTTATGTTTTTAAGACGAGAAAACAGTAAAAATCTCAATTCCAAATAATAAAAAATAAAACGATAAAATACGAAATCAACATCATGAAAGAGAAAAGAATATGAATTCATTAATTAAGGAATTTTAACACGTGATGCTGAAAAAATATTTGTCTAAAATTTCAGGAATAATTTTATGTATTCAAGACGAGAAAACTGCAAAAATCTCAATTCTAAATAATAAAAACAAAAACGATAAAAGAAAAAATCAACATCATAAAAGAGAAGAGAATATGAATTCATTAATTAACGAATTTAAACACGTGATGCTGAAAAAATATTTGTCTAAAATTTCAAGAATAATATTATGTATTATAGACGAAAAAACAGTAAAAATCTCAATTCTAAACAATAAAAACTATGTCGATTAAATAAGAAATCAACATGACACGAGAAAACAGAAAAAAGAAAAGATATATTTGCGGAAAAATTCAGGAATAATTTTTTTTTAAAGAAGAAAAAACAGTAAGATTCTCAATTCTAATTAACAAAAACTGAATCGAAAAAATAAAAAATCAACAACAATGAGAAACAATAAGAATTTGCTAATGAACCTTTTTGAAGACGAGATGATGAATAAACACTTGTCGAAAATTTCAGGAATAATTTTATGTATTGAAGACGAAAAAACAGAAAAATGTAAATTCTACATTATAAAAACTAGAACGATAAAAGATGAAATCAACATCATGAATGAGGAAAAAGAAGAATTCATTAATTAACGATTTTAAATACGTGATGCTTAAGAAATATTAGTCTAATATTTCAGGAATAATTTTATGGTTTTAAGACGAGAAAGCGTAAAAATCTCAAATGAAAATTATATAAACTAAAACGATAAAATAAGAAATTTACAACAAGAATGAGAAAAAATAAGAATTCATTGATTACCGCTTTGAAGAGGTGATGCATAAGAAATATTTGTCGAATATTTCAGGAATATTTATATGATTTTAAGACGAGAAAACGGTAAAACTCCATTCTAAATGATAAAAACTAAAACGATAAAACAAGAAATCAACAACAGGTATGAGAAACAATAAGAATTCACTAGTTAACGATTTAGGACACGTGATGCTGAAGAAATATGCGCAAAAAATTTCAGGAACAATTTTTTTTAAAGAAGAAAAAACAGTAAGAATGTCAATTCTAAAAAAAAACACGAAAAAATAAGAAATCAACATGTATGAGAATCAATATGAATTCACTAATTAAAGATATTGGACACGTGATACTGAAGAAATATTTGCAAAAATTTCAGAAATAATTTTTTTGAAGAAGAAAAAACAGTTGGAATCTCAGTTCTAAATTAAAAAAAACTGAACCGATAAAATAAGAAATCAACAACAATAATTAGAAACAATAAGAAATTGCAAATAACCTTTTTGAAGACGTGATGATGAATAAATATTTCCAAAAGATTTCAGGAATAATCTTATGTATGTAAGACGAGAAATGGGTAAAAATCTCAATTCTAAAAAATAAAAGATGAAACGATAAAATAAGAAATCAAAAATTATGAATGAGAAAAATAAGAATTTATTAATTAACGATTTTGAATACCTGAGTCTGAACATATACTTCTCGATAATTTCTGGAATAATTTTAAGTATTAAAGACAAGAAAACAGTAAATATCTCAATTCTGCACAATAATAACTAAATCATTAAAATGATATCAACAACAATTATGACAAACAATAAAAGTAAACTAATTAACTATTTCAAGACGTGGTGAGAAATAAATATTTGTCGAAAATTTCAGGAATAACTTCACGTATTGAAAACTGAAAAAATATAATAAGAAATCAACAAATATTTTGAGAAAAAAAGGATTTTATTAAAGAAATATTTTAAACGCGTGATGACGAATAAATTTAAGTCGACAATTTCAAGAGTCATTTTTTCCTTTTAAGACAAGAGAACTGTATAAACCTCAACTCTAAATAAAAAAAAAATTAAACGATAAATATAGAAATCAACATGAATGAGAATCAATATAAATCCACTAATCAACAATTTTGGAGACGTGATGCTAATCAAATACAGATCGAAAATATCATCAATAATTTTATATATTTAAGACGAGAAAACAGTAAAAATCACATTTCTAAATTAAAAAAAAAACGAAAAAATAAGAAATGAACATGTATGAGAATCAATAGGCTATCACTAATTAACGATTTTGGAGACGTGATGCATAAGAAAAACTTGTCGAAATTTTCAGGAATAAATTAATCTATTTAAGACAATAAACCGGTATAAATCTCAATTCTTAATTATAAAAAAAGGATAAAATAAAAAATGAACGTCTAACAGAATCAATAAGAATTCATTAACAATTTTGGAGACGTGATGCTAAAGAAATACAGGTCGAAAATTTCAGGAATAATTATGTATTTAAGAAGTGAAAAAATAAAAATCTCAATTCTAAGTAATAAATACCAAAACGAAAAAATACGAAATCAAAATGTATGAGAATCAATAAGAATTCACTACCTAACAAATTTGGACACGTAATGTTAAAGAAATATTTTTTGAAAATTTCAATAATAATTTAGTTTTACAGACGAGAAAACAGTAAAATATCAATTCTGTACAATAAAAACTGAATCGATAAATTAAGAAATCAAAAACAATTATATGAAAAAATAAGAATTTACTAATGAACTATTTTGAAGACAAGATTATGAATAAATATTTGTCGAATATTTAAGGAATAATGATATGTATTCAAGACGAGAAAACAGTAAAAATCTCAATTCGAACTAATAAAACTAAAAAGATAAAATAAGAAATGAACACGTATGAGAATCAATAAGAAGGCACATATTAACGATATTGGAGACGTGATACTGAAGAAATACTTGTCCATAATTTCAGAAATAGTTTTATCTACTTAAGATGAGAAAATGGTATAAATCACAATTCTAAATCATATGAACTAAAGTGATAAAATAAGAAACCAACATGTATAAGAATCAATAATAATGCACTTATTAACAATTTTGAAAACGTGATGCGGAAGAAATTGAAGTCGAAAATTTCGAGAATAATTTTATGCATTTAAGACAAAACAAATAAAAATCATGTCTATATAATAAAAACTGAATCGAAAAATAAGAAAAAAACAAAAAAATGAGAAACAATAAGAATTTACCAATGATCTATTTTGAATACGTGATGATAAATAAAATTTATTCGAAAATTTCAATAATAATTTTATGAATTTAAGACAAGAAAACAGTAAAAATCTCTACTCTAAATTATAAAAACAAAAACAATAAAAGAAGAAATGAACATGTATAGGAATCAATAAGAATTCACTTATGAATGATTTTGAAGACGTGACGTAGATAATACTTGTCGAAAATCTCAGGAATAAATTTATCTACTTAAGACGAAAAACATGTTTAAATCTCATTTCTTAATAATAAAAACAAAAACGATAAAATAACGAATGAACATGTATAAGAATCAATAAGAATTCACTAATTAACGATTTTGGAGACGTGATGCTGAAGAAATACAGAACGAAACTTTCAGGAATAATTTTTGTATTTAAGACGAGAAAAAATAATAATCGGAATTCTAAGCAATAAAAACAAAAACAATAAAATAAGAAAGCAACATGAATGAGAATCAAAAAGAATTCACTAATTCACAATTATGGAAGTGACCAAGAAGAAAAAGTTTTTGAAAATTTCAAGAAAAATTTTGTTTTAAAGACGGGAAAACAATAAAAAACTAAATTCTGAACAATATAAACAGAATCGATAAATTAAGAAGTCAACAACAATTATGAGAAACAAGAATATTAATCACCTTTTTTGAAGACGTGATGATGAATAATTATTTGTCGAAAATTTCAGGAATAATTTAATGTATTTGTGTTGAGAAAACAGTAAAAATAAATATTCCTTATAATAAAAATGGAATCGATAGTAAAAGAAATGAACAACAATTATGAAAAAAAATTAGAATTTACCAATGAACGATTTACAAGACGTGATAATGAATAAATATTATTCGAAAATTTCAAAAATAATTTTATGTGTTTAACACGGAAAACCGTATAAATCTCATTTTTTAGTAATAAAAACTTAAACGATAAAATAAATTTCAAAAATAATTATATCTCTTTTAGATGAGGAAACTGTAAAATTCTTAATTCTAAATAATAAAAACCATATTGATAAAAAAAGAAAACAACATGTATGAGAATTAATAAGAATGCATTTATTAACGAATTTGGAGACGTAGTTAAGAAGAAAAATGGTCGAAAATTTCTGGAATAATTTTATGTATTTAAGACGAGGAAAAAAACCTCAATTTTAAATAATAAAAATAAAAACGATAAAATAAGAAATAAGCATGTATGAGAATCAATAATAATTCACTTATTAACGATTTTGCAGACGTGATGCAAAAGAAATTGAAGCCGCAAATTTCAGGAATAATTTTATGTACTAAAGACAAAAAATAAAAATCTCAATTCTGCACTATAAAAACTAATACAAAAAATAAGAATACAACAAATTTATGAAAAACAATAAGAATTTACCAATGAACTATTTAGAAGGCGTGATGAAGAATAAATATTATTCCAAAATATCAGGAATAATTTTATGTATTTACCACGGAAAATTGTATAAATCTCATTTCTTAGTAATAAAAACTAAAACAAAAAAAATAAGAAATCAACATGTATGAGAAACATTAAGAATACACTAATTAACAATTTATGAGACGTGATTCTGAAGAAATATTGGTTGAAAATTTCAGGAATAATATTTTGTATTTGAGACGAGAAAAAATTAAAATCTCAATTCTAAATAATAAATACCAAAATAATAGAAAAAAAATCAATATCATGAATGATGAAAAAAAACAGTTCATTATCAACGGTTTTGAAGACGAAATGATAAAGAATTGCTTTTCGAAAATTTCAGGAACAATTTCCTCTATTTAGGACGAGAAAAATGTACAAATCTCAATTCTACATATTAAAACTAAAACGATAAAATAAGAAATCAACATGTAAGAAAAAATATTATGACTTCAATATATAAAATATAGGGAAGTGATGTTAAAGAAACACTAGTCAATAATTTCAGTAATAATTTTATCTAGGTAAGACGAGAAAACTGTACAACTCTCAATTCTAAATAATTAAAACTAAAACGATTAAATAAGAATTCAACATGTATGAGAAACCATAATAATTCACTAAGTAACAATTTTGGAGACGAGATTCTGAAGAAAGACAGGTGGAAAATTTCAGGAAAAATTTTATGTATTTAAGACGAGAAAAATTAAAAACCTCATTTCTAAATAGTAAAAACCAAAATAACATAAAAAAATCATAATCATGAATAATGAAAAACTACGGTTCGTTATCAACGGTTTTGAAGACGTAATGACGAAGAAATGCTTGTCAAAAATTTCTGAAATAATTTCCTAAAATTAGGACGAGAAAACTGTACAATTCTCAATTCTAAATAATAAAAACTAAAACGATAAAATAAAAAATCAACATGTATGAGAATCAATGTGATGACACCATTTAACGATATTAAAGACGTAATTTTGAAGAAAATCTTGTCGAAAATTTCAGAACAATTTTTATCTATTATACATGAGAAACTGTAAAAATATATACTCTTTTCGATAAAAACTAAATTGATATAAAAACAGAAACAACATGTATGAGAATCAATAAGAATGCACTTATTAACGATTTTGGAGACGTGATGCAGAAATAATTGAAGTCGAAAATTTCAGGAATAATTTGATGTATTTAAGACTAAAAAAATCACAATTCTGTACGATAAAAGCTGAATCGAAAAAAAAATATTAACAAGAATTATGAAAAACTATAAGAATTTACCAATGAACAATTTAGAAGACGAAGTGATGAATACATATCATTCGGAAAATTCAGGAATGATCTTATGTATTAATCACGGAAACTGTATAAATCTAATTTCTTAGTAATAAAAACAAAAACAATAAAAAAAAAATCAACATATGAGAAACAATAAGAATTCACTATATAACAATTTTAGAGACGTGATCCTAAAGAAATATTGGTTGAAAATTTCAGGAATAATTTTATGTATTTGAGACGAGAAAAAATAAAAATCTCAAATCTAAGTAATAAAAACCAAAATAATAGAAAAAGAATCAATATCATGAATGATGAAAAACAACAATTATTTTATCAACGGTTTTAAAGACGCAAGGATAAAGAAATGCTTTTCGAAAATTTCAGGAATAATTATATCTCGTTAAGACGAGAAAACTGCTCAACTCTCAATTCTAAATAATAAAAACTAAAACGATTAAATAAGAAATCAACATGTATGAGAAACCATAAGAATTCACTAAGTAACAATTTTGGAGACGAGATTCTGAAGAAAGACAGGTGGAAAATTTCAGGAAAAATTTTATGTATTTAAGACGAGAAAAGTTAAAAACCTCACTTCTAAATAGTAAAAACCAAAATAACAGAAAAAAAATCATAATCATGAATAATGAAAAACTACGGTTCGTTATCAACGGTTTTGAAGACGAATTGATGAAGAAATGCTTGTCAAAAAATTCAGAAATAATTTCCTCTACTTAGGACGAGAAAGCTACAAATCTCAATTCAAAAACATAAAAACTAACACGATAAAATAAAAAAACAACATGTATGAGAAACAATTATGAATTCAATATATAAAAATTTGGAGACGTTATGTTAAAGAAATACTTGTCGAAAATTTTAGGAATAATTTTATCTATTGAAGATGAGAAACTGTATAAATCTCAATTCTAAACGATATAAACTAAATTGATAAAACAAAAGAAACAACATGTATTAGGATTATAAAGAATTAACTGATTAACGATTATCGAGACGTGATGCAGAAGTAATTAAAGTCGAAAATTTCAATAACATTTTGATGAATTTAAGACAAAAAAATCTCAATCCTTTACTTTAGAAGCTGAATCTAAAAAAAAGGAACACAAAACAATTATGAAAAACTATAAGAATATATCAATGAACAATTAAGAAGACGTGATGATAAAAAGATATTACTCGAAAATTTCAGGAATAATATTATGTATATCACGGTAACTGTATAAATGTCATTTCTTGGTAATAAAAACTAAAACAATAAAAAAAGAAATCAACCTGTACGAGAAACAATAAGAATTCAATAATTAACATTTTTGGAGACGAGATTCGATGAAATAGAGGTGGAAAAATTCAGGAAAAATTTTATGTATTTGAGACGAGAAAAAATAAAAATCTCAATTCTAAATAATAAAAACCAAAATAATAGAAAAAAATTCAATATCATGAATGATGAAAAACACCAGTTCATTATCAACGGTTTTGAAGACGTAATGATGAAGAAATGCTTGTCAAAAATTTCATAAATAATTTCCTATATTTAGGAAGAGAAAACTAGTCAATTCTCAATTCTAAATAATAAAAACTAAAAAAATAAAATAAGAAATCAACATGTATGAGAATCAATGAGATGACACCATTTAACGATACTAAAGACGTAATTTTGAAGAAAATCTTGAGTTAGGATTATTAAGAGATCAATAATTAACAATTTTGGAGACGAGATTCTGATGAAATAAGACGTAATGTAATAAGATGTAAAACAATAAGAATTCACTAATTAAAAATTTTGGAGACGAGATGCTGGAGTAATACAGGTGGAAAATTTCCAACAAAAAAATGTATTTGAGACGAGATAAAATAAAAATCTCAATACTAAATAATAAAAACCAAAATAATTAAAAAAAATCAATATCATGAATATTGAAAAACAACAGTTCATTAGCAACAGTTTTGTAGACGTTATGATGAAGATCTTAAGAAGAAGTTATGAGAAGATATGAAGAAGAAGAAAAGAAGAAGATGAAGAAATGCTTATCGCAAATTTCTGGAATAATTTCCCCTATTTAGGACGAGAAAACTGTACAAATCTCAATAATAAATAATAAAAACTAAAACGATTAAAAATGAAATCAACATGTATGAGAATCAATGAGAAGACACTAATTAACGATATTGGAGACGTAATTTTGAAGAAATGCTTGTTAATTAATTAAAACTAAAACGATAAAATCAGAAATCAATATGAAAGAAAAAATATTATGAATTCTATATATCACAATTTGGAAAGGTGATGTTAAAGAAATACCTGTCGAAAATTTTAGAAATAATTTTACCTAAATAAGACGAGAAAACTGTACAACTCCTAATTCTATATAAAAAACCTAAAACGATTAAATAAGAAATCAACATGTAAGAGAAACAATAAGAAATCACTAATTAAATTTTTGGAGAGGAGATTCTGATTAAATACAGGTGGAAAAATTCAGGAAAAATGTTATGTATTTGAGACGAAAAAAATAAAAATCTCAATTCTAAATAATAAAATCCAAAATAATAGAAAAAAATCAACATCATGAATGATGAAAAACAACAGTTCATTATCAACGGTTTTGAAGACGTAATGATGAAGAAATGCTTTTCGAAAATTTCAGGAATAATTTCCTCTATTAAGGAGGAGGAAACTCAACAAATCTCAATTCTAAACAATGAAAACTTAAACGATTGAATAATATATTACATGTAAGAGAATTTATGAGAAGACACTAATAAACGATATTGGATAAGTAATTTTGAAGAAATACTTGTCGAAAATTCCAGAAAAATTTTTATCGATTGTAGACGAGAAACTAAATCTCAATTTTAACGATAAAAACTAAATTGATAAAAAAAACAACATGTATGAGAACTATAAAGTATGCAATTATTAACGAATTTGGAGACGAGATGCAGAAGTAAGTGAAGTCGAAAATTTCAGTTTTGGAGACGAGATTCTGAAGAAATAAAGGTGGAAAATTTCAGGAAAAATTTTATGTATTTAAGACGAGAAAAAATAAAAATCTCAATTCTAAATAAAAAATACCTAAATAATAGAAAAAAAATGAATATGATGAATGATGAATTACAACAGTTCATTATCAACGGTTTTGAAGACGTAATGATGAAGAAATGCTTTTCCAAAATTTCAGGAATAATTACCTCTATTTAGGAGGAGAAAACTCTACAAATCTCAATTCTAAATAATGAAAACTTAAACGACTGAATAAGAAATCAACATGTATGAGAATTTATGAGAAGAAGCTAATAAACGATATTGGCTAAGTAATTTTTAAGAAATACTTGTCCAAAATTCCAGAAATAATTTTATCTATTTTAGACGAGAAACTATAAATCTAAATTCCAAACGATAAAAACTAAATTGATAAAAAACAGAAACAACATATATGAGAACTATAAAGAATGCACTTATTAACGATTTTGGAGACGTGATGTAGAAGTAAGTGATGTCGAAAATTTCAGGAATAATTTAATGTATTTAGGATAAAAAAATCTCAATTTCGTACGATTAAAGCTGAATCGGAAAAAAAAGAATCAAGAACAATTATGAAAAACTATACGAATTTACCAATGAACAATGTAGAATGAATATTATTCGAAAATTTCAGGAATAATTATACGTATTTATCACGGAAAACTGTATAAATCTCATTCTTAGTAATAAAAACAAAAACAATAAAATAAGAAATCAACTTGTATGAGAAACAATAAGAATTCACTAATTACAAAATTGGAGCCGTGATTTTGAAGAAATATTGGTTGAAATTTAGGAATAATTTTATGTATTTGAAAGGAGAAAAAATAAAAAAACTCTTTTCTAAATAATAAAAACCATAATAGAAAAAATTTAAATTGATGAATGATGAAATACAACAGTTCATTAGGAACGGTTTTGGAGACCTAAAGATGAGAAATGCTTTTCGAAATTTTCAGGAATAATTTTATCTAGTTTAGACGACAAAACTGCTTAACTCTCAATTCTAAACAATAAAAACTAAAACGATTAAATAAGAAATCAACATGTATGAGAAACCATAATAATTCACTAATTAAATATTTTGGAGACATTCTATAGAAATACAGGTGGAAAATTTCAGGAAAAATTTTATGTATTTAAACGGAGAAAAATTAATAATGTCAATTCTAAATAGTAAAAACCAACATAATACAAAAAAAAATCATAATGATGAATAATGAAAAACTACGGTTCGTAATCAACGGTATTGAAGATGTAATGATGGAGAAATGCTTGTCAAAAATTTCACAAATAATTTCCTATATTTAGGACGAGAAAACTGTACAATTCTCAATTCTAAATAATAAAAACTAAAACGATAAAATAAGAATCCAACATGTATGAAAATCAATGTGATGACACCATTTAACGATATTGAAGACGTAATTTTGAAGAAAATACTGTCGAAAATTTTAGGAATAATTTTTTCTATTGTAGATGAGAAACTGTTTAAATCTAAATTCTAAACGAAAAAAACTAAATTGATAAAAAACCAGAAACAACATGTATGAGAATTATAAAGAATACATAGATTGAAGATTTTGGAGGCGTGATGCATAAGTAAGTGAAGTCAAAAATTTAAGGAATAATTTGATACATTTAAGATTTAAAAAAATCTCAATTCTGTACGATTACAGCTGAATCAGAAAAAAAGAATCAACAATAATTATAAAAACTATAAGAATTTACCAATGAACAATGTAAAAGACGTGATGATGATTGGATATTATTCAAAAAATTTCAGGAATAATTTTATGTATTTATCACGGAAAACTGTATAAATCTCATTTCTTAGTAATAAAAACTAAAACAATAAAATAAGAAATCAACATGTATGAGAAACAATAAGAATTCACTAATTACCAATTTTGGAACCGTGATTTTGAAAAAAATATTGGTTGAAAATATCAGGAATAATTTTATGTATTTCAGAGGAGAAAAAATAAAAATCTAAATTCTAAATAATAAAAACCAAAATAATAGAAAAAATCAATATGATAAATGATAAAAATACAACAGTTCATTATCAACGGTTTTGAAGACGTAAGGATGAAGAAATGCTTTTTGAAAATTTCAGGAATAAAATTCCTCCATTTAAGACGAGAAAACTGTACAAATCACAAATCTAAATAATAAAAACTAAAACCATAAAATAAGAAATCAACATGTATGAGTATCAATGAGATGAGACTATTAAACGATATTAGAGACGTAATTTTGAAGAAAATCTTGTCGACAATTTCAGAAATAACTTTATTTATTATGAATGAGAAACTATATAAATCTATATTCTAAACACTAAAAACTAAATTGATAAAAAAACAGAAACCAACATGTATGAATTTAAGCTATTTCAGGAATAATTTGATGAATTTAAGACAAAAAAGTCTCAATCCAGTACTATAGAAGATAAATCGAAAAAAAGGAACAAAAAACAATTTTGAAAAACTATAAGAATATACCAATGAACATTTTAGAAGACGTGATGATGAATAGATATAACTCGGAAATTTCAAAAATAATCTTATGTATTTAACACGGAAACTGTATAAATATCATTTTTTAGTAATAGAAACGAAAACAAAAAAAAATAAATCATCATGTATGACAAACAATTAGAATTCACCAATTAACAATAGTGTAGCCGAGATTTTGAAGAAATATTCGTTGAAAAGTTCAAGAAAAATATTATGTATTTGAGAAGAGAAAAAATAAAAATCTCAATTCTAAATAATAAAAACCAAAATAATAGAAAAAAATTCAATATGATGAATGATGATATACAACAGTTCATTATCAACGGTTTTGAAGACGTAAGGATGAAGAAATGCTTTTCGAAACTTTCAGCAATAATTTTATCTATTTAAAACGAGATAACTCTACAATACTCAATTCTAAATAATGAAAACTTAAACGATTAAATAAGAAATCAACATGTATAAGAAACAATTATGAATTCAATCTATAACAATTTGAAGACGTGACGTTAAAGAAAAAGTTGAGGAAAAGTTTAGGAATAATTTTATCTAGTTATGACAAGAAAACTGTACAACTCTCAATTCTAAATAAAAAAACTAAAACGATTAAATAAGAAATCAACATGTATAAGAAACACTAAGAATTCACTAATTAACAATTTAGTGGCCGTGATTTTGAAGAATTATTGGATGAAAAGTTCAGAATAATTTAATGTTTTTGAGAGGAGAAAAAATAAAAATCTCAATTCTAAATAACAAAAACCAAAATAATATAAAAAAATCAATATCTTGAATGATGAAAAGCAACTGTTCATTATCAACGGTTTTGAAGACTTAAAGATGAAAATTGCTTTTCGAAAATTTCATGAATAATTTTCTCCATTTAGGACAAGAAAACTACAAATCTCAATTCTAAATAATAAAATCTAAAAGGAATAAAAAAGAAATCAACATGTATGAGAAACAATAAGAATTCACTAATAAACGATATTGTATACGTAATTTTGAAGAAATACTTGTAGAAAATTTGTGAAAAAACTTTATCTATTGTAGAAAAGAAACTATAAATCTCAATTCTAAACGATAAAAACTAAATTGATATTTAAAAAAAACAACATGTATGAGAATTATAAAGAATGTACTTATTAACGAATTTGAAGACGTGATGCAGAAGTAAGTGAAGTCGAATATTTCAGGAATAATTTGATGTGTTTAAAATTTTTAAAAAATCTAAATTCTGTACGGTTCCAGCTGAATCGGAAAAAAATAAATCAACAATAATTTTGAAAAACTATAAGAATTTCCCGATAAACAATGTAGAAGACGTGATGATGAATGGATATTATTAGAAAATTTCAGGAATAATTAAATGTATTTATCACAGAAAACTATATAAATCTCATTTCTTAGTAATAAAAACTAAAAAAATAAAATAAGAAATCAACTTAAATGAGAAACAATTAGAATTCACTAATTAACAATTTTGGCGCCGTGTTTATGAAGAAAAATTGGTTGAAAAGTTGAGCAATAATATTATGTATTTGAGAAGAGAAAAAATAAAAATCTCAATTCTAAATAAGAAAAAACCAAAATAATAGAAAAAATCAATATGATGAATAATAATAATACAACAGTTCATTATCAACGGTTTTGAAGACCTAATGATGAAGAAATGCTTTTCCAAAATTTCAGGAATAATTTCCTATATTTGTATGTATTTGAGACGAGAAAACTGTACAATTCTCCATTCTAAATAATAAAAACTAAAACCATAAAATAAGAAATCAACATGTATGAGAATCAATGAGTTAAGACAAATTAACGATATTAGAGACGTAATTTTGAACAAAATCTTGTCGAAAATTTCAGAAATAATTTTATCTATAATGGTTAAAAAAATATATATATCTATATTCTAAATGATAAAAACCAAATTGATAATAAAACAGAAACCAACATGTATGAAATTAAAGAATGAATGGATATTATTAGAAAATTTCAGGAATAATTAAATGTATTTATCACAGAAAACTATATAAATCTCATTTCTTAGTAATAAAAACTAAAAAAATAAAATAAGAAATCAACTTAAATGAGAAACAATTAGAATTCACTAATTAACAATTTTGGAGCCGTGTTTATGAAGAAAAATTGGTTGAAAAGTTCAGAAACAATTTTATGTATTTGAGACGAGAAAAAATATAAATCTCAATTCTAAATAATAAAAACCAAAATAATAGAAAAAAATTCAATATGATGAATGATGAAATACAACAGTTCATTAACAACGGTTTTGAAGACCTAAAGATGAAGAAATGCTTTTCAAAAATTTCAGGATTAATTTTATCTAGTTAAGACGACAAAACATCTTAACTCTCAATTCTAAATAATAAAAACTAAAACGATTAAATAAGAAATCAACATGTATGAGAAACCATAATAATTCTCTAACTAACAATTTTGGAGACGACATTTTGAAGAAATACAGGTGGAAAATTTCAGGAAAAATTTTATGTATTTAAGACGAGAATAATTAAAAATGTCAACTCTAAATGGTAAAAACCAAAGTAATAGAAAATAAATCATATACATGAATAATGAAAAACTACGGTTCGTTATCAAAGGATTTAAAAACGTAAGGATGAAGAAATGCTTGTCAAAAATTTCAGAAATAATTTCCTATATTTAGGACGAGAAAACTGTACTATTCTCAATTCTAAATAATAAAAACTAAAAGGATAAAATATGAAATCAAAATGTATGAGAATAAATGTGATGACACCATTTAACGATATTAAAGACGTAATTTTGAAGAAAATCTTGACGAAAATTTCAGAAAAATTTTATCTATTAAGGATGAGAAGCTGTAATAATATATACTCGAAACGATAAAAACTTAATTGATATAAAAACAGAAACAACATGTATGAGAATAAATAAGAATGCACTTATTAACATTTTTGGAGACGTGATGTAGAAGCAATTAAAGACGAAAATTTCAGGAATAATTTGATGCATTTAAGACAAAAAAATCTCAATTCTGTACGATAAAAGCTGAATCGAAAAAAAAAGGAATCAACAACAATTATTGAAAAACTATTAGAATTTACCAATGAACAATTTAGAAGACGTGATGAGAAATAGATATTACTCAGAGTGGTCAGGAATAATCTTATGTATTTATCACGGAAACTGTATGAATCTCATTTCTTGGGAATTAAAAATTGACACAATAAAAAAAGAAATCAACATGTAGTAAAAACAATAATAATTCAATAACTAACCATTTTGGAGACGAGATTCTGATGAATTACAGGTGGAAAAAAGTCAGGAAAAATTTTATGTATTTGAGACGAGAAAAAATAAAAATCTCAATTCTAAATAATAAAAACCAAAATAATAGAAAAAAATTCAATATGATGAATGATGATACACAACAGTTCATTATCAACGGTTTTCAAGACGTAATGATGAAGAAATGCTTTTCCCAAATTTTAAGAATAATTTCCTCTATTTAGGACGAGAAAACTGTACATCTCAATTCTAAATAATAAAAACTAAACCCATAAAATAAGAATTCAACATGTATGAGAAACAATTATGAATTCAATATATAACAATTTGGAGACGTGACGTTAAAGAAATAGTTGAGTAAAATTTTAGGAATAATTTTATCTAGTTAAGACAAGAAAACTGTACCACTATCAATTCTAAATAATAAAAACTAAAAAGATTAAAAAAGAAATCAACATGTATGAGAATAAATGAGATGACACCATTTAACGATATTAAAGACGTAATTTTGAAGAAAATCTTGTCGAAAATTTCAGAAATAATTTTATCTATTAGAGATGAGAAACTGTAATCTCAGTTATAAACGATAAGAACTAATTTGATAAAAAAACAACATGTATGAGAATTATAAAGAATGCACTTAATAACGATTTTGGAGACGTGATGCGGAAGTAAGTGAAATCTTAAATTTTAGGAATAATTTGATGTATTTAAGTTTTAAAAAATCTCAATCCTGTACTATTAAAGCTGAATCGGAAAAAAAGGATTGGTTTTCTAACATTTCAGGAATTATTTCTTCTATTGAAGACGACAAAACTGTATAAATCTCAATTCTAAATAATAAAAACTAAAACGATTAAATAAGAAAACAACATGTAAGAGAATCAATTATGAATTCAATATATAAAATTTAGATACGTGATGTTAAAGAAATATTTGCCAAAAATTTCAGGAATAACTTTATCTAGTTAAGAAGAGAAAACTGTACAACTCTCGATTCTAAATAATAAAAACTAAAACGATTGAATAAGAAATCGCAAGTATGAGAAACAATAAGAATTCACTAATTAACCATTTTGGAGACGACATTCTGATGAAACACGGGTGGAAAATTTCAGGAAAAAATTTATGTGTTTGTGACAATAAAAAAATGCTAATTCTAAACAATAAAAACCAAAATAATAGAAAAAAAATCAATATCTTGAATGATGAAAAAACACTGTTCATTATCAACGGTTTTAAAAACCTAACGATTAAAATTGCTTTTCGAAAATTTCAGGAATAATTTCCTCCATTTAGGACGAGAAAACTACAAATATCAATTCTAAATAATAAAAACTAAAATGATGAAATAAGAATTCAACATGTAGGAGAAACAATGAGAAGAATCTAATTAACGATATTGGAGACATAATTTTGAAGAAATTTATCTTTTATAGATGACAAACTGTATAATCTCAATTATAAACGATAAAAACTAAATTGATAAAAAAAGAAACAAAATGTATAAGAATCAATAAGAATGCACTTATTAACGTTTTTGGAGACGTGATACATAAGTGAGTCGAAAATTTCAGGAATAATTTGATGTATGTAAGATAAAAAAATTCTCAATTCTGTACGATTAAAGCTGAATCGGAAAAAAAAGAATCAACAACAATTATGAAAAACTATAAGAATTTACCAATGAAAAATGTAGAAGATGTGATGATGAGTGGATATTATTCGAATATTTCAGGAATAATTTTACGTATTTATCACGAAAAACTGAATAAATCTCATTTCTTAGTAATAAAAACTAAAAAATTAAAATAAGAAATTGACTTGTATATGAAATTATAAGAATTTACTAATTAACAATTTTGGAGCCGTGATTCTGAAGAAATATTGGTTGAAAATTTCAGGAATAATTTTATGTATTTGTGACGAGAAAAATTAAAAATCTCAATTATAATTAATAAAAACCAAAATAAAATAAAAAAAATCTATATGATGAATCATGAAATAAAACTGTTCATTATCAACGGTTTTGAAGACCTAAAGATGAAGAAATGCTTTTCCAAAATTTCAGGAATAATTTTATCTAGTTAAGACGAGAAAACTGTACAACTCTCAATTCTAAATAATAAAAACTAAAACGATTAAATAAGAAATCAACATGTATGAGAAACCATAAGAATTCAATAATTAACAATTTAAAGAGGTTATTTTGAAGAAATGCTTGTCAAAAATTTCAGAAATAATTTTATCTATTATAGATGAGAAACTGTATAAATCTCAATGGTAAACGATAAAAACTAAATTGATAAAAAAAAAGAAACAACATGTATCAGAAATTATAATAATTCACTAATTAACAATTTTAGAGACGTGATTCTGAAGAAATATTGGTTGAAAATTTCAGGAATAATTTTATGTATTTGAGATGAGAAAAAATAAAAATCTTCATTCTAAATAATAAAAACCAAAATAATAGAAAAAAATTAGTATCATGAATTTTGTAATGATGAAGAAATGCTTTTCAAAAATTTCAGGAATAATTTCCTCTATTTAGTACGAGAAAACTACAAATATCAATTCTAAAACAGTAAAAATCTCAATTCTAAATAATAATAACCAAAAAAATAGAAAAAAATCAATATGATGAATGTTGGAAAACAACAGCTCATTATCAACGGTTTTGAAGACGTAATGATGAAGAAATGCTTTTCGAAAATTTCAGGAATAATTTCATCTACTTAGGACGAGAAAACTGTACAAATCTCAATTCTAAAAAATAAATTCGAAAAAGATAAAATAAGAAATCAACATGTATGAGAAACAATTACGAATTATATACATAACAATTTGGAGACGTGATGTTAAAGAAATATTTGTCCAAAATTTCAGGAATAATGTTATCTATTTAAGACGAGAAAACAGTAAAAATCTCAATTCTAAATAATAACCAAATTGATATAAAAACCACATGTATGAAGAATATAAAGAATGCACTTATTAACGATTTTCGAGACATGATGCATAACTAAATGAAGTCGAAAATTTCAGGAATAATTTGATGTATTTAAGATAAAAAAATAACAATTCTGTACGATTAAAGCAGAATCGTAAAAAAGAATCAACAACAATTATGAAAAACTATAAGAATTTAACAATGAACAATGTAGAAGACGTTATTATGTGTGGATATTATTCTTAAATTTCAGGGATAATTTTATGTGTTTATCTCGGAAAACTGTATAAAACTCATTTCTTAGTAATAAAAACTAAAACAATAAAATAAGAAATCAACATGTGAGAAACAATAAGAATTCAATAATTTACAATTTTGGAGACGAGATTCTGATAAAATACAGGTGAAGAAAATCAGGAAAAATTTTATGTATTTAAAACGAGAAAAAAAAATCTCAATTCTAAACAATAAATCTCAAAATAATAGAAAAAAATTCAATATGATGAATGATGATATACAACACTATGAATGATTTACAACAATACAATGAATGATGTATTTAAGATTTAAAAAATAACAATTCTGTACGATTAAAGCAGAATCGTAAAAAAGAATCAACAACAATTATGAAAAA